>OX101754.1:99108624-101508624 GCA_944452675.1 Tachina lurida
CAAAAAAAATTATAATATGGACATGTAATAAACAAGAGAAGAGGAATATGACACAAAACACTTTTAAAACCTAAAGCTATGAATTTTTAAGTGGCGCTTAACTAAATGTTGAAAAACAATAAACATCATACTCTTAGTTTAAGATGGAGAGATATTTTTATAAAGTTAAATAATTTTTTTTAAGTTAATATTTAAAATAATTTAAGTTAAGAAGACGGGCTGACAGATTCGTTGACAAAATTAATTTCATATTTAACATGAGTTCCTGTTACTTCTCTTTGATAATACTTTAAGATTTTTTTTAAATTAGAGAAACTTCAGGTATTGGGTAATAATAGGCGGATAATATGGCACCCTGTTTTATTTCCCAAACTATATGTTTATTTGTTTGTAAATAAAGCTTACAGCAATTCATTAAGATTAAGCGTTTGGCTATGAAAATTGTCGCACTATAAGTTTGTGATTTTGGAGCTGTCCCTGTAGGAAATGTTACTAGTGAAATAGTACTAATTCACTATTGACTATGACACAAGTATTACTGACAAATTATACCCCAAACAATGATTCTTGCTATAGATATTTAATATGTGTCCCTGTGGCTGAGTGGTAGCAAGCTAGCCTGCTAGCCAGAGATCGTGGGTTCGATTCCCGCTACAGACCTTGGGTTTTTTCCGCTTACAAGCTAATAGCTTCACGGGTTGTGTTTGTTGAAAAAAAAAACTACTGACGTTGATACTATATACTGACTAGGTAGTTCTTTTAGGACCATATGTACAAATTGGGGTACAGTTAGTCACTAGTACATTTTAATAATCATAGTCTACACTACAGTGGTTCGCCTTCCATACAAAAAAAATGTGCCAGTCACCCCCTAGGATTAAAGATAATCTAAATACAATTCCATAAATATATTTTTTATTTTTTAGCCACGCCTACAAACACAGCCCTTTTAGTATTTTATTCGCTGTGTCGCCATTTTTAGTCCGATCATAACATTTTATATATCGTTGTTCATGGCTCCCTCCGTAATAGGGAGCCATATAGAATATGACGTGGTAGTAAAAAAAGTATTAAAGACAGAAATAAAGCCCATGACAGACGCATGAACACCGGTATACAATATGTTATGATCGGACTAACATTTGAAGCTTAGATTTTTAATGATTCGCGCTTGTAAAAGTCCATTTCCAAATTGTTTTCTTCTAAGTTCGGATGCTAGAACACATTCTATTAATTTGTATTTTCTCAATTTCGACTTAAACAGGTGTAGCATGTGTTTCAACATCCGAACTCACAAGAAAACATGTGAAAACGATGTGGAAACCAGAACATAGATGATCATTTCACAGGCAAAAAATTCCGGGATCCCACACATTTTGCGAGAAGGAAATTTAGGGAAATTTTGTGCGGGAATTCTCGTGATTAATATTCTATCAGTTAAGGTATCGTGGAAACCGAAAAAGGCAAACTCTTGAAATGATCAAAAACGCGAAATCCAAAAATTAAAAAAATAACGAAACAAAAAATCTCTAAAATAAAAAAGCGCTTAAATAAAAAATATCAGCAAAAATGAAATTAATCGCTCAAATGCCAAAAAAAAAAACCAAAAATAAAGAAGCAAGGTAGTCAAAAAAATAAAACGCCATAAACCGAAAAGAAATCGCCAAACGAAAAAAGTAACAAAATTAAAAAAAATCGCTTAAACTAAAAAGCAACCGAAAAAATCTCCTAAGACCTAAAAAACACCAAAACATAAAAAAGCCCACATCCTAAAAAAAATCGCTTAAAGTAAATAACGAAAAAAAGCGCCACAACAAAAAAAAATTATAATTACATCAAGTCGTCGCTGTTTTAACTAACTGACCTAACTGACATTTTGTAAATTTTACAGGAGAGGAGCTTTTATGATTGTTTTCTACATCTATTCCTATGGAAACGTCTGAAATATTTTTACTGTTATAGGCTCGACAGTAATGTTTACAGTCATACATATTGTGGGCAAGGTACATTTTGACTCATAAAGTCTAATAGTGGACTTAACTCATTCTTCAAAATTATGTCAGTTAGGTCAGTTAGTTAAAACAGCGCACACAAAAAAGTAATATCAATGATTTTGTAATATTAATTAAAATATTTGTAATATCAATTAAAAAATTAATTAAATTTTCACCTATAAAGAATTTGATAATATTAATTAAGTTTTTCCACTAAAATTAATAAATACAATTAAAAATTTAATTGAATTAATCAAATTCTTAATTGAAAACATTAATTGGTGAATACTTTTTTCTGTGCGACCAAGTAAGATATTTGATTATATAGGCTAAAGTTCGTGTATTATTACATATCGTCGGGTGGTTATTGGTTTGCCACAGTAATAATGTATTCTTCTTATTCTGTGCGGCAAACCAGTAACCACCAGACGATATGTAGTTCGTACTTTGCTGAACTTATTTTTATTATAATTTTTTCTGGTAGTATGACATAGTATTCCACATTACGCACCTGGAGATGGGGGCTTTCACATTGCCTTAGATTTTTCATGTACATAAATATGTTTTTTTTTTGTATTAAGACACTGATATTTTCAGCTGGGCAATCAATCAGAAAGCACATTGCAGTCAGTCCTATAAAAAATATTGTAATACTTTTCTAAAGAAAGCCAAAACAAATACGTATAGGTGTTCCTTAATACCCGAAGTTATTCTAATACAGTGGGCCTTGTGCTGAAGACTGGAGCGACGAACTATAATTCAAAACATTTGAAATTTAAAGCTTTAATAATATTAAGCTTTCAAAGCTAAACTTTTGTGAACCGGATAAACTTTAAAACACTGATTTGTGGGAAAAATTATAAAGATTATTTTAACCATGGCTTCCACATTTTAATCCTTAAAATAACAAGTTCTTAGCAAACAGTTTGTTAAGTGTACGTGCCCATAAAGGAAAACATCTTTAGAAAAAAAAAGAAAAACAACATTATAAAACGTTGCTAAAAATACATATCTGTGAACGAATGTATTTTTTATCATGTACATATTTAGTTTGATGGCTTGATGGATGTAGTTTAACCCACCAGACATAAAAGTATGAAGGGGTTTTCCCTTTTTTTTTTTCTTTAAGAACAGCCTGCAACAATTTCAATATTGCATTTATGAACTATTTCTTATTTTTTTTTTAATTTTTATAGCTTTTATCACAATTTATATGATAATTTTGGCGTTGTTGAAGCCAAAAGTTTCGTTCGGTCAAGCGATATTGCTATAGAGATAGCGGTAAATGGCTTTCTTGCCACAGCCTGGATAAGTTAAGAATTTTAAATGTGCGGGGTAGTATGCTAAGGAGTTGATACAAACAAACATACATACATCTACAGGAGTACGTTTGCACTGCACTCGTTTGTGCACGTTTATAAAAAGTGCAATTGCATTTGGCTTAACTTTAAATAAAGTGAGCGAGTGTGTAATGAGTTTTCATCTGATGTGTTGGTTTTTATGTTTTAAGTCACGCAATGCGTTTAGTTTATAATTTTATTTTACTTCACTTCTTTTTTATTAATACAAGTTTGACGAAAAAATAAAGCTGAAATGGAAAGAAACTTTGAAGAATAATTTTATTATTAGTTTAGTTTTACAGGGTGACAATTGTAAATTGTCACGAGAACTTTGTTTGGTACAGAATGCAAAACAAGTTTTTGACTGCAAAATTAACACTTGGATAAATGGCCAAAAGGCTTTTAAATATGTATTTTAATAAACATTTTATAATGGGTGTTTTTTATTGAGGTATAGAACTTTAAGTTGGCATCACTTTTTTAACTGGCGGCCATTTTGTCAGCTGTCAAGTGATTAATATTTAGTTTGGTTTGTCATTTCATCATGAACAGGTTGACAAAAGAACAACGCTTGCAAATCGTGCAAATTTATTTCGAAAATAATGGTTCAGTTCGCGAAGTTTACCGCAAGCTCCGTCCATTTTATGGTCGACATAATCGTCCATCAGAGCAATTAATTCGGTTAACCATGGATCGTTTTCGCACTACGTTTACTCTATGTGATAATACGCATCCGCAGAGACGTCGAACAGTGCGCACCGAAGAAACAATTGCCGCTGTAGAGCAAAGTGTTGAAGAGGACCCGAATGAATCGATTCGCCACCGTGCACAGCAATTGGAGCTTTGTCCATCAACTTTATGGAAGATTTTGCGCAAAGATCTTGGCTTGCGACCTTACAAGATCCAGCTTGTGCAAGAATTAAAGTCGCGAGACCATGCAATGCGTCGTGATTTTGGTGTATGGGCCGAAATTGAGATTGATCTCGATGCTGATTTTCATCGCAAAATTTTGTTCAGTGATGAGGCTCATTTTTGGTTGAATGGCTACGTCAACAAGCAAAATTGCCGCATTTGGAGTGAAGAGAATCCACGTGAGACCCTTGAGACGCCATTACATCCACAAAAACTGACTGTTTGGTGTGCTCTATGGGCTGGTGGAGTCATTGGGCCATACTTCTTCCGAAATAATGCTGGAGAGTCAGTTACCGTTAATGGAGACCGGTATAGAGCCATGATAACCGACTATTTTGTTCCCGAATTGGATGGCATGAATGTGGATGAGTTGTGGTTCCAACAAGACGGCGCTACATGCCACACAGCACACGTCACAATCGATTTATTAAAGGAAACATTCGATGAGCGCATAATTTCGAGGAATGGACCTGTCAATTGGCCACCAAGATCGTGTGATTTGACACCATTGGATTATTTTCTTTGGGGATATGTGAAGTCGCTCGTCTACGCCAACAAACCAGAAACGTTAGGGGACTTGGAAGCCAACATTCGTGGCGTTATTGCCAACATACGGCCCCATATGCTCGAAAAAGTGGTTGAAAATTGGACCTGTAGAATTGGCTTTATTCGAGCCAGCCGCGGCGGCCACATGCCCGAAATCATATTTAAACATTAATGGCATAAAATTATCCTTCCAATAAAGCCAAATTGATGGACATTAAAACGATTTTCTTGTGTTTTATTTCAATTCGAAGTTCTTTACCTCTAAAAAATCACCCGTTATTTATAGCATGTATGTGCTTTATTTATATGCGACCGGAGGCATTCTACAAAAACTCGTTGAAATTTGACAGATAGATATTTTTTACCCATTTTAGTACAGTCGATTCTCTATAAATTGGAAATTTAAGGGACCAGAAAAAAGTACAAATAACGAAGAGTTCATATTAATAAGAGTTTTTTTAACTCATTTTAAAAATAAACACAATCGTTTGAAAAAGATTTGTGCCCTAATTCTGTTCGACGAATGTATTGTCTTGTCTATGGACGAAAAAAAGAAGCAGTTTTGATTCTTTAAAACGATTATAATTTATTGTCTATGCTAGAAGATTCGTGAATTTGCTTTATGACTTTATTCCAAACATTATAGCCAATATTTTTTCATATATTTTTCAAACTATTGTATAATAATTTAATTGAATTTTTATTTTTAAAAAACATGGCAATAATATTTTTATTTAACATTATCAAAGACAACAACCATTTTTGAAGAAAATTATTTAGAGAATACAAACACAAGAACTCAGAAGCTTTTTCAAACAAAAACGTCCTAAATCTTCTTACTGAATTAGGGCATTAATACCACGAGCTTCTAGTGTGCGAAATACTCTCGAAAATATTTTAAAACATTTTTTGGCGTTAGATTTCACAAAAAAGCTACAATTTATTCAATTTAGGCACTGTTGCAAAACTATTTGCGCCCAGCACTAAAACCTCAAAAATAAAAAAAACAAAGACATTTTATTTTTTAATTTAACTCCGACTGTTATTCTAAAATCAACTGCCAAAGTTGCGGCATGTCATCATAGGCGTAGAAAGGCCGTTCTGGGGGGTGCATTGCCTTCCCAAGAATTGCTGTTGCCACCCCTAGAATTATTAAAAATTGCATGTAATTATATATTTTTAAATTACTCATGAAAATCAATAGTAATATTGGAGCTATTAAATAAGTTGAATCGCCATAAGACATGATAATTGATTCGATTAATTTAAGTGGCTAGCAAGCACGGATATAGATGGAGCCGGATCCGAAAGGGAGCACATATCATTCTCCGTCCCAAAAATAGAGAAGAATTGAATTAATAATTTTTATTTTTAGCTCAACAGCATTTTTTCTTGACAGAATAAATATTAATTATGCCCATTAATTTCTACGGGTTTTACCTACGAATTTGACTTATAAAATTTAACTTACACGACAGATATCTTTACACTAATAGATAACAATGGGTAGGAATTTAACTATTATTAATTTTTGATTTCAATTGTTTTCCTACTCAGCCTTTCTTTTTTAACTACACAAGCAATAAAAGAACCACTTCTCGTATTCCATTTCATATTAAATAGCCGATGTTAATAAGGGACATCTACCTAAGCGGACAGACATGGTGGCTGATGAAGTGTGAGGTGTCACATAGGACGGGTGTAAATTAACTTTTCTTATCTTAATAAAAAAATTAAATTTATTTATAAAAACATTTCTATTCACAGCAAAAAATTACAATACAAATCATTAGTTACAGCATTGACGAACTCAGCTCCAAGTAGTTCTTTTTCTGGTGAATCATCAATGAATTTAACACATCGGAAAGTTTCTTTCCACTATCAGTGAAGTCATGCAGTCGGCGTTGGGCGATCTATCCTCCTAGGCCGGCAGTAAAGGACTGGGAGTCAACCCAGAGAAAACCGAGCTAGTCCTCTTTACCAGGAGATACAAAGTTAAAAGCTTTGTACTGCCCAGGATGGGAGGGGTGGAGCTGAGACTGGCAGAGGGAGCTAAATAACTGGGTGTTTCCTAGATTGCAAGCTTTCTTGGAAAAAGAACACACAGGAAAGGCTAAAGAAATAGCTCAATGCGTACTAGGCATGCAGGAACTCCATAGGAAGGAACTGGGGCCTGCAACCGAAAATAGTAAACTGGATTTACACATCGGTTGTCAGGCCGATTATTTGCTATGGTTGTATGGTATAGTGGGAGGCATTGAGGAAGGAAAGTCACAGGAAATTACTAGCTAAGGTTCAGAGGTGTGCCTCTATGGGCATCAGAGGTGCTCAGAGAAGCACACCTCAGGCTGCCTTGGACATCATTCTTCATCTGCTTCCTATAAAGGACTTTGTGATGAGAACAGCAACTAGAAGTCTCCTTAGACTCGTAGAAATAGGTTTGGAGACGATAGAAATAAGAGTTCACACATCAATCTTAAATGAGATCAGTTTTAGTGATCAGGTATCCGTAACCACTGGGATTACGAACTATAAGGTCATTGAAATCGATTTTAGTAGAACACCCTCACTGATAATTCCGTATAGGGACTATTAGGTCAAATCCGATAAGCTATATGAGGGTAGTGCAGTCTTTACAGACGGATCAAAAATGGGTGAAGGCACAGGGGCAGGTGTCTATATATTGGGAAAAAACATTCGTAGTTCTTTCAGACTGCCGAATGAATGCAGCGTTTCTCAGGCTGAGATCTTGGCGACCCTCAGAGCCACGGAGCTAGTGGCCAAGAATATAGAGAAAGTGAGAAGGTAGCCGTCTACGTTGACAGCCAGGAAGTGATAAAAGCTTTGAAGAGACACAAGGTCAAATCGAAACTTGTTAGTGACTGGAGGAGAGACCTGAACTTGTTTATGGATAAATATAGTGTTGGGTTCCTGGACACAGCATTGTTGAAGGAAAAAAAGTACCGATGACTGGCAAGAACAGGGTCCGCATTACATGAGGGCATGTCAGACAGATCGGTGAAATTACCAATAGGTCATTACTAGGGCAAGGAATCTCATGCACTAAAAAATCGAAAATATGCGCATAAAACATGCACTTCAAATTTGAAAATATGCACTAAAAACACAGAAAATATGCAATTAAAAATATTTTTTTAATATTTAAAAACAATTTAACAAAAAAAAAAAGGCAGAAAACAATTCATTTAATATACATATGTATCTACATATAAAATTAGTATAAAGAAAAACAAAACAATAAATTCAACAACAAAAAATTAAGTTAAATTAACGGCCTGACCCACGATGTCACCAGATATCGTTCGATCGACAACTTGTATTGCAAACAACAATAACTTTAGAAAATTTATTTTTGTTTGCAATACAAGTTGTCGATCGAACGATTTCTCGTGACATCGTGGGCCAGGCCGTTAATTTCCATAATTTTGCAGAAAAAATCTCAAAACCAACTCACTTTTTATTTAAAATGTGTTATGTTGTGTAAAGTTACAAATTTTCAGCGAATTCCCGAGCAAAACAATAAAAATGTTGTGTAAATATAAAAATTTAGAGTTCAATAGGGTGATTCAGGTAAATATTTTGTAACAAATTATGTGTCAACTTTTACCAGAAAATGTCGCACTAAGTATCAGGAGCGTTTTACTTTTTCAAATGGATGCTAACCAAAATAGCAAAAATATGCACAAAAAACATGAATTTATTGAAAAATATTCGCAAAAATATGCAAAAACGAGTATTTTTAGCAAAATATGCAAAATATGCAAAAACGATTGAATGCCATTTCAAAGGAAATTTTACGATTCGCAAAGATAACTTAACCGTTTCCGTTTTATGATGCCCAGTGAAAACATGCATTTGCATGAGATTCCTAGCCCTAGTCATTACTATAGGGATATCTGTAATTGTGTAGAAAGCAGGACCAACAGTTCATGACGAAGCAGGGAGGATTGTATGTGGCCAAAACTTGAATGAAGAAGATGAAAAGAAAGGCAATGCGAATCTTGATAGGCACGTTGACAGGTCACTGCTCGGTCAGAGCAAGAACCAGCCTTTGGGAAACTGGCACTCCAGATTCTTGTAGGATGTGCGGGGATGAAGATGAACCAGAAACCATTGAACATATCATCTGTCACTGCCCAAAGCTGCAACGTCATAGGCTTAGAAGGCTGAGCAGACGTTTCCATGAAAGCATTACTGATATCGGTGTAAACTAGTGGTATGGGCTTCATCATGGGAATTCGGTGGCTCAATGAAGGATAATAGGGTCACTTCGGGAAACAAAAAGGCGAAAGGGGGTGGATGTCGTAAATATTACTTGGTAAACAGAAGGGAATAACAATGGACTCAATTGGGTCTCCGAGTGTAGGTGCGGTATAGCAGCACCCTTCCTAACCTAACCTAACACATGATTGTTAGAGGACGGCAGTCATCCAAATAACAGAAGAGTAAGCACTTAAAATTTTGTCTACAATAATTTTTGATATAAACAACAGCTTTATAATATTAAATTCAGTAGTGGTTAGTATGCAATGAAAGTGGTAAACTAGTTTCGATTTTTTTTGCTGGGTTTCTAACTGGGTTTCTAATGAAAAGAGAATTCAAAATATTTGAACAGAAGACCTGAGCAGAAAATTTATTCTTCGAATTATAAGGAAATGTCGACAAGCATCAGCAATTAAAAAACCAATTCTCGTATTCCATTTCATGTTCCGAATAAATAGCTGATGTTCATGTTAGTATTTTAACTAATTAAAATCATTTCTTATTTCTAAATAAATTTAATTGATGAAAATAAATACAGGGTGTTTGTATAGAGCTAAACAACTTTGAATAGACATAAAATAATCTTCTGGCATTATAATTTCAATATGACCGTCCAAGCTGGCTCGGATGTAGTCTATTCAGTAGGTCCAATTTTCGATTACTTTTTCCAACATTTGTGGCCGTGTATTCGCAATAACCCGGAAAATGTTCTGCTCACAGAGAAAACAGTGCCTACTAAATACCTTATAAAATAGAATAGAATTAATAAGAGATCTCTATGGTTTTTTTCAATAGGGAAATTTTATTAATTTCATAGGGAAAACCTTTTAGAAAAAATCAAGAAGAAATCTTCTAGTTTTTATTAGGTTATCTTATTGATTTTTAAAATAAGATTTTCTTCTTGTTTTTATTAGGCGACCTAATAAAAAATAAAAAAAAATTGTCTTTATTCTCTGTACTTATGTATTTCCATTTAAATTCTATACCATATACATATGTATGTATACATGTAGTATATGTAGATGTTATTTATTTGTAGATACATACATATATACATACACATTATGTTATATTCTTAACTAACTTACTCACCACGTATTGAACCAGCAAATTTCTGACTGATAGACAAGCACTCCAACCAATATTCTAACAAGCATTGAAATTATTGTCCAAACATTCTTACACAAAAATGAAAAAGATCATGAAAAAAATTATCTATATGCCTATTTATAGAAACGAAATAACAAGACACCTCATAAAGTCAAAAAGATTCCCTTATTAAAAAAATCAATAAGATGCTTTACATATAATCATATAGGAACCTACTAAAATCAAGAAGAAAACCTTATGGAAAAAAATAATAAGACAAACTAATAAAATCAATAAGAAATCCCTATAATTTACAATTTATAAGAAAACCTAATAGAATCAAAAAGTTTTTCTCTAGGGATTGTTTTTTTGGTGCCAAAAATAACGGAAATTGAGTAAAAAAAAGTTGTGAATAATAATATTTCTTCTTGATTTGATGTGGTTTTCTTCTTGATAAAATTAATAAGATTTACCACATAAAAACAATAAGGAATCTCTATGATGCTAAAACGTTTCTGATGATCTAATTTGTTGACCGTACGTAAAATGGACGTAGTGCGCTATAAGTATTCCGAACAGAACCATGATTTTCACAACATGGAATTTCTTCAGGCTTGAGTCTATTCATGTTGAAATGCCAAATCAAAATAAATATAATTCATTTGAGGGCTGACAAAATGGCCGCCAGTTAAAAAAGTGTTGCCAACTTAAAGTTTTATGAATCTATAAAAACCCTTTACAAAAAGTTCTAATGCATAATTATTTTCGACATCAAACGAAAAAACTACGTCTCATGAATTGATTATTTTACTCTCACACCTTGTTCAAATCATTAAGTTGGTAAACCAATTGGAAAGTTCTTCTACCAAAAATTATTACTTCCAAACTTGATTACCTTTTTCAAAAATTTTCGTTGGGATGCTTATACGTAAACTTCATGCATTAAACACATTCACCACAGCAGGCTACACGAACACACGACTTCAAATGCCGCTAGCAGCCAGATACTTTATTATTTTGGAGACGACAGCAGCACCATCTGCACTTGATATTCAATCAAAAATACATAGTTCAGTATTGCCACTTTCATATATTTTGCATTTATAAAAATTAATTACTCTTTTAAAATGTACTTTTTTCACGTAAAAGTACAAAAATAAATCAATTTATTCTTTACATGAATATTTGGATATTGTTTCTGTTAAATAATATGAATTAATTGTACGATATCATTCATTCAACATTTTGTATTATACTGGCAAGACTGCATTTGCTCATTGTAGCCAAAGAAATAGAAATTAGTTTAATTGAAGTACAACGACAAAACAGCATAAACAACAACCTGTCGCCAAAAGAGTCATTCTCATATAAACATGTGTATTCTATCCTTGACATTTGGTAGTCGGTAGCTTGCTGTGGTGAATGTGTTTAATGGATTAGTCGAAACAAACTCAATCTTCAAAGAATTTTTTTTGAGTGTACGAATAACAAGAAGATAAATAAATTAAATTTGTTTATATTGTTGTTGCGATTGAGTTGATAAAAATGGAGAAATTAATTTTTTTTTTTTTTTTTTTGAAGCAAAAACAATTCTGAATGTTTAATTAGTGAATTTAAATTAAGCCCACAAAGAAGAAGTTCTCATTACAACAAAAAATAAATAAAATAAAATACGAGAAAAATAAAAAAAATAGTTGAGTGTTGCTCCCCTATACCGAAATGTTGATGTACATTGTACAGCTTTAAAGCAGCAATGTTGCATGTTACAACAAAAAACAAATGCATGCAAACATACATTATATTATTATAATACTTCAGCTACGGCAAGAAAAATAATATAAGAAAAATATAAAATTTATTTATTAATTTTTACAAATTATATGCAACCGCGTATGCGAGTATGCCACGTTAGTGAGCTTGATGTGAAGTGTGTGATGTGAAGTTACTGTTGCAAGTCCGTCAGTCAGTCATTTAGTCAGTATATGTATGTATGTATGTATGTCTGTATGATGGCTTGTATGATTGTTACTTAAGAATGTAATCGCCGGAATTATTTTGTATTCAGTTAATGTTACATACACCAACATTTTTATCACTCAAACACTATGAATGAATGACTCCATGACAAATGGCCTTGTAAAATATTTTAATGTTTAAGGACGCGAAAGACACATTTCTTTTCTTTATTCTTTTATTCATTTTTTTAATTTTATATTATTGTATTTCATAAGACTTTGTGCTTATACTGCTGCTGCTGCTGCTGCTGCTAAAGGTGAGACAAGTCATTTTGGCTGTAAGTCAGTCAGCTGAAGACAAATTATATAATATAATAATAATAATACCCGTGTTGCAAGGGTTTTTTTTCTTCAATGCTGTCTTGCAGAAAGCAACCAGTGGTGAGGAGGAAACATGTAACAACAATAAGTTGTCAGCTACAAAATTTCAACAATGAATTTGTTTTCTTTTCGACGTATTACCATTAAAGCGTTGCTTATTTTTCTATTTTTATAAATTAACTAAAGATGTGTTGCTGCAAAGTGCTTAGCAATTAGAAGCAATAAAGTCAGATTTTTTTATCTCAAGGATTAGTATGAGAAGTTTATCCATCTAATTTTTTAATTAAATGGCATATAATCATTTCAATATAATATTTCTTATGTTATATGCAAACTGGGTCCACTACAGATGTAGTAAAAAATGGCCGGCCTTATATTGCTTGTTTAACCGAAGATATCGTTCATGTTGCCGACAATGGCAGAGAGAATCAACAAACGAATTTTGGTGAAAAATTTTAAATTACTGTGTGTAGTTATTTAAGTCATGGAAACATAACCACATACGGACACCACTACGTGATAAAAGACAAAAAAAAGACCCGATCACTTTTTTTATGGGCTCCAAAAAAATATTTAGGGCCTCGGTGTCATTTTTGCATTTTCTCAGGCTCATTCTTGCAAACCGTTCGGAATTTTGATTTACTCTCTGAGGCAAAGTTGTAGCTCTTGTCATAAAGAACCTAAACGCTGTTAAGAATGATTCCTAGGAAGTTCATATGATTTAGAAAATTGTTTATTGAAATCTTAGGTACATTTTTGTAGTTGATTGTTTCCTTGAATTATGAACGGTTTGCTACCTATGGATCTGAATAGGGGAAAACATGTAAAAAATCTTTTTTTTTCATTTTGATCTTGAAGATGAAGTTTTTTGATTTTATATGTTCAAAATTTTTGTATTTTATGGCAAGAGCTATAACCTTGCCTCAGAGAGTAAATCAAAGTTCCCAGTGGTTTGCACGATATGAGCCTGAGAAAATGCAAAAATTACACTGAGGCCCCAAATCTTTGGAGGCCCATAAAAAAGTGTATGAGTTGGGGCAAAACTGAGACACACAGGTCTGTTTTTTTTTTGTCTTTTACCACGTAGTAGTGTCCGTATATTTTTGTGTTGCACTGTGAATTATTGCCATACTTTGTTAAACTTGGTGCAAGAATAGAATGATTTCGTTTATGTTAACAAACAAAATTTGCATTTCTTGAGTAAAGAGAATCTACATGAAATGCAGCCGTTGCATCCCCTGGTTTTTGCATCATTTGCTGTTAAAAAGTGCTTGGCCGTTTATTTTTTTGAAGATGCCAATGGCGCCACTGCAGCCGTTCAAGGAAGATGCTAAGCCAGTTTTTTCTGATAGTTGTTGATTCCAACTGGAAAAGACAACCGCTCACGGACATCGAGCTATAATCGAAATTGTGAGACCCTAAAACTTCAGGTCGTGTGATCTCCCGAATGGTAGTGTTGGTTGAAGTTGTTAGCACGTTGACTACAAAATCGAAGCTCTTTGGTTCGAGCCTCAGTCTCATGCAGGCTTAATAAAAGCATCATCACAATTGTTTTCTAATGTTCATTAGTGTGCCCTTGTGTCAGTTTTTGAAGGAAAGTTCAAGTGGCGAAGGCACTGATCATGTGAACAGTACTGATTTCAATGGCCTAATTCTAATAAAACACCATAGGTCAGTCCTTCGTCGGTAGCGGAATCATTGGCGAAGTCAAATGGACGATTAAATGGCGACTAAGCATTAAATTTCAAAAATGTAATGCACCTCATTGATAGCAGAGGCATTTTAACGCTGACCTAAAAAACCTACAAGAAGTAGAGTTATAAAAAAAATAATAAAGCTTTCCTCTACATCTTCCTCCCCCGCCTGTCTTCTTTCTCTCACAGTAACACTTTCCTTAAATACGAAGAAGGTTCGAAGGACCAGAATGTAAGCTCGTTTATTAGAACAGTTGGGGCTTAGCTCTTTATTTAAAATATAAAAAAGCCAGAATATTCTTCTTAGAACTAACAGTTTTATTTGACAGACTCTTGCTGCTTCAAAGAATAAAATTAATTGTGGTTTCTTGATGCTTTGATGCGTATTTTAAGTACGAACTAATAGAAAACAAGTTCAATTTACATGCATCACAATAGTACTAAAACCAATGGAGAAATAGTTATTTTAAGGAAAAGAGTAAATGCTTTAGGTAATTTAATTTAAAAATATTAGCTCATAGTCATAGACAAATCAAAGTATACCTTAAGAGTTTAAGAACAGTATTTTTTATGATAATACTGGCTTTTAACTTTTAAAGTATTCTTTGCTTTGACCATGAATAACAAAATAAAAAATGATAAAAAAATAAATTTTAAGTATGGTATGTATGTGAATGAATTTTAATCAGGAATAATTTCTTAATCAGGCTTTAGCCTAATTTGATGAATCATAAAACGGAGAAACAAATAAAGTTTGAAAAAAATAGTTAAAACTAACTTTAAAATGTTGTTGTTTTTTCATAATTATTTTTAAGAAATTCCTACTGTAGGCGTAATATAGGAACGAGTCATTCTTAATTATTAAGTTAGTCCTCTAATCATTGTTTTGTTAAATCCTACTCCGTATGAATCTCATTTATGTTAGTTATAAGTATTCGTAGTTACACTATTCAACTATGTATTTTTCTAAGTGTAATAGAACTCAAGTTATAATTGTACATTATAAATGAATAAGCAAAAGTAGGATAAATATAAATTATAGAAACAAGCCAATGTGTATGAAAGAGACTTATGTATGTATCTACAATGTAAGAATTGGAAGAAAAAATAAAAAGAGTCAGTCGTTGTACGATTGCCAAACACTAAACTACTGAATTTCTTACTTTCTGCAAAAAAAACGGTCACTCAGTAAATTAAAGTTATTGAGGAAAGAAAAACAAATGGGTCTCTTAAATTGTGTTAATGGTATGCCGGAGTTTAATTTTTATTTTGAAGAATATTAATTTGTGAAGCAAGCTTAACGCTACCTTTTTTCTCTTTTGTAAACTCCAGATATACGAGAAAAAAATCTAAGTTTTTGCTAATTTCGCAATATATTGATTATACATAAATTATACACACAAAAAAGCAATTAATGTTTTCAATTAATTGATTTAATTGAACTTTTAATTGCTGTAGTTAATTCAAATGGACAAACTTAATTGGTACTATTAATTGGTTTACTGGTAAAAGTTTAATTAATTATTTAATTCATATTACAAAATTTATTTCATTTAAATTTTTTCTGTGTACTTGTGGCTTTTTTATTTAAAACCTTTTAAGTAATAATTGAAGAATTATTTTTCTTCTTAACTTATGCTCACACCTCAAACATTTCTAACTGCAACATTTTATAAATCTCATCATGAGCAGGAACAACAACAGCAAATCGAAATTTAAAATTAAATAATTCTCAACAATGTGCACTAGATTTTTGCTTTAATTTATAACGCCGTTTCTTTGTCATCTCAAATGACAATTAATTACAAAACTAATTATTTTAGTGTTAAAAAAGACTCTTCGTGGAAAATATCCATCATTAATAAATATCAACACTTAAGTTTATGAAGCATTTCGCTCTATTTCATTGCTGTTGTTGGTGGAAATGCAATGCCAAGGAAAAACTAAAACAAACAAAAAACCGTTTATCAGTTTTAGAATCATCATTGTCATCATCACCATCATCATTATCCACAATTGTTATCATGTTTGGCATGGCCAAAGTATCACAAGTTTTAGAAGTTGCAACAGCACCAGAACCAGCAGCAGCATCAACAGCATCATCATCATCATCACCATCATTCAACCATATTATTGGTCTTAAGAGAATCGACATTTAACATCATTCACATACCAGCCACAATATTAACAACAACTAAAACTAGTGTATGTACTACTACAAAAAAGTTAAATAAATAAATAAATAAATATCAACAACACATTCGATACTACATTGATCAACTTCAACAAAAATGTCGTCGAGTGCATCATGTCCGATGTTGCGATAACGACAATAAATAATCTTTTTCTTTCAATGCTTTTTCGATGAATGAATGTATGAATGATTTACGATGTTTTAAAAAGCGACTCACAAAAAACAAACTAAACAGTAAGCTGAAACAAAAACATAAACATACAAAAATACATACGTATCAGAGAACAGCAATGAGTAGTGAACAAGTGAGTAGAGTTGAATCATGACGTATAATTTCTTGTACTTATGCGCACTCATACTTATTGCAATGTTGTCTATGAATCATATTCACTCGAAAGTTTGCAGTGCGCATCGAACTCATACTTAGCAACATTTATGACGTTTTTGATTTCTTCTCTCCTTAAGTCAGTGCCTATGGATGATGCAAAATAAGTATGATTCGCAATGCTAACTTCGTATACGAACATTAAAGTTCTCATTATGAGGTTATGTGTTTCCCTGTTGCTTCTTTTTTTTAACAACCCTATTTACTACTATTGTATACTACCTTCAAAATTTTTAATGATTAAACTTTTAAATAAACACACATGCATGAGTTGAGTGAGCTGAATCAATGTGAGTAAATTATAAATCTGCCTGCAGGCAGAAATACCCGTCATTAAAAAAGCAACATACTGGTTAAGTTTTTAATGGATACATAATAGTAATATCCAGGTAATAAGGGACAGCCAATCTGCGATCAAATCCCTAGCAGGTGTGTATTCTATATCATAACTTGTCCAAGAATGCTGCACAGTCCTGGATAAACTGGCGCAGCACTCAACCATCAGACTATATTGGGTGCGTGGACACGGGACTAATTCAGGCAATCTAGTTAGTTGCGGATGACCGGCAAAGAAAGGAACCCTACTCAGAGAAGTCGATATTGACCATCTCTGTGGGCTCCCTCTCTAGTCCTGCTGGAGACGCTTCGATACTGCCTTTCTAATTTCAGCTCAGGGAAGATGGCGCTATGAGCCTACCTGCATTATATCGAGAACATTTTAGCCTCGCCTAAATATCAACAGAACCAAAAACCTCAATAGCTTCAGCAGGAAGCACCTGAGCAATCTCTTGGCCACACTAACCGGCCACCGCACTTTTGGAACCCACGCTAAACTGATGGGTCTGCCGTACTGCTACAGCTGCAATGATGAAGAACAGGAGGAAAGCATTTGGCATCTTCTCTGCTTCTGCACTGCTTCGGAGGATCTCCGTCTTCACTTCCTGGGCAGAATATCCTTCAATAGCCTGTCCGAGTTATCCGAAATAGGACTCAGAAACTTAAGTCTATAGATTAGGAGCATCGGCTGGTATGGTCGTTAACCTTCCTCTATTGCATGTGTATGTACTAGAGTTTCTCATGTCCCAACTCTCCTCTCCTCGTCTCCTCCTCTCCTCCTCTCTCCACTCCTCCCCTCCACCCCTCCTCCCCTCCTCCCCACCACCCAGCCTACCCTCCACCACTCCTCCTTCCCTCCTCTCCTTCTCTCCTCCTCACCTTCTCTCGTCTTCTCCTCCTCTCCTTCTCTCGTCTTCTCCTCCTCTCCTTCTCTCGTAGCACAAAGAAATTATCGTATTGGACCCAAGTGAGCTGGACCCCTAAGTTTCATTTTTCACCAGCAGCCTGCTAACCTAACCTAACCTATAAATTAATGTCACCGTGAGTTTGCGTAAATCATAGTAGTTTAGTTTTAATGATGTCTACTCACTTATATTTAAAATTTCATGAGTCAGAATGAATAGCGAAGAAACTATTCATTGCCGATCACTGATATGTATAAACAAAGCAACAACAACTATTGCCTTTAATAATTTATTGAAAAATGAAAATTTAGTTTTGCTGGCTGCTGCTGTTTTTGTTGCAACTGCATACGTGTATCAATAAAGTTTGGCAAAAAAAAAACTATATCTAAAGCATTCAAGAGTTAGAGTCAGCATATTAAAATAACAAGAAGTGACAAAAAAGCATTTCATCATAAGTCAGGGCTGGAAACTGTGCTGAGGTTATACAATTCCCAGCATAATCTTTATACTCCCATAATCTTGGGGCATACGCCACAAGTGCTTTAGAATAACGTCAATACATTTTTGAAACTATTCTCACCAAATCCTTTATTATAGCGTTGCACATAAACGTAATCCGCCATTTTAGATTAACAGGTATGACTTCAATTTATTTTTCGCTCCCTTTTCACTAAAACCTTACATTTGGTGTGCCTATCATGTCGTTGCTCAGCAAATAATATTATTAACATATACGCATTATTGTTCAGTTATCTGGGAGCATTTGCCATTATTAGATTTAAAATACCAACAACCGATCGATTTGAAGTCTAAAGATTTTAGAAAACTAACTCCGACAATAGAAATATGTTTTTATTATATGTGACCCGGTCTATGAAAAGGTGGCTTATGACTCAAAATCAGCTGTTAAAAATAAATCAGCTGTTAAATATAAACAATACATTTCATCAGTTTCTCGGTAGTTGTTATTTTTTGAGTCATAAGCCACCGGTTCACATATAGATTCTCAAATATCATATCTGAAAGAAAATTATCGTGTATGATTTTAAACTCGTCTGCAGGGCCATTATTAATTTTTTGAAAACGAGAACTTTAGTCGGCTTCGGTTTACAGAACAGGGCCGAATATTGCGAAATAATCTCAACAAACTATTTCCTCTCTTCTTGCCCATATCATAGGAGTAATTTGTCCGCTGTCAAGATCAATTACAAGTCATAGTTGTTAATGGATTAAATACACATACAAAATATCTTCCAAATCGCTTGAGCTCTTTATTATTAGTTCAGTTTCATAACACGTTTAGAAGAATTTTACATGTAAAGATATGTAGATGCATGTCTCACAAGTCAGTTAAACATTATAATTTAAATTTGATGTTACAAATTGTAAAAGTATACATTTTAAATTGTTTTATAATTTTTATTTACTATAAAATACTAAAACGAATTCAATCGTATAGACTTATCCATCCCTGACAATTGCCTTAATCGAATTTAAGTGTGTTAGATTTCCAAAACGGTGAGTACAGTAAGCTAGTAACCCAGCAAGCAATTTGATTGACAGTTATTACTTAAGGAGCTATTAAATTCTAGCAAGGCGATTGGTTAATAAATATATATAGATATATTACAAAAATCAATATTGTGCTTTTAAGATTTGAAAAGTAAAAGGAAAATGTAACAATTCTGAACTTAGTGAAATAGGAACATAAACCAGAACGCTGATAGGTCTAATACGATAGCGAATATTTTTATGAATGAAATCTATTGCAACAAGAGAGAGAGAGAGAAGTTATAGGACATATTGTATTTAGTTGTGTGAGGGCTGGAGAGTACAAAATGTATATTTTTGGATGTTTCAAATATAACAAAATAAAATTTTTTGAACCGACTTCAAGAACAAGCACTTAAAGATAAAAAAAATTGGATTCAGTTAAATAAAACATTTGTATATGTATGTGTTACTTATAATGCTATTCGAAGTCGGTGCCAATCAGGTAAGGAAATTCTGTATTTACTTATTTATACGTTTAATTATTTATCCTTGGTATTTGCTACCGATTTTGAATAGCATTATAGGTAACACATATACTTCATATTTTATTTAACTGAACCTAAACTGTTTTGAACTTTTTTGTGCTTATTTTTGAATTCGGTTTAATTTTTTCTTAAGTTTTATTTTAAAATTTTTAGTGCCAATTTTATGTTTTCCGGATTCGTAGTAATCCCCAGCTTTGCAAACATTAGTGTACGCCAAGTTTCGTAAGGGTCGCTTAAGTAAAAGCACGTGAAATATTATATTTGTCATTAATGGACACGGCCCGCCCACTTTTTCAAGCACAAAATTATTTCATTATGAGAGTTGAAACTGTTTCTTTGGAATCGAATAAGTAGAAGTAAAGAGAATTGAATACTACCACTTAATGGGCGTAGCCCCTCCCACTTTTGTTAAATACAAGATTGATACTTTTTTCGAGCTCAGATTGTGTGCAAATTCACCTTAAAATCAATTCAGTATAAGTTCCTGATATATAGTATTAAACTTTAAAGGGCGTCGCCCCTTTTACTTTTTTAAAAGCAGGATTGTGACTTTCTTAAATCTCAGGATGTATTCAAAGTTTCGTAGAAATCGATCAAGTAGAAACACGTGAAATATATAATATTACGTTTTAATGGGCGTGGCTCTATCAATTTTTTCACTTCGAGATTGTGTCGTTCTGAAAGCCCAATGTGTGCTTTAAGTTGAAAGTTCAAAGAAAAAATTAGTGGGCGTGTTCAAATGGAAACTGGACAAAAACATAATTTTTTAATCGGTCTAAAAAGTCCGAGTTACAAAGTAACAGACAAACGAATTGATAACCTCCTCCCTTTTTGAAGTTGCTTAAAAAAATAGAGGACTTCTGAGTAACTTTTTTTATTTAAACAGGTGAACTTTTTTTTATAAAGAGAAGTAGCACTCAGGCAATGCATGGCTACTACTACTTAAAGGTGTTAATTCTTTGGGAAAAGGATAGTGATAGAGAAGGTAAGTGGTGAAGAAAGAGATAGAGGAAAGCTTCATTATTTTACAACTTTGAGTTTTTATAGTGCAGAGTTTCAGCGCCTCTGGTGTCAATGAGGCGTATTAAATTTTTGAAGCTGTGTTTAATAGCCAGTTTTTATTAGTAATTTTATTTCGCCGATGATTCTGCTACACAAAACCGACGAAGCATGGTGCTCTGATGTTACATTAAGATTAGTATCTGCTGAAGTCGGTCGGTCGATTCAGTGACCAGTGACTATGCCTTCATCACTTGAACTCTCCTACAACAACTGATACAAAGGGACACTAATGCACATCGGAAAAATGCATGGTGTTGTTATTTAATGACTGTCGGATACCGGGCTCGAACCCAAGATCTTCGGTTTTGTAGTTAAAATTCCAACTACTTCAGCCAATTAATTACTTTGATTGATTCAACATCTTCGATGGGCAACTTGGCCAATAATTAAGAGTCTCCAAGAGGAGACTCTTAATTTTTGTTTGCTGGGTAGGCAAGCCGGAATATATTCATAAAGCATGTGCCGAATAAATGAAATAGTGTAACATTTTAAAGACTGAAACTCAATAATAACCAAAACTCATTGATTTAATAAAAACGATCATCGCACATACACAAACAAAAGCAATCAAATTTGAGAAAAAAAAAATGCTCATAAAACAAATACAAGTTGCCCAAATTGGCAGAAAGAAGGACGCCTCGCCTATAAGGCAAAACAACTACAACTGCATAAAGCAGCAGCAACAACAAGTGAAATAAGCAGAGAACTTTATTTTATTTCATAGCTCGTTATGCATTTGGAAAATGTCAATGTAAATTCCCATCACATGATACAAAGCAATGAGACGTGATTCCCTGCCTGTCGTTTTTACTCCTCAATGTGAATACCTGGACATAAAGAATTTTTTTTTTTTTTTAAGCTTTTTATATTTATTTGTGATTTCTTGCCTTAATGCCATGCAATCGTGTGATATAAATCGATCGTATTCTCACTCTCATAGTTGGCATGTTTCCGAAAGAACCACCGCTACCAACACCACCAGTTCCATTCCACTTGCAACTGCTGCAAGTAGTTGGCCAAACTCATGAAGTTATTTTTTTATTTTATATAATTATTATTAATTTTTTTTTTTGCCCAACAGGAAACAGATCAACAGCACACTCAGACTTTTAAGTATATTTTATTGTCCAATGATGCCCACTCTCAACAAAACAGTCAGTCAGTCAGCCAGCCAGTCGTGCAAATCACACACAATTACATTGTACTCGTACTCTGGCATACAGGATCTTTCTGTGGTATGCATGAGTATGTGTTTCTTTTTTCCTTGCCACTGCCACTAAAGTCCATTCTCTTTAGAAACTATTTTATTATTCAATGCGTGTGCCTGTCAAAATACGCATGATGGAATTATGACAGATCATCATTATAGTGATGATATATGAGTAAAAATTTTACTGCAAAAAACAAAACAAAGCAACCAAATGAACAAAATCAACAGAAGGGAAAGAAGTCGCCAGAAGCAAATCAAAACGCCAAAAAGAAAGCAAAAAAGACGACACTTGCAACCAGAAATCTAAAAGACGACAGTGACGACAATACTATTGTCATCTTCATATTTGTGATGAGTAGTAGTTGACAAACAAGTTGGAAAAATATTTAATGAATTGGTCACCGCATTACTGTGTATTAAATGTTTATTTAGTTATTCATTCTTTGAAGGATGGCAGGGAGACGCAACGAATTACTTGCATTTTTACAACGTTACCACAACATGTACTCGTACTGCTGCTGCTCCTGCTGCTGCATGCCACTGCATCTTGCATTTAATACTGTGCGAAAAAATTCAAGTCTTTAAGCAGATTACACTTCATGAGTATTGCTATATTGCATAATATCGCATCTGACATATTAAATTCTAACATACTTAATTGATTTAATGTTAAATTCCTTTCCGATGTTATTGCAAGTCCAACAAGTTAGTTAGTAATTTGATGCATGCAGCATATGCATTACATTGCATTTCTTATGGGAGACTTTTTTTTGTAGTTACATCGTTAAATTATATTGCCTGGATTTTTTTTAATAGAAACAAAATGGCGGAGTTGATGTTGAAGTAATAAAAATTTTTTATAGTGTATCAGAAAATATAGTTTATGGATGTATAAGTTTGTATTTTCCCTTACAGCTCCAATAACATTGATTTGCAACCCTTTGCGGATTTTTTTTTCAACATATTCCAACATACATATCGTCACCTAAACTCCAAAAGGTCGTAAGTACACTTTTTACTATTTTACAGGAGAAGCAAAAAACTTCAGAAATTTAATACTTTGTATATGTTAGGTGCCAAATTGAATTATGAATAAAATTGGTATTTTTGAATATATGTATGTGTTATAAAAATATGTATTTTGGTTAATCACATCATAATCAATCAAAAAGTATATTTTGAATTTTTTGTTTGGTACGGCCTTTTGGATTTTAGGTGACGATATACAGCTGAAGTAAAAATAATAGCATTTACATCTCTCAAAAAAAAGGCTTTTTACTGCTATACACTGAGCGGGCACTGCGCTTTTGGAATCCATGCTAAACAGTTGGGTCTTCCATACAACGATGTACTATAATGATGGAGCTTTAGCTATAATGATGTAGTGGTGGAGGAAAGCATCTTTCATCTCAACCAATTAATCAAAATTCTTGCAAATAAAAAAGGGTATCCCAAAATTAACGCTAGCTATGAATTTGTCAGAATTTCTGCAGTAAAGTATTGGCGAGCGTTACCCGATAAAACAACGTGTCTTCATTATTGAACAAAATTTCAAAAATTAAGAAAGCTTGGAGGGCGCA
Source organism: Tachina lurida (assembly GCA_944452675.1). Classification (NCBI taxonomy): domain Eukaryota; kingdom Metazoa; phylum Arthropoda; class Insecta; order Diptera; family Tachinidae; genus Tachina; species Tachina lurida. Next base: position 99,132,531 of record OX101754.1, read on the forward strand.
GTTCAGGAATGTCATAGAAAATATGGTCTGAAAAGTGTTTTAACCTCGTCAACTGTGAAGAAATGAATTGAAAAACTCAGAGAGACTGGATCCGTTGGAGACGTCAAACACACTGATCGTCCAACAACAAGCCTTTCAAATGTCAATGTATATATTATATATTTCGGAATTAGGAATTAAAATGTACTTCATACTCCCGGACGAATCTAGCATATTAGTCCTCGTCCATACAGTGAAACATTTGCTACAAAACTTTTGAGTTTGTTGATGAACGGGAAAATACTACTTATCATAAATATATTATTGCCATACAATCTCATAACTAAATCAACATTAAACATACACAATTCCTTTTTAAATAATCATTACACCCTAAGATTTTCCTTTTTCGTAAGCGTTGTCAAAATATCAAATGTTAAAATCTAGTATTAATCGTTTTGAAGACTATGTATATAGTATGATAAAGATCCTCTCCAAACAAAAAGATGGTCTAAAAATTATACACTTAAATGCGCAAAGCTTGAAAAACATAATAGATGAATTTAGATATCTTTTTGAGTCTGCCGCAATTGACATTATTTGTATCTCTGAAACTTGGTTTCCGTTGGGAATAAATGACTCTTTATTTAAGCTATCCGGTTTTTAACTATTCCATTCCGATAGAAGAATACTTATGAATAGTGTTGAAACTGGGTCTAGGGGTGGTGGGGTTGCAGTATATGTTCGAAATGGTATATCCTGTAAAGAAAAACGTTAAAAATCGTTGCAGACAGTCAAATTGAGTATTTATTTCTAGAGATCTCCACCCAGGAAAAGAAAATCCTACTTTTAGGTAGTGTGTATAGAGCTAGCAGTAGCATAAATGTATATCCCCTCATTAACACCCTTGAAGAAATATCTATTCAATACGACGATATTATTATAACTGGAGATTTTAATAACAACTTATTATCTGAAAATCCTATGATTGCACCAATGAGCACTCTTGATCTTCACCCTGTAAATCAGACTCGGGCGTTTCTTGGCACAATTGTGAAGAGAATATTCACACGTATTCTTACCCTCTTTAATTTAGTCGTCGATGAGACAGCGATGAATGCACATCAGGTGGATGCTTACATATTTTTTTATATTTTTTTCAAGAATATTTGCCCAGCAAACATACGTGTTTCATTTCAAATTGATGATGATATGCGAAAATTATTTTGTTATAAATAATGCATTTGGTAACATACAACGCCTTTTATGTTATCAAGGCTTAAGGAAAAAAAGGAATATGTCATTAAAAGACATTATGATGCTTTTCATAGTAATATGAATAAGTTTAATGGTAAGGAAAGGGAAAACCTTTTAAATAAAAATCAAAAATATGTTTAATATGTTTGCCATAATGGAAAATGATCTTCCATGCCGACAAATATCAAAGCTTATTAAGTTTGATACATCCAACCACATAATTTTATTTGGTGAATTTGCACCTTTGTGCTCCACCAAGCAACCATTCTTTTATTTATTTATTATTTTTTTGAATGGAAAACATGATAAATTATTGTCCTATCTTTTTTAATTTTTTTTATTTCACTGTTATTTAGAAAAAGTTTTATTTGCAATTAATAATTTTACTTAATCAACGTTTTTTTTTCAAGATAGAAAATATGTCAATTTATGTATAAATATATAATGCACCATTATCTTTCAAACGCTTGACTTTGTGTTTGGTGGGTAGCTCGCAACCTCAAAACATAAAAAATTTACCACTACATTGACAGTGCCCACCAGAGTTGTAAATACTCATATTCCTACACATTTCCACTCCACGTATAATAGTTTAATTGGTCTTATTTTTGTCAATAACAAAACTAGAGTTCTCCTTTATGACCAACTTTCTGCGTCAGTCTTCTCGAAGCACGATATGCTTTTTTTGGTTTATGACTTCTCCGTAAAAAATTATGAAACCTGTTTTTCATACCGTGACTTACATAACATTGACTATACAACACTCTGCTCAATCAATTAATGCTGATCAAATTTCTTTTATTCGGTAGATCAGTGGGTGGTGTTCTAGCCTAACATACGGAAATCTTGGGATATACTCTTGAAAAAGACATGCTTCCAGGTAGTCGAATATTTTTGCTGAATTCAGGTCACTCCGGCAGGCATGAAAGAATCGCATTTTAGATCGACGTGGCAGAGCTTCTACGCGAGGAATCACATATAAAAATTATGCAAAATTTCATGCATAGTGTAAGCGCTTGATACCAAAAGAGCATTTATATAGGTGCTTCCAGCGAAGCACCATTTTTTGCGGGGAGAAGTCGATATCGATTATCTCTGCGGTCTCTCACTCTCATCTTACCGGAGACGCTTCTTCGATGTTGCCTTTCTTGAATCAACTCAAGACGGATGACACAATGAGCCCACCTGAGCAATAGCGAGAAATCTTTGGGATCGCCTAAGCTCTTACAGATCTAAAAACCTCCTGAGCTTCACTCGGAAGCACTTCAGGAATCTCTTGGCAACACTGAGCGGCACTGCGCTTCCGTACAACGATTACTGCTTTAGCTATAATGATGTAGTGAATGATGAGAGCATCTTGCATCTTCTCGGCTTTTGTCCCGTTCTACGAGGGCGGTTCGGAAACTTCTTAGCCTAGCACAAAAAGCGCGGTATAAACAGAAAAAAATTAAGTGTTTTGGAAACTTTCATCTCTGCTATGAACACATGTTAAATTTTGTTTCGGTCTGGCAACTCCTTCATATAGAAACAGGTGTCACAAAAGACGCATCCGCGATTTTTTAACAATGGAAAAATTAGAAATGCGTGGTGTCATTAAATATTTACATAAAAAAGGTTTATCGGGACAAGAAATTCATAATGATATGGTGAATGTGTTAGGTGAAAGTGCTCCTTCATATGCAACAGTAAAAAATTGGCTTGCTGAATTTAAACGTGGTCGTACAAGCATTGAAGATGAACCACGTAGTGGACGTCCAAAAACAGCAACAACAACAGAAATTGTAGCCAAAGTGCATGATATGGTATTAAATGATCGACGAATAAAAATGCGTGAAATAGCTAATATCATGGGCATCTCAAATGATCGAGTCCATTTAATTTTGCATGAAGAACTACAGATGAAAAAGCTTTCTGCAAGATGGGTGCCGCATTTGTTAACAGTCGACCAAAAACGCATAAGAATGAACATTTCTCAAGTTTGTTTGGATCGTTTTAAGCGAAATAAAATGGATTTTAAGCGTCGTTTCATAACTGTTGATGAGACATGGATCCACCACTATACTCCAGAGACAAAAGAACAATACAAACAATGGACTGAAGCTGGAGGAAGTGCCCCAAAGAAGGCAAAAACAATTCAATCGGCTGGTAAGGTTATGGCAACGGTTTTTTGGGACTTCAAAGGTATTTTATTGATTGACTATCTGCAAAAGGGTAAAACAATAAATTCAGAGTACTATTGCAACCTTTTGGATCAATTAAATGTACAAATTCGAGAAAAACGTCCTGGCTTACAACACAAAAAATTAATTTTTCATCAAGACAACGCACCAGCGCACAAGAGTGTTTTAACAATGGCTAAAATCAACGAATTAAAGTACGAGTTGCTTGACCACCCACCTTATTCTCCTGATTTGGCTTCCAGTGACTTTTACCTGTTCCCAAATCTAAAAAAATTCCTTGCTGGCAAGCGTTTTACCTCAAATGAAGATGCAATTACAGTTGTAAACCACTAATTTGAAGACCTTGAGGAAAACTATTTTAATCAAGGGATAGAATTGCTAGAAAAGCTTTGGACTAAGTGTATTGAAGTTTCAGGAGATTATATTGAAAAATAAAAATATTTTTGAAAAACTAACTATTCTCTTTCATTGATAGGCTTATCAGATTATCCATGAATTGACTTTCCGAGTTATCAAAAATAGGACTAAAAAATCTGAGCCTATATATTAGGAATAGTAGCTGGTATGGCCACTGACTCCCCCAATATGTCGTCCCAATTCTCAACCCACTCTCTCCTCTCCTCTAGCAAATAACTATACCCATTCTACATCCACCTATTTCACCCTCATCCTCCCCCTTCGCACACCCTCTCTCTCTCTCTCACTTCACACTCTCTTCAAGAAAGGGGTCATTATATTGAACCCAAGTGGGCTTGACCCTTAATAGTCACCCATTCTTACCAGCAACCTGAAAACCTAACCTCACTGACCTAATGTCAATATCAAAGCAGTGCGTGAGAGTGGCGGTGACAATCCACGAACCCTAATGCAACGTCCTGGACAAGAATGGCAAATTTCAAGAAACTCTCTACAGCCAATACTCAATTAAGCTCTGTGTCTTCATGCTTACCAAATTCAATTAACACAACAGCGTTGGCTGAGGTAGTTAGCATGTCCTGGGTTCGACCCCAGTCTCCGACAGTCATGAATTTAACAACAGCACACATTTTCCTGATACGCATTAGGGTCCATTTGTATCAGTTGTTGTAGGAAAGTTCAAGTGATGAAGTCATAGTCACTGGTCCCAAATCTATACCGACTTCAGCAGATGCTAATCCCAATGTAACAACAGAGCTTCCTCCTTTGTCGGTATTGTGTAGCAGAATAATCGGCATAGTAAAATAAGCAATAAAATGTCTACTAAGCGCAGCTTCAAAATTTAATACGCCTCATTGATATCAGAGACGCTGAAATTCTGCATTTTTAAAAAATATGCAAAAAGCAGAGTTGTAAAAGAATGAAACTTCCTCTATATCTTCCTTCACCACTTGTGTTCTCTATCACTATACCTTTCTTAAAGAAGTAATAGTAGTTGCCATTCATTGCCTGAGTGCTACTTCTTTAAAAAAAAACCCCCACATGTGATTGTGGAAAAACAAATGGTTATACAACGTGTCACCATTTGATGTGGATTTTGGTCGGGAGGCATAAATGGACCACACTTTTTTGAAATGGTGGTGAAGCAGTGACTGCTAATGCCTTCCTACTTTAATTATGTTTAGGTCGGGAGAATATGGTGGCCAATTAAGGAGATGAAGATTTTGGTTTGAAATAAATTCTTTTAAAACTTCAGCAAAATTTTGCTACTGCAATATCTTCTTGTAGAAGCCATGGAATCTGCCCAAAAATATCTTTATATTTAGGGAAAACTGATTGTGAAAGAGCCTTGTGGGGTTTTCCAATCATTTTTTCACTGTGAAGCTCTAAATGAATTGTTTCGTGATATGTTATAGCACCCCCAAACCACGGTTCCACCAGCCTGTTGTGATGGCGATTTAAAGAAATAGAATTTTCGCACTAACAATAATAATGTTTTTGTTAATGAAATTTTATTCAGAATATATGAAAGCAAATAACTGCATATTTAATTTTGGTAAGAAAAAAAAACTTCAGCCAATTTATGTGAAGCCGAAGTTGACATTTGCAAGCAATGTGCTCACACAGAGAAAACAGATTCGTTGAGACAACCGAATTTTTTGCCAATCGAATTTTGGTGGTTGCACCGACTATATAAAATTCTGGTATAACGGCTGCAATTTTCTTGTGGTACCACTAATTTTAATTATAACCCTTAAACAAATAGTTGCAGCAACAGAAAAAATTGGTTAACAGTATGGAATTTGACAAAAAGTTATTCTTGCTACCGAAAATGTTGTTAGTACAACTGAAACAATATCATAATTGGTACCTGTGAAAGAAAAATTGGCCTTTCTTGCTGAAATAAAATAAGCAATAAACGCAAATAAAAATATACAATTTTAGAAATTTATTATTTAACACATTGTCATAAGTTATTTTTAATTGAAATTTATTTATTTCAACCACACATTTTGAACAGCCACAAACCTGTTATCTTATGCACAGACTTTCAAAAACCATTTGAGAATTCATAAATCATAATACCTTTGAAAGTCACAAAAGTTAATTTTTAATTTGCTGCAACGAGTATAAACTATGATAGTAAGCTCAACCTATAGTTAGTTGCAGCAACTGATAGAAAGTGTTTATTTCAACATTAATATAGAACGACAATTTTTTAGTTGCCAATACCAAAAGTTGGTAGTAACATCCAATTCATAATATTTTATTCGGTTGTGTTAAGCAATCAATGAATTAGTCATGGCAAAAGCATACGCTCGGTTGATGCAATCAATTTAAGAATTGTCAGAATCATATCTTTATTACAATTATGCCCTTATGGCAATAAACGTGGATTGTTTTTTGGATTAACAGAAAATTGATTGTGTGAACTGAAATATAGTTTATGCAAATGATATTTTGTTGGCCTAACCATTTTCCAACCAATCTTTTTTCTGGGTGCAGTAGTGCATTAAAGTGTAATTTTGATATGAATTAACACGTTTTTAAAGTGTTATTAAACAAAAAGAAGAAAATCGTGCATAATATGACGTGGAATTTTAACTTAACCTCAAATAAATTACTTTATCCATAAATATAAACTTTGCATAAGCTTTTGATAATGTTGGCCATTAGTGTATTCATTGGTCTTTTATATTTGTTCGAATGAAATTTCTAGATTTTTTTCTCGAACAGACGAATAATTTTGAACTTTTATTCGAATATTCGAACGAACAAAGAATAAAAAAAATGTATTCGAATAATTTTAAAAAGGTGTATTAGTTTAATTTTTTCTTATTAGCAGCGGAAAAATAATTAATTACATATGAAAACCAAATAATTTTCATAACAAACTTAGAAATATTAAATATGAAAGTATTAAAGACAAAAATTTTAAAATTTATAAACCTTCCACGCAGTTGAAGCTGTAGCATATGTTAAGAACTCTATGTTCTACTAATATTATTGAAGTAACAGAATAGCAAATTATAAAGGAGTAAACTAATTATAGAGAACTTATGACTAGACCGATTTTCTTCAAGTATAAACTACATATAAGATATACGATCATGTCAGCTTTCAAACGCAAAAAGTCAAATTAAAATCGGTCAAGCCGTTTGGGTGCTACGGCGTCAAAGACACACAGACTCAACAGAATATATATAAAAGAGATCTGATATCTTCTAAAGATCTGATTGACTGTTGTGCTCTTGTCGGTGTGAAAGCACAAAGTTATGTTGTAAAAGCTTGCACATTGTGCATATGACTTGAACGTCGCAAATCATATGAAAGGAAAAAATTTAATTGTGGTTTGTCTTTCTTTTTTTTTTTGGAATGGAGCTTTAAACTGTTGTTGCATTAAACTTTAATGTTGTTTTTCTTATTTTTTCAATCTTATGAAAGTCCCCTTTCCGATGTTAGTAAAAGTTTAGCTGTTGACAAAATATATACTTCAGCATTTTTATAACACAAATTCAGGACATTCGACGATAGTCTATGGCTTAGGCAACATGCATATGTCAAAGGAAGGTCATAAGACACGGCTCTTCAAAGTGTAGTTAACTACATTGAAAAAGCTTTCAATGACAAGTTGTATACGTCTGGCAATTTTATTGACATTGAATCGCTTTCAACAATGTGAGTATTGATACCTTTATCCAATCCTTAGTACAGTTTTAGGTTGACCAATCAATAATCGATTGGGTAAACTTCATGCAAGGGGATAAGCTGATGTAAAAGATAGGAACAGGGTGCAACCTGGGACCAATTAAAAAGGAATAATCTCACCCATTCCTTGGGTAACCGCTTTACACCGCCTGCTAAGGGACCTGGCTAATGAGGGTTATGAACCAGTCTGCTATGCGGACGATGTCATGATTCTTCTAATGGGGTAAGCACCTTAACCAACTTTACAGGGAGACGGAAAAAGCTCTCAACATTGTGCTAAACTACGCTCGGCCGAGAAGATTGAATATTAACCAACACTAGAAAGACAAAGATCATGCATAAATTTATGCTAGATTTCAGGGAAAGACCATAATTTTATCCGATAGGATTAAATATTTAGGAGTGATCCTAGATGGGAAACAATTGTAAAGACATCACGTAGGGGAAAAAGTCAGGAAGACTAACTCGCGCTCTCTGCAGAAGGGCCATTGGGTCCAGATGGGGATTTAGCCCTAATGCAATACACTGGCTTTAAATCAGTGTGATCAGACCGATTCTAACATATGTATCAGTAGCAGGATGGAGCTCAATGGGTAGGCAGTACATACACCTGAGTATTGGAGACCATCCTTTATGTCCAACCTATAGACATTCGTATTAAATACGAAGCAGGTCTTGCTACAAAACATCTACAAGTGATTTGGAAATGGATCGAACAAGACAACATGCCACACAAGCAGAACATATTGACGGCAATTAAACGGTTAAGACTAGATTTTGGAAGTGTCTGACCTGGTATGTGAGACTAGGGATATATCTGAATGCGAGACATTGATACCAGAAAGACACCCCTGGTTCAATCGAACCCTATATCACACATCCGTAGGAGTTTGCTGCTACACGAATCGCTCGAAGCTAGAGGAAATAACTGGCCTAAGTTTCTTCATTGAAGAACCGGAGACCGAGACAGTAAGTCGACAATTAGGGCAAACTATCGTCTTGTATTAGTGCCGGCTCACTACGGCGTAAACGGAAATGAACGTGCAAATGAACTGGCGAAAAAGGCGAGAACGTTACGAGCAGTAACTCTCATCCTTTTAAGGCAGAGAAGATTGAGTTAAAAAATTGGGTGAAAATGGTCCACAGAACACGATGGAATTGTGATACTGTGGGTAATCCAACGAATGTTCTATGGGACGACTCGGACGAAGACAACTAGATAAACAACTAATGAAACTAAATAAACCCGAGCATCTCAACGGGGCACTCTAATTTACGAGGACATTTGCACCGGATTGGAACCACGAATGACAATGAATGCAGGCTTTGCATGTAGGACATAGAAACAATTGTCATTGTCCAGTTTTCGACCAGCCTAGATGAGAATGCTACCTTACCGGACATTACCCACCTTAGAAGTATTGACTGGAAAAGTTTAAGGGACTACGTGAACGATACTGAGTTCCTATAAAGGTGGGGTTCGTTTGTTAATTTATATGAAAGAACACAACAGGGTTATACTGGCTTATGGGCATGTCCCCGGACATGGCCGTAATCCAACCTAACCTAACCTAATTGTTCAAAATATTTTTTTTTTGTAAAATTCAGATTTTATTTCCTGAGTTTCTGGCAACGCTGTATGCTGCATTAAAAAAAGAAGCTGCTATTATACTTGCAATTTGTAGCAACACAACAGCAATACTATTTACATTTGGAAAAATTTAGTTCAGTAAATGCTACCTATTTGCCTTAATCATGGCAATAGCATAATCATCATATGCATAAAAATTTTCTAAATTGAAATTAAAAGTTTTACACAAGGTGGCAGCGATACTTCAGCTGATAACTTTTTGCTCTATCTGCTTTGCAGCTGAACAATATCATTTTTGTGCTTTTGACATTCTTCGACTCTTTACACAGCTATGGTTGCTGTATTTTTGTATAACAAATCCTTACGCAGTCACCTGTGTATAATTACACCATGGTTTAATATTTAAGAAATTTGTTATTCGACATATTGTCATAAAATTAAAATTAAATTTGAAATTAAAAGTTTTATATCAAATTGATCAAATTGCTGCTGTTTTTGCTCACTTTGATTTCGGTTTTTAATAAATTCATTATATCGGGTTCAAAATTATTTAGTTTTGCAGTAACAGAAGAATAAAAAATTACTATCATGCCAGGAAAACATTTTGCATTACATACTTTTGTTGTTATTTTGTGGTGTCATTTTCAAAATTTGTGTAATGGCATTCTCCTAGTGTTTTTATTTGTAAGGCAATGCCACAAAAGAAAAATAATTAAAATGACAAACGCTGCCATTAGTACACACCATGTCATAAAATTTCAAATGTGTCCTCAACATTAAAAAAAATTGAGGGTGGCGTTGGCTGAAGTAGTTAGCATGTTGACTACAAAACCGAAGGTCCTGGGTTCAATCCCTGTACCCAACAGTCATTAAATAACAACAACACGCATTTTTCTGATGTACATTAGTGTCCCTTTGTATCAGTTGTTGTACGAAAGTTCAAGTGATGAAGGCATAGTCACTGGTCACTGAAATATACCGACTTCAGCAGATACTAATCCTAATGTAACATCAGAGTGTAGCAGAATCATCAGCGAAGTAAAATAATTAATAAAATGGCTACAACAAAAAACAGCTTCAAAAAATTAATACGCCTCATTTAACATCAGAGGCGCTGCAACACTTCATTATTAAAAACGTGCAAGAAGCAGAGTTGTAAAAGAATGAAGCTTTCCTCTATCTCTTCCTTCACCACCTGTCTTCTCTATCACTATCCCTTTCCTGAAGAAGGTAACACCTAGTAACAGTAGTAGGCTTTAATTGCCTGAGTGTTACTTCTCCTAAAAAAAAAAAAAAAAATCATACATATATTGTTGTTATGCGTTAAAACAACTCGCAAAAAATATAGTTTTTTCAGAAAATAGGTTTAAAGTTCTTAATTTAAATACAACTTATGCCCTAATTCTGTTCGACGAATGTATCGTCTTGTCTATGGACGAAAAAAAGAAGCAGTTTTGATTCCTTAAAACGATTATTATTTATTGTCTATGCTAGAAGGTTCGTGTATTTGCTTTATGATTTTGTTCCAAACATTATATCCAACACATATTTTTTCGTGTATTTTTCAAACTATTGTATAATACTTGAATTGAATTTTTATGTTTTAAAAACATGGCAATAATATTTTTATTTTTCATTATCAAAGACAACAACCATTTTTGAAGAAAATAATTTAGAGACTTCAAACACTAGAACTCAGAAGCACTTTCAAACAAAAACGTCCTAAATCTTCTTACTGAATTAGGGCATTAATGAAAATATAAATATATGTATGTTCATTTTCAAGAGCAAGGTTGGCAAACGGTATTGTAAAAATACCGTTATCAATGCTAAGACCTTTAAAATTAGATACTAGGATCATTACCGATACCTAAACCCATTTCGGTTAGAAAATACCGGTTTCCAAAATACAGTTTACGGCTATAGTGGTATGTTCCGTTTAGAGATGCTAATCGGGACAGGTTTTTTGAAATCCCGGGCTTCGGGAAAACGTTTAATTAGTTTATCTATATTCGTTGCTTTTTAGTTAAGATGTTATGAAAAAATCCATTGGCAGAAAAATAAAAACTAAAGTGCACTTAAGCTATTATATTGAAATGCAAAATAATTTGTTTTGATAGTAAGTCGCTTTAGATTAAATTGAAAATTGCGAAAAACCTGAGATAATGTATAGATATTTTTTAAATAAGTTTTCAAATTAAATTAAATTTAAATACAAGTTTTTTTCTTATGAGGAATATATTTTAAACTTAAATGTATACAAGTTTTAATGCTCAAACATTTTAATATTAATAATATTAAAGCTACCTTAAAAAAGATTAAGTTGAGTTAAGATGTATTATTTTCCATTAAGACTTAAGCTAAAATATAAATGCGTATAGTTTTAATATTAATGACACTTTAAAATTGAATTTAGCTGAGTGATAGATCTTGAAGAAGAGAATAAGAATATATAATAAAATAAAAAAGCACTTATGTCAACTTAATCCATTATTATTTATTGCCACAGATACATATATACCATTTAATATTATCTACGAAAATATTTATTCAAAGCAAATTTTTTATTTTAACAAGGAGTTTCTAATAATTTTTAATATAGAAGATGACCGCCAAAAACATTATTTATGCTAAAAATCGGTATTCAGATAATCCCGAAAATCCCGGGTTTTAAAATTAAAAAATCCCGGGCTCCGGGATTTGCATAGTCCCGAAAAGCCTGGGATTTTCGGGCTAGGGATTTCCCGTTTAGCATCTCTTGTTCCGTTATACGTATTTACGCAAAACAAAAAGTATGTAAAATAAAATTGTTTATATTATATAAACATATATTTGTTCCCATTTAGACATTCTTATCCAGCGCTGTTTTTTAATATTTTTTATCAACAACAAACTGCAATTACACCATAATCATCACTAATGCCAAATAATAACTAAAATAATATTTTTTAAGAATTATTTAATGCCTTTAGGAACGAAAACCGTGTCCTTTGAGATATAAATGTTGTAAATTGGTGGAAAAAATAAAGCCAGTGTAAGCCACAGTAATTTAATAAAAATATATTTTTTTGCTATGTACACCGTCTGAATTAATTAACTTAACAGGAATACCGATACTTTAAACTAGGTAACGATATGTAACGGTAATACCGCAACCGAAATTTAAAAAATTTACATCGATATCAATGCCGGTACCGTTATTCGTTTCGGTTTCTAATAAAGTCCTGCACAAGACCATTTATAAGAACTTTCAAGACATGAGGGAGTTTTCAAATGCTTTACTACAAACAAATCTTCTAAAACAAACGCTAAACAACACTGTTTGCAATAATTTGTTTCAGCTATTGCAGGCATAGGAATAAAGAAGAAAATACTTCGTGACTGAAACATTTGTGATGCTTGCTTCTTTCTACGCATGGGCGCGTATACAAGCGTTATGCACAAAGGCACACATGCATTTACATTAGTTGTGTGCGCTTGCTTTAAAAAAACCTCCCTTAAACACATAATAGCTTACCATATACATATTACACACACACACTCAAACGTACAATATGGAAAATAACAAGCATACACGTATCAACACTACTTTGTTGACTGTTTGTTCATAACAAGAAGTCTTGACGACATTGCTTGTTAGCACTCATATACACATACACCACTGCATCTATCGTGTTTTGCTTATAATGCGACAGCATTTATTATTGGTTTAGCATTCTACAGCCACGAGAAAACAAGACGTATTTACATTTCAAGACAATTTACGCAGGTCTCTAGTTTCTAACCTTGCTCCAGAGTTACGTATACAAGCCTTTGGTATGAGTATGAAATTTTTTCACAACATTAAATATGATACAAGAAGTTTTTCTGGATTATTAACGCCATATACTAGTAAAACTCTAATTAAAAATGTTGCATACACAGAGAAAAACTGCCTCATAGAATCAAGAAGATTTTCTCTATGAAACGTTTTTAGGCTAAGGGGTATCCCAGCAGAAAGAAGCGAAGATTTTTTCATAGAGATTCCTTATTGTTTTTATGTGGTAAATCTTATTAACTTTATCAAGAAGAAAACCACATAAAATCAAGGAAAAATCTTATTATTTACAACTTTTTTTTAATTTAATCAATTTCTGTTATTTTTGGCACCAAAAAACAATCCATAGAGAAAAACTTCTTGATTCTATTAGGTTTTTTTTATAAATTGTAAGCTATAGGGATTTTTTATTGATTTTATTAGGTTACCTTCTTGATTTTTTTAAAAAGGTTTTCTTCTTGATTTTATTAGGTTGCCTTATTGAATTTTTCAATAAGGTTTTCTTCTTGATTTTAGTAGGTTCCTATATGATTATGTGTAAAGCATCTTATTGCTTTTTTAATAAGGAAATCTTCTTGATTTTATGCGGTGTCCTATTATTTCGTTTCTATAAATAGACACAGAGACAATTTTTTATGATATTTTTCATTTTTGTATAAGAATGTTTGCACAATAATTTCAACGGCTATTCAGGCTGCTTGTTAGCATATTGGTTAGAGATTGTCTATCAGTCAGAAGTTTGCTGGTTCAATACTTGGTGAGTAAGTTAGTTAAGAATATAACATGTGTATGTATGTATGTATAAATAAATAACATCGTCATTTACGTATATGGATATTCACTGAATTGTATTTAAATTACAATTTTAAAACTTATTTTCTCCAAATCTAGATTTCCTGACGATTCCGTTCGGAATAGGAATTGAATAAACCTCAAAATGTCAATTCCTAGCCGGAGCATACCCCAGCATACCACCGCAGTCTGGACACACCTGAAAAATTTCCGTATTTTAGTTTTCTTTTTTAGACACCATATCCTACAAAAATGGGGTGGATTGAATTCCGATTCCGAACGGAATTGAACTCTGTGACATGGCCGTATATTGCAATAAAGGAGCGGATATGTACAGTATGTCAAAAATATGTTTTTACATTAAAAGAAAACGAGAATTTTTCATTAATTTACTTAAAAAAAGTTTATGTTATTCATTTAATTCAAGATAAGTACATATTTCATAGCAATTTTATTATAATAACTCACCTGACCTGCCGTCGGATATCCACAATCTATTTGATAAGATGCCATTATTTAAAAATATTTTTCCCTAACCACACTATTTATTTCAATTTAATTATGCCAAGAGTTCATATTGTTGGATTAAAGCGAAATTTCAATTTAATTTTTAAATAAAATAGAAAAAAAACTTTCTTGACACTTTCTCGCTGCTGTTACAATTCTATTTTTATTTACGGTAGCATAACTGTCATTAAAGTTGACATAATAAATGTTTTGCATAAGTGTGTACTATATGACCGGAATGATAAGAAACAAAAAAGTGTTAATTTACTTTTGCATTTCAGCAGAAATACAATAATAAACCAGAATACTACAGATAAAGACGACAATGACGACGTTAACAACAGCGGCAGTGGCAGTGGCAGCGGCAACGAAAACGTATACGTTAAATGTAAATTAGTTTTAATAACTTGACACTGGTTTGACGTTTAAAAGGTCAATCCTAATGGTTTTACACATGTACTACATACGAGTACTTGTGCATACATGTAATGCTAATGCTTGCTTGTATGTTGATTTGTAGCACGTTCTGCTAAGCACACACACATCACAGGTAAATTAGTTTTTTTTTTGCTGAATAACTAAATAGGCTTTTGACACATGAATGACAAGGTCAAGGATTTGATATTAATAAACTTTATTTTTTTTTACACAAAATTTCCACTAGATATTTTGTTCCTATTTAAAATAAACAAGACAAATACTTAAGTACCGACGGCTTTTGTGGCCAAAATTATTTTTTGTCTTACAATCAGGTTTTCGTTTCAAGTTCTTGGCTTAAAGACGTGTTTTTTGTGTGCTTGTGTTAGATATATTCTCCTAGACTCACTTCACGTTTAACTTCCGGTATTTTTGTTATGCTTGTGTAATATATTCTGTTAAGAAGTCTGGCCTACTTGGTAAATCCAATTTGATTCTTTTGCCACAGTCCAATTGAAGTTTATTGCATGTGTTGGTGTGTGTGTGTGTGTCTCACTACTCGAATTTCTCGTTGTGTTGCTGAAAACTCAAACTTGTTTTTTGCGTGCCGTGCCTACACTTGCTTAGATGCGCGCGATTTAACGTTCGAGCACAAACTAGTTGCAAGTAGCCGCAAGGTTGTTGACAACCAATACAACTAAGCAAACCATGCAACAGAAGAGTCAAACACTATGCAACAAAGAATTAAATACTTATTTGAAATAACAAGAAGTATTGAGAGAAAGAGAACGACTAAGCTAAAACAAAACAATAAATTTTAAATCTAAGGGAATTCCTTAAAGAAGGAAAGGGAGCAACATATAAAACTCCCAGCTCTATAAGAAAATAACACAAGTATGACTCGTTACTCTTTGCTTTGTTACCCCAAATATTGTTATTTTTTCCAATTTGCTTTTTGTGCTTGGCTTGAGTTGCCTTTTATTATTATTCATTTTGGTTTGAAGCAACGCCTTCAAGTTTGATGGGAAATGAAACAACATTAGCGCCACCATTGCAATATGACGTCAGTTGTTCAAACTAAATAAATCGTTACTCGTTACTTTAAAAGTGCATAATAAATATGATGCATTTTCTCATCGACACTCAAACCCTTTATAGTCGTTTCTTTTTAACTTAACAAAGGCCCATACCCACAGACTCTTTTCCTAACCACTGCTTCCACTTGGCCACAAGTGCAACTGGAAGCTTTAACATTCATTCCCATATAAGGGGAAGTGAGTAAAATCTTGAAAGCAAACAAAAAATAAATATAAAGAAGTGAAGGTGTGCTGGAAGGCTGAATATTTTTCTGGTTGCCCTCAATTTCTTTTTTGTTTGTTTTGCGCCACTTTTAATCGCATTTAGTTACTTATTTTTGTTTTGTCTGCCAGTTGTAGCTGATTTTCCATGTTTTTTCTTTCTTCTTCATTTAACACTTTTTTATGCAGAACAGGCGTGGTTTTCATTGCAACAATCTCTGAGGTTTCTTGGTTTATTTATTTATTTATTTTTTGTTGTTGCCAGTTGTACGAGATCAATTATAACAATGTTTAATATTCTGTTAATATAATTCTTTTTATTGTTGTTACAAACTGTTATTGAGACTTGGTAATTAAATTGTTTTAATTGTTTTAATGAGAAATTTCAAGTATTATTTCATATGACCCAACGCACGTGGCAAGTAAGGTTAAACCAAATTAATTAAGATCAATTGTATTGAAATTTATGGAATTCTGGAAACTGAAGGTTAGCGTGCTTGCGATATTTCCTAAAGAGAATTGTAAAAGAATGGGCCTAGGCAGAGCTGCTAAATTTCGATTACGATTAGTAATCAATTATATTACATTTTAAAAAGAATTGTAATGATTATATAATTGCCTTCAAAAGAATTTCTGATAAATAATTGATTACGATTGCTTATAATCGAAAAGTAATCTGAATTACTTGAAATTACTACAAAATAATCAAAAATAATCAAAAGTATTAAAAAAATAATCAGACCACTTTCAAAGATTACTTTGATTATTTTTGATTTTGAAAGAAATTTATAAAATTAGATGTTTTTGTTTAAAAAACATCTATATATAGCAACACTAATAATATCAATCTAAGAAAAAAAAACATAAGGAAAAACATTAAATAAAATTATTTGCTTTAGGTCAAGCATTGTCAATATGCATTTCATTGTCGCTTTAACAAAACGTGAGTAGACTTGAACCACACATTTTGAACAGCCACAAACTTCTTATCTTATTCACAGACTTCCAAAAAATTATTTGAGAATTCACAAAAAATATTTTTGAAAATCACAAAAGAAAAGAAAAATTAAATTAGTAATCAGTACGATTATTAATCATTACTTAACAGCTATGGGCCTAGGTAAGCCTTAAATCTGGTAGAGTTGGAAAATTTTTTATTTAGTTTTATTTTTTAAGAGAAGCGACACTCTACTATTACTAGGTTTTACCTTCTTTAGGAAAGGGATAATGATAGAGAAGACAGATGGCGAAGGAGGATATGAAGGAAAACTTCATCCTTTTACAACTCTGCGTTTTGCACGTTTTTAATAAGCTGTGTTTAGTATAAAGTGACCAAACGTCCCGATTTTGGCGGGACAGTCTCGCTTTTTGGTTGACTGTCTCGCGTCCTGCCGATTTTTAAAAATGTCCCGCTTTTTAGAAAATATTTGCATTTCTGATTTTAAATGTATTGTAAAAATATATTACCTATTATTTATTAAGTATTATGGTGAATATAAAGAAGTAGAATTTACATAAAAACACATAAAATGCAGACTAGTTTATTTTAAATTTTGATTAGCATCGATAAAGTAAATTTGTTCCAAATTATTTATAATTAATTCCCTATAAAGTTTAACTCTTAATAAGTAGCAAATAAAAGAAAACATATTCATAATATGTAAAACTGCAGTCTAAATAGCAAAAGTCGTAAAATTGTGCTATTTCTTCAACTTTTTGTTGTTTGACTGCCCAATCGCAACCTGTTGCTCATACTTCTGCTACTGAAGTTCAAAGAGTCGCAGTAGAATAGAGTTGTGTCCAACAACTCTTTTTGAACTAGTAGTAAGTCTATTATTTTTAGCCGATTTTCATAATATTTTGTTTATTTTATTCTTAGCACATTTGACTTTAAAGAATATTTTCAATATTTTGCAGTTTGGAATTTTTATGAGCTTTTAAAAGAAAAAAATTTTAAAACTTTTATAAAACAAAATAATTTTTCCATTTTATTTTACGAATAACTAACAAACCAAGGCAGATTCATTTCCAGGTAGTATCAGGATTACAAAAACAATGAAAAAATACAACAATGAAAAAAACAAAATGGGTTGTAGTTCATCAAAAACTTCAAAAATAGAATTTGTTTAACATAACAATAATAAAAATTATTCACATAACTTTGAAAATATTTCTCCGCGGCAGCTACCACTAACAACATTCACAGAAAAAAATATCATCAAAATGCACCCAGCAAAACAAGTTGTTCATAATTAATTTAAATTGAAATATATATTTAGTTAATACAAAAAATTAAGTTGTTGATACGACAAACACAGAAATTATTTTCAATAAACTGATCTAACCAAATTTTATGTTGTACATGGCGCAAAAAATCAAAAATTTTTGAATATTTTTGTTATTAAAAATGTCAACTAAAGATTTTGATGCTGCTTATTGTTGATATAACAAATTTACATTTTTCTAATCTATTAAATTACTCAACAAAATTATTTGTTAAATTATATCATAACGGAATACGCACATGTAGAAGAACTCGCATTTTGTGTGTATTCATTATTTGCTTATCTAATAACGATTTGCTCTTTAGCTGAGTGGTAAGTACGTCAGTCTATTAGACAAGAGATCTCCGGTTCGATTCATCCCAAACAACTTAAAAATTTAACACAAAACCAAGTTCTAGGAAGAAATAAAAAAAAAAACAAACAAAGAAACAACACATTCGAATTTGAGAAACAAATTCATTAAAAATTTTTGTTTTTTGTTAACAACTCAATTGTGAATAACACAATCATTTTAATTGGAAATAATTGAGTTGATTTTGTTTTCTTATGTTACAAATGCGTGTTTGTATTTACAAAAATCATTGTAGGTGCCTTTTTAAATAGTATTTTAATTGTATTCACAAATAAATTACTTGTATTTACAAATCTTTTTTTTCTGTGTTTGCAACGTTTAGCACTTCTCACAATTTTTTAATAGTTTTTTCATATTTATAAATTTGTTTTCACAGAATTTTTTTTAATAAAATATTTTTCATATTGAATTTTTTAACATTTTCTTTTAATTTCTCTTTCGTAAAAAATTTTTGAAGTTTCCGATGAACTTTAATTTGAAAAAAAAATAGCTCAGCTGAATTTCCGCTACTACCTTGTGAATGTGCCTTGTAACAAACCATTGACTGTTTTAGCTTACTATGTTAAAATGATTCAAAGCAAATTCTGTTAGCTATACGACGTTGTCTTATTGGTCGATGTCAGATATACTGCCTTCAAAATATGGTGAATTATACTGGCATATCTCAAAAAAAATATTAGGTAGGCTTATAACAAAAGTTGTGAAAAAACTATGATCCTGCAAGACACCTATGATTCTGCTAGACAACGAAGGAGGGCGCTTTGATGTAACATAAGGATTAGTATGTGCTGAAGTCGGTTTATCTCTGTGACCAGTCATCAATTGAACTTTCCTACAACAGCTGATAGAAAGGTACACTAATGCACATCAGAAAAATGCGTGGTGTTGTTATTTAATGACTGTTGGATATCAGGGTCGAACCCAGCACCCGCGGTTTTGTAGTCAGCCAACGCCACCCCCACTATGCAACAAATTAAGGCTTTTTTAAAAACATACGCACTGGACAGTATAGATTCGATATGTACTATAAAAGGGTAGTAAAACTCTATATCATTTTTTTAGGGGCCACCAAAGATTTCAAAAATCAGTGCACCCTCAAAAAATGGTGACGTGTCTAGGCACACTAAATACTTCATTAAGATCACTTTGTACCTTAAAAATTTTCGTTTTTACTAGTTAGACTATACTTTTATTGATTTTTTTTAATTTCTTGGTTATTTTTGCTTTTCTTTTTATTGCAAACTTAAGTATTTTCTATTTTAAGGTTTTGTTCTTGCTTTGCCAAATATTTTTGGTGGAAAATTATTAGTCCTTGTAAGTTATGCTGAAAAAAGTGAAAGTCAAATATTCTTTCCTCTACTTTTTTTTCAAGTGCTTTAAAAAATAGTTTTTTTTTGCACAAAGCGTTACTAAATCTCAATAAAGATTATACGATTTTGAAAAAACCAAAATTTTAGCGTCGAAAAATTTAGAAAAATTAAAATTTGTAAAGGAAAAAATAGACTGTATGAGCCATTAGGCTGCCTAATGTCTCATCAAAAAAATTGTCCAATCTTACCGTTGCTACAACTTTGCCAAATATTGGGTAATATGAATAAAAAAAGTATTTCCTTTTTACTTAAAAATTTGTTTTAAAACCCAAAATATGTATGTGGTTTTTGTTTTTTTAAACAAATTTTTAAGTAAAAAGCAAATACTTTTTTTATTCATACGACCCATTGTGGCCAAAAATTCAGGAGTTCCTGGAAATTAAAGTGAAAAAAAAAAATTCCTTTACGTTTGCAAAAAAAAAAAAATTACGAAGAAACTATTTTTTTGGCATAAAATGTTAATAAGATTTATTAAGTGAACACTTAGTTGCATTTTTTTAATATATACATAGTTAAGAAACTAAGTCTGAATTAGCTGTTGGCCTAAAACTGATGAACCATTTTTTAAGGGCGCACTGGGTTTCAAAATCTTTCAAGGCCCATAAAAAAATTGGTCATCAAAATCGTCAAACTGAGTATAGGGTTTTATTACCTTTTGGTAGTACTTTCGAACCTATACAGTCAAGACAGTGTGGATTTTTTAATGTTGCACAGTGTTATTATATATTATACGTAACCTGACCCGATATCCCGCTTTAGACGGGACTATCCCGCTTTTTATAGGTCGATCCCGCCCCCAATTTATATCCTCCTTTATCCCGATTTTTACAGTTTTGAAAACTTCAATCTGTTATTCGTTTTTTGTTAAAATGTAACTGATAAAAATGCATACGAAATATTTTTTTCAGGTAGTTATTGCTTAAATAGCCTGGTAGCTTCGCTAAATCCCATATACGTTTTGAGATTAAATGAAACATTTTTTATTAGAAGTGCTATGCTTGTGGTTCAACCTCCATTATTTTGTAGAATACAATTTTCATTATTAACATAAATAATCATGAAGAGTTTTAAAACTATCCTTGGAAAGTAATCCAAGAAAGTATTTTAAGTAATAATTTTTTCTATGTAAGAGGAGTCGCGCTCGCTCTTCCAATGCCAATTATTTTCTATCATCGGCAGAATAAGCAGAATATCAAGTATGTGGTTGTAGCAGATACCAACCCGCTTGATCTGAGATTCGATAAAAACGAATACTCACGAATACTCACTAAAGAAATTTCGGAACAAAATTGTTCGATATTTGTTCGCAAATCTAAAAAATTCAAATGTTCGCTAAACCTTTGAATTTCTAACTTCTATCGATAGTTTTTCGAATGTGTGACAGTAGCCGAGTGGATGTGTGCCAGCCTGTTAGTGTAGAGAGACAATTTCGAGGCATTACAGCACTGTAACTTATTTAACATCACTGTAACTTACATTACAGCACTGTAACTTACTTAACTTTTTTAACTTACAGTCTGTAAGTTAAAAAATAATATAAGAACGCACACTTATAGTGTTTCCACACTGACATGGTTTTAATAAAAGTTGATTTTAAAGTTAAAACTAACTGTTGAAACGTAGTTTTACCGTTATCTAATTTTAGCGGTATTTGAATCGGTATCGGTATTTTTACGATACCGTTTGCCAACCTTGATTTCTATAGAACAGCCAATGTATCGAAAAATGCAAAAATCTCGATTTAAAAAAGAATAACGAGTTAGGGCCTTTCTATATTAAGGTAACGCTATGTATGCATATTTTTATTAATTTAAGTGCGTATGTTGTTCTATGACATATGTACATGTTGTAAAGAGAAAACAAACGAACAATTCAAAATGGAAGGTTATGTGTTTAAAACAAGGTTGGCAAACGGTATCGTAAAAATACCGATACCGATTCAAATACCGCTATAATTAGATACCGGTATCGTTACCGATACCGAAATCCATTTCGGTTAGAAAATACCGGTATCCAGACTACCGTTTACGTCTATACCGGTACGTACCGGTATACCGATTCCGACCAAAAAATAAATGATAATTGAGTCTTAGTTGCCAAATTTTTATTATGTATTATAACTTTTTTTTTACCATGAGAGACATTTTGGTTTTTATTTCAACCATTGCATTCGTTTTGCTTTATTATTCCAGAAGCCAACCAATAACATTTGTCAGCCAATATTATTGCCACGTTTATAAAACATAGAATCTCAAGAAAAAGGAGCAAAGCCAGAACTAAAAATATTTAAAATGTTTTGTAATAGATACTATGGTTTCAAAAAACATAGCATAGATAAGAACCTTTGTTTTTCTAGCATTTATTCGAAGACAACTAAAATTAGTTTTTATTCAGAGTACCAAAAGTTAAGTTGTTTCAGTTTCAATCCAATAGAGATCGACCGAAGGCGTTTTTTTTGGCCGAAGCCGAGGCCGAACTACGGTTAAAATCCTAAACTTCGGCCAAAACCGAAGCCGAAGCCGAATGCTTTAAATTTTAAAAATGATACTTACGTTTTATATGAATTAAGAAAAAAGTTTGTTTTTTGAGATCACTGAAATAGCTGTAGTATCTATTGGATACATAACAAGAAAAATAAAACTATTTTGCAATTTCTAGATTGCTTTTTCATATGATCACTCACAAGAACGTACAAGTAAAAGAAAATAGAAAGCAACAGGGTTGTATTTCAAAGCAACCCTTTCAAAACGTTAAACACAATAGAAACTGTCGGCGAGCAACGACCAAAAATAATGTTATTTTTCAAGCTTGGAATGAAAAATGTTCGGCTTCGGCTAATCGGCCGATTTTTGCCATAGGCTGAATGTTGGCCGATTACCAATTTTTGGCCGAAGGCCGAAGCCGAAGCCGATTAATCGGTCGAACTCTACAATCCAACTTAGTTAAGCTGTAAACCGTAATATGGGCAAAAATTGCAAAAATATATATCAATTAACTTTCTTTCTTTGGCTTACAGAAAAAACTTCTAAACTTTTATATTTGATGTTAAAGATTCCTCTCTTGAGGTGAAGAAAAGTGCCTGCTTTAAATTTTTAAATGTTAATTGTACAAGAAGATTAACTTCTTTGTTTTTAAGTTGGCTGAAAGAATATTGTATATTCTTTGAATTGAAATATTCCAATGTTCGTTTCGTCTGAATTTGGCGAGAAAGTTATAAACAATATGGGTCCAGTACAAAAATATTGCCTAAGAACGTGTCCAAAGTATAAAAGTGTCGAAAAAAAAACCAAAAAATTATATTTGGTGGAAAATACGGACATATATTTGAAATTTACTGAAACAAGATATACATATGTACATATATAGTTCAAAAGGCCTTATACTATGTTTAGACGGTACGTGCTTCGCTCTCTATTCATGCTTCACGCCCCAATCATGACCGAATCCACTTGCTTCGCCATACAAAATTATGAGAGCGAATCAAGTAGATTCAATATGAATCTACTTGCGAAGCACGTAAAATTGGTATCTTCTCTAACTTTTATCGCAGTTAATCGCCACTTTATCTGAACTAGCTATCAAAACAGAATAAGTATATGTGTATGTGTGTGTTTGTAAACAAATAAACACAAACCAAAAAACATAGATGTGAGTTTAATATAAATAAATTTAATTAAGTTATGAATAATATAAAAAGGAAAAATAAGAAGAAAATATAGAGATGCCTTCAAAAACAAGATTTCGCATGAGTGGAATTTATGTAAAGTATGTATGCTTATGTGTATGCATGTATATACGTGCGTATGATACGTATGTTTGTGTGAATATACATAAAAAAAAATGCCACGCGAACAGTGATGGCAAAGACTATAAACATGATACAATTATACTAGGTACATGCACGACTACAACAATTGGAATTTTGTTGTATTTGTTGTTATAAACAAACGATAAATTGTCAGAAACAAATGTCTTTTGTTTATAAAAAATTGCAATTACAGGGCAACTAAAGTACAATTGCAGACGCGGCATTCCTGCATGATTATAGTTATTCAGTATTGCCATTCTGTGTGTAGTTAAATAGTGTGTAATTTCTACTCACATGTGTAGGCCATGGAATTAAATTCTTGTATAATGTCTGTGAAATTCTACTTTGGGTTCTATTTGTATTTATTTTTCTTTTAATTTTAACCTACACAAAAGATGTGTAGTGTAATTTTCTTCAATGTTTAATTGCAGACACAGCCTTGTGTAAATTCATTGGCAACACTATAAACATTTTATTCACACACATACACTAACATTTTTGCAGCTTGTAAACAAAGTTTGACATTTATCTGCAATGTATACAGTAACAGGCTGGGCTTGTGCATGTACCTGTTATAATTGTATCATGACTATAAATATATAAAGATGTTCTACGTCCATACATTGTACTGCCAGTGCTTAATTTGCTGGCAGTGATGCCAACAATTCAGGGGCAAAAAGAGCCAACGGAGTAGTCAAAAAGAGCTAAAAAGAGCTAAATCTAAAAATTTGAGATTTTTCCGTTTTAAATTTATGAATGTATTTATTATTCAATTTGTACTTCAAGATTTTTTAACATTAATAAAAATAATAGTAGGAAAAAATAAAAGATCAATTGCTAAAAACGGTGTATGTACTGCAGCATATAATGCAAGATTCGCTTGCGCAATTTGCGTTTGTGTTAGAACTTCTGGTGAAAATGATATATATGGCTAGGATAGTACAATATCGTTAAATGAAGCCATACATTTTTTATGCTTTCGAACGACGTACTAAATCAAAATATTTCGATTTTATAGTTGAATTGCAACATTTGCACAAAGCTTTAGAAGAATCTTTTGTTGGTTTAATCCATGGTGTCTACTCTGTAATTCGAAACGAAAGAAAATGCTTTCGAATTACAGAGTAGACCCCCATTTTTTAAACGAGGAATTTGATTTCTAAGCTTTCCTATATTTTTGGCAGTAAGAATTCATTTCAATAATTTGTCAAAAATTTTCTAATTATTCAGAAACGAACACACTAAAAACATAAATATATTTTACATAGTTGCAAAAAATTATCTGCATTTGCAAAAAACATATTTTCCAAAAATGTAAATGCCTCAAAGGCGAAACAATAGGGTAAAAACGAGAATATTAACTATAAGATGCGAAAAGTGCTAAACGTGCCGTTTTTACAACTGAAACGAGTTGTGTTAGCTCTTTTTTTAAAAAAAGAGCTAAAGCAAAAAGTTTCGAGTTAGAAGCAATCAAAAAGAGCCAAATCTAGCTCCAAAATAGCTAAGTTGGCACCGCTGTTTGCTGGTGGATTTACTACTAAATCCATTTGTTTCAAAGAGAGTAATTTATTTTCTCAGAGCACTTATTATTCTCAAGTCTTCCCTATTCATCTGCATACGCATGCATGTGTGTGTGCCTTTGCATGCGTAAGTATGAATGGATGTGTGTATTTAATTTAAAGCAAAGAAAAAATTTACACAAACAAAAAGAACTTGTGTTTTCGCACATATGCATAAGTGTATGGACATAAGCTACATAAAATTTAATGTTACCGATTGTCTATTTATAGGGCAAAAATATGTATTTTATTGTTGTACTTTTGCAAATACATGGATTCACACCGAATATAAATTTACTTATTTAATTTATATATAAGTCCAAACGAAAAACATTTTGCAAAATGCTCCTAAAGATAAATAGAGGGACAAATGCGCGTTGGGAAGAGCATGAGATAAGCTTTTCTCAAAGTATATTTTAAAGATCAACCTCCACATACTTGTTCTTAAGAAATATATTGAAATTGAACCTTCAGAGTCCTTCATCCTTTAGTGGATGGAGTAGCATTAAAAATTTGCAGCCAGGTAACAATTCATGTATATACAATGCGCTCACAGAAACTGTGAAAAAGATGCAACCTTTTGAAAAAGAATGCATTTTAATTTTTGATGAAGTATCTATAAGAAAAAAATTTACTTATAATAAATGTGCAGATGTTATAGATGGAGTTGTCGATTTAGGATATGAACGAGTGAATCAAATGGGGTCCCAAGTTTGCGTTTTTATGTAAGAGGAGTTGTAAAAAGTTGGAAGTTCGTTTTAAACTATTTGTTACTTCCAGTTCAATAAAAGGTGATGTACTAAAAAAACTTGTGGAGTCAAACTTTGACATTTTAAGAGAAATGGGACTAAATGTGCGTGGGCTTACGTGTGATCAAGGACCCAATAATAGAAAATGCTATGATATGCAAGGCGGATCTTGTGAAAAACCTTATTTTATTTATAAAAATGCAAAAATTTACCTGATGTACGACGTACCCCATATTTTCAAATCCATAACAAATGCTTTCATCAAAGCCGATTTTAAAACCCTGCATGGCGTAGCGCGATTCGACGTTGTTAGAGAAATATTCGAGTTGGAGTATGGAAAAGTAACCAAAATGACAAAATTAACAACGGTGCACATAAACCCAAATAATTTTCAGAAGATGCGTGTTGGCCTAGCTGTCCAAACTTTAAGCAATTCAGTTGCTGCTGCAATCCAATCTGTAAATGAAAATCGCCAGTTTACACGAAGTTCCGCAACAATAGCCACTTCAACGTGCTCTTTTATAAAAAAACTCGATAGCTATTTTGATTGCTTAAACAGCATGTATTTTAACGATGCAAAGCCCCTGAAGCGTGGCCTGAAGCCGAAAAGCACAACTTGGTAATTACTCGAAGAGCTAATTACCTATATGAAACAGGTTGAATACGCAGGAAATAAAATATTTTCAATTGATGGCCTAATTCAAACTACGAGAGCTATTTTATCGTTATCGTGAATTGTTTGCGGAAAACTCAAATTTGATATGCATTTTAACGAGCCATTTTAATCAAAATCCATTGGAAAACTTGTTTTCATATATACCTACGTCCCAAGGGCGGACACTGCAAAAATCCTTCGGTCTATGAATTAAATGTCGCAGTAGCTAAACTGCTATCTCTTAAAATAATGCAATTTAGTACCTCTTCAAATTGTGCAAACGACGATGCGATATTTTTACCTATTGAGTTCCAAACAATTTTAGAAGATACTCAAAGAAGTCGAAGTACAGCAGAAAGTAGTCGCACACCTGACGTTAATGTAACAAACATATTCGATGAAAATGAAGATTATTTTAATGAAGATGCAGATTGTTTTAACTCTAATAATGTTCCAATAGAGTTAACATCAAGCCGATATTTTGTTGGTTATATATGTAGATCAACGAATTACTTGCGCTAAATGTCGTGTGGATATAATTAAACCAGCACAAGTTTTGTAATATCGTTCAGAAATGTTTGTTCACGCTAAAAATTATGATAAAGAAACAGATAATACAGTGGAATTTCCCTTAACAGACACTTCCTATAGGCGGACACCCCCTGTAGACGGACACTTTTGACAGGTCCCAGCAGCGCTCCATTTAAATGTTTAGTTTTCTCTTGACCGGACAGTTCCCTTGTACGGACACATTTCAATGGTCCCTTCAGTGTCCGCTCAATAGAGATTCCACTGTAATTGAAATATATAATTGATATACATATAATTGAAATTTCTAAATAAAATAATTATAGTTCGGTGCGAATCAACTTATTTTTAATTTTACAACAATAAAACACGTATTTTTACCCTACAATAACACAATCGGTCGCATTTGATTTTCATGATTTATTTGCACATGAATGTATCAAAACAAGAAACTTCTTTTAGTTATTTCATATTTTTGCTCCTACTTGACTGCGCTTTAACAAGAAATATAACACACACAACTAAATTTCTCTATAAGCTTCAATTATGTGTGTGCATACATTGTATGTCATACAACATTACTACATACATATTTATATGTGTGCATGCTCAAAAATTTTGTGCTCTCTTTGTGGTTTCGTTCAAATAACAAACAATATTTTTTTCCCTTGTTACTTCCCCCACAGCATCTATAAACGCAATCAATTTTAGTTTTCATTTAATGTTCTACGTGGAACATCTTTATATATTTACGGCCCTATGTATAAGCAAAAATTGACA
The DNA here is from genome assembly GCA_944452675.1 of Tachina lurida. NCBI lineage: Eukaryota > Metazoa > Arthropoda > Insecta > Diptera > Tachinidae > Tachina > Tachina lurida. The sequence continues at coordinate 99,160,580 of OX101754.1, forward strand.
TGAAGTTAGCATAAGTGGCAAAATTGAACATGATCTTAAAGAGTTTTGCCATGAAACTTCACATTAAAAATCATTCTAGGACTTAGGGGTGGGTTAAAATTAGGTAATGCGACAATTTTGAATGTCAAATTGTATGGAGGAACTGGTTAACACCTAATTCATATTCGTCACTCATGCTAACTTCATGTCAATTTTTGCTTATACATAGCGCCGTTATAGTCTTTGGTGATGGCAACTTTTTCAGAGCAAAAAGCACTGTGTGTTCATAAAAAAGCACTAAATGAAATAAGTACTCGTATATATGTACATATGTATGTATGTATGTACATAAATATATTTTTATTTATTTTTTTATATTTATCTATTTATTTGCAATACAGAGAAAGCCCATATGGCTAATTATAAATGTATTGAATTAGTAAAAATTAAAAATTTAAGTTAACTACAGTTTTAAATTTACTACATTTCATAGGTTTTTGTAATATCCCCCTGTTCTGAAAATCACGGTGATTTCAAATCACGTGATTTCAAAAGTAAACTATTAATAGCCTTGGTAATGAGATTTTATTGCGTTTTAATTTTTTTTCATTTATAATAGCATATTTTCTTCCAACTTCCAAAGCTATAAAACGTAAAATTTACAAAAGCAATGATTTAGCTTTTATTAATTTTTAGAAATCACCGTGATTTGGCATGTCGTGATTTGCAGAACAGGCCCGATAATTTCAATTATATCGAGCCATATTTCGATTTTGCTTATAAGTAGAATAAGAGTAGTAAAATAATTGAAGTTCATTTGGGAAGACACTCCAATTATGGTGTACTATTTTAACAAAAGATGATCAACGAGAATTATACTCCTCGTTTCAAGAAATGCAGTTTCATCTTTTTCCTCTGGCCATAAAACTGTTTTAATAGATTTTTAGGTGTTTCGTCTGAATTAATTTTTACATGAACATGGTTCAGTATGTTACATTCTGAACAACATAAGCCTTTTCTTTTTAGACCGTATTTTATATGAATGAAACAATTTGATTTATAAAATCATTATTGTATTTCTAACTTACTTTTAAAATATTTATAAGCGCTAAAAGTTATTTCTACTACAACATTTCAACATGGTAATGTTAATAGTCTTAGAGAAAATATTGACAGTATTAGAAATGGATTATGATTAGTTGAATTTCTATAATTATAAACTTCAATCCAAAATTGACCAGTTTTGAGCAAATTTTTCCATTTATGTATCCTTAAATTTCTGATACTTCGTTCTATTTCTTCAATTTCACCATCTCAGCAAAAATTACCGCTTCCCAGAAGAGTTTTTGTAAGCCAGCTAGAAGCAATGCATTCAGTTTCCAAAAAGCCGTTCATTTTTTGCTTTACTAATTCGTTTTACAGAAGCAATAATGTGTAGTTTTTGTGTACTCAGATGCAAAAGTTACTGGTGTAAATTTTTTTACTTTTGTCCACTTTGTTAGAGAGCCTTACGTTAGTACTTTTCAGAAGCATTTTTGGAAGCTTTCGTTATCAAGAAAGCAATACATTGCTTCCCTCAGTGGTTAGTAATTAGATTATTGTAATTAAGTTATTTTATAACGTGTATGGTATCCTCTGTAATTTCTAGAAATATATTCTTTTTTCTCACTATGAAAGATAAAGTTTTTCTTCCTTCATATTTCACCAAGCTGAATTAACATTCTGCAAAGGAAACTTTGCATGTCTAAAAGGGGTGAAAGCAGATAGTTTTTGAAAGTGAAAATAAAGCCACCACACTTTAACAAATTAATATTTAGTAGATTTGTAAAACGCACTAAAATCAAAGGTGAAAAGCACCAAAAACAAGGCACTAATTTCTTTTTAAAGCAACAATTTGAAAAATTCCGCACTGTTATGAATTAAAAAACTCTAAATCTAGTACGAAAAGCACTAAATTGACACGATGCACACGAAGCACGAATGCGTAGTCTAAACAGCATGATTCATAAACATGATTCAGAGAGCGAAGCAGGTGATTCAACTCGTCGTCTAAACATAGCATTAGTCTCTTCTTTCTGTATCCGTTTATAAATTTAAAATCAGTTGATATTTAACTTAGTTAGAGGTTGATAAGTGCCTACGGGTACGAAAAAGCGGTTTTTTACCCGTAAAGGCTGGTACTCTGTTCGAAGTTGAGAAAAATTTTCAGTGCAATTGGTTATTTCGCGTGAAAAATTTGACATGTACTAAATGTAGCCCAACTCGCGGTTGTTTTAATAAATTTCTCGCTTTTTTTTTTTGCTTGAAAGTATGCAACATTGCTAAGATTCCGTGCGAAAAAAGCACTGCTCATGTTGTTTCGCAGCTAAACTAAAATGATACCAGACTAATTTTGCATGGAAAGACATGATATTCCGTGTTTTTCACACCAAGAATAGAGTACTACTCTTGAGAATTTATTTCGCAAATATTTCATGCCAAATACATACTTTTATATGTAGTTTGACAGCTTTTCGCACGAAATTGTGAACAGAGTACCAGGCTTAACTCAAGATTTTGGAGATGTCTGGAAAATTTTTATACTCGACAATACCTAGCAGAAAAATAGTAACACTTCGCAGGTATTTCGATTTCATTAAAATTTGTCACACAGTATAATTTATCAGAATAGACTTTATCTATGTAAAGTTTGAACTGCAGTCTCCTTGTTTCACTTTTTTAATAAATTATTGTTTAGTAACAGTATAAAATCATATATAGAAACAAATAAGTTTATATGCTTTTATACATACATATGTTAATGTAAAAATACTTCCTTTTTGAAGTAATTTAATAAAAAAAGTTTTTTTGCTATGTCCACTGCCTGAAATAATAAATTTGTCAGTAATATCGGTATACCGGTATTATAAACTCGATAACGGTATGTACCGGTAATACCGATACCGAAATAAAAAAAATACCGATATCGCTACCGATACCGAAATTTAAAAAATAATTGTACCGGTATCAATACCGATACCGTTATTTGTTTCGGTTTCCAACCTTGGTTTAAAACTAAGGAATTATCATTTACACCTGATAAACACCAAAAAGAAATTACCCACGCACCCACCACTATAAAACTTACACCCAAATCGGGTAATTACCAACGAAGTGGCAACACCGCCTCATGCCCAAAAAAGAAGACAAAAGTAAAAGGCGCAATCGTTCTCGTTGTTTTTGATCTGTTTCCCACACCCACTTCTTTTTATTTGCATACTCGTTAAAACAAAATCAGAAAAGAAAAATCGGCACATATGTATGTATGTATGTATGTATGTATGTACATACATACATATGTACCTAAATATTTATTTTGCTACTCACCTAATACATATTTTTTTCTTACAATCCAATAGCAAAATTAATCACTCATAACTTTTATAGGTACCACAAAGCCAATGGATAATTTTTATTTTCACTTTGATTATAATCCTTTTCAATTTTAATTCAGACAAATTTAATTTAATTCAGAGCAGTTTTATTACATAAACTATTAAACTAAAGTAGACCACTTACGTTTTTATAACCGAACACTGTTGACAAAAACTACAACTAAAAGGAGATGTCCCAATTAATGAACAAAAAGAAATGTACTAAAATCAATGTTACCATCAGGGTTGTAAGATTTTGTCTGTCCTATTTCGCCGTATTGATTTTCAAAATCGCCAAATTTCGCCAAAATTAATTTTATGCAGTTATTCTTAATATACATACATACATATGTAAGTGTATGATAATAAATTTGTTTTCATATAACAAATACTAATTATTTAAATTTCATAAATAAATAAGTAAAAAAAGTTACTTTTTCTTTGAAATAAGAATCATATATGCATCGTGTCGCACGCTACAAAAAGTTGACATTCCTGTGGAAATGCCCATATATAGATTTTAATAAAAAAAAAATTGTCTAAAAATTTAGCAGAAAATCGCCATAATTAAATATTAAATTGCAAAAAAATTATTTCTTGTAAATTTTTCTCATCAAAACTTAAAACGTATTAATTACTGTAATTAATATGTATGAGAAAAATCATCAAAATCAAATTGTTTTAATTTTTTGCAGACGAGTTTTGGTAGGATTTTTTTTTAATTACTCCTACAACAAACTAATTTTCCTGAATTACAAAAGTTTTGAAGTTCAGTCTTTTTTTTTAAATAGCCATAAAAATCGCCAACAAATTTATTTATCGCCAGAAAAACCGTTATATCGCCAAACCAAAAATTTAGACGCCAAACAAGTTGAAAAATTGCCAAAGTTGGAGAGAAATCGCAGATATGACTTACCCCCAGACAAAATCACAGTTGGTGCATTCATAAGGCGTAGCTGTTGCGCAACCGTTGAGTGTTTGTCTCAGAAACGAATAGTTGAGTATTTAAGGCTAAGTTACCCGACTGTAATGTAAAGTAACTGTAACGTAGGAAACAGGTGATCGATAATTTTATATGAAAAGTAGGTTACGTTACATTACATCTCTATAACCATTTGCATTACTTTTCACATAACAATATCGATCAGCTGTTTCTTACTGTTGCAGTTACTTTACATTACAGTCGGGTAACTGAGCCTTTACGCTCCACTCAATAGTTGAGTAATTTTCCATTATAAAATTTGTTCGCTACCCATAGTCAACATGTTGTGCTTAGCCTGAACAGCTGATCGAATAGTGCTATGCTTTTGATATGCTTTGCTAGGTGGCAGGAGCAAATATTTGTTAAATTTTACATAAAAAATGCGATAATGAACCGAAAAAAGGATATAAAATTAAATTATATCCATCAAGCTATTTCTAAGATGTAACTGCTGGGACCAACAGTTGCCAACATTTTTACAACTGTTGAATTTAACAGCTACGTCTTAATAATAAGCCTATTAAGGCTCAGTTAGCTGACTGTTCCATTCCCCCCAGGGGATTCAATGACCACGGGTGTGGCAATCCCGGAGCCCCAGCTAAGGGTAATGACGTTTTTTCTGCTGGCGGAACTTTGGCTCATTACCCGTAAAACTTATGTGTTACTACCCGATCTCTGAAATAACAGAGCAAAGGATGTGCATGTATTTATAAAAGGAAAACAAATAATGAAGGATCGTTGTTGTCAGTTAGGTGCATGATCACCTAGAACTGCCCCTGAGTTCAAAAGATAGTAGTAGTGAAGCCTTTATTAATAAAGGTGGATCTGCGAGGTCTGACCAGAGGCTACTTCTGGTGCTACGGGTGCCGGTTGCCCGACAGCTGAGCTGCTTAGAGATAAAAGCATTGCGGCTATCAAAATCCTGTGTTCAAAAGGTTGCACGCCCTGGATATGAGCCCAGGGCACGGATACTTTTGTGTCTGATCGTAATAGGCACAGGATTTTGGTGGCGACAGCTTGCTTTCTTCTCGCGTGGGTGGTTCTTGCTGCTCTGAAGTTTGAGTGCATGTAGCGGTCGTCTGTTCCTTTGCTGAAATGCCGAGTTCGGGCTACCCCACGGGGTTAAAGGGCTGATTTTGGTAAGCGGGAGTAGGCACTGGAAATTTGGCGACACAGGCATGCGTTCTTTACGGAGGAGTGGTAGCTGTGCCGGCAATGGTTGAGGAATTCTCTTGGGGACCTCGCTATTGGTGTATACACAACACCATAGCGTGGAAGCCTGAGAATTATCGTAGTGGCTGTGGTTGCTACCAAAATCGCTGGGAGAATAGTCTTGGCTTCCCAGTGTTAAATCAATGCTAGTGATTGGTATGACGCGGTCAGCCAGACACTATTCTAGGTGCTGTTGCCAATCAACAGAAAGTTGTTATGGCATGAACATAGCAACTGATACGAGTTTAGATAGCTCAATTACCTAAGCAAGGTAATTAAATATAGTACAGGGATAACTATATATAAGGTTTGCAACCTTTGTGCCTTTGAGGCGCACCTATGTATTGCATAGGTGTGTCCTGTAAGGGTGCATGGGGGCGTTGGTCTGGCGTCTAACCCAAACTCGGTGCTTTGGCACCCGTGAGATAAGACCGTTACGGCAGGTACTCACGCAAAGCCATTGCACATCTGACTGTTCCATTACAGTCAACTGTAACTGCAACAGTAGGAAACAGCTGATCGATATTGTTATGTGAAAAGTAATGAAAATTCTTATAGAGACGTAACCGAACTTTAACTGATTTTTAATTAAAATTTTATTTAATCAAATGTTTTAACAAATATTTAATTCATTCAATTAAATTTCTAATTAATTAATTAGGCAGATTTTTTTAATTAAAGGTGTTAATTGGAGAAAATTTTTTTCTGTGTACATAAATTAACATTGACAACTATGTACATATCGCTCATTTACTCAAACAACGTCAATGTCAAAACTTCAGTTTTTGAATTAATAATACAGAATTAATAATGATATCGTTTTTCATATCTTGTATAAATTTCATACAAATATCTTGTTTATACAACTTTTGAAAGCAAAAATCTATGTATTTTTCCATTAAGTTGTGTGTAAATTGAAAACTTTAAACTCATTTTCTGACACACTAATTTTTTGAGTCATGACGTTGTGACGCTATATGATCTGTTGTATATTATTCTTATTTTCTGAACTTTTTGTTAATTAAAATAGTATTGTCGTTAAATTGTTTTATCGTTATTTTCTTATAAACTAGGAAATAATAGAGATTTTATGTGTCCATCAAAAAGAAAAAGAAAGTGTGTTTATTCTAAATGTCATCATATTTGTGTACACAATTTTTCCATAGAATTTTTTTTAGTATAAAATAGACATCAAGTCTTGCAGAATAATGCTTAGCAGTAATTTTACAATATACCAGTCTCCATGCGTTTGTATTTTTAGGTGCAACTAGCAACTCAGCAACAACACCATATTATACATGGTCGGTGCACAGTTTTAGATTCTGTTAAAATGGATTGAGCCCCAAACTGAATGATGGTGTTAAGTTTTAGCCAAAAAAGAAGCCTCACACACTACTACAAAGTTTTTTTTATTCAAAAGTTATTTACCGGAGATGTGAAATAAAATCTATGATATGAAAATTTGGCAAATACTTTTTACATACATACATATGAGTACTATGGGAACGCATTTGCAAATTATTTATTACAATCATTTTGAGTAAAAACACGTCCTCAAAAACAGTAATCTAACGGATTCCATTGGTAAATAAATATCCTTTGAAAATACAAACTACTTTGTGGTATATGCATTGGTAGACAATAAATAAAACATTGCAACACCGCTTTCATCCCTGCCATGCAAAGCCCACAGTGAGTTGCTTCTGCTGGCTGCTGGCTGCTATTGTTGTAGCCCTAGTCGTAGTGTGTGCAACAACATGGGTAAGTTCATTTTGCTGAACGAGCAAACATCTTGTTGAATTAGCTAACAAATGGCTTTTGGTTTTAACTTTCATCTCCTCTGTGTTTTTCCATCCATATATTTATTCTTGGTGCTCTTTTTACAATATGTGTTCGTGTGCATAAGTGTGTTGATATTGTCCTTTTGGATCCTTTACAAGTTTTTCATATCTATTATAGTTTTTTTATGCTATTTTGGGAGATTTTTGTAAGGATTTTGTTTGTGTTGTGTCACTCAGTACTCAGGCTGCAAACACTTTACGCAGCACAGGACATTGTTGTTCCTTCCCACTTGACCAGAACTTCCAAAATAAGTGAAGGTTCGCCAAAGCGAAGAACTTTCGAAACCATTGCCTAGTTTCTGTAAGGAATGTGAGAACTATTCGAGTCGATCAAATTCTTATCATCCTGTGAAACTTAGGGTGAGTAAAACAAAAATTTTATTTTTTTTTATATATTTTGAAAGTTTATTTAAGTTTTTATATGAACAACCAATATAATTATTTAACTTTTCTCCATGGTAGAACTTCTCACAAGTTACAGAAACGAGGCTCAGAATGCTCGGTAAATTGTAACGTTCATGACAATTTCGCAATAATGTTCTTGATAATTTAAGGAGAATAACTTATTCATGATTATAAAAAAAAAGTTAATTTAAGCGAACTATTTACGACTAAATCTCGAAGTTATTTTATTTTATAAACGATATTGTATGGATATACATATGTATATGCATATTGATGAATAGCATTATGGGTAACACATATAAATATGTTTTATTTAACTAAATCTAAATTATTTTTAACTTTTTAAAATTTTTTTTTGAAGTCGGTTTAATTTTTTTTAAGTTTTATTTTAAAATTTTTAGTGGGAGTTGTATATTCTTAGAGGTGCAGTCACGCCCAATTCGGCAGATATTATTGTTCGCCCACTTTTCTAAATTTAATAATGTGTCACTTTCAGAGCTCAAGATTTGTGCCAAGTTTCGTAGAAATCGCTCAGGTAGTTAGAAGCACCTGAAATATAATATTAAATTTTAATGAGCGTATCCCCGCCCACTTTTTTTTAATGCAGGACGGTGTCATTTCATGAGCTCAAGGTGTGTGCCAATTTTTATACAAATCAGTCAGATAGAAGCATATTAAATATAATATTAAATTTAAGTGAGCGTAGTCCCGCCCACTTTTTTAATGCTGGATTTCATATTTTTAGAAGATCAAAGTGTGTTCCAGGTTTCGTAGAAATCGATGGTTTAGAAACACGTGAAATATAATATTCATTGTTAATGGGCGTATCCCCGCCCACTTTTTTGAATGAATGATTATGTATTTTAGGAGGTCAGGAGTGTGCCAAGTTTCTTAGGAATCCTTCAAATAGTATAATGTAAAATAGCATATTAATATTTAATGGGCGTGATGTCACCCATTTTTTCATGTTCAAGATTGTGTATTTTGAATATGATTTATAGACAACATTGCAGTAAGTATGAGTGCGCATAAGTACAAGAAATTATAAGTCATGATTCAACTCTACTCACTTTTTCACTACTCGTTGCTGTTTTCTGATCGGAATATAATAATGAAATACTTCATTATTATATTTCGATAACGTATATTACAAAATAGCATTTACGATATCGTAAGCGAGCTTTTGATATCGGAAGACTTCCGGTTACAAAAATTCACTTCACTGTCTACAGTTGCCAATCGTTCTAAGGAGATGTTATTATCAGATATCATGGTCAAGTGGGTATTGCCAACTTGTGTTAGTGTGTGTGTGTGTGTGTGTGTATACGTGTGTTTTTATTTGCTTATTGTAGAACTTGAAAGAGTTGCTGTAAGCAGCAGCACAAGTGGTAGTAGATCTATAAAGATAGGATTTTAATTTGTTCGACTATCCGTTACGTTTTGTAGCTTGCACAAATCCTTTGTGTATACAAGCAGTACACTTGCACAAGCATGCACTCACACATACACACACACACACACACACACACACTTATGTACAACTAGTCTACATTGTTGTAAGTAATCAACATTTGTAACTCAAAAAAATTTTAGTATATGTACTGCATCTAAGAATTGAATTTACAAAGAATTGTTATCGAAAAAATAATGAAAACGAGAACATAAATAAGGCTTTAGTTAACATTGTTAAGCCAACGATAACTTCAATCCGAAATTGTTGATGGCAGACATAAAACTTTTATTTTTTTTTTGGGCTTTTGTATGGGTATGCGTGTATGCGTGTGTGTGTGTGTGTGTGTACTTTTCTAAACAAAATTAAAACCAAACAAACCGAAAAAATTATATTGGAAACAGTTTGCTCATCTAAAATGATGCACCACATATTTTTCGGATTAATTTTGTTAATTTTTTGAGAGCAATGAAAAATGCAAAGAAAGTTAATTAAAAATCTTTTTTGGGAAGAAATAAAAAATCTCATATCAAAAAGTATAATATGAACATACTTATGTATGTATTTTAAAGATAAGAAGGATCTCTATTCGATTGTTTTTTATTTGTATTTTAGTTTTTTGTGCTTGTCACCTTAGAGTTTTGTCATTCAGTAACCGATTTGATTCTCTTTCTGTTTGATAGAGAAAATATGTCTATTAATACCATTTAAAAAACAGTGGCCAATGCAGCATTAATTGTTTCCATCGCACCGGTTCCCAAGAGTCTTTCAAGAACATCAGGCACTACTAATAATCCGGTATTTTAAATACTGCAAGTTAATTTTTTGGTTGGTTTACGTGGCTGCCCGCTTCACACAGGCGTTCAAGTAGAATCTAGATGATTCCTTTTTGAAAGACCACTCCTCTCGTCGATGTCAATCTATGTAGAACCACATCAATGTACTCGGATACGTTGACTGGTACAACATATAACACGTTGCACTGAGATATCTAATAAGCTCACTTAAACAAATCTCGAATAACTCTGGAAACAAAGTGTGTATATATTTAAATGTAATATGATATTTTGCGTACTTCTACTCAACCGATTCTTTCGAAACCTGTCATATATCTTGAGCACTTGTAATGGCACCACCTTTTTCGGCAACTTGGGCGCGTTTCTAAGACTTATTCAAGAAATTTAGACGGATGTTAATGTACAATGTATGGTGTAGAAAAAAACAGGTTTAAAGCATGCTTTAACTTTAGTTAACTTTTATGAATACCGGTGATATACAATCAGTTTTAATTTAGGTTCAGTTTGCATATGCAAAACTACAATATTAAACATAAGAAATAGTTCAACAGAAAATTGCACGTGGGCATGCTGAATTGTATATTTTCTGGTGAGTCTACTCTTTCCTTATTTTAACTTCATGAATATCAACATCCATGCTGGAATTTGCTTAGAATCTGCTTTTATTTTATAAGAGTCTCATAAGACCAGTTTAAAGATGATCTACAAAAATTGTCAGCTCACTTAAATTATCATTAATTTTCTTTTTCCCTTCCACCGGCCGGTCAGGTCAGGTCAGTCAGCCAGCCAGCCAGCTTGGCGGCAAAAGACAGCTTAAAATGCTTTTGAGTAAAATAATATACGCATTTTGAGATTCGTTCAGTGTCTTTTGCTCTGGACACAACGTCAACACATGCATCTAAAAGAAAAACAAAAATTATCCTAAATAACAAACAAATTTAACATTTGCCATAATAAATATATATATATATATATAGAAATACATTTAAAACGGAGTGCTTTTGAAGAGTTTTGTTTGTTGAAAAACCGCCAAATTCAACTCTTCAAACAGCCTACATAAAATATGTCAATGGAAAACCAAGACCTCATCAATATGGTATTTTTAAGGGAACCCTTTTTCTTAATGAACCTTTTTTTCCACTTACCTCTTCTACAGAGCCAGATGCCCGCAAAAGTAAAAACAAAAATAATTTTAAAATTAACCTTAAACAAAACAGATTTTAATATTTAAAATCATCTGACAAAAAATACACAGATTTTTTTTTCATTCAAATTTAAGGCCGATAAAAATGGTGTGATTGGTATTTATATTTTTTTATTTCTCCTCTTCTTAAGACTTACAGACGTAATAAGACTTTGTGGCCATGATATTTTTGTTACCCAAAATGTGGTAAATTTTGTTTTAAGAATTTTTTTTCTCTCATTTGAGTTAATTATCATTACCCAAAATGTGGTAAATTTTGTTTTAAGAATTTTTTTTCTCTCATTTGAGTTAATTATCATGAAAATAAAACAATCAGCTTTATACAAGAATTTCTTCACTTCACTAAAATGATAAAATATCCATAAACGATATCATTTAAAACGATAAGATGCACAGTATAGACATGCACTATGGGTTGGTTTTAGTTTTATATACGTAGATGAAATTTTGAAACTATAAACTACTAAGTTTATAAAAAAAATCTTTAAGCAAAATTTAAGTTAAATTTTTATATGTATGCATATATTTCCTTCTCTTGTCGATTTTGAGGTCTTTTTCAACTGACATTAACGCCACGACTTAGGTGATTGGCACAATGAGTGCCTTGTTAACAGAAACATTTGAACAGCTAGAATATACTCGTATTTCTTCAACAAATATATATTGTATTACTTAAAATACAGTTAATTTATAATGGAAGAGAAATTTTATTTGAAGAGGATGCAAAATTCATTAAAGTTACTGTAGTGCCAACATCGGAAATCTTTTTTTCAAAAATAATGTTGGATAAATTTAATTAGAATGTTACGCAAAAGTAAGACTAATTTAGACTAAACTCTTAATTTTTTAAGGCATAAAGTTTGCATGGTGCTTCCCACATAGAAGCAACATTTATTTCAAGATATCTGGGAAGCCATGACTTTCACATCCATGTGAAAGTGAATCTTTTCCGCATATTTTGGTGTCCTGACATTCACTTCCGAATAATTTTTTCGGTTTACTTTCGACTGCACCAAGCAACGTGAAAATAAATAGAATCGCCTTTTTTCCACAATAAAATTAATTTATTTTAAACAAAATCTTGTTTAAAGCTAGGCTTGATATCTCATCTACCTAATCCGGAAATTTAAACCAATATATATTTGGTTTTAATACATAGAAAATGGGATATGAAAAACATTCCCACATTAGCAACCAATTTTGCAAAAATATTCGGAAGTATGCAGACACCAAATCTTTTTTTGTGATTCGGAAATTTTCATTCTAATTGAAAACGTTCGAAAGTCATGACAGACACGATATATTAGTTTTTTAATATCTTTATATCTGCTACAAACATTAGCTTGCAATTCCGCAGATTCTGCCAAGGATAGAAATTAATCGGGATTGAACAAGTAAGCATGCCTGCTCTCATAAAAAAAAATTTTTACTTAAAAAAATATTTTTGAATTTAATGCAGTGAGAGTTTTGAAACTCTTCATGATAATAATGAGAATTGTATTCTACAAAACAGTGAAGCTTAAACTTGGGTTGTTATCCGCCCTCCTTTTCCCAGACACCGTCCCCTTTTTTCGTCATCTGTCCTCTAAAAAAATATGAGTTCCGAAACCTAGTTGACAAACCTTTAGTTATCGTTGTTGTTAATAAAAAAATTGTCAAGACGCGAATTCTTAGAATTTGTTATTTCTTTCATTAATATACATACATACATATGTATGTACATGAATGCGAGGCGGTATCGACCTATGAAAAGCGGTATAATCCCGCCTAAAGCTAGATGTCTTTTCAGGTAATTCATTTTGCATGACTCGCATAAGTTCTTAAAAAGAATAGGTTGTATGAATGTAAATACATTATATGTGCAAAAATATGTAAATATACAGTTTTGAAATGTAAAAATAATTAATTAATACACTTCACGGGAAAATATGTAAATATATGCAATTACATTTTTAAAGTAATTGCCTGATTTTGCAATAAACGTTTGATTGAATTCGTAGTTGAAAATTGATAAATCGACTTTACAGATTTTTAGCGGGGCAATGATTAACTTCAGTTAAATCGGTTAATTTTGCTTCATCTCCAGTGAAATTTTAATTTTTGGTGCTGGTAACGCTGATTTTAGTACAATACAAAGCAACGAATTTTTTGTTTTTGTTTAATTGGGACATCTCCTTTTAGTTGTGGATTTTTGTTAATAGTGTTCGGTTATTAATGCGTAAGTGCTCTAGTTTAGTTTATTGGTTTATGTAATAAAAGTGCTCTGAATTAAATTAAACTTGTGATAATGAAAATTGAAGACGATTGTAATCAACGTGAAAAAATATTTTATCAATTGGTCTTGTAGTATAAAAATTATGAGTGATTCGTTTTCTTATTGAATTGTAGGAAAAAAAATGTATAGGTAAGTAGCAAAGTAAATATGTATTTATGTATTATGTATATGTATATATGTATGTATGTATGTATGTATGTATGCATGTGAATACGTACGCAGGTTTTTAGGTTTCGTTTTAACGAGTATTGCAAATAAGAAGTAAGCAGTGTTGCCGTTTGAAAAAAAAAATCCGACCAAAATTTTCCCAAAATCCGACCAAAATCGCCTGCTTCCGACCAAATTTGAAAATTTAATTAATAATTGTGTTTTTTGATGTACATTTTATTTAATATTTAAGTAAAATAAAAATTTCAGATATAACATATCAGTGTTGGTATCTCTACGAAGAGCAAACGCACAATGAGCGGTTGCGAAAAGGGTAAAAAGAGCAAAAAAAAAATAAGAAAAAGATGGTAAAGAAGCACAAAAAATTTTTTTTTATTTTAATACATTAAGCCCAGGGAAGGAAAATGACTTCTTGGATTTTGTACCAACTGTGAAAACAAAATGTACTTTTTGGACCATGACGGTACCATTTTTTTAATATTTATTAATAAGAACAGAAACGTAAAAAAATGTGTAAAAATTCAGAAGTAAACAATAATAAACAGAAACTTAACAAAAATGTGTAAAAAATTCAGTATAAAAAAATATTAAATATTGCATTCATAAGGTACATTCGTAGATTAGACTTGTTAGAGATCGGTTATTTTACAAATTTTGATTATTAACAGGGCTGTTATTTTCATGCACTATAAAATCTAAGATATGCGCATAAAAAATGCGCTATAAAACCTAAAACACACTATTGAAGTAAAGGAGCGATATGTAGTTAACAATAATAAAACAACCAAGGCTGTTAAGTTGGCAGGTACAGTTAAAGTTTTAGACAGATTTTTTTGTTGCAGACTTGACACCACCTGGTACATGAATTTGCCTTGACAACATCAGTGCAACAAAAACAGAGAAGCCGACCGTCTAAAATAAAACACACAAAAAAAATTAAAGACAAGATAGGCAAAATTAATGTTACCATATAGCGAACATTGGCATTTTTAAATTGTACCAAGTAACTCGCGGTAGTACCACGGTACCAACGGGGTCAAAAATGTACCATAAAAAGTACAATTGTACCATGATTTCCATCCATGATTAAGTCACTTAAAAAAGGAGAGTTTGGAGTGTAAACATCATAATATAATTTCAAGTTTTTGCCTCAAAATATTTAATACATATATGAAATACATATATGAAATTAACACTCTTGTGTTATTTTTATTAAATTAATTTTTTTTGACATTTCATTCAAATTGCCTTAAAAAGTCAAAGGGGCTTCATGAAACATATTTCCCCAATTGCACAAATGACAATTTTAAAAGTTCTCATGAAAACCCTTATTAATTTCTCAAAATGTTAGTAGTAGATCGGTGTTAGTTATTTGCTAGGTGAAGCTTAGGCTTAGATTAAGATACATATGTATGTATGTTACTGAAAAATATTTTAGGCATACAAAAGCATTAAAAGCATCACTTTTTTCCTTAAGTAACTTAAAAGTTTTTGTTTTTGCGATATTCACGATATCAAAAAATTGGGACTTGGCTACCCGTTGTCTAAAACAACTGACAACCTCATGCTGTCAATTGATCTACTATCAATAAATTATAATGCAGAGAATTATGTGGTACTTCCGATTTCTATTTTGCAAGAAGTATTTTAATTTTTTAATCCCAATTATGAAACGTTTTCTAAATTGTTTTTAACATAGTTTCCGTTATTGTCATTAAAAATAATTTAAGAAGGCTAAGTAAAAAGATGCTGCTATTAGCTCTTAAAAGTACATTAGGTTTGTAAATTAAAAATATTTTTATTTTACAAAAAAGCACCAAAAGGACTGTGAGAAATTGTTAAAAAGCACTGTAAATACCACCTTTTTAAAAAAGGTATTAACCAAAATTTCGCGTTTATGAAGAGGCAAAAAGCACCAAAAAATACCCGAAACGCACCAAAATACCATCAGTGTAACATATTATTATATTATATATTACTGTTTATTATATTATATATTATTGGTAAATGGCAAACAGTGTGAAAAAAATATTTTTAAGATAAAATATATGAGATTTTAAATAAATTACGCGAAGAGAAAAATAGTTCGTGATTAGAGACAAAAACCGACCAAAATTTAATTGGTCCGACCATCCGACCAAATTAAATATTTTAAATTTTTTCCGACCAAATTTGGTCGGATCCGACCAAAACGGCAACACTGGAAGTAAGTGAAGGAAACAGGCCAAAAGCAACGAAAACGAATGCGCCATTTACTCTCGTTTTGTTTTTGTCCATGAGCAGCGTTGCCACAACCAAAATATTTCTGTAACCAAAGTATGAAATAAAGTAACCAAAATTTTTATGTGTTTAATATATTGACTTATTTGTACTTCAGATCAGGGTTGTCAGATAAATAAATTTTTTAGGCGATTTAATGGCTATTTTTTTAACAAAATTGAATTTTAAAATTTTAGTAATTCAGGAAAATTAGTTTGTTAAAGGAGTAGTTCCAAAAATAAATCCTACCAAAACTCGTCTGCAAGATACATAGGTATTCGGGTATGTTCTGTATTCCACGTAAAATTAAAAGGTGTGGAATACAGAACACACCCGATTAAAGCAATTTGATTTTGATGATTTTTCTTATATTAATTAATTAGGTACTAATGCGTTTTGAATTTAATAAAATAAACAAAAAAAAATTTTTGGCGATTTTATTTCTGCTTTTGGCGATTTGCTGCTGAATTTTTATACGATTATTTTTTTAAAAATTTATATTAAAAAAATTGTTATATAAAAAATAATTTATTATCAAATATATGTATATTAAGAAAAACCACATAAAATCAATTTTGGCGATTTTTGGCGATTATTGAAAACAATTTGGCGAAATAGCTCGTAAAAAATCTGACAAGCCTGCTTCAGATGAGAAATATAGTATCTGTGACAGTATGGAAAAAAATCGCCTAAGTCCTCTTAATCAAGGATTTGCTTTTCGGACGTTTTCACGCTAAGGTATTAAAAGGCTCCAACGCAATATTACACTCTTGTGTGATCCTGTCTTTTCACGTTGTAACCACTCCAACTTTCAACTGGAGCGTAATATAACGTAAAAAAGCTGAATTTGTTTAAGCATACTCAAGCGATTATTTCATATTGCCACAGTCATAGTCATTATAAAAACATATTAAATATAAATTAACCATTACTATATAAATTTGTAATTCAGTTTTATAAGTGTATTGAGCTTTATTTTCGATTTTATGGTAAGCGACATGTAATCGAAAAAATACTTTTTTTATTGAAATTAAAATTTTATCGTAAGCGACAATTTAGGTAAAACAAATTTGAATATTATAAAAAAACCTTCCCCTGAAAACTCGAATTTTTTTCGCTTACGATTAAGAGTCTGAACACAATGTAACGATAGTTTATTGCGGTGCGGTTTTTCATACGATTCTGAAGTACGGTATAAAATTAAAATCTATTTTATTTTCTCTGCGGACTTTCATATTCTCTCAATTTTTGACTCTCTTTCTCTTTCTGGTGTTGCCATAGTTTTTCAATAATTGGAGGTGTTCACAACATTATTGTGAACAAAAAAATTATTTTGAAGTTTAAAAGCTTTTGTCATGAAATATAAAAGTTTAAAAAATATATAAAATATATCTGCCAATGTGTAAAATGTTAATAATTTCTTGTTTTTAGTTACTGCCATTACAAAATATTATACATATATCGTTAACTTAATGCGAAAAGGCCCCAACTCATAATTTTTCGAAATCGATATTTTTACATATTTCGATAGACTATTACTAGATACACCACCTCCAAAAAAAAATCAGATGAATTTGGAAAAAAATACCGAAGTTATAGCCTAAAAACGAAAAAATTTTTTTATCAATATTGCATATTTTTTATTTAGTTTTTTCCTCCTCCTGTAAACTATGAAAAACATGAGTTAGGGCCTTTTCGTATTAAGGTAACGATATGTATGTATGTATATATATACATATGTATGTATATATGTTCCCATCGTTCCTACAAGAAGCATAGGTCCTCCATTACAAAATATTAAACAAATAGTAAATTTTTTAGAAAATTTTATAAAAATTTATGCACAAAAAAATTAATAGAAATTTAAACAAACACTGACAAGTATTGCCGTAGCCATCTTCCGTTGTGTTATGTTTATTGTTTTCTCCCGCAACGAGAAATCGCACCGCACCGCAAACATTGTGTTTAGACTCTAAATCGAAAATATGTGGTTATAATTATCTATCAAATTACAAATAATAACAAAAGAAATAAGTTCCTTGTAATAACAATAAAATGTAATTTTAATACATTCGTTATCCAAAAAAAAAAATATACATATGCATTATAGAGTTGGTATTAAAATCCAGCTTCTAGTATTTAGTTTTGATTAAACTTAGCTACAAAAATATCCTTTCAGAAGCCGATGAGCTGTGTGGCAATCAATTAATTTTTATGTTTGGAAACTTTGTCTCAAAATATTTCAATAATAGCCATACTTTTTATTTCCAATTGGCGGCAGTCGTTAAGCAGCTCTGGGTCGGAGAACATCTCTCGCGTCATCGTAATTATTTCTTAAGTGCGGTCAGGTTTGTGTGTGTTGTTTGGCCTTCGAAAGTTTTTCATCTCGCTCGCACTGGCTGACTGATCTGCCACGGATAACCGTATAACCTTGCGGTGTTTTGTGGAATTTCTTTAACAACCACGTTGCTACTTCCTATGTGAAGTCATAGGTCGTGTACAGTCAGTCACAAAACTTTTTAATTTACTGTTAATAACATCTTGGGCATATGGTCTTAGTTATTCCGCCCATATTTGTGCAACACCATACTATGCAAATTTACTTTGTATAGTATGATATTTCCAATTGGGAAAATATGAGCAATTGCTAGTGGGATACAATTTCTTCTTCTCTATAATGTACTAAATTTGGAAAACACATCCACATATGTTTTTTAGCTACGAAATTCATTTAAAATTGTGGTAGTGCGTCACGATAAGCAAATTTAAATACCATATAAAAATTTTTATTTTTATGTTAAAAAATTTAACCAAAATGGAAAAAAAAGTACGCAAGTACACATTGGAAAAAAGTAAACAATTTTGGTTAAAAGTAACCAAAACGGCAACGCTGTCCATGAGCACAAATTGTATTGTACTATTTTTTCACATACATACGCACACTCAAGATTTATCTTTGAGTTGTTTGTCTTGACAACAGTGGTGTTTAGCGTTTGTTTTAGAATATTTCGCTGTAGTAAAGCGTTTGACAAATGTCGCATGTCTTGAAAGGTCTTATAAATGGTCTTGTGCAGGACTTTATTATACGCGCACTATTTGCAAATACAAACAAATACTTGCAAATAGATTAAACTTTAATCATTAAAGGCTTAATTAGCTGACTGTAATGGAATGTAACTGCAACTGTAGAAAACAGCTGATCGATATTTTTGTGTGAAAAGTAGGTTACGTTACATTACATCTGTATAACCATTTGCATTACTTTTAACATAACAACACCGATAGTCTTAGCTAGGGATGGGCAAAAAATATCGAGATATATCGATACATCGATTCTTATTTACGAATATCGTGTTTCGATACTTTTAAGATCTATAGCCGTTTTTTAACTGTACGATATTGACATCACTACTAGTGATGCGAAGAAAATAAAGAAAAATTTCATAATAACATCCCAGGTGAATTTATAAGGTGACCCGACTAAGGCAGGTGACTTTTTGATTTGTACATAGCATACGGGATTTTCCGGGAAAGAAATCCCGGGAAATTTGTGCTGGCAACTTTTAGTTTGTACAAATGTACACACTCCTCGATGAATGTCGTTATTCACTTTATGAATGCGATGGTAGAACTATATCTAAAACTTTACAACAATTACGGCCGGGAACTGAAATTGTATTATTTTTTTGACCGAAAAGTTGTTCCCACTTTCCCGGGAAATTAAAAAGTCCTGGAAAAGAAAAACTCTTAACAGAATGGACGATGCAAAACTTATCACTGAAGTGGAAAGCTGTGACCATTCTGGTCCGAAACAGCTGATAATTTATTACAGAAAAATTAACTATGAAAATTTAGAAACAGAACAGCACAGCACAGATCGGCAACAGAAAGTAAAGACTAATTAAGGCTGTGTTCGTAAATGCATCACTGTGCTGCATCATACATGCAAACTTTTATTTAAAATGCAGTATAAGTTCGCTGATAATCTGTTTTAGTAGTAATCATGTCTGTGCACCATATTTGACATTTATTTCTTCGTTATTTATTTCAGTGAACCAGTTTGGACATTTAAAATTCCATTTGCAGCGCAGTGATGCATTTACGAACACAGCCGAAGTCTTAAGGAGCTACAGTAGGTTACGTATAACTTAACATAAATAGTTCTTTTGTATTAAATTTCTTAAAGTGACTAATTGTGCATTCGAAATTAATGCTGCAAAAAATATCGATATATCGAAATATCGATGTTTTCAAAAAATATAAACATCGATACGATATATATCGATACATTTTTTTCATTTGGCCATCCCTAGTCTTAGCTATAAATGTAGCAACCTCAGCCATTTTATTTGCAAATAGTACGTTAATTGTGAATAGTTTTCTTATACTACGTTTATACGCGCACTATTTGCAAATAAAACTATTGGCAAATAAATTAACTCACTGTTTATACGGCATAGCAAAAGTACACAAACTTGGTAGCACTTCTATAGAAAACTTACTTATGTTGACAAAAAAAAAAAAAAAATTGGAAATGTACAAAATATCAAATAGTTGTTTGTTTTAATCGTCATTATTTGATTCGATCAATATTTTTTGTAGCAATATTTATCCATTTATTGTTGTTTGTTATCAATCATTTGTAAGCGTGGCAACCTCAAGCATTTTATTTGCAAATAGTGCGTTAATCGTGAATAGTTTTCTGAGTTAGTAAGTCGCAATAAAAACAATAATATGGCAACAATTTCCTGTTTTATTTGCAAATAAGCCCTGCGTATAAACGTAGTATAAGTTAGTAAGTCGCAATGAAACAGTAAATATGGCAACGACTTAGGCTGAGTTTACATCTGGCATTTCTTGTCTGTCATTTGACCAAAAAAGCGTAACCAACTTATTACTCATGAACAACTGTTTGATTCAGACATGTATTTATAGATTTAAACAGTTTCCAATCATGTTGGATTCTATAAAATTGTCTATTAGTTATGTATGGAACTATTTAACTTAATAAATACATGTCTGAATCAAACAGTTTTTCATTAGTAATTAGTGGTTACGCCTTTTTTACGCTTGTTTGGCATTTGGAACACCGATGTAAACCCGTAGTAAATGATTGATGATTTTATTTGTTCGTCTCCTGGGCACTTTAGAGCAAAAATCATCAATATATCTGCAAAAAAGAAAAAGTGCTTAAGTTGAGATAACCTGATTTCGAGTTAATGGCACTCCTGTAATCTCAATATTTGAAAGTACTCATGTGCAAAATCGTAGTTATTTTGTGTGATTTTTCAGGAAGTTGCAGTTTATCATTTTTCAACTTATAATCTTATAGGAAATAATAGGTTAATTAAGCTTATACATACTTTGCTACATTTAAAATTTAATGTATTATTTATAATGTGTAGAATGATGTTTATGTAAAAAAATTTATGAATACCAAATTTGCCAATTTGACTGTAAAAGAAACAAATTTCTGAAAATCGAGTTAAAAGCTTAAAAGTGCTCTACTGCAAAACAGTAAAATATGACTTAACCACTTTTTTCTAAATATATATAAGATTGAGAAATTGTTTAGATTTAATTTAACTGTAGTGAATTTTTAATCATAAATAATTTCTTAATCAGGCTTAAGTTCAGTAATTTCAATTCTTATTGAATGAATTTTTTTTATTAATTAATGTGAGTATCTAAAGAAGAGAAGAAAAATTAAACTAGACTTTAGTAGCTGGGGGGAAATACCGATATTTTTCTGTGCAGCCACGCACGCATATAATGTAAAAACAATTCCAAAAATATATTTAGTATTTTTATGCCACGCCTACAAATTCCACCCTTTTAGTATTTGGTTCACTGTGTCGCTATTTTTAGTCCGATCATAACATTTTATATACCGGTGCTCAGGGCTCCGTAAGGGCTACATTTATATATAGCATTAGGGTAAGTACGAACCGAGTTTTTAAAAGTCATGACCAGCGTGACCATATTAGCTTATTTTGAGCTAAATTTAGCTTATTTGTTTCAGATTTAGCCTTAAAATTTTCATTTAGCTCTTAGCTTATTTTTTAGCTTTTTTTAAAAACTCTTTTAGCTTTTTTAGCCTTTTTTTAGTCTAAATTGCGTGTTCTCTAAAAATATATTAAAAACATAAACAACTTATAAAAATTATAATTTTTTAGCATTGTAAAATAGTTTACAAAAAATACAAAATGTAAATTATACGACAATTTTATAACAGAAATGGAAAGAAGAAAAATAGTAGATAATGGCAGAATGGTTAGAATTCCAATGGAAAAAGTTAAATTCATATTAGTGGTCAAAACACTTTTTGAGTTTTTTGGGTATAAAATTATTTGACTTAAAACAAAAACCTGAAATAGGCACAAGCCTGGATAACACTATGTACCGATTTTCGTCGGGCCACCTCAATAAAGTCATAAGTAATAAGCCAAAATGGCATTATTACTCAATTAATTCTGGAATAAGTCTATATGGGCTTATTACCAATGCAGTGTGGCAATTATGTCCTTGTATTTCAAGTAGTCGATAAATTAGAGCAAAATCTTTACTTATGACTTTATTTCACTGATCTGACGAAATTCGGTACATTGTGCAGATAGTGTGATCCATGCTTTACCTAAAATAGCATTAATTCACTTAAAAAGCTTTCGTATTTTAGTATAAATGTTTTTACATTTTAAGATTATTTTGGGAAAGTTTTTGTTTTGTTCTTCATTAAATCTAAAATATAATAATTAATAAATAATTTCATTAAGCAAATATTCTATATGTATAATAAAAAAATATGTTTGTGTAATATTTAACGTTAGTTTAGCAATAAGAAACTATTGAAAAGTGATCAAAGAAGTGGAAAAAAGTTTAGCTTTATTTTCTAGCCTAAAATGTAACTTTTTAGCTTATTTTAGCTTTTTTTCAAACGTGATTTAGCTTAATATTATTTTAAAATCTGGTCACACTGGTCATTACTAGAATATTACGTGGTAGTAAAAGACTGATAAAGACAGAAATGTAGCCCTTACGGAGCCATGGACACCGGTATATAAAATGTTATGATCGGACTAAAAATGGCGATACAGTGAACCAAATACTAAAAGGGCGGTATTTGTAGGGGTGGCAAAACAATAAAAAATTTATTTTTGGAATTGTTTTTACATTGTCTTTAACCCTGGGGGTGACTGGTACAACTTCTTTTTTTGCGAACCACTCTACTATGCATGCCGGCTTAAGCATTAAGGTTTTGTAAGCTTTTTTGAATTGTGGTTGAAATTTACACTGATGAGTTGCTTAACAGCAATGAAATGCAGCTCGACGTGCTTAACCAGCAAATGAAATTTGTTTAATTGGTATTAATAATATATGAAAATAAGTAAGAATTTCATTAAAATAAATGAACATTCTAACAAATATAAATTGTTAAAACAAAAACTCAATCCATCAATCGTTTGTTTTAATTTCTTACTCCCACTGTGCACTATTTCCGTTAGAGATACATACTTAAATTTTAATGCAGAGTTCATGTTGTAAAAAATTACGATACATAAAAAGATTAGAACTGTTAAATAAGCAATGATACATATGATACGATGATCATAGTTAAAGATATTTCATTTAAACGACAAATTAATTATTTTTGGTAGATACATAAATATGTTTGTGTTTCCCTAAATATTTTGGTTTCAATATCTTATTATAAAACTTGCCTTGGAAGTAAAATTGCATAAAATATATTTTTTTGGGTGGTTTATTTGGTAAACTCCCACTGTTCGCACCTTTTTATTGAATCAATACAAATTTGCTTTAGTAGAAGAAATATTATAGGTATCTTGAACAGGTGTCATCAATGAAACACAAAAACACATCAAACGACATTAAACATTAAATCCTCTTGGCAAACATAATTTAAAAAGCAAACGTCGAAGAAACAACAAACAATTCAAACTAATTTTATTAGCCAACAAAGAGCTCTTAACAGGATATTATCTACAACAAGGCAAAAGGAAACTATTGTTTAAATACGATTGAATACTTGTGCAAACACAAATACAAATAGTTGCAACCTTCTTTTATGCCATTAAAGGCAAATGCCTTTAACTTTCAACGCCACCATGAGTATGAAATATTTCTTTTTTTCGTGCTGGTATGTGTTCGTGTGTCCTTTGGTTCCTTTCATTTCAAATTTTCGTTTTCATTTCATTCTTGTTCCACCTCCACAAACAGAAACTATTTATCTTGATGATACATTTAAAACACATAAACGTATGTACACACATATAGACGGAGAGATAGACAAGCCGGCAGACGGACACAATCTTTTGCCAATAAACATACATACATACATACATTTATCGATAGATAGTTTTCCACACAGTTGCGATTAGGACCTGATAGAAAAGATACCGATGTTTGTAGGCGTCAATGATTTTGTATGTTTAAAGCACCTGTGTCTACATACAGCCAACAAACAAAACATATTGAACATTTTATTTCGCAAATATCAAAGTCCTTAAATTTACAAAAAACAAAAAAAAAAAAAAAAAAGAAACAAGAACAGCTAGAAAGATAAAAACAAACAAAAACTATAATGACAATAGTTAAACCACATTAAACGGAACCAAACCCAAACTACTCCTCATAATACTATTGAAAAAATAAATAAATAAAAAAAGGAGAAGTTAAACAAATAGAAATAAAAACTCCACGGGACATTTCTGACAAATGATTACTACAATTGAATTGAACCGCTTTCCTAAAACAAAATCAATATGCACAATATACACTTGTATCTAAGTATGTGCATGCGACAGTGGGTCTATTTTAGAGATGGGAAACCCTCACTTTAGTGTGCATATATGAGTATGAGTAAAACAATTCCATGGGTAAAATATTTGCGTGATTGTTTCGTGATATAAATTTTTATAACTTAATTTGAACATTTAACAAAAACAATAAAAATCTTGCTTCATTTGCTGTGCATAATGGCAAATAAATTTATTAATTTCAAAAAGAAAGTTTCGTAAGAATTTCATAAAAACCATATAACAATTGGCGACGAATATAAATCAATTGTCAAGGTTCGTTAAACTGAAAAGTGTCCTACAAAATACCAAAATGCTGGAGTACTAATCAAGCTGAAATTAAGGGTGGACATGGGAACATTAATAACAATAACCAGAAGGATGCCATTGCTTAGCCTACAACCGCTAAAGAAACAATTAAGAAAGCCTGCCGTATTCAAATCCTTCTCTCACACAATCTTCAAGAAATTGCGAATAAACGATGGCAGAAAGAGCTCATCTGTAAGAGCCCCGGCAACGTTTTGCCCGGAGTATTTCCCAAAAAACCAACCATCCTCGATTCCAACTACGAAACCTCATAGTGGTAACTAGCGATCATTGGCCATTCGAAGGTCACTGCCAAAGGTTTAGACTTAAGTATAACGACTTTTGCAGAAGTTCTCAGGTATACCGCCCTTTTCTACACATTGATTGTCAATAATATTATCGCTGATTTTATCTGTTTGACCATGAGGTCAGATGGCAGCCAGTGTATTATTGTGAAAAGATCTTTGAGGCACTAGCTATCAATAAGGCAGATGTATCAAGTATTCTTTTCTTTATCCCTCAATAGATGGCTTTTAATAATGCTGGCTTGACCACTGTGTTGAAGACCCATTTATAAATTATTGGCTTTTTATTCCACGTTTTCCCTATAGCCTTGCTACATGTGTACAAAGCCCTTGGACGCTTAGTGTCACCGTATATATCCAAATATTTCACGTTGTTTGAGTGCTAAAGCTCTTGGTTGGTTTAGGTGGCTGCTTTCTTCGCGCCAGCATTCCGGTATAATCTACATGATTCCTTTTGAAAAGACCACTCCACTCGTTGGAATCAACCTATGTAGAACCGTGTCTAAGCATACGGATACGGTTAGATCCAGCCCTTCGCATTGAAATATCTGCTACAGTCACTCAAACCAATCTCATATAGATTTTAAGAGTCGTCTTGTACATGCCTGCTTAAAAATTTGTATCTCGAGTGGGGCATGAGCCCAAAAATGGTTATGTGGATCTATACAATGATAGTTAGGCCAATCATAACGTATAGCGTGATTGTATGGTGGCAAAAGACTCGGCAGGCTGTGGCTACATCTAAACTCTGCAAGATTCAGAGATTTGCGTGTCTTCTTGCAACAGGCGCAGTGAGGTCATGTCTAACTTTAACGATTGAGATCTTGATTGGACTGTCATCCATACAGATATTTATAAAATCCTCTACGGCAATGGGTCTCAGGAGCTCTGCTTGTTATTTCGATAGCGGGCACCCGGCGTTCCTGAGTACAATGCTTAGCATAGGGCGGCTAGGATCGCCCAGTGACAAGATAATATGTGAACTAAGGTTTGACAGGAGATTCAATGTCACAATTCCACCAAGGGCAGTGTGGGTAAAGCGTTCCCAGAAGCTTATGTTGGTATACGGATGGATCTAAAACGGAAACTGGAGTCGTTGGGCCCAGCGTAAAAACCTTTGTGACCATGGGCAAATGGCCTACATTATTAAGGCAGAAATACAGGCAATCAGTAAATGTGTTGATATTAATTTAAATAGGAGCATTAAAAGCGCACATATAGCTATATTTTCCGATAGTCAGTCCCCTTTTAGTCCCTCCTTTCATGAGAATTCCGTTCCAGGCTTGGTTTAGAGTGCTATCTATACGGAACAAGGTTTCCATTTATTGGATACCTGGCCACAGCGGCCATCCGGGGAAAAAGAACGCGAATAAACTGGCCAGGAGGGTCACTGCTACTCCGTTTATGGGAGCAGAGCCGTTATGTGGCATAAGCCACAAAGGCGATGATACTTCGGCCATAAAGGAAATTTGGCTAAGGCAGGCCAAGAAATTAATGCAACCATTTTCATATAGTGGCATCCCGAACCTGAACATGAATGATTTACGGGTTGGTACAGGTTTTCTTTCTGGTCACTTCGGATTGGACTATCCTCTATTGAAAAGTAACCAAGTTTGTTCACCCTTGTGTCGTTTATCCTTAGAAGAAGAAGAGACGACGGCACACATTCTTTGTGAGTGTATAGTCTTGTGTAAGAGCAGAAAGTATGCTTTTCATTCTGAGTTTCTATGTTCAGATGATATTAGGCAGTCTTCTCAAATCTCTGTGCTGACTTTCAAAAGGAGAGTCATACATAGATTGATTTTGTTTGATTTGCAGATCTATGGCACAAAAGATCTATCATGTTTTATTCTATTCTAACGACTGCTGGATACTCATTCTCTCTAGAGCCCGTATGATTGTTACCGGGCTTGCATTGCTAAAGACGCCTTCTATATCTAGAAAAGCTACCAATGTCTACCAATGATTTCTCTTTGAAACCAACATGAGATTGTAATGCAGTCTTCACTGATCTGCCCTTAGTGTAGGCATGTTGAGATATTCTTATATTGTTTGGCTGGATTGTCATTCTGAGTTGAATATTAATCAGCTTTTCCATAGTTTTCAGAGAGAACGAAGACATACATATATGTTGATGAATGTGATGTATTTTCCGCTATGGTAATAAATATTACAATACCTGTATATAGGACAATCTAAGATAGTCTGTATATATCTGTATTAACCATGGTATCACGACATGTATCAGCATTTATCTGTAGGTCCACCGTTATGACGCCATCCAGTCAGGTCGATTTAAAAAGTCCAAAGTTGTTAATTGCCCTCATAAGTCTGTTCTAATTTATGGATATTTGTGCCACATATGGAGTGTATGCGATGAAATACGCATCGAAGAATATCCCAAGAGTCTCACTTCCGCTGGTTAACCAACTGTCAAAAGGTTGTGCTTTCTACATTGCTGCACAACCTTTTCCAGAACTTGCGTTTCGCATTTCTTATCATATTCTAGAAACGGTTTATTGATGCTTTTGTAAGTCGTCCATAGTCCTGGGCCTTTTGCCTTTTGATAAAAAGTTAACGCGACTGTGATTTCAGGGTTCCATCAGGGCAATATATTTTCCCTCAGTCCCTTAATAGCCTGCTTATATTTAGTCGTGGAATAGTGTATTTGAGATCATAAGGGGTATTGCAGGGAATATTCCAAAGCAATTTGTATTTTTTCAGCTCTAAATTTAGTTTCTAGAAAATATCTATACATACATATATTCGAAAAGAAATTCCTCACACTTTGTATGTTAAAATAATCATCATCACTACAGCATAATGATTTTGACATAACTTTTTCATCCATAATCTGCATCAAAAAAGCCTTTCATACAAACTACAAAGCTCTGACCAAAATAAGGTTATTCCCATGAAGGCAAACTTCAAGGTAAAGTCAGTTTTTGAAATTAAAATAAAAATTTAAATTCAATCATACATTAATTAATAAAAATTTCTCACGTTTGTTTAACAAACAAAAGAAAACAAATAATATTTTGATAGATTTTTAAACCGGCTGCTAAAGCTAATAGAAAAAAATATTTAAACTAAAAAGAAAAGGAAAAAAATGTAAAAGAAAACTGCATATTCATTCTAATGAACCGCAGGCTCAAGTGGATAACTAAATAAAAGAACTTAAGAAGGAATATTTTAAAACAAATAAATTAAAACCTTGCATTCTTTCCAATTTAATATAAAATCATTGACAGTCAATAAATTGAATTAATATGGTCATTAATCATAAGCTTGTTAAAACTATAAGATATTTTCTTAAATGAAGCACAAAAATTAACTGCCATAACGTGCATACTTCGAACAAAGTCCACCATTTGAAATTAAAGAAATTGACGCCATAGGCGTGGTAAAACAGGTGCGATGAGTGGAAATTTTTTTTTTATGATGGCATAAAAGCAATAGCAAATAAAAAAGTTATGTTTTTATTTTAAAATACAGCTTTTGCTACATACAGAGATAGTGTTTTAATTAAAATTATACATTTATTATAAACATATATACATGCATATACATATAAGATGTTTTATTAAAAAAAGACTTTGTTAATACACATAAGCACATGTGCGTATGAATGAAATCTCTTTAGCATATTAAAGCCATTAGTTATAAAATTTATTAATTTTCATAATTAACATTTGCACTCATGCTCGTACTTGCACTGACACTCTCACACCCATACATGCAAATCATTTTCGTTATAATGATTATTGCGACAGCACTGAAAAAGGGCAGTCTGAACAGTGTATTAAGAGGTATTTTCCAAAGCATTGAAAATATGACAGATATGCTTTAGTAGCTTCCAAAGAATCAAGAAATTCATACTTATGTATTTTCGACTAAATATGTAGCAAAAAAATGTTATAGGCGTAACCACTAAATATCTTATCGATAGTATAGATACTTTTTTGTAATGACCAATTTAGCATTATTGAAAATTTGTTCCTATTATATTACATACCACAAATGGCACAAAAAATATTGAATCTACAAACCACAAAGTAGACCAGAGTTGAAAAAATTGACTTATGAAAAAAGATAAAATCAGCTGATTTGATCACTGTTAAAAACGGGCAACTATAGTGTGTTTGTTATTAAGTCCTAATTTACACTCAGCAAGTCTTATTGCTAAGCTGATTAGTTTTTTTAAAAAAGAGAGACGAGGGGAAAATAAACTTTTATGTTCCCCTCGTCTCTCTCTCTCTCTCTCCTACAAGCTAATCAGCTTAGCAATAAGACTTGCTTAGTGTAAATTAGGACTAAGTAGTTTTATTACAACAATCAAAACAAACAACAGAAAATGTATAGGTACTTAGTGAAATGAAGAATTGACCATTTTCACAAACTTAAATGAAAGATTTTGTAGTGTTGAACTAAAATACACAATGCGAAAAAGATTATTAGTATTATGAATGTAATTAAAATCAGTTTCCAAATGATTACCACGTCATTTATAAACATTTTCCTACAAAAATATTAATTATTAACCTTAACTTACAAAAAGCACACAGCGAATGAGACCACAAAGTATAAAATGAAAATAAAAATGAACATGAATATTTGTACAAAATTAAATGGAGGAATTTGTTGTGTTAAATTAAAAAAACACAATACAATGCGAAAAAGATAATTAATTAGTATATATTAAAAAGTGACTAAAATTTGTTTTCAAATGATTACAGACTAGGCATGGGCAAAAAATATCGATATATCGAAATATCGATATTTAAGAAAATAAATATCGATATATATCGCCGATATTTCAAAAACCCATGTATCGATACATCGATTCTTATTTACGAATATCGTGTTTCGATACTTTTAAGATCTATAGCCGTTGTTTAACTGTACGATATTGACATCACTACTAGTGATGCGAAGAAAATAAAGAGAAATATCATAATAATAATCGAATTTATAAGGTGACCCGGCTAAGGCAGGTGACTTTTTGATTTGTACATAGCATACGGGATTTTCCGGGAAAGAAATCCCGGGAAATTTGTGCTGGCACACTCCTCGATGAATGTCGTTATTCACTTTATGAATGCGATGGTAGAACTATATCTAAAACGTTACAACAATTACGGCCGGGAACTGAAATTGTATTATTTTTTTGACCGAAAAGTTATTCCCACTTTCCCGGGAAATGAAAAAGTCCTGAAAAAGAAAAACTCTAAGAGAAATGGACGATGCAAAACTTATCACTGAAGTGGAAAACTGTGACTATTCTGATCCGAAACAGCTGATAATTTATTACAGAAAAAGTAACTATGAAAATTTAGAAACAGAACCGCACAGCACAGATCGGCAACAGAAAGTAAAGAAAAGCTGTGTTCGTAAATGCATCACTGTGCTGCATCATACATGCAAACTTTTATTTAAAATGCAGTATAAGTTCGCTGATAATCTGTTTTAGTAGTAATCATGCCTGTGCACCATATGTGACATTTATTTGTTCGTTATTTATTTCAGTGAACCAGTTTGGACATTGAAAATTCCATTTGCAGCGCAGTGATGCATTTACGAACACAGCCGAAGTCTTAAGGAGCTACAGTAGGTTACGTATAACTTAACATAAATAGTTCTTTTGTATTAAATTTCTTAAAGTGACTAATTATGCATTCGAAATTAATGCTGCAAAAAATATCGATATATCGATATATCGATGTTTTCAAAAAATATATGTCGATGCTGTTCAAAAACATCGATACGATATATATCGATACATTTTTTTCATTTGCCCATCCCTATTACAGACTTTGTTTTAAACATTTTCGTTCACAAATATTAATTTTTACCATTTATTTACAAAAATCATGCAGCGAATGAGACCACAAAGTATAAAATTAAATTACGTTAAAATAGAATAGAATATAAAAGAGGGAAGATCTGGTCCAAAGAAAGGCACTGCGACATTGATGGAAGTTACATTAAAAAATACCACGCGAAAGAAAAAGTAAATAGTATTCGATGACTTTAGTTAATTTAATTATTTTTCGAACTGTATTTGTTTCTATATTCTTATGAATTGAATAGGCTAATGTTCGTAACGCTTTTTAAGCCAAATTACATGTGATAATTATTAATGAACAAATAACATCAAAGTTAGTTGTAAATATTCTGACAACAACACATAGTTGAACGGAACAGCCAGCCGTTTTCGAAGGCCACTAAACCTTCCTCATCCGCGTTCTTCTGTGTTTTGGTCCACTGTGTGTGGTGTCAGTTGATGTAGATGTCTGCCTTATAACGAAACTTTATGGCAAATGGAATATGTGAATTGGTTTGATTCATTGCATTTTTCAATTTGCTCATATATATGTTAGGTCATGAAGGCTCAAAATTTACCATCTTCCATATATATTACAACAGTCTTACCATTGTCGATTTGTTCCTTACTAACTATGCACATGTTTTTGTTAATTTGCTTATTTTTGTTCTACTTAAGACAAACTTTTTTGGTTTGTTACTATTAAGTATATTTTTAATTTAATTTTTGCCACAAGCCAATGACTATTAATTTTAGTTAATTTAATTATTTTTCGAACTGTATTTGTTTCTATATTCTTATGAATTGAATAGGCTAATGTTCGTAACGCTTTTTAAGCCAAATTACATGTGATAATTATTAATGAACAAATAACATCAAAGTTAGTTGTAAATATTCTGACAACAATACATAGTTGAACGGAACAGCCAGCCGTTTTCGAAGGCCACTAAACCTTCCTCATCAGCGTTCTTCTGTGTTTTGGTCCACTGTGTGTGGTGTCAGTTGATGTAGATGACTTTGTGCTACAAGCAACCAGTTTCGAAAGCGGGTTGATCTAGAAATTGCAAGTCGGCTGATAAAGAACCTAACTCCACTCCTCAAAACTTCTTATTTGAAAACTTGTCTTTGAAAATTATTTTGTTCTTCTCTTGAGAGTATAGGTTCGATAGTATTACCAAACGGTAGTAATACCCTGTACTCAGTTTGGCAATTTTGGCAGCAATTTTTTTTATTTGCCTCCAAAGATTTCAGAAATCAGTGCACCCGCAAAAAATGATATTATCAGTTTTTGGCCAACAGCTTATTCACACTTGATGATAGCACTCAAATACATATATGTGACCTTCTCCGAGAAAAGGGACCTAGTGTGTGAAAATGAAGTTTTGAGAAAAACGCATTTTACCTTATTCTACACCCTTTTAGGTACCAGAATCCACTCTTTAGTCCAGACCCGTTTATTGACACACTAGGTCCTTTTTCTCGGAGAAGGTCACATATGTATGTGACACTAGTGTAGCTAAGAGTTCCCTAAATAAGTCTTATTAACATTTTATGCCAAAAAATTTTTTCCTTCTTGAACTTTTTTTTTGCAGAAGTAAAGGAAATTTTTTTTACTTTTTTTTTTTGAATAACTAAGAAGGACTCCAATTTTTGGCTAACAATATTTGACAAATAAACACATGTCTAAATTAAAAGTGCCCCTTTTAGACACGCAAAGTTTGCTTTGCAAAGTCCTAATTCAGCTGTGTGAAAGACAGAGAGAGGAATACTATCTCTTTTTATGAAAAATCTTTACATTTTTTACACACAGAAAGTTTACTTTGCAAAGTGTTAATTCAGCTGGTTGAGAGAGACAGTGGGAGATTACCAGCTGAATTAAGACTTTGCAAACATTCCTTTTCCACATGCAAAGTTTACTTTGCAAAGTCTTAATTCAGCTGGGAGAAAGACAGAAAGAGATATACTACTACCTCTGTCCTTGCCACAAATTGATTAAGTCTTTGCAAAGTAAACTTTCCGTGTCTAAAAGGGGTATAAGTAGTGGTTACGCTTTTTTCGACAAATGTGTGCCAAGTGTGACCCTACCTTAATTGTTGAGTTCTTACACACAACACACATGTATATATGTATGTACCTACAAATTAACGGCCTGTTCCACGATGTCGACAGCGTTCGACTCGTCGCACACTTACATTTGAAACAACAAGAAAATATTAAATTTTTTTTTTTGTTTTGAATGTAAGTGTGCGACAAGTCGAACATTGTCGACATCGTGGGGCAGCCCCTAATTTTATGTAAGTTCTTATTTAATTGAAAAAATAAGTTGAAAAAATAATAATGAAGAAATTGGTGGTTCATACAATACTCGTAGTACTGAAAATATGTAGTACAATTTTTCTGAAAATTAGTACAATTTCTAAATATGGTTTCCCATTCTTGACGCAGATCAAACTGCAAAAGCAAGAGAAAAAAAACACTCTACTGCTTTAACTTCCGATTCGAGTCTACTTCCAGCGATGCCAACTTGGTGCTTTTGGCACTATTTTTAGTGATTTTTGAAAATTCAATACGCCAAATTGTGAGCGTTAGGCCGTGCTTACATCTGTGTGTTATGAGCCCAACAATTTCGTTTTTTTTTTTGCTTTTTCACTTATGACTAATGAAAAACTTTTTATTCAGGGATTTATTTATTGCTTTAAAGATTCTATAAAATTGTCCATTAATTATGTATGAAACTGTCCAACTTAATAAATACGTGTTTGAATCAAATAGTTTTTCATTAGTAATTAGTGATTACGCTTCTTTGGGCAGATGGTACACATGAAATGTCAGCTGTAAACTCAGCCTAAGTGCCAAACTAAGACAAAGCACTAAGGAAATATTTCGCCAACTTATTTAAATATCAAAATATGAACTGATATTTAAATAGAGTTGGTAAAATTGGCCCTAAGCAGTGCTTTTAACAAATTTGTGTATTTCTTAAAATTACTTTAATAGAAACTTGGTGCATTTATTTGTTCAGTGCAAAGCATACCTTTTTCGTCGGATATATTTCATTAAAGATGTTGATAATATTGTCGAAATAGAGAATGGCTTAGAAAACATTATTAAACTTCACTCAATTTTCACGCTAGTGCTTTTTACACTTTTTAAATCTCAAAATTAAAAATTTTAGTGCTTTTTTAAAATTCTGATGTTCTTTTAGCGCCCAAAGAGTTGGAATCACTGTCTGCTTCCTAATTTATTAAAAGCAGCAGTCAATCAAACCAAAAACTGTTCGAACATGTCGACTGCTGAAGGGCTGTCTGTGTATTGTATAAATTTTCGTTTTCTTTTTCTTTGTGGTTTGACTGCGGCTGAGTCCATTTGAAGAAGCAGAAGCATAGGTAAAAGTAAAAGCAAAAACCAAATGAACGCTCCTTTATATATTATGCTAGGAACACATTTAGTGTGAATGACTGAATTTGGCCAAAACGACGAATTCATCCGGAAAATTTGTTATTTAAACGTGCAATTATACGTGCCATAGCCATAACCAAACCAAAATTCAATTGGTTTTTATGGTAATGGCTATGGCGCTATGGCGACTCACCTATAATCGAACACAGTGTTGCCCATTAGTTTGGTCCGAACGGCTGTTTTCTATGGTTATGTTTATGGCAGGTCTGATTGCACTTTAAATTCCTCATATGAACAGCGTTGCCAAAAGTGCAAATTTATTGTGGGTAGCAATGCTTAAACCTTTTACATTTTTCTTTCTGAAAACATCAAAAAATCACTTTCTTGAAAATATTGTTGAAATTTGAGTGGAAATTAAAAACAATATGAGTGTGGTAATGAAAAAATGTGAGTGTATTGCGACTTTCTTGCAATTAGTTTCATGGGTAAATGGTAGGTATGTAATATAGAATTGCAAAAGCTTAGATTTCAATATATGTATCTTATGCTAGGAACACAATTGGGACGAACGACGAATTCGTCGATAAGAGTTCGCTGCGTGAATTCGTCGTGTGAAGCACAGCAACGACGAATTTACCCAACGAATTCCTCTCTTATATTTGA
Organism: Tachina lurida; assembly: GCA_944452675.1. Lineage (NCBI taxonomy): Eukaryota > Metazoa > Arthropoda > Insecta > Diptera > Tachinidae > Tachina > Tachina lurida. The sequence continues at coordinate 99,195,875 of OX101754.1, forward strand.
TAAAGTTGGTTGTTGTGTGCAGTGTGGCCACAACTAAAAAAATTTTTAATGCTAAATGGTGCTTAAAATAATGCTAAAAATGCAAAAAAAAATATTTGAAAATGCTAAAATATAATGCTAAAATTTTTTAATGATTTTTTATTAATTATATCGGTATAACGAAGAAATATTTTATTTAATTTTAATAAAACAAACAAAGTTGATTCAAAAGTTAAAACAACAATTCAGGAACATACAAAATACGAGTACAATTGCTGAATTCATAAAACCTCCTGTATCTTTGCACGATCGTATTAAATATAAAGTGTAAAATTTGTTGTTGGTAATTTTCATATAAAAATTAAATACATAAAATAATTTTACACTTTTATTTTATATGTATGTTTTAATTTATTAGCATGCCTGCTATCAACATAATATGATAGACATTTAAAAAATACTTTTTGCATTAAAAAATGGATTAATTTACTTTTCTATTTTTTACTGTACGTCCAGGAGCCGGATTCAGCAGCGATGAATTTTGAAGTGTTCGACTCCGAAAAACATAATTAAAATACTTATTTTCTTCTTATTATTAGGTGTTTGACGTTTAAAATACATTAAGGCGGCTATTAGACGCTCATACTCGGTATATGAGCATGACAGACTTTCGTACATTCCAACAAACACCTCTTAAAATGCGCGATCTAACTAAGTCATCTTTATGCTTTCCGTACTCTACGTTTCCACATGACATGACATTTCGTTGTAACTTGAAGTTATAAGTGATTTGTTAAAACAAATGCACTATCAATAATGTTATCACTTGAAAAAAGCATTAACTTGAGCAGTCTACACTTAACATTAACTTAAAGTTTATGTTCAAGTGGGCCTTCTTATGTCAGGTGGAGACCGTAAGTTACGAAAACATAAATGAAATTTAAAGGAGTATGATGACAAACACAAAAATTCAAAATTCCTTAAAGCTGAAAAACACGAATTTTGAATTATCACACTATTCTCAAATACCAAGTATGACAGCCTAATAGCCGCTTAAGACGTCTTTTGCTGTTTACATGGTTTCCATCATTATACATTTCTACAAAAACGACAAAATACAATGAAATACATTAGTTTTTACCTGTATAAATGGAAAAGAATATATGAAATTTATAAAATTAAAAATGCTAAATAATGCTAAAAAATTAATACAAAAATGCTGAAAAAAATGCTAAATGCAAAATAAAAAATTCACAGCTAAATCAAAATACATAATGCTAAATTCAGCAGTGAAAATGCTAAAAGGGTCACACTGGTTGTGTGTACAAAGACAGAGACCCTCATACCTAAATAAGAGCGGCAAGCGTTGCGTTAGCAGCAGGGTACGCATATTCAGTATATTTAAATGTGAAAATATTGTTTGATTGTACTGAAAATACGTACCCTGCTGCTAACGCGACGCTTGCCGCTCTTATTTAGGGATGAGGGAGCTTGAGAGAGAGAAAATTGTTTTTTCGTCGTTCGTCAGCATACAAATTAGAAATAAACCTATCTCAGAATTCCCCACGCACGACGTATTTCGTTGTTCGGCGGTGTTGTGTTCATTTTCATATGCACACATGTGCTTTATTTGTTATGACGAAAGTTCGCACCGAAATATTCGTCGTTCGTCGCAGTTGTGTTCCTAGCATTAATGAGCATTATAGTTAACCCGAAGTTTTCGAGAACAGAGGATTCAAACTGAAAGATAACCTGGGAAAAGATACTCGTATGTTGCCAATATTACAAAAAGTAATAAATTTAATTTTTATTTTCCCATTTGTAAATGCTTCAGTTAAGAGGAAACTACTACAGAAATTGAATTACTAAAGATGATATGCAAAGGAACGGCAACGAATATATTGAACCTTCCCTAGTATACTTACATATATGTATGTATGTATGCAAGCAAATTTGGAAGAAGGAAGCACTCATTTATTTTATGTTTTCTTATTTTATTTCTTTTTAATTTATTTTAAAATTTTTATGCTATTTTTGTGAATCTAAACATGTAGTATGACCACAGGTTTTCATAAAATAATACGTTTATTTATGATCAGGTTCAATTGCAGTTAAATCGGGTAATTTTGCTTCATTTCATACTTATGTAATTTTTATTTTAGTTGGTGGTAACACTGATTTTAGACCAAATAAATCAATACCTTCTTCTTGTTTAATTGGGACATCTCCTTTTAGTTGTGGATTTTTGTTAATGGTGTTCGGTTATTAATGCATAAGTGCTCTACTTAAGTTAAATAGTTTATGTAATAAAAGTGCTCTAAATTAAATTAAATTCGTTGTAGTTAAAATTGAAGAGGATTATAATCAAAGTGAAACAAAATGTTATCCATTGGTTTTGTGGTATAAAAGTTATAAGTGATTAATTTTCTTCTTATTAAATTGTATGTAAAAATTTGTAGGTGAGTAGCAAAGTAAATATTTATGTATGTACCTATTTGTCATCTTTTGGTTTCGTTTTAACGAGTATGCAAATAAGAATACGTGGGTGAAGGAAACACATCAAAACAACGAGAACGATTGCGCCATGTACTCTTGTTTTGTTTTTGTCCATGATCACAAATTGCATTGTACTTTTGTTTGGCATGCGAAAAAAATGATTAGTTGGTATGAAATTTAATTGTTTGGTGGCAGTTTTTGTCATTTCCCATTTCTTTCGTTCGGCGTAGGTATGTAAACAAAAAATCTTAAAATGATATTAGGAAGCAGCGATGCCAACTATTTATAACCCAAACGTGCTATTCCCTTTCTCAAAACGCACTAGAACGCGCTAAGTTGCAGCATTCTAAACTAGTTAGCGTCAAAACGCGCTATTTTCCAACGCGCTAAATTAACCCCCTGTTTGTGTAAGACGTTTGAGTTAAAAAAATTGGCGTTTCTGTAATAGATTAAAGAAAAGTAGTACAAGTTTCCTTTAATCTATTGCAAAAACACCAAGATTTTTAACTCAAACGTCTTACACAAACAGGGGGTAAATTTTTAAAAAAGTCTATGTAGGTATGTACTCTGTGGTTTTCATTAATGACAACGTATGTATGTTATATATTTATTATCTCGCGTTTGTGATATCAAATTTCTAGGAAATTTTTGAAAAACAAGGACGCATGTACCTACATAATTTTTTTTCTAAAACATCAACACAACTTCCACCTTGAAAAATAATTTTTTATTGGTTATACTGAAAGAGTTTGTATTAGTAAATACAATGAATATTTTTTAGTAACTCTTTTTCAGATTTTGCAATATTGCTTCTTCGAAATTATATCCTAAATAACTAAAATCAGAATCAGAATCGCCTTCCAAATAATCGAAATCCTTAGTTTTTATTTAAATTTTATTTGTCAAACTTTGTAAAATACGTTTTTAATTCTAACCACATTTGAGGGAATTTTATTTGCGACAGCTGCATCATTCAATTCAAAAACTTTTATCAGAGTTTCAAATACTGGAAAATTTTATATTATATAAAAAAAAGTAAAAAAAATACACAGAGAAAACAGTGCCTAATAAATACCTCATAAAATAGAACAAAATTAATACGAAATCCAAATGGTTTTTTTTTCAATAAGGAATTTTTATTAATTTCACAGAGAAAACCTTTCTAAAAAAGTCATGAAGAAATCTTGTAGTTTTTATTAGGTTATCTTATTGATTTTATCAATATGAAGTCTCTTACCTCATAAAAAAAATAAAAAAAAAATTGCGTCTTTATTCTCTGTACTTATGTATTTTCATTTAAATTCTATACCATATACATATGTATGTATGTATGTAGTATATTGTAGATGTTATTTATACATACATACATACACATTATGTTATATTCTTAACTAACTTACTCACCAAGTATTGAACCAGCAAACTTCTACCTGATAGACAAGCACTGTAACCAATTTGCTAACAAACAGCCTGATTAACCATTGAAATTATTGTGCAAACATTTTTATACAAAACTTAAAAAGATCATGAAAAAAATTGTCTCTATATCTATTTATAGATATGAAATAACAAGACACCTCATAAAATCGAGAAGAGTTGCTTATTAAGAAAATCAATAAGATGCTTTACACATAATCATATAGGAACCTACTAAATTCAAGAAGAAACCCTTATTGAAAAAATCAATAACATAGCCTAATAAAATCAAGAAGAAAACCTTTTTAAAAAAATCAATAAGGCAACCTAATGAAATCAATAAGAAATCCCTATAGTTTAAAATTTATAAGAAAACCTAATAGAATCAAGAAGTTTTTCTCTATGGATTGTTTTTTTGGTGCCAGAAATAACGGAAATTTAGTGAAAAAAAGTTGTGAATAATAAGATTTCTTCTTGATTCTATGTGGTTTTCTTCTTGATAAAATTAATAAGATTTACCACATAAAAACAATAAGAAATCTCTATGAAAAAATCTTCCCTTCTTTCTGCTGGGATACCCCTTAGAGAAAATCTTCTTGATTCTATGAGGCAGTTTTTTCTCTGTGTATTGAACTGAAATGATTGATGTTATTGACTTTATTTAAAAGGCGCTTAATTTTTTTTTTTACTAAACGCGCTAAGACGAAAAAAAAGCGTGTTTGGCATAGTTAAAAATTGGCATCGCTGTTAGGAAGAACCAGTGTTGCCAGATTTATTCAGCCTCCTCGCCAAATGACTTGTCGAATATCGCCAATCAGGGCAATTATGAATAAAATTCCGCGAGAACTTTCTTCATTTTCCAATTAGAACTCTTTTGTTTTCCCTATCACTTGCTATTAGTTGGAATTGTTCCAACAAGCATTCTAAATCAAGGACTTTTAATGCCTTAAAAGACTCCACTCGTTATTACATGTATTTTTTCTGCTGTTCTCAGAAATAAATAACATCCATACGCAAACACTAATATTAAAATGACTTTTTATGGGCATAAAGGGTATCATTAGCTGCATGTGTATATACATACATACATATGTACCTTTTGTATATCATAAGAGACTTGATGTCATTAAAAAAAACTTGTTATAAAACATGGTTTCTATACAGAAAAAAATCCCATTTAACACCACCCTCTTCTTAATTCCCGAGTAATTGTAATGTATGCATTTATGGAAGTACATACATAGATACATATGTATGTCCTGTATGTGCATACATAAGTATGTATACATGTGAGTTTGTTTGCATAAGTTTTTCTTATGTGTGTGAAGATGTGCTAATACATAATGCTTACATGTGTAGTTAAAAAAAACATTCAAGTGCTAATATTTTTTTATGACTTTATATGTTAATTACTCTGGTGTAAAAAAAAATGTCAAGAATTTTAATGGTTAAATTTTGCTAATTACAATTACTTGAATATGTAGATTATGTTGAGCAGTTAAGTGCTTAAAGTTTCCCTTTTTTTCTAACTCTTTTTGTCGAAAAATAAGTGGGTATACAATAACATCTTCAAAAAAAGAAGAAGAAGAAGAGAGGCGCCCTAGGACACCCAGTTAGAGCTATGCTGCTTAGCTATGTAAAACAAATTTCATGTGTTAAATAGAATAAAACTATAGTTTTATATATTAAATGATAATGTCAAATTCGCAGAATTAGTTTGTACGTGCTGTTCTGTTCTGAATTAGCTGTTTTGTTTCTGTTCAATTGAAAGTCTGTAGAAAATAGAATTCAACGTTAAGTGACAATCAAAAGTGTGTATGTATTAGAGTGTTGTGATAACCAGGGGGTCTACTCTGTATTTCGAAACGAAAGCAAATGCTTTCGAAATGCAATGTTAATAGCATACAAATTCGAAAGCATTTTCTTTCGTTTCGAAATACAGAGTATACCCCCAGGGCTATCATGAATAAAATTTCACGTGAAATTTTTCCCAGGGAAAAACTCCAACTAATAGCAAATAATAGGGAAAACAAAACATTCTAATTGGGAAAGGGAAAAATTTGACTTGGAATTTTATTCATGATAGCCCTGAATTTGTATACAAGTGTAATCAGTTCTATATGTTGCCAGCTGATTCTTTTCACAGAAAAAGTAATTGCAAAATATATGATACAGAAAATTAAAAACTAATGAGGGGCTTATATTTCAAAACGTTTCCATTTATTTCCCATTATTTTCTTTTCTAGTTGCGTACCATTAAATTAATGTATTGTTTGTGCTCATGTGCAAAAACAATACAAAAATAAATGGAACAAACGTTCTCATTGCTTTTTGTTTTGTTTTTGTTTCACTCACTTCAAAGAACGAAACAAAACAAAATAAAAAATTTTGTTTCTTTCATTTGCGTACTCTGCTTTTAAGTACAAAGAAATCAAAACAAAAATAAATTTATAACTGTAATAGTGTCGATTTTGTTTGTTACGAAAGTCACGTACTAGCTCCCGTGTCGTGGCATAAAGAGCATAGCTCTAAAAATATAATTCACATACTACGTACATCACTACATTATTTCAACAAAGACATAACTCAACAAATTCGTTTTTGGAGCTAATACTGCAGAAAAAATCGTTATATTATCGTTATTAACTTGTGCAAAAGTTTCAAGTACAAGTCTTCCTACACGTCCCGGTTGAGATTTCTTCTCTTGTATGAAAATACAAGAAATTTTTCTGAAAATGGCGTTGTCGACGTCACACCAAGACGACAATAAATATTGTCACTTGTCTACTCTTTGTCGGCAACAATTAGCTCTTATTGACAATATCTAAGGCTTTGTAAATTCATGTAGCAGTAGAGTAGACAAGTAACAATTTTTACTGTCGTCTTGATGTGACGTCCACGACGCCATTCGCAATAAGTCCTATTTTACACAATGCAAGTCTTATTGCTAAGCTGATTAGTTTGTTAGTTAAAAAATAAACTTTTCTGTTCGCCTCGTATCTCTCTCCCTCAAACTAATCAGCTTGGCAATAAGACTTCCTAAACTAGGACTAAGGGAGATGATTTTGAAAATAGATTCTAGCTTTAGCTTTCATTCTACATACCACTTTTTATATTGAAATTTTGTATATCATTTACTAAATCATTTGTTTTGTGGAATTGTGGAATTTTCACAATATTAACCCCTTATGACTCAACATTGTTAAACCATTTTATTATTTGGAAGATTTTAAGAGCTCAAAGCGTAAGTAAAAACATTTCTTCCAGATTTTTTTTTTAATTTTAATTTTTATAGTCAAATAATGGTTTGTCGCATATTTATAACAAAGTGCGTTAAAGGGTTAATCTGCGAGCCCATTAAGAATATACATATATATTCTGGATCTTTATGAATGGCGAAGTCGAATAAGCGACGTGCCCGTCTATCTGTATGTTAAATTGGTTTTCCGAGAGAGCGCGAGAGAGTGAGAGATAGAGAAATATTGAACTTGTGATCCGGAAGCAGCGCAAATTTGAATAATTTCTAGTTATTTTAACATAGGGTTGTTATTGCAAAAAGTTTTTTTTTATCACTATTCAGTGAGTCTGAAGTCATGTGCATGAGGTTGAGCTAATCTGATTTTTCGTATATTCTCTTTTTTCTGCTTAATTTCTTTTGAATCAATACACATACACATATATTTTTTATAAATAAATCAATAATAAAATATTTTTTTTATAAAATATGTAAATCTAGTACTTCAGTAAGAAGATTTAGGACGTTTTTGTTTGAAAAAACTTTTGAGTTCTTGTCTTTGAATTCTCGAAATTATTTTCTTGCAAAATGATTGTTGTGTTTGATAATGAAAAATAAAATTATTATTACCATGTTTTTATAACATAAAAATTAAATTAAAGTATTATACAATAGTTTGACAAATACATGAAAAAGTATGTGTTGAATATAATGTTTGGAACAAAATCATAAAGTAAAGCAAATACACGAACCTTCTAGCATAGACAATAAATAATAATTATTTTAAAGAATCACAACTGCGGCTTTTTTCGTCCATAGCCAAGACGTTACAATCGAAAAACAGTATTAGGGCATTAATTTTTAATGTTTATTGATACTCCTTTCATTTTGTGGGAATTAGTATTTTTAGCTTATTTCATTGGGAATAGTTTCGTTTTAAATGAAATAAGTCCCAATCATCGGTAGTTATTTCAATTTAAGAATTGGAAGTTATTTAATTTTTCTAATTGGAACTTATTTAATTTTGCTTGAAACTTATTTCATTGGGAGTTATTTCATATGCGACTCATTTCATGGTACCTGAAATAATTCTCAATATTTTGATTTTATGCTATTCTCAGTCTTACGACTTGTGTATTTCATTAAATTTTGATGAGACTTATTTAATTTTTTAAGTCTATTTCATTGGGGGTTATTTCCTTGGAAATATTTGCTTTGGGCGTTAATTCATTCCGCCTAAATTTTGCTTGCATACTAGGGTAATATATTTCGCTATTTAATTGTAAAAAGAAATGATAAAAATGTATTAAATAAATTTCGATGTGTTTGTATGTCCATAAAATATGTGTACATTAAAAATCAATAAATATATTTTATTTAAGGCAATTTGTTTAATATCATTCAAATTGCTATAATCAATATTCAAAACAATTTAAAATCATTAAAGAAATGTTTTTTCACTTTAAATCAAATATGAAGGTAGCGCACGTTAAAGTAATATGGTCGATTACTTTTGGACTTGCTCAGGGCAATAGTTTGTGCATAATTCATATTATTATATATTGATTTCTTTGGGCTGGTAAATTCTGACTGTAACTGCTTGTTAAAGTTTAGGTATAAATAAAAACATATACATTAATATAATAGTGAAAGAGGACAGCCTAATTGATTATAAGCAGACACTCGGTAAAATTATGGGTAGAGCAAAATCACCGAAATTTTTTATTTAAATAAAGTCGCTCATTGGCGTGTATACCAGATCCTGTCTTATCCACAAATGTTGCACACCCTCATAGACAAATTTGTGAAGCACTCACTCATGTCATTTATTTGGATGCGTGGACAGGGAACCATATTCGGCAGATGCGGATGATCTGACAAAGAGGGGAGTTTTATATCGAGAAGCTGGAATCGACTATCTCTATGAGCACCCGCTTTCATTTTGCTACTGCCCTTCTCGAAATATCTCCAGATAGATGACATAGTCAGTAGTGAAAACTCTCTGTAAACTGGTGCTTTGAAAAAAAGCACTTGCGGAGTCTCTAGGTTACAGTGACTGGTCACTGTACTTTTGGAACCCATGTCAAGCATGTGGGTCTGCCGTACAATTAATATTATTGAAGTTGCATTGATGAGGAGAATTAGAAAAGCCTCTGTCCCGCTCTGGTTGAAAACACCTATTTCCGTTTTTCCTTGGTTAACATTCAGTCCTCTCGGCCGAGCTCAGCTAAGCGCAATGTTGAGAGTTTTTTCCGCCTCCCTGCAAAGTTGGTTAAGGTCCTTGCCCCTTAGAAGTATCATGACATCGTCTGCATAGCAGACAGGTTCATAACCCTCTTTAGTCAGGTCTCCTTGTAGGCTGTGTATACTGGTTACCCAAAGAAGGGGTGAAATTATTCCTCCTTGAGGCGTCCCACGTTGCAACCCGTTCCTAACGTTTATATTGTGCATAACGCAGATTATCTACCTGTTCCGCAGTACGAAGTTTACCAAATAAATTATTGATTGGTCTACTTGAAACTGTACTAAGGATTGGATAAGGGTTTTGGTACTCACATTGTTGAAAGCGCCTTCAATGTCAATACAAAGGCCAAGTGTATACAACTTGTCATTGAAAGTTTTTTGGATGTAGTTAACGAACCTGTGAAGAGCGGTTTCTACTGACCTTCCTTTAAAATACGCATGTTGTCTAAACCTCAGACTATCATCTAATATCCTACTCTTAATCATGTCGTCCACTATTGGTTCCATGGTCTTGAAGAAGAAGGAAGTAAGACTTATTGCTCTGTAAGCCTTTGGAGTCGCAGAACTTGCCCTGTCAGGCTTAGGTGTAAACTCTTCCCTTGCCTCCTGCCAGCTTTTTGAAGTATATGCGAATTTTAGACAGATGAGATGATAATTCTAACCAAATAAGATGATAAGATATCCACCCCTTTCTGTAGAAGCGCAGGAAAAATGCCTTCCGGCCCGCTTGACTTGAAAGTGGAGAAGCTACTTATACTTATTCTAATTGTCATAATTAACCTTATCCTTTCAATGCTCACCTTATGTATTTATGTAAGGCCGAATAAACCTCAAAGATACATAAATACATATAAATTAACATTTGCGTATAGCAATCTGCATATACAAGCAAATCGCATTCAGATGCATTATAATATCGGATTGAATATATTGTATGTAATCATTTCACTGTTATATATTGCATTTCATATGCATTTAAAAAAAATATATATATAAAATAAAATAAAAAAATAATGCACATACTGTGTAGTTTTGCTGTCACATGCAATGTTTTAAAATGAATTGTTAATTACACAAATTAACGCAAATTTTCATACGATTTTCCACAATCGAATACACGCATTCACACGTTCAAACACATGCATGCCCGTGCAAGTTCAAAATTGTTTTTTCCATATATAAAAATGTCTATTGTTTTAAATATTTAATGTTTATTGTTCATGCAAAATACATAAATATTTCTGTTGCATATATGCTTATTTTTAAATTAAATTTTAATTATTTTACTAGAAATTGTTAGTAAAATAATAATGGGTTTGATTTTCACAAAAACGAAAAGTGACAATTTGTTTTAAATAATGTTCTAATCATGTTTTTCGCTTTTAATATTTTATTATTTTTAAAAAATAAATCATGTTCTAGTTTTAATTATATGGTGAGTGCATTTGAAATGGCAGCAAATACTAATATTTCATATATTTTTATATTCTTGATAGCAGGTGAGAAATCCCAACAAACAAAGTGGGTTGCATTTAAAATTACACGCAATAAATACTTGCAAATTATTTGAGAGTACACGCAAAGAAAAAATATGGTTGAGGTAACCATAATCAAACAGCAACATACTATGATTGAATTATATGGTTGCAGTCAAATCATATTATTGTCAATGGAAAAGCAAAGTTTAAATAATATTATTTTCTGAGTTAACAATAATATTATCTACAATAACAATTAACTTTGTTATACCTAATCTTATTATTGATTAATAATAATATTGTTAAATATGACCATAGTATTATTTTATGTAATAATAATATTTTGTTTTCTAATCATATATTTATTGGCAAATCTTTTGTTTAAAACAGCTGTGCGGTAAATCCGAAATAAAAAAAATTAATATTGTTGAAAGAAAATGTATGTATTTATAGAAATGTATACTTACATATATGTGTGTACACGAAATACAGACATATCTGTATAAAGAGATATACATACATACATATGTATGTACATATTATTTTTATTTATCTACCCTTTTGTTTATACTTTTTTTATTTATTTAACACCACGCGTGCTCTACCGATAGCTTACAAACCAAACACTGAACTGACAGATGTCTCTGAAAAAGATTTTTTTAAAAACTTAACATAGTATGGTTTTGGATAGCATTATATTGTTATTTACATCATATTATTTTTACACAATAATACAAATTATATTGTAGTCAAAAATTTTTAACAAAACTATATTGTTAAACTCTAACCATATCGCGCTTTCTATGAATATAATAATGTAATTATTAAATTCAAACATTACTCTGTTTATCGTAACGAAATTAATGTTTAAAATAACAATAAGTAGTTTTCAACGACCACACATTTGTTTCAGAGAACATAATATTGTTTTCTCAACCATTTTACAACCATATCTTTTCTTTGCGTGTAATATCGTGTTAGTTGTGAAATATGATATTAACATTGTTATATTAAAAAATATTACCATATGTTTATATATATAAACAAATATATTTTTGTGTCGTCAACATTCAGCAAAATTTCACTTCAATTAGAATATTTATTAGTGATATATTCCCCCTTATTGCGAATGGCGTCGTCGACGTCACATCAAGACGACAGTAAAAATTGGCACTTGTCTACTCTTTGTCGACAACAATTGACTATTATTAATATGCTCCATTAATTTAGAAAGCCTTAGAGATTAGTAAGAGATTGTCAATAAGATCCAATTGTTGCCGATAAAAAGTAGGCAAGTGACAAAATTTACTGTCGTCTTGATGTGACGTCTACGACGCCATTCGCAATAAGGGGGATTATATACTTTTTTTTATAAACGAAGCTTACATTGTACCATCGAAAATTATACTCATTCTGTGCATTGATATTAAGTTCTTTGAATTTTTTGAGCTTATAACTCTGTTTTTATCTGCATCATGTTGGAAAGGCCGCTCGCAGAGGTCATATATTCGACCAACATTTTTTTTCTGGCGGCCCATTTCAATTAAGGCGTGCGAGGGTTAAATTATACTAAAAAATCAAACCGATGTACTTAACAAGGTGTGTGAATTAGATATAATGCAGTTGTTTGGTTGTAGTTTAGGAAAACTTTCATTCAGTAGTTTTTGTTTTGGATACGAGATCTTGATAAATGTTAAAAACAACTTGGTGTAAATGCTATAGATTTGGATAGAGATTTCAAAAGAAATCTGTTAGATTTCGTGCAGGTATAAATGCCCTTTAAACGAAAATGAAAATATGAAACTAATATGATACACAATTATTATTTATTTAAATTAAAATGAAATTAAAATTATTGCTCATTAAAACACCAAATTAATTTTAATTTTTTTTTTAGAAAAAAATAACACCTTTCGAAACATTAAGAAAACATTAAACATTGTATCAAATATGTTGAGTTTTTGTCGCCCTTTCAGTGTAAGGAACATGGATTATTTTCGCAAAAACCTTATTAGCTTATTGCAAAGAACTTTAAATGCATCTAAACCAGTGATTCTCAATTTTTTTACGCACAGTTTTAACGACTTAAAAATTTTGCGGCACACAATGAAAGAGATAAGTTTAAAAATTATTTGCTTAACTTTAACAGAGTAAAATAGTTTATGATAATGTTAAATGTGCGACAAAAATAACAAAACGTGTATTAAGGGATTAATTACAAGTTAATAATAAGAATACTTTTAATGCGAAATTTTAGTTAGATGGTTTTCGATAATTTCAGTTATATATGTATGGTCGTAAAAATAACAATGCTACTGTCATATCGTCTTCTACATTCAACAATTTTAATTTTTTTGAGCTTTAATATTGGTTAATGTTGAAAATCCGAATTCATACATATAAGATGTGAAAAATTGTAGTATAATGTGTAAAGCTTTTGAATATCGCATCCAAATAAATTAATTGATTATTCTGCATGTTTTAATATCAAATCTCGATTATTCGAAGACAAAATGAAATTTTTCTCTTCATTCAAACATTTAAGGAAGTTTGATTAACTTTCTTCATTTCATTGATGTTTTTATAGAAAATATTCCCCCTTATTGTGAATGGCGTCATCGACGTCACATGAAGACGACAGTATAATTTGTAACTTGTCTACTCTTTGTCGACTTTGGGGGGCATGCAAACATCTTAGATAAAGTGGATAACATACCGGATATTATTGACTACTGCACTCCAAAAACCTACTTCAATAGGAATTTCCAAATTTCATTGACAGAAGGGGTTTCTCCACTGAATGGACGGTTCAAGAAAGGGGGGAGTTGGTGGTGGCGTTTATATTCCGGAATACGGAATTTAAATGTCCTTTAGACTCCCGAACGAATGTAGTACAGTGAAACCTCTCATATCCGGACACTCACCGTCGTGTTTTTTTTGTCCGGTTATTAGAGGTGTTTGCATATGAGAGAGGATACATATTCCCAGCAAAAAATTCCAAAAAAGGTAATCGGTTGTGAAATTAAGCATTTTTGGTGGAAGCTGTTCCTTATTGGATTACCAACTTAATGATTTTAACAAGGCGTGAGACTAAAATAATCGATTCTTGAGAAGTACTTACTTTTTTTATTTGGCGACTTGTTCACGTAATCTATTTAATCTAAAAAAATTATTCTCTTTATTTAGCAACTTGTGCATAATTTTTTTAAGTTTTAGGTAATGTAATTTGTAAGCGAGTATTGAAATTTGGTAGTCAGAAAAGTAAGTCATTATATGGCAAGTAGTTCTGATGGTAATGTGTAATTTTTTGCTGGGTTCTTTTATTTTAATTTTGGGTCTTCAAAACTTCTCCGGTTATTAGAGGAGTCCAGTTATGGGAGGTATCTGTTATGAGAGGTTTCACTTTATACAAGAGGCAGAGTTATCTGCCATTAAAACAGCGACACACTGGCTAAGGTTCTATCGGGTTTCAGATAGAGATATTCATGTTATAACTGACAGCAAGTCTGCTATTAAATTCCTCATAGGTGTGTACACCACATCTATTCTTGTCCAAGAATGTCGCAAAGCTCTGGATGGACTTGCGCAAATATCTCATCAAACTGGGTGCGTGGACACGGGATTATTCCAGGAAACATAGTTGCGTATTACCTGGCGAAAAGGGGGACCCTCCTAAGAGAAGTTGATATCGTCAATCTCTGTGCTTTTCCACTCTCATCCTGTTCTAGACATTTTGATGTTACCTTTCTTGAATTAGCTCAAAACAGATGGTGCAATGAGCCCACCAGTGTAATAGCGAGAACCCTTTGGCCTCGCCTAAACTTCCATAAAACGAAAAATCTCATGAACTTAAATAGGAAACACTTGAAGAACCTCGTGGCCACGTTGACCGGATACTGTGCCTTCGAAACCCATGATAAACATATGGGTATCCCGTATAATGACTACTGCTACAGCTGCAATGACGAGGAAGAGGAGGAAAGTAACCTGCATCCCCTGTGTCTTTGTCCCGCTCAGGAGGATCTCCAGCTGCACCTCCATGGCAGAATATTCTTTGGCAGCTTATCCGAGTTATCGGAAATCGATCTCAAAACCTTGAGACCTTATATTAGGAATAGTGGCTGGTATACCCGCTGACTCCCCCAAGCCAAATTTTTTGACCCACTCTCACCTCTCATCTCCCAAAATAACTATTATCTCTTTTCTACTTCTGCCCTTCTCCCACTCTCTATCTTCTTTTCAACTTACAGGTAGCACTAAGGGATCATTATAATGGACCCAAGTGATCTGTACTCTAATTTTCGACTTCCCTACCCAGCAGCCTGCTACGCTAACCTAATCTAGTCTACTCTTTGTCGACAACAATTCACTACAATTTTTTTTTAAGAGAAGTAGCACTCACGCAATTAATGCCTTCTACTCATACTAGGTGTTACCTTCTTTAGGAAAGGGATAGTGATAGAGAAGACAGGTGGTGAAGGAAGAGATGGAAGAAAGCTTCATTCTTTTACAACTCTCCTTTTTGCACATTTTTAATAATGCAGTCTTGCAGCGCCTCTCTATTTTGAAGCTGTGTTTTGTAGCCATTTTATTGATTATTTTATTTCAGCGATGATTCTGCTACACAACGAAGGAGGACGCTCTGATTTTACATTAGGAATATTATCTGCTGAAGTCGGTATAGTTCAGTGACCAGTGACTATACATACCTTCATCACTTAAACTTTCCTACAATAAGTGATACAATGGGACACTTTTGCATATCAGAAAAATGATTGGTGTTGTTATTTAATTGTTGGATGCAGGGATTGAATCCAGGACCTTTGGTTTTGTAGTCAACGTACTAACTACTTCATCCAACGCCACCCTCAGCAATTCTATTATTATCAACATGCTTCATTAGTTTACAACACCTCAGGTATTAGTAAGAGTTTGCCAATAGGAGCCAATTGTTGCCGATAAAGAGTCTTGATGTGACATCTACGACGCCATGCACAATAAGAGGGACATTTTCGTAACAATGTGAACATCATTCATTATACATCTAAAGTTAAGCGGCACTTTTTTAGACTTTCGCGCATAATAAAATCTCCCGGCACAGTGATTGAGAATCGCTGGCCTAAACATACAGAGCCTACATATGTACATAAATACGAGCAGAATAAATGTATGCTTAAATTAATTTCACACAAGAAGTTCCCCAGTTTCTTAGTTAATGAAACTTGTTTCATCCTCTTATATTTATATATTTTTTTTTCATGTTTCACTGTCTCTGCTTGTCTTTAGCTGTAAATAATTCTTTCAAAGTGCTGGCTGCAGCCATATAAAAACATCAACTATAAATTTTGTTTTAATAAATTCAGGCAATAAAAATTAATTATACGCAAATAAACAATGGCACCAAAAATAAAGATGCATTCGAACTAAATACAAATTTATATTAAAGTTAAATTGCCACGTTTTTTATAAATTTTTTTTTTTTGGCAATAAATACAAGCCACACAAATTGTTAAATTGAGGGTTAAATTTACACATGCACAATTACACACACACATACACACACACGGGCACAAAAAATTCTTTATGTACATACGAGTATATTGAATGCATCTATTATGGAAAATATGAATGTGTGTGTATGAGTGCAAGATTGTGAATGCCAATTGTTGGAATGAAATGCATTTTGTAAAGCAAAAAACTACAATAGACTAATACATATGTGTATGCTTTCGAAAACATACACACACACACACACACACACACACATACATATATATTCATATAAATGCTCTTAAATGAAATGCAATGAACTGCAATGCGATTCGTTTATTTGCTGGCTCTACTTCTCAGACAAGCGTTTCACTCTCCGCCTGCAAGAGGGTGGCCTAATGGCCCCACGGCCAAAGCGTACAACCAACGAAAGCATGAGAGGGTTGCTGCTATCGGTGGTGCCCGCGGCTTAGGGGTATCGCAGGGAAGGTGAGCAGGTCTTGCTAACAAAAATTAAAAAAAAACTACGAACAACAACAACAACTGCAATAGCAGCAAATAATAAAATTGGTTGGAATTTTATTTGGATGCGTAACATGACAACAAAATGGCCAAAACAACAAACCTCTATAATTTACCATAGTTTATGACCGCGTTGTGGCAATAAAATCGCCAACAACAGCTATAATTCATTTGGCCATGTGCAGCACACGGACGGACACACACACACTGCCACAGTCACAGTCACAATTTTAATGAATGGCATTTAGCATACCCCGTACATAAACTGCAATGTGCTACAATGGTGAAACGCGGCAACCGAGAAACAGCAACAACCAAATAAACAAAACCAAAACTAGCATAAACATGCAAAAGAAACAAAAACAAAATTCACAAACAAAAAAAAATAATCATAAAAATATTGGAAAAAAGAAGAAGAAGAACAAACAATGGAAATGAAGCCTTTATGCATGCACTAGTTTAGCGGGAGTAATTTGTAACCTGATACACCAGCTACAAGTACGAGTATCTCTTAAAATACAAGTATGCGTCTACCGATTTGCAATACACTTCCTCTGTTTACGGCTGCTAATTGTGCGTGCCAAACAGATCATCTTAAGAAAATGGAGAAGCAGTTGACTGAAAGTGACACAATTTGCTTTACACAATAAGCAGAGTCCTACAAGTTGCCTCCTTCCGGACCTTAGTTTCTTCTAAGATTAGCTTAAGAGCTGCAATTGAATGTATTTGTCCTCTAATTGAATTAAAAACCAAAAATATTGAAGAACAATGATGATGGCAGAATGTTAGGTTAGGTTAGGTTAGCAGTCTGCTGGTAAGGAAGGGTGAAATTTAGAGTCCAGCTCACTTGGGTTCAATACAATGATCCCTTTGTGTTACCTGTTAATTGAAGAGGAGATAGTGAGAGAGGGTGATAGGGAAGGGATAGTGATAGAGAAGATAGGTAGCGAAAAAAGAGAGAGAAGAAAGCTTCATTATTTTACAACCGTCCTCTTTGAACGCTTTTTTGATAATGCAATGTTGCAGCGCCTTCTGGTGTCAAATGAGGTGTATTAAACTTTGTGTTTTTTAATGCTTTTTTTTAGTGTAACCCTTGGTTATATTACTTCGCCTATGATTACTTCGCCTTCGGTTTTGTACACAACGTGCTTGCTAACTACTTCAGCCAATGCCTGGAAGAATGTTAAATCGTTTAAAAATTTGTGCTAAAATGTTTTACAGCAGAAAAATTAAATGCTAGATCTCAAATTTACAAAACTGCTTAAAGATTTTTTTGAAAAAATTGTATACAACTTTTTACAAAAAAAATATGCTAATTATAGCAGTGACAATACTATAAGCTTTCTTTGATATTTCAAGGCGAATGCTAAAGAACATAGCTCTTACTGGCTTAAGCTGGCAAGTTCCAGTTCGAAATAGAAATCTGTTTAGATATGTGTGTATTTGAAATTCCTTTTATTCAGTCTCGCTTGTAATTGCAACCCTGAAAAAAGAACATGTATGCACTTACAT
The DNA here is from genome assembly GCA_944452675.1 of Tachina lurida. Taxonomy (NCBI): domain Eukaryota; kingdom Metazoa; phylum Arthropoda; class Insecta; order Diptera; family Tachinidae; genus Tachina; species Tachina lurida. Next base: position 99,214,247 of record OX101754.1, read on the forward strand.
ACACATTTGTACATATCACAATATCTGTGAGTGTTCTGGTGGCCAAGTATGTAGCGTACTAGGCTATCACTGCGGGATTTTTGGGTTCGATTCCCGTTAAAGTCTGTGGTCTATTTCATTATAACGGGTGAAGGCCTTTGATACTATATTCTTTAAAATTAGTTATAATGCGTTTATATCTTAAAAAAATGTAGCACTTGGGAGATTTCGGGCAAAAACTTGTCGATTTCCTATACAAAAATAAAATCTTCATGGTAACTAGATTTTGTCAAAATCTACTTAAAATGTAGTAGAACTTACCCAGTAAAAAATTACACATTACCATCAGAACTACTTGCCATATAGAGACTTATTTCTCTGATTGCCGAATTTCATTACTCGCTTACAAATCACATAACATAAAACTTAAAAAAATTATGCACAAGTTACTAAAAGAGGAGAATAATTTTTTTAGATTAAATAGATTACGTGAACAAGTTGCCAAATAAAAAAAGTAAGTACTTCTCAAGAATCGATTATTTTAGTCTCACGCCTTGTTAAAATCATTAAGTAAGGAACAGTTTCCACCAAACCCGATTACACAAGCGATTGCATACACAGAGAAAAAACTGCCTCATAGAATAGAAGAAGATTTTCTCTATGAACCATTTTTAGGCTAAGGGGTATCTCAGCAGAAAGAAGCGAATACGTTTTCATACAGATTCCTTATTAATTTTATGTGGTACATCTTATTAATTTTATCAAGAAGAAAACCACATAAAATCAAGAGGAAATCTTATTATTCACAACTTTTTTTACTCAATTTCCTTTATTTTTGGCACCAAAAAAACAATCCATAGAGAAAAACTTCTTGATTCTATTAGGGTTTCTTATAAATTGTAAACTATAGGGATTTCTTATTGATTTTATTAGGTTGCCTTCTTGATTTTTTTAAAAGGTTTTCTTCTTGATTTCATTAGGTTGCCTTATTGATTTTTTCAATTAGGTTTTCTTCTTGATTTTAGTAGGTTCCTATATGATTATGTGTAAAGCATCTTATTAATATTTTTAATAAGGAAATCTTCTTGATTTTATGAGGTGTCTTGTTATTTCCTATCTGTAAATAGACACAGAGAAAATTTTTTTATGCTCATTTTCATTTTTGTATAAGAATGTTTGCACAATAATTTCAATGGTTATTCAGGCTGCTTGTTAGCATATTGGGTAGAGTGCTTGTCTATCAGGTAGAAGTTTGCTGGTTCAATACTTGGTGAGTAAGTTAGTTAAAAAAAAATAACATAATGTATGTATAATAACATCTACAATATACTACATACATATGTATATGGTATAGAATTTAAATGAAAATACATAAGTACAGAGAATAAAGACGCAAGTTTTTTTTATTTTTTTTATTGAAAAAATCAATAAGATAACCTCATAGAAACTACAAGACTTCTTGATTTTTTCAAAAAGGTTTTCTCTATGAAATTAATAAGATTTCCTTATTGAAAAAAAACCATAGAGATTTCTTATTAAGTTTGTTCTATTTTATGAGGTATTTAGTAGGCACTGTTTTCTCTGTATAGATACGAGCATCTAAATCTGCAATATTACAAAATAGGACAGCTAGAGAACTGTTGTATTGTTAAAGGAGTAATTATACTGGCAAGGAATACAAGCAGCTTTTAAGGGCGTGGAGAAGAGAACTGGATGTCCTGAAAGTGTACGGTGTACGGCATGTACAAATCCTGCTCAATTGCGCATTTCGTATCCTAATAGACACACACGTTTATGAGTTTCTATTGCTTTTGATATGATAAGATAGTGCGGCAGTCGTGTAACCGAAATAAGATCAAGTTTCTTATCGAATACTTCCGTTAGTATAATGCTACCATTTCCATGGTCTCTATTTGGAATCAACAATGCCAAGATTTTCTCAAAATTCATAACAGAAGATTTTAAGTCGAGCATTAGAATCTGTTGTGTTAGGTTGGATGTAGGGTTTGGGAAACGGGAATTCCCGGGCGGGAAATCCCGGGAAATGTCTGTCTAATATTCCCGGGAAATTTTTGAGATTTTCCCGGGAAAACGGGAAATTTAAAATGCATGTTATTTCATATATATATAGAATTTATAATCCAATTTTACTTAAATATAAAAACCTATTATTTTTTTATATATTACAAAAGTTCGTTTGAATGATTGTATGACCAAATTTACACGAACGTTGACACGTTTTTCATCGTCTGTTTAAACACTTACATATACCTTGTTCGAAGGAAATTTTTTAATCTTAAAATTTAAATTGAGTTTTTGTTTTAAATGTAACTGTAAGAAAGAAAAAATTCTTTCGACGCCGATAAACAAGCAGTAAAATGTCCATATATTTTTAATATAAAAATAAAAAGGTGAGCAATCTAGTCTGAAATTTCATAAAAATTCCATTAAATTGAGGTCATACCATATCTCCTATAAAAAGTAGAATAAATTGTACAAGTATCAATGATTTCAATGATATATTCATTTCCTAAAGTAAATAATTCGATGCTAAGCGAACTTGAAGTGATTTTTCGCCGAATTAGTGAACAAATTTTGAAAAGTGTAGTGAAAATTTTAAGCTGTAAGAACTCTGAGTTGACAAAACTTAAATTTATTACAAGTAGACGCTATTATGGAAACCCTGAAGAAAATATTTTAGGAGAAATAAAATGAAAAATTAAAGACACTTAGACATACTGTGGCTCAGGGTATTCAAAATTCGGCGCAGCGCAGTATGGTACTGTGACCTGCTTGCACTTAACGATAAGAAACCGCCTGGAACTTTTTCAAAAATAATGAGAAACAAGCAAGGCAAATTCTTATTAAAATGACGGTAGGTTTTATTAGAAAATTGTCTACTAATTGTGGTAACAGTCGTCAATTGGTTTTTATATGATTTTTTGCTGTGTAATAACTTTATTCCATTTGCTTAAATTCAATTAAAAATTCTTAAAAATTTGTCTTAGAACTGCTTTTTTATTAACTTTTATTTCAAAAGAATGCTTACATTAATAAAACAATCGAAATTTCACCAACTTTCATTTAATAAATGTATTTAATTTAGAAAATTAGCTTTTCCCGGGAATTCCCGATTGATTTTTTAATTCCCGTTTCCCGGGAAGTGCAAAAGTCCGGTAAATCCCAAAACCTAGTTGGATGGCACTGGTTATCAGTTTCAAGGTAAAAAAACCAAAGCCTATTTATTTATTCATTTTGTTTTTTGTGTAAAGAGAAGTAACACTCAGGTAATGAATGCTTACTACTATTACTAGGTCTTACCTTCTTTAGGAAAGGGATAGTGATAGAGTAGACATTTGGTGAAGGAAGAGACATAGGAAAGCTTCATTATTTTATAACTCTGCTTTTTTGCACGTTTTATTGTTTGTTTGCATTCTGCGTTGTTGCAGCGAATTTGGTGTCAATGAAGCGAACTAAATTTTCAAAACTGTGTTTGGTGGCCAGTTTATTGGTTATTTTACTTTGCCGATGATTCTGCTACATAATACCTTTGCATTAGCTGGAATGCAGACATGAATAGAGGTAATTTCTTCTGTATTTCTCCATTTGGCTCAGTGCTGAACCAACCTCTCGATCAGATTTTGTACACGGCTGTCAAGGCCTGCAGCAATGATCTGCCAAATGCAACACCTCAGTATTTATTATTATTTTGCAAAAATATTTATGCATGCATAGAAAGTTTCAAGTGTATTATAATAGAATTTAATAGTATTCAGGCAGCTCCATATATAGAACCAGAAAAAAGTAAAAAAAACGAGCACGTATGTATGTACTTATTTACGTACATATGTATAGTATTATGTATGTGTGTATGTACATATTTGTCGACGTACCACTGCAGTTATTCAATATTTGCGTAAGTATGCATGTTTATCTGGTAGACTTAATTTGTTTGTTACTCTTCTGGGGATCATTCATTCAGTCAGTCATTCAGTCACTTACTCACTCACTCATTCACTCACTCACTTACTAATTCACATTCATTTATTGATTCTTGTCCCTTAGCGAGTTCATGCAGTTGTGTGAGTTTATAATGAACAAGCTTAATGTTGGGCTTCATACAAATTGCAGCAGCAGCCTTAACAGATAAACATGTAAGCATTTCATACCCCCACACACACACTTGTACAAACAACAATTGATTTTATTGTGCTGCATAATTTGTTGTTGTTGTTGCTGTTGCATACAAATACTAGGCTGTGTGCTGCAATGCGTGCAAAACTAATTAAATTATTTATTCAAATGTTACCACAAAATGACACAAAAGTGGTCATTCAGATTGGGGATGATGGTGCGTACACATACACACACACACACACACACACACACACACAACCATACATACTGCACAACAACCAATTTATATATTTTTTTTTTACTTTAGATAGTGGCTGCCATAACAATATGAAGAAAACGCAGATAGATGTACATATGTATGCCACAGAGAAATGTTGAAAAAAAACGCAAAAAATGCAATTAAAATGATGGCTTTTAACAGCTAGAATCGGTTAAACAAAATAAAAAAGAGCAGCAGCAACAACAACAACAGCAACAACAATAGCAAAATTAAATTAAATCGATTTTGTGGCATTAACTGGGCAAGAAGGTTGAACATCATATTAATGGTCAATGAAGTGCGCCATTTTTTTCTTGTTGTTGTTTCTGTTTAAATTTAATATGTAAAACAGGCCTACGACCACTAAAATAAAAAATAAAAATGCCATTAAACATTTAAGTTGTTGTTGTTGCTGTTGTTGCAAACAAAAAGTTGCAACAAGCGAGAAAAAGTAAAATAAAAGGACGCGTGTTTCTATAACCGCAAAAACTGTCTAGACAACAGCAAAAAAAAAAATACGACAACGCATCCATCCATCCATGCGTCCATGCGTCCATGCGTCCATTTATCCACTATTCTCCCGGGAAGCGTTGCACGACAGCCCACCTTAAATTGCATTCAAATTGTTAAGAATTAAATGACAAGCTCAAAATTTCTCTAACCGCGCCGTGTTTCTTTTTTAAAACCTTTTGTGTCTGCCCGTTTACATGGCCGTGCTGATTTGCACTTCTGGCCTTAAACAGGACAACGCCAGTGAATGCCTGGTGGCTCCTGTTTGTCGTTATAACTCTTGTTTATAACACGCAAACCCAAAAGATCACTTTTATTACGACAACCAGTGTGTGGACGAATTAAAAATTCTTTAAGCCTCCACACCACCTTCTTACCATTAATTTCCATAATCAATTCGATTTTGAGTTTATTTTTCTAAAACGTTTTTACAATTCTGTTTGGTTTTTTGAGCTTTAAGCGCCTGCTATTTTCCTTTACACACTGTTTATTTTTGTTTTTATTTGTGTTTCAAATTGGTCAATTAAGTTCATGTTTTTGGCTTTTTGTTGATGTTGTTGTTTATGTTAAGATATGTTTAGACGTTTGTGCATTGTACGAGTATGTGTGTGCATTTATTTGTTTGTTTTATTTTATGAGCAAAGCTTAAACTCCTTTATTGGCCCTTATCTTGATTTCCTGATCGAGCATCGTTGTTGTCAACTTGTGAAACTCTTGTTCGCTGAATGTTGAATGAATGCGAGTGAATCAGTAAAGAACTGCACTGTATCTGATGATGCCTGGCCGCACTTACTTAGTTTTCATTTGTTTTATTTACTTGGATTTTTTTCTCTTGTTGAGTTTATAAATTTATGCCACTGCAAGATTTATCTACATCCGGAATTAAATAGCGAAACCATTAAGTTTATTCAGTGCAGGAAGATAAAATTAGCATAATTTTCAAAATCAGCGATAAAAGTTATTGGTACTCAGTGTTACTTCTGGAGATCATTAATTGTGACATTTATCGAGAGTATGGTAGTAGCGGTATTGTAATTTTTCGTGCTGCTGTCACTTTTCGCGCCTCTAGCTTAAACTATTGAATACTTAGACTGAGTAGCGCGGTCGATCATCATTGTAACGTGACGTTACAAAATCTTACACACCTACCGGCGTATGCAAAAAAAATATGACGTGTGCTTGAAGTGTACGTTAAAAGAAAATTTCCGCACAAAAACACTTTTCTTTTTGCATATGGGGTCTATACTTTAATTCATAAAAAAAATGCTCATTAGGGTATTCAATTAATTACTAAAGTTTTTCCATAAATTAAGTGTTTTCAACAAATAAAAGTGCATATATTATTTATAAATTTGAGTTTATTAGTAAAACAAAAACCACCCATAATAATTCGTTAACTAAATAATGCAAAAAAAAAATCATAAATATGTATTCTTTAAAAACAGAGTTGCTAAATTTCGATTACGATTAGTAATCAAAAGAATTGTAATGATTATATAATTGCCTTCAAAAGAATTGTTGATAAATAATTGATTACGATTACTAATAATCGAAAAGTAATCGGAATTACTTAAAATTACTAAAAATAATAAAAAAAAATCAAAAGTAATCAAAAAATACACACAACATCAGATACATCCCTGCAGCAAATGTCAATAGTAAAATTATACTGATTATCTATTGACGATGTCAATAGCACTACTGACAAATTATACCCCAACTAATGCTATTTACTTTTGACATTTAACACAGTCTTGTCCTACGAAATCTACCAGTAGACTTCGTCAATACTGACTAGGTAGTTCTTGTGGGACCATATGGCGAAAATGTCAGTAGTAAGATTATACTGACTTACTATTGACGATATCACCACATTTTCGGAAATGTCCGTAGTAAAACTATACTGATTCACTATGGACGCTGTCACCACCTGCAGGAAATGTCAATCCTTAACTGATGGCACAAAATCTTCCACAGGGTCAAAAAAGATTCCATAATTAGCACTTTCACTTGAAATTTTTTAATTTTCTATTTTTATACAATATGGATTGTTATTTTATTTGTATTTTTTTGTTATTTCTTTTATATAAATGTATTTAAATATTGTTCAATACACCTTTATTAACCTCTTAATTTGATTTCTTAAGCTAATTTTTATAAGCACTTAAATTTTGTTTGAAGCCACTTTTATTTTCAACAAACCAATAAAACATTAAGAAGAAGCATAGTTGTGTGTATCTCTAAAAATGTTTTCTACGCATCAAAAACAATATTAATATGTAGACGCTCCGTTGACAATGTCACGAAAATAGTCGACAAAAGTGGTGACTTGGGGACACTTTACCCCACTTTTCTTTCAGGGATACTTCTTGATGTTTTATTGGTGTTGAAAATAAAAGTGGCGTCAAACAAAATTTAAGTCCTTATAAAAAAAGAAATTACAAAAAAATAACAAATAAAACACCAATCCATATTGTATAAAAATTGAAAATTAAAAAATTTTTAGTGAAAGTGCTAATTATGAAATTTTTTTCCCCTTGACGCTGGTAGATTTCGTAGGACAAGCATGTGTTAAATGTCAAAAGTAGATAACATTAGTTGGGGTATAATTTGTCAGTAGTACTGGTGACATCGTCAATAGATAATCAGTATAATTTTACAATTGACTTTTCCTGCAGGGATATTACTCACCTAAAAACATTTGTTTAAAATTGATACAGCCAATCACAAGTGGCAGCGGCTAGCCGAAGATCGGTTTGCAAGTTTGGTATTGACTGCACAGCATAATAAAAAAAAGAAAACTAACTATTGACGCGTCCGTTGACAATACCACCAGAAATACACTAGAACTGTTGTCTCTAACGTATCTATACGCACGCATAAAGGAAAGTTGTCGACATTTTAACTAGTGAAATTGTCGCTAGAGAAAAGAGTGTTGACATAGAGACATATGGTTCTAGGCTGACTAGAGGGCGTATACCTTGTACAAAGCACGATATACACACACTTAAATGCAAACACCACCACTGATTATAACCAAATCACAACACAACATGCCAATGCAGATCCTATGTTAGTTGGCATAAGAGTAATCAACGTTTGTATACAATGCACAACAAGTACCGATATCGTACGAACGACAATTATAAGTAGGCCACTTAAAAGTGTCATCCGAACAGTGCTGGGATACTATCGATATTTTCTACTATCGATATCTATCGATAGATCAGATTTCACTATCGATACTATCGATATTACTATCGACTGAATGTTTGTAGTTGAGAGAGAAAAATACAACTAATTTTTCATCAGGTCACAGTTAATTTTTTTATCACTTTGTTGAAAGTTTATGGTCTTATGTTTATTTTAATATGTATGAATATGTATTTATACGAACATTATTTTAGGTGGCAAATTTTGAAAAATTGTGCTGATGTCAGTTAAAAAAATTTTATAACACCTCACGTTTTCAAAACTGCATTTTCAATAATATCGATATCGATATTTGTTCCTATCGATATTTTCGATATTTTAAAACTATCGATATTATCGATAGTACTATCGATAGTATCCCAGCACTATCTCGTAGTAATATTATATCGTAAATTGGCCGAACACGAAGTCGTCCGAATTTAGCTGCTGAATTTACTTTATATTTCGTAGTAATATTATTTAGTAAATTAGCCGAATAGCAGCTGAAAATAAAGTCACCCCAATGTACTTTGTTTTTGTAGTAATTTTATTTCGTGAATTAACCAGACATAAATTAACTTCTCGCACTTAGTTCCAGGTTGTCTCCGACCTATTACGCCAAATTGATTTTAAAAATCGCCAAAAGTCGCCAAAATCAGTTTTATGTAGTTTTTCTTAACATATATTTGATAATAAATTTTTAATTAAAGTGGAAATAAAATCGCCAAAAATTATTTCTTGTAAATTTTTCTCATCTAAATACAAAATGCATTAATTAATATAAGATAGGTAGGATTTATATTTTTTAAACTACTCAACAAATTTATTTATCGCCGTGTCGCCAAACCGAATATTTGGACGCCAAACAAATTGAAAAATCCTCACGTTTGGCAAGAAATCGCCATATCTTACACCCCTGCTTAGTTCATACTTTTCAGTTTTTAATAATGTAGACGTTAGAAGTCGGGAGTTGGTATAAAAATTTGATTGTATTAGCATAACAATATCTCCATACTACGAGTATTCAAAAGAAGCACCCCCTTTGACTACACTCTGGGCAGACTGAGTCATACTCCAGCTGAAAAATAAACTACGTTACATCATATTATGAGCGTTTAGTTCTTAAAATAATATTATCAGTAAACGTTTGTTTATAGTTATTAAATCAGAGTTTAGGAAGAACTAAAGGCTTAGGGATTTCATGCTACAAAGCGAATTTTCGTTACAATTGTTTTAACGATGCGCACTACAGTAGTTCGATTCACTGACTTTTTTTTTTAACGATAATCACATTGATAAGATAAATATAATGAACATTTATCGAATTTGCTATTCAGTAACATTTTTAACAATATTCGCTGTAGGTTAATGTCAGCTGTGTCGTTATTTAAAAGACCATAAACTATGTGCTGTTAATTTTATCGACAAAAATCAACACAAAATATCAGCTGAGTACTATCGTTAAAAAGAAGTTACAGAATCACTCAATCGTCTTCTGTTTAGACAAAACTTACGATTGTCGTATCGTTAAAAGTTACTGAATCGCATCACTGGTCTTCAAATAGCTTTTAACTCAAGTCACATGTTTCTAAGCGTCTGAAGTTTGTTTGCATAACCGATATAATTTTTATGTCTGTGATATTTTTTTATACAATTTCTAGCTTTCGTTTCATAGGGCCAATTCCACGATGTCCACAACGTTCGACTTGTCGCACACTTACATTCAAAACAACAACAAATTTTAATATTTTGTGTTGTTTCAAATGTAAGTGTGCGGCAAGTCGAACGTTGCCGATATCGTGGGATTGGCCTAAAAGTTGTTTTGTGTCGTATTGCAATTGTTACCAAATCAATGCTTGTGGTAAAAAATTAAATGCAGAACCATAATTAAAATGACAACATTTCGTCTTTGTTTTTCTTTATAAAACATTCCAAGTCGGTTTCATTTGATTGAATTACACTCAAAAGGTTGCACAAAATTTTGCTATTACAAAAAAAAAAATAAACCAGGAAACATAATTGATTAACATGAGAGTAAAGAAACAAATTTTAGGAAAACTAATCGTTTTGTAAGACATGTGTTCAAAGAAAAGAAATCAAATGCCACTTTTGTCTTAAGCTGATTGAAAAATTCAAGGATTCCTAAAAGTTCCATCCAAACTATTTCAGTTTTCCGGAGCAACAGAGAACTGGGTAAAATATTTTAACTTTCAATTAAATTAATTAAATGTTTCATTGTCATATGTTTGTATTTATTGCGTTTTATTGTTCTTTCTTGGGAATCATTTGCTAACGAATTCAGTGAGATTGACTGATTAGCCAGGTGTAACAATTTGACATTTTACACTTAAAAGTGTTATGGCTTAAAACGTCATTTTAAGGTGCGGTTTGTTTGGCATGCCTCTCATGCGCTTGGCAAGCCATTCGGCTAACAGTATTGAAGTTTTATTTATTTTTTTTGTGGTTGTTTGTCTCGGCTCTCTCTCTCTCATACATTCGTTTCAAAATCAATTTATCTTTTCTTGACCTTTTTATTTGAGTTTCATTTGTGTCCCTGGCAGAGACTTAATACAAGTGCCGTTGTTTTTCTTTTTGTTAGAACATTATGGCTTTTTTTCCCCTGTTATTTATTTATTAGACCTGCAGGCCATCGATACAAGTTTTTTTTATTTTTTATTATTTATTACTATTTTTGTTATTTGTCCAGTTTTATTTAAGCCCGCATTAGTTGTACAAAATTTTTTAATCTGTTAAAGCTTAAATATGTATATTTTTATGTGAGCAAATGTTTGTTAAAATATTAGAGCTGGATTAGCTTTAAGCACAGCAAGAGATTTGACAAGTATCATTGTCACCATTTGTTGTTTACTCTTGCGCTCTTTGGTTTTGTCTGAAGTGTGGCTTAAAATGACATGAGGTGATAAAAGTGATTAATCAAATGAGCTTTTGGGGTTTTCTGAAAAATGCCTATTGACAAATGACTAATGCTTGAGTGTAGTCATAATACAAGTTAAACAAAATTATAAAATTAAAGTTTGTTTTTCTTGTCTAGATAAATAAAACTCTTGATGTATCCCTGCTTAATTTTGCCAGTGCAGAGTTTTTGCACTATTGCTAATATTTTATAGGAATCGAAAATTGTTGGTAGTGTCTTAGGATATTTTTGAATCGCAGGCTTGCTAAAGAAAAATTACATATTGAAGTTCGGTAGTATTTTAACATAACTGTGTGTTTGCATAGTTATTGTATCCGACAGGATCTGGCAACGCTGTTACTCTCTAGGCCATCATGGGACTACACTTTGCAACTGAATCTGGCAGAAGAGACAAGAAAAAGTACAGGTGTCTGAAATTGACTCACGCAATCCTTGCGGCCCCAAAACTCCTGTTTAGACCACATCAATAGTCTTCGAATAATTAAAGAGTAATCTACAAAACTTCGGTCTCCGCTTTACCTGTTGTTCATCGACTTTTAATATGCTTGCCTGAAAAGAGGTCCCACCAATAACCATAAGCCTTACTCAAACTCTATACCGTGATGTTAAATGTCGTGTTGTTAACAATAATACTCTGATCACTGCTGTTCACCTTTGCTTTTTAACATCGTACTAGATGAGGGTTGAAGTAGTTAGCACGTTGTTCTAGTGATGAAGTCAAAGAGGTACTGGTCACAAAAGTAACATCAGAGCGCACTGCTTCGTCGGTATTGTGTAGCAGAAGTAAAATAACCAATAAATTTAATACGCCTCATTGAAACCAGAGGCGCTGCAACACTACATTATTAAAAACGCGCAAAAAGCAGAGTTGTAAAAAAATTAAGCTTCCGTCTATCTCTTCCTTTGCCACCTGTCTTCCCTATCACTAGCCCTTTCTTAAAGAAGGTAGCTGCTAGGAATAGTAGTTGACATTCATTGCCTTAGTGTTACTTCTCTTAAAAAAAATAAAAGTATCGCATAGAAAACATTGAACTAGAAGAAGTATCGTCATTTTGCTACCTAGGCAGCATCTTAACAAACTCAGGCGGCTCCAGCAAATATGTAGCACACAGAATCTCGAAACTCAACGAAGCATTCGGTACCCTTCTCTCAGTACGAAAATCTTCTGGCATATCCAAAAACACTAAGATCGATATCTTTAACTCTTGTGTCAAGTCTGTGCTCTTCTGTACATGCGAGACGTGGAATACGACAGAACACGATGTAAAGTCCCTACAAGTGTTTGTTAATCGATGTCTCCGCAGAATATTAAAAGTTGTCTGGCCTAACAAGATATATAATACGGAACTCTAGAAACAAATAAATCAGCGAACAACCCATTTTGATATCTTGAACCGCCAATGACACTGGATTGGTCACATGCTGCTTTAGGTTTCAGATGGCACAGCTAAAATTGCCATTGACTAGAACACACACAGGGTACGACACGAAGAGCAGGCAGACCATTACACACCTGGCGGAAGCAACTGAAAATGGAAGTCAGCTTCTAAGCTGGAGAGAAGTAAACCAAATAACATCGAAACGAAACGAATAGAATAGATTCGTTATGGCCTTTTGCTTCCCATTATGAACCATTTTCATTACTCACAACTTATGTCATATTTTTGTCATTTCGAGCTTATGATATCAAATTCTTATATTTTAATGTTTTTTAAAAAGTTGTAAGAAATTTTTTAAACATATGGACACATTTGCATCATATTTTTCTAAAACAACAACACAACCTCTACCTTTTTTAAATGAGCTTGGAAGATAACTTTTTCTCGCTCTACTGGAGAAATTTAATTTTTAGACATACGCTACTGTTAATGAAAACCACAGATATATATATATATATAATATTGTTGCACAAATACACACGAACAAACCTAATATAAACGCTTTATATATAAGTATTTGTAAGCTGTTACTCTTCTGTGCTCCTCAACAATAATTATAATGTTTCTGCAATGATGCTCTCTTGGGTTAGGTTAAGTTAGGTTAGGAAGGGTGGCGTTGCAACACATCTTCACTCGGAGACCCATTTTAGTCCATTGTGGTTCCCTTCTATTTGTAACCGTTCATAAAAATTTTACACCCATTTTACCCAGAAAAACCCCTGTTATCTCTCATTAGGATACTGGATGATGAAGCCCGAAGCCTGATATCCTTCAGTTTACTCTTTGCAATATCAATAATGCTATCATGGAAAATTATGCTCAGCCATCTAAGCTTACGACGCGTTGTCACGACGTTGCAGCTTTTTGGGCAATAGTAGTAATATATTCAATGGTTTCTGGATCTTCCTTAAGTTTAACATTTGTTCACGCATTAATAATCCCAAATTATTAGTTCACTTATTCATTAAAATATTGTTATTATTGAAAATACATTGAAATTGATTATTGAGCGTTTTAGCTGGATCTTGTGCACATTTTACTCTTGCCAGTGCAGATCATCAGGGAACCTTTAGAGTTATTATGTTCAACTTTCATTTAAAAAAATGAGAAGTTCAACAAAAATCAAACTTAAAACAAGAACTCAATAATTAATCAACATGTTGTTTATGTTCTTACCTTACTTACCTACTTGGTTCATCCTTGCACATCCTAAGAAAATCTGAAGTGGTAGTTTTTTCCTACCGAGCAGTGACCATCTATCAAGACTCCCATCACTTTCGTTTACATAGCCGGTAGCAGTTAGAATATTTCTTAGTCAAGTTTTGGCCACATAGCCCGCGAGATTCTACAATCTTCCCTACTCCTCCACGAATTGACGCCAACCCTATTCTTGCTAGCTCATGGGCAATTTGATTGCCCTCAACACTACTAACTATGACTAAGAACCCAAGATAGTCTGACACTACATTTGTCCATAAGCAAGTTGAGAGCTCTCCTACATTCATCAAATAGTTTCGATTTGACATTGTGTCGCTTCAAAGCTTTGAGCGCTGCCTGATTGTTGAGTTCGAAAGTTACCTCCACGTCTTTACTGACAGTCATAAGGTCCGTGGCCCTGAGGATCGCCAAGATCTCATCATTCGTTCGGTAGTCTGAAAGAACTACGAATATAGACACCAGCAACTGCTCTTTCCTACATGTGGGCCCTCTAAACCTAATCTCATTGAAGAATGATGTGTGACTGATACTCCTGTCCTCATCAAGCCTGCTTCAACCAGTCTAAGGAGACTTCTAGCCGACGTTCTTACTACAAAGTTTTCTATGGGAAGCAGGTTAAGAATGATGTCCAAGGTAGCCTGACGTGAAATAATGAAAATCAGGTGTGTTCGTGCTTATACCAGCGAGGCGCACCTCTAAATCTTAGCAAACAATCTCCTATAACTCCTTCATCAATGTCTCCATACTATACCACACAAACATAGGAAATAAGCGATATGAAAAACCGATGTGTAAATTCAGTTTACCGCCTTCGGTTGGAAACCCCAGATCCTTTAGTTCCTTTATATGCGTAGTACGCATTTAGCCCTTTCTTTAGCCTTTCCCCTGCGTGTTCGTTTTTCAAGCATGCCTGTGCTAAGAGGTAGACAAGTATTTGACTAGCGTCAGGTCGATGCCTCCTATCCTAGCCAGTGCAAAGCTATCTACTTTGTTTATCCTGGTACAGAGGACTACCCAGCAAAAAATTACACATTACCATCAGAACTACTTGCCATATAATGAATTACTTTTCTGATTACCAAATTTCATTACTCGCTTACAAATCACATTACCTAAAATTTAAAAAAATTATGTACAAGTTGCTAAATGAGGAGAATAATTTTTTTAGATTAAATGGATTACGTGAACAAGTTGCCAAACAAAAAAAGTTAATACTTCTCAAGAATCGATTATTTTAGTCTCACACCTTGTTAAAATCATTAAGTTGGTAATCCAATAAGGAACAGCTTCCACCAAAAATGCTTAATTCCAAACCCGATTACTTTTTTTGAAATTCTTTGCAGTGTACCTCAGTTTTCACTGGGTCGAGTCCCACTTCCTTGCCGCATGACTTCACTACTGTTAGTGTGAAGAATCTTTCCCATTACCAGTAAAACCATGTCGTCACACATAAACAATTTATTGGGAACGTACATACATACATACAAACCAACAGAACAAATTTAAACACGAACTGATGACGTAATCAAAAACTAAAAAAAAATTTAAATGTGCTGAGATTTTCTGGATGTTGCTAACATTCTGCTGGAAGGTTTATATTAAGCATAGAAAGGCCGGTATATGCGCTAAACGCACAATATGTGTAAACACAAGCGAAGTTAACATCGTGGTATGCCAGCCGTGAATAATTTAACATTGTTTGTTGAAAAGGTGTTAATATCAGTGTTGAGTTAATAAAGTATTTCGATGTGATAAGAATTGTATACAAGAGACTTTTTTTAATGTCAAAATATGTGAAGCTACAAAAACCAAGTAACAATATTTTAAATGACATGGCTAAATTAATTTTTCAACTTAAAAAATAAAACATAATGTTACACTTTGTAAAAAAAGGCAAACTTCATTAAAGAGACTTAAAAATACTTAGGAAAACTTCTTAGGTTTTTTATCCAGCTTCGCTATGCTTAATGAATTATAGAATCCTTTTTGTTGTGAATGGGGTCCGTCGTCGATATCACAGCAAGACGTCAGTAAATATTATCACTTGTCTACTCTTTTATTTTTGTAAATTAATGCAGCGTATTAATAGTAGTCAATTGTTATCGACAAAGAGTAGAAAAGTGAAAATTTTTTGTGTTGTGTTGATATGACGTTGACGACGCCATTCACAATACGGGGAAATATTTTTGTTTGCAAACAGTATTGTAGATCATTTTAACAGTGGAGACTCGTATTTCCGTTCAAGGGTGCTTTCCTGCTTTCTTTTCAAAAGGAACAAAGAAACTCATCCGGAAATTAATAAGAGGGAAAAAATTTTTGACAAAAATTATCGTTGTAAGATTTGCACTTTTAAGCTTTGAGCACAACATAAAACAACGTGCAAAGAAAAATAGCAAGGAACTTCAACAGCACTTTTATGTTGGGCCGATATCGTCGGCTTGGGGTGTAAACCTACTAAATCCACTTTTTATAAAGTGGGACATTTTAATGCCGTTCGAAAGAGAAAGAGACACGGCCGCATTGACTGCCTAAAATATTTATTTTAATTTGAAACTTATTTATAAAAATTATTAAGGCTTTATAAAGGGGGTTTAAAACAAATTTTCATAAAAAAAATGTTATTATTAAGCCTTTATAGAACCTTAGTAACTTTTATAAATAAGGTTGTAAATTTTTTTAAGCTATGTATAGAAAATCTGAACAGTGTCTTGTCTTTCCTGTAAAATTTGGTTGAAGTGAGTTAGCAGGTTTAGACTTTAAGCCGACGATATGCAAGTATTTCAAATTCTATAATTCGTTTGTCTGCCCTGACATTTTTAGTTGTGAAAATCTAGCCAATTTGCAAAGATTTGATTTTGTTGTTTAGTCCTATTTATTAGCTTTTAATCCGTAATATTCATCTTTTAATTGTTTCTCTATAATAAAAACAAATACTTTGTTTTATCTTCTATAGTTCTTAGCAGCAATTAAACTA
Source organism: Tachina lurida (assembly GCA_944452675.1). Taxonomy (NCBI): domain Eukaryota; kingdom Metazoa; phylum Arthropoda; class Insecta; order Diptera; family Tachinidae; genus Tachina; species Tachina lurida. Next base: position 99,230,890 of record OX101754.1, read on the forward strand.
TAAAATATCGTTTTCCCTTAAACAAAACTTACCAAAAAAAAAAGAAAAATTATGTTAACAACACTTTCGCAAACAAGACACAAAATATAAATTAATAAATTGTTGCATATCTTGTAAATAAGTGTGAATTAGTGTAAAATTACTTGTTTAATTTGTGTGTTTTTTGTTTGTTTGTTTGCTTTCTTATACAATATTAAGAACTAATAAAGCAATTTGAGAAAAATGTCGTTTATTATAATTTATTAAACCATAAAAAATTTCAAAACAATAGCAAATTTGTTGCTATTTTGTCTTAAAGGCAGTACAAAAAAAAAACGAAGAAAGCTGAAACGTACGACTACTAAATCTCTAACTAAAGAAATCATGTTTCAAGAAGTTTTCCATTATTATCCTAAGATGCTTAGATAAAGAACACCTTAACTTTTCAATAAATGTAAGAACTATTTGTTTGTATTGTTAGAGAAGAGGAAAGTTTTTAGATGAAAGATGCATGTTTGCTTAAGGCAGGGACTTTAATGAATGTAATATTGATATTATTAATTTGGTCTTAAAAATTTAGCAATTTTTCTTTTTTAAAGCTATGCTATTTATTTCGCGCCACAGGAGCTAGGTCGTGATTTTTATAACAAAAATAATCGACACTATCACAGTTATAAATTTATTTTTGTTTTGATTTCTTTGTTCTTAGTCTCCTTTCACACATGTCAGGTCTGACTCGTCAAGTCTTGAGTTTTTAGGAAAGAGAGAGGAAAAGAGAATGAAGAGGGGTACAGACTTGACCGTACCAGTCAAGTTTGCTTTTTCGTTTTGTTCTGTCATTCGTAATACTCTACGACAACGCAAATTTATGAAACAAACTTGACGGTGTGTATGAAGGCAAATGCAGGTTCAAAAGAAAATTGAACAAAAACTGCTCATGTAAACGTGACGTCTGTAAAAGAGGACTTAAAAGCAGTTCGTACTCTGCGACGAAACCAATTGTTTGATTTTATTTTGTTTCGTTCTTTGAAGTGAGTGAAACAAAAACAAAATAAAAACAATGAGAACGATTGCTCAATTTGTTTTTGTATTGCCTTTGCACATGAGCACAAACCAGAGAACACAGCATATCGGCTGCAAGCCGCCTAATAGCCGTCAGCGGCCACAAACAATACATTAATTTAATCGTGCACCGCTAGAAAAGAAAATGATGTGAAATAAATGGAAACGTGTTGAAGTATTTGCGGCGAATTTGACATCATCATATAATATGTATAATTGTATTGCATTATTACTTAACACATTAAGTCTGTTTTCTATAGCTAAGCAGCATAGCTATAGGCCACCCTGTTGGCCTAAGACACCCCTCTTATTTTTTTTATTTCGTTTTGCTTTGTTTTAAAGAGAAGTAACACTCAGGCAATGAATGCCTATTGTTATTACTAGGTATTATCTTCTTTAGGAAAAGGATAGTGATAAAGAAGACAGGGTACCCTGTGGCGGAGTGGTAGCGATGCTAGCCTCTCAGTCTAGAGGTTGTTGGTTCGATTCCCGCCATAGATCCTGGGTGTTTTCCGCAAACAAGCTAATCGCTTAGCGGGTTGTGTTGTGTTTGTTAAAAATTAAAAAACTTTATTCTTTTACAACTCTTCGGTATTTCTTATATAAAAACAATCATGTTTATTTGTTAATTAACAGGGAAACCAGCAAATATGCTTTGATAAACGTGTTTTAGGCACATTCAATATGCACAAAAAACTTGAAAATATGCACTAAAAAACTCAAAAATATGTTCTTATAAATAATGCGCCTTATTACAACTGTCGTATGATGACTTCGACTACGACGGTTTTGTACTAGACTAAAGAACATTGCAACATTTTTTCTCTAGTCTAGTACAAAATCGTAGTAGTCGTAGTGAAAAGACGACACTCGTAATTAGGCTCAATATATATTGATTTATTTGGGAAAAATATAGATATTTTTAATTCAACACTCCAATAACATTTGTAAATAAAATACGACAAAAATAAAAAATAGCAGAAAACAATAAAAAAAATTTTAAATTTTATATCAGAATTAAAATTCTGGAACTATATTTTGGATAAATACTGACTTATATTTTCAAATAAAAATCGTTGCGTGCCACATCTACATAAACTTGTATAAATTTTTTCAGCTTTTATTGATGCAATTGGGGCAAAAAATATCCAAAAATCAAATTTTTATTGAAATTAACTTTCAATATTTTTTTTTAATCGTCAAAAGTTGAATAATTGTGGGAGTGATCACTTTTATTTATGGTACCTGTGTTTTTTAAAACTAATATAGTATGGAGTAATAAATAAGCCAAATGTATATACTATGTAGTGTATAGTATACAATACAAGCATAGAACATTGGAAATGAGACTTAGATGGGGAAAAATAAAAACAAAAAATTTTACCAACATATTCGACCAAATATATTAAAATAATAATATTCTATAAAGTATCCAAATATCCCCTCAAAGCGTCAAATATGCCCCAAAAATCTAAAAAAATGCTAAAAATATGCATGTAAGACTGTAATATGCAAAAACATGCCTTAAAGGCTAAAATATGCAAAAATATGCACTAACAAATCAATGCCAAAATTCATAAATATTTCTGAAACGAACAAGTATCTTGTCTCCGCATTAATACGTAGCACAAGAAAAAACATGCAATTGCATATTTGCGGTTTCCCTGTTTATTAATAATTACTTTGATTGGTTTGAGAGGGAGAGGGGCCTATACCTTAAAGATTTTTTTGCAACATGTAGTTTGTGCTAAGAGCTAGCCACATCAAACTTAGGGTGCCTCACTATTATAGTTCTAAAGACATAAGATTAATAATAAATACTTTGTTGGGGGGTACACGTCTCTGCTTTCCTATACCTCCTAGATTTTGTTGGTACATGCAATTTGTTCTAACATCTATCCATATAAAATGTAGCAAGGGACTTTGGCCCCATTGTGCAGTGCAATGCATTAAAATTTTTAAAATTCACAAAAAAAATATTTGCGACCATTTTTGGTCGTCGTGCAATTTTGGGTCATCAGAGAGCATTTTCTCGGCGAAAAATTGTGAAACTATAAGTTTTTCACTTTTAGCTAAGATCTTCCCTCTTGCTCATGGGAAAAAGTCATAAGGCGAGTTGGGTGTAGCCATAAAATACCACTGCAATTTGGTTAGTTCCAGTTCATACTATACAAGTCTTAATGCTAAACTTATCCCTATTTCTTTTTTGAACTTTCATGGGCGTTCACACAATGCAAGTATTATTTTTGAGCAAATCTTTTATACGCATAGTACGAATGAGAAAGCAATACGTATTGACAGTACATGAAGCTGAGTATTCCTTTCTTTTCCCCTCTTCTCTATTCCTCAAATTAAACATTTTAGCAAAAAGACTTGCATAGTGTGCATGGGAACTGATTTATTTATAATAAGAACTTTCATATGCATATTATCAAATATTTTAATAAAAACTTTAATATTCTTAGAAATTATTGCAACTGCAATTTCTTTAAATGATTTAATTCCTTTACAAGCTTGTAATGTGCCTTTTTTCTCTTATTTTACAAAATTACAATAATGGACATAAAATACATCATTTTTAGTGGAAGTAGTTGTTGTAGCAGTAGTTTGTACAAGTTCATATGTACGTACTTGTTGTCTAATGGTTGTTATTTGTACTAAAGAAAAGTGTCCTTTTTGTTGAAGAAACAAAAAAAGACAGTGGACAAAGTTCTTTTTTGTTTTTGTTAGTTTGTTTGCTTTCTTTCTTTTCTGCAAACATACAACATCATGTAAGTTGAAACACTTATTTGGTCTCTCTTTGCATACGACTTTGTATGAATCAGTGAATGGACGACATACTTACAAACATACATATTTTTAGGAGCATAGACCTAGGCGTGGTAAAATGGCAAACAAATTCAAATGCATAACTTTTTTTTCATGCAAAACTAGTTTTTATTGCTCTGCTAAGGTTAACACTATGGCGGCGTTTGAATAAGAACAGAGAATTAAATATATCTTAAAGCTTGCTAAGAAAGAACGCTCACGCAGAAAAATTTCAACTTAAAATGTACGTACGCAAATCACGTTGATTTAACATTTGCGTACTGTTAAAATTAAAATGAGGAATCATATTGAATCAAAGTTATATCAAGTTGGAACAACATGAATTTAATTTAATGTAGTAATTGTATATTTTAATTTACGTGTGGTTGACATAGACATCAGAAAAAATTTTGTTTGTATATAAATTGGCTTTCCCGGCCAAGATTTGGACTCAGAACTCATTGCGTGGTAGTCAACGAGCTTACTCCTGCAGCCACAACAACTTTAAATATTCTTTAGATACAAACTTAATTTGTACCATCATTAATAAAATTTTAATTCAACATTATTTCCTTGATCATTTAACACACAATTTATTTGAAAAGTTTTAGTTAAAAAACAAATACAAAATACTTTCACTTGACTTCAGGATTCGAACCTGAGATCCTCCGACTGCAAGACTAGTACACTGCCTAACAGCCAGCAGCAGCATGTCGGCTGTTTACAAATATAAATAAATTCAGTAAAGTGCGACTTTGACTCGCGCACGAAGGGTTCCGTATGTTGGGCTTTGAGCATTTTTTTAATACAGTGTTTTTTACGTTTTTTCAGCTGAAATAATTTTTTTTGATTATTTTTCGCTTTTTTTCTCGTTTTGGCGATTTTTTAAATTTTGGCGATTTTTTCATTTTGGCGATTTTTTTCATTTTGGCGATTTTTTTCATTTTGGCGATCTTTTTTTCATTTTGGCAATTTTTTTCATCTTGGCGATTTTTTTAATTTTGACGATTTTTTCATTTTGGCGATTTTTTTTTAATTTTGGCGATTTTTTTTATTTTGGCGATTTTTCCGGTTTTCCGCGATTTATTTTCGATTTAGAATTTTTTTTTTAATTTGGTGCTTTTTTTCGTTTTGGCGATTTTTTTTTTTTTGGTTTTGGCGATTTTATAATTTTTAGATTTTTTTGTTTTACCGGTTTTGAAAATTTCAAGAAGTTTGCTCTTACGGTTTCCAAGATACAGCAAGTTATCAAAATTACATAGTCAAAATTACATTAACTGATGGTACACCCTCTAATTAAAATTTTTTAAATTTTAGTGTTAATTGTTGTAGTCTGTATAAAAATACACTAACTTTACAAACTTCAAGTGCATATACATACAATTGTATGTATATTACATGGGATTTTAACATTTTTCGTTGCTCGTTTTTTCACACCCTTTAATTTCCAACTCTCATGTATTTGTTGTTGTAGCGGCCAAGGGTCTACACACTGTGTCCAAATTTCAGGTCCGTAGCTCTTACAGTTCTCGAGAAAATACCCTGTGGCGGACAGACGGACGGACGGACAGACGGACAGACGGCCAGACGGACAGACGGACAGCGTAGCGAAAACAATAGGGTTCCATTTTCACCTTTGGTGTACGGAACCCTAAAAAAACAACAACAATACAAAAACAACTCACACAACTTAAGCACAAAAGTGTATTGCAGCTATGAACAAAGCAAATAATCATCAACACACTTAAACAACATATTATTTATTGTAAATATAATGTGTTTTGAATGAATTTGAATCAAACTTTTTGCATGGTGATTTTACATTGGTATTTTTCTCTGAGTGTATGATTAAGACAACCATAATCCAAGAGCAATCCCTTTACATTGAATGAATTACCTTCATATATGGTTATAAGCAAAGTATACGTCTAATTAAAATAAAGACTGAAATTTTGGGTGTCCATGTGTTTTGTATATATCTTTCGCTCTCAAGCATACCGATAGCTTGCAAATGAAATATAGATACAATTAATAGAAAATTATTTAAGCAAGGGCTAGAAAATCTCTCAAACAAATCTCAAGTGCTTATTTTAAAGTCATAAACTGATTACAAACAAACTTGAAATAGTTTGGATATTGTTCACATTCGAATACTGCGTTTATATCTGCAGCTATAAGTTCCCAACTTAGAAGTTGGGATGTGCTTTTTGGTTTCTTTTATTTCATTATTAATTAGGGCCAGTGATCAGTAGTAATATACAATAGTACAGCGTTGAAGTACCGTATGAAGTTTCCAATGCTAATCTGTGATATTTCCGATACGTCGTCTAGTATGTGTTTTTCTATAAATTTGAGAGGTGACACTCTGTCTCCTCCTGATTCTACTCTTACCAGCTGCAACAGAATGATCTACGGAGAAGAACTAGCCTTTTGGAATGTCTGCAAATTGTTCAGTGGACCGTCCATACTACGGCCAACTGCGAGATAATGGACGAGCTTTTGCTCTAGATTAAAATAAAAATACTGCGGTGTTCCTTAATCTATTACAAAAACATCGTTACTCGAAGTCTTAATACGCCAACCACGATGGGAATAAATCTATCTATGTTTGCTTTTTATTTCCTCTGAGCGTTTAACATGGAAGCATATCCATATTTTCTATGTGCCTTTTTGTCTATTCCACTTATCTTCTGCTTGCTAAAGATAGTGTTTGTGAACATTATTTTTAATGCTGCCAAACGACAGCATGACTGTTAATGCATTAGAGGCATCTATAGGTGATCCAGCCCTGGCCAGTTTGTCCTCCCATTCATTGCGGATGAAGTCTCTATGAGCAGAAAGCTTAAAAAATGTGGTGTCGATCCGATTGCAAGGTCCGCGCAGTACATCCTTGCATTGATAAAATAAACTTGTGGAAGCTTCAAGTTATCTTAGCGGTAGAAGTGCTAAGTGTTTAGTTTCCCTTAAGACACTACGATAGTCTTACGTCCAGATAACTTGAGTAAAATCCAGACTCGATACCGCAGATCAAACTTGATCCGTTAGTGCAGACCCGTACGGGTCTTGTAATCGGAAATTCTCAGGTTCGAATCCTGTAGACAAGCTAAATTACGCAAAGCCTTGTGTTTTTCTTAACTATAACAATAATATCAAATACATTTTATGTTAAATGATCACTTAAATAATCTTGAATCAATATTTAGTTCATGAGGGTATATATTTAAGGTTGTTGTGGCTGCAGCAGTAACTGCGTTGACTACCACGCGATGAGTCTCGTGAAAATCTTGCCCGGGGAAGCCAACATCCAAACAGTTTACCGCTGCCTGTGTCAATGCACAGAATAACATTAGTTAAATATTATATCTTGGAAGCTATAAAAGCAATAGTCTTGAAATTTGTTATGGAGTGTTTTGAGAGCAAGACGCGAAGTAATTAAAAATATTTTGAAAATAAGACTAAAGGAAGGGGGTACCGCCCGCCAAAGTAATTAATAATAATCTTACATTTTAAAACATATACTAACAAGGGTCTTTAAATTTTATATGGATTCCTTTGAGCTCAAGTGCGAAATAACTCATAATATTGGTAGAATAGGACCGGGGGAAGGGCACCCCCTATAAAGTAATTATAAAAATATTATATATTGAGAGCTATAATAGCAAGAGCCTTCAAATATGGTATATACTGTTTTGAAAGCAAGGTGCGAAGTAATTAAAAATATTGGTGAAATAGAACTAGGGCAAAGGGGCACCCCCAAAAATAATTAATAATAATCTAATATCTTGAAAGCTATGATAACAAGAGTCTTAAAATTTTGTGTGGACTCTTTTGAGCGCAAGTTGCTAAATAACTCAAAATATTGGTAAAATAGGACTAGGGCAAGGGGTAGCCCCTTACAAAGTAATTATAAAATCTTTTATATTGAAAGCTATAACATCAAAGTCTTCAAATTTGCTTTGAGTTAATTTGAAAACATTTAATACAAGTATAATTATAATAAATTTAAAACGATAAATATTTGGTTTTTTGTTATTTTTATATTCCGTCATCGTGCACAGCACTTCTTACCACTATCACTCATATACCCCATCCACACATATTTACAATAAGTTAGTCACTATTTCATACCCTATAAATTCCCAACAAATAATTAATGTGGCAAAACAAGGTTTGCCGGGTCAACTAGTAATGAATAAAATTCTACAATGAATGTAGTCAAAGTAAATTAAATTAATTAAATTCAGGTTGTTTCAACTTGAAACAACTTTGATTTAGCATGATTCTTTAATCAGAAATAATTTCTTAATCAGGCTTGAGTTCAGTAATTTTAATTCTTATTGAATGAAATATTTTTATTAATTAATGTGAGTATCTAAAGAAGAGAAGAAAAATTAAACTAGACTTTAATTTTGATTTAACATTACTGTAATACTAAATCAACATGAAATAAAGTTATAAATCATGTTCAATTAGCAAAATCATTGCTGAGAAATGTTAAATTAGCCTTGTTTACGTAGAGTTTAATGTGCAATTTTTCTGTGTGTAGTCATTTACTGATTCGCGCTTTTTTCTATTGCTTTCTGGGACGGGAAAGGGACTTTGAAGGTTCTATGAAAGTCAGCCCGGTCAACGTGTAATTCGAGGTTTTTCTTAATTCTCGGATTAACATTTTTATGTGTCCGTAAAATCAAAACTGCCTGCCGATGTGGCCATTGTGTGTGGGTCTAAGGCATTCTAGATTTCCGAACAACTAGTTGTAGGTTGTTCCTTGAGTCTTCCATATATATCTTACCATACTATCGAACCATAGGCCAGTGTTGGGCGTGTAATTGCTGTAACATCCATTTTACCATCTCAGGGCCTAAACCCCACGTTAGAAGCAAACGTGATCTCTTTAACGCTGGGTTGCACATGTTGTTTCCATGAGAGCTTGGAATACGTAATAACACCCAGATAATTTGCACTATCTGACAGCAGCGTTACCGTTGAAAATTTTCGAAAAGGGGCACAAAAAGGGGATTTTCAAAAAACAAGTGGCACAAAAAAGGGATTTCAAAGAAAAAAAGGGGCAACTTCAAAATCAAGAAAAATTAAAGAAACAATATTTACTATCTTATTTGAAACAAACAATATAAACAAATTTCTCATGTATAAGAAGTTCAAAAACATTCATTTTATGAGAACTCATACTAACTTACTAATTCACGAGAACAATTACTTATTGCTGGGGATGAGATGTATGTATACAGAAAAGAAATTTTTAGTTTTATAATTGCTTATTTGACTCACAATATTCATATATATATAGTCGAGCTTCCATAACTCGAACTTCTCTAACTCGAATTTTCTCTAACTCGAACTAGTTTGGTTGGCAGTAGCGTTGAAAGAAGAAATCACATACAATACTGTAACTCGAAGTTTCCGTAATTCGAAGTTTTTTTTTTTTGGGATAATGGTGATTCTAGTTATGGAAGTTCGACTGTACTTCCATTCGCAAATAAGACAAGTATAAACGTAGTATAGAAAGCTATTATATGAAAAAAATCATAAAATCTATGTTAATAATAAAACAGTAGTCAAATTGCTGCATTTGATATCAATCGAAATTCCAACAGAAAATAAATGGAAATTTCGTTCGAATCGAATGCAGTAATTGGCCCCAGTTCTTAAGATATAGAAAAAATTAAGGAATACTTAAATTAATTTTTTTTTCATTTTTGGGACATGGTTCATATCACTTATTTACTTAAAACCCAGCATAATTCAAAAAATTTATTTAGCCATATAAAGTTTTGATAAAAATTTGAAAATTCGATTCTTAAGAGGATAATATTATTCTTTTTAGGCATTATGCATAGTTATTAAATACCTTAAATATCCTTTCTTTTGATATTGTACATTTGTATTTATTAATAAGTTTTTTACTTGGAATCCATTCTTCCAAATCGTTTTGAAATAAATTTTAAGCAGACAGCATGGACTGACATGACAAGTGCCTACTTTTAGTCTATTTGATAATTTTTTCGTAATACGAGTACTAGTTTATGTTTATGTTTTATATGTTTTTTTTTTGAATTTTACTTTATATAGATAAAGAAATAAGGTGTAACTCGCAGACTTTGCAACTAGGGAATTTTTGCCAATGTGTCCATTTGCCTAAACGGGTTCATCTTACCATCCTTAAAACAAGCTTCATTCATTCATATTTTCAGCAATATCAACTTTCCTCCGAAAATCGGTATTTTTTGTGGTAAAAGCTCGGATATTTTTACATCATTTGTTTTTTTTTTTGAATTGGCCACGTGTGTGGCTGTTTTAACATGACATTCAATGATTCATTCGGCCAATGAGCAACTGATTGCCGAAAATACTAATGGTTTTTTTGTATCTGCATCCATCTGAACCCACTTATTCCGTCTCTCTCCTAATCATTGGAATACTTTCTTATTGCATTTTTCTTTTTTACTGGTTTTTCCAAGATAATAGGCTCAAATGATGAACTTATTTCATGGGAACTTAAATCAAAAGCATTACTTGATGATAGCAATTCAGTGTGGTATTTTCATACAATATTATTTCCCTTAGCATAAAGTTTGTTACCTTTTAAAATTATGTACTTTTATCAAATTTGGCTTTCAAATCAAATTTAGCTGCGGCAAATACAGTTAGAATTATCTATGAATGACTGTATTTAATTACATATTTAAAAATCATAAACAAATGAAAAGATTCATATCAAGGCTTTTTAACACCATATACTCCCACAGAAAATTTCCCAAAAAAATTTTAATTTTTCATATTTACACATATGAAATAAAATCTTGTTGTCGAATTTGGTACAATCTGTACAAATTTGCGTACATTTATTGTAAAAATAAAAATTAAAGTTTACTGAACAAAAAGGGGCAAAAAGGGGCACAAAATAATGAAAATGATACTAAAAGGGGATTTAAAACTAAGGGCCATAAAAAGTGGCAAAGCATTCGAAAAAGGGGCAAAATGCGACTTTAGTCGCACAACGGTAACACTGTCTGACAGTGTTATTATACGATTCTGTAGCTGCTAAAGTTTAAAACTCTGTACGTTGGTCTTTTGTTGTATGTGGTACCAGCTTTTTTTTATTTGCGCTTATTTCCAGACCACATTTAAGAAGTTCCGGACTTGCATTTTTTTTTTTTAATCTGAATTGAATATTTTAAATTTTTTGCTCAATTTGTGGCCACTACTGTATGCTCAATGGATAAGCCTAGAATATTTTGAAATAGTTGTATGTATTTGAGTGTGTGACAGTGTGTGGTGGACAGTGGCCTGTTTTGTAAAAAGGATCGCGTTGCAGAACATGTGTTAAATCATCATTTAACACAAACGGGAAAAACAACATGCATTAAAAAATGCATGTTCTTACATGCTTTCAACATTTATACCGAACATTGCGAAGAAATTAAGGCGAAGAAAAAATTACTACCAGCAACCATTAGAATAGCAAAATATTAAAAAGAAAAAAAAGTGTTAAAAATTTATGAGAAGCTCGTTGAAACAATTACCGCCAATTTTGCTTTACTTTACTTTGCATTGAATTTTTTTTTGTTGTCAGCGAGGAAAAGTTTTAAGCTTAATATTTGCAGTTATTTTCTTTTTCAGTTTCACGTTAGAAAATTTTTATTTATTTTTTAATGCAAAAAATTATTCTACATATCGTTGCTTTATTGCAAAATAAAGATATCGTGTCATAACCTCAAAAAAGGCTTAACCTTATGATGGCACGATATCTGAAAAAATGCGTTTTTGGAGATAATAGTGTAAAACAAATTTTATATCATACTAGCTGACCCCGGTCCGCGTTGCTGGCCCTAAGCAAACATTAGTGTTGTATATGGCATTGGTGGTACAATATGAAAATTGGATTTTGCCCACGAATAAACTAAATATTGCGCCATCTGCCGGACGAACTTCAAACTACACAGAAACGCTCCTCACTCCCCATAGAGCATGTGTATAAAGTTTGGTCGAAATCGGTGCAGTAGTTCTTGAGTTAAGGTGCAAAAACACAAAAAAAAATTAATATTGGGTCATCTGTCGGACGAACTTCAAACTACACAGAAACACTCCTCACGGCCCATAGAGCATGTGTATAAAGTTTGGTCTAAATCGGTGCAGTAGTTCTTGAGTTACGGTGCAAAACCACAAAAAAACTAAATATGGCGCCATCTTTCGGACGAATCACTATTTCTGAAAGGGGCGTAGCATTTACCGGGGTAGAATATATATAAAAACACGCGCCGGTCTTTTACAAATATTTTGTGGGGTGGAAGGCGAAAATCTGTTGGGGCATTGAAGAGTTCACACCTAACAAATAAACGTGTTTTTGATTTTTATATATAATAAGAAATTTGAGGTTATCAGCGTAGAAGTGGTGTAACCCACATTAATTTTTTGGTTGCTGCTATTTTGGTGATAAATACAGTATTTGCAGTACCAACTTTAAAAAAGAGTGTAAGCCACCCTTTGATATTCTAAAGCAAATGGAGCTGAGTTGTATGTAAATTTAATAATTTAAAATATATTTTCTGCAAAACTAAATTGTTTGAGTTATGCCCTTGTTTCAATTAAAGGGCGATACGTATCTTTAATATTTGAACATTAATTCTGCAAGGTTTTGGTTAAATATTTTCCAGCTTAAATATTTAAAAAAATACACTGCTAACTATGAAAACGTTATTATCGATTAGTCACAAAATATCTAAATAATATATTTGTATTCGAGGAAGAAATTTAATTCTTAAACACGCGAAATCAATTAATGTCTTCAATCACACGATCTCTGTCAATTATTATAGAAGTTGAGTATATATTTGTGACTTCAGTGAAGTGCTCTGTTGAGAATTAATTATTTTGTATCAATGCAATTACCCACTGCTTTTATTCCTTTTTCAAAAAAATGTACTCGTAAAATTTCAAGTATTGATTGAAAAGAAAGAGTCACGTTCTAACAATTAATACCACCACATGTAATTTGCCTTAGATTTTATGTTTAAGGAAATGCCATAAAAATAAAATTAAAAACGTTTCTGTCTAAACGATTTTGAAATGTTTATTTTAAGTTTAATTGCAGACAATATGTGTGTGTGTCTTTATGACAATTTTATGAGGTCTTCATTTGACATGAATCCATCAATGGCATCAGTAAATATTTCAGCTGACACAAAGTGGTGTTTTACATATTTAATTAGGGGAAGTAATTGAGATATTTTTAGGGCAAAAGAAGGAAAATAAAAAATCTCAGGAATTTTTAACAGCCCTATCTTGAAGTTGAGATGATAGTAAATAGCAAGTCTATAGAAAAAATTCCTTACAGACTGATATAGGACATACAATTTAGTAAAACATAAATTACAATAAATTAGCAGCTATTCACTTAGAAGAATAATATTACGTTTTATAACATTCAAATTAGATGAAAAATCAATAAAACAGGACATTTCATTGAAACAGCAGCATAATATTCTTCAAGGATCATTCATTGCAAAGTTAGTACAGGAGCGTAATGATCGTTGAGCAATATGGGAGTACAACTCTTTTAATATAAACTCCGATGGTATATTGCCATTGATAAGATGCATGAGAAATTATCTGGTTTTAAATAATCTCTGTTTCTGTTTTATTAAAAAAAATATATATAATATGTAGAAGCTCAAATGCTAATAGCACTCTGAATATTTTCTTTTCTTATTTTTCAATATAATTAAGAGTTCTTCTAAACTAACAAAAATTAATTGCCATTTACAAGTTTTAAGTCAAAATGACAATAAAGATAATTTGTACTTGTGTTCAATAAGTCAACATCATCCATCTTTATGGAGCTTTATAAAGTACAAAGATGCATATGTTTGTACGCTTACAAATACTAGTGCTATAGACAATAACCCAGTTGACCATGTGTCAAGGGATTCATGGTAGATGCATGCATCTCTACGAGATATCTACTGATAACAGTGCAAGCTAATTGCTGACGATATTTTAAAACAAAAGAGTATTAAAGCTTTAAATGGTAGTGTAAAAAATATTGCCGCCTACATGAGGCAACGTTATTGTTGAAGTTGTCGTCGAAGGGTGTAGAATAAGAAGGAAGCCAAGTAAATTTAACTATGGCCTGAACTTCTTCTTGTTAAGAGAAAGGAAAATATAAGACAAAATAATATTAATTAAGATCGCACGGTGGTCTAAATTAGACCACTTGACACCTATTTATTATAAGCACATGTGTACAAAACAAAAACGGAGAACAAAGTCGTCTTCTTTTCAAACGAATTTAAATCGCTTTTACTCCTTTCGAGCCATGAAATATGAAAAAAACATTTATATTGTGCATATCTACACAAAAATGCTTTTTAAACCATATATGTTTCACCAATATTGGTGGACGATAAGATACTTAAATGCTTACGAAAAAAATTTTTTTTTGCCGTATTTACCTATATATATAAGATATTAAAATAAATTCAGTAAAGTGCGGCTTTGACTCGCGCACGAAGGGTTCCGTACGTTGGGCTTTGAGCATTTTTATTTAATAGTGTTTTTTGCGTTTTTTCAGATGAAATAATTTTTTTTCGTTTTTTTTTCGCTTTTTTCTCGTTTCGGCAATTTTTTTAATTTTGGCGATTTTTTTTCGCTTTTTCTCGTTTCGGCAATTTTTTTAATTTTGGCGATTTTTTTTTCATTCTGGTGATTTTGTTTATTTTGGCGATTTTTTTCATTTTGACGATTTTTTTCATTTTGGCGATTTTTTCATTTGGCGATTTTTTTCATTTTGGCGATTTTTTAATTTTGGCGATTTTTCCGGTTTTTCGCGATTTATTTTCGAGTTAGAATTTTTTTTAATATGGTCCTGTTTTTTCGTTTTGGTGATTTTTTTGGGGATTTTTTTCGGTTTGGCGATTTTATAGTTTTGGGATTTTTTTGTTTTACCGTTTTTGAAAATTTCAAGAAGTTTGCTCTTACGGTTTCCAAGATACAGCAAGCTATCAAAATTACATAGTCAAAATTACATTAACTGATGGTACACCCTCTAATTAAAATTTTTAAATTTTAGTGTTAATTGTTGTGGTCTGTATAAAAATACACTAACTTTACAAATTTCAAGGGCATATACATACAATTGTATGTATACGAGTATTACAAGGGATTTTAACGTTTTTCGTTGCTCGTTTTGGCACACCCTTTAATTTCCAACTCGCATGTATTTGTTGTTGTAGCGGCCAAGGGTCTACACACAGGTCCGCAGCTCTTACGGTTCTCGAGAAAATACCCTGTGACGAACAGACGGACAGACGGACAGGGACCAAAACTAATAATTATTCTTGAATTTTTAAAAGTGTTTGATTTTAATTTTTTTTAAGCAGACAGCATTGCTTTTTGGTCATTTTTATTTTCGAGCACAAATAATTCTTAAGGCCATTATTACAACTCAAAGTTAGTTAAAAGTAGGATTTTGTAGGACGTATAAAACTCTATTCATTATTCTAAATTTAATTTAACTTACCAGGAAGAATACATTTGCCTTTACCTTAGCGCTTACTTTAGGTTAAGCTAAAATTGTACTGATGGAAAACTTTTTATACGTCCCACAAAATCCCACTTTTAACTAACTTTAAGTTGTAATAATGGCCCTTAAAGTTATTTCCTGATTTTTATTTATTCGATATACTTGTAAATTTTCAAAAATATTAACTTTTGACAATCCGTGGCAGGCAAAAAATAGTCCGGCTCTCTGGACAACTGGGATGTGTTTGTACTGCAAGAACCAATGAAAATAATTGTCTATCTTTATGTCTGGTTGACTGGCCGTTTATCTTATTTCACCCCCACCGAAAAATAGCAAAAAATTAACTTAGACAAAAAGCAACATCTTAAAGGAGTTGTTGTTACGATTTGTTGCCAATAACAATACAATAACAATAGAACACACACACTCACACACTTTGCCAACATTTTAGAAAGGAATGATTTAATGTTCTCGAAAATGAAAACAACCAACTAAGAAGTGTTGCAAAAGATTGCAATTTACATTATTAGACATTTTTATAAGAAAAGTCAAATAATAAATTATATAAAGAAAATAAGCTCCAGACCAGGTTGCCTTAATTTACACTGCTGGCAAAACTTCGTTTTTTTATGAGGGGGGGGGCGGGGAAGCAAGGTGTCGAGGAAAAGCATGTTTCCAGCTCGTAGATATTTTGTAGTGACAAATGTTATAAATAGTTTCAGGATAATCGGAATGCATACTGAGAGCATAATTATTTGATAAATAATTGAAGGCCGGCATCTATTCTTATGTTATTTATATGAGACATTATTTGATTATTTTTGAATTGTTGAACTTGACGCACATGTTTCTGGCGAAACCATAAAAAATTATCTAGTTGGCGATTACCAAAAATTTCAAGTCCGTTAAACGTCTAAATTGATTCATAACAGAGCATTTGGAAATAAACACAAGTATTAGCGAAGAAAGCGACCCACCGTCCCTAGAAGAGATTAGAAAAAGAATATAGGGAAGTGATGGTCGCACAGCTAAATTAATAAAGCATGCGGGAAACTATTTTTTATTGACTTTCTACAATCTCATATACATACAACATCTGGATGAACTAAAGTGTACCTCCCATATTCATAAAAAAGTAAAATGAATCTTAAATCCGTTTAAGGAAAATTTTGTATGAAAAATTTTAAATAAAATAAATTTTAAATTCATTTTGAATTTTATGCATAAGGGGGTACCAAATTAGAGGAATGTTGGCCTCAGCTATCCCCTAAACAAAAATAGTGACCTGCTAAAATGCAGTAAATTCTCTTAAACAAAGGCTATAAGATCTTACCTAATATACTAAACCAAAGTCTTAATGCGTATGCGGAAAATATCATAGGCCAACATGAGTGCGGTGTTCGTTGCGGAAGGTCAACAAAGGACCAAATTTTTAGTTTGAGGAAATTTTGGAAAACTCCGCCGCATAGAAAAATTAAACCCACCAATATATTTATTGATTTCAAACAAGAATACGATTCCCTAGATCGCGCGCACTAGGTGAATTTGGAATACCTGGTAAATTGATTAATCTTATTAGATTCACAATGTAAAAAGTACAATGTCCAATAAAAATGCAGAGCGATATATTTAGAATTATGCTATATGCTTGTCACTGAAAATACTAGTCGCAGACAACAACTTGGCCAAAAGTATCAACATAGGCGATACAAACACAAATAGTTTCGTATACTTAGTGACGAAAGTATTAGACTCCCTGAAGCAGGTTTGGTGAGGACAAGAATAACAGGTCACTCATAAATTTTAAATGAGACCAGTTTTAGCGATCAGGCATCCTTTACCCCTGGGTTCATGGACTGTAAGGTCGTTGAGATTGATTTTAGTAGAAAATTCTCACTAGCAATTCCAGATAAGAACTATTGTCTCGAGGATAGTGCGGTCTTTACAGACGGGTAAGAAATGGGGAATATATCTTGGGAACACAAATTTGTAGTTCTTTCAGACTGCCAAATAAATGCAGCGTTTTCCAAGCTGAAATCTTGGCGATTTTCAGGTCCCCGAAACAAGTGGCCAGTAATATAGCTGAAGGTGAGAAGGAAACCGTCTATGTCGACAAGCAGGTAGTGCTAAAAGTTTTGGAGGGACATAAATCAAATCGAAATTTGTTAGTGACTTCAACTTGCTTATGGACAGACTATGTTGGGTTCCTGGCCGCAGCAGTTTTGAAGAAAATGAAATTTCCGATTAGCTTACAAGAATAGGCGCGGCATTATATAAGGGAATGTGTGACAGATAGGTAAAATTACCATTATTACAGGGAACTCAATAATTGTGTACAGAGCAAGACAATGAAGAAGTAGGGACGATTGTAGAATCTCAAGGACTATGTGGGCAAAACTTGACTCAGGAAGAGCCAAACTAATACTGGATATGAACAGGAAAGAGATGCGAGTCGTGAAAGGCGCGTTGACTGACCACTGCTCGGTCCGAGTAAGAACCAGGATTTGCGAAACTGGTACTCCAGCTTTCTTTAGGATGTGTGGGGATGAAGAGGAATTAGAAACTAGAACATATTATCTGCCACTACCCGAATCTGTAGCGTCATAGGCTCAGATGGCTGAGCAGACTTTTCCATGTCAGCATTAGTGATATCAGTAAGTGTAAACTGGAGGACATCACGGGCTTCATCATGGAAATTCTGAAGCTTAATGAAGGATAAAAGGGGCTTTTCTAGGTACAAAATGGGGGTTAAACATTACTTTTAACGGGTGAAAAGAAGAGAGTTACAATAAACCCAATTGGGACTCCGAATAAAGGTGCGTTATAGCACCTAATGTAACCTTTTTTTTTTTTTTTTTTTTTTTTTTTATATAAAGAGAAGTAACACTCAGGCAATTAATGCCTACTACTATTACTAGGTGTTACCTTCTTTAGGAAAGGGATAGTGGGAGAGAAGACAGGTGGTGAAGGTAGAGATAGAGGAAAGCTTCATTATTTTACAACTCTGCTTTTTGCACGTTTTTTATTTTTTTTATTTTTTATAATGCAGTGTTGCAGCGCCTCTGATGTTAAATGAGGCGTATTAATTTTTTGAAGCTGTGTCTTGTAGCCATTTTATTGATTATTTTACTTCGCCGATGATTTTTGCTACACAACGAAGGAGGGCGCTCTGATGTTACATTAGGATTAGTATCTGCTGAAGTCGGTATAGTTCAGTGACCAGTGACTATGCCTTCATCACTTGAACTTTCCTACAACAACTGACACAAAGGGACACTAATGCACATCAGAAAAATGCGTGGTGTTGTTATTTAATGACTGTCGGATACAGGGATTGAACCCAGGACCTTCGGTTTTGTAGTCAACGTGCTAACTACTTCAGCCAACGCCACCCTCAACCTAGGGACGAAAATAAGCACCACAGACTTCCCGTGCAGTGAATAAATAAGTGAATGAATTACAAAAGTTTGTAGGTGTTTTTATGGTTTAAGTAGACATTTAACTTCAAAATCGCTATCGAGAACCACGAAAATGAGACTATAAAATCCTTATATTACCCGTGTTATTATACGCTTTTGATACCTGGGCCCTATCAATGAAAGATGAAAGATACCGGGTCATAGGTATGTGAAAAAGGTGTCTGGACATGTACATAGATTTGAGAATGCAAATCCCACGAAACAGATAATGGAACTGGTGCCATAGATAAGACAAAGTAGAGGCAGACCTAAACTGAGAGTGCGCGACAGTATTTCAAGACTATTAATTTAAGCAACTCGAGAATGATTGCAGTTGACCGTAATCTATTTAGAGCTATATTGGTGGCAGTCAAGGCCCACCCCATGTTGTAGTGCTAAAAATGATGATGATGAAACGTGAACAAAAATTGATATGAACGAAGGTCAATTCAGGTTTATCGATGTCGACAGTGTTAGTTCGCATGCACTTCATACATAAATAATACTCGTATGTGAAGTCTTCACCGACAATTTCAGTGGTACATAATTCTTTCTACCAAAAAAAAACTGACTTCAATGCAAAGATCTGATAGAAGAAGATAAGGGAAAGTACGTGAAATACAAAATTAAATTTGAATGGACGCGTCTCCGCCCATTTTTTAAATGCAAGATTGTATGTTTTTCAGGGCTTAGGGTGTGTGTTAAGTTTTGTAAAATTCGGTAAAGTAGAACCACGCAAAATAAAATATTAAATTTTAATGGGCGTGACTCCGCCCATTTTTTAAATAAGATTTTGTCTATTTTGTTAGAGTTCAGTTTGTGGGGTAAGTTTCGTAAAAATCGGTTGATCGGTCGGAACCTCCTGAAATATTATAATAAATCTTAATGGGCGTAGCTCCATCCATTTTTTAAACCTTCAAATTTAATAATTACAAGAACCAAAGGTGTTTTACAGGTTTCGCAGCAATCAAATAAGTAGAATATCATAAAATTATATATAAAAAATGTGGGGGTGTCCCCGCCCACATTTACATATTCGCCATTTTCGTGATGTATCGTCTTAATCTTTAGTCAATTTAATTGGTATTCGGTCAAGGATTGTAGTAAACGGCAATCAACATGTTCGATGTGGTTGTATCCTGGAACTATGAAATAGTATAAATATAATGTTAATTGTTCCATCCAACGAGACTGCCAAGTCACTCTGGAATCAGTCCCGTAACTATACTTAGATATTAACATAAACATAAAGTTTATACTTTTGAAATTTGAGTGTCGCAGTAGTCGAGTGGGTAAAAGTTCAAATCTGTAATGCCGCAGATTGTAAGTTCGAATTCCACAAAAATTTGTGCTTAAATATAAAAAAATTAAATTTATATCCCTTTTCACAATGTATGGTTAAAATTTAACGTGGACTTTAACTGACAGTTCTTCATTCAAAAGTTGCCGTTAAAGTCCCTGTTAGCTTTTAATTGTACATTGTGAAAAGGGTCGTTAATTGTATTTGTAATAATAAAAAATATAAGTTTTTATTTTCTTATGAATTGAATAGGCTAAAGTTCGTAACGCTTTTTAAGCCAAATTACATGTGATAATTATTAATGAACAAATAACATCAAAGTTAGTTGTAAATATTCTGACAACAACACATAGTTGAACGGAACAGCCAGCCGTTTTCGAAGGCCACTAAACCTTCCTCATCAGCGTTCTTCTGTGTTTTGGTCCACTGTGTGTGGTGTCAGTTGATGTAGATGTCTGCCTTATATACGTAACTTTATTGCAAATGGAATATGTGAATTTGTTTGATTCATTGCATTTCAATTTGCCAATGTGTTCCGTAATGTATACGCAAGTTACCATCTATATATATATACAATCTTCTATATATATTACCATCTTCTATATATATTACAACAGTCTTACCATTGTCGTTTTGTTCCTTACTAACTATACACATGTTTGTTAATTTGCTTATTTTTGTTCTACTTAAGACAAACTTTTTTGGTTTGTTACTATTAAGTATATTTTTTTATTTTTAATTTTTGCCACAAGCCAATGACTATTAATTAGTTAATTTAATTATTATTTTTCGAACTGTATTTGTTTCTATATTCTTATGAATTGAATAGGCTAAAGTTCGTAACGCTTTTTAAGCCAAATTACATGTGATAATTATTAATGAACAAATAACATCAAAGTTAGTTGTAAATATTCTGACAACAACACATAGTTGAACGGAACAGCCAGCCGTTTTCGAAGGCCACTAAACCTTCCTCATCAGCGTTCTTCTGTGTTTTGGTCCACTGTGTGTGGTGTCAGTTGATGTAGATGTCTGCCTTATATACGTAACTTTATTGCAAATGGAATATGTGAATTTGTTTGATTCATTGCATTTCAATTTGCCAATGTGTTTCGTAATGTATACGTAAGTTACCATCTATATATATATACAATCTTCTATATATATTACCATCTTCTATATATATTACAACAGTCTTACCATTGTCGTTTTGTTCCTTACTAACTATACACATGTTTGTTAATTTGCTTATTTTTGTTCTACTTAAGACAAACTTTTTTGGTTTGTTACAAAACGACAATGGTAAGACTGTTGTAATATATATAGAAGATGGTAATATATATAGAAGATTGTATATATATATAGATGGTAACTTGCGTATACATTACGAAACACATTGGCAAATTGAAATGCAATGAATCAAACAAATTCACATATTCCATTTGCAATAAAGTTACGTATATAAGGCAGACATCTACATCAACTGACACCACACACAGTGGACCAAAACACAGAAGAACGCTGATGAGGAAGGTTTAGTGGCCTTCGAAAACGGCTGGCTGTTCCGTTCAACTATGTGTTGTTGTCAGAATATTTACAACTAACTTTGATGTTATTTGTTCATTAATAATTATCACATGTAATTTGGCTTAAAAAGCGTTACGAACTTTAGCCTATTCAATTCATAAGAATATAGAAACAAATACAGTTCGAAAAATAATAATTAAATTAACTAAGTTTTTATTGTTACAGTTAAATGTTGCAATGACATTTATATATATTATTTATAATATTCTACACCTATTCGGTGTAGGTCCCTTTAAGATAGTTCAGTGACAAGGTGCATACAAAGTATCAATTAACCCCAACCTAGGCCATCCCCTTATAAAATTGATTGGTTCGCTATATAGAAAGTGCTAGAACTCAGACTGGGGACCCATCATATGACTAGTCTTGTGTTAGTTCCATTTCCTGCTGGGTGATTTTCATTGAGTTCATAAAGCCAGGAAGATGTCGAACGTTCTTGACGTCCAGTTGAGATCTCAACATCCGAAACAATTGAAAAAATGCACAATAATGTATTGGACGATTGGAGATGGAAAGCGGGGGAGATTGTAAAAAGCATTGGCATTCCACATTGGCTTAATGGTTTCAATTCTGAATGATACTTGGGTGTGATAAAGCGTTTGCTCACAATTCACCACTTATGCAATCGTTTCAGCCGCAATATGGACGCGTTTTTGTATCCTTTCGTAATCGTAAACCGAACTGCTAGGACACACCAGAGACAAATAGCAGGTTTATCGAGGTGAATCGGCGCTAAAGACTGTCAAGGTTAGTTTGCCTGCCAATATAGATACTGTGACCGTTTTCAACTTCTTAAGTCGATCTAATGAGCATTTGTAAAAAACAACCTACGGTGTTGGTTTCATTAATGGTTCATTTTAGAAAAAGTTGCTTAGTTGAACAATATTTTTTATTGATTCAAGCATTTTTATGTTTAAAACAATTTATAATTTCTTTTTCTTTCAAGAAAGTTGCTCTGCTCTCGTTACAATTTTTATGTCAAATTTTTAATAAATTTCTGCTGAAAATATTTTCAGCCAAATATATGTATGTATGATAAAATAAAACTTAAAAAATGATCTTACCACTCCACTTGCCTCAGATCATTATTAGATTATTTTGAAATTTGAAAAATCTTGCACCAACTATTAATCATTTGAAGCCGTGAAATGCAAATGCCTGATTCTTTGTCATTCTGTGACAAATCATTAAGATCAATGATTTTATTTTTGTATGTCAAATTTTTAATTAAATAAAAAAGAGCTGATAATATATTCCAGTGAAATCTATCAAGATGTCCAAAATATTTCTATGTGACTGAAATCGTTAACTGTCTGTCCATTTATTTGTATGTTTGATTATTTATTTGTCTATTGTCTTTATTGTGGCATAGCTAATTTTGTATGAAACGTTTTCCATATACATACATAACTAATAATTGTTGCGTGTTATTATGGGTCGAGTGTTTTGTGGACGCGACTGTGCGCATTTGATTCCTTGTTGTTTTGTTTCTCTCGCTTATTTGAAATGCCTAGAAACGCTTGCAAGTCGTGACTTAAGACGCACGCTTAACGTTTCAAGCTCTCTGATGTGCCCAAATTATTTTCAAATAACACACATTTAAATCACGCTGACATGTCAGTGTACGTTAGAGTGTGAAGATTTATGTGAAATTTTAAAAATGTGACATGGGATTCGTATAGTGTTTTTGTGTGTTGGCCCTTTTATTTTTATTTATATATTTTTTTCTTCTTACTATTTATTTATTTTGTTGGCTTAAGTTTTTTGTTTATTTTTTTTTTGCTTTTTTATTTTAATTTTTGTTTTGTTTTGGGTAAAAGATTGATTGAACGAATGAATGTCTTAAAACAAAAGGTGGCATCTAAACTAATTTATGTAAGCAGACAGTAATGTAGAATAAAAAGGAATAAGTAGGCAGTTGGTGTATGCTCATAGGCGTAGAAAGACCATTCCCCCTTCGCCTCTCACTAGAATTACTGTTGCCCCCCCCCTAGAATGATTAAAAATTTGCCTGTAATTATTTATAATAAATTATTTATTTTAAAATTACTCATTAAAATCATCAGTCATATTTCCCCTTCAGAAAAAATTTCTAGCTACGTCACTGTATATACTACACTATGTAGTTGAAACATATTTTTCTATAATTACAAAAACGTAAGGTTATATATTTTTACAAAGAGTTGTATTGGCAATTAGAATCGTGAGTAAAAAAAAAATTAACCTTCTGTTTCTACAATCCATGCGGTCGACTTCATTATAAAAATTTTTTGAGTGCCTTTCATAGAAATTTTCTAGACGAGTCGTCTGCCTGACTTGTGGAAACTGCATATAAAATCAGAAAGTTTTTATTTTAAAATTACATTTAAATTATTATAAATAAATAGTTACTCAGGCAATGTTACCAATGCCGAAAAATAAATAAAATAATAAAATAAATATAACTAAATAATTCTGCAAAAAAAATCTAATTCAATGCAACATTTTCCAAAAAAAATTTATGGGACCAAATGGGAAGTAAACTCTTTCAAACAAAAAAGTTTTTGAAAATCTCCTCCGCCTTCGCCCTTTTTTAAATGCAAAATTGTGTGCTTTTCAGAGCTCAGGGTGTATGTTAAATTTTGTAAAAGTCGGTAAAGTAGAATCACTTAAAGTAATATATTAAACTTTAATGGGCGTGTCTACGCCCATATTTTTAAATGGAAGATTGTGATTATCTTAGAGCTCAAGGTATGAGGTAAGTTTTGTAGAAATCGGTTAAGCGGAACAACGTGAAATGCATATAATAATAAATTTTATTGGGTGTAGTAGCCCCGCCCATTTTTTCAACTTCAAACTTCTGTAATTACAAGAACCAAAGGTGCTTGTTGCTAGGCTTCACAGCAATCAAATAACTAGTATATCATAAAATTAAATAAAAAAATTTGAGGGTTTGTCCCGCCCACTTTTTTACAATGGTATCAATTGGAAGCTATACATATATATTTTGTCGGAGACAAAAAAATCATTTTTACAATTGGTCTAAACTGTACCGAAGTGTGAAATAACAGTAATACAGACGAATTTATTAACCTCCTTCTCTATTTAATAAACTGCAGCTTAATTATTATTTTAACCCATCAATTGACACGGGCTCTCCGTGAACCGATTTTAATCAAATTTTGTACAAAAAGTAATATGTATGTCCTTAACTCAAATTTTGTATAAAATTATATGTAGGACCCACCTAGCCCGCTCCAGGAGCGATTGCCATATGGCACTCTTGTCCACGCTAGAACATATTATATGCAGTATGAAAACTGCATATTGTTTTAGTATTTCACTATAAAATAATTGAATTTATTTAACTTTATTTTAATTTCCTTAGACTTATTACACATAAATAATAAAAAAAATATATAAAATAAATACAAATGACAAAAAAAACTATCTAATTATTTTAGTATGATATCACATGAAACATTTTGGGCATAGGACAACATTTCATTTGCTGTATTTGCCTCTTGTAGCCTTTATATGCTCAGTGTCGGTGATTTCACGGCTGAACGTTATGAGCAATACCATCATACCGAATAACTGCGCTAGCAATATAAGTATATCGGCGAGTTATGAACTCAGAGCCTGAAATGTCATTCAGCATTTCTTCAACAGATGTTGAACTAAATTTCGCAGACAATCCAGTTGTGAAATACTGTTTGTGGACTTTCGATGTAACAACCATGCAATTTGATTAGCCACTTCAATAGTCGAAGTAGAATAGAAAATATAAAAAATAATAAAATAGAAAATATATACTCTAGTTTGATACGTTTTGACCTATACGATCAAATACCCCTATGCATCTTTTATACACACACACAACAGCAGGACGTAGAATGCGAATATCGTTGATGAATATCTTTGGGTTCTCACTACACAGTGTCATTAATAATATTTTC
The DNA here is from genome assembly GCA_944452675.1 of Tachina lurida. NCBI lineage: Eukaryota > Metazoa > Arthropoda > Insecta > Diptera > Tachinidae > Tachina > Tachina lurida. The sequence goes on from OX101754.1 coordinate 99,256,564, forward strand.
TTCTAAATAAATCTCTAACTAGTTGTGATGAATGTCGTGTATATATCCACCAGATATATTGGATGCATCTTCTCCCGATGCGAAGTCTCTTTCTGGTGGTTGTATACTAACTGCATCTGCATTATTTGCTTCAGTGTCTTTTTCTCTAAAATATTCTAAAATTTGATCTGGATTGAATATAAAAGTATACACATTAATTTTTTTCAGTGTACTGGACAAGAGTGCCATATGGCACTTTGAATTTTGAGACTTATTTTTTTCGTAAATTTAATGTTGTGAGCTTATGAGAAACATATAATCCTTACTGTAGTTCTTGTGCCCGAAATAAATATTTAGCTTTTACCTCCGACTACTCATGGCATAACAATATTTTGCATACACTTAAAAAAATCGTGCTGTAATACCAACACCTTCTATGCGACTGAGTTGCTATGCATATGAGTTGATTTGCAACATACAAAATAATAACGGTACATAAAATGAACAATATACCACGCCTCAATTATTTTTAGACGCATTTTGAACATCGTCAATTAATGGGTTAAGAAATATATATCCAATTAAATATTTTCATTTCTGTATTTCAATTAATTGCTTTCGCACTACTCAGTTCCTTTTTTTTATAAAATAAATATTCTTTCTGCCATTCCAACAAATGTTGTCAGCAATATTTCGAAAATTTTTGGTTTATTTTAACGCATTTACCACCACATAAAATATATTTTTATGTCTATTAATTTTTATTTCTTATTCGTGGAACTCTATTTAAAGTTTTCATGTTTATCTGGTTTAATTTCTCATGTTTTTGAACTCCCTATTTGTTTTATTTTCCTCTTCTTTCATTTGGGCCATATTTTTTTTTTGGTTTTGATAAATTTATGACAAATTTTCAAAACTAAAGCATTTTTATAACATAATTATTTATTTTGGTTAATTGTTGCTTTTCGGCTGCTACCTTTTGATAATTTCCTTCATTCTTTTGCATTTATGTAGACTTCATCATAGTTTTTCAAATGGTGTTGTTATTCACCTCTAAAAATGCCATTTATCGTCGAATTAATGAGCCTTGTTAAACTAAATGGAAATGTTTATGTCATTTATGATAAGAGCGGTCGGTGTTCTTAGTAGAAGGGAAGAGCTGGCTGCAATAAATATGTTGAAATGTTCAGTTGAAAAATAAGCGCAGAGAAAGAAATTTAATTGGCTTGTATCACTCACTGAGTGCAAGGCGCAGAAGTTGGTGCAAGAAATATTAAAAAATTAATTTGTGAAATTTTTAGCTCTTATAATTTATTTTTTTTTTTTAAGAGAAGTAACACTCATGCAATTAATGCCTACTGCTAATACTAGGTGTTTCCTTCTTTGAGGAAAGGGATAGTGAGAGAGAAGACAGGTGGTGAAAGAAGAGATAGAGGAAAGCTTCATTCTTTTACAACTCTGCTTTTCGCACGTTTTTAATAATGCAGTGTTGCAGCGCCTTTCTGATTTTAAATGGGGCGTATTAATTTTTTGAATCTGTGTCTTGTAGCCATTTTATTAATTATTTTACTTCGCCGATGATTTTGCTACACAACGAAGGAGGGCGCTATGATGTTACATTAGGACTACTATCTGCTGAAGTCGGTATAGTTCAGTGACCAGTGACTATGTCTTTATCACTTGAACTTTCCTACAACAACTGACACAAAGGGACACTAATGCACATCAGAAAAATGCGTGGTGTTGTTATTTAATGACTGTCGGATACAGTGATTGAACCCAGGACCTTCGGTTTTGTAGTCAACGTGCTAACTACTTCAGCCAACACTGAAAATCTACAACAGTTTCAAAATTAATGCTTTTTCATAAGCAAAAGCTTGAAAAGCACATATAATCATGCACACTTGCTTCGAAATGATGATGATTGCTAAATTGGTTAAAAATTTATACTAATATGTTATACAGAAGATAAGCAGTTGTTTTACAAAAGAATATGCTAAATCTAGCAGAACAATGCTAAACTGGCCACAATGTTGTCGAGCATTGCAAGAGCGTCGTTAATTCCTTTGGTTAGAGATTATATATTTTTACAGCCTAGAAGACCTCACAATACTGAATCTGAAGAAATCGTGGATGAAAAAATATCTTAAGCAATAAAGTTTTAGAGTAGGTTAAACCGAAACTAGTGATACTTCAATGTGTTGCTTATCATTTAGTGGCTACTACCCAGCAGAAATAAATTTGATACAACTAAGCACTAAGACAAAGGAAGCGCTTTTCTAAGCGTGAAAAAGCACACAGTGCATTCCCTCTGCCTTACGAGGATGCAATAATGTAAGCGAATGGCAAAATTTAACACAAACACTACGAAGTCAGTCGGCTGTTTATACTCAAACTCTCAAAGTTTTTTATAGTGCATCCTCTCTCGCTTACCTGGATATAAATTTGCGAATAAAATGTTTACTTCGAGTTTTGAGTTTTTATTTTTTATATGAATTGTGTTCGAGAATAAATGTGTGCTTCGGTAGTTCAGTGGGTAGTGTTCTAGCCTAACATACGAAGATACCGGGATCGACTACTGATTCAAAGCGCAGACAGAAAGAATCTGATTTGTTATTGTATTTGATATATCATGAAAATAAAAACATGATAAGTAATTATTAAGAGTAGATATAAAATTCTGCTACGTCGTGTAATATAATAACATTGAACATCTTTCTATGGAATACAAGGCTCTATGACAACAACCCATCATGCTACAGTATACAACTATTCACCCTTGTCGGCAATAAGGGGCGAACATTATGTTCACAATTTTAGGGAAAGGGAACACATTTCAGATGAACTTTTGTTCCCGATAAGGGTAATTGAAGGACACTTTTTAACCGACTTCAAAAAAAGAAGGAGGTTAACAATTCGACTCAATTTTTTTTTTTTTTTTTTTAGGTGTGTAGGTTCATAACTCGGTGCATTTTAGATCGATTGAAACAATTTGTTTGTTGTCTGAGAGGGTATAGCTTCCCATTGGTCCCATTTGAAAAAAGTGGGCGGAGTCACGCCCACAATTTTTTAAATTTGATTTTGTGATCTTCTACTCATTTGATTGCTGCGAAACCTAGCAAACATCTTTGGTTCTTGTAATTACAAAATTTTTAAGTTGGAAAAATGGGCGGGGCTACGCCCATTAAAATGTATTATAACATTACACGTGGTTCTACTTAACCGATTTTTACGAAACTTAGCACACACCTTGAGCTCTAAACTAGACACAATATTCTTTTCAAAAAATGGGCGGGGTCACGCCCATTAAAATTTTATATTATATTTCACAGGGTTCTATTTCACCGATTTTTACGAAACTTGGCACACACCCTTAAGGCACAAAATAGCGTTAAAAAAGTGGGCGTGGCACGCCTATTAAATTTTAGTATAATATTTCATGTGCTTGTACTTAACCAATATTTACAAAACTTGGCACACACCTGGAACTCTTAAAAAAACACAATGTTGTTTTAAAAAAAGGGGCGTAGCCACGCCCCATAAAATTTAATACTATATTTCACGTGTTTTTACTTAATCGATTTTTACGAAACTGGACCATATTTCTAAATAAAAAAGATACTTACAAATAAAACTTTTTTGAATTGACCAGAGTTCAAAAGTATGCACTAAAAGGTAAAAATAAAACTTAAAAAAAATTAAACCAACCACAAAACAAAGCTACAACCACAAAAAAGCTACAAATAATATAGATCTAGTTAAATAAAAGATTTTTATATATGTTACCTACTAGCAACAGTGAAATGCGCATAGGATCCAGCTAAGCCCCTCAATAATCAATTTCAATGTATTTTTAATAAAAAATATTTCACTTAATAAGTAAAATAATAATTTGGGATTATTAGTGCGTTTAAAAATGTTAAATAAGAAAAATTTTGTTTGAAACAACAAAAGAAAATTCTAATAGCAAGGCAGCGAAAAATGTCTGCGCTTCTTACCTTGCACGAGTTCTATTTTAATTTCCCAAAATAAAACGTCAGCTGAAGTTTGCGATTGTGTCTTGCTTATGGTCCTTCGCACTATAATAAGGTGTTAAACCTAATGTTAAATTAAATGTTAAACCTAATTATATACGAAAAATAAATAGTACCATAACAAAAAAAAAACGCTCGTACACTTCCTCTAAAATTAAATATTAAAGTCATCTCATTTTTCCAAACATCTGGCAAATAAAAACTCAATTCAATCAATGCGTAAACATTTCAACTAAAAATATACTTGCTTCCTTTCCCCTTTTTGAAGATCATGCAACACGATGTCATTTTTTATGCGACAATTTACAAGAAATAACACTTGAAAGAACATGTAAATTTGTTGTTGAGTTGGTGTTGGTGTTAGTGTTGGTGGCACAAACATGTATGTGTGTGTGTGTGTGTGTGTATGTATGAGGAGTATGTTAATTGTTTGACATATTGCTGTCAATGTTTGATCGATTTTCAATGACTTTTAGCAGTTGTCAACAAAGATCAACAACGAGCGCCTTCCTTCGTCTTTACAAAGTGATGATACGAGCAACACATGCTTGAAATGTTCAAGTGCCGTTTAGCTGAATGTGAATGTTTTTTTAATTCTACGAAAGCGTGAGATAGTCAAATTTCTAGGACTTTTCCCCGAAGTGAAATATGTGTGCATGTGTGTATGTGTGTGTGTGTGATTTGATTGACGTCAGAGTACTTAAAATTTGTTAAAAATGTTGCATTGTCGTAAGATTTATAGCTGGACAAATTTGTTAAGATTAGAAAATTTAAAACGATTCAAAATTATTGTTAAAATTTTATTTCTATGTTTTCCTTGTTTTTATATGATAATTATTTTTTTCGTTCTTTCTTTTTTGGGAAAATGTGCATACAGACATTAAGACCTTTAATGTAGTTTAGTGCATTTTATATTCAAAATCATAAATCATGTTGGCTGTCGTCTCATGTTGAAAATACAAAAAAAAAATCACTAGACTCATACTTCAGGTGGGCGTAAATATACACACCACCACCACCACACTATCTAATCCAATAGTTAGTTGGGAAGTCTCAAGTCATGAACTGTAAGAAAAGTTCGTAGAAATAAAATAAATATACTCGTATAAATAACCAAATATTATTGCATTTAATGCAAACTCCTTTGTTCCTTTGGCTGTAGACTTTTTTGTGTTGAATTTGGTTTTAGTCTTTGGTCATAATTAAAATTGTTTAATCAATTGAAGTTGTCGTCTGTGGCAGCCAATCGCAGCAGCAGTTACAGCCCAAGCATCAGCACAAATACAACAACTTTATACAGCAAGATCAGTAGAGGCCCCCTTCTGTTTTCTATAAGCAAGTGAAATAAATCCATTCATTTAGACAAACATGGTCAATGTTGTCTTTTGTTGTTGCTGTTGTTATTGTTATTTCTGTCTTTGGCTAAACAACCAATAACTAACATAGTAGAACATAGTGGTCTATGTTTTAATCGCGATCTCAGCTTGTGATTTGCATGCACTTGATGAGACAAGTTACTCCAAGTTTAAACCACTGTACGTAAATGTATATGGCCAAACGTTTTCCACTATGCATTCTTACTACAAAAATAACTCTATAGCTTTTAACAGACATCTTCCTGAGGACACTACTTAATTGCAGAGTCTTAAAAGATCAACTGCAACGAATGATAAATTGTAGCTTTTCACAAAAACTTAAAACTGAAAGAAAGCTTCGGTACATAATAATTTTACAAGGCAGATGCTTAAATATTATGAAATCTCAACCAGAAAACGACCAAAGTATCGTTTTAAGTACTCCTTGAGTACTGGCCGTCAAACAACTATGAATGCTTACAGCTAAAAATAGAAAAAAATACTCTCACATGCAAACGTACGCATTAATATTAAACCGAATACGCATGTATAATTATGTATGTATAAACATATATCAACTATGTTTATACAATTAAATTACGTAGCTCAAACGAATAGAAATAAAATGTATAGACTTTTGTTAGCTACAATCATACGTATAAGTATAAAAATACTTTGAGTAGTAATCAGCTACACTTTCGTATACACAGGGCTAATTTATTAAAATTTTATATACAAAAATGTATGTTTACGGTGGTGAAATAAATATCCTGAGTATCATCCCTATATTTTTTTGGTCCGACTAAATATCCATACCTTGAGTACTCGTGTAAGCATACTCCACTATAAGTATGACTGAGAGTCATAGCCCCCTATTCTATTCTATCAGTGAGAGTCAATGTCGTTGATATGCATGAGCCTTTTTATTTACAGTTGTAGCGTATTTTTGTTTTTCGAATAAATGAAGTATAGATACCCTTTTATGTTATAATCGGCTATAGGCATAGTTGCTTGAGGGAAAATATGTGAGTGTACGAATTGTTTGCGCTACAATTATGATTAAAAGCAGTTACTAAAATTAATACTATTCATATATAACTAATTGTTTATGTACTCATTGTCATTCTCTGATCTCAACCACTCCGTATATAAGCTACAGACGTTGCATTTGGAATATGATGTCTTGATTGATTGGTTGATGCAAATAGTCCAGCCTAGATTATGTGCATATTTTGTTGTTGGATTTTAAAGAAAAGCTACGACATTTTGCAAGATCATTTTTATTGATTTAAATAAGTAACAAACATTTACAAATAAAATTATGTCCCACACAGTCAAAGCCAAAACCTTCTCTAACCGGGCAAGAGATAGAGAGAAAAAGAGAGAAATATAGTGTCAAAGAGAGATAGAGGAAGAGGAAAAGAGAGAGAGATAGAGAAAAAAGAGACAGAGTGAGAGAAGGAGTGAGGAGGAAAAGAAAATATAGAACCAGTAAGGTAGATAGTTGGTGAGGTAGATGTGTTTCAGAATAAAGTGAGCACCTGCCTTTACGGCCTATTCTCACGGTGGTCTAAACACTGGGTAAAGGTAAACGTCCAACCAACGCCCCTATGTCCTTAGAAAGCACCATGTGACTTACCAAGAACATATAGCTTGTGTTCTTTGAAAGTAGTTATCTCTGTACTACAAACAAGTACCTTGCTAAGGTACTTAGAGCTTTCTAAACTTTTGTTGCTAAGACCGTAGTCAAAACTGCTTTTGTTGTATGGCAACAGCACCTAGAATAGTGTCTGGCAGACCGCGTCACGCCAATCACTAGCATTGATTTAACACTTAGAAGCCAAGACTATTTTTACAGCGTTTTTGGTAGCAACCACAGCCACCACGTAAGATTCCCTTGATCACCTGCTGCAAGTGTCGTAGCTCACAACTACACAACTACAGCGAGTTCTGTAAGAGAAATCCTCACCAATTACCGGCACAGCTCAACGCCTCATGTTAGAGCCACACGAGTACGTGAGCCGACACAATCCATTACCTACTCCACACAGATCAACATCATCTATTTAACCGAGTAGGGTTAGCCGAAGTCGACCTTTTAGTAAAATACCATGCCAACATATCACACCCATCCAACCCCTAGAGCAGCTCGGCTGTCGGAACACCGGTACCAGTGGTACCACGGGGTCTACTCTATAATTCGAAACTAAAGAAAATGGTTTCGAATTTGAGTGCTATTAACGCACAAGTTCAAAAGAGTTTTCTTTCATTTCAAATTGCAGAGTAGACCCCCAGTTTTAAGCCACTGGTTAGACCACGAAGTTCCACCCCGAAAGACTTCACCTCTATCATCTTTTGAGCTCAGGGCAGTTCCAGGTGACGCTGCACCTGCACGACAACATAGCAAACCTTCTTTCTTTTATAAATATGTTCAAATTCGATCCCCTATTGTCAGAGATTGGGTAGTAACACATAAGTTCTATGGGTCAAAAGCCAAAGGTACTCCGACGGAAAAAGCCAATTTACCTCGGCTGGGGTCCTTGGGATTTCCACAGCCGTAATCTCCGAAAAGATCCCCTGGAGGGCAGTTGGTAAGATTTTAACCTGCGGGAAAATAATTATCAAATGTACATGCCCTGTGACTTGTGAAAATAGGAGCTACATATAAAGGGACGCCACACATGTCATGTGACCGAACCCTAGGTGATAGGGACCAGTCCGAGTTGATGCCTACTTTGGCAACACTCCCATTTATGCAAAAAAACGTTCATATAAAACTTAATAAATGTATATCGATCTCCTACTGGGACCAACTCTTTAGAGTACTCGGAAATATGTCTTGCAAGTATTTCGCCAGAAGTAATAAAAGTGTTGCCGAAATCACAACTCGGTTTGAAATTCCTGCATTCTTATATAAGTCTTAAACATTATTAAGAACAGTCTGGGAATGCTCATGTGGCAAGTCCAGGAATATGATAATTATTGATCCTTCCGGTAACTGGTTATTTGCGTGCTGGCTACATCTGGTAGGTTAGGTTAATGCGCTGCTGGTAAAGAAGGCTGAAATTTAGAGTCCAGCTCACTTGAGTCCAAAACAATGATCTCTTTGTGCTACCTGTGAATTAAAGAGAGATTAGTGAGAGAGGATGATAAGAAAGAGATAGTAATAGAAAAGATATAGAGGAAATTTGAATTCTTCTACTTCTTCTTTTTTAGTAACGCCGTGATTGCAGTGCCTCTGGAGTGAAATGAGGCGTATTAAATTTTGAAGGTGTGCTTAGTGGCCATTTTATTGGTTATTTTACTTCACCTATGATTCTGCCTCATAGTACCGACCCAAGGAGGGCGCTCTGATGTTACATTAGATTAGCATCCGCTGAAACCAGTGTAGTTTAGTGACCAGTGCCTCTTTGACTTCATCACTAGAACTTTTCCAACAACAACTGATACAAAGGGATACTGATGCACATCAGGAAAATGCGTGGTGTTGCTATTTAATGACTGTCGAAGACCGGGCTTGACCCTATACGATACGATATTAAATAAAACAGCTTGAACATAAACAAGGATTCACTTCCTTTAGAATCTGCTTTTACATGAGCATTCATTCATTCCCTTTCCTAATGCGACGAGATGATCTGACTATATAAATGTATGTTTTTATACATTTTTATTTTTATTTTTGTAGCTAACTAACTAAATAAAGTAACAAGTAAGTCTTTTAAAATCATGTTGTGTATAGACTGTGTTGTCTCAAACTTTACCTCCTTGTGATGTTGGGTCGCATTTCCATCACTAGCACTACGTAACCACCACGCATCTTCATAAACATCTTCAGTTGCTGTTTTCTGCAACTACTTTTTTTTATTTCTTCTTTAAATTTTTTATTTATTTATTTTTCGGTTCTTCGTTCAATATCCCGCTATGAATATGACTGAGCATAAGTCAGGTTAATTTTGAGTTGATTTATTTTGATGTTCGATCAGATCAAAAAGTGAAATCCACGTTATGGACGGACAACAAAAGCACTACAGCATAAGCAGCAGAGAGCAAAAATAAAAAACCAAACCTAAAACAGCGTTAAGCCAAAGGTTGTATGTTGTTCGTAGCCCTTATCATGGTATGGGGTGTAAGAGACAAAACATTATTTGGCAGGACCAACAACTCTAGTTATGAGCGGCAGTAGATATGTATGTATGTTTAAAATGTGGCAGCCACAACAACAAAACCTTAAAAAAAAGAATCTTTCTAAACAGTTGCAGCATCAAAGTTCAACTGCTTGTCGAGTGCAGTTGTTGTTTTGGCATTTTTGTTTGCTGGCTGTTCCTTGTTGGTGTGTTGAAGGTGTTGACGTCTGCTTAACACATTATTTTGTCATATACCATATTCACTGGCTGCTTTTTTTTCTGCCTTTACTCCTTTTCGATATTATAAATTATGCTTAAGTCTGATTGAATTAGATTTATGCCTGGTAATCATGTTATATTCGAGAAGATTTCGATACAATTGGCGCCAAAGTTAACAAGATCCTTATAATGGGCGAAAAATTTAAATAAACTAATAATACCCAAGGTATTAGTTAAATGCGCAAACCAAAAGTTTGCCAATTGTAAGGCCTTAAGTTTCAGTAAATTTTTTAATTATTTTGAATAAATAATCACCATAGATTTTAGCTAATGAGCATGCACATAAAAATGTAATTGAATCAAATAAACTTTTGTTTAAAAATTTAGTTTAATTAGAAGTTTAATTGACTCAATAAAATTTTTAATTGATTTTTGTATATTTTTTTCAATTAAACATGTTTATTGCAAAAAAAAATTTTTTCTCCGCATCCTCATTAGCTAAAATCTGTGGTCATTCTTTATTCAAAATATTTAAAATATTTACTTAAACTTAAAGCTTTACAATTGGCAAATTGTGCGAAGCAAAAACATTCTAAAAACATTCTATTGCAATATGAATAATATATTTTTATAAATATCAATACTTTATTTTGATTTAACGCACGTCAAAATTAATACGAATTTAATAATTTGTTTGTTGTTGGTCTAGATGTATTTCATTGCTGCCAAGCAAACACATCAGTAGACAAACAGAAGCTCTCAATAGATTAGTGAGACTTTTTCTATAAGCATTGGGGCTTTGTCAGCTTTTTTGAATTGAGCTGCATAAAAATTAGTCATCACTGTGTGGAATCATTACTTGCTATGAAAAATAGATCAATTTAAACAACCCGAAGCGTAACGAGACGAATCAATGCAAAAACCAATTATTCAAGACGCCAAGTTTATGCACTGTATTGGAGGTTCCCATTCGTTATAAGCTACTGAAGTCTTAATACACAATTACAGGAAATCTCTGCCAAATACAATTTATTCGCTTGAGACGAGTGCTGGCCGAAAAACGTCCGGAATATGCGACCGGACGTGACACCTTGATATTCTATTATGACAACACTAGGCCATATGTTGCAAGACCAGTTAGGATAGGGAAGTTTTGCCTCCCATTGCCATTAGTTTGGTTATGTCACGTCTAATTTAGCTTTATAGTGTAGATCTGGCCACGTGCGACTACCAATTGTTTCAATCGTTGCAGAACGCTCTCACTAGAATACGCTTCTCTTTAAAACAGGGTATCCGAAATAAGCTTGATTCGTTCCTGAATAGTTCCTTAGCCTTTGAAGCCATATGCTGCCAAAAAGATGGGAAGTGATCACTGATAACGATGGCCAATACTTTAAATAAATTTATAATAAACTAATGTTTAATGTCTTTGGTATCAATGTCATCCAATTCTGGCCAAAGAATTTGAGAGTCATCATCATGTGATGCTCGCTGTTCACAGTTCTACCCAGCGTAATACCCAAAAAGATATGGACTGATGGACGCCACGAGGCCAAAATCCTTACCAAACAGGGACTCTTCTGGGATGCATTAGACGCTATTGGATTCATGTGAATTGGTATCTTTCTACAATTCGACAATTTTATTTGTTCACGTACCCAGTTATACAGAAAAGAAGCTCATCGCTAAAAATTAAACTATTAACAACAGACGGTTGTCAGATCTTACAATATTGCCAGTAAAATGTGCTCAAAATTCCTGAAACCGTGTGAACTGGCAATTTTTGTCAGACATCGTTGCCAGAAAAAGCATTGCCAGATATTCGTCAGACATTTTAATATTGTCAGATGTGCGAAGCTTATGCATCTGGCAATGTCGTCATTGTAAGAGAATTCTTTCTATGGGCAACACTGCACAGGCTTGATTTTAAAGCAAAAATATAAAATACAATATAAGAATATGCCGACAAAATCATTGCAGTTACTTCTTTATGATCCATAATAATTTATATTTTAACTTTTTATGTTTAACACAACCACAAACGATTGATATTTAACAATTTCTAACAAATATTTTGAGACTGGCAACGCATAACAATAGATCTGACAATTTTTGTATATGGCAAACCGTGTGAGCTGACAATTTTTCGACTGACGATTTTGTCAGATGAATTTATTGTTATACAACCGTCTGGCAATAAATTGTAAGATTTTCTGACAAATTTTATACAACCGTGTGAGCTGACAATATATCTTGTGCGGACAATTTTTGATTGACAGTACATTGCCAGATCTGACAATATTGTAAGATCTGACAATCGTCTGTACAATTGATTGGTTACCTTAAACTTGTGGGTTTGTTGAATTTTGGACGGTTGCAGGTTTAAGTATCGACGCATAATTTGCCAAGTTGTGGTCTGCAAATGGAAGATTTGTTGTTAGGGACGTGAAATGGAATTGCCTCGGAAAATTTTTTACACACACACAGCGGCATTGTTTTCGACAGATCTTGCATTTCGTTGACGAAGGGGTGTTGATTGATAGTTAACTGAATCAGTGTTCTCAAGCTTCTTCACCACTTTGTAAACAGTCCTCTCAGCAGGACGATTAACGAACAAAAAACATATTTTAATAAAACAACAACACGTATTCTATACTTGTAATATTTAATCAGGCAAAAGTTCGTATTTATTTGTAAGCCAAATTACATGTGATAATTAGTAATGAACAGATAACACCAAAATAAATATTCTGACAAACATTTAGTATAACGGAACAACTAGCTGTTTTCGAAGGTCACTAAACCTTCATCATCAGCGTTCTTTTGTGTTTGGTCCAATGTGTGGGCTGTCAGTTGATGTAGTAGGTTTCTGCTTTATATACGCAGCCATTATTGCAAATGGAATATGTGAATTATTTTGATTCATCGTATTACAATTTGCTGAAAGCTTTTTTGTAATGAAAGCTAAATTTTATCATCTCTAAATTTACAACAGTCTTGCCATTGTCGTTTGTTCTTTACTAATTATGCATATTTTAGTTAATTTGCTTATTAAGCATATTGTTGAGCACTATGTTCATCTGTGGCGATTTGAAAAAAAAATTAGCTGATTAAACGTCAAGCAATTTGTCAGATGTAGCTTCAACAATTATCAATTGCCAAAGTTGAAACATCCATATTGGAAGACTGTGAATATTAATGAGTGAGAAGAAGACACAGTTAAGCTACAATGATTTGATATTTAGTCCTGGTTCACACACGTCAACTTTTCTTGATCAACCTTCAAATTCAGCTGATAAAAAAAAAGAGATGTTTGTATATCCGTCTCCTTCTTTCTTACAGCTGAATTACGAGTTGATCAACAAAACTTGACGTGTGTGAACTGGGACTTATTTAGTTTGCACAAATTCTTAAAAGACTGAATCAATGAATGACTGAGTGAGTGAATGAAATGCATACATACATAATTGTTACAAATGTATATCGGTGTATATGCATATAATTGTTACGTCTTTATTTAACTTTTGTCTTGTAAATTTTTTTGTGTCTCTCTCTTGTAAATGTGTTAAACAATTGCACACATGTATAATTTAATTGCCAAAAATGTTGACAAAATGTTATGTTTCATAAACTTTTGTTAACACAATCAAACTTTATGTGACTGGTAGCGATATAAAAGAATGAATGTGAATAAATGCATGCCTTGCAATACGCAGCTAAATAAATGTAGTGATAGAGAAAAACAATTTCCAGTTAAGATAAGAACATAAAAAGAAACATAAAAACAGAAAAAAAATTGTATTTTAAAATTGTATTCACTATTTTTAAAGAACACACTTCCGGTAGAGTTATTATTTTAATAAACGCTTGTTGAATTTTTTTTTATGATAACCTTTTGTTCTGCCGTCTTCGTCTTGGTACAATAAATTTCCCAGTTGGCCACGTCTTTAAAGCATCTTTAACGACAGATACAAGACAATGGTAAGTCGTAGAAGACATATTGAAGACAGCTCCATACAAATCGTCGACGAAATTTTTTTACAAATGGCGTCGAGGTCACATACGACGAGATGAGCAACAATTTCGCTCAGATTGTCGTCAACACTGTTTTATTGAAGACAAAACTTATGACACTGTCGTTCAGATTGTCCTCAACAAAGTCTTATAGAAGACAAAACGTGTAACATTGTCGCTCAGATAGTCATGAACGACGATTTCCTTTAAATTTTCGATTAGAAAACCTAGTCGACAGGCGAAATTTCGTACATAAATCGTCGAGGATAATGTCGTCTGCGACGATTTGGCCAACTGGGTTACGCTTTGTTAGAGGACATATTTTAATCAACACAAATATATTTGTAAAGAAACTAATACAACTTACAAACATAAAAATCGATATTTAAAGTGAAAAAGAGAAGCTTAATTTTTATGCCTTTTGAAAATTTAAAGCATGAAAAAAATTAAGCTATTTTATGATTTCCTCTATTTTTCCCAGGCTGCTTGATATTAAAAACTAAAGAAAAACGCACAAAATACATCAACAGGTTTACCAATTTTTGCAATAGCTAGACTGTTTGAAATATATATCAAATTTGAGCTTTTTTACAATAAAAAAAAGCTTTCAACCAATTGCCATGAATCAAAAAACAATTCACGTATTCCATTTCTATAGAAAAATCCCTATATCGTCCCTACCACTTCAAACTATCCAATATACAAATTTGTAATTTTCAGAAGAGCGGGACGACCCGTCAACTGTAAATTTAAAGACAGCGTATTCCTAAAAGTGCCTGGCTGAAAACGTTTCTTATTGAGTTATCTATCGTCCATGAGTATTTCAGAATTTTGGAACGAGGCATATCGTATAAATTAGGAGGCCAAGATAACGAATCTAAAAAACGAATTTTGCATATTGGATAGTTTGACGTGGTAGGGACGATATAAGGTTAAAATTTTCGTAGAAATTAAATATGTCAAATTTGAGCTTTTTTTTACCATTTGAATTTAAAAATCTCTATATGTACATATAAGTTCAAAATTTTTATAAAACTGACAACACACGCATTGGACCAAACACGTGACCGCTGATGATGAATGTGTAGAGTGGCCTTCGAAAGAAGCATGTTTGCTCGGATTGTTAATTCTTTTGATACCGGTGGGCCGTTCAAGTTTTTTGGTGGTTAGCAGATGACATTTTTTATTTCAATTTAATTAATGTTCACATATCGCTCATTTACTCAAAGAACGTCATAACATAAATTTATAAATACTTTGTCGGCATACTCGTACAAAAGATATAAATAATTATACTGCAGATTTTTGCATATAACTTGCAGTTGCTTTCTTTTTCACACACACATTGCTCTGTTTGACACCATTTCCTGTGCAGCAACACAAATGAGCGAGAAAAAAAATTAATTAACAATTTAGCTGTAAGAAACAATTTGTAGTTGAAATTTTTTATGTTTTTTATTGCCAAATTTATAATATTTTACTGCCACTAAAAAAGTTTCTTTTATGGCTTGAATGTTTATGAGTTGTTAATTATGATCGTACATAATTTGACTGTGTTTTATATTCAACTTTTTTGTTGCTCTTTAAAATTTACAACGATTATGAATGAAAATTTGCACATGAATGAATGCAATTTTTGGAAAAGAAATACATCAAGTCATCTGTCTTCACATTAGAATCTTAGTTATACGACTAAATAAATTTAATTAAATAAATTGTGAATACTTTGATTTGTTAAAAGTTCTAATACATATGTCTCAAAGTGAATTTTTCTATAGATGAGCTACTACATGGGTCATATGTTCCCCGAGTAATATGCTGCTACTGTTGTGCTAAAATACTAAGAACTAAAAATTTCATTCAGAAATCATTAAATTATGTATCTTAATTTCGATTCATAATCCCAAAAGTTCTACAACTTCCAATGATCACTAAAAGTCAGTTAATTCTTGTTCCACTGTTGCACTAATTTTTAACAGATTTTTTTTTTTTGATAACCACGAAAATTTCCTGTAAACAATTTTTTTGTCATCGCAAAAGTCATTAAATTTACATGTATCGTCATGTACGAAAATTACTTCGACACTTGTATTATTTTGCATAAAACACACACACTTTAAATACACATACACATGCATAAATTTTTTACAAACACATAGAAATAAATATGTGAATATACCCAGCAGTTGGAAATCACTTAACATGAGATTAAATAAAAACGAATGCACACTATAGCGAAGAAATTTCGAAACATAATTGTTCGATATTTGTTCGCGAATCTAAAATTCAAATGCTCGCTATCGAATGTGTGCCGATAGCGCAGCGTATATGTGCTAGTCTATTTGTCTAGAGGTACCGTGATCGAATCCTGTAGTGTATGCTAAAGAATTCAAACAGAAATAAAATAAAATAATAATTGAAATTTATTTGCTGGTGGTTTAGCATGTCTATATACGTATTTCATTGGCGCTTCAACCAAATCATCAGTAGACTTCAACCACAAATTCTGAAGAGTCACAAACCTCTTACTTTATGCATAGACTTTCAAAAACTATATCAGAATTCATAAAATAATAATATTTTTGAAAAGCACAAAAGAAAAAATAAGCTTAGTAGGCCTTGAAACTGATACAAAACCAAATAAATTTCAATTATTGTATGTAAACTTCTGACAATATGTCAAATAATAAATTTCTTTAAAATAAAATAAAATAAAATTAAATTAAATGAAATAAAATTAAATTAAATAAAACAAAATAAAACAAAATAAAATAAAATAAAATAAAAAAAATTAATTAAAATAAATTAAATTAAAATGAATTAAAATAAAATAAAATAAAATAGAATAAAGCAAAATAAAATAAAATAAAATAAAATGAAACAAAATAAAATAAAATAAAATAGAATAAAATAAAATAGAATAACATTAATTAAAATATATTAAATTACAACGAATTAAAATAAAATAAAATAAATTAGAATAAAGTAAAATAAAATACAATAAAATAAAATAGAATAAAGTTAAATAAAATAAACAAAATAAAATAAATAAATTTAAAAAAATAAACTAAAACAAAATAAAATAAAATAATGTGAAATAAAATAAAATAAAATTAAATAAAATTAAGGTAAATAAAATAAAATATAATAAAATAAATTAAAATAAAACAAAATAAATAATTTAAAAAAAATTAAAATAAAATAAATGAAATAAATTAAAATATTTAAATTAATTCGTATAAATAAATAAAAAATAATGATAATAATAATTAAAAAAAAATTGTTTCTGCTGGTTTTATTGCTAGCGAACCTACGCAATAAAATTTTTAACTTTTTTCGATTAATTTTTGAGTACCATTCTCGATAGTTTTACACGTTAAATGTTCGAGAAATTATATACAATTATCAGGCCTGTCACTAAATTCGTTTTGTTTCGATTACTAATTTTCATTTCTATCGACTTTGTTTTACCTTCTCCTGTAGTGCGATTTACTTACTTTTATTTGAAAGACAATCGCATCGTTAAAATAATTGTAACGAACATTTATCAAATTTGCTATTCAGTAACATTTTTTAACGATATTTACTGCAGGTTAATGTCAGCTGTGTCATTATTTAGTCGACAATAATTTATTTGCTGTTAATTTTATCGACAGAACTCAATAGAATCACACAATTGTTGTTGCAAACGACAAAATGTATAGAGAAAAATTACGATTGCCGTATCGTTAAAAGTTACTGAATTGCACTACATAGGTCATGATATCGAACAATGTAATAATATGGTTCGATATCAAATGCCATAATCTCAAACTGAAAAAGTGATCGCATAACTCGTTATCGCAAGGGACGATTAGACCCCGGATTTCGATCTTTTTTTTTTCATTACGAAAAAGCGGCACCTCGATTATTTTGAATTAAAATGTGGCAATAACACTGCACAACACAAAACAAAAAACACATGGTTATTAAGGTGAATTCACCCATTGTTTCGGAACAAAAGTTTTGTTTGGAGAAAATATTTTTTACTGAGAGTTTTTTGCAAGACGATTCATCCATTTCGAACATTTTGTCTGGAAAATCAAAGCTACCATATGAAATACGTGTGTAAACGATGCGTATTAATTTTGCAATGATTACAATTTGCTGTGTCATACATATCTTTTTAATTGTTTACTGCAATGGTTTCGTTCAACTCCATACATTTGGATATGTTTTTCTTAATTTTTCTTTACTTCTATTGTAATAAATACAAGTACACTCTGTGCTTTTATTATTTATATAACATGATGTGGCAGCTCAGTTCAACTTTGGCTGAAAAATTAAAAAAGTTGGCAGCTCAGTTCGATTTTGTCCGGACAAAAATTAAAATTAAACCAATTCAAGTAGAAAATGTTCCGAACAAAATTTGTTCTCTTCTTCTCTCTCTCTCTCAAAAAGAGAAACGTCAAACAACATATTAAAAAAATTTTGTTCCGAAAAAATGGGTGAATCCAGCTTTAGATGACCAAAATTAAAAACCAAGTCATAACAAATTGTGTTTTTTAATCAAAGTGAGCTAAATTTTAAAATTAATTCAAGAAAGGTCTGGAATTACAATAACTGCAATTTTTTGCTAGAGGTCTTTAGCTTGCTATATTAAGATTTTTAAAAATTCTCAACTACATATTCATATTTTTTATATTTATCAAGATATTATTTTTAAGCTTTTTCCATCATTTCATTTTAGATCGTTGGAGAAAATGGTACTGAAACCGGACTATGTGAAACATACATACAGGTAAATATTGTTTGAATTTAAAGCATAATAAAATAAATAGTTTTATTCCATCAATTTTTTTTATTAATATTTTGGTTAGTATTGCAATTAATTATATAATTATATAAGTCAATCATTAGATTAATTGGTTTTAAGCTTATTTTCAATTTAAACCATCGACGACACTTTAAAACAATACCAAAAAATTGGCGGCTAGCCGCTCAGCCGATTTTTTCTAACAAGCCGAGCCGCCGCCGAACCACTCGGCCTATCGGCGGCTTAATACTCAACCGATATTTTCTCCCCTTTTTATTTTTTATACTTTTTGAATTATTTTTAATATTGTGTCTAGTCAAGTTGCGTATAGTTTTTATTTATACTATATTCAATATGATAGCGAGCGTCCCTGAAAGAAAGTTGTTTTTGCTTCCACATAGAAAAATAATGTTTATATGAACGGTAATGTAGCTGCGAAAACACGTACGTTCTCTTATGGAGTCCCTTTTTAAGCTTAAATTAGAGTCTAAACACAATGCAACGATAATTTATTGCGGTGCGGTTTTTCATACGATTTTGAAGAAAAAAAACCGCAGTGCGGAACGGTATAAAATTAAAATCTATTTTATTTTCTCTGCGGACTTTCTTAGAGTATAAACACAATGTTTGCGGTGCGGTGCGATTTCTCGTTGCGGGAGAGAAAAATAAACATAATACAACGGAAGACGGCTACGGCAAATACTTGTCATTGTTTGTTTAAATATTTAGGAATTTTTTTTTGTGAATACATTTTTATAAAAAAAATTTCCATTTGTGTTAAATATTTTGTAATGGCAGTAATTAAAAACAAAAAATGATTAACATTTTATACATTCGCAGACATATTTGATATATTTTTTAAAATTTTTATATTTTATGACAAAAAAAACATGTTTTTTGTTGTGAACACCGCCAATTATTAAAAAACTGTGGCAGCATCAGAAAGAGAAAGAGTGTCAAAAATTGAGAGAATAAGAAAGTCCGTAGAGAAAATAAAATAGATTTTAATTTTATGCCGTTCCGAACTGCGGTTTTTTACTTCAAAATCGTATGAAAAATCGCACCGCAATAAATTATCGTTGCATTGCGTTCAGACTCTTATTCTATCAATTTTTGACACTCTTTCTCTTTCTGATGTTGCCATAGTTTTTGAATAATTGCCGGTGTTCACAACATTGTTGTAACAAAAAACATGATTTTTTTTTGTCATAAAATGTAAAAGTTGAAAAAATATATCAAATATATCTGGAAATCTATAAAATATTAATAATTTTTTGTTTTTAGTTACTGCCATTACAAAATATTTAACAAAAAGAGTAATTTTTTTTATAAAAATGTATGTACAAAAAAAAATTAATAAAAATTTAAACAAACAATGACAAGTATTGCCGTCGCCGTCTTCCCTTGCATTATGTTTATTTTTATCTCCCGCAACGAGAAATCGCACCGCACCGCAAACATTGTGTTTAGGATCTTATGGCATTATGGATGTCACATAATGCCATAACCAAACCAAAATAAAATCGGTTTCTATTGTGAGAGTTATGGCGTTATGGCGATACACCTATAATCAAATACAGTGCTGCCCATTAGTTTGGTTCGTACGGCTATGGTTATGGTTATGGCACCTCTTATTGCACCTTTAAATCCATGCACGTTTACATAGATTTTTTTGTCGCAGCAGTCTGGCGACTTTTTGTTAACTATTTGATCAAAGCTTTTGTTTCGTTCATCTGTAGCAGTGTTGCAATAAAGTAACTAATTTTTAATTCAAACGGAAAGCTTAAATGAAACTATATATAGTCTAGAATATATTTCTATGGTAAAACAAATCATTTACGAAGTTACTTTTCTTGGCATTTAGGACATCAATTGCTGCAATATTCAAATTATTACAAAATAAATAATGCTACAACGTGTTGATTCAATAATTATACTACTTATACTACTACGGACTGGGTTAAAAGAATTGTTTAAGTGCTTAAACCAGTCGGCGTTAAGCCGTTAAGCCGCCGCCGCCGAAAATATTTGTCTTTCAGCCGCCGCCGAAATTTTTTGGTCGGCTTGCTTCTCTGCACTGTGTACCTGCGTTCCAATTTTTGGTATTATTTTCAAGTGACTTCGATGCCGACAAGTGGTATAAGGGTGAATGTTTATTCGTTAATTTAAACATTTCAATTGAAATTGTACTTATTTTTACCCAACTGCTCGACGGAAAGAAGGGTATTGTGCTTATCAGCCTAAGTATGTATGTATGTATGTATGTTTGTTTTTGTTGCACGTAATGATAGCGCACTAGCAATAGTGACCCCACGATAACTCCACTAGCAGCACGCCTGCTGCTGCTTTAGTATTTCATCAGGGGGTAGTTTTTATGAGTATTATTATCCTACATCCTCCTGGCTTTACGTAAGGAGGTTCGGAACAGATCTTCACATAAATTATTTTATCAGTTAACTCCTTACACCTTCCATGCACTTTTGGGAGGACGCATTCCGCCCTGTTCTGAAAACCGAATAGGAATAATCATACACGATAATTTTCTTTTAGATATGATATTTGAGAATCTATGTATATAATAAAACAATTTCAGAAAATCTAAAGAAATGTTTCTATTGTCGGAGTTAGTTTTATAAAATCGTGCCATTTCAAATTTATGGGTTTACAGAACAGGGCCGATTATGTTCAACATTTTCCAAGAGATAAATGATTATGTACATATGTATGTATGTATAATCTACAATATATTGATTCTTCTACAAATCTCTTCTAACCTGCTAAGTTCCAAAAATAACTCCGCATAATAGGGACTATATTTTCCGGCCTAATGCTACGCCCTACACTGCCTTCTAAGTATGACCTCCATTTACAAAATCATGAACAGACAAACAAATACATGATCGGCATCCTCTACCACGGTTCCACTACAGTTCGAACAAAACGGAACATTATAGTGTCGGAAACAGCATAAATTCGACCTAAAGCAACCGTGGCCAGTCAAAAACTGTGTGAGATTGTATTTTAAGTATGTATGTATGTGTATATGTATGTGTGTTAGCCGAACGATATCTGAAGAATTTATATCGTCCGAAGTATTTTAACGAGTTGTAGTTAGACGATATACAAAGAATTTATATCGTCCGATCGTAGAGCATGTTAGCTAGCCGATCGATATCACTGTAACGTGACGTTACAATTACCCCAGCCATTGTAACGTAGTTTTCTTTCCCAGCCGGGGTTCCTTAAGTCTACCAAGGTTTTTCAAATATCTGCTTCCTCTGTTTGTTGCCCACCACACTGAAGTCCTACTTGCGTACTTAGGTTTTTATATTCCATTGTAACGCAGTTTTCTTTCTTAGTCGGGGTATGTTCAGTCTGTCCAGTTTCTTCAAAGGTCTGGTTCCTTTGTGATGATATAAATTATTCGGATATCCTCGTGAGCGTGGGTAACGTATTAGTGACTTGTTAGTTTTAAAAATCCCCGAATATATCTAGAGAAGATTAGATATCTTCTAAGAACCATCTCGATCAAGTCACATTTCAAACAGAAAATACTAAATCGAAATCGGTCCAGCCGTTTGGTCTGTACTTGGACACGAATAGACTTGTATCCAACAGTTGTTTTTGAACTAGTTTGAGAGCGTTTGAATCAAAAGTTGTATCAAACCCATTTAATTTACATTGATGTTTTTGGCCAAACTTGTGTCCAACTGAACGAACTAGTTCAAAAAGAACTGTTGGACACAAGTCTAGACACGAACAGACACACAGATACACAGACACACACTACAAACTTATAACACCGCTTTTTTTAGTCGCGAGTTAAAAATAACGTGTGTGATTTTAGAAATTAGTCCTCACGCACTGATGAGCTTACTTTCTTAGGCTTCCATAAAAAATCTATTTTTGGAAAATTCGTATCTGAGGTCCTTCAATGACAGCCTAAGGAGGCTTCGTGAATGAACAAAATAAATTTTTGCTTGTTTTGTTGGTTAAGTACTGTGCGAATGCATTTTGTTCCTGATTCGGCATTTCTTATACAATAAAAACATGTTTATCAATTAGAGGGTACCCGTCCTCAAAGTTTGTTTTCATAGTTATCCACATAAAATTTTAGTGTGTCTGAATATTGTAGTTTCGAAGTTATAGGAGAAATAATAATTACTTGTTATTGGGGGTCTTTTCCCCTTTCTTTAGCTTCAAAATTGTGTTGGAACTTGCAGTTTGTTCTGAGTGTTGTAAGGACAAACTTAAGTGATCCTCACTATTGAGTTGTGGAAATATTAACTGAACTGCCAAAAAAGGGGGTTTGGACCGACCCACTGTGCGTCGTTCTGAAAGAAATATCGACGCATTGATGAATTTTTGCATTGGACGCTTTTCAATCTCTTGTCGGCTGGTACCATTCCTAATTAATTTTTCTGTTGGTATACTAATCCATGCAGAAATGGGGCTCATCACTGATGATGATAATGATTTTTTATGAAAATTGTAGTCCGTTTCCAACTGCTCTGCTCTTCTCTGTGTTCTGCGGAAGGCAGAATGCTTATGAGCGGCTCAATCTATACTGCCTCGGATTCTCTTGTACGAGTTTACTCAGACGGACAGTGACGAAGTTCAAGGCAGATTTTAGGTATCGATGACGTACTGCTGTTGGCTAATTTACTGGATTTTATTCAAATTTATCCATCACTTTTCGAATATTCCTACCGGTAGGACGATTATGGCGGACATTAGAATGGACGAAGCGCACTGTACATTGCAGGCGCAGAACACCCATTTCGAAATAAAATTTATATGAATTGAACATGTTTTTGAACGTGTTGTTGAACGATATAAATGAACACTAAATCAGAGCAAATTCTATCTTCGCCTGTCAAAGATTTTAAGTCCCTATTGGAAGAACCTTTTTGTATGATAAAAACATTTAAATTTTCTCATTAAGCTTTAAAAGACTTGAAGAATAATGACTTGATAAAGCAATTTTTTTTTTGAATAGTTCATAGTAAATTATTTTTTCAAATCAAACAATCTAAATTCGGTTATTAATGATCTCATACAAATTATATTGTTGCGTCTTCTTAACCGCAAAACCTCATTTGTCTAATACAATTTCCATAGAAATAGACTCAGTCTATCTTACACTTAAAATCACAGCAGTAGCAGGCCCGTAATGATCTCCATTATAAAGTAATTAATAAACCATGACATATTTTACTTAAAAAAGAAGATATACATACATACATATATATATGAATATATATATTTTTATGCTCAGATAAAATGAATTCTTTCGAAAACCAACCATAAAAATATGATGAAATTTAAATCTTCACAGCAGGTTTTTCATTTCTCTTTTATAAATTTAATTTTTTTTATTGGAAAAATAATATGAACTGTTTGAGTAGCTGTTACCAAAAAAATCACAGGCAATTTATTAATCGAAATTCTATGGAAATCATAACATTATAGACCAGTTAATAGATATCACAACTATTTTAAGCAGATAAAATGAATTTGAACCTTCTTTACGCTTTGTGTGGGGCTGAGAAAATAAAAATTAGGTTGGGCACGGCATGTGTAAATACTAGTGTGCATGGATGTATCTTCTAGTGTTAGTTAGTGTGTGATAAAATAACAATTAACCCTTTTTTTTAAAGAATTGATAAGACATTAAAAACAAAAGGAGGCAAAAAAAAAAAAAAATTAAAAATTATAACAAAAAATGCCACACATACAACTAATAAACAAACTCGTATTGTGCCTATAAAATTAAAAACTAAATTGACTCAGTTTAAATTGTTCCCGGTACTTGATCTCTTTTTTTGTGTGAAGTTGTTGTGGTTTTTAATACCAAGAAACGAAAGAAAAAAAATTAACGTTAAAAACAATTCAAAAACATATAAAATAAAAAAAAGGAACAAGATCACCAGAATGCTACATACATACAAAAGAAATGCACACGTTTATTTTACACAAAAAAGGAGGAGTGTTTTGTTGCTGTTCATAATTTTATAGGAAATTATTATTCTTGGGAAATTAAAGCAACACTGAAGCAGACGGACAAACTTAAACTTACACACAAGACAAGAATACAGTAGCCGACATATATGACAGTTAAAATATGACAACTTATAATTTTCGGTCTTTCAAGGAAGCCGAGAGCGTTTTGAAAACAAGACAAATCAATAAAGCGAAAATACTAGTGTGCGCACATGTTCGTTCATACATTTCAAAAACTGTATGAGTGCCACTGATAGTAAAGTGTGTGCCAATGCTTAAACATATAAACATATATACATACACACATAGATAAATGATTAGAAGGTTTATACCCAAAGGCTGGAGATAGGTTAGGGTAATTTTCATACCCAAAGCGGGTGAAGTAAGCCACTTAAAGACGAAGGACTTCAACCAATCAGTCTTTTGGCGTTTCTTTTGAAAACATTAGAATCATTGATCTGCATTTAAGGAACACAATTGATATCCGCGTGATAAGTGGCGCTAAGCATGCCCAACGAAAAGGCAGCTCTGCTGAGAGTGTGCTGCATGACGTGGTTGGTGGTTTTATAGAGAGAGGACTACAGCACAAGGATTACACACTGGCTGCATTCTTGGACATTGAGGAAGCCTTTAATAACATCAGTATAAACGCTATTAAGGATTCGCTGGAGACACTCAGGGCTTACAACTTTCTAACGAAGTAGACAGTTATCATGCAGAATCATCAACTCCAGTATAGGAAGGAAACAACTGAGGAGATTAGGGACAACAGGTACACCATAGGGATGACTTTTATTACCTCTATTGTGGTTGTTGACAATGAACGCAATTTTTAGGCGTTTGACAGTAGTAGTAATTATTAGTATACAGTTATCATGCAGAATCATCAACTCGAGTATAGGAAGGGAAAAACTGAGGAGATTAAAGACAAGAGTAACACCGTACGGAGGAGTTTTATCAACTCTATTGTGGTTGTTGACAATGAACGCAAATCTTAGGCATTTCGACAAGAGCGGACGGAAGATAGTTGCATACAATTTTTAAACAACTTAAGTCGAAGTATCAAAAGTGGTAAAATTTTTACTTTCGCTGCTTTTGCTTTTTCCAACTGTTTAAAATAAAGAAATACTTTTCCTTGTGCTTGTGAAAACAATCAGCAGTCGAAGCAGAAGCAGAAAACTAATCATGAATAATTGCGCAACACTTTCAACAGTCGACGATTTCAAAAGTTTGTATCTGATTTAAGCTGGATTCACCCATTGTTTCGGAACAAAATTTTTGTCCGGACAAAATTTTTTTTATATGTAGTTTGACGTTTCTCTTTTTGAGAGAGAGAGAAGAAGAGAACAAATTTTGTTCGGAACATTTTCTACTTGAATTGGTTTAATTTTAATTTTTGTCCGGACAAAATCGAACTGAGCTGCCAACTTTTTTAATTTTTCAGCCAAAGTTGAACTGAGCTGCCACATCATGTTATATAAATAATAAAAGCACAGAGTATACTTGTATTTATTACAATAGAAATAAAGAAAAATTAAGAAAAACATATCCATATGTATGGAGTTGAAGGAATCCATTGCAGTAAACAATTAAAAAGATGTGTGTGACACAACAAATTGTAATCATTTGCCGCTGTGCTGCCACCTGTAAAATTAAAACTCATCGTTTACACACGTATTTCATATGGTAGCTTTGATTTTCCAGACAAAATGTTCAAAATGGATGAATCGTCTTGCAAAAAACTCTCAGCAAAAAAAAATTTTCTCCAAACAAAACTTTTGTTCCGAAACAATGGGTGAATTCACCTTTACTGTTGCTTTTGGTTAGTTGCTCTAGTAAAAGCATAAGTAGTCTGTGTGCTTTTGTAGGTACCAAATAGTCACAGTCGAAGAAGCAAAAGCTCTTGCTTTTAGAAGCTTTCAGCGGGTTCAGTCAACTATTTTGTGGTGTTTGTCATGTTTTTGTTGCTGTTGCTTAAAACTTCTAAAAGCAAAAGTTTTTGCTTCCTTAACTGTGACTGTTTGCAAAAGCATCTAAACCGTTTCTGCTTTTACTTCCGATACCAACTAAAAGTAAAAGCAAATCAAATTCAAACTTTTCATATTGTCGACTGCTGAAAGTACTGCGCAATTGGTCATTAATCGTTTTGTGATTTTGCATTGACTAAAACTGTTGTATTTTTCAAAAGCGAAAGCACAAGCAAAATGATATGAAATGAAAAGCATTTCAATTTTCTAAACACTGGCTGCACATGCAGACGACGTGGTTTTACTGGTAACGGGAAAGTTTTTCCCCACTATCAGTAAAGTCATGCAGTCGGCGTTGGGCAATCTATCCTTCTGGGCCAACAGCAAAGGAACAGTCCTTTCCGCTTTTTTTGGGCACTTGGCACACAGATGTAAACCCGGCCTAAGTGTGCGCCAAGTCGAATGTTGTCGAGATCGTGGGATTGGGAGTTATTTCGCATTTATAATTTAGTTAGCAGAGACACCTTCAGCTATCACTGCCACGAACCACTTACCTTTTAGCAAAGACACAAACCATATTGGAAATTCCAAAAACTAGGCTAAGAATTCCCTAAATCCCAGGAGATCCCCGGAACTTCCCCTTCATTTCTCGGCTTTTAATGTTTTTCTTTTAAATGCATACTCACAATTGCAAATACCTACTTAGTCATTGAGAACTTTATTAACTGGTTTTCGTAATAACAAGAAGCCTGGACGTTTTGCATTCACACTATCGCACCTATACGTATTATTTGAATTTTCGATATGTACATACCCAGCAAAAAAATTCAAAAAAGGTAATCGAGTTTGGAATTAAGCATTTTTGGTGGAAGCTGTTCCTTACTGGATTGCCATCTTAATGATTTTAACAAGGCGTGAGACTAAAATAATCGATTCTTGAGAAGTACTTACTTTTTTATTTGGCAACTTGTTCACGTAATCTATTTGATCTAAAAAAATTATTTTCCTCATTAACAACTTGTACATAATTTTTTTTAAATTTTAGGTAATGTGATTTGTAAGCGAGTAATGAAATTTGGTAATCAGAAAAGTAAATCGTTATATGGCAAGTAGTAGTCTTGATCTTGTATCGGGAACAGAAATGTGTAGGCTGCTAAGGTTTGCTAAATCTGTGTGGGAGTCATTCGATACAGGCACCGCGAACTAGGCCGCCAGATTTCTTGTCACATTCGGGTATCGCTAAGGATCAATCTTGGTCTATGCGAGGTCCTTTGACCACCCAGACTAACCTAACCTAAGCTAACATGGCAAGTAGTTCTGATGGTAATGTGTAATTTTTTGCTGCGTATTAATACAAAATAAAATAGTCTGAAAAGCGCTTTAACAAATATTTTAACTTCCTAAAGAAAATATATATAGCCGTATTGATATCAAAAAAAATTTTGTAGAACAGCGTTATTATGCCATATGCGCTTAAATAAATTAATTCTATTAAAATTATTTTAAAGTCTCGGATATTATTTAAAACAAGAAATATATTTGAAAGGTTTGATACTCATAAAATATATATGTATAGATATGTAACATACTTACATACATATGCAACGCTTGGTAATTTGAACAAACATTTTATTTATCTTATATAAAATACCTACTAAGCCGTTGTTATCACATTGTCGGAATCTTTAAAAACCACACAAGCGAGTGACTCTAAATCCGCCGCAAATGAAATCAAATTTTAAATACGATATAATAAAATCACATAACATGTCCTTAACTGTTTTATTTAAGCAGAATCACAAGGAAATCTTTTAAAACGAAAGGAACCATTTGTTCCATTTTATGCGATCTTACATAATTATTCTTAAAGGCTTAAGAAATAAAAGCAACGTATTAAAATAAATATAAAAAGAAAACAATTTTATAAAGTATCATTTTTTATTTACTAAGTTTTTTTTTGTCGTTTCTTATTTCTTTTTGAATTTCAATTCAAGTCCACCTGATGATCATTGAAAAAATTACTATCATTAATAACGCAGGCAAGCAGGCAGGCAGGCATTCACTGAGCCAGCGAGAGTTGGGCCAGATATCCTACGGTGGTTTTAAACCGCTCATGTGGTTTATTTTACTCTTATATTTCGTTTATTCCTTAAACGTGTGTTAATATTTTCCTCATCCCTTTTATATGTATGCTTAACGTTCTATGTATTTTTTTTTCTTCTTTCCTTTGCTTCTTAATGCAAGAGCATATTAATGATTTTCAATTAATTTAAACCAAGAAGATGAAAAAAAAGAACGAACTGTCACAAAATGTTTTAAAACTGTCCGTACCCGTGATTCATTGAAAATGTCAATATTGTAGCCGACAATGTGTTGTGACATAAGAGGCAAAATAAGGCTGTAACAAGGACTATCATTAATGTAAAGAAAAAAGAGTTGGAAAATTTGTCAAAATACTGACTGCTTCGAATTCTCAGAAAATATTAAATGTAATTTATTTTAAAATGATACGAGTATTAAAAAGGTTAAAGGAACGAAAACAGATTTAAATCGATTGAATTGTTTTTTTCTTTCTTTGGCGATTCAAATTAGTGGAAATAACATAATTGAGTGTTGTTACTTTCTTAGAATCTAATGATCCAAATTAAATTGAGTAAGAGTTGGTGTCGACAACACAGCTGAGCTATTTTTTTTAATTTAAAATTGTCCAGAAACTCTGAAATTGGTTAATGAAAAAGACATGGAGAAAAAATATAAGTTCCATTCGAGACTTGCAATTTTTGTTGCAGCAATTCTTGATTATGTGGGAGAGTGTTGAAATAGAAATACACGTATGCGATTCTAAAAGTAATAATGGTCCTGTATTCCGTAAATGCGCACCACGAAAAAAAAAATTAAATTAAAAAAGTTTATCTCAACCGTGATGCAAACTGAAATTATTTATAGCGCTAGGCAATATTTTTCAACCTTTTTACGTAAATACTAAATTATATTTTATTTTTTTTATAAATATCAGAAATTCGTTAGGGAGGTAGTAATACATGTCCTTGTAAAAATGAAACTAAATTTGTCACTGAGCTAAGAAGTATAGTTTTATAACTTATTAGTGGTTATTAGTGCATTTTGAATATAAATACAATTAAAATGTAATTTCTGCAAAAAAGGATATATGGAAGGTAGTCACGTCCTTGCACTGAATCGAACAAAATTTACATTTTAAGGGTATGTGCTAACTTTTAGTGACTTCTTTTCATAAATTCAGCTAAAATATATATTTAAAGAAAAAGGATATATATGAGATAGCCATGTCCTTGCACCAAATTGCACAAAATTTACAACAGAGCTTAGACTCATAGTTCCAAGAATTTGCATACATTTTGATTGATTTTGCATTTTAATAATAAATTCAGCTAAAATTTATTTTTGAAGAAAAAGGATATGTGAGAGGTAGTGATGTCCTTGCACAAAATTTAAGAAAACTTACAAAAGAACTTAGACACATAATTCTAAGAAAATATATGTATACATTTTTTTTAATCCTAAATGCAGTAAAATTTTTAATTGATGAGAAAAAAGATATATGGAGGTAGTCATGTCCTTGCAGGAATAATTTACAACAGAGGCATAATTCTAAGAATAAATATAAATGTTTCGTGGCTTTTAATCATAAATGCAGATCAAAATAATTTTTTTTTAGAAAAAGGATATATGGGAAGTAGTCATGTCATTGCGCCGAATCAAACAAAATTCACAACAAAGCTTACACGCATAGTTCTGATATATGTACATATATAAGTTTTTAGTGCGTTCTAATAATAAATTCAGTTAAAGTTTATTTGTGAAGCAAAAGGATATATGAGAAGCAAAAGGATATATGAGAGGTTTGCATGCCTTTGCACAAAATTCAACAAAAACTACAAAAGAACTTAAATGCATAATTCTAACAATATACATATATAAATTTTTAGTACTTTTTAATTATAAATGCAGTTAAATTTTATTTGACGAGAAAAAGGATATATGGGACGTATGCAATTCCTTGCACTGAATAGGGCAAAACTTACAACAGAGCTTACACGCATAATTCCAAAAATTTATTTTAATTTTAACTGCGTTCTAATAATAAATTCAGTTAAACTTTATTTTTGCAGAAAAAGGATATATGGGACGTAGTCATTTCATTGCACAAAATTAACAACAGAACTTAGATTCATAGTTCTAAGAATGTAGATACATTTTTAGTGCTTTTTAATCATTAATGCACATCAAAAAAATTTTTTTTGAGAAAAAGGATATATGGGAGGTAGTCATGCCCTTGCACCGAATGAAACAAAATTTACAACGGCGCTTGCACGGATAATTCTAAAACTATATATAAACTTTTAGTGTATTCTAAACATAAATTCACTTAAAATTTATTTTTGAAGAAAAAGGATATATGTATGGGGCTTAATCAATTCCTTGCACCAAATGGAACAAAATTTACAACGGAGCTGAGACGCATAATTCTAAAAATATATTTAAATTTTAAGTGCGTTCTAGTCATAAATTTAGTTAAATTTTTTTTTAGAAAAAGGATATATGGGCGGTATTCATGTTCTTGCACCTAATCGAACAAAATTTTCAACAGAGCGTACATGCATAATTCTAAAACTATATATAAATGTTTAGTGTATTCTAAACATAAACTCACTTAAAATTTATTTTTGAAAAAAAGGGATATATGAGACGTAGTCAATTCCTTGCACTGAACCGAACACAATTTACAACAGAGCTTACACTCATACTTCTAAAATTATATTTAAATTTTGAGTGCGTTCTAGTCATAACTACAGTTAAAATTTAATTTTTGATGAAAAGGATATATGGGCGGTAGTCGTGTTCTTGCACCGAATGGCATACAATTTATAACAACAATATAATGTTAAACTTTAAATCCAGATACCAAGTTTCGCTACATTTTGGTGCAAACTGTAGCTAAAATTAAAAATTTTAAATCTAGAAAGTATGGTAGGTACGCACGTCCTTGGAGCGATAGTTTTTACACTAAAATTTTTTGTTATTTTAGCTATTAGAAGCAAAAAAAAAGCACTGTGCAGCGCGCCGTGGAGAAGCCTGTTAAACCTTTTGATCACAATGATCCAGCTCTAATTTTTATGTTCTTTAAATTGTTATATAAAATTATCCGCAGCACTCAATTGGGTCTTTAAATTACACTAAAAACTAAAAACGATCTTACCTTGCGCTCAATTTTAAGTTAAAGTTAACTTGTAATAACCAAAAAATATTTATCTTTCCGATAACAATTCTCACTTTACTTAGTGTTACAAATAAAACTCATAAAGATTTTTACACACGTGGCTTTTTTTATATAATGTTATATACAATTTCATTTATTTATTTAATTTTTTTTTTAATTTTGTTAGGTGAGATATTTACGTCTAATAGATCTTTACATATTGCATATATTTTATTAACTATGTAAATCATTAATATAAATGTTAAGTTATTTTATTTGATTTTTTTTTATAAATGTTAAATGATTAATTGGAAACTAACACTTACATACATACAAACATAATATTAAATTTTATCTATAGAGATACTCATTCATTAAAAAAAAGTATGTACATATAAGTTTTATTTTATTATCACAGTTTTATTATTATTACTTTTTTATGGGTATATTAACTTCTTCTTAAAGTGTTAATCCTAAATTACGAATAAACATAATAATAATAATAATTTTATAAGTGTTCTTTAATGACTAATTGTTGTTGTTGTTGTTTTTTATAACTTTATTAAAAAAGTACACAAGTTTTATTTGATTTATCATTTGCAAAGTGCATCCATCATTTTGTTTTTAATTTCTTTTATGAACTTTTTTTTCATACACTCAAAAGCGAGAGATTTGAGTTGTAAGGTAAACAAGTTGAAAATTTTAATTGTTGTTTTTAAAAAAAAAAATTAATAATTTAATAGCTGTTTAAGTAGATTTTTTTTTATGTGTGTGCAATAATAAATTGAACAATGATATTTAGTTAAGAGGAGTTATATTTATAAGAGTAGGCTTTTATTACAAGTGGCTACTAGGCAATGAAAATAAAAATATACTCGTAATTAAGTGAGCAGTAATTAAAAATATTTTTGATTGCATTGGATAACCCTACAGTCGGTAATTCGTGCTTATCAGATTATTTTCAAAGCTTATCATTATTATTTTCCTAAAATAATTCAAGACCAGCTTTTTTATACTAAATTTCGCATATACACTTGGTATAAAAAGTCTGCTTACATAAACTTTGTCTATTAAAAAGAAACAAAATAGTTATAAAAATATATATATATTATTTCAAAAACGAATTTTATTTATTAAATACATATCAGTCTTTAGAAAATAATGTAAAACTTAAGCAAAAGTAATTCACAGTTAACAACAGGATAATAAAAACAAAAAAATTCATTGAAAAACGTACGAAAAAGTCTGCGTACGCCTTTCGAAATACGTTTTTATATATTTATAAATCGAATTTTTTAAAAGGTTTTAATAGCTGGTTGGATAGCATTTACGTCTCAGAATGTCCATTAATCTTTTTGGCATAGATTGAACTAGTTTTGTAGTTTCTTCGTGTGTTATATTGCTCCATTCCCGCTGCATAACATCTTTAAGCATTGCTTTTGAAGTTATTTGATGTTGTTGGATCTTTTTCTCCAGTAAACCCCAAAGATGCTCAGTAGGATTGAGATCTAGTGATTGAGGAGGCGTTCGCAATTGCTTAGGAACATTGTACAGAAGCCATAGTTTCACTATATCAGCGGTATGCTTAGGGTCATTATCTTGCTGAAAGATAAATTGACCCTGAAGGCCCAATTTTATTGCACTTTGCTGTAAATTGCTTCTTAAGATGTCCAAATAGCCCCTTTTATCCATAGTTGTTATAATGAATTGCAGCTGGCCAACACCTTTTGCTGCCATGCACCCCCAAACCATGACACCACCACCACCATGCTTCACTGTACTAGATAAGTGTTCTTTATTAAGAGCAGTGCCATCTTTTCTCCACACTATTTGCCTTCCCTTTATACCAAAAAGGCAAAATTTGCACTCATCTGAAAAATTTACCTTTTCCCAGAAGTCTAGAGGCTTGTTTATATGCTCTTTAGCAAATGCTATTCTTTTTAGTCGGCTGAAATGTGAAATATATGGCTTTCTTGGTGCTATACGGCCATGGTAATCATTTTTTTAAGCAATTTTCGAACACTATCACTACTAATAACTTTTACAAAATTAATTTCAACATCGTTTGCTACTTTTGAGGCTGTTACCTTGGGATTCTTTTTAACAGATTGAATCATAAACCTCTTTTCTCGTTCAGTAAGTTTGGATGGACGACCAGATCGCGGCTTAGATATGAATAGTTTAGTTTCTTTGTAATTATTTATCACCCTTTGAATAGAAGAATGACATCTTTCTACAGTCTCACCGATCTTTCTAAAACTTTCTCCTTTTTTCCATAAGTTGACGATAATTTCGCGCTCTGCGGGACTTATCTCTTTTTCTTTGCGATCCATAACAACTATGCAATTAAAATGTTTGTTAAATACACCAAATACACGTAAGAACACGGATTTAAACAAAAACTATATGCAACGAATAATTACAACTTAAATAATCCCGTTAGATTATTAATGTACGCAGACTTTTTCTTAGCTAGAGATGGAACTTTTCCCAATTTAAGATCGATAAAATGAATGTTACCGAGCATTGTGAAACAGAGTTGCCATAAATAAATTAGTAAGGAGTTAGTCTGTTAAAAAAACCCTAATTTAGATTAGGTGTTTTAGTATTTAACAATAATTTGGAAAATAAAACTATTTCTAAGCATATGTACGCAGACTTTTTATGCCTAGTGTACATAAAAGATAGTCTAGCTTTACAATATATGTATCTGTGCTTAGGTCGAGCCAAGTGGACTTTGAGTTAGTGGCACTTCTGTAAGCTTCATAGCAACAAATAAATGACCGTTAAAATTTAAAGGGTGTTGTAAGGCGAACAACGAAAATTATTGAAATCATAGTAGAAACCTACAGTACAATCACATAAACACATAAACACTTAAAATTTTCAAAGTTAGTACATTTTTGTGCTGAATACACAAAAAAGCACTAACATTTAAAAAATATAAACTAAAGTTCTATAAGTTAATGCAATTTCGACAACTTGCTGTATCTTGGGAAAACGTAGCTAAAAAATCTCATAATTAAAAAAATCGCCATAACGAAAAATCCGTTAAAACTAAAAGCAACCGAAAAAAATCGTAAAACAAAAAAAAAAAAAAAAAAAATAGCTCCAAAACTAAACTTAATCGTTTAAACCTAAATACTTCACCGAAGACTACAAAAATCGTCTAAAAAAACTACAAACTTAAACTTTCGTTTAAATCGAAAAACAATCTCTTAAACGAAAAAAGCGCCAAAACTAAGAAAAAATAATCAAAACTAAGAAAAAATAGTCAAAACTAAATCGCCACTCCAAAACTAAAAACAAATCGTTTAAACTTAAACAAATCGCCAAAAACTGCAAAAACCGCCTAAAAAAACACCAAAACTAAAAACAAAAACAAAAATCGAAAAAAAAAATCCCTAAAGCCTGGTACTCCGTTCGAAGTTGTGAAAAATTTTCAGCAACATTGATTATTTCGCGTGAAAATTTTGGTATGTACTAAATGTAGCCCAACTTGCATCTGAAACTAAAATGATGCCAGAGTCATTTTGCATGGAAAATGGTAGTAAGTACTCTGTTCAAATTTATTTCGAGAATATTTCATACCAAACACTTTTACATGTACTTTGGCAGCATTTCGCACGAAATAGTGAACAGAGTACCGGGCTTAAAACGAGAAAAAAGCCAAAACTAAAAAAAGGCGAAACAATAAATAGATCGCCAAAAACGAAAAAAATGCCTAAGCAAAAATAAAACGCCAAAACTAAAAAATAGCTATAAATCTAAAAAAATCCCTAACACAACAAAAGCGCAAAAACTCCAAAAATAAAGGTCAAAACAAAAAAAATCGCCAAAAATCAAAAAAAAGTCGCAAAAACTAAAAAAAATCGTTTAAACTTAAATAAATCCCAAAAAAACTGAAAAATCGCCTAAACAAAAAAGAAAAAACACCAAACTTATAAAATAATAAAAAAATCCTTAAACAAAAAGAGCATAAAACCAAAAAAAAAAAAAATCGCAAAAACTAAAATAAAACGCCATAACTAAAAAAAACTAAAAATCGAAAAAATATCCCTTACACAAAAACAGGGCTAAAACAAAGAAAATAAAGGTCAAAACAAAAAAAAAAATCGTCAAAAACCGAAAAAATTACAAAAACTAAAAAAAAATCGTTTAAAGTTAAATAAATCGCCACAAACAGAAAAAATCGCCTAAACAAAAAGAAAACGCCACAACTAAAAAAAGGAAAAATCAAAAAAAAAAAATCCTTAAACGAAAAAAGCGCCAAAACTAAAAAAAAATCAAAATAAAAATATCGCCAAAAATAAAAAAAAATTGCAAAAACTAAAAACAGCTTTAAAACTATAAAAATCTTTTAAACTTAAATAAATCCCCAGTAACTGAAAAAATCACCTAAAAAAGAAAAAAAAAACGACTAAAGATTCAAAAATAAAAAAAAAAATCGCTGAAACGAAAAAAGCCAAAACTACAGAAAGAGATCCAAAACAAACAAAAAAACGTTAAAAACCAGAAAAATTCACAAAAGCTAAAAACCACTCCAGAACTAAAAAAAATCGTTTAAACTGAAAAAATAGCCTAAACAAAAAAAAAACGACAAAACTAAAAACCAAAAAAATATCCGACACGAAAAAGCGCCAAAATGAAGAAAATAAATTCAGTAAAGTGCGACTTTGATTCGCGTACGAAGGTTTCCGTACATTCGGTTTTCATCATTTTTTAATGTGGCTTTTTGACGTTTTTTTCAGTTTAAGAGATTTTTTCAGTTTTGTCGCTTTTTTCTCGTTTTGGCGATTTTTTCTGTTTTTGGGTTTTTTTAAATTTTGGCGATTTTTTTTCTGTTTTTTTTTCATTTTGGCGATTTTTTTTTCATTTTGGCAATTTTTCCGGTTTTCGCGATTTATTTTAGTCTCAGGGCTAATAAATCAGTGAAAGTTTAAACGCTGGTTTAGTTGAACTAAACTCAAATTTATATGTGGTTTAAACTCAACAGGAGGAAATCAGTGAATCATACCTTATATGTAGTTTAAAAAATAATATTGTAGCAGCATTAGAATAAATGTCAAAGAACAGCTGTTTTGCAGCAGGCTATCAATTCTTTGCACAATCAAAAAGGCAACATTTTTTTATAAATTTCAATTAAAGGTCACCAAAATTTACTGAGAAGATACAGCAAGTTGTCAAAATTACATAGTCAAAATTGCATTAACTGATGGAACACTCTTTATTTTAAATTTTTTTAAATTTTAGTGTTAGTTGTTTTAGTCTGTTATTTATATATAGTTAAGTTGAAATATACCAAAGCATAACCTAAATTAAGGTGTTATTCCAAATGAGGTTAGAAGTCTTAAAAAGATACATAAGTCGCAAGTCATAGTGCTATAACTTCCTAAAAAATCACACAAATTAATTGAGATTGATTTTACGGATGTACCATTAACTCGAAATCAGCTTATCTCGACTGAAACACTTTGTTATTTTTGCCATAGTTATATTAATACTAGCTACTAGCCACGGCTTTGCCCGGAACTAATTTCTAACCCGGCTTTATCTTTCATTAAAACCAGTTTGATAGTTTTGGAGGGGCAGAAATCGCCCCCTCTTGTGTCTAGTTTTAGTTGCAAAAATATATAAAGCATGTGTACACCTCAAGACGAAGATGTGTCTATTGTCATTTTGTATTGTTTCGGTGAGGCAGAACTTGCCCCGGCCCCCTCCCCGTAACCACTCGTTTACCTATTTTAAAATATATAAATCCTGTGTCTTCCTTTAGAAGCAGATGTATCCTTATTATTAATATCATAAAAATAGGTTGCATAGTTTGGGAGGAGCAGAAATTGCCCACTTTTGGTGGCCCCCTTTAAAAAAAAAAAAATAAGGCATGTGTATTCTTTTCGATACAAATGTATCTGGGCCTTGAATTTAATAAAAGTCGGTGGGATAGTATCGGAAAGACAGAAATTGCCCCCTAACCACTCTTGGACCGTGTTTTTAAAAAGTATGAAGCCTGATTATTCTCTCAGGTGCAGTAGTGAGATTCACTGACTTTTTTTTTAATGATAATCGCATCGTTAAAATAATTGTAACGAACATATATCGAATTTGATATTCAGTAACATTTTTAACGATATTCGACGTATGTTAATGTCATCTGTGTCGTTATTTAAGCGACAATAATTTATGAGCTGTTAATTTTATTGAGAAAAATCAACAGAAAAAATCAGCTGCCTAACATCGTTAAAAAGAAAAGTTTCGGCAAAAATTATGATTATCGGATTGGTAAAAGTTACTGAATCGCACTACAGATCTATCTATGCTACCGGGATTAATATTTTTTATATATGTACATATTTAGAAGCTTTTTATTGCCAGCAGCTTTCGTGCATAACAGGGATAGCTAAATTTTTTCTGGGTACCTTTAAGGGGAAACTACTGTATTAGCACTTAGACCGGTGTGTGTGTGTGTGTGTGTGAATAAGTGTTAAAATGAAGTCATTAAACTTTTCAACTGTATTTTTTTTTTTTAAATGATCAGCTGCACTCACGTCGCAGATACTAAAAATATTATACGAGTATTTTTTCTCGCACGCGCAAAACAATTAATTAAATATGAATTGGCTGCAAAAAAAAAAAATAAAACAAAACAAATAAACAGCAAAAAAACACATGTTCGAACATGCGTTGGCATGAGTGTGATTTTTCTCTACATTTTGTATTTGGTCTACTTCCTCAAAACAGAACGTTTTAATGCACATACATACATATTTTTCTTTTCTTCTTATTTTTATTGAGCATTAAAAATTATTAACAGTCATAAACTTAAAGTTTATTTGCAATGAAAAATTGTTTTTGCCACAACATAAAGCAGGTATTTATGGGATTTTTTTTTTGTTCTTCTTAACTAAACCGTCTTAACGGGCACATAAACAAAATAATAAAAGCAAAAAAAAATAAAAAATAAAAAATTAATGCAGTTAACGCGGTTTGAAAAGAGCTTTGGTTTATGAGTTTTTAATGGAACTGGCAGTTGAGATAAATAGTTTTGAAGTGCGAACGATTTTAATAGTTTCGTTTTGTATGGATTTAAATTTTAAAAGTATGAAAGTGTAGCTGTTTATTTTGCCAATTAGAATAAAATAAGTATTGAATGTAATTAATAGAAATTGCATTGATTGAAAAGTAGATAAAAAAAATATTTTTTCAAAGTAGAAAAGTAGTTATGTACTTGTCTCCTCTCAAACGAATTCTTGATTCAACTTTTTCCAGTAAATATTGAAAGTCAAGCAGTTTTAACCAGATATGCACTTGAGAATGCTGTGCTAATAAGGCAAACATTCTGGAATATGTTGCATTTGGCTGATGTTAGGGGAGGTCGAAAATTCACCCAGAGTTGCAGACATGCAAAAAAAATACCTTTTAGAATTGCTTTATATCGAAATGGTGTCTAGCATTAATCTCTACTATCCTGAAAAGAGTCTTTTATATCCGATAGGGATATCTGTCGTAACTACCCTGTTCTCCGCACATTTAGAGGTCTTCGTCAAATTTACGGTGCACATAGTCGTCCATTTGAGCACCTAATACGCAATACTGTAATCAGAGAACGAGGCCGATGTATAATTTTTGTCGGCGGCGTCTAATACCAAATTGGAGAAATCGGCGGCGGCTGAGACTGATAGGAATTGCTATGCCAATGATGGGCATTGCTATGGAAATTCATTGCTACACTCTTCGGCGGCGGCTAACTAATTATGAAAATCATTGGCGGCGCGGCTGTGAGCTGACTGTAATTCGATTCATGACCACATTAACTCTTTTCGATAATATTCATCTAACTCTAGATCGTACTGTCGATCTACTCTCTAATTCGAAACGAAAGAAGATTTTTTCGAGTTGGTATGTTAATTACATGTAAATTCGAAAGCATTTTCTTTCGATTCGAATTACAGAGTAGACCCCCTGAATGTAGCAGAGTTCTCGAGTTTATCGATCCGACGCCATTCTCAGCAACTTGGTCTCTGCCGGTCCTCTAATTGGAAAATTTTTGGGAGCCATCTTGGCCTACATCCATATAATAGCCAACATTTTCAAAGTCGAGGCTCATTTCTGGTTTAACGGGCGTGTAGACGAACCGAATTGCAATTTTTGGCGAGAGTACAATCCTCTTGAGATGCTATTATATCCCGAAAAAATCTTTATTTAGTGCGGCTTACATGCCGAAGGCGTCATGGGCCCATTGGTCTCTCAAATCGAAACCGCTGCCATCATTACCGTGAATGGCGAACGCTACAGGCAACTACTGTACCTGGATTCAGAAACATTTTGCATATTAAAAATCATAACATTCATGAATCACCCTTATTCCAGTTGTCAACATTGAAGTCACGTCAATACAATACCAAAAATTTGGGGGCTTGTCTACTAGCGATTTCGAGAAAAATTGCGTGCTATTGCCAGTCTATTTCTACTCCCTGAGCTCTATAAAATAGCATGAACGGCTAGACAATCGCTAATTTGTTGGTATTGTGTTGACGTGATGTCGATGTTGACAACTGGAATAAGTGTGAATACATACATTTATTCGTTTGCGTTAACGATAATGAGATTCTGCAATTTATTTTTTATGAATAAGCTCGAATCCACTGAAGTCGATGCTACATTCGTACATCTTACCTGATGCAGATTTTTTTTGTCCTGGTGTTATTTATTTATCGTTTTTTTTTTTTGGTTTATAGCGATTTATTTCGTTTTTTGGCGATTTTTTTCAGTTGAATTTTAGTTTTGACGATTTTTTTAGTTATTTTACGAGCCTTTTACTTCTGGTGATTTTTTTTGCATCTTAGCGATTTATTTTATTTTTAATATATTTTTCCTTTAGGCGCTTATTTACTTTTCGGCGATTTTTCGCTTCGGTATTTTTTACATTAGAATATTCTTGAATTTTTTACACTGATGTAGTCTGCCTAAAAATACATCATCTGCATTACATTGGTGGCCCTTATTCCTTCTAGGAATTACAGAATATAATATATATATACATTACATTAAGATTTCGAGCTAAGAAACATGCTCGATTTAGAACACCCTTTAATTTTTAACTATCATACTTTTGATGTTGTATCGTCATACATTTTAAGATTGACATATTCTATGAAAATTGCAGGTAGCTCTTACGGTTGTCAAGAAAAGCGCCTGTGACAGACTGACAGACGGACATAGTAGCGGAAACAATACTTAAGTTTCCTTTTCAGGTTTGGTATACGAAAGCCCAAGAATTACAACGCATAATGATCTTTTTATAGTTCAAATTTAAAATTATAAATCAATGTTTAAAAACTAAGTTTCTTTCTGTAAGCTTTTTTGAATTTCGATTCGATAGACTTCGATTTCGGTGTGCTTTCACACCGACGAGAGAGCACAGCAGCCAGTTCCCTTTGAAAAAAAGAGATGTGTGTTAGGACACAAGGTTATAGCTATGCTGCTTAACTATATAAAACAAACTTAATGTATTAAATTATATTATATGATGATGTCAAATTCGCAGTAAATATTTCAAAACGTTTCCATCTATTTGCCATTATTTTTTTTTCTAGCAGCTTATGATTAAATTAATGTATTGATTGTGGCCGGCGGCGACTCTTAGCAGGTTTACATCCCATCGGCTTTGTTCCCTGGTTTGTGCTCATGTGCAAAAACAATAACAAAACAAATTGAGCAATATTTCTTATTATTTTTGTTTCACTCACTTCAAAGAAC
The DNA here is from genome assembly GCA_944452675.1 of Tachina lurida. NCBI lineage: Eukaryota > Metazoa > Arthropoda > Insecta > Diptera > Tachinidae > Tachina > Tachina lurida. The sequence goes on from OX101754.1 coordinate 99,298,055, forward strand.
GAAATAGAACAAAATCAAACAAATTGTTTCGTTTATTTTCGCACTCTGGTTTTAAGTACAAAGAAATCAAAACAAAAATAAATTTATAACTGTAATGGTGTCGGTTATATTTGTTACAAAAATCACGTCCTAGCTCCTGTGTCGTGACATAAATAGCATAGCGATACAAAAAAAGCGTAGTACCGCTTTAGTTTGCATTTGTTAGCTTATTTGAAAGCAAATCGCGGTCATTATTTTTGTTGTAGTGTATCATTTATAAAATAATAATAATATTTAAAATTACACTTGAAAAAAACTTTGGGGTTTAGCGAATTTTTCGGTATAAGGAAGGGGCCTGTTATTATATCGTTCGTTATACCGGGATCTGCCCATAGCTGTTTTAAATGCTTAATAAATAAAGTTTAAGCACTCCTAGTCTTATTGACTATAATTTATTAATAAACTTGTCGAATTTTAGTTGTGCCACGAGTACAATGAGCAGATTAATCTCTCTTAAAAATATAACTCTTGAGTTATTGCACATTTTTTCCTAATCAAGTTTGAAATAAGTTAGTATTAGTTAAAAAGTCTGGCTACAAAAAAAATTATTTTGTTTTACAATGTAGCCTAAAGTTATTAAAGTTTAAAGTATAATTTAGTTGTTTAGTTGCACTTAACCCTTTAGGAATTCTGTTGTGTGAGTGAGAATCTGAATAGATTTTCCAATTATTGCATTTCCAAACCTGAGCGACTGGTATGTGAGGACGAGACATCACTGCCATAGGAGGTGTTTAGGCCACTAGTATTCCCCGCATATGCCAAAGCACTGGCCGAGGATGCACTATTGGCCATCAGACTGTGCAAGGTGTTGGCATGTTTCATATTGGGCGGCGTTTGGGGTGGTGTGTCAGGTTGTATTTCCGGAAACCCCAAGCGACCTTGCTGCTGTTGCTGTTGCTGCAATTGTTGTTGTTGTTGTTGTTGTTGTTGCTGCAGTTGTTGGTGTTGTTGCTGCAATTGAGAGTTTATATTTTGGGCAGCATATTGTTGGCTCATGTGCATCATATTCGCTGAGGTGTTTGCTGTATTATTCATTTGCCCTGCATAATTGCTGGCAGCAGAATAACCCGTGGTCAGGCGTGAATAGGGAGAGGTGGCGTTCACGTAGCTGCTCATCATAGACAGGGGAGAATTGTTGGCCAAGTGATTATTTATTTGTAAATTATTGGCATAATACGATTGGGCAGCCAGTTGTTGTTGTTGGCTATTACTCATGTAGCTGCCTGCGTGGCTGGGAGGTGGTGTTTTATTGGCCACTGTGTCGGCCACACTCCAAATTTTTGGTTTTGTGGCTGGTATAGGTATGCCACACTCGTCCCTAATATTTGAGGCAGGATGGGTGGTGATTAGATAACCTTGTTGCTGTTGTTGATAGTAAAGACTTTGTGTGTGGTGCTGCTGCTGCTGTTGTAGTTGCTGTTGCTGTTGCTGCTGCTGCTGCTGAAGTTGATGCTGCTGTTGTTGCTGTTGGCTTTGGTAAGGATGATAGGAATTATTGTGCTGGCCGCCGCTTGTTGTGCCATATAGTGAGGCTGTATTGTAATTATCCAGCTGCCTGTTAGCCGTTAAATTTTCTGGCTTACGATCCTCGTCTTCGTCCTTTAAAGCATGTTTAACATTTTGGTGATTATTTTTATGTTGGTCTTGTTCTAAAATTGAAACAATAAATTGAAAAGTTCAACAACTTAAGTTACAATTTAAATCTCCGAATTGTATGAAATGAAATATTAAATCTTTTAAATCTTAAATTTTAAGATCCCACCCAAACCGCCTTAAAAATTAAAATGCTTAATGGATTTTTAGTTTTCTAAAGAAACAATTGTTTTGCTTTTGTTATTTCTTGTCCTTAAGTCAAGTGCTGTCAACTTCCGGTTTATATTTGAAAGTAACATTAAGTATGCTTGTGTAAAGCACTTAAAGCATGCTAAAGGTGGTGGGTGGGGAAAAGGAGCAAACTAACAACAAAATTTATGTGCAGGATTAGATACAGCTAATTTAAAAGTGATTTCCAAAAGCTTTAAGGAAAACTTTTGAAAACTGTTGAGGTTAACAAATTTCTTTTAAAAAATATTTAACCAAAATATTTGTTTCCAATTACCTTTATGCAATTGCTGACCATATAGATTGACCGTTGAGGCGATTCCGCCACCGCTATTGGCACCTGGCACCTTATGCGTCACAGGTTTATCAATTTCCTTTTCATCATCCGACAACATGGCATCATCGTCATCATCTTCGGTGCGATTCTTTGGTTCCCAGGTCATTTTGTTCTCCTTCTTTAAACGGCGTCTTGCATTGGCAAACCATGTCGATACCTGAGTCAAAGTCATTTTAGTGATAATTGCCAACATGATTTTTTCGCCTTTGGTGGGATAAGGATTCTTTTTGTGTTCATTTAACCAGGCCTTTAAAGTGGCTGTGGACTCTCTGGTGGCATTTTTGCGTCTGGATGCTAAATCGTAGGAAGCACCGTAACTGAAATTGTATGGAATAGCACAAAAGTATTGAAATCTAGTTTTTCTTTACTTATTATTATTTTTTTGCTTTAAAATATAAAGTTGAATTGAAAATGCTTTTAACGTTAAGTGGACTAAATATTTTATTTTCTTATACATACTAAGAAGACTTCTCTTCTATTGGTGAAAACCTCAGCATATGCTAAACTTTTTTTCCAGCAATTTTTTCCTTCATTTTTTCCCTTTATCCGACATACTTCTAAAGCACTTGTTGGATGTTAAAGATAAAAAAAATGAACAAAAAAAGTGTGAAAAGCAATACAGGGGCTGTGCAACTAAAAGGGGACATAAAATTTAAAGCTTTTAAAAGGGAATTATATTTTCTGCTCTCAATGGAAATATTTTGCGAGAATATTTTCAAAATTAAACGCCGTGATTCACTTGTCTTATACAACCGCATGTTAAATTTATAAGACATTTTAAAAGAATTACTTCTTACAGAAAAAAGCAAGAGTTTTATCCACGTCTACTTGATTTCGTGGCACTCTGAACTGGCTATTATTGTGATATTAGTCATTTGAATTAGCCACTTCTTTTATAAGTTGCCATACTTTCTACTTTATAAATTATAGCCAAATTCAAGTTTATTTATTAAAAAAAAAAAACATTATACAAAACAAACAACATACAACACATAATTATACAAAAAAATTCAAATTAGTAGACTTTAGAGATCGACCGAAGGCGTTTTTTTTGGCCGAAGCCGAACTTCGGCTAAAATCCTAAACTTCGGCTAAAACCGAAGCCGAAGCCGAATGTTTTAAATTTTAAAAATGATACTTGTTGTATATGAATTAAGAAAAAAGTTTGCTTTTTTGAAATCACTGAAATAGCTGCAATATCTATTGGATACATAACAAGAAAAATAAAACTATTTTGCAATTTCTAGATTGCTTTTTCATATGATCACTCACAAGAACGTCCAAGTAAAAGAAAATAGAAAGCAACAGGGTTGTATTTCAAAGCAACCCTTTCAAAACGTTAAACACAACAAAAACTGTCGGCGAGCAACGACCAAAAATAATGTTATTTTTCAAGCTTGGAATGAAAAATATTCGGCTTCGGCTAATCGGTCGATTTTTGCCGTAGGCCGAATGTTGGCCGATTACCAATTTTTGGCCGAAGGCCGAAGCCGATTAATCGGTCGAACTCTAGTAGACTTGTGCCCAACAGCTCTTTTTGAACTATTTTGATAGCGTTAGAATCAAAATTTGTTTCAAACCCATTTAATATGCATTTATGTACGTTTTTGGTCGGACTCGTCTCCAACAGAACGAACTAGTCCAAAAAGAGCTGTTGGATACAACTCTAAATTAAAGTATAGACAAAAATCTAGAGTTGTGTCCTTTTGAACTAAATAGAGCTGGTCAAGTTCGGTCAAAAACTGAAAGAGTTCGATACAAGTCTAGTTCAAAACAAGCTGTTTGTTTTGATTCCAATAGAGTTGTGTCCAACAGTTCTTTTTGAACTAGTTCGATCAGTTGGACACAAGTAGACTTGTGTCCAACAGCTCATAAGCTTTTACTAGTTTTGCAATTGCTGGTCGAAAACGTGCTTCCAGACTGTCCAAAAATTTAAAGTTTTCTTTAGTTTGGCAAACTCACTTGAGTCATGACAAGGATGAAAATGGTGCGTTATTGAAAATGATTATTTAGACTTGGGTCGATCATTGGTTTGTGGCAAAAATGAACTAGTGAACGAGTTCGACCCAAGTCTAGTCTTATTGGAATAACCTTTAAAATTATATGCATTTAATATTTGTTTTCCTTACTAAGGAATAATTTTTCTATGGTACAAGTAAGAAACCTCCAAGTTACTATGAATGATTGGATTTTGTAGATTATTTTATATTTTATATTATGATATAACTCCATCATTTATTATACATACATACATATTGACAGTGGCGGATTTATGTTTGATGACGCCCTAGGCCCCGTGAGATATGCCGCCCATTTTGCTCTATGAAGAAAAGCTTTTTAAAATCAAATATGAAATTTATAAATATTTAAATTGCACTGTGCATTACACGTGCAAGTCCGCACGGTCCTGACAGTATAGGTTCGATAGTACTACCGAAGGGAAGCAAACCCCTATAGTCAGTTTGGCGATTTCGGTGAAAAACTTTTTTTTTATGGATCTCCAAAGATTTCGAAAATCAGTATGCCCTCAAAATATGGTGTCATCAGTTTTTGGCCAACGGCTAATTCAGACTTAGTGACAGCTCTTTACTTTATATGTCAATAATGTAGCTAAGGGTCCACTAAATAAATCTCATTAACATTTAACGTCGAAAAAATTATTTCTTCACGCACTTTTTTTTTTTGCAAAAGTAAAGCAAAAAATTTGTTTTCATTTCTTTCAGAATAACTAACAGGGAGTCCTAATTTTTTGCTAACAATATTTGGCAATATAACCTGAGCGTGTCTAGTCACCCTAATTGGTCATAGAGACTTTTTTTAAACTCAACAATTTTCGTTTTCATATTTTTTTTTGTCGAAAATCATATTGTAAGTACTAGTTTACACTATGCAAATCTTATTGCTAAGCTGATTAGTTTTTTCGGGGAGAGACACGAGGGGAAAAGAAACGTTTATGTTCCCCTCGTCTCTCTCTCTCTCTCTCTCTCTCCCTCAAACTAATCAGCTTAGAAATAAGACTTGCATGGTGTAAACTAGGACTAATGAATGCACACTTCTCTGTTGAATTTCAGTAACACTTCTTGCAATAAATGTATAGTCTAGTAAAAAAACCAAAAATTTTACATTCGAATTTAAAGGAATTTAAAGGAGCAGTCTGTCAAAACGACAACTATTCGAACATGTTGACTGCTGAAACTCTCCGTTAGGTATAATTTTTCGTTTCATGCGTTCGCTTTGACTGCGACTCTTTACATTTTCAGAAGCAGAAGCGTAAGCAATTACACAAATTAGAGTCCGCTCTGGTTTCGTAAATAAAAATGTAAAAGTACGCTTACCTGAATCTTGATTGATTGACAAAAATTATCAATATCAAGCGATTTAAAATTTTAATTCTTAGGGTTCTTAAAATTAGGCTTGGGCCTCACGGGCCTATACGAAAATCCAGCACCGTATATAGGACCAATACAAAATCTGCTACAAAATAAAATTGAGAGCAGACAAAGCCCAAGGGAATCTTTACAATTTTATTTAAGATTATTAAATCTATGAACACTTTCTTAAGACCGCTGCATTAAGACAAGTACTTTTACCCGTACATACGAGTATAAAATAAAATTTATTCCAACGATTTTCTTAACTTTAAATGCACAAACTCTTAAACGAAACGTTTCTTTTTTCTCTTTCTTAGTTATAGCATTTTTCAGTTTGTAAATAAGTTTGTGTGTGTGTGTGCATTTTCTGATAATAAGAAACAATTTTATTGATATTAATTTTTTTTATAATTTATTAAGTGTTAAAAGAGATGTTTGAATTTTATATTACTTGTGATAAGGTTTTATTGAAAAGTTGCCTTTTTAATTTTGTTTTGCTTTCAATTTAAGATAATTTAAACGTTGTTATTTCAATGTAATAAATCACTTAAGTTGGTTTGTATGTATGTATAGTGCTTGTCTGTCTAATTACTTTGTGACTGGAATTTTAAGTATGAAAAGTATCAGCAGCGAAATGTTTGCGTTATTAAATACAAAACTCACCCATAAGCAAATGTTGGATCATATGAATAATAACCAGTTGTTGGCTGTAAACCGGCTGTTGACCAGGCGGACATATCGGAGCCAGTGGTAGATTCTTTGAGGCTGTAAGGATTACTCTGTAAATATAAAAAAAGAATATAAAAAATAGTTTCGTAGGAAAAGAGTTTAAGTACATATTATTTATTTTCAACTTAGTATATGCTCTTAAATAAAGTTTCTTATAAAATCGTTGTTTACATAAAAAATAAACTGGTTGGAAAGGCAAATTTGTATCTGTTTAAAATTTTAACATTAATTAATTAAACATAAATTAAACTTCAGATATATAATCGCAGTCGAAATACAATCGTAATATTCTTCTCATAGCTTTCCACCTATAATGAAAACAATATATTCCTTGTAATTAAGTTTGGTGGGAATATTACCCACAAGCCCCGCACTGATAGGCTAGACACAGTAGGTACCCTCTAGCCAAACGGAGCACACAAAATAAAGTTTTTACTGATTTTCTTTCTTCCATATTTAGAGTTTGTTGCAGATTTCGTTAAGACCTATATTCACACTACTAGTGTGATACTAGACATTAGAGCTGGGTCCAACTCGTTCATTCGTTCATTTTTGCCACAAGCCTATGATCAAACCCATTTAAATTCCATGTGTTTGATCACAGGTTTGTGGCAAAAATGAGCGAATGAACGAGTTGGACCCAGCTCTGCAAAATGTTAAAAGTTGTCCAATTTTTGTACTTTGCAATGACGGACACGTACTGAATGTAACAGATCTCATAAGAAATCATGTATTTACTTTATATCAACTGCCAGTTGAAAAAGGCGAAGTTTAAAGTGTGACGGATTCTATGTGCCCCGGCCTTAACTCCTTCTATTTTTGTTCCATCGTTATAATGGGAACAAAGCACTGAGCGTAGTTAGTACAAACATACATATGTACAGTGATGCAAAATGTGGCACAATTGGGCCATTTGTGGCAATTTTGGATGTCTGCTAGCCCTGTGGTACTCTTTAGGCTATTTTGTCAATTTCAGCTTAAAATTCAGCTAATTCCTTCAACTCTTTGAGTACACTTTTTAATTGAGTTTGCTCCGTTTTAAAAACTACTTTTATTTTTGGAGATTTTTATTTAAACTGGCTACCGAAATCTGCGCCAGATCATGTTTTGAGTGGGAAGCCAATAGTATTGTACCACTTGCTATTAAACTTTTTCAAAAGAAAACAGAACAAGTAAATAACGAACGAACATAGGGCAGTATCGCAAGTACCTGAATTTAAAAATCTCAAAGATTTAGGTACACCGAAAGAATTTTGCTTCATAAGTAAAATGAAACAATTTCTTTAAAATTTTTTCACAAATCTAATGAAAATTTCATAAATATTGTGAAAGAATTTCATTGGAATTGCTTCCTTGGTTTTCTGGTTTTGTAAGAATATTTTATTGGATTTATGACAACAATATTTTCTAATTATTAAGAAACCCCTTTATATTTAAGTTATTTCATTCTTTTCATGAAATTATTTTATTGTTTCGATGAAGTTATAGCACTGCATTAATTACACGTTAAATAAATTCGATGAAGTTTTCAATAAAATAATTTTGACGAAACTGGTTTCATTAATCCAACGAAGCGTGACGTTGGTTGAATTTTAATGAATTTTTCATAAGATTAATGTCGAAATTCATAGAACTTATGCCGAAAATTCTTTCAGTGTAGAAGTAAATTTTGCAAAAGGATTTTTCTACCATTAAAAATCGTTTAGTTAAACCTTTGCATACAAAGAACTCTTTCTATTCCCCATTCCTCAACATATGTGGAAAGAATCTTTTCTTTCGACTGAAAATTTATATTGAAATCAATAAAATATGAAAATGCACCATTGTTTTCAATATAAATTTTAAGTCGAGAGTTTTCTTTAGACACCGTGAAGCAGGCCATAATAAAAAAACAATGTGTCATATTTAATACAATTAAAAGATTTAATGAAATCTAATTCTAATAATTGTTATGATGAAGATATTTTAAAACTTAACACAAAAAAAATACTCTTAACCAGGAGTAAATTGAGGAACTATTGGACTAATAAATTATAGATTATGTATAATAAAATTATAATTACATATACCTAGAATGTTTTTAAACTAAACGAATTATGGCCTTTGTACATGTGACCATCGATACATACATATAAAATATGTATTTACTTTAATTTAACAAAAAATACTTTAAAAAATTTTAATTTTTGTCGCTAATTTCCGTTTTTGCTTTAAACAAAATAAATCACATCGACGGCCCCATTCCAAAACATGCTAAGTCGACATATGTAGCATGTTATGCTGGGAATAGCATTTCTGAATTCATCGTTTATTAACTTAGATTCTGTAAACTTTTGATAGTAATCGGACTATTCCATCAAAAGTTATGAGCAAAAATGTACTTAGCATAATTTTTCAAGTTTAAAAAGCCTCCCTTTTAAATATTTTAAGTACACTTAGCTTGATCTAGTTTGCAATTCAGTACTCAAAAAAATTAATTTAAATTTTTCTCCAAACTAAAACATGCTATATGTACTTATAGGGCCATTGTAGGTGAGAAAAGACCACCACTAAGAGGACAATTTTAAGTAGGTATTCTAAGTTACTTTTAACTATGATCTACAACAAATTTATAAAGTTCAAATAAACTACAAAAATGCTATTGCAATTATTATATGATTACAAAAAGGCTCAAGGTTCTATCTCATAACATTCCCGAGATAGGTATCATCAATAAACTTTTAAGGCGTTTATCTCAAAACTAGCTTTTTTGACTTAGCATGTTTTAGAATGGAGCCGTCGACATGTATTATATTATTAATACATACTACATACCTACTTTTGTTTTTATTTAAATTAAAAAATTATAGTCAAGTACATTACGCAAATTTTTTGGCCCTATCAAAGGCAGCGTTACCGTTGTGCGACTAAAGTCGCATTTTGCCCCTTTTTCGAATGCCTTGCCACTTTTTATGCCCCTTAGTTTTAAATCCCCTTTTAGTATCATTTTCATTATTTTGTGCCCCTTTTTGCCCCTTTTTGTTCAAAGTCAACTTTAATTTTTATTTTTACAATAAATGTACGCAAATTTGTACAGATTCTACCACATTCGTCAACAAGATTTTATTTCCTATGCGTATATATGAAAAAACAAATTTTTTTTTTGGGAAATTGGCAATATGGCGTAATATTATTTTATGTGGGAGTAAATGGTGTTAAAAAGCCTTGGTATGAATCTTTTCATTTGTTTTTCCTCAGCCAAATTTGATTTGAAAGCCAAATTTGATAAAAGTACATAATTTTAAAAGGTGAAAAACTTTATGCTAAAGGAAATAATATTGTATGAAAATACCACACTGAATTGCTATCATCAAGTAATGCTTTTGACTTAAGTTCCCATGAAATTAGTTCATCATGTGAGCCTATTATCTTGGAAAAACCAGTAAAAAAGATAAAAGCAACACGAAAGTATTCCAATGATTAGCAGAGACGGCATAAGTGGGTTCAGATGGATGCAGATACCAAAAAACTAATTTGTGTTTTCTGCAATCAGTTGTTCATCTGCCGAATGAATCATTGAATCTCATGTTAAAACAGCCACAAACGTAGCCAATTCCCAATAATAAATGATGTAAAAATATCCGAGCTTTTACCACAAAAATACCGATTTTCCGAGGAAAATGTATATTGTTCAAATTAAGCTTTTTTTAAATATGATACCATGAATCCACTCGTTTAAGTCAATGGACAAATGGGCCAAAATAAATGCAAAAATATATCCATATTCACCAGTTGCAAAATCTTTATCTATATAAAGTAAAATAAAAAAACACATAAAACAAAAACATAAATTAGTTTTACGAAAAAATTATTTTCCGTGAGAAATCAATTCCGAGAGAATATTCATGATTGGGCTGATTCTTTAACTTTTTGTAAATCTTAAGAGCTGGGGTAAATTACTGAATTCGATATCAATCGAAATTTCCATTTGGAATTTCGACCGATATTAAAATAGATTTTGTGTTTTTTTTTTATTTAGTAGCTATTTATACTGCGTTTATATTGGTATAATTTGCAAATAGAAGTATATATGAAGACTGTGAGTAAAATAAGCAATTATAAAACTAAAAATTTATTTTTCTGCATACATACATCTCATCCCCAGTAATAAATAATTGTTCTCGTGAATTAGTAAGTTAGAATTCTTACTTGCAAATAACACGTGCTTATAAAAGTACATGAGTTCTCATAAAATGAATGTTTTTGAACTTCTTATACATAAGAAATTTGTTTATATTGTTTGTTTTAAATAAAAATAACTTAACAAATATGCTTGTTTCTTTAATTTTTCTTGATTTTGAAGTTGCCCCTTTTTTTCTTTGAAATCCCCTTTTTGTGCTACTTTTTTTTTGAAAATCCCCTTTTTGTGCCCCTTTTAGAAATTTTTCAACGGTAACGCTGATCAAAGGTATTTTCGCCCTTTTAAATCGTTAATTTGGCCCTAAACCAAAAAACTCCAAATGCATCACTGCATGCAAATAGATACATGCATACATACATACACACATACATAAAAACGCATTTTAGTACAAAATAAATCAATGGTTTGCTCTCGTTTAATTGGGACATCTCCTTTTCGTCACAAAGTCTACTTTGTGCTTTTAGTTGTGGATTTTTCTTAATAGTGTTCGGTCATTAATGCGTAAGTGCTCCATTTTAGTTAAAATAGTTTATTTCTCAAGTCTTCTAAAGTAAATTAATTTGTGTTAATCAAAATTTAAGACGATTGTAATTCAAGTGAAAAAATTAGTTTATCGATTGGTCTTGTAGGATAAAAGTTATAAGTGATTTGATTTCTTATTGAATTGTAAGAAAAAATGTGTAGGTAAGTAGCAAATAATTTATGTATGTACATACTCGTATGTATTTATGTACCTATTTTTCTGTTTTGGTGTCGTTCTAACGAGTATGCAAATAAGAAGAAGTATGTAAACATGGGTGAGCAAAACAAAAACAAAGAGAACGATTGCGCCATTTACTTTTGTTTTTTTATTTTTGCCCATGTCAGTGTTACCATCACGAAAATTTTAAATTAAACATGAAATGAAGCAAAATTACCCGATTTAACTGAAATTACGCCTGATCACAAATTAATGTTTTATTTATGAAAAAATTGCACCATTTAGATTCACAACAAAAGCTTAAAAAATAAATTAACAAAAAAAAATGAATAGCAATTCCCCGGGAGTTTTTCCCCTTTCCCATTCCTCCTATTATGAATTAAAATTTCCCCGGGAAAAATCTCCCCGTGAAAAAGTAGGTATTCTAAACATAAGGCAGAGGGAGAAAAAACTCCCCGGGAAAAAAGTAAGTATTTTAAATATGAGGGAGAGGGAGAATTTTTTGAGAGTTTTCTCCCCAAACATTTTGAAGGGAATTAATGCAAAAATTTTAAAATCAAATTAATAAATGTTATAAAACAATGGTAGGTATATGCATTTGTTTAGAACAAAAAGTTTAAGCACTGGAATGTTATATATCTCTCTTGCTCTAGGCATTTTTATCCAAGCCCTGTGCACATCAAAAACATGAACTACTTCTGCCTGTACAAATAATACTAAAACACTAAAAATTTCAGGCGTCCTTTAAGTTCACAAACCAGGTAAATGGAAGATTTGTTTTCCTATTATACCAAGACCGATAAGAAAAACTATGAAATTTACAATTTCCTTTGTATATACAGTAATTGGAAATTTAATCCATTCGCATCTGCAGCTGGGCAGTTTTAGCCTCCACTTTCCCAGCATAAAATTATTCTGCATGGTTGTATATGGTTACGCTGTCTATTTATTTTTTATTTAAGCAAAAAAGATATTTATATTAACGTACTATCTTATTGGCAATGAAAACACAAAGTTTTTATTAAATTTCTATTGCTGAACTCTTGCTTTATTGCAGAATAAAATGTAAACATTAAACAGCTGATTCAGATTTTCCTCTCTCCCGCATTTGCTTATTCCCCTGCTATTTAGAATAGGAGAATTATTCCCCGGGAAGAAATGATAGGGAAGAGAATAAACTCCCCGGGAATATTCATAATTGGGATGGATGAATTCCAAATTTGGTTTTATGTAGGTACACTTAGCCGCAAAACTCTACATACGATTTTAGATATTTCATATATTTTATTCCTAAGTTTTTTAAGGTTTAATTTTTTAAAATATTGTATCTTGAGTATTATATTGGCGCCACTTTATAACTTCGAGATAAAAAACCTAAACTTTTTTGGTAAAGTAAAAAATGTTGAAAAATGACACTTATAGTGTTTTCACACTGCAAGTTAAAACCTGGTTTTAACGTTTAAACCATAAACAGCTGATTGTGCATTCACACTGCCAGTTTGTTAAATTCAGGTTTTAACTCACAGACTGTCTAATAACTTTGCTCAAAATAAAATAGATCTCCTGCAGAAATGCGTGTGTTTGTTGTTGTATTTTTTTCTGCTTTTTATAATACTTATTTGACAAACTGTACAACTGTTTTTGTTTGTATGAAAAACTAAGAAACTTTACAATGCGCTCTAAAATGGAAATTATTTTATATTTATATTTTGTAAATTAATATTTTAAAATTATGGAACTAGTAATACAAAGTGAAGAAGTGCTTGGAAATAAAGTTATTATATATAAAAAATGCACAAATAAATCGCTAAATACAACTTTTTTAGTGGCGGATCTATATGTCATATCGTTTATTTTCACTTTCCAGAGGTCAATGAAAATTATTTTGTTGTTTTCCTTCCAAAGAACTCTTATTTTTCTATAATTTTTTACTTATTGTTCCTGCTGCATCCATTTTTAAGTTGAAAATCTTTCAAGCGACATCTCTTGTTATTCACTGGCATAAACATTATCAGCTGCTACCGGTCATTTTAACTTGGCAGCACTGAATTTACCACTGCGAAAACAGGGTTTCATTTCATAAAACCAAAATAAAACCAATTCAGAAATGGTTTTAAGTTGGATTTAACAAAAACAATTTGTATGGTAAAACCAGGTTTTAACAGTTGGTTTTGACATTAAAACCAACTTTTATTAAAACCAAGTCCGTGTGAAAACACTATTAGCGAAAGTTGCAAAAGTGTAAATACGCGTTTGAATTGTATCAAATACAGATATAGTAGCACCTTTTATTTTATAATTTTGTGTTCATTTAGTTTTGAAGAAATTTATTATTTGACATATTGTCAGAAGTGAACATACAATAATTGAAATTTATTTGCTGGTGGTTTAGCAGGTCTATATACGTATTTCATTGGTGCTTCAACCAAATCATCAGTAGACATCAACCACAAATTTTGAACAGTCACACACAAATCTCTTAGTTTATGCAAAGACTTTCAAAAACTATTTGAGAATTCATAAATAGTAATATTTTTTAAAATCACAGAAGAAAAAATAAGCTTAGTAGGCTTTGAAACTAATAATAATAATCCAGCAAAGAATTTATATCCAGATGAACTCATTTTATTTTTCTGCATCCTTATACAATTAGAAATCCATCGGATAAGAATAATATAGACATGCTAAGCCACCAGCAAATAAATTTCAATTATTTTATGTACTATTGATGTAAGGGATGTCAATTTTTGATATTCGCAAATACGAATATTTGAAATGATATTCGCGAACACGAATATAATATAAGAAATGTATAGACATTAAATTTGGGTTCTATTTACGTCTGCAGTATGAAATATTAAAAAAATTATTGTGAAAAAGGACTTCATACTCTTGTTGGCGTACTTTAAAGTTAATAAAAAATACTCAAAATTCGTCATTAAATAATATTTGAAAATGATTCAAAGCACAAATTTCTATAAAAAATTTAATGGATTTGTATAAACTAATATTTTTAGGCATTTATTTAAATTTCATTTAGGATTTATGCATTTATTTATTTAATTTGTTTGGAATACGAATACGGATACGAATATCTAAAAGTGGACGAATATTCGACAATTCTAATACGAATACGAATATTCGTGCAACACTAGTATGACAATATCTCAAATGATAAATTTCTTCAAAGTTCAATTAGTGTTTTATTGTATTTTCAATTCTTATTGAATGATTTTCAAAATTTTTCTGTGCTGTTCACAACAATCTCTGCCCAAGTATATAGAAATGGTTGTTGACGAAGTGTGTGGCTGCACACACAGAAAAAATTATTGTTGAAATTTGTTTAATTAACCTAGGGTTTACACGTGCAAATTACAAGTTCGAAAAAGTCGATACACTAAAATTCTTTTACTAACAGAACAACACTTTCGGCACTTGCAGTCTACTTCCAACTCAACTACCAAGGAATTTTGCAGGACATTGTTTTTTTTTTAACTTACAGCATTGATGATAAATGAAATTTGCCTTTCGGTATCAAAAAAAAAATTTTTTTAAGTACTTTTTTGATGCCGAGAGTACCAAAAATTATTATTATTTTTTATTAAAATTTTATTAACAAAAAATTATATAAAATTCATTTACAAAGAAATAAAAAAAGGAACACAAAGCATGTACTTACATATTGATGGCTTAATATAAAAAGGGCGTATTTTAATTTTTTCGAAATGGTGTTTTTAACGTTTTCTGGGAATCAACGTATAAGTGCATCCTCCTTGAAGATCTTAGTACATTACAGTTCAAAATCAAGGACTTTGGCAACTTAAAAAATTATCTCTGCATGTAAATGCCTTAGTTTTTCTCCAGTTTGTTTTCTCCTATAAAATATCAAAAATTCGAGTTCCGCCTTTTTTATATTAAGCCATCAATACTTACATATCGTTACTTTTATATAGAAATACCCTAACTCATTTAAATCGAGTATATATATACATATATAGAAAATATATACATATTTGTATATTTCCATAGAAAAACATCTAATGTATCGAAAAAATGCAAAAATCTCGATTAAAAAAAAATAATGAGTTAGGACCTTTCTATATAAAGTTAACGATATGTAGGTACAAATTGTAAAGTTATAACAAAAATAGTTTTTAGACTTCAATAAATCTTTGAACTGGATACAACTTGATACTGTTGGAACATAAAGCCTATCGCTTTGTTTTGTTTTCATGAGATTTTGGTAAGAGAAAATCCTTTCGACATTTGAAGAATAGTGAGGTATGGACATACATAATTCCATAAGCTACTCTCGATATATCAGGAAACATTTATTCATCTAATACGGTTTTAGTTTTAGCCACTGCACAGTGGGGACTTTGGCAAAATAAATGGTAATAAATTTGGAACTTCTAAACTACTGTTTGCACGATGTGCAGCCCATTATATTTTTTGCATGAAATAATTTTTTTTATAAAAAATTAAAGATATACATTCACTTATATTTTCTGAAGCATCGACATCTTTAGAGGTGTACTTAGGCTTTATAACACATATGTGTTTTAACAGTCGTCTGGCTTAAGGCAAAAGTTTCAGACTTATTACCATTTATTGCAAAAGTCGCCACTGTGCACTGTAGACCAGAAGCTGCATATATTTTCTGTTGTTAATGGTTTCAGTTAGTCCATACCAGCTAATGCTCTAACTAACTAAGATTTCACTCTCAAAGTACACTTTTGCCCTTAGAACTTTTTACAATTTTCTTTAAACTAATTTAAAACATAAGTTTTGTTTATATATATTTCAACTTCTGTGCCGCAGAAAATATCATTGAGTAAAATATGGTTTTCGTTTATAATATCTTATTATATATAATACAAAAACACGTTTATTTGTTATGGGTGAACTCTTCAATGCCCCAACAGATTTTCGCCTTCCACCCCACAAAATATTTGTAAAAGACCGGTGCGTGTTTTTATATATATTCTACCCCGGTAAATGCTACGCCCCTTTCAGAAATAGTGATTCGTCCGACAGATGGCGCAATTTCTAGTTTTTTTGTGATTTTGCACCGTAACTCAAGAACTACTGCACCGATTTAGACCAAACTTTATATACATGCTCTATGGGGCGTGAGGAGTGTTTCTGTGTAGTTTGAAGTTCGTCCGACAGATGGCCCAATATTTAGTTTTTTTGTGTTTTTGCACCGTCACTCAAGAACTACTGCACCGATTTCGACCAAACTATATATACATGCTCTATGGGCCGTGAGGAGCGTTTCTGTGCAGTTTGAAGTTCGTCCGGCAGATGGCGCAATATTTAGTTTATTCGTGGGCAAAATCCAATTTTCATATTGTACCACCAATGCCATATACAACACTAATGTTTGCTTAGGGCCAGCAACGCGGACCGGGGTCAGCTAGTATGTATATATAATTGTGAAGGATTAAACTTTTCTAAAATATCTTTACTAATAAAGTTTCGTCCCATTTGTCGAAAAAGAATTTAATTCCTGGCAAAAATAAATGCGCCCGTCTTCTGCTGCATTTCTAAGTTGAATGAAATGAATTGGTGGTACATGTGAAAGAGTATCAAAAAAAGTACGATCGTACCAACTTTCCCATCACTGACTTGTAGCAAGTAAATGAAAAGTTATTTAATATTGTTGGCTTATTAATGATTCAGTACAAATTAACTGGATTGAAGTGTAATGTTATTTAAGTTTTTACTTATTAAAAGCTAATCTGATATTTTTTTTCTTAAATACTCGTAAGGTAAGCAGTTAATGAATTTTTGAGACACAAATATCATTGTAACAATACGAATAAAGTTCAATACTATCTGGTTCCCTTCAAACTATATTTTTTTAATGTTATGGACAACTCTGCAGTAAAAAGTAAACATGCAAGTTTCAAGACAGTCGATCATTTTGCGAAATTTTCGTTGATAATGCATACTTACATGCAAATAGTTTCACGTCTAAACGCAGGGTAAAATGTAATCTACTGTCTCGACCAAAGAAATGTCTGACTCAGGCCACTTTCATAATTAGGGGTGCATATTATATATATATATTAAATTGTAATTTGAACTTCTAAATAAACTTCTTTGTTATTAAAAACAAGCTTAAATATAACTCAATGTAATTAATAAATTTCATTTGTTATCAATTTTCGAACACAATAACTGCTCATCAACTGAAAACTAAAATTTTTGTGTACGTGTGTAACAGTGATAAAAACAAAAATTTTATAAAAATCAATAATTTATTTTTCCTGCAAAAAAAAAAATGCTTTTATTAACAATAACTGAAAACAATATTTGTTGCTCCAATTTTGCTGCCTTGTGTTATTATTTTAAAGAACAAAAGTTTTTGTTAAATAACAAAAGTGATTTTTATAGATTTTTTTTGTTTGCCAACTACTCCCACAGCAATAATAATAGTTTTTTAATTTTAATTTTTATCAGGAACACACAATCACACTTATAAATTAATAAATATATTTGTTTGTACATCTTGTTGTAGTCTGGGCATTTAGAGGCTGGCCTCTTTTTTTTGTGACAAGTAAAATTTTATATTGAAAATAAAGGGAAATTGAAATATTTAAAACAACAACATAAAACATACAATAAAGTTTTATTGTTCTTGTTATAAAGTTGAATTGCTGTAGTGTATGCCGACGTGACAACACGAAACAATCACTAGTACGTAGTAATTTCACTTCAACCCAACAGGCAAGATAAAGCCATTTATTTAAGGAAACTTTTCTCTCTATGTTTGATCAAACGTGGAAATAGGCTTGAAATTGAAATCGATGGGTTCACACGTGGCAATTTTAGTTGAGCAACTTTTTAAGTTATGGAAGAGAGAGAGAGAGAGTGAGAGAGAGATAGTGGAGAAGATAGTGAAGAGGGGATCTATCACATCTTTTTCTCTCTGGTCCATGAACTAAAAATTTGCTCAACTAAAATTGTCGTGTATGAACTCAAAACGTGTAATTAGAGAAAAAAAAAACTGATTTCTTAATTTTAAAAAATGTAACTTAATGCTGATTCTGTCTGCATTTTCTCAACATTTATTATTTGGAATAGAACAGGGCAGGAAAATGACTTCTTGGATTTTGTACCAACTGTCAAAACAAAATGTACTTTTTGGACCATGTCGTTACCATTTCTTTTAATATTTATTAATAAGAACGGAAACGTGAAAAATGTGTAAAAATTCAGAAGTAGACAATAAAAAAAAAGAAACTTAACAAAAATGGGTATAAAAAATAAAAAATAACATAAAAAATATTAAATATTACATTCATAAGGGTACATTCGTAGATTAGACTTGTTAGAGATCGGTTATTTTACAAATTTTGCTTATTAAGAGGCCTGTTATTTTCAAGCACTATAAATACTAAGTTATGCGCATAACAAATGCGCAATAAAACCCAAAACACACTATTGAAGTAAAGTAGCGATATGTAGTTAACAAAAATAAATATAACCACAGCCAAGGCGAGTTCATGTACGAGGTGCTGTCAAGTTAATAGGTACAGCTAAGGTACTAGACATTGTTTTTGTTGAGGAGTTGACACCACCTGTTTCATGTACCTTGCCTTGACAACAGCATTGCAACAGAAACATAGAACCTGACCGTCTATAATAAAACACACAAAAAAAACATAGGGAAATTAATGTTACTATATAGTGAAACATTGGCATTTTTAAATTGTACCAAGTAACTCGCGGTAGTACCACGGTACCAACGAGGTCAAAAATGTACCATAAAAAGTACAATTGTACCATGATTTCCATCCGTGGAATAGAATCTAATTTTGAATCTCAAATTGTTAGCTGTGAGATGATGTGTTCACTGGGTAGTTGGTTTAAATAAGTCATTTATTTATATATGCTTGCAAGTGTTTATTTGACGTCGATGATATTTGAGGGGATGTTAAAATTGACGGCTGGAGAGCAACGAAATGAATATTTTAAAATAAAATTGCAAATAAATTATTTATAAAGTATTCTTGTCTCTAAAAAAAATACTACATTGTGTATAAATTTCTTTTGGTTGCTTTTCAATAAAGTACATTTATGGTCGAAACCTTTGCATTTGTTAAGTTTTTTTCACATGTTAGCTTGGGAATGATTTTTTTTTGTTTTTATTAATAGTAATTTTTAGTGTTTTGAGAGCCGAAAATCCCAATAATTATGGATAATAAATACATATATCAATAATGCAATGTGTCTAACAGTGTTTGAAAAACTGCCAGCAAAACAGCAACAGCACTAAAAAAATCTGCGTTTCCTGTGCTGCGAAAAGTTCAGTTTTTTTAAATTTTGTTGCTGTGCAGTGCTGTGCTGTGGAATGTTCCGTTAAGTCACAGTAGTGCTACATTGCACGTTTCTGATGACTGTTTTGCTGCTTTAACTTCGAAATTTCAAACAGTTCAGTCAAAACACAGTTTCAAAAGTTGGTGTTACTCTTTATGCTATAGCTGCCAAAGGTACGAATCATCGTTTGTTTGTTGTTGTTGTTGTATTTAACGGTTTAAGAGTTTTAGCCTAGCTAAAAGTGAAATCAGACATGTCATAAGCATAGCGATAGAAAGGTGTTGTTCGAACCAAACTAATGGGCAGCACTATAGTTGGTTTTAGGTGACTCGCCATAAGGCCATAGCCATTACCATAGAAACCAATTGAAATTTGGTTTAGTTATGGCTATGGCACGTCTAATTGCACCTTAAAACAAATCAACAGCAAAACCAACAGTCGAATTTTGTGTGCTGTTGCTGTTGCTTTAGCTTTAGCTGCAAGATCTTCACAGCACAGCAACAGTTAATTAAATTTTTTTCGTTTAACAGCACAGTCGACCGTCGTTCGTTCGTTTTTTGTTTGTTTTGTGCTTTCGCTTGGCTGTTGGCTTTTAAACTTTTGACAGTCACAGCACAGTCAAAGCAAATGAAATAAAAAAAATTTAGTTATATGAGAACTATTAGTAATGAGATTTCGACTTGCAAGAAACCCTCATTTTGTGATGTATTGAAAAAATTTTGGAGGTTGGTCATACATTTGACTTCGATAAGTACGCCCTAGGGGAAGTTAGAGCCCTGCGAGTAAATTTCATAAAAATTTCCCCTTTTGTAAGGAAGCCCCCTTAAGGAGAAGAGTTAGGTGGTCGGTGTGCTTAAAAAAGATGTTGGGCGGAGAAAATAAATGGCTACCTGTCATACATTTGACCCCTGTAGCGGTGACCCCGGGCAAGTTATATGCTTTTTTTGTAATTTTTTTTGCTTTTACCCTCAACTTTGTGCACGAAGAGGCTACTTTTGCCCCCATCTGACCGCCACCATTTTTTGGCTGAAATATATTTTTCCGAACCCCATAAAATGAGGTGTTCTTGCAAGTCGAAATCGAAAAATCGGCCACTATGCAATACCTAGTGTACATACATATTATGGCATTTTGTGACATCGCAGTAGTGTATACCAGTGGCAACGCACCGTTTTTCCAAATAGAAAAAAGGGTAATAAATCTGTATATGTATGTGAAACTTGCGATCCGATAACAAAAAGTTACAAGTAGAAATTGTAGATGAAAATCTAAGCCTTAAGAATTTTGAAATTTGAACTATCCTCTTGAAATACAAGGTGATCTACAGGGTGCCACCTGTAGTTGACTACCTCGAGCATGAAATACCTTGTTGGACTCATAAGTTTTTTCAATATCATCTGAGTTCAATGGCTTGAAGTTTGTTGCAAATAGGCAAAACAAATACAGATTATTTTATAGAGATATCTTCATAAGCGTAGAAATGCCATTAGGTGGCGGGCATTGCCTCCCCTCCCTCGAATTATCAAAAATTTGCATGTAATTACTTATTTTAATATTTCTCATGAAAAGCATCAGTCATAATGCCCCCTAGAACAAATCTATAGCCACACCAATAGATATCTTTTATAGTATTTGGCCTTGAATTTTAAAATTTTGGTTTTTGGCCTCGACTTGGTTCCTGATTTCGCAAATATCTCCGGTAGCAACACAACCAAAATTTTCCAAAAACTATTTTATAATTTTTATAAGATCCTTAATAATATGTAGAAAAAATTTTTGAGTTAGCCCAATTCGTAAAGCCGTTAAAAATGTCAAAGTCAGGACTTTGAAATGAGAGTAAAAAATAGCTAATTTTTGGTAAAAATAGAGCTTAATTGTTGGATGTTTTTCTCAAAAACATTTTCCAGCAAAAAATTTCTCTTGCAATATTCCAAAAGAAAAGACTTCAAAAAGGACTGTAGTTGAAATTTTAAATTGATTAAGACATGCACACTACATCCAGCATTGCACGAACAGAGTAACTTTTTCTACGAAATTTTAAATTAATAGCTTAAGAAAAAAAAATTGCATATCGACTTTTTCAAATTTCTTTACAAATTATACATACATACATTTACTGTAATTAATCTGACTTTTAATTGTTACACCGCCCCCCCCCCCCCACCTTAAAAATGTATCCAGGAGAGCAAATTTTAAAAAAATATTTAAATTTTTAGAAGCATTTTATGTACCGTTACCTTAATAGAGAAAGACCCTAACTCATTATTTTTTTGAATTCGAGTTGTTTGTATATTTCGATAGAAAAACATCTAATGTATCGAAAAATTTAAAAATCATGATTTCAAAAACATAATTAGTTAGGACCTTTCTATATTAAGGTAACGATACATGCATGAAAATTGTACTAAACTTAATTTTTTAATTATTATTTATATGTGAAGAATATATAAAAAGCTCATTTTTGAGGGTCTTTCAGTCAAATACCTTATTAATTTGATAAAAATCATCTTAATTCATAAAGATTATAAAAATGCACTTATCATCTGTCTACTGATATGTTAAACATACTATATGTTTTTATATGTATCGCAACAACAATCTCAAAGTTTAAAAATGACAGGAATCTGGCCCATTAAAACTTAATATTATATATTACGTGCTTCTATTAAATGGATTTTTTTTTTAAACTTGGCGGATTTTTTTTTTAAACTTGGATTTTCACGAAACTTGCCATACACCTTGAGCTGTTAAATATACTCAATCATGCCTTAAAAAAATTGGTTGGAGCGAGGGGGCAGGCGCATTAAAATTTAATATAATTTTTCAAGTACTTATACTTAACCGATCTTTACGAAACTTGGCACATACCTTGAGTTCTAAGTATACTTAATCTCGTGTATAAAAAATTGGACGGTTCCACGTTCATGAAATATTAGTATTTAATTATGTGAACTTCTACTTAAACGATTCCCACGAAACTTGGTTAGGAGCTTCGGCTCTCAGAATGACATAATATTGTGTTTCAAGAAGTAGGCGGGGCCCTGCCCATTACAGATTGATATTATAATTCAAGTGCTTCTACCTGACCGATTTTTACGAAACCTCGCACATACCTTGAGCTCTGAAAGTGATGCGTTCTTGAATGTAGAAAAAAGCAGACACTAATATTTACCAAATTGGACGTGACCACGCCCCTTAAAATATAAAATTGGCACTAAAATTTAAACAATAACCCCCATATTCATAAAAAAATTAAATGAATCTTAAATCCATTTGAGGAAAATTTTTATGAAAAATTTTAAATAAAATACATTTCAAATTCATTTTAAATTTTATGAGTATGGAGGTAAAACTTAAAAAAAATAAACTGACTTACAAAGCCATATGAACCTTAGCCTGCCTGATCAAATCATAGATATAGAAACAAATGAAGTTCGAACAATAATAACTAAAATTATCAAATCATAAATATAAAAACAAATGAAGTTCGAACAATAACTAAAATTTACTAAAAATTAATAATCATGGGCCAGGGGAAAAAATTAAATAAATATGTATACTTATTAGTAACAAACAAAAAAAATTTTGTCTTAAGTAGAACAAAAAATAAGCAAATTAACGAACATGTGCATAATTAGTAAAGAACAAATGAGAATGGCAAGACTGTTGTAAATTTGGAGATGGTAAAATTGAGCTTTCATTACAAGAAAGCTTTCAGCAAATTGTTATACGATGAATCAAAACAATTCACATATTCCATTTGCAATAATGGCTGAGCATGTAAAGCAGAAATCTACATCAGCTGACACCAAACATAGTGGACGAAACACAAAAGAACACTGATGATGAAGGTTTATTGGCCTTCGAAAATAGCTAGTTGTTCCGTTCTACTAACTGTTTGTCATAACATTTACAACTAACTTTGTTGTTATTTATTCACTAACAATTATCACATGTAATTTGGCTTACAAAGCGATACGAACTTTAGCCTGATCAAATCATAAATATATATAACGATATGATCGATCTGTAAATTTAAAATTTTATTTTAACACTTTTGTCTATCACTGTTCGTGTGCTTAAGTTCCTGCATACATATGTATGTGTGTATGGGTGCATAGTGGAAGGATATGTTCCCTCTAGTCAGCCTAGAACCATATGTCTCTATGTCAACACTCTTTTCTCTAGCGACAATTGCACTAGTTGGAATATCGACAACTTTCCTTTTATGCGCGACTAGAGATACGTTAGAGACAACAGTTCTAGTGTATTTCTGGTGACATCGTCAATAACCGCGTCAATAGTTTGTTTTTCTTTTTTATTATGATATGGAATAATGTTAAAACTTACGTACATATGTATGTATGTATTTAAGTTTGTGGCCCCAACCCTTATAAAATTGTAGACAAGGGTCACTAAAATTAACTAGTGAATCTTTGGTGCCAATGTCTCCATGTGGTCCCAAAAGAACTACTTAGTCAGTATTGCTACAGTCTAGTGGTATATTTTCAATGACAAGCTAATGTTTAATGTCAATAGATAATTAAATTGGCTGAGGTACACCTGGTCAGTAGTACTACTGACAATGTCACTAGTAAATCACCACAATTTCACTATTCGCATTTTCTGCAGGGTTATTACTTGCTGTTAAACACATACCCTCTTATGCAAAAACGATTGTTAAAATTAAAGTTGGTTTAATAAACGAATTTTGTATGGCAAAACCGGTTTTAAAGCATGCTTTAACTTTAACAATCGTTTTTGCATAAGAGCAATACAGTTTATGTATTAGTTTAAGGATTGTCCGTGTGTGCATGTTTGTTGTATGTATGTACTATATATGTATGGCTGTATGTAATTGTGTGAACGGGGATGTGAGTTTAAGGATTTTCTTTTCCTGGGATTTCATTGATACAAGCAATATTCCGTTGTTATTGCTGTTGTTATTGTTATTATTATTATTATATTTATTTTCTGTAATCGTCAATGAAAATAGTTTACTTACGGACATACATACATATATTGTTGTTATTTTCGTACGTGCGTGCGCTATATACATGAATATGATTTTATGATATATGAAGACGGTATTATAAATTTTTTTTTACATGTTTGTAAATGTGTTTAACATTGACAATATTATTACGAAAATTTAAAGTAGTTATGAAATGTTTACACTTCACAGTAGAAAGGTTTAAACCGAAATGATCAGAAATATATTTATATTCGTTTTCATATGGTTAATATTAAAAAGAAATGTAGAAAATCAGAGAGTGTATTACTTTAGAATCAAATATATACAACTTTTACAATAGAACAGTATAGTTAAACATATTTTAGAGCATAAGATACTATAGGAGTATAGAATATATTAAAAATAAACGTTTTTAAATTAACGGCCTATTCGACTTTGCCGACAGAAAACGTTCGATCGACAGCTTGTTTTGAAAAAAAACCAATAAAATCAGAAATTTGTTTTTGTTTTCCGTATACATATGTACTCACAAAAAAGTAATGTGAATAATTTAGTAATATCAATTAAAATATTTGTAATATCAATTTAAAAATAATTAAATTTTCGCCCATAAACAATTTGGTAATGCCAATTAAGTTTTTCCCATACATATTAATTAATACAATTGAAAATTTAATTGCATCAATAAAATTTTCAATTGAAAACATTAGTTGGTTAATACTCTTTTCCCCATAGAAATGTGTCAAATAAGAACTGAATAAACCTGAAATATTTTTTTTTATGAATATGACAGTAAATATTTAACTGATGTTCTTTTAAAGATTCAATTCAAATTTAATTGAAACAGTTTTAGATATTCAATTAAAAAATTAATTGAAATAATCCTAATCAAATTTCTTAAACGTTCAATGGAAACCACAGATCTGCATGATTACGAATCAAACAGCATAATTTAGCATTTTTGAAAAATGTATATTTATCTATCAGTTAACATTAAAAAAAATTAAATTTTCTAATGCATGATTCGTATTCACAAGACTATTATTAATAAATGCATGCACACAAAAAAGTAGTATGCACGATTTTGTAATATTAATTAAAATATTTGTAACATCAATTAAAAAATTAATTAAATTTTCACCTATAAATAATTTGATAATATTAATTAAGTTTTTCCGCTCAAATTAATAAATACAATTAAAAATTTAATTGAATCAATTAAATTCTTAATTGGAAATATTAATTGGTGAATACTTTTTTCTGTGTGCCATTGCTTGCAAGTTCAGTTTATTAATATGATTCATAAAAGCTTGAAAAACTTTACTCATGTTTCATATTTCTGAATTCATTATGTTAAATGTTATTAAAACGCTTTTCAAAACTTCTTAAAATTTATTTTAAAAACTTATCAAAACATAAACGAAGTGTTTTATCAACTTAAGACTTCATCTGTCCAACGTGCTTTTGTGAGTAATTTGATTATAATACAAAACAATCAAACAACAGTAAAAAGTTTTTATTTACATTTGCAAACAGTACTTAGAAAACAAGAGTTATACTATGTTCACACTTACGTGTTTAACGTTTCATTCGTGTTTAACAGCTTAAACACGATGATTTTGAGATATTTTACCAAATCAATGACTTGGCTTGTTAAACATCTCAAATGAAATGTTTTAGATTTAAACACTTCCTTAAACACGTAAATGGAGTATGTTCAGTGCGTTTTTATAACTCTGGCAACTTTGTGTTGTCATTAAATGGCGGCACGCTAGAAAGTTATTTGGTAAACAAGTAATTAGTTAAAAAAAACTAAATTATTTAGAAAAACATTTGTTGTTTAAAAATAATAAAGCAAATAAAAAACAATCGGTCGTACATACAATATATTTTATATATTTACAATAATTTAGTGACAAAACGTCAACCTTAAACATCTCAAGTATAATGTGAACGGTTGTGTTTGTCTTAAACACTATTAAAAACAAATGTGAACATAGTATTAGTAAATGGCAGTCACTTGTTAGAGAGTTAGTATATATACGAGTATAATGATGTTAAAAAACAAAAGCATTGTAAACATGAGTGGACAGCAAAAGTGAATCAACTCATGCAGATTTCTGATGGGAACTAGAGACGTGCGTAAATAGTCTTGAATTGTAAATACGTCTTGTTTTTTTTAAATGTGGCCGTATTATACTAAACCAATAATAAATGATGTCGTATTATAAGCAAATCATGCTGGATGAATTGGTGTACGTGTATATGATTGTTAACAAGCGATGTCGTGATGACTTCTTGTTCATAACAAACAATCAACAGAAGTAGTGTTGATGAGTGTATGCTTGTTGTTTTACATATTGTATGTTTGAGTGTGTGTGTGTAAGATGTAGATGCTCTCTAGGAAATACGGATAGTGAAATTGTAGTGATTTACTAGTGACATTGTCACTAGTACTACTGACTAGGTGTACCCCAGCCAATGTAATCACCTATTGACATTTAACATTAGCTTGTCATTGAAAATCCACCACTAGACAGTAGCACTACTGATTAAGCAGTTCTTTTGGGACCACATGGAGACATTGTGACCAAAGATTTTAGGGGCTCTAGTCTACAATATCGATATTTCCTCGCTCATTGTCAATAGTAAAATTGTAGTGATTTACTAGTGCCATTGTCAATAATACTACTGACCAGGTGTACCCCAGCCAATGTAATTGTCTATGGGCATATAACATATGGTTGTCATTGAAAATCTACCTGTATTCTTTTACGACCATATGGACACTTGAACTAAAGATTCACTAGTACATTTTAGTGGGCCTCGTCTACAATTTTATAAGGGTTGGGGCAACAAACTTAAATACACAAATACATACATACATATGTACGTAAGTTTTTAACATTATTGCATAGCATGATAAAAAAAAGAAAAACAAACTATTGACGTATTCATTGCCAATGTTACTAGAACTCTTGTCTCTAATGTATCTCTATTCGCGCATAAAAGGAAAGTTGTCGACATTTCAACTAGTGAAATTGTCGCTGGAGAAAAGAGTGTTGACATAGAGACATATGGTTCTGGTCTGACTAGAGGGTGTTAAGCTATTATGTGTTTAAGGAAGGTTTTTTTTTAAAGCAAGCGCACACAACTAATGCCAATGCATGTGACGTTTCTATACGCGCCCATGCCTAGAAAGAAGCAAGCATCACAAATTCTTCCGTCACGAAGTATTTTCTTCTTTACTTCTACACATACAATAACTGAAACAAATGTCTTGACAACAGTCTTGTTTAGCGTTTGTTTTAGAAGATTTCGCTATAGTAAAGCATTTGAAAAATCTCTCATGTCTTGAAAGTTCTTATAAATGGTCTTATGCAGGTCTGTAATGGGAACTTTGTAATTGGAATCAAAACACAATTACTATCTATTGTATGCAACTTTTTTTTTCAATTGTGAATAAAAAATTAAAACCAGGGCGAATTTTAGAGAAAAATGTTGTAAAAAGATAAATGTTAATGACCTTATGCAAAAACTATTGTTAAAGTTAAAGCATGCTTTAAGTTTAACAATCGTTTTTCCATGAGGGGGTAAAACTTTTGACACTGGATGATGGTTGCATTGAATGCATTAAAATTCGTCCCCTCGTCAAGTTTACCTCAGTGGTGTGTAAATATTCCCTTATTTTCTGTTTAAATTAATTTACAACGTTTTTGAAATAATTTAATTCTGCTTAAAACATGATTTTCTATCTAAGCATGCTGTCAATACAAATTTATTTAAAGGATTTAAATTTTAAAAACTACTTTTTTCGCACAAAAAAACAAAAACAAACAAAAAATGCAGACACAAAAAGCAACCATCCAAAAGATTCCACACTAACAACAATAAAAGTTGAATGGCAATTTAAAACCAGCAGCCAACAGACCAATAAAAAGCAACAACAACAACAACAACAACAACATAAGCATGCCAGAATAAATTTGAATGCGTATGTGGCACAGACTTAAACAAAACTAATCCAATTAACAATTTGACATTTACAAGGTAATTAAAATCAATACGAGTATGTGCGTAGAGGTAAATAAAATAAAACATACAGAACTGTAAATACTAGATACAGGAGAGGAAAAATTATCAAATAATATCCTTTCAAAAGCTTTAAAATAAATACATACATAAATACATTTACATACACTTACCAAAGGTGTATAGAACGCCGAACTGTCGACGCCAATACTGGGATAAGGATTTTGTTCTGTCGAGGGATACGCTGTGCCATAAACACCTACACCTCCGGCCGGCATGCGCGAATAATTGGATAAAGCTAAACGGGCCGAGTCGTATTGGCAAGAGCAGACGGTCTGACCAGAAACTGGATCTGTCATAATGGGGCGACCGTTCTCACAACAGCCGCCTCCCGAATGATTTGAAGCCGAACTGCCAGCTGCTGCCACCACGGCTGCTGCAGCCAAGACAGAAGAAGCCGCTGATGCTGCTGCACCTTCTGGGCCATTAGCCAATGCAGTGGCAAGCGTTGCATGTGTTGTACTGGCATTTGGTGCTGCAACACTACCAGCATTGTGTGTTGATGTCTGTGACATTGCACCTGGACTTAAGGGAGCATTTGTTGTGCCGCCACCGCTTGATGAGACGGATGATGATGACGACGTCGATGAGTTGCCAGATGGACTGCGAGAGTTTTCGTTTGAGCCCGATAAGGGAGATGGAGCATTGTGTGACGACAGTAGTGCGGCTGATGTTTGACTTGCATTACCGCCAAGTAACTGCAAAACGAAAAGAAAAAAATTAATGTGGCTGAGTTTCGAGACCAAGCAAGCAATAAGCAAAAGCAATTATATAAAATAACAAACGAGTTAGAATGTGTATGTGTGTATGCGTTTGTTTACGTGGTTATGGGCTCAACGAAAAAAAAACTAAATTTAATATATAAGTCGGAATTCTTCAAACAGGTATCTTTTTTGTCTTATTTTTGTTTGCTCGTTCTTGGACGTATTTCTTTTTTGTGGTTCATGACTTAACTTGGTCAAGTACTAGTTTGTTGTTGCAATAAAAACTAAATGAACTACAATAATTTCCAACGTGGTTCAGTTTGGCGCAGTGATACACCATTTCGATTTTTTTTTTATTTGTTAACATAAAATTTTGCAAATGGTTCGTTGTTGTCAAAAAAAAAATTAGTCACTTAAACCTATCACTAAAGTCAAACTCAATAAATAGAAGTAATAATTAAATAAGCTCCTATTTTTTAAGTAAAGCGTGAAACGTTCGGATCAACCCACGTTTAATATATCTGTGGCAAAAAGGAAAAATCGAGATAAGCTGATTTTGGGTTAATGGCACCCCTGTAATCTCATTTAACTATAGTTAGTAATTAATGCATTTTGGATTTGGAGGAGAAAAATTTACAGAAAATTATTTCTGGCGATTTTATTTCTACTTTTGGCATTTTTCTGCTCAATTTTTATACGATTGCTTTATAAAAATTTATATTAAATAACAAAAATTAAAAACTTTCAAAACTGTTGATATATTTAGAAAATATGTTATATCTTCTAAAAAGTGGGACCGATTTTCTACAAACATAGATAAGAACACTCTCGATCAAGTCACCTTACAAACAGAAAAAAACTGAGTCAAAATCGGTCCATCCGTTTGGTACATATGGGTATTTTTCCCGAAAAGTCTACTTTTTGTCGCGTTAGACACCAAGCAAATATGCTTGTTTTTTTTTTTCAAAGAAAACGAAACGTTTTTTCACTTCTTTATGCATTTGTGTAGGGCGTCAGCAGCAAATTTTATGAAAAATTTAGTCACATTGTTCAGAAATACAAGGTTATTTGCTTGCGGTCGAACGTGACAAAAAATTGTAATTTTTCGAAGAAATGCCCATATATACGTGGACTCCTACATAGACACAGATACACAGAGACGCACTACAAACTTATTAACCCTCTTTTATTTGGTCGAGGGTTAAAAACAAATGTACGAGGGCGGATCAGTGTTCTTTTTTAATTTCCCCCCTCTTAATTGAAATGGCAACACTGCTTCTGTCAGGAGGCAACTCTGCAATATGGGTGCCGCGTTTGCTCTCAATTGACCATAAACGTAAACGTGCGACAACTTGATTGCTTGGAGTTGTTTAAGCGCAATCCGAATGAGTTTTTGCGGCGTTTTGTAACTGTGGATGAAACATGGATCCATTACTGTACTCCGGAGACCAAGCAGCAGTCTTAACCTGCTCCGCAAAAGGCCGAGGTGAGTCGGCCAATGAGGTGATGGCAAAAGTTTTTTGGAATGCACGCGAGATCTTCCACTTTGATTACCTTCAAAAGGGAAAAACAATAAACGGCGAATATTATGACAACCTATTAGACCGATTTAATAAGGATTTAAAAAGAAAACTACTCCATTAGGCCAAGAAAGAAGTTATTTTTCATCAGGATAAT
Source organism: Tachina lurida (assembly GCA_944452675.1). Taxonomy (NCBI): domain Eukaryota; kingdom Metazoa; phylum Arthropoda; class Insecta; order Diptera; family Tachinidae; genus Tachina; species Tachina lurida. The sequence goes on from OX101754.1 coordinate 99,329,008, forward strand.
GTACCAGTGCACACGTGTGCAGTCTCAATGGCAAAACTCTATGAATTAGGCTACGAATTGGTACCCAAACCGCCATATTCTCCGGGCTTAGCCCCTAGTGACTACTGCATATTTTCGAACCCAAAGAAATGACTCGGTGGAAAGAGATTTCGCTCCAACGACCAAACAAATGCCTATTTTAAGTACCTCGAAAAATCCTTTTTATTTTGGAAGATACACAAAAACTGGAGTAACGTTGGACTAAGTGTATTGAGTTAACTAAAAGAAGATTATGTTGAAAAATAAATTTTTGTTTTGCAAAACTAACTGTGTTTCATTCAAAAAGTCACGGACTTATTAGTCCGCCCTTGTATTATCAAATATATATAAAAAAAATTGTATTTTAAAATGTGTATATATTAAGATAAAATACATAAATTTGATTTTGGTGACTCTTGGAGATTTTAAAAATAAATTTGGCAAAATAAGTCGGAACAAATCTGACAACCCTGATGGCTCCCTCTTCACAGTCTTCTCTCTCTCTCTCTCTTTCTCTCTTAAACTAAAAATAAACTAATCTAAAAAAAATTTAATGCTGATGATTCAGAAGAAGTAGGTGAAATATGGACGTGCCTCCGCCTGTATTTTTCTGAGCTAAGGGTGTGTGTTAAGTTTTTGTAAAAATCGGTAAAGTAGAACAACTTTAAATAAAATATTAAATATTAAAGGGCGTGATTCCGCCCATTTTTTAAATGGAAGATTGTGGCCCCTATCATGGTTCCAACTCAATTCAGTTTATTCATTTAAGAGTCGACCTAACTTACACACGACCAAACTTTGTTTTAGTATTATCAACCACACTGCTTTTTAATTGAAATTATCATCGCATTACTAACTTAAATGATCAAGTTTGACAGAAGGGAATAATGCTTTTTATATCACACCAACGTGTTACTGGAAAAACCCAATCGCAGACCCAACTACTACTAAAAAGAACTTGTGTATAATCAAAGTTTTTCTCATCTGTGTGTCAAGAAAGCGTAACCAATAATTACTAATTAAAAACTGTTGATTTAAACAGTTTCGAATCATAATTCGATTATGTATGCAATTGTTTAACTTAATAAATACGCGTCTGGATCAAACAGTTTTTCATTAGTAATTACGGGTTACGCTCTTTTGGGCACATGGCACACATGAAATGCCAGATGTAAACTAAGCCTAAGTTTCGTAAAAGTCGGTTAAGTTGAACCACGTTAAATATTATAATAAATTTCAATGGGCTTGAGTCCGCCCATTTTTTTTAACTTTAAATTTGTGGAATTACAAGAACCAAAGGTGTTTTATAGGTTTCGCAGCAATCAAATAAGTAGAATATCATAAAATTATATTAAAAAAATTGTGGGCGTGTCCCCTCCCCATCTTTTACAATGGGACCAATGGGAATCTACACCCTCTCAGACAACAAAAAATGTTTACAATCGGTCTAAAACAGTGATAACCACTCCATAGCCTCGCGAGGCAGTCAATAATCGTATTTTTCACACAGACACGGTCGGCAATTCACATGTATACAACAACTTTGTTCGTTTCAAAACATCAGTCTCTGCTCAAGCCTTGTGAAAGCAGCACCACGCACGCTTGTTTGGCTTTGTTTTTGTTTCTTTTTCGTATTCAACACAAAAGCACACAGACCAACAATGTTCAATAATTCTGCTTCTGCTTGCGACCGCACACAAGCACATAATATCTTTGTGTGCATGTGTGCGTGCGTTCGGGGCTTGGTTATCACTGGTCTAAAATGTACCGAGTTATGAAGTAACACACCTAAAGAGATATGTAGACGAATTGTTAACCTCCTCCTTTTTTTTGAAGTCGGTTAAAAAGCCGAATATGACAAGTGTCATAATAAAGCCATATTTTTTATTTACTTACAGTAACTATTTTTCCGATGGAATCAGTGTAATTTAAGAAAACGGTTTCCTAAAAGCAAATTTTATTTTGGTAAATTTTTATTACCTAAATCAACCAACCCTCACTTTTTATACAGACATGCATGCACTCATACATGTGTATAAGTTTGCAAGTGTATGTATGGGAGCGTGTGTATGTGTGTGTATATGAGTGTATATGTTTGTGTGTATTTAGGTTTACTGGTATGTATATATTTTCAAAAAGTCATTGAAGCAGATTAAGACGATAACTCCAAATGTCAAAATATTTTATTGGCTTGGCGCAATTTGCGATCCGTTCCATCTATTTTCACTTCATTAATTTTCAATTTATCACTCGTACAGATTTCAGATTGTGAACTTTTTGTCTGTAGACTTTAGTTTTTTTTTATTTTTTGTTGAGCTGCTTTTGCCTTAACAACAAACTTACAGACGGTCAAAACAGACAGTTTATATGAAATCAACAGTTTTAAACTGGAAAAGGTTTTTAGCTTCAATGCTGTGTTTGTCTTCATATTTGTCTACCGCTTTGGAGTTTAAATATCTGATATTTTTACTTGGAAAAAGGGTATAGATTTTAAGAAACAAACACACACCATACAAAAAAGCAGCAAAAGCCAAAGACCACTGGAAAAAAGGTCAACTTGTATATAATAGTGTTTTCACACTGACTTGGTTTTAATAAAAATTGGTTTTAATGTTAAAACCAACTGTTAAAACCTGGTTTTACCATACAAATTGTTTTTGTTAAATCCAACTTAAAACCATTTCTGAATTGGTTTTATTTTGGTTTTATGAAATGAAACCCTGTTTTCGCTGTGGTAAATTCAGTGCTGCCAAGTTAAAATTACCGGTAGCAGATGATAATGTTTATGCCAGTGAATAACAAGAGATGGCGCTTGAAAGATTTTCAACTTAAAAATCGATGCAGCAGCAACAATAAGTAAAAAATTATGGAAAAATAAGAGTTTTTTGGAAGGAAAACAACAAAAATATTTTCATTGACCTCTGGAAAGTGAAAATAAACGACATGACAAATCGATCCACGGATGAAAAAGTTGTATTTTGTGATTTATTTGTGCATTTTTTTATATAAAATAACTTGATTTTCAAGCACTTCTTCACTTTGTATTACTAGTTCCATAATTTTAAAATATTAATTTACAAAATATAAATATAAAATAATTTCCATTTTAGAGCGCATTGTAAAGTTTCTTAGTTTTTCATACAAACAAAAACAGTTGTACAGTTTGTCAAATAAGTGTTATAAAAAGCAGAAAAAAATACAACAACAAACACACGCATTTCTGCAGGAGATTTATTATATTTTGAGCAAAGTTATTAGACAGTCTGTGAGTTAAAACCTGAATTTAACAAACTGGCAGTGTGAATGCAAAATCAGCTGTTTATGGTTTTAACGTTAAAACCAGGTTTTAACTTGCAGTGTGAAAACACTATAAGGTACGCATGCGCTCATAAACCGACAACCGCAACGAATCTTTTTAAGTTGTGTTTCTTTATTTCGAACAGCTTAGAAAAGGAAAATTATTTTCAAATTGAAAGTAAACATTTTGTCTGAAGAAGAGACTTTTTTGTATTTTTAAGTTTAGTTGAAAAGAAATGTGGAAGAGGTGTTTTTAATGGAATGTGTGTCAGTGGTATATAAACATACTACATATTTATAATTATATATATACATATATATGTACGTATGTAATTTCGCACTATATTTAAGGCCAATTTCACCAACTCTATTTAAATATCAATTCATATTTAAGTGTCGATTTTCATGAATTTTTGTATGGAAAAATGACTTTTAAATATGAATTGATATTTAAATAAGTTGGTGAAATTGGCTCTTAGTGGGTTAAATTTTTGGGAATTGAATAGTAATTAATTTTTAATAAGCATGTTTGAATTGTATATTTAACCAACTAAAATTAAAATATTTATTCGCAATTAATTAAAATAATATAATTAAAAACCTCAAACAAAGAATTGAAAAATATTGTAATCGTCAAAATGTTGAAGTCGGCAACTATTGTGAAAATTATGATATCAATCATCCGAACTGCAAACAAGACTATATATACATACTAGGTATATACACTAGAGGTGGGAAACTATCGATAGTGTTACTATCGAAAGTTTTCGATAGTTTGAAAAACTTTATCGATATATCGTTTCAAGACTATCGAAAGCTAGAAAAATATATCGACGATACTATCGTGATAGTATCGAAGTTGTATGGTTCTCGTATAATGTACGTATTTATTTACACTAAAAATTCAAAAGAAAATATTATATATTTTTATTATATTATATTAAACAAAACAAAATAAAATAGAATTTTATTTGTCTGTTCAATAAATAACAAAACTAAAATAGTTGTATGATAAATAAGTGTGTTGATTGGAAGAAATTTGTTTATGAAAAGCAACATATTTTCTATTTTATTGCCTTTAGTGGTGTACCATTTACTATCGATAGTGACTAAAAAACATCGATTGTTTTCAAGTATTAATCGATTGCAGAAATAAAACATCGATAGTCACAAAATAAATTAACTATCGATACTATCGATAGTGGCATCGATAGTTTTCCACCCCTAATATACACATACATAAACGATGATTTTTTAAAAGCTTTCCGATATGATTTATGAAAAAAAAAACATAAAATTTATAGAACTGCATGAAGTCTTTATTTGAGTCGTTAGAACGATCTATATAAAGGGCCTTATTACGAGTGACGTATTACGACTTCGACTACAACGATTTTGTAGAAGACTAAGTAACATTGCAACATAGGTACTTTTTCTTTAAGCTAGTACGAAATCGTCGTTGTCGTAGTCGAAATACGACACTCGTAATTAGGCCCAATTCAATGTTTAAGGATGATTTCATGTAAATGTAGGGATTGCCGTTCGGTTTTAACCGAAACCAAAACCGCGATTTTAACCCATAAAACCCAAAACCAAAAATCTATAAAATGATGACCGGTTTTTAAGTTCTACTTTAACTTTATTATCATGTTTAAAAATACAGCAAATATAGTTTATATTGAAAACTTTTATACAGGCTGTAAAAATGTCAGGTAAGAAAATTGTCAAAATGTAAGAAAAATACAACAATTCCTTGCAGGAAGAATTCTAATCTTTTATAAAAAAAAAACCTCTAACAGATGTAAGGCAAAAAGGCGATAATTTTAACGTTCTTCGACAAGAATTTATACTTTATAACCAACATATTATTATTGCTTCACAAGGCAATAAAGACAATAAAGCCCTCTTCAAATGAAAGCGAAAGAGTGTTTTTTTTCTGTCGCTGGTAATTAAATATAAATTTTTTATATTTAAGGTTTTTATACACATACTCATTACCAAATGTTCCTTTTCTAATAAAAGTATGTACCTGAATTGAATACAAACAAGAGAAACTTCATCATGCCTATAGTGAACATTTTTCCCCACGAAAAATTTTCCCCAGAAATGTTTTCCCTTTTTTGATTCCCCTTATCATGAATAATATTTTTCAACTGAATGTTTTCACTTTTCGTTTGTTTTGGTTCACTTTATTTTTGCAGATGAACTGAATTATTACATCGAATGGTTTCGATATTTTTCATCGAATTATATATTAAAAGTAATAAATATTTATTTTTAGGACAAAAGTTAGTAAGTAAAGCTTACGATTGTTAACAATAATTCCTGCAACAACTTTTTTAATAGATTACGAATCTTTTTGGTTCAAGCACAGTAAATTTCATGGTGGTGCACCACAGTGGTATAGGTACTAAACAATTTTTTCCACTGCACCTAGAATATTTAAAAATACAAATAAGTAAAAAAAAAATTCATTTAGAACCTACAATTTTAGTGCTTCTTGTTATTAAACTTAAATTTATCAGATTTTCAATTAATTAAATCTTTTTCGCTTTTTACATTCACGTGGGCCGATAGCGCATTTTTCCCTTCGAGGGGAATAAAAATTTCATTTGAACAAAAATTCCACTTGTTTTTCACGATACTGGTGATTATTTTTATATCATCATTTATCTTTCCAGCATATACACCGATTTATATACATTAGGGCGGGTCGATTTGTATGGAGGCAAAAAAATCGCTCAAATTACAAGGAAAATCGTTTTCTAGGGATCAAAATAAGAAACCGAAAGAACCATATCTCTAAAATGTATTTTGATGTCCCGACTTTTGATCCCAAGGGTCAAATTTTGAAAAATCTCATTTTGACCCATTTAGAGTTCCTCAATCGAGTCAAAATGTATGACCGACCGCCACTAATTTTGTAGGACCGACCTACCTATGCCAGTGGCACACCCCCTGTCATACAAACATTTCAAAAAATCACAATTTTTGTCACTTTACAAGAAAAAATCAGCGAAATATCTGTTTGTTTGTTTTTGGAGTTTATTTTTCTCTTTAGAAATTTATTTAGTCAGAATGAAATGAATAAATGAATTTTACTTATGCCCTAATTCTGTTCGACGAATGTATCGTCTTGTCTATGGACGAAAAAAGAAGCAGTTTTGATTCTTTAAAACGATTATTAATTATTGTCTGTGCTAGAAGGTTCGTGAATTTGCTTTATGATTCTGTTCTAAACATTATATCCAACACATATTTTTTCATATATTTTTCAAACTATTGTACAATAATTTAATTGAGTTTGTATGTTTTAAAAACATGGCAATAATATTTATATTTTTTATTGTCAAAGACAACAACCATTTTTGAAGAAAATAATTTAAGGACTTCAAAGACAAGCACTCAGAAACATTTTCAAACAAAAACGTCCTAAATTTGCTTAATGAATTAGGGCATTAGTAATAGAAAAGAAACTATTGGGAAATAAATGAAAACGTTTTGAAATATTTGCAGAGAATTTGACATAATCATATAACATAATTTTATTGCACTGTTAATTCACACATGAAATTTCTTTTGTATAACTAAGCAGCATAGCTATAACCTGATGTCCTAAGACACCTCTATTCTTTTTTTTTCAACTCCTATCAGCTGGTTCTTTTTCATATTAAAACAACAAAATAAAGTATAAATGTTCTATGAGTCAGTGTTGCCAGTTTAGAGGATTTGTCCCCAAATTGGGGATTTATTTTCGCGATTGGGGATGAAAATTTCGTATTGTGGATCTGGAGATTTGTTAGGGATGATAACCAAATTTTAGGGGATTTTTTTATAACTGACGGCAACAAGAGTGATTTTTGAACTAAGAAATATGCGTCTGGCAAGTCTAAAAATGAGTGTTACTATTCATAGTGAATGCTTTCTAATAAAGAAGAAGTATCAAAGCAGATTAACCAATAATGAATACTACCAAAACAAAAATACATAACAAAATGTAATATGACTTGTTGGAAGCACTTTTAAGAATAAACACACACTTTAACAATCATTCAAATTGTTGTGACAAATTTAATCCTTGTGCTGAAATGCTAAAGCTTTTTAATACAAGTACTGTGTACAACAAAGTTTGAGGCTGATAAATCAGCAGATTTCGAATCTGAAGTTTTTGAAATGGTAAACTTTGGTTAAAATTTTTTGTATACTTGTGTATTTTAAACTACGAGTATGTGTAAATTTTTCTTTACAAGTTTTATAAGTACAAATTAAATTAATATGAATGTAAATATAGCTATCGATATAAATGAACTTTAATAAATAAACATGTCATTATTTTTTAAATAAAATTAAATTTTTTTATTTTTTCACAAAAGAAAAATTTGTGTAAAAATAACTCAATTTGGGGAGTTTTGGGGATGGCAAATCAAAAAACTGGCAATACTGCTATGAGTGCTCAAACGTGCTAACAGTACGGTACGTTACAGTACGGCAACAGCCACGTTCGGCTAACCCGCCTTAACAAATTACGCTTTACATTTGAATTGAAATATATTTTTTTTAACAAATTAACGACTTTAATAATAACACTGTGATACACAAAAAATATTCAGGGATTCTAATGTACCAATTCTATTTTGTTGGAGTCCATGGATGACGAAAATACCGTTGGTTTTTTTAGGTCACTTCATAAACTGATTTTATAACGGTAAATGTAGTGAAAAACGGGGTTTCTTAGATTTTCAGTTGTAACTTCTTTGTTTCCCAACGGATTTCTTTTAACTTTTCGTTGGTGAAAAGAATCGAATATTATCTTTCAATAAAGATATAGTTTTTGTAAATCGACTAAGAAATGGCTAAGTTACAGTCGTTGAAGTGTACAAAAAATCCATTAAAAAGTATTCTTTTGTAACTCATAAGCAACTTATAGCCTGAGGAAAACAAAATAATACTTTTTTAATTGGTTTTTTGTACACTTCAACGACTGTAACTTAGCCATTTCTTAGTCGATTTACAAAAAATATATCTTCATTGAAAGATAATATTCGAGCCTTTTAACCAACGAAAAGTTAAAAGAAATCCGTTGGGAAACAAAGAAGTTACAACTGTTTAAAACTGAAAAGCTAAGAAACCCCGTTTTTCACTACATTTACCGTTATAAAATCACTTTATGAAGTGACCTAAAAAAAGCAACGATATTTTCGTCATCCATGGACTCCAACAAAATGGAATTGGTACATTAGAATCCCTGAATATTTTTTTTCTCAACTTTTGTAGCACAGTGTAATTAAATCTCTGTGCAGTAATGATTAAACTCGTGATACTTTTCTGGGGGTTTATTTTTTGAGAATCAAAAAAATTTTAATTTTTTTTTTGCATCATATGATTAAAAAATCTTTAATCCTGCATCAGTTTAAAAACCAGCCCAAAACTAATTTTAAGCAAATTACCAAATAAAAATAAAAAAAAGTTTTTAAATAAAATTAAACTGAACTCAAATTAAAAGCTTATTAAAGTATATAGAGGCCATTTAAACATAAATAACTAAAACGCACTTTAATTTCCTTAATATTTTTTTTTTCGTTTTTTTTCGCTATAAATAAACTCCAATGGCAAACTTTTCATTGATCATTAAGCAAAATGCAGAAATAAATGTGAATGTGTGTATGTATGAAAGTAAATATGTATGTATAAGTGTGTGGCTATCCGTTTGTCCCTCTTATAATGTTAAATAAACTGACAAAGTCGTGCCATTTAAAGAAGATCTTAAGGCCACGATTAAAACGTAAAAAAAGCACACACAGGAAAAATATACGCAAATATGCAAATTATACAGTGATGACATTTAAAATCCATAAGATTTTTTTTTTATACTTTGGCTTATGCAAACGTATTTTCAAATGTATTAAACAACACACCACGTACAAATATAAAAAAAAGGAAACAGCAACAATAATAATGCACATATCAAATTACACACTCTTAAATGATGGCTTAAACAGATTTAGCCAACAAAAAAAAAAAAAAAAAGACAAAAAAGCAACAAGCGACAAGCGACAAGCTGCAAAAATAATAAAGAAGACGCGCAAAAAAAAACTAAAACTCTAAAGTTTATGGCCAGCCAGGGCCAATATCTTCTGCTTAAAAGTTGTACTCAAGACAGGAAGTCAGTGTTTCTGGTTGCTGTTTAATTTTTTCATTCGTACTCATATTCACTTATTTAACAGGCTTAAAAAACATCTCTGCTTGTTCTCAGCTTTCTTGCGCAAATTGTTAAGATTTATATAAATCTAATCTTTAATTACCTTTGTATGGTCATAAAAAGCTAAATGATTCCCAGCACAAAATTATCTTAAATAACAAACAATTGGGACTTTGTCGTTTGTTTTTTTTTTTTTTTTTTTGTTTGTTGGCTAACTCTATTCATTAAGCCAGTTAACCAAACAGGCCATAACAATAATTTTTCATATCATTATTGAGTGCACAAACAGGGTATTTAACAGAGATTTCAAAAAGGAGTCCAACTAACTAACTCCACCTTTGCAGTTCGTTCTCTGTGTGTGTGTGTGTGTTAAAAAAAAGTGTTATGGCTGTTTGAAAATGGGTTTCCTTGAGATTTTTTTGCTTCATGATCGCCACACTGCTGCCATAATTCTCTTGCTTTTAAGTCAAATCTGCTAAAGCTTATTTTTGATAAATAAAATAAAAAATACCGAAAAAAGTATTAAAAGGCACGAGTCACTCACTATACACGGAGCAAAAAAAAATTAAATAAAATAAATAAAAGCCAATGCATATTTATATGATTTTTTTCCCCTTAAAATAAAACCTTGAAAGAGAAATGCAGTTTTACACAAATACGAGTACCATTAAGCAAAAAAAAAAAAAAACACACAAAACTGTCAAGAAATATATTTTATTTTTAATATGAATACGTTTCTGTTTGTGAAAAACGTTTAAAATGTGCAAAATTTAACTTTAAGTTGCGTGCTGATAATAAGCAGCAGTAGTCGTTTTCATATCACGAGCAGTAGCGGGAAACTAAGGCTTTGTGCCATTCATAACAAAAAGCTTTCTGCACTGGTTTGTGCAGCTGTTATTAGAGCCGTGAACTAAAAGCTGTTCAACAGTCTGAAAAAAATTATGAGTACTTAGATTTGGTGTAGCATATTTCCACTGGGCGCTAAAAATGAGATGCATGATTTTCGAAATTCGGTGAAAGCTTTCGATTGAGGTCACAAAAGCTCCACAGCAATCGTTATATTGGAGAGGCTAGAAGTTCTGCATGTGAGAATAAATAATTAATCAATAGATGTTGGTTGGCTGATTTATGTGGCTGCCCGCTTCACACATTAATTCCAGTAGAATCTAAATGATTCATTTTTGAAAGACCACGCCACTCACCAACCGTCGCACAGTGGTACCAAATACCCTTCTTTCTTGCATCTATTCATATCTCCACAACTAGAATAATGTGAGTCAATTAATTTTATATCAGTAGTTCTTAAAACAAACTGCATGTTCTAACAAAATCTCGGTGCCATAAGAAAGGTGACACGGGTACTCCCCTTACAAAGTAATTATTATTTTTCCAATGTCTTCCAAACAACAATAGTGAGGCTCACTAAGTTTTAGTTCTGCATGTGAGAATAAATAATTAATCAATAGATGTTGGTTGGCTGATTTATGTGGCTGCCCGCTTCACACATTAATTCCAGTAGAATCTAAATGATTCATTTTTGAAAGACCACGCCACTCACCAACCGTCGCACAGTGGTACCAAAGACCCTTCTTTCTTGCATCTATTCATATCTCCACAACTAGAATAATGAGAGTCAATTAATTTTATATCAGTAGCTCTTAAAACAAACTGCATGTTCTAACAAAATCTCGGTGCCATAAGAAAGGTGACACGGGTACTCCCCTTACAAAGTAATTATTATTTTTCCAATGTCTTCCAAACAACAATAGTGAGGCTCACTAAGTTTTGACGTGGATAAGTCTTAAAACAAACTGCATGTTCTACCAAAATCTTGGGTGGAGAAGGGGGGAGGGTAGACCGGTACCCCTCAAAACAAAGTAATTATTATTTTTCCTGTATCTTCCGAACAACAATAGTGAGCCTCGTTAAGTTTCATGTGGATAAGTATTAAAGCAAGCTGCATGTATGGAGTATAGGAGGGGGAGAGACAGTTAACCCCCATACAAAGTAATAATTAATCAACTAATAAACATGATGATTATGTTTTTGTGTAAGAAATACTGAAGCAAGAACAAAATGCATATAAACGGCGCTTAACCAATCAAATAAGCAAAATTTTATGATTTTCATAGCTATGCTCTTTATTGGGCTATACATCTACACTATTACAGTTATAAGTAAACCAAGCAAATTGTTTGATTTTGTTTTGTTTCATTCTTTGAAGTGAGTGAAACAAAAAGAAAATAAAAACGATGGGAACGATTGTACTATTGTTTTTATATTGTTTTTGTACATGAGCACAAATTAGAGAACACAGCCACAAACAATACATTAATTTAAGCGTGCGCCGCTAGAAAATATAATAATAGGAAATAATTGGAAACGTTTTGAAATATTAGCGTCAAATATGACATCATCATATAATATAATTTTATTGAATTGTTATTTCACACATGAAATTTGTTTTATATAACTAAGCAGCATAGCTCCAAGCGGTAGTCCTAAGACACCTTTCTTCTTTTTTTATTCACGCACGCTCCTAATGAATTGCCTGCCATTGAATGATTTCGGAAACGAATTATCCAAAAGTAGATTTCTTAACAAGCCCAAGACAGTTATGTAAAATTATAAACGTTATTTTTTTTAATACTTATTTGAAGTATAAAAATACAACCACGATCAGGTGCGAGTAAACATCAGACACTTCTTGTGCTGTCATTTTGTGGTGTCATTTTCAAAATGCCGCTCACAAATTTTTTTTTTGTATGGACAGCAATGCCGCGCAACGAAAAATATTAAAAATCACAAACTTTGCCACTAGTACACACTATTGCGATGTCATAAACTGTAATAGTGTGTACTCGACGCAATGAAGTACTGGAGTAATTAGCACGATGACTACAAAACCGAAGGACATGGGCTCGAGCCCGGTCTCCGGAAGTCATTAAATTAAATTAAATAACACGCATTTTTCTGTTGTGAATTAATGTCCATTTGTATCAGTTGTTGTAGGAAAGTTCACATTATGAAGGCATAGACACTGGTCACTGAATCACATCGGCTTCAGCGGATACTAATCCTAATGTAACATCGAAGCGCCCTCCTTCGTCGGTATTGTGTAGCAGAATCATCGGCGAAATGACCAATAAAATGGCGAAAATGACCAATAAAATGGCTACTAAACACAGTTTCAAAAATTTAATACGCCTCTTTGACACCAGAGGCGCTGCAACTCTGCAATATTAAAAACGTGCAAAAACGCAGAGTTGTAAAATAATGAAGCTTTCTTCTATATCTTGCTTCACCACCTGTCTTCGCTGTCACTATTATTTACCCATCACCCTCTCTCGTACCTAACCTAAGCTAGGAAGACAAAAGAAGCATTCTATCCCAAGATCGCCTGAGCAGAATACAGAACTGGCACTGCAGATCATTGTTGATCCATCAGTGTATACTCTGGTGTCGTATTACTTTACTATTTTGGCTCCATAACATTCCCTTCTGGTGCCTCATAGGAACTTTGATAAAGTGTTTAAATTAATGTCCAGATAAGGCACTATGTAATTAGAAGATTTCCTCAGCGTTGAAGGTAATTGAATCAAGATTCTATTACAACCATAAGACCTTGATCTCCAACACCAAGATGCCGCTAATCTTGTCCCTTTACATGAAGACACCTCCAGTGTTCTATCGGAATGAGGTTTAGTATAGCATTCAGAGTATCTGAAGAAATAGTAAGTAAACCTGCTGTGATCCTAACGCAAGCAGGTCTCTGTATTTTTCACAGTGATCTATCAAGTATTTATAACATGCGATAGATCACCATACTACAGAGCAGTAAGTCAGCATACGATGCACAATAGGTGTATACACCCATTTTGGGACTTAGAACTCATTTAGTTCCAAAAGTCGTGCTACAGGAGTATTGAGCAACCGTTCGCATTTTAACCCTGTATTGAATGAATTTTTATGAGTTTTTGGTCCTGTCCGATAGCAAGGGTTCTTAGTTTTTCAACCCTAGCAGTCTAAAGTTCTGTACCTTGGTCTTTCTTGGAAATAGTACCAGTTCTGTTTTGTTTGGCTTCATTCTTAGACCACAGTCTGTAGTCCAGTTAATTGTGTAATCCTACGATAGCTGTAGTTTATTATATGTTCCATGAGGAAAGATTGCTTGAGTCTAATTTTTAACCGACTTAAAAAAAAGAGGAGGTTATCAATTCTTTTGTATTTTTCTTTTTGACATTGTTACTTCATAACTCGATACCGTTTAGACCGATTGTAAAAATTAGTTTTTTGTCTAAGGGGTATAGCTTCCAATTGGTTCCGTTTTTAAAAAAGTAGGAGGGGATACGCCCAACGTTTTTTTTTATTTAATCTTATGATATTCTACTTATTTGATTGCTGCAAAACCTAGCAAACACCTTTGGTTCTTATAATTACACAATTTTAAAGTTGAAAAAATTAAAATTTATTTTTATATTTAAAGTTGTTCTACTTAATTAATTTTTACGAAACTTAATGATCAAACAGAATTGCGGCATAAACACATTTTCCATACAAATTGACAAAAAAAATCAGCACCAGAAAGTAGTCGATAGATAGAATGTATTTTATTTTGACAACGTTTTTTCTTATGCTCTCATATATAAATACTCATTCTCTCAAGAATGCTACCATACTTTCAATAAATTTCATATATTTTGTGAACAAAACTACAAAGAAAAATAAGCACAAAAGAAAATGAAACAAAAATTAGAGAGCATATGAAGTTACTGCCGTAGATTTTATTATGGGCTTTGTTAATTTGACAGCGATTTTTCCTGAAGTTGCGGACTTATTCTGTTTAATCATTTACACACACCCTGAGGTGTCAAAAAAACACATAATCTTGCATTTAAAAAAAAATGGGTGGAAGGACGCCCATTAGAATTTAATTTTATTTTTCACGTACTTCTTAACCAATGGATTTAAATTTTTTTATTGGTTTGCAAGAGTTTACATCTAGTTTGGTCCCATACATGTTTAGCGAAAATGCTCTATCAGATCGTTGCATTGAAGTCGGTTTTTTTTCGGCAGAGTTATACATTCTTTCTTTGATTTTTTTTTATTTATACGTTTCGTTTTTAAAATTTTACTTTCCAGCGCGATTGAAATCGATCGATTTGCACCACATACAAAGCATACATACATATCGTAGCTTGCGATAACGAGCTGATTCGATCACGAATTTTCAGTTTTAGATTATAGCATTCGATATCGAACCATATTTATTGCATTGTTCGATAACGAACGAACGATATAAAACAGTAATCGAATCAGCTCGTTATCGAAAGCGACGATTAGACTCCAGATTTAATTAAATCTAGTGACAGTCCCTCAATACGATACTCCCTCAATTATCAAGTGTGTCCTTCGTTGTGGTGCACAATTAGCCTTTAAAAGCGACCTTGCCAAAATATACAAGTGCAGGAAGGTGACTTTAAAAGCCAAAAATTTTAATTAATCTGAATAAAGATTATAGTGAAAATATTGTTTAGAAATTGTTTAAGGCCTCTTTAATAAAAATGCCTTAATTGTATCCCTTTATTTTCTTAAGAAATGGTGTAAACATTAAGAAATGGTGCAAACAAGTTTTATCGTATGCCTGTAGATATAAATATACATACTTTCATTGTTTGCTGCTGTTGTTGTCATCATTGTAACCGTTCTATCTAAATTGCTGTTGTCTTGTTGCAACAATAAACATAAAATATTCTTAATGCCACTTGTTGAGTGTGTTCGGATTCATTCATTCACCGATTCCATTTACCCAATATTAGTTTTATTATCATTGATTGTGTCTCCCCCTTTGTTTTTTTTTTTGTATTGTAATGTTATTTGTTCTTCTGTTATCTGTTCCTTTTGAGGAATTTTTTTTTTTAACTTAGAGCGATACAAATCATAAATGTTGGCTTAGTTTACTTTGTGGTTCCTGTTTGGCTTTGCCTTTGCAATTGATCCCTCTCCTGCTAGTTGTCTCACTCTGATGCCAGATTATGTTTTAATTCCTGTTATTTAGAGGTGTTGATTCTGCCACTTCTTTATCAAGACACCACCATTATTATTTAATGTATTTATTTTTGATTATACGCTTTTTAAAAGTTGGTAAATTGTTGTGCTTGCTGTTGGTTGCTTGATATTGTTAGTGGATTTGTTTTTTTTTTTTTTTTGTTTAATATTATTGAAAATTGAGGGTATTTGTTGCATGAAATTTCAATAATTGTATTCAGATTTTATATACGAGTACAAGTAAATTGCTGCGGTTGTCATGTTTTGTTCTTTTTTTCATTTTGAATTTTAAATTTTTTATTACCAATAACAAGCAGGGAAATTTTTTATGTGCGTGTCTTGTTAGTAAGCTACCATATAATAATAGATATTGAATATCTGTATAAATAGTTAAGCTAAAAATGTTGTTTAAGGAGTGGGGAAAGCCTGGCATAAAGTTTAAACTGCAAGCTTAAAAAAAAGAATAAAAATATGTAGCAGAATATTATTTATGAAAGGCAAGGCTTTAGCCTGAACTAAATTCAAGCTAAAACGTTTAAGAAAATAAATAAATAATATTTCCTGTAAGGCTGTTAATTTCCTTTGCAGCTTATATTGAAACTAAAATAAATTTATTGTAGTATAGACTCTACCCACATTTGTATTCATCATCATGCTGACGAAAATTTTAAAGAAATTTTAACTTTTTAAGATATTTTTTGTTTCTTCTTAGAAAATCTGTTTTAACTTGACAGATTTCAAAATTGCATCCTTCAGCTGTTTGTTTGCTGATTCATAATGTGGAAATTATTAATTATAAATATTTGTACAAATTCAATAAACACCCAAACAACTGTGGTGCATACCAATTTTGAATGGAAGTTCGTAAAATATAAAGCTTCTGAAAAAAGCATATTTCAACATCCCCAGCGTATATTTCACGCATTGCATAGTAAGTCGAAATATTTAACATTCTCGCATACATACAACTTGAAATGACAAAAGATTCTCAAGCATCAAGACGCACATAAACATATTTAAGCCAGAGCTGGTAATCAGCATCGTTTCCATACATTGGCCTGGCCTTTAAGGCTGGTAGAACTGAAATCAAATTGAAATTGAGTAAACAATTTCTCTTATGTTTTGAGATTTGCTTTACTTACTCTCTTCATTACATAATTTCGACGAAATTAACATGGAAAACTACTTTTTCTTTTCAATCATCAAGATATTTACAACCATGAGAAGCAAACATTTTGTGAACCGAAAATCGAAATGCTTATTCGGCCATTTGTTTTTAATTATATATCATGTGCCATCTCTGCATGCAAAATGTCACAACCGACAGCGTATATCGTTAAAATATGTTAGTGGATAGTAAAGTCGATGAGTTTTCGTTATATTTAAATACGAGTACTAGAAAGGATAGTTGATCACTATGTTCGCAAGGCTAGCAATGGCAAGCTAATTTTCCAGAATTAGCTTGCATCTAAGAGGGAAAAGTCAACCGAATAGGTTATACAGACGAGCTGGCTAGTATAACAGAGAAATTACTCTCTCTGGGCGCAAACATAGTCGTAAACTTCTTAGATATTAAAGGGCCTTTTAACAACATTTCTCCAGATGCGATAGTTGGTGGCTGATCGTATTTGTGGTGCCTAATTCCTACAATGACCTAGGAATGAGAAAGTGGATTCAAAATTTAATACTTTAACGTAGAATGACCTTTTTTCTATAAAATTGTAGGTTGATATGCCTTCCATACCACATAAAGGAGTTTTTTTTGCCACTTTTGTGTAGTCTATGGCATTATTAGTTAGAAGAAAATTACCATTTTTCTCTAAGGGATATTCTACAGGATTGTCTTACCCACCTATCCAGATGGACAGAGAAGTGGAAGAAGTAAGAATCAGGCAATGTATGCCTACTACTATTACTAAGTGTTACTTTCTTTAGGAAAGGGATAGTGATAGAAAAGACAGGTGGTGAAGGAAGAGATAGAGGACAGCTTCATTCTTTTACAACTCTGTTTTTTTTGCGCGTTTTTAATAATGCAATGCTGCAGCGCCTCTGGTGTCATTGAATCGTATTAAATTTGCAAAGCTGTGCTTATTAGCCATTTGATTGGTGATGATTATGCTACACAATACCGATGAAGGACGGCGCTCTGATGTTTACATTAGGTTTAGTAGTGTAGTTCAGTGAGCAGTATCCATGCCTTCATAACTTGAATTTTCCTACAACAATTAATACAAATAGTCACTAATGCACATCAGCAAAATGCGTGGTGTTGTTACTAAATGTGTCTCGGAGACCGGGCTCGAACCAAGGACCTTCAGTTTGTAGTCAAGGTGCTAACTACTTCAGCCAATGCCACCCTTGCCGTTAATCTCAACAAAATTTAATAAGTTATCTTTTGGAGGGCGTACATATAAGATACTTGATTTCCAATCTATAACCAATATTACTGCAAAATATATCTGTGTCATTCTGGACTCTAGGATAAGTTTCAAGAGGAATATTCTAGAGAGGGTGTAAAAGGCAATAATTGCAAGAATTCTATAAGAAATATGTGTCTACCATTTTCTTATAGAATTCACCCCAAAAATCTATCAATCAGTCAAAATCTCTACAAGTATATTACTTGAAATTGTCATATCTGAGATCATCGTTTGGTGGCTTAGCCTGGAAGAAAATTATTTATATACAAGGTTCAGAGACTTGCCTCACTGTATACAACTAGCGCTCTTAGCACATCTCCTACGAAAGCATTGGTTATGCTTCTATTTCTACCATTGCAATTAGTGGGCAAGAGGAAGAATCTCTGAAGCTTGGGTATGGAGGGTTGGCCAAACTTCTCCTGCTTTGCTTCATGAGCATCTCTACCGAACCTGAATGAGATATAGAGAAATACGGAGGAATGATGCCTTAGGAATTAGGATTTTTATACGGATGGCTGAAAAGCTCAAGTAGTTATAGGTAATGGAGTTTACTGAGGCAAATTAGGTCTTCGTATTGCAAAGCGAATGCCGGACATCTACAGGGTCTATCAGGCAGAAATCCTTGCTATCAAGGATGGTGTATTTTGGTTAAGAGTGAATGTCACTATATATCACCATAACTAACCCATATACTGATAGTCCGTCCGCTGTAATGGCTTTATAATCCCAGCTTCTAAGCCAGCAAGAGCCCTCGAATGCCGGTCATTTCTATACGAGATGGTAGAGCGTTTCAACATAAGCATAATCTAGATACCGTGGTAAAGAACCTTTCAAAGAAACTCTAGGATTGCTGAGCTTGCAAGAACTAAGACAACCTAATAGATTCCACTGTATATGTAAGCTGTAGATTAATTATTACTCTCGTGCAAACTCTGACTTAGACGCCAGACTGTGGAGGAAAGAATAGAAGGTGGGTTTCTTTGACATGAAGAAATAGGAAACAAATCTTGGTTTTAGTGTCCATATTGACCGGCTACTTGGCACAGAAAAAAAAAAATTCCTGAAATAAACACGTTTAATTAAAAAAATCAATTAAACATTTTATTGAGTCAATCAAACTTTTAATTAAATAAAATTTTTAAACAAAAGTTTAATTGAATCAATTGCATTTTTAATAGATTTTAGTTTTTTTAATTAAAAGTGTTTATTATTGTAGGATCATTTTTTTCTGAGTAGACAGGTATGCACAATCGTGAACTTTTGAGAAAATGCAACCCTGGTATGATGGAGTCTTTGAAAATTTTCAAAAGACAATAAAATTAATCAAATCAGAGTTGTATTTTGTTTCTCATAGATCTTGCGATTGTGTAGGGTAGTGAGTAATGGCCTTAATGGTAGAATTAGTAGATTTTAGTTAGCAAAAACGCGAGGTTGCCAGCGAACGTGTCAGCTGTTGTTGTATTTCTCTTTGCTTTATGGATGTGTGTGTATGTATGTAAGAGAGAAGTTGACGTAAAAATCTATTTGCTATAGATTTCTACCTCACATACGTTGCGATACATATTAAATAAACAGCAACATGTTTTATTTATGTTACAGATGTTGTCAGCTGATCCGTCAAGTCACGATACGAATCCACTAATTCTACCATAAGAGTTGAATACAATGATTTTTTGTAAGTGTTGCCAAGACATGGATAAAGAAGAGAATGTAGAACATTTTTCGTTTCATTGTTTTCTATTAGCTGTGTGAAATTTTTTTATCTACAAATAATACGCATATGGACCATACATTCTTTATATTTTATATGTATATGTAAAGCAGGAGTCTTATCATCGCTCTCGATAACGAGCTGATTTGATCACGTTTTTCCAGTTTGAGATTATAGCATTCGATATCGCACCATATCAAACTGAAAAAACGCGATCGAATTAGCTCGTTATCGAAAGTGAAAATTAAACCCCAGGTCTTATTTCATTCTTCTTATATCATTATTCTAATTTATATGGTTTAACCTTTTGCATAATTATTGAAAAGAAAACACAATTTTAAAATTTCATATTCTTAACAATGAGTCCTAGAAGCTGCTTACAGTCTTTGAGTTATACATCCCTGATATAAATTACAAACAGACATTATGACAACAACGCGAAATGTTTGATGCTGCATGTGTATTTTTCATTTTAAACAAGGTCAGACGCCTGAGCCACCAATAAATGATGCACGTTTGTTGAGCTGTTGTTTAATTTTTTGTTCTAGCAACATTTTCCTTATTAAAAAATCCTTTTGCACAGTGAAATGACGCCAACTCTATAAAAACCACATGCACTCACATACACAAGCATAGCAATTTTGCTATGGCAAGCCTAAGAAGAACGCACACACACTCGCGCTCGCTTGTTTAGACTAAAAACTACTTTTGGCCATATAAGAACAAATAATGGACAGACATCCTTCTTTCACAAAATAAAATAAAAGCAAGGAAGCCAAGAAATGGCACAACAAAAAGTTTACAAACAAACAAAACGAAACGAAACATACCAAACAAAACTAATAATATTTTCATGCACACATTCCATAATTGATTTATGAATTTTTAATGCAAAACTTTGTAATTTTTTGCACCAACATTATTATTGAGTCAGTTGGCTGGCTGCTGGATGAATGTCTGGCAGAACCGAGCGAAAAAAAAGTCTGCCTCCTGCACCAGAACGAGGCATCTTACAAACGTGCAGTACATTTCTGAACAAACAAAACAATGATCAATACAACAATTATAAGCAATGACATGTATGGGCAATGCAAGAAAAAAAAAACAAGAAATCCTTAATAAAAACTCCACCAGCGACTGACTACTGTTGCCTCAGACTGAAGTAATGTTGCTGCTTCTGCAGCACCAGCTACACACCAGACTTGTTTGCCAGTACCGAGCAACAGCCACTTGGACCATTGTAGAGCTCTGTGCAGTTATCAATAAGCCCAATGTGAGAATATGTGTGTTATTCATAATAATACTGCCACTTTCATACTACTGTTCTTTTCCTTTATATTTTTAAAAGGATTTTGGCAAGAATTTTTACGCATGCAAAAACAACTGAAAGAAAATTGGGACTTAAATATATTTTTTTTTGCACAAGAAACCTATTCAAAAATTTTATTTGGTAGGTTTTTATTGAATTTTTATTATGATTGCAGTATTTTCGATTATATATATATATATATTTTTTTGCTATTGCAAGACTCCCCTTAAAGTCGTTTAATATTTATGTCATTAAATTTTTAATTCAATAAAAAGGAACGTTGTCAGTCGTTGCAGCAGCAGCAAAATAACGAGTAAATAAAAGATCAACCAACGCACATTTCTTTGACGGTATTGTATAAGAAATCCAACAAAAACAATCGGTAACTACACATTGTAGGCTTCAGCTATTGTTTTCTTAAGGGTGACCAGTTCAACTTTTTAACTTCAGGAAGTTACTGGTTTCACCCCGATTTTCGAAATTTCAATTTTTTTTCACATTTCCACGTTTTGAAGTCATGCAAATCTATTTGGAGACTATTTTTAGGATCATGTTGGCATGGATGTACATACATATGTATATGTGTGTGTGTGTAGCAGTGATCGGCAATGAATCACTTTTCGCTATTCATACTGACTCATAAAATTTTAAATATAAGTGAGTAGACATCATTTAAAAGCAACTACTCTGATTTACGCATACTCACGATGACATTGATGATGTCATAGTCATACCACACTCACACTCATAAATCACCTCAGTTTGATTTCTAATTTGAGGAAAATATTTATACAACTCCCATTGATTTAGCTCACGTACTGCGTGTACGTTTATTTCAAAGTTTAGTCATTAAACAGTTTGCAAGTAGTGTACAATAGTAGCAAATAGCGTTGCTTTTCAATTGATGCAAAAATGCGAAGTTCGCATTGTGAATCATACTTATTTTGCATCGTGCATAGACATTGATTTAAGTAAAAGTCCAATGCGCACTTGAAACTTTCGAGTGAATATGATTCATAGACAACAACGAAATAAGTATGAGTGCTCACTTTTTCACTATTCATTGCTGTTCTTTGGTGTATAGATGAATCATCATTACAAACCAAGTCGCAATATGGACCAACTTATTTTGAATAAAAATTTCATTGGTTAATCGGCGGCTATGGAAGTCGTCATTGAACTCACACCTATGACAATTGTGATAAAGGCTGCTGCCAAACAATAAGTAATCAGCATCACGGGGAAAAATACAGATAACGATCGTCTAATTAGCCAATAGGAGCAATCATCCCTGGCAAGACGATTTCGCCTATTTGCGCAACCCTCTGACGTAATGAATAAAGGGTATGACTTTGACAAGAGGTTTGGAACGGTTCTGGCCAATAGAAGGGAATGGGGAGGGGGAAATAGAACCCCGGTATTCCTTTGAAAGTGACACCATCAGGTGGTACACTGATGGCTCCAGAACGCCGGCAGGTTCTGGTGTGGGAGTTGTGGGACGACGGACTAATCGGAAGTTTATGTCATTGAGATATGCGCACAATTTAATCTGGATAGGGGCTACCGAGGGAAACAAATAGCAATTTTCTCGGATAGTCAGGCTGCCATCAAAATGGTCAGCTCATATGAGTTTACCTCTAAGTTAGCGTGGGAATGCCGCATTAAGCTAAATCAGCTAAGCAGCATGAATAAGGTCATACTCTGCTGGATTCCAGGATACGCTGGGGTGGTAGGAAATGGAAATGCAGACAAGATGGCCAGAAGGGAGCTAGTGCAACCATGGTCGGACCAGAACCGTTTTGTGGACTCGTATTGGACAAAATCCTGTAAGATATATCGACGGAGATCAAGAGTAATAGGGAACACTTCTGGCTCAATCTCCCAGGATTGAGGCATGCAAACCTATTGACGGGAACCTATAACCAAAATCGTTTCATAGCGTTCATGTCCCTGAGTAAAAAACAATCTAAGAATGCTCACAGGCTGCCTCACAGGCCATTGTAGACTGAAAAAACATCTAAACAAACTTGGCATTGAGAGTAACAGGCTGTGCAGATTCTGTGATTACGAAGATGAAACTCCAGATCATACTCTGAAGGACTGTGAAGCGTTATGCCATAGAAGATATAACCAATTGGAAAGCACGTATTGGAGGATTGGTAACTGCCAACTCTAGACCCACTGGCAATCCTGACATTCGTCGGGAAAGTATGTCTAGATGAGGAGCTCTCAGGGGATACAATAGATCTATCTTGGTCGCAGTGTCCTGTGTTTCCCGTTTGATGTAATTCATTCATTCATTGGTTAATCACAAAACTTAAAGAAGTTGAAACTTAACGATATTTTCTTTTATTATTCGAGAACTAACTGAACGCTGCTATATGTCCCAGACGATTCAAAGCGATAGTGTCCGCCATGAGTCTCTGAGTTACCCACACATATCATATAAATTTAATAATGAATAACGATAATATTGTCTGCACGAGGACGCTTAACATACAAAATCCACTTCAGTTATCCATGATATTTTGGACATTTACTTCACTCATATATGAAATGACACCAAAGTAAATTCAGCAGCTGTCATCGATGCCTTTGTGATTGTCATCGTTTTTCACTACGAATCCTTATGACTTTCGCCACTTGAGACACAGCGGGAAAAAGAAGGAATACAGAACCCTTCCAGAAAGCATCTGCACTGAAATGGAGCCTGTTCGCTCCATTTCATACTCAAATATTTTTTACATGCGTTGTTGTTGCAGGCTTGTCCTTCTGCGACAACTGTTCGAAAAAACGGGGTTATTTTAAGTAGAAAAAAATATTAGGCATTTTCTTTTGCGGAAAAAAACCAAGGCTAAGCCTTGTAAATTCCAGCAAAAATTTTCAAAAAAGGTAATCGGGTTTGGAATTAATAATTTTTCCTGGAAGCTTTTCGCTATTAGATTACCATTTTAATGATTTTAACACAGCGTGAGACTAAAATTAGCGATTCATGGGAAGTACTTACTTTGTTTATTTGGCAACATGTTCACGTACTCTATTAAAACAGAAATAATCCTTCTCTTCAATCAATTTCTACATCGCTTTTTTTAAATTTTATGTCATATGATTGGGAAGCGAAGTAATGAAATTTAGCATTCGAAAAGTAAGTCATTATAGGGGAAGTAGTTCTGGACGCCTAGCCTAGGTCTCTACACCCGAAAAATATTAAAAAATTTAGGATATGATTTTGAAAGCGAATGAGAAGCCATAAGCATCTTTCATGGCTCAGTGGCATAGACACTGATCACTGAAGTACACCGGCTACACGTGATATTAATCCTAATGTAAAATCACAGCACCCTCCTTCGCCGGTATTGTGTAGCTGGATCATAGCCGGTAAATGGTTACTAAACGCAGCTTCAAAACTTTCATACGCCTCTTTGACACCAGAGGCGCTGCAACAATGCTTTATTAGAAACGTGCAAACAAGGACAGTTGGACAGTTTTCTCCTCTCTAATGTAAACGTGTGGCAATTTCGCAGGAGTGTTTTTTTTTTTTTTCTTTTTAAGAACAAACACAACCCGCAAAACGATTAGCTTGTTTGCGGAAAACACCAGGGTCTATGGTGGGAGAGGCTAGCATCGCTACCACTCAGTCACAGGGGTACCCTTTTTGAGCCACAACTAACCAAACACCAAACAGCAGTAATTGCTCGATGTGAATCGCAGTCAAAAAGGCCAGGGTATGTTTTTCAGTCAACAAGGTCATGATGACCTCTTCTTAGAATGCACGCGATGTAATCCACATTTACTATCTTCAAAATGGTGAAACAATCTATGGAAACAATCCAGGACAATCAAAAGGCGCGCATGTGTGCAGTTTACATTGCAAAAATACATGAGTCTAAGAATTCCACCCCCATCTGTTCCATTCTCCGGACCTGTCATCATCTAATAAACAAATTCCCATTCCGAGGTTCTCGACAGATCTTGTTTTTTTCTTGTAGGAATAAAAAAATTGAAGAACCATTGGGCAAATTGTATAAAGCTAGTTTAAAGACTCCTGTAAGTATTACTCTATTTGATTAACAAAACAAAGTTTTTTAATGTTTTTTGAAAGACGTTTCAATTTTAAATGATTTCAGTTATGCATTCCATTTCGTTATTCGTTAAACTTTTATAAACTTCACAGAGAGCGCTGGAAAATAGAATTTTGCCATTTACTAAAATTTCATGAAGATAAAGACACCGGCAGTAATGCAGCTCAAGGAAACGCACAATGCGTCTGGTTAATATTCGCTAAGACAGACTTGCTTCAATATCGTTTGACCGCACAGAAAAAATTTAAAATCAACTTTAATTAATATTTTAGTTAGAAATTTGTACTATTGATTAAATCCTGTATTGATTTTCGTCCTGCAAACAAATTGATAATATCAATTAAAGAATTTGTAAAAATGAGGTTTTCTTCTTTTTCGAGATCAATTAATAGAGTGAATTGAAAGTACGCGTTTATTTTAAACAAATAAATAATTGGTCCAATTATATTAATAATTGAATTTAGAGATTTTAAACAATTAAATTGTTCGTTGAATGAATTAATAAAAGTAGTTGAATTGTATCAAATTTTAAAAAGTAAAAGTAAAAAAATTTTAAAAAGTAAAGTAATTTTTTATTTATTTATTTTAACTTACTTATTTTAGTTATTTAATTTATTTGTTTAATTCCGTAACTTACGTTGCAGGCTTTGAACATGGTACCTCCATTCTAACAGGCTAACACACATCCACTAGGCTATCGTGGCAAATTGTTTTCTATTCAATTATTGCACATATATACATAGATATGTGTTCTTATTTTATTTTTTAATTTACAGCGCTGTCATGCTTCGAACTTGGTACTTCTCGAATAACAGGCTGACACACTTCCACGCAGCTACCGTCACACAATGGAAAAACTTAAAAAAAAATTAAAACATGAACAAACACAAACACAAACCAAAATATTTTTTTTTCATTAAACAAAGTTAATTCAAACAATCAAAAAATTTGTTGAATTTTTAATAATGCGTACAAAAGTTTATTATTCGTCTGTATGTTTGCATATTTGCTAACATCCATACAAACATTAACCTTTTTTGTTTTCGATCAACAAAATTTAATTGGGACAATTATAAAATTGTTTGAAACAGCATTACTTGATTTAATTGGAAGCATTTTGGCTAAAATTTTTTCTGTGCGGGTGAAATTGAGGACTTTTTTATACCACTACCAATTTAAGTATGTACCTTTTGAATTCAGTCATCCTCTAAACAACTTACATAAGAATTACTCTCGAAATTCCCAATTTTCCCCATAACTTCTTCATTAATTGAGAAGAGTGTGCAGTTGTTTTGGCAGAGCAGAGCAGGCATCCCCAAAAACACGGCACACAAGAATCGCTCTTCATAGCATTACGTTTAAATTAGACGTTAGTTTGAGAACTTTTAGGAGAACGTAAGGTTCTGATACAGTGGCAATTGTTGGTGCTATGAAGTTAGTAGTTCTGTAATTTGAAACGAAAACGAAATGAGTTTTCTTTCCTTTCCAATTGCACTGGATCGGCCCTCGCTGTAGTATATACGACTGTTGTTTGCTTTCAGCAGCCAGCCATAAAAACTAATCAACCATTTCAAAAACATATTGCTGCCGCTAAAACAAATATTAAAGCCATTCCCCAACTTTATTTGCTAAACATCTGGTCACCTTATTAGTCGTATATATTGCATATGATCTTTCATTGTTGTTGGTGAAAACCATAAAAAAAAGAAAACTGCAAAAACTCCGAAAAAGCCAAACAACAATACTTTAATAAAATGCCTTTTACTCTTTCTTTTGGTTTTTGCGCGCGCGATTTCGTGCTCTGCAACATAAATCATAAAATTAATAACCGTAAAGTGACAGCTTCAGGAGTTTTTACTTATGCGTTCTTATTATCGTAGTTTTATTGCTGCAGCAGTTGTTTTAGGTTGCCAGCAACTCACAAACACGCACACATACATACGTACTATGAGGGCAATTATTATTGCATGTAAAACAATAACCATAACAACAACAACAACAACATCAGCAGCAGCAACATCTCAGCAATTGCAATTCTTTAGAGAGCGGGCGAGTTGAAAATCACAATGTTTTGATAAACTGATAAAGGGAAAAATTAAAGAAGCCAAGATTCACAGCAAAAACTGCAACAACAAAAAATCACTGATGATCATCAGCGATGATAATTGCTGCAGAGCATTTTGATAAACATCTTAAGAATTGGTTTTCATAACCTGCCAAAAGGTGCACTTACTACACAAAATTAAGCCCCGGCGGGAAATTTTATTTTAACGAGTAAAGGAGTAGTAGATTTTCATGTGAAATCATTTAAAGGTAGGATTCACTATACTACACAATCGTACGACTTTGCGGAAAATACAACTCTGGCATGATGGAGTTTATGGAAATTGTTAAAAGACTACAAGAATTCATTGAATCAGGGTTGCATTTTTATAAAATGCAGGATTCAAAATATTACAGAAATCAGTTGCCGAAATAAACTTTTACAAATTATAATGTTTTGTATTTATTTTAATCAGAAATAATTTCTTAATCAGGCTTGAGCTCAGTAATTTCAATTCTTATTGAATGAAATATTTTTATTAATTAATGTGAGTATCTAAAGTTTTGTTTTGTAATCGTTTTGTATTTATGTCTTGTAAAAGGTGTTTTTAAAGAGGTATGGAACTTTGAAATGGAATAAAATAAAGATGTATTGTTTTAAATTGACATGAAATTTACTTTATTCGAAAGGTAATCTTCTGGCATTATAATCCAAGCCGTCAGCGTGGACATAGTTTAATCTGGAGGTCAAACTTTCAATAACTGTTTCCAACATTTGTGGCCGTATGTTGGCAATAACGCGAAGAATGTTGTCCTCCAATTAATCAATCGTTTCGGGCTTATCGGCATAGACTAGCGACTTCACATATCCCCACAGCAAATAGTCTAGCGGTGTTAAATCGCACCATATTTGAGGCCAATTCACGGGTCTGAAACAAGGAACTATGCGGTTACCAAACGTTTCTTTCAATAAATCAATTTTGACACGTGCCAGGGTGCCCCTGAGTGGCAGCGATGCTACCCTCTCATTCCAGAGGTCGTGGGTTCGATTCCCACTATAGACCCTGGGTGTTTTCCGCAGACAAGCTAATCGCTTTGCGGGTTATGTTTGTTAAAAAAAACATATTGCGCCGTCTTGTTGAAACCACAGCTCCTGCATATCATGGTGTTCAGCGTTGTTCAGGGCATCAATCTATTCATGTTGAAATGCCAAACCAAACTAAACATAAATCACTTGACAGCTGACAAAATGGTCGTCAGTTAACAAAATTTTAAACCTCTATAAAAACACCCTGTGGACATATGTAAGCCATAAACAGCTGAGGTTTTAAATGCAGTTTGTCATAGTTTCTGCCCTTTCCTGAGTCGATGAGAATCAGTGTACACAACACGCATCTGGCTCCCCTTATCCTCGCAAAACCTGCAAAAATCCATACTGCCAGTCTTCCATCTACTGGTCCTTGCTTTAAAATGGGCAATAAATGGCCAGTCAAGACTTAATAATTCAATAAAAGTTTCATTTTGCAAGATCAAGCCTTGGCCATAAGGACCGCGAGACCCTTTAATACATCCTACTAATCCCAGAAATATTTGTTTCTTTTAAACCACGGTTTTTCAATTCCCTGAAATAGTGTCTAATCGGTGGCGTCACATACGTCTCTGCTGCTGGGAGTTGTCAAAGTTAAGTTTAAAATATTTCAACCGTACTTTTTGCCAAACTTAATATTTTACTTATCCAGCAAAAATATTAATTGTTTTCTTAGTTCCTTTTCGCATTTGATTGTTACGAATGCAAATCATCAGGGAAGCTCTATACAACAATTTCTTAGAACAACTAGAGGTATTATTTTACTTAAACAAATGAGAAGTCTAACTAATTAATTTTTGTAAAAGCAATGTAGAGTTGTTGTCGTTTTTGTATTAATTTTCAATTAAATGCCTCCTACAACTACCATTAGAGCTGAAAAAATATCAGGCGGTATAACAATAGTAAAATAAGAAAATAAACACACATGATTAATGGAATATAAATTTAGCATAATATCTATAGTTGCAGCTTACTGAATTCCTTCACACAGAAAAATTTGATGCTAGATTATACTTAAACAAGGCTAATTTTACATTTCATATGTGTTTCATGTTAATTCAACATGATTTACAGTAACCTTCAAAGAAAATTTTTTTTTTTAAATAACTTTATTTCATGTTGATTTAATATTCCATTAGTGTTCAAGCAAAATGATAGATCATGTTGAGTGAAAGTTATTTCAAGTTGAAGCAACGTGAACTTGATGCTGGAACAATACGAAGAACCATGTTGAATCAAAGTTGATAATTAGTCATTAAGGCATCAGAAAAGCTGTGTGTTGCATGCAAATATAGTTTGATTTGCCCTCGAACTCATCGCGTGGTAATCAACGTACTTACCGCTGCAGTCACAAATTTTTCGATAGACAACTTGTATTACAAACAACAATAACATTAGCAAAATTTGTTGTTGTTTGGAATACAAGTTGTCGATCGAACGATTTCTGCGGAGATCGTTGAATGGCCGTAAATTTTAATTACATATAATGATTTTCAATCAAAATTTTTGCATGGTGATTTTACATTGGTATTTTTTTTTTCTGTGTGTAACAATAGTGTTTCAATATACTGAGATTGTCTGTAGGAACATTCTCAACTCTTTTTTGTTATTAACTTGCCTCTTAGAGTTAATCTTAGGGTCGAGTTCGAAAGATACTTCAACGGCCATGTTGGCTATGATTTAGAGTCATAAGCAAGAAAAATTTTATAATGTCAGATTGTCCCTTATGAATTAATTGAAGCAGATATTGGGAATCACCACCTGTTAAGACCACTAAAGAATAAATAAGTCCTTTGAAGCATATGCCACTGTAAATTTTAATCGTGATTTCCTGAGTGCAATCGTTCTAAACTTCCCACTGGGTATTTCTAAACTCTCTAAATGCCATGAAAATATGGGAAGGGTTTTAACTTCTATAAAGTAATATTTAAGTTGGCATTTTCTCATGTTGTTGTATTCTTTCGTTTAATAAACTTAGTAATAGTTTTTTTTTTTTTTGCCTTGTACTTAACACAGATACATATACGATATGATATTAAGTGCAATATTTATTTGTAGTTAAGATCGTTTTCCCATTAAATTTAGTTTTGCTTCATAAATATTTACTTATAGTGGGGCAATTTCCTTTAATGTTATAATTTGCAAAAGTGTTTTGTACAAATTGCCTTTTGATCTTTAAGCGGCACGAACAAAAAAAATAAAAGAAAAAACATTCATAGTAAAAACATTTATAAATGCTAAATCGAGTGAAATGCGTTACTTAACGCCACAAACATTCATTTACACGCTGATTTAGTGATAAATTCTTAGAATTTTCGCTAAAATGACTAAAGCGAATTGAAGAACTTCAATCGACAAGGCTGTTAATGATAGTATATGGAGTTGTAAAGAGAGAAGCAAAATTCCATGGATTTGTGTGTTATATTTTGGATCAAATGTTAGTGAAATTTAAGTCTTTAGATTCAAGATATCTTAATGACTCTTTTCGGAAATAAAAGGCGAACATACTGTTCACGTGAAATATTTCCCGTGAAAAAAGGTGAACAAAATTAGAAAATAGTTATAGTTATGTCGAACAGGTCATTTTAGTTCAAAAGAGCTGTTGGATACAACTCTAACTATTAACAAGCTCGGTCAAAAGTGTCAATGTAAATTAAATGGGTTTAAAACAATTTTTGATTCGAACGATCTCAAACTAGTTCAAAAAGGGCTGTTGGACACAAGTCTAAAAATAGTATACTTTCACAACAACAACACAAGCATTGGCGAATACAACTTTAGGGAAAGGGAACACATTTCATGTGAACTTTTATTCCCGATAGGGGTGAATGTTAATTAGGGTCAAATGTTCATGGCTGCTGGGTCTATAATTTTTGCTCTTAATTCACGTTTCATGAATTGTTTGTATGTATTGCCCATTTTTTAAAATTTCAATGAAATTTTCAATTAACTTTTTAATTGATTTTAATAGATCTCTTCCTTTTCAAATGTTTAGATTATGCTTAACCAACAACAAACAGAATTTCTTCGTTTTAAGAATCATAAATAAAATTCCATTTTAAATCATTTTGTTTTAAGAATCATAAATATAATATTATTTTAATTCATTTCGTTAAACGTTGAAAATGCTCTTCAAATAATTTTGATTGAAGTGTGCTAATGAGGATCTTCCAATAAGAAATTTCATTTTGATATGTAAAAAACGAGTATTTTTAACCGAAAAAAAGAAAATAGTATCAGCCAAATGACTGCCAAGGCTACGCTTACAAGCACCATATTATTTTCATTAAAATCCCTTAACCAATATGGGGAAAATATGGCTATATATCCTCGATAATATAACGAATTCCATCTTAAATATATCAAATCGATTTTGGTATATCTACGGTGCTATACTGTCCGGCTATACACCGCACTATATATAATTGTCTGCTA
This sequence comes from Tachina lurida, assembly GCA_944452675.1. Lineage (NCBI taxonomy): Eukaryota > Metazoa > Arthropoda > Insecta > Diptera > Tachinidae > Tachina > Tachina lurida. The sequence goes on from OX101754.1 coordinate 99,360,657, forward strand.
AGCTTTATTAAATCTGTGTGGCAGTCATTCGATACAGGCACCACGAACTTGGCTGCCATATTTATATGTTCCCTTCTAATCTGCTGTTACCGCTGAATATCAATTCCGGGCTATGCGAGGTATTTGACCACCCAGATTAACCTAACCTAACTTAACCTGGTGCATTGGCACAGAACTTATCTTGAAAGAAAAAATGTGTTAAATTACGAGATCTCGGTGGCCAATTTGTGATGGCTTCTTCAAGAAATCACACCGTCAGTAAACTTTTAACCCAAGAGAGCATCAACATTGGTATTTTTGGGTCGGTAGGCGGTAGGTGTAAACTGAACTTTAAAAGCTTTAAGACTTGAGTCTTTATGCAAAATACGGGTGCCCCTGTAGCTGAGTGGCAGCGATGTTAAAAAGAAATTTCGTTTGTGGACTGCCCAATTCTGAAGAACAAGGTGAATTCGAGAAACATGAGCTTTCATCAAGAATATAAGCTGCCACATAAATATTCTTTCTCAGTTCAGCTTGAGTTCGATTCTTCACATCACTAAATCTTACCAACATGTCATCTGTCATTTACAGCGTTTCATAAAAAACCACTCAGTTTTTTACGTACTTTGTTTATATTTATATTGATCATGCTTTATGAAGAAAAAAAATATACTAAATAATAATAACAATAACCACACATATGCTGAGATGAACAGACCTACTCTAGTTAAAAATATATTAACATAAACAACCACAGCAATCACATAAATTTTAATAAGAAAGGACTCTGAGGACCTGTCCCATGATGTCGACAACGTTCGACTTGTCGAACAGTTACATTGGAAACAACAACAAAATTTTAAAATTGTTTTTGTTTTGAATGTAAGTGTGCGATAAATCGAACGCTGTCGACATTCTGGGACAGGCCCTAAAACGAATCACATACATTTTAATAAGAAAGAACTCTAAGGACATACAAATAGGCAAATAATTCTCAAATATCAACATAAGATGCTGAGTTTTAACAACAAGAATAGAGGACAAGTAAGCACTATATGTATATTACAAAAGGAAACGGTCATCACTATAAGACTTATTGTTCTTTTACTTCAATATCTACCAATGAATGCTTACTACTATGACTGTGTTTTACCTTATTTAGGAAAGCGATAGTGATAGAGAAGAAGTAGTGAAGGAAGAGATAAAGGAAAGCTTTAATTGTTTTATAACTCTGCTTTTTTCACTTTTTTTAATAATGCAGTGTTGCAGCGCCTCTGGTGTTAATTAGGAGTATTACATTTTTGAAACTGTGCTAAGTAGCCATATTATGTGGTTATCTGACTTCGCCAATGATTCTGCTACATTAACATTAGTATCCGCTGAACCCGGTGTAGTTCAGCGGGCAGTGTCTATCCTTCATCACTTGAAATTTCCTACAACAACTAATGCACATCAGAAAAATGTGTGGTATTGTTATTTTGATTGCCGTCGTAGACCGGGCTCGAACCAGGGACCAATGGTTTTGTAGTCTAAATACTTCAGCCAACGCCAACATTAAACTGATGTTGAACCCTGCCAATTTTTCGATATCTACCTCATTCATCTTGAGTCTTTTCTTTTACTTTAAGATCCTCCGAAGTCGTCTTCAACCGTATTAGGTAATTATTCAAGATTTACCAAAATTATCTTGAATCCGTTCTTCCGTATGCATCGTAGACTCAACACAACATGCGCTGTATATCTAAGGTACTCTACATAGGATGAGTTTCAGTGAATTAAAAGTTATTGCATTTTTTTTAACACTTAATAAAATAAATATTTTATTTTAAATGAAGTAGAACGTTGAATTCGAACCTGGAAAGGCTGAATAATAGCCCGTCTGAAAAAATAGACCACGTTACACAATTTATAGCTTTATTGATAACAACTGTTAAAATCACAGGCTATTCAAAGCCTTATTGTAACACCCTGTACTTAATTTATAGTTCACTAACATTTGGTTGATGTTTAAATATATTTTTTTTATAAACTTTTTAACTGATTTTTGTCATATTTTAATTCTTCTCAACTAATTTTCTATTAATCTTCTAATTAAATATTTAAATTTTTTTTCAATTAATTTTTTAATTGAATTTTTGAAAAGAATTTCTAATAACTTTTTAATATAGATAAGATTAATTAAAGAAAGCTTCTTCAATTACAATTTTTCTCTGCTACACAAAAATGTTGTTCTTTGATGCTTAAGTACACATCAGCAGGCTTCGAGCATTCCAAAGAAGGCTATACAATTTTTGTTTTTAATTCGTACTAAAATGGGCTAGTGCTTCAGTACAAAAAAATATGAATTGGTACTATGATTGTCGTATTACATAAATTGAATCTGAGGTTTTTTTTACTGGTATCTCGCTATTTTTTCCTGCGATGGTGAATAACCACTGCTGCACTGCTCTAGAACATATCTCCCATCTGTTAATTTTAAGTCCTAGTTTAATTTCACAATTCTAGTGCAACATTGGACTAATAAATAAATTAAATAAATCAACAAAAAGACATGCCAGTGGTGTAAAAACATTCAATTCGATTGCGGCCTAACCTTACGCCTTGTGTATAGTCTATAATTCGAAACGAAAGAAAAGGCTTTAAAGAGTTTGGTTTTCTTGCGATTTGAAGATTGAATACCCCGATCTTACCAATAGCTACACTCAATGCATACAATTGTGTTTCTAATTTGTAGACTTGCTTTCAAAAATGTTGAAAGTTTTTAAAATTTAATTTCAGAATTATATGTATTTATTTAAATTCAACCTGCTTGCAAACTGTTTAACATAAACTTCCACTTACGCCTTTAGGCTTGAATATTCAATATTTTCTAATGAAAATCTATACCAATTCTCCATTTTAATCTATAAATTATGCATATAAAGGAAATGTTGCTTAATTTAGGTTATTAAGTAAGAGAATAAGGCAAAAAAAAAATACCTTAACACTCATACCATAATTAAAGCCTTTTGTGAATAAAGTAGACAAGGCAGACCAGGCAAGAAGGCAGGCAGGCAGACCAGGCAGGAAGGCAGGCAGGCAGGCAGGCGGTTTTCATAGACTTAAACACACAATACAAAACGTCTCTTTCTGCTTTTAAAGTAATTTAACATGTGTATGTTTGTATTTGTGCAGTTTATTCTAACAATATCCTTTGGTGACCATGTTTTCTAAAATGTCTGCGTTTTAAACTGATTTTAAGTATAATTACACTGGGGCATAACAAACCAAAAACTTATGGTAACAGTAGGCAGCAGTTTTAAGGAATGCCTTCTACCAAGTGCTTGAAAAATGTTTTTTGATAGATGCCAGTGGGCTGGAAGAACCATTGGAATAATGAAATTACATTGTGTCATATATAGTTAACCGGTATCATCAAGTCTGAATTAGCTGTTGGGCTGATGAGACTGATGATACCATTTTTAGAGGGCTGGTTTTCGAAATCGTTGAAGGGCCATACCAAAATTTACCACCACCAAACTATCTAAACTGAGTATTGGGTTTTACTACCCTTTGGTAGGAGTATCGAATCTGTCGGCTTCAGCCGATACTAATCCTAATGTAACATCAGAGCGCCCTCCAATAAAATGGCTACTAAACACACTCTGAAAATTTAATACGCTTCATTGACACCAGAGGCACTATATGCAACACTGCCTTATTAAAAACGTGCAAATAGCAGAGTTGCAAAAGAATGAAACTTTCCCTTAGCTCTTCCTTCACCACCTGTCTTCCCTATTAGTATCAGTGATTGGCAATGAATCATGTCTTCGCTATTCATATTGACTCATCAAATTTTAAATATATGTGAGTAGACATCACTTAAAATCAACTACTCTGATTTACGCATACTCACGATGACATTGATTTATAAGTATAGGTTGAAATAAATACCCTGAAGAAAATGTTGATGGTGAAAATGTACTGAGTCGCTTTTGACTTTGTCACCAGTACTACTCTCTAATTAATCCCCATACAATACTTTGTGCTATAGACATTTAGCATGTGCTTGTCATTGAAAATCTACTAGTAACACTAAAACAATTGACTGGGTAGTGAATACATAGTTCTTATGGGAACATGGAGACATACCAACCAGACATTTAGTGGTACATTTCTATACCTTACGTACATACAATTATATGAATATTGACAAGTTGTTGCAAAAGCCACCAGAAATAGACCACATTTGTTGTCTCTCTTTCTTTTATACTGACGAATAGAAAAGAAATTGTGGACAATGTACCTACTACTAGAAATTTAGTGTTGACATAGAGACATTTGGCCCCAGTCTGACTGCAGGGTATGAATGCGACGTCAACATCATAGTCATACCACACTCACACTCATAAATCACTTCAGTTTGATTTCTAATTTCAGGAAAATACTTGTACTACTCACATTGATTCAGCTCACTCATGTGAGCATGTATGTTTATTTAAAGTTTAAGTCCTTAAAGAGTGCTAGTAGTATACAAAAGTAGTAAATAGGGTTGTTTTTCAATTCCTGCAAACAAAAAACAAACAAAAAAAAGCAAGAGAGAAACACATAACCTCATACTTACTTTGCATCGTCCATAGGCATTGAGTTAAGGAGAGTCGAAATCAACAACGTCATAAATATTGCTAAGTATGAGTTCGATGCGCACTTCAAACTTTCGAGTGATAATGATTCAAGTACAATAAATGATAAATCAGAATTCAACTCTACTCACTATTTCACTACTCTTTGCGCTTCTTTGATTAGTATACCTTTTCTTAAAGAAGATAACATCTAGTAATAATAGTAGGCATTCATTGCCTGAGTGTTACAACTCTTTAAAAAAAAAGTATCGAAGTCTTCATTTGTGTTACAAATTAAATTTCTGAAAAACTAGTTATGTCCATGCTTCAAGAAATGAAAAATAAAAATCATTGCATTCTTTCAAACCCCGTTCCGGCAACTTCTTCACAAGCATTTGAAGTAAGTATGTATGGTTGGGCAAACGTTCAAAACTATTATTTTTAGCAACAAAAGACGTTTTAAACACCACAATATACATAACAATACGAGTATATAGTAAAGTTTAAACTGAACATAAATAAGAACATAAATATATTTATATATGTACATTCTTGACATATATACCGACATATCGTACTCTTAACTGCATAAGGAAGGAAGCAGTAAAAATATATCACTCATCTACTAAAACAACATCAAAAAGATAATATTATTTTTCTGTCAAGAGCTCAGTACACACAGAAAAATTTCAACTTAAAATCTACATAAACAAGGTTAATCTAATGATTTTACTTCATATGTGTTTCATGTTAATCTCAAAACAAATTTTTCCTTTTAAAATAACTTTATTTCACGTTGATTCAACATTTACGTACTGTTAAACTCAAAATGAAGAATCATATTGAATCAAAGTTACTTCAAGTTGGAACAACATGAATTTAATTTAATTTAGCAATTGTATTTTATTAATTATTTAACTTACGTGTGGTTGACATAGACAACAGAAAAATGTTTGTTTGTATATAAATTGGCTTCCGCGGCCAAGACTTGAACTCGGAACTCATCGCGTGGTAGTCAACGTGCTTACCCCTGCAGCCATAACAACTTTAAATATTCTTAAGATACACGCTAAATATGTACATATGTATGTTTTGACTTGAAAAATTTTAGTTAAAAAAAATATACAAAATACTTTGACTTGACTCCAGGATTCGAACCTGCGATCCTCCGACTGAAAGACTAGTACACTGCCACACTCAAACAACATATACATATACACTGATATTTGTATTTTAGGTAAACAGCTTTGAAAGCTGTTAAATTTGTTCTTGTTTCTTTGGTGTCTGCTGTGTTGTTGTTGTGGATGTTGTACTCTCGTCGGTGTGAAAGCAATGTAAATTTAACGTGATTTGAATGAATTTGAATTAAACTTTTTGCCTGGTGATTTTACATTGGTTTTTTTTTCTGTGTGCATATAAAATATGTTTATGAAATTTTTACACAATGTGAATTACAATATTAGGATTAATTCTGCATAATTAACTCAAAAGTTCAATTTTTTGAGTTTTGGCGTTGTTCTTGTAAATGAGCGATATAAAAACTTAAAGTATGCGATGTCTTATTTTAGTCAATAATATGTTAAACAGACAGGCAGACCTTAATAAAAAGCACCGAGACTACCAATAATATTTTTTTTTAGTTAATTTAATTATTATTTTTCGAACTGTATTTGTTTCTATATTCTTATGAATTGAATAGGCTAAAGTTCGTAACGCTTTTTAAGCCAAATTACATGTGATAATTATTAATGAACAAATAACAACAAAGTTAGTTGTAAATATTCTGACAACAACACATAGTTGAACGGAACAGCCAGCCGTTTTCGAAGGCCACTAAACCTTCCTCATCAGCGTTCTTCTGTGTTTTGGTCCACTGTGTGTGGTGTCAGTTGATGTAGATGTCTGCCTTATATACGTAACTTTATTGCAAATGGAATATGTGAATTGGTTTGATTCATTGCATTTCAATTTGCTAATGTGTTAAGTAATGTATACGCAAGTTACCATCTATATATACCATCTTCTATATATATTACCATCTTCTATATATATTACAACAGTCTTACCATTGTCGTTTTGTTCCTTACTAACTATACACATGTTTGTTAATTTGCTTATTTTTGTTCTACTTAAGACAAACTTTTTTGGTTTGTTACTATTAAGTATATTTTTTATTTTTAATTTTTGCCACAAGCCAATGACTATTAATTAGTTAATTTAATTATTATTTTTCGAACTGTATTTGTTTCTATATTCTTATGAATTGAATAGGCTAAAGTTCGTAACGCTTTTTAAGCCAAATTACATGTGATAATTATTAATGAACAAATAACATCAAAGTTAGTTGTAAATATTCTGACAACAACACATAGTTGAACGGAACAGCCAGCCGTTTTCGAAGGCCACTAAACCTTCCTCATCAGCGTTCTTCTGTGTTTTGGTCCACTGTGTGTGGTGTCAGTTGATGTAGATGTCTGCCTTATATACGTAACTTTATTGCAAATGGAATATGTGAATTGGTTTGATTCATTGCATTTCAATTTGCTAATGTGTTAAGTAATGTATACGCAAGTTACCATCTATATATATATACCATCTTCTATATATATTACCATCTTCTATATATATTACAACAGTCTTACCATTGTCGTTTTGTTCCTTACTAACTATACACATGTTTGTTAATTTGCTTATTTTTGTTCTACTTAAGACAAACTTTTTTTTTTTTTTTTTTAATTTTTACTCAGTTTTTGAGGAACCACGAGTGTTTGACTTTTCAACGTAAATAAAATAAAATAGATTACTTATTTTGTAAAGTTTAAACCTATTATTTTTTATATTGTGATTCTCAATAAGGTATTAAGAGTCTTACTATAAACATATGCATTTTTTAGCTTATTTCAAAAAAAATTTTCGGTTGAACTCTACTGACGAATTCCATAAGCAAGAATGAAGTGCATATAGACAATGCTTAACCAAAAAATTAAGCAATAGTTCCACTATATATGTGGTGGTTGAATTCTAATTTGGTTCATTTTTAAAATTACTGTAAGTAGTTTCGGCCAGAGCTGTGAAATTTCGATTACAATTAGTAATCAATTAGATTACATTTTAAAAAGAATTGTAATGATTATATAATTCCCTTCAAAAGAATTGCTGATAAATAATTGATTACGATTACGAATAATCGAAAAGTAATCTGAATTAATTAAAATTACTAAAAATAATCAAAAAGAATTAAAAGTAATCAAAAAGTAATCCGACTACTTTCAAATATTACTTTTGATTCTTAATAAATAATCAAAAAGAGTCAAAAGTAATCCTTAGAAGTAATCGGATTATTTTTTGATTACTTTTGATTATTTTTAGTAATGTTAAGTAATTCAGATTACTTTTCCATTATAAGTAATCGTAATCAATTATTAATCGTAAGAAACTGGTTTCGGCCAATATATTGAAAATTGCTTATGAAGCTTATGAACTAGTTCTGACAAGGTTCTTTAATAATGTGTCTATGTAGCTGTACAGCAAGTAATAACAACACAAAAAACAATAAATAAATTTTGTTATTTAGCTCAATTTTACTTAAAACTCATATGTTACCTATTCAGTAAAATAAGAATTGTTTTCTCAATACGATACTGTAAAGTTGATTGCAAATGTGCGTTAGAAAATTAATTTTGAAATTTATAATAAAAGCACATCACTGCATAAAGGCCGACGGGAAATAAGGTATTTTCCCCTACATATTGAATTTGCCAAACTAATTCATTTAACATATGCCGGCCATACACTACACAAGTTCAGTGCTCAAATCTGGCACTGCGTAAACTAAGCTTGTGACACACATTATACATTATTTTAATACGCCATAATGCAGGCGATTCTTTGTATAATTCTAGCAACTCTGTCTAGAATATTTTTTCTGCTCTCATTTCCTGTTTTGAACTCTTAAAAAATCACGACACTACTGAGTGTTTGCACACATACACTACACAAGTTCACTGTAAAGATCAAAATCGTTTTGATATGTACTCAGTTCACTGCGTACTGTACTGTACGCACTGTACAGTGCCAGACCTACAGTGCAGTGAACCTGTGTACTGTATGGCTGGCATTAATGTCGAAGAAATAAACATGAAATTGTAATGGGCAATTTGTTTTTTGTAAAAATTTGTTATATATGTAAAAATTATTCAGCTATGACAGAAAGAAATAAATTCAGTAAAGTAAAGTATTGTGACCCGCATACGAAGGGTTCCGAACTTTAGCATATGTGATCCAACATCTTACCTGATGTAGAAATTTAAAAAAAAAATTAAGTATCTGGAAAACTTCTTTTCGGTTTTTGGCGCTTTTTTCGCTTTTAGATTTTTTTTCCGTTTTTGGTTTTTTTAGTTTTGGCATTTCTTCCATTTTGGCGATTTTTGGCAATTTATTTTAGTTTCTGTTTGCGGTGTCGAGCAGGGTACCTTTTCACCTTTGGTGTACTGAACCCTAAAAACGAGTGGAAAAGAGAGGCTTGGAGCATAGTCTCAATAAACACCTTAAAAAAAACCTCATACACCGGAGTACTTGCAAAGAACATATTAAAAAGGCTTAAAGTCTGAGGTTTTACTGAGTTTTAAGGTAAATTTAATTGGATAGCTTTTGAAACAATCCTTCCACGCGAGTTAAGCATGAATCAGAAGCGAACAAAGAAATTTATATGATAGGAGATCATGCCTTAAAAAGAAAAAGCATTAGAAGAACTAAGTTCTTAAGTAGACAGGCTTCTGTTAAAACAATTGAAAATAAAACTTATTCGCAATACTGTCTTTTTTTGACTTCGATTAAAAATATCATTCAAGCAAAATCGTTAAATTTGATTATAGTTATATGAATCGATTATAGAGACGAAACATTTTGCAACAATAGTTTCAAATTTAAATTTGGTAATTTGCATTTTACAAAGTGTGTCTTTAAGACCGATAGATTTTTTTTTAAATATATTTTAATGTTATAGAAATATATAATAAAAGGAAATTCTTGTTTTCTTTAAAATATACAAAAAGAGAGGTGTGTCTTAGGACACCCCATAAAAGCTGTTTAGCTATATAAAACAAATTTCATGTGTTAAATAGCAAAGCAATAAAATTATTTGCATTGTTCAAACTATTAATTTAATATTCACAAAATTTATAATATATATAAAAATAAATTTAGATATTTCGCATATGTAAACACAGAAATAGCACCCCTATTTTTTTAAAGTTCTTATTAGTAAGACATCTGGCATTTCCCTCTTTACGAGAACAAAAAAATGCAAACAAAGAAATCAAAACAAAAAATTTATAACTGTAATAGTGTCGATTATTTTTGTTACGAAAATCACGTCCTAAGTGCTGTGTCTGAGATAAAGAGCATAGCTCTAAAATTAAACATAAGAAAAAAATTGTTTCTCGCAAAAGATTTAACTGGCAAATCATCATGATTATTTTGACCCACAACAGACTCCACAGACTTTATTGCATCCAGTAAAATGCAGAGTTTAGTGCGTTTTATAGCAACAATGCTATCGTTGGATTTTATTTCCCACGTTACGATCAATGGAGATCTTTAGCGCATTGATTCAATGATTTTGTGTTTGAAAATGGTAAAAGATCGAGCGATTTCGCACCTACCTCTCGATTGTTTGCTGAGGTCAGATAAACCGGCAACAATCGAAGCTTTGGGAGCGAACATTGTTTGTATTATTTGTGAGATACGGCCGGAACTGTCCGAAATCATTTAAATATGTCAATGCCTTGTTGTTTATATTATTCGTGAGGTAAGGCGAGGAATATCCGAAATCATTTTAGAATGTTAATATCATGTCATGTATTGATATTTCGAAAAAAATAATTATATTTTTATTAAAATTTAATTTTTGTGTGTTAATTTTTACAATTTAAAGTTCTACTGGCATAAAAGACACCCTTTATAGCAACAAAATAATGCAATCAAATAATTTCGGGGGTGTAAATATATTTGGCCCTTACACCGCTCACTTTTAAGAAATTAATGTTTTTATTTTAATGTGAACTCCGTTTTTGGCATTTTCCTATTTATTAAACGGTTAAGTTTCTTTCCTCCCTTGATGCAGTGGGTAATGTACGGGAGGTTATAGGTTAGATTCCTGCCAAGACCTTGGGTGTTTCTGCCTACAAGCCAAAAGTGGCTTAAGCAGTCTGCGTGTTCGTTTTTAGAGCTATGCTATTTATGTCACGACACAGGGGACGTGATTTTCGTAACAAAAATAATGGACACTATTGCAGTTTTAAATTTATTTTTTTTTCTTATTTCTTTGTACTTAAAACCAGAGCATGAAAATTAACTAAACAAATTGTTTGATTTTGTTTTCTTTCCTTTTTAAATGAGTGAAAGAAACAAAAACAATGGAAAGGATTGCTCAATTTGTTTTTGTATTGTTTTTGCACATGAGCACAAACCAGAGAACACAGCCGTTTTTCTTTAAGCCGGCTAACAGCCGCCGCGGGCTACAAATAATACAATAATTTAATAGTGCGCCGCTAGAAAAGAAAATAATGGGAAATATGTAAATGGAAACGTTTTGAAAATATTTGCGGCGAATTTGTTATAATCATATAATATAATTTTATTGCATTGCTATTTAACACATTAACTTTGTTTTATATAGATAAGCAGCATAGCTATAAGCGGGTGTCCCAAGACAACTCTCTTCTTTTTTTTTAATTTTCCCCCTAAATTTTGCAGAATTTAAACTAGAACTTTTCTCATTTTAAGTGACGTTATGTGCACAGAAACACACACTCACATCCCGACAGCTAAGCGCACATTTTGTATCTGTGTGAAGTGTTTGTAACAAACATTTATCAAAATTTCTAAGTAGCCTTTTTGTTAAATTATAATTTAGATGTTAAGTAGGCTCCCCATAAGAACGTCGCAAAATTTATTGTCTTAAATTGCAATTTATATTGTAATCCACAGACATACAAACATGTGTAACTACCATATTTTAACTACATTAACACACAATTGCAAACGTGCATACACTTCAAAAGCCACATGATTACCAGCAACTACAGTAAAATCTTTATTGAGGGTTTTGTAATACATTAAAAACTTTTAAATTTAATTTTGGTTCTTTTATCTAATTTTTAGACCTTTTTTTATATATTTAATTAAACTATTTTTTTGAGCTTTAGGTATATTTGTATTGTGCTTTATTATTTCAATATTTCGTTAACCTTCGGTTAACTTCTTCAGGATAGAGTATATTGTTTTTGATTTTTCTGTTTTTTCTTTTTCCTTTAATTAATAATTGAAAAAAAGGAAAAAGAAGAAACAGAAAAATCAAAAACAATATACTATATCCTGAAGAAGTTAACCGAAGGTTAACGAAATATTGAAATAATAAAGCACAATACAAATAGACCTAAAGCTCAAAAAAATAGTTTAATTAAATATTTAATTTTGGTTCTAACAAATAAAGGAAGCCAGCAAAATTGTCCAGACTTAGGGCTAATTGTTTACTTATTAGTTAAACTTAGTTTAACATGCGTTTGAGCTAACCAAGAAAAAAATTTAAACGGCGTTTAACCGCCCATGATGTTTAGCTAGAAATGCCATACTTTGTTTTCAATCTAGAATAGAATAGGGCAACACTTAAACAACGATATAATAACTCTTTAAATTTATTTAAAAAAAAAACTTCAATAAATGTTTTCTGAGATTTTTGAGAATTAAAAAATAAATAATATGGACTTCAAAAATAGTGACGCTGCTAAAATAAACCAAAAAATATCATAAAGTTTTAAATCCAACGAAATATGCTTTCTTTCCAATTAACTCTAAAGCATCACACGCAGACCACTTTGTTAAACGAAATATTTGAAAGAATTCTAGCAATTTTTATTTTATGTTTTTATCACTTGTCAGTTTTAACTTGAGTTTAACTGAGCAATGTTGCTCAGATTGCTAACTATATAAGCTTTATTTGAAAAGCAACATTTTAAGTTTAAACTGACAAATAAAGTTTATATTTATGTTAAAAACAAGCTCTTAAGGAGTTTATACTGTTTTAATTTATGCTCGTAACTAAGTACGTACATTTGTATGTATGTATGTATGTATGTATGTATGTATGTATGTATAACTTTTATCTATTTATGTATCTTGTGTTTGCCTATGCATTTAATAATGTTTATGCATGTAGTTTTGAAAGCATTAGCTAAGAAGTGCTCAAAGGAAATATAATTTTACCAACAGACCTGCAGGGCTTTTATGTATGTGTAATAAAACTGTTGTAATTTAAAGCTAAATTAAAGTTAAAATTTATTATTAAAATTATAAAGTTTTACAAGGCTTAAATAGACAAGCGCAGCAGTGCACTGTGAAGCCAATTGTGAAATAAATATTAATGTATACAGAAATGTTAATTTAATAATAATTTGCACTTGTTCCCTTAGAGAAGTCAACTACAAATTTTGCAATTTCCATTTTTAGCAAGAAAGCGATATACAGCGTTCATATCTACGTACTGTAAAATTCTTACATCATCTTCTCTACTATTACGATAAAAATGCAGCTGTAGCCCTATTTGTGTAATAAGAGATAAAGTATATGGAGACAAACATTTATTTGTCTCTACTGAAAATTAGTACATTTTAAAATGGCTCCTTCCAGGGGCTACTAACTATGTACATATATTTATATACATATATAGAATCCCTTTTGATGAAAACATTTAGCTAATGTTTTGTTAAAATTAAAATTTTATAATGCATATGGGCATTTCTCCGAGAAATTCCACTTTTTTGTCGCACGCAATTAAACTTGTATTTCTGAAAAACGTGACTCGATTTTCCTTAAAATTTTATCTAATGTAGACCTGCTGACGGCCTACACAAATATATTAAGAAGTAAAAAAAAGTTTCGTTTTCTTTGAAAAAAAAAAACAAGTATATTTGCTTGGTGTCGCATGCTACAAAAAGTTGACATTCCTGTGGAAATGCCCATATACATATATACTGTTGCTATTAAATGCTTAATTTTTGTTTGATTAATTTAAATTTTGAAGTATATTTTCAGAATTTGGTTTGAGTACCATGATTTGATAGGTGCTTTTAATTTTGCACAGAAAAAGTGGGGATTTGACCTAAAGTGCGATGCATTAAGCTTTTTAAGCTCCTCATAAAAATTAAAAAAAAAATGTCAAAGTTCAAAAAATTCGTTCAAAAAAATCATTTGTTTTTATTTGTGGACCGTGTTATTTCAAAATCGTATAGAAAAATACCGTGCAAAAAAAGTTGAGTGCAAAAAAGAACGATAACAATATTTTTTCAACAGAAGGGTAATTTCGAATTGTGTAGTTTTTGTTTTAATCGTCTGAAAATGACAAAAAAAATCGCTTATCGGGCTAAAGTTAAACTTCAAATTTTACCGACACACAGAGAAAACAGTGCCTACTAAAATAGAACAAAATTATTAAGAGGTCTCGATAGTTTTTTTTTCAATAAGGAAATCATTATTGATTTCATAGGGAAAACCTTTTTGAAACAATCAAGAAGAAATCTTCTAGTTTTTATTAGGTTATCTTATTGATTTTTTCAATAAAAAATTAGTCTTTATTCTCTGTACTTTGTATTTTCATTTAAATTCTATACCATATACATATGTATGTATGTATGTAGTATATTGTAGATGTTATTTATTTATACATACATGTATGTATGATACACATTATGTTATATTCTTAACTAACTTACTCACCAAGTATTGAACCAGCAAACTTCTACCTGATAGACAAGCACTCTAACCAATATGCTAACAAGCAGCCTAAACATTGTCTGTATGTCTATTTATTGACACGAAATAACAAGACACCACATTAAATCAAGAAGATTTCCGTATTAAAAAAATCAATAAGATGCTTTACACATAATCATATAGGAACCTACTAAAATCAAGAAGAAAACCTTATTGAAAAAATCAATAAGGCAACCTTATTAAATCAAGAACAAACCCTTTAAAAAAAATCAAGAAGGCAACCTAATAAAATCAATAAGAAATCCCTATAGTTTACAATTTATAAGAACACCTAATATAATCAAGAAGTTTTTCTCTATGGATTGTTTTTTTTTTCGTGCCAAAAATAACGGAAATTGAGTAAAAAAAAGTTGTGAATAATAAGATTTCTTCTTGATTTTATTTGGTTTTCTTCTTGATAAAATTAATAAGTTTTACCACATAAAAACAATTAGGAATCTCTATGCAAAAATCTTCGCTTCTTTCTGCTGGGATACCCCTTAGCCTAAAAACGTTTCATAGAGAAAATCTTCTAGATTCTATAAGCAGTTTTTTTCTCTGTGCACTACATATATGTAAATATACAGTTGAATCTAGACTATCCGGGGCGCACGGAACCGGGCTTAGCACGGATAATCGAAAATATTTTTATAAATAAAACATGACAGTTTAGTTTGAATTAAAACATAAAATATAATTTTTCACGGATAATAGAGGTACAGCACGGTTAATAGAGGTATAATAACTGGAAGCACGGATAATAGAGGTAAAATCACGGAAAATGGATGTCAAAAAACAAAGTGACTGCATGCCGGTTATATCCGGTTAATCGGCTGATCGAGGTTCAACTGTAAGTACATTAGGGCGACTCACAGACAAAAATTATTTTTTAATCAGGATTCGAAAATATTTAGGGTCTAAATCCGTTTCTAAAAAAGTTTTATTTTTGTATTTTTTTTTTTTTGCATATTTTCATATGTATTTTCTCCCAAGACAACATATTCAAAAAAGTGCACAATTTGAAAGATATTTTCAAGCTTGTTTTGCTTGTGAACCAACACAGTGTGGAGTAATTTGTTGTTTAAAAAGAAATAATTGAGGGTAGGACAACGTTTGTCGGTCTCAGCTGGTTTACATATGTATAATAAAATTTAAAAAAATAACGTTTGTGAAGTTAGCTAAAGCTTTAATCACGCTATCGGCACAATGCACTGATTTTAGTCGCCTCACTGAAATAAAGTCATAAGTGATCAGCTAAATTTGCCTTATTTGTCAACTAAGTGAAATATAAGAACATAATTGCACCACACTGCATTGGTAATAAAGCCATGTAGACGTATTCCAAAATCTTTTGAGTAATAATTCCAATTTGGCTTATGACCTTATTGCAGAGAGCCGACGAAAATCGTTAGATTGTGCTGATAGTGTGATCCACGCTCCAGACTTGTTAAATAAGCTATTTTTGCATAATTCGTAAACGAAGTCATTCAGTGGCACGCAGGAGTTGGAGTGAAAAAAAAATCATGAACTTTTGGCTTATTTTGTTGTTTAAGCATAGTCCATCTGCATTTTGTTCCTGCTTCGGTGTTTCTTAAAAAGGGTGTTTTTTTCTAGAGTGTCACAACTTTGAGTTGGCATCACTGCTTTATTTGAGCACCATTTAATAGCCGCTAGTTGCTTTTTGTTAAGTTTGCTTGGAAATTTCATTATGAATTACAAGCAGAGCGAATGGGCTGAAGCACAAATTTATATTGATTTTGAATTTCCATTCAAAATTTTATTTTTCCTATGAAGCCCATTTCTAGTTGAATGGGTACGTAAATAAGCAGAATTGTCGCCTTGTGAATAAGGAGACTCCACAAGCTTTTGCCGAAACACCATTACATCCACAGAAAATTTATGTTTGGTGCGCTTTATGGGCTGGCGGAGTCAGTGGCCCATATGTCTTCAGAAACGATGATGGTCCAAATGTTACTGTTAATGGTGAATGCTATAGGAATATGATTCCAAATTTTTTGGTACCACAATTACATTAATCTTCTTGATATGTGGTTCCAACAGGAGGGAGCTATATGACACACAGCACGCTACAATTGATTTACTCAAAGAAACTTTTGCTGAAAAAATAATTTCACGTAATGGCTCAATTAATTGGCCAATATCGTGTGATTTAACCCCATTGCATTATTTTCTTTGGGGTTATGTTAAGTAACTTGTCTACGTTGATAAACCACAAACAATTGACACCTGGAAATCAACATTCGAAGAGGTATCGTCGAAATACGGCCGCAAATGCTGCGAAAAGTTGTTGAAAATTGGTGTTCCAGATTGCGCCTTCTTTGTGCCAGCCGTGGCGGCCACATGTCAGTAATCATATATAAACATTAATCTCATAAAATTTTCTTTCCAATAAAGCCCGTTTCATTGATATTAAAAATATATTTCCTTGTTTTTTTTATGGTTTAATTTTGTGTCACTCTATAAAAACACCCTTTATAAAATAATTCTGCCAAAAAAAACCGACTTCAATGCAAAGATCTGAAAGTATATTTTCGAAACAAATTCATGGGATATACAATTAAATTTTAATGGGTCTAAATCCGCCCATTTTTTAAATGCAAGATTTTGTGCTTTGCAGAGCTCAAGGTGTGTGTTAAGTTTCACAAAAATCGGTACAGAGGAACACCACTTAAAATAAAATAATAAATTTTATTAAATAGAAGATTGTGTAAATTTTTGAGCTCAAGTTGTATGGTAAGTTTTATGAAAATCGGTTAGTAGAGTGTAATAAAAGAATAATTTTTAATGGGAGTAGCCCCGCCCATTTTTTCAACTCTTAAATTGTGTAATTACAAGAACCAAAGGTTTTTTCTAGATTTCGCAGCAATCAAATGAGTAGAATATCATAAATAGAAATAAAACAATTTGTGGGCGTGTCCCCGTCCAAATTTTTTTTAAATGGGACTAATGGGAAGCTATCCCATATCAGTCAATAAAGGAATTTTTAAAATCGCTTAATGTGAACCGAGTTATAAGGTAACACCGCCAAGAACAAATATACGAGACGAATTGATAACCTCCTCCTTTTTTTGAAGTCGGTTAAAAATAATCGTGTTTATTAGTTCTTTAATAATTACTTTGTTTGGCGTACCTG
Organism: Tachina lurida; assembly: GCA_944452675.1. Taxonomy (NCBI): domain Eukaryota; kingdom Metazoa; phylum Arthropoda; class Insecta; order Diptera; family Tachinidae; genus Tachina; species Tachina lurida. Next base: position 99,378,201 of record OX101754.1, read on the forward strand.
TTTCTCCCTTCCTAAAGATTTTGGTAGAACACGCAGTTTGTTCTAAGAGCTATCCATATAAAATTAAATGACTCTCACTATTGTAGTTGTGGAGATATGAATAGATCCGCGAAAAAAGACTCTTGGCCCCACTGTGCAGCGGTTCTTTCATTACAGCGTAATAAACATCCCAACATACAAACTTTGGCGCTTCGGAATAAGGCCCAAAGAACTAGCACCCAAGCAAGAAAATTAAATGAGGCCCATTAAAACTGGGTTTAATTTCATCTTGAGTTTAGTTATTACATTGAGCTTTTTTCTTTCATAATTCTTTCTCTTTTCATAATTTTCTTTCTTTTTCTTTTCATAATTTTTCGGTTCCGAACCGGATAGTATCCTGTATATCCTATATTTGACGCTGGTAATGTGGCTTTCCAGTGATTAAAAATATTTCACAATCGGTTTAGCGCTTTGGGTGTGAAAGCGTCACAAACAAGCTCACTTTCACATTTATAATATTAGTAAGGATTATTAACACATCCTGCATTGACAAACACAATGAATACTTTGTAAATAAAATAGTTAGCTATTTTGTGGTATAAAATTTATTAAATATCTGCCTACAAATTGTATACCTATCAGAGCTGTAAGTGAATAATTCTTTTCTCGATTTTAATTGAATGAAAATTTAATGAATTGAATGAAATTTGAATCAATTCAAACGAATTAGGCAGAAAAGAATTTCAATTCATTTTCAATTCAAATGAATTTGTGGAATGAGTTGCAATTCATTTTCAATGCAAATGAATTTGTTAAAGTGAACTGCAATTCGGTTTCTAATTCAAATGAATTTGTTAAAGTGAATTGCCATTCATATCCAAATTCGTTTAAATTGAATTGATTTTGGATTCATTCAAATGAATTAGAACAATGAATCAATACAATTGAACTAATTATTTTTTCTAATTCATTTGAATTAATTCAAAATCAATTCAATTCAAATGAATTGGAAATGAATTACAATTCACTTTGACAAATTCATTTGAATTAGAAGCAAATTAGAATTCATTCCAGAAACTCATTTGAATTGGAAACGAATTAAAATTCATTTGAATTGGAAATGAATAACAAATTCATTTTACCAATTCATTTAAATTGAAAATGAATTGCAATTCGTTCTACAAATTCATTTGAATTAGAAACAAATTGCAATTTATTCTACAAATTCTTTTAAATTGGAAATGAATTGCAATTCATTTTTACCAAATTCATTTGAATTAACTCAAATTTCATGCAATTCATTTTTTGTGTCAAACGAATTAATTCAAAATTTGCTAATTCAGTGCACGAATGATTCACGAATTAATTAAAAAATTTATGATTCATTTACAGCTCTGATAACTATATTTGATGACAGCAGCGAACTATTTATATCAAAATACACATTAAATAAATTCAAGTATTTCTCTGATAATTGGTATATTATTTTTAATAAAATCAAAACGAGTTAATCAACTTACCTGATTAGCCGACGGATAAGAGCCATATCCAAATTGTGTATAAGCAGCCATATTTGTTAAATGTGTCAAACAATAACAGTTGCCAAAATAAAAACTGCTTTTTATATGCAGTCACAAAAATTAAATCCTTTTTTTGTCTTCTTAATCACCTCTACATGCACATGAACACATTTGGATATCATATACACGTACACAAACACACACATACACACGCATACATCCAACCATAAAGTTTACAAAAAGCGATGTGTGATAATTGTCAACAAAAGCTTTTAGGATTTATGATTTTTTGTTTGTGTTTTTTTTATTTCCTTTGTATTTTTTGTTTGTTTGTTGTTTGTTTCTTGTTGTTTGTGACGTTTTGGTTTTTTTTTTATATTTATTTGTATTGTGGAACACCAACACATGCACCCAGGGAGTGTGTGACAAAAGGAATCCTTTTAGTTATTTTTATTCTCTTTGCTACTGAAACTGAAGCTGCTGCTGTTTTTTTGCCAGTAGCTCTTTTGATAACGGAAATTTAACACACAGCGCAGCATAAAGGTCCTTACAAAGTATATTCACACACACACACACACACACATTAATATGTTTACATATGTTTGTATGTATGTATGTTTGTAAGTTTGTATGTACATGAAGCTTAGCTATAGCAACTGCAACAACACTTGGGCTACAATGACTACAGGCATCGTTATAAAAAAAAGAATTTATAAAAAAAAGGAAACTGTTTGGAAAAAATCAAGTAAACGACAATTGTTAATGTTTCCGTATTTTGTAGGGATCTGTTCGGCTTTTGTCTGTGTATAAACGTTGTTAACAATGATGATAATGATAACACTCTTGCTATGTTTAATATGTTATTTGTTGGTTTTAGGAAGCAAGTAATTTGTTAAATAGGAACAAGAAGAAGAAGTGTTAAGAAATTGTAAAAAAAGAATGTAAGAATACAGAGCAATTAGTAAATTCAAAATTTGTGATACTTTACAGCAAGTTTATTTTTTTACGTCACTGTAACAACTGTTAAGTCTAATCACTGGAAAGCTTTTTTTTAATATAACAAATGTTTTAAGTAAACTGCCAACATTGCTTAAGCTTGATTTTTATTAAAAAATTTTATTTAAATTATTTTTTTTTCTTTTCTCATAAACACCCTGGTGTTAGATTTTCTTCTCAAAATATATACGTTCGTTCTTTGTAATTGTTTAGCAATGCATACTTTTGCTATTTCCCACATTCATAAAGTTTAATACACAATTGTTATTAATTTTTTTATATGTTTTCGAATTCATTTGTTTAATAATAACAACACACCGATGCGTACTTATTCACGTTCGAACACAAACTAGTTGCAGACGGCCGATTAAACCCACAAATTTGTTGTTTGAATATAAATATCCGAGTGTTGTTGTTAATGCCCTGGCTTCATACAACTTGACAGCAAAACACGCAATCGGCAACAATAACAACACCTAAAGAACATCAAAAAAAATATATATATAAAAAAAATTACCATGCCGCTGAACACTGCATGTTAGAGCGAGACAACAAGTAAAGTCTTAAATAAAGTAAAAAATAATTTAAACCAAAGGAGGAGCAGGAGTTTAATTCCCATAAAAATTATAACACTTGGCAAAAGAGCATAACAATGCCGTGCTCTCCACTCGTCGTCGTCACGTAATATGAAAAAAAAAAACAACCGTATGTTTACAACTCGTTAATACTGTTATTGCATTCTTATGGCGGAGAGAGGGGGTTGCTTTTCGTGCTGTTCTCTGAAATAAAATAAAAATTACTCGTTAGTTCTCGGCACAAAGAAAAAAATCCATTATTCCCGTTGCATTTCCAGTTCCCCTTAATACACAAAAGCAAACAAGTGTGTCAGGGTTTGTTTTGTGGTTGTGCTATTCCAGTGGAAATCTCTTAATGGCTTTTATGTATCAAGCTGTTGTTGTTGTTGTTGTTGTTGTTGTTATACCTTACATACCATTATTGTGCAAATGTTTAATAAGGTGTGTAAAATTTGTTGGCCTGGCATACAGACACACAAGCACACATCCCATCCCCTTCTCTTTGGATTTTTGTTTTTGTAATATTTATCAAGCCAAGCACCTTAAGGTTTCTTTATATATTTTTTGTGGTGCAAAAAAGAAGAAAAAAAAAATTAAGATTTTTTTTTTTACTGCATTCAGGTGTGTCATTTTGTCATCTTTTGGTTATAAACACGCCTTCCTATTGGGTTTTTTTATATACATACTTCTTTCATATATCATTGTTGGCATAAAACTATTTTGGGTATACATTTTTAGTAGTTATTTTTTCGTATCATGAAACTTATAATTTCTTTTTGGTAAAACAAAAAATCTACTTAATTTGTTTCTATATTTTATGATTTGAACAGGCTAAACTTCGTATAGCTTTGTAAGCCAAATAATAATAACTAGATATACCAAACGGACGACACAATCGTCGGTATTCTAAACAGAAACAAAATCTCTTTATTAGGTTAGGTTAGGTTAGGTTAGCAGGCTGCTGGTAAGGAAGGGTGAAATTTTAGAGTCCAGCTCACTTGGGTCCAATACAATGATCCCTTTGTGTTACCTGTTAATTGAAGAGAAGATAGTGAGAGAGGGTGATAGGGAAATGATAGTGATAGAGAAGACAGGTAGTGAAGGAAGAGATAGAGGATAGAGGAAGGCTTCATTCTTTTACAACTCTGCTCTTTGCACATTTTTAATAATGCAGTGTTGCAGCGCCATCTGGTGTCCAATGAGGCGTATAAATTTTGAAGCTGTGTTTAGTAGCCATTTTATTGATTATTTTACTTCGCCAATTATTCTGCTACACAACGAAGGAGGGCGCTCTGATGTACATAAGGATTATTATCTGATGAAGTCTGTATAGTTTTTAGTGACCAGTGCCTTATGCCTGCATCACTAGAAGTTTTCCCACAACAACTGATACAAAGAAAAATGCCTGATGTTGTTATTTTTAATGACTGTCGGAGACCGGGGTCGAACCCAGGCTGCAGGTTTTTTGTAGTCAACGTGCTAACTACTTCAGCCAACGCCACCCCTAATCTCTTTATTAAACCTAAATCAATTTATTGAACTATCTTCCTATAAGTTTTATGGCTTTCATACAATATCAAAAAAATTGGAATTGCAAGAAAAATACTACACAAATATACACACACACAGTGTAAGCTAACAAATGCGTGTGGACTATGTTTGCATGTAGTGGTAGCTACATATAGCTCCCAAAATACTAAACCGATTTCAATAAAATATAAATTCTGCACATCTGTGCAGAAATTCCTTTAAAATGATATAAATCTTTCTTTTAGAGTGCTTGTCTATCTTTCCAAAATCGGTGCAGTAGTTCCGGCTTAAAAGGGTTTACAAAAAACGTCATCGCCTATTAATTATATAGATTAAAATTAACTAAAATTAATAGTCATGGGCCAGTGGCAAAAATTAATAAAAAAAAATATACTTAATAGTAACAAACCAAAAAAGTTTGTCCTAAGAAGAACCAAAAATAAGCAAATCAACTAACATGTGCAGAATAAAGTAAACAACAAACGACAATGGCAAGACTGTTGTAAATTTAGAGATGGTAAAATTGAGCTTTCATTACAAAAAAGCTTTCAGCAAATGGAAATAAGATGAATCAAAACAATTCACATATTCTATTTGCACAAAAAACTGAATATATAAAGCAGAAATCTACATCAACTGACACCACACACAGTGGACCAAAACACAGAAGAACGCTGATGATGAAGGTTTAGTGGCCTTCGAAAACAGCTAGTTGTTCCGTTCAACTATGTGTTGTTAGTCAGTATATTTACGACAAAGTTTGGTGTTATTTGTTCATTAATAATTATCCCAGGTAATTTGGCTTACACAGCGATACAAACTTTAGCCTGTTCAAATCATAAAACTGCCAATGAGCTGGCAAAAATAGGGTCGGCATTAGATGAGCGAATGACGGACAGATAGGTGAAATTACCGATAGGTCTTTACTATAGGGAACTCAGTAATTGTGTAGAAAACAGGACCTACAGTTTATGGCGAAGTAGGGAGGATTGTAGAGTCTCAAGGGGTTTTTGGGACAAATTTTGACTCAGGAAGATCCAAACTGCTACTGGAAATGACTAGGAAGGCTATGCAAATCATGATAGGTACGTTGACATGTCACTGCTCGGTCAAAGCAAGAACCAGCATTTGGGAAATTGGCACTCCAGATTTTTGTAGGATGTGCGGGGTGAAGAGGAACCAGAAACCATTGAACATATTATTTGTCACTGCCCGAAGCTGCAACGTCATAGGCTTAGATGTCTGAGCAGACGTTTCCATGAAAACATTACTGATATCGGGAAGTGTAAACTAGAGGACATCAGGGACCGTATGTAAAAGAAATGACGAGTCTTGCAGGCTTTACTTGAACTTATCATCAATGGCAATCTTGACAATTGTGTCATCATTGTGCTATGCCTCACTAATATAAGAAAATTCTAATTCAGAATACATTTGCTGACAAAAGGACAAAAGACGATGAAAACAGTGACTGAATTTGAAAATGTGATGATACTTTGTCATAGATATGGTTAGGTTGAAAAGAGCAGCCAGTATTTTCATGTCCGGGTATATACACATCAGCCAGTATAGGCCTATAGTGTGCCCTTATGTGAATTAGAAACGAACACCACCTTTTTAGGAACTCAGTATTGTTCACGTAGTACCTCAAGCTTTTCCAGTCAATACCTCTAAGGTGGGTAATGTCCGCTAAGGTTTCATCCCCCAAATAACGAGATCTCGGCTAGGCAAAAGCTGGACAATAGCAAATGAAGTGCTCCATTGTCTCAATGTCCTTCATGTATGTCGTCAGTGGCTCCAATCCGGTACAAATGCCCTCGTAAATTAGAGTGCCCAGTTAAGATGCCGGTCAACTTTGTTATAAGTAGCTATTTGATATATATACAGAGGGAAAAAGTGGAAGAAAAATACCGAAGCCGAAAATTAATTTAAGTCTTTTTGTCCTTACCTTAATGACGGTTGGTATCATTTTTTGAGAACATCATCGTATTAATTGTTTTACCAACCGTTCTTGTTTTGATAGTACACTCTTCTTATTTTGTTGAAAGCTTTATATTTCTGTAAAATCTTCATGTCTCCAACGAAGTTTACTATAAAAATATAAACAAAACAATAATGACAATTGACGACAATGCGTACGTGTAGCTGAAAAAACATGACTGCACATACTCAACTATGTGATTGATGAGGCTATTTGATCGTCTATAGGGCACTTTATTGATATCAGAGATCGTTCTTTTTTTCTGAAAAGCAAAAATTGTTCATACTATATTCCGCAAGCTGAAAGGTATTTTAGCAAAAATACATTTCAGTTAGCAAACAATGAAGTCTTTTAGCACAAACTATTAAAACCAACTTTTTTCTGCAAATTGCAAATTCAATCAATTTCATATCCTTCTGTATTTTTAATTAAATTGGTTTGCTTGCTATCTCATAGTTGTATACATAAACACATGTAGAAGAGACTTACAGGAGTTGGTGCTCTTCCCTTTCAGCTAAATGGAAACAGTAAGCGAAGTGAAGTCAAGCCATTATGCTCTTACTTTTTCTCGTAGCGCCATCTGTGCTTGAAAACTCTTTTATCACAAACACTGCTAATTACAAATGATGAGTGTGTCATAGACAAAGTGTGTCCAAGGCAGCCGAGAACAAGATCACATTACCAATCAATTCCATTAGCTATACAACACTTTACATACAAAAACTAACTACAAACACTATATTTCAGTTCGTTTCTTCCATGATTTATGGTAATTTGAAACTGTATGTGTTTATTTTCCAAGTCCATTTATACAAATAGAAATTCCTTAGAATTCCTTGGAAGGAAAAGTGAGAGTTTTTTAAATAAATTTCATACATTTTCAATTAAATGTAAGTGGGTGTTAACCTTAAATACATTTAAAATTATGCTTGTTGTTTAAAGGATATTTGGTTGCATTTCAAACTAAACTAAGGAAGGATTGCAGGAAAGGAAGAACAAAGAAGAAAAAGAAACACTTGTTGGCGCCGTTCCAAAATTTAAATATTTAAAAAATTTTCCAAACAAAAAAGTTGGTGTTTCATGACAAATCGAAAGCAAAAGAAAACCATTAAAATTTATTTTCAAATAAATATTTTTTTATTTTAAAAGTAATTGTAAAGTGTGTGTTTTTTGTCATGCGAGTATATGCACAGAATGCGAAGTTTATTGGACAGATAGAGACATTTAAAATTCAATATTAAACTGCTGCGTACAAGTGCAAACGCATTAAAATTGTTGTAAGGGAAGGCAGGAGTGAGTGAGTGTGTGACGTGGGTATATTTATGCGTGTGTCAGTAAATATATCCATGTACATATGCATATAAATAAGTGCTGGGAATTGTTACACATGTTGTCAAGTATCTTAATAATACTGTTTCCATTTACAAACTACTAGATACTTTTAAATCTTTATCGAAACTCTTAAATACACACATACCTATCCATTCATACATACATACATACATACATACGTGTAAATTTAAAAAGCAACAAAAATAATAAAAGGGAACAAGGTGTTTCTACACCAATCATAAGAATACTGATGACTGCGATGATGACGATGTTCGAGTGAATGCTCTATTTCGAATAAGGAATCATGTCATCCTGTTTGTGTTCATCATCTGCTAGTGTATTTGTATGTATGTATGTAAAGCTTTAAGGATTTCATAAGTACTTTCTGCTAGTGAGGCTAAAGTGGTGTTTGGGTGTGTTGCCTAAAGGCATTCATTCATCAGACCTCTTCCCAAAAAAAAAAATACATTCAAAGAATAAACAAATGTCAATGACAGAGTTATGGAACACTGGTCTGCTTGTCTATCTCTCACTTACCAACAATTCTTTCAATTAAATTCTAAAGTTTTTGTGTATTTAAATTATGTTTCATTTTAAAATAATATTTTATTACAATGCAATCCTTTTTTAAATAACAAATAAATTTTAATGCAGAATATATTGAAGGTGTTAAGGTGTTTGTAGATTTTTCTTTACATATTTAGTTTAATCTAAATAAATATACTCAGTCGGTATGTTTTAAAATCAATTTAAGTAACATACTTTTATATAATCGCATTCGTAGTTTTTGCACTGTGGGCCCGTAGAACCAAAAACATTATACATCTAAGTCATTTTCAAAACGTTTATTTTCTATTACTTCCATTACAATGAAAAATCTGCCTCTCTTCAATAAACTTTTTTAATTCGATAAATTTCTTGCTATTTGGTTTTTATCATACGCTAAGCCCATCCTGATATTCCCATATGCTACAAAAATTGCAAATTAAATTAATAAAATTATTATGCATAAGATGAATTTTATTTAGTTTTTAATTGAATTAAAAAATTATTTATGTTTTGTTCATGATGGCTCAGAAATTTTTTTATTTTTCTATTGATGCACAATTGATCACCATTATCAAATAAAAAAATAAAAAAATATTGAACCGACTTAAAAAAAACACTAAAATATTAAAAATAAATTAGATGCTGTTCAATTTTTTTCAAGTTTTAGTTCTAAATTTTCAGTGTCAATTTTATATATTCAAGGGGGCCACGCTAATGCTCGATTTCGCAAATATTAGTGACCGCCCTCTTTTCCAAATTCAACATCGTGTTACTTTCCGAGCTCAAGGTGTGTGCCAAGTTGACATATAATATTAATCTTTAAGCACAAAATTATGTTATTCTAAGAGCCGAAACTCTTTGTCAAACTTAGTGGGAATCGGATAAGTAGAACCTCATATAACTAAATACAGTAAAATCTCGTAAAAGTTAACCAAAATGTACCAAAAGTAATTATTAATGTTGAGAAGTGCGTGTTCCCGTCACGAAAGCAAGAATGAAACGCGCCCATATCTAGTTTAATTATGGAAATGGCTGTACACATAAGTTACGAGTGTTTGATTGCTTTCTCGTTTGAATGAATAAAATTATTTTATTTTTCAAGCAAATTATTGCAAATCTCTTGCCCCTGAATTTAAAAATTTGTTTGTACGACCTAGATTGAACAAATTAATATTTGATTCAGTTAATTTTTTGTATGAATAAGAAAATGAGTTATTGCTATGAAGCTGTTATTATAATCCAACGTTTTGATATACAGCCCCATAGTGCATTTTCTTTGAACGCACACTAGATAACAATTGCTGAATTACATACTATGTATGTGTGTGTGTCCGTATATTTTGTCTGTCGATTACAACAAGAATTTTATGAACAGCTTAAGTGTTGTTTCATGTCACCTGGAAAGCATTTTGGACACAGTATAATCTAGTCTTCTTCTTTTTTTATTTTTATTATTTTAAATTTTTCTTAAACATTTGCATATGGGAACTTCCGTAAAAAAACTACAGCTTTTATCATGTTTTTTTTTCCAGAGAAGTAACACTCAGGCAATTAATGCCTCCTACTATTACTAGGTGTTACCTTCTTTAGGAAAGGGATAGTGATAGAGGAAAGCTTCATTCTTTTACAATTCTGCTCTTTGCACGTTTTTAATAATGCATAGTTGCAGCGCCTCTGGTGTCAATAAGGCGTATTAAATTTTCAAAGATGTGCTTAGCAGCCATTCGTTATTTTACTTTGGTGATAATTCTGCTACACAGTACCGACGAAGGAGGACGCTCTGATGTTACATTAGGATTAGCATCCGCTGCAGCTGGTGTAGTTGCCTTATGCCTGCATCACTGAAACTTTTTCCACAACAACTGATGCAAAGGACACTAACGCAGGTCAGAAAATGCGTGGTGTTTTTACATAATGACTGACTGAGACCGGTCTCGAACCCAGGATCTTCGGTTTTGTAGTCAACGTGCTACTTCAGCCAACTTATATTTTATATACGCCCTTGTTCTGTAAACCGAACCGGAGTAAATCTCTCGTTTTCAAAAAATCAATAATGGTCCTGCAGACGTGTTTGAAATCATATAAGATAATTTTCTTTCAGATATAATATTTGAGAATCTATATAATAAAAAAAAAAATTAAAAAGCTCTAAAAAATATTTCTATTGTCGGTTTAAAGAATAGCGCCAATACTTTTTTGCATGTTGCTGTAGGGTAGCTACACCCAAGCCATATGCATAATGTTTAAGCTTTTACAAAAGAGCTTTGTTCTTTCAGACTGACGGGAGCACAACAGCTAATCCGATATCGACGAAAACAAAGCTTGTGCAAAGAAATAAGAACAAATTGTAAGAGCTTTCAGAGCTGCAAATATCAGAGCATGTGTATTTGGAGGTAGCTTAGTGTAGAGGTAAAATATAGGAAAAGCTCAAACAGCATAGCTTTAAGGTGTACTTTTCTGTGGAAATGCCCATATCCAACTCAAAAAATATTTAGTGTTTTTGCATATTGAAATTTTTCTTAAAATTGTTCTAACACTAAAAGTAACCTATACATACATGCATATGAATGTGTGTGTGTATATGTACTGGAGTGTGTGTATCTGTGTGTGTGCTATCTATTATTTTAATGATTTTTCCTGACAGGGTGCTTACTTTTTTCTATGTGTTAGTGTTTTAATAAGAATTACTATATATCACTGAAGCACTATCACACAAACTGTTGATATACAAAAGCATGTGTATGTAAATTTTAGCTTTCGGTGGCAAACATTTTCTTGAAATTGAAAACTTTCCTTTCGCACTCGTATAAATTTTAGGCATCAATTCACTTGAATGTAATAAAAATCCTTTGAAGCGTATCTTTATTGTAAAAGTGGAAATAACAATGAAAAGGATCAAGGATTTAATGCAAATTATTTTACTGACAAATTTTATAGTTATTAGAAATATTAATGTTGTTTTTAGGGCAAAAGATTTGTTTATTAAAATTTTAAATTTATTTCAATATTGTTTTGGGGGTAATTTGAGTAGTTTTTGAACAGTCAGTCAGTAAATAATGTTAAATAATTAAAACACTCGTTAGTGGCTTTCCAAAAGAAAGTTTGTAGTTAATTTGTGAGTTATTTTTATGTCTTATTCATGACTTGCGCCAAGTGATATGACGTGTGTGGCGCGTATAAGTTTATTTAGTTTAATTCATTTGTAGAAAATATAATAAATTACACGTTTACCAAAGTGTAACTAACAACGATATACAACGCATAAATGTATAATACATAATAAATGCAACTTTTGATTATTATGCTAGTATAAATAAAATAAATTAAATCCATTTTAAACAATAAATTAAACTATTTTTTTTGTTCACTGAAAAGCTGTGTTGTAGTCATTCTTAATTCGTACTTGAAGAAAAAGTTTTTTAAATAATTCCGCGTTTTATGGCTTTAAAGTTTATTTTCATTTTCATTTAACCTCCTTAGTAATAAATTAAGCAAAACAAAATGCCCTCACGATGCCATGCGTTTTGTTAAGCTGCGTTTGTTTATTTTTTTAAATTAAATTCTAATGTTAAACATGTCCGGAAAATGTAATTATTTTAATTTGAATTAAATAATTTTATTCGTATTGTTCCGCACAAATATAAATATAATTATGAAATTATTACAGAGACTCTTCAGTTTTGTTGAGTCACGACAAAAACCCATCCACTTGTACAGTAAGTTCCGCTTAATTGATTTTTTCTTCTTCAGTTAACATGGCTGCAGTTAACATGGTAAATTACTTATGATGGGATAATTTGCTACATTGCATTAATTAAACGGGTAAATCAATTAACCGAAAATTAATTAAGCGGAAACTACTGTATATGAAAATACACCGAAATATATTTATTTGACATAAAGTTGTTATTTAATTTGAAAATATGCATTTCATTCCTGCTTCATAGAAATCGTCAGTTAACTTTAACCCAAAAGATTTCGAAATTAGCTAAAAACAACTTGATATGTTCTTGGAAGACATCGTGGGATAAACCCTTAGATATATTTATTTTCAAACGCTATAATGCACTCCCTAAATAAGTTTAAAATAAAATAGATGTAAAGATTTTTGTTCGATGCTTTTAGACTTATACGTTTATTTAATGTGATTCTCAATAGTGTATGAGGCATCTTATTTATTTATTTATTTATTTATTTAGTTATTTATTTATTTATTTATTTATTTATTTATTTATTTATTTAAATTGCGATCTAGCACAACAAGACAAATATCTTATAAATGATAGTGCTAGTGATTACAACAAACATCTAAGTGATATAAAAGAATAACTAATATATAGAAAAAGCATTATGAATAAAATAGGAAAAACAATTTTAATAGCAAAAAGAACATAAATAAAAAGTAAATATAAATAAATAAGCAAAAATAGTTATTACATAAACAATTTAAATAATTCCCTTTTAAATATGTTTGCGTTGCCTATTTTTTGGATATTGTTTGGTAAAGAGTTCCAAAGACTGATTGTATAGATCAGAAATTGGCGTTTAGATATAAGGCTCTTGTATTTTTGTTGTATAATATTCCTACCGCGATTGGATCTAGCAAACGTAATTCTATTATAAATGTATGCCGGTTGTTTCGATGTAATAATTTTGTGTAGAAACATAAGACATTTGCATTTTAGGAGATTTTCAAAATTTATCGAAAAAATCCGGTAGGCATAAGACGAGATATGTGCAAAACGATTTTTATTGAAAATGTACCGAGCTATATTATTGTAGGCAACATTAAGTTTTCTTTTATCTTCACTGTCGCAATTTGCAAGAAGTTCACAACCATATAGGAGAGATGGAATGAGATAAGACTTAGCCAATACCATACGTATCGTAAATGGTGTTGAATCTTTAACTGCCAACAGGCTGCTTAGCATACTGTAGACTCTACCTATAACCGTATTAATATGGTCGGACCAAGTAAACTCCCAGATTAGATCATCATTAATTCTACTCACACAGAAAGTTACATCACCGATATCGCAATAGTTATATAGCTGGACATCATCAGCATACATATGAATTGTACTGTTCATTTGTATATCAGGCAATTCATTGGTGTACATACAGAAAAGAAGGGGCCCAAGAATTGAACCTTGGGGAACAGCTCTTTTAACATAGAGCGCTCTTGAGATGTTGTCTTTTAACTGTACAACTTGAGATCTGTTCATTAGATAAGATGATAAAAGATTACACGCCGAGCTTGAAAAGTTAAAAAGCTTTTTAAGCTTCACTAGAAGAATTTTATGATCCACGGTGTCAAACGCTTTACTGTGATCTAAGAGAATCAAAAAAGCAACCATATTCTGATCAATCTTTGACCTAATATCTTCAGCAACGTCTACTAATGCAGTTATGCAACTTCTACCCTTCATAAAGCCAGATTGTTTTGCAGATAACAACTCCTTGCGTGCAAGATATTCGTTCATTTGTTTTGCCATAAGGTTTTCTAATATTTTAGACAAAAAGGGTAGAATGGCAATTGGTCGAAATTCGCTATTGGATTTAGGGATTGGAATGATCCTTGAAAGCTTCCACTCTTCAGGAAATGTGGATTTCGTAAGAATGGAATTGAACATATATGTTAGAAAGGGTAAAAGCGTAGGTGCTAAAATTTTTAAGAAAATGGGACTTATACCATCCATGCCAAATGCATTCGATTTCACGTCAGAGAGACTTTTTTGAACTTCAAGTTGATCAACGCAGCGAAAACTAAATGGATCTTTTACCGCAACATAATGTATATCATCGTAAATGTTCCTAGATGGAAAGGGAACGTTTACGTTTACAAATTTGCTATTGATAATGTTAATGTCGACAGCGTGATCTACAAGAGTAGAGCTTTTGCATCCAATACCGATCTTACGGATTTCCCTCCATTTAGATTTGTTGTCTATGGCGCAAGTGAATTTTGTTTGGTAAAACAAAGACTTTGCATATTTAATACGTTTTGTGACTTCTCTGCGTGCAGATTTATGAATAGCCTTTAGATCATCAGTTTTAAACCTCTTCCAACGTGAGTAAGCTTCATCTCGTTTTTTAATCAAGAGCTTGATCTCACCACTAAACCACGGAGACTGACTGGCTTTGATACGTTTAGTTTTTATTGGAACACACACATCATACAAGTACATAACATTTTCCCGGATAAAAGAAAGTTGATCGTCGACACTCGCAAGAGTATATATATGGTCCCAGTGGATTATATCGGAGTAATGGTAGAGTGTTGTATAGTCAATGTTATTTAAGTCACGGTATGAAAAACAGGTTTCATCATTTTTTACGGAGAAATCATAAACCAGAAAAAGCATATCGTGCTTCGAGAAGACTGAGGCAGAGAGTTGGTCATAAAGGAGAACTCTAGTTTTGTGATTGACAAATATAAGATCGATTAAACTATTAGACGTGGAGTGGAAATGAGTAAGAATATACTTATTTACAGGGTGTAGATCAAGAGTCCTCATTGGCTCAAACTATAAACATACCAAGTTTTTTTAGCTAATTTTAAAATCTCTTGGGTTAAAGTCTACTGACGATTTCCGTGAAGCAGGAAGGAAATGCATTAATGCACTCCCTTGTTTGCTTACCCAAACAAAATGTTTTTATTATTATATCTTATGTATGGTTTAGTAAAAAGTAATATTTAAAGATTCAGGTCCTGAAATAAACAACTCGCAAGGAAGAGTTATTGGCCTTTAAGAAGAGGTCAAGAAAAAAATCAAGCCAAATTCGTAGAAGAGTGTATTCCCAAGTGAAGCATATGCCAATGAGAACTTTATGTTTCCATTGAATCGGACGGGCCAAAAGCTGAACTATAAATCGTATGGCGCAATTTTCGTTGAGCAACTTTTCTCTTCTCTCTCTTCCATAAGTTCAAAAATTGCTCAACTAAAATTGTCTTGTGTGAACGGAATTACAAGAATAGAAATTATATTACTTTGGCGAAAGCGGCAAAAGTCATCGGTTAGCCGTGTATTCTATTATAATAGGCTTAGAAATGACATTCTGGAGCGTTATTATACGCCAAGAAAAAATTTTCTTGGTTTCCTATAATCTAAGCTATTTTGGACTTGCCCGATTTTATCGAAAATGTCGTGACGGATTTTTTCACGGTTCTCTCATGTTTTTCTCCCATATCCCATAAGAATATATGACCATTTGGCATGACAGTTGAACAGTGCTCCTGGGAAAATTCTTCCAAGGATTTTTTTTGGCTATTTTCGACTTGCCCTATTTTCTCGAAAGCGGTCTGACCGATGTTTTGAACGGCTCTCTCATTTTGTTCTCCTATGTATCCACTCTAAGAATATATGACCCTTTGTCATGACAGTTGAACAGTGCTCCTGGGAAAATTCATCCACGGATTTCTTTGGCCATTTTGGACTTGCCGGATTTTCTCGAAAACGGCCTCACCAATTTTTTGCACGATTCTCGCATTTTGTTTTCCTATTAATCCACTTTAAGGTTCTCTCATATTGTTCTCCTAAGTGTCCACTTTAAGAATATATTACCATCTGGCGCGACAGTTGAAGAGTGCTCCTGGGAAAATTCATCTACGGTTTATGTTTTGTTTTCCCTCTTTGAATTCCTTAAATCAACACTAGCTTGCTGATATATTTTTGGCACACGTATTTTATTTGTCAAAGTAAATCAACAACTGATAAAATTCCTTGTTGGTTGCTTTTCTCCAAAATATGAATTTTGTTCAATTTATTTGTCAATTCAATAATGCTTTTTGACAAATAATTGTTAATTTGTAATAGAACAAAAAGTTGTACACAATTTTAGATCCCATTTTTTTTTTCATTGTAACAAAACTATAACGCTGCATCAATTTTATAATGCCAATTAAGTTTTTCTACTCAAATTAATTAAAAATTTAATGGTATCAATTAAATTCTTAATAGAATTCAAAAATTATATAAAAAATTAAATTAAAAATTTAATTGTATCAATTAAATTAAATACTTTTTTCTGTATTTTTTAACACTTTTTTTAATCAGATAATCTTTGTATTTGCAATAAAAATTTTGTTTAGTAATATCGGCTGTTTAGTTTTTTGTGTGAATATTACTAATGAGCTTCACCTCTCATAATGACAAACCCCCCCACAAACCCCCTAAAAAATTTATGGTTATAGATGCGCCTGGTTCACTACTTTTTGACACGCTATCAAAATCGGATTTTTCAATATCAAAGTGTTGCCGCCCGTTTAAGCGGTAAAAGAAACACTCCTATAGAGTAGAGATCGACCGAAGGCGTTTTTTTTGACGAAGCCGAAGCCGAACTTCGGCTAAAATCCTAAACTTCGGCCAAAACCGAAGCCGAAGCCGAATGTTTTAAATTTTAAAAATGATACTTGTTTTATATGAATTAAGAAAAAAGTTTGCTTTCTTCCTATTGTGTTTAACGTTTTGAAAGGGTTGCTTTGAAATACAACCCTGTTGCTTTCTATTTTCTTTTACTTGGACGTTCTTGTGAGTGATCATATGAAAAAGCAATCTAGAAATTGCAAAATAGTTTTATTTTTCTTGTTATGTATCCAATAGATATTACAGCTATTTCAGTGATCTCGAAAAAGCAAACTTTTTTCTTAATTCATATAAAACAAGTATCATTTTTAAAATTTAAAACATTCGGCTTCGGCTTCGGTTTTGGTCGAAGTTTAGGATTTTAGCCGAAGTTCGGCTTCGGCCAAAAAAAACGCCTTCGGTCGATCTCTACACTCCTACAAAAAAAAAAAAAAATACATGAATTTTTTTGTTAATAACAACTGCAACCAAACCAAGTGTGTAATAACTCTTCATTCCGCATAGACTTCATAAACTAACAAAAAAAAATTATTATTTATTTTTAATTGTCTTTATACAAGTTTAATTATTATCAGGTTAATAATTTTTTTTTTCAATTATACGATCTTCTAACAAATGTTTGCAATGAAACAATTAATTTTCTATACAAGATCACTCGCTGTGCCGACAGCATACTTAATGTGAACGAAATCAAAATAGAAACAGCAGCAATACAACAACAACAACAACAACAACAACAACTAAAGGAAAAAAGTCCGTGCCGCACGCACTTGAATGGCTGCAAGAAACGACCCGCTCGTCATACAGAATTGACTATGTAACTCTCTTCTAAGTGGTGTTTGCTTTTATTATTATTTTTATTAATTATTTGTTTTGCTGCTTGTGGTTTTTTTAAAAGCGAAGGAAAAAAACCATTATAATAATAATAATAAAATGAGAAAGATGAAAAAACATAAACTCAAAGTAAACACTCACTATTTTCAACTTTATCAAATGTTTTTCTAATTTGATTTTCTGCCATAATGTGGTTTTTCTTTTTATTATACCTATTTAATGTTGTTCGTGTTGTTTGTCGCAATCATTTGTTCATTCAGTGTTCATTTATAATTATGAAATTGATAATTGTTACCGTTGCGCCTTTGATAGTTGTCGTACTGTTTAATATAATTGTAAAAATTTCAAGTGTTGTGTGATAAGATTAATTGAATTTTTTGTTGTTCATATTTTGTGCCCTACTCTGTTGACACCTTGGCCCTTTTTACCCGACTGAGCGACGCAAGGTAGGTTATTGTGTTCATCAGCTTATATAATTATGTATGTATGTATGTATGCATAAATGTGTGTTCCTTTGCGGCACTATATAAACCGAACGCGTGGATCGATTTTGATGATACATACTAACATCAATCGATTTGCCTTAAACCTATTAGTGTCCCTAAAGATATGAAATTAGTCAAAATTTAATATGTCGGCCAACAGATCCCATTTTGTAAATACAAAAAATAAAATAAAAAGACGGCGAACTATATCAAAATGGGTATCATTCGACAGGTATTTTGAAATGGTTTTTAGGTTTCTCTTATGATTTTATAGCTATGCTATTTATTGCGCAATACAGGAGTTAGGACATGATATTCGTAACAAAAATAATCGACACTATTACAGTCATAAATTTATTTTTGTTTTGATTTCTTTGTACTTAAAATAAACTTTGTTTAGTAAAAAAAACTTTGAAGTGAGTAAAACAAAAGCAATGAGAACGATTGCTCAATTTGTTATTGTTTTGTTTTTGCACATGAGCACAAACCAGAGAACACAGCCGATCACCGATCACAGCTGCCACCAGCCACAAACAATACCTTAATTTAATTGTGCCCCGCTAGAAAAGAAAATAATGGGAAATAAATGGAAACGTTTTAAAATATTTGCAGAGAATTTGACGTAATCACATAAAATAATTTTATTGCATTGTTATTTGTTTTATGCAACTAAACAGCATAGCTACAACCGGGTGTCCCAAGACACCTCTCTTCGTTTTTTCATTTTGAATGACCATTTAGGATATTTAACGGTTCAAAGTTGGTCGCAGTCGGGTTTTTTGATCTTTTTAATTATTACTTGTTAAATAATATTTTAATTGTATTTAAAGATTAATTAATTTTATTTACAAATCAATTTTTTTTCCTTGTGTACCAAATATAAGGACTTCCGTTTGGATACGAAAACTTTCATTGGAAGAAATTTATTTAGAGTGCATGGGCGGTTGGCGGTGCACAGTGGCGTGAATTAAAAAAAAAGTGGTAAAAAGTCCGCAACTTTTGAACTAGTTAACCGATTTCGATGAAACCAACTGTTTTGGAAAGTAGAAGTGTTGAAATTTTTAGAAAGCATATTTGTATATGTTGTAAGACAGGGTAGCTCCAAACAGCCTCAAAGTGGGAAAGTGCGGGTATCGAAATTCTTTCGGAGCTTGTAACTTTTGTAAATAGGGACCGATTTCAATAATTTTTTCAGCGGGACAATCTACGTTAAGAAATAAAAATAAAACATGCTGAGAGTACCATTTCATCTCTTTCAGTTTCCAAGTTATTTGACTTGAAAAATTTATTTTTTAATTTTTGGCCCTGACTTTTTTTATTCGTTAGTACATAACTTCTTTATTACTTGGCAAAAATCAGTATGTTTTAATGTTTTTGAAAGAAAACTTCATTACAATTCATATAAAAAAAAAATTTTTTTGATATCTCAAAAATTGTAGCAAGGAATAATTTTGCAATTTGGATTTTTAAAAATTATGAAAAAATTTGGTATATTTTGTGAAAAAAGTATTCTTAATTTTTTTTGAATATTTTAAAAAATTATTAAGTATTTGATAAAAACTTTGATTGTTTCTGAGAAAGGAGACATTGAGAAAGGCTGTGAAATAAATTTTGGAGATTGTTGTTGGTGCACCCTACATTCAGCATTGGTCGAAAACTAGCAATTTTTTTTCAAAAAATCCGATTTTCGGATGTGGCAAAAAAATTGCACGGTCGTTTTTGTAAATTTTTTGGTTTTTTATTATAAATAAATTTGTTGTTAGTATCCTGTAAGAAACTTTCGACATCCTACACATAAATGTAGGCAGGAGAGGAGATTTTCTAAAAATTCTAAAATTTTTCTAACACAATTTTTCCCAATAAGAAAAAAGTATTATAAAATTATAAATTGGGAATCATTTTAATTTTTATCAATAGCATACATTTAGTTTTGCAAACTGAAAAAAAATTATTCTCCTACCTTCAATACTTTTTGAAATATTCGAAATCCAATTTTGATTAAAAATTTTAATTTTCTACATTTTTTATTTTTGTCTAAATTATTGATCTTATTTTCTTTACTGCAAATGTTTCTTAATTTTTTCTATGTTATTACAATAGTAGATATAATTATCTATTCAACGGTATATAATATGTATTCCTTTGCCATTATATCAGTTTTAAAATGTATACACAAATATAACACCTCAGGTAACAATTTACGTGTATATCTGATACTCAAACAAACCCACATTTTTTATGAACTCTTGAAGCTGTTATTAAATACTTTTTTTTACTTAAATACAATAAAATATAAGAATTTATATACATAAATATAATTATATTTATATACCTACAAGGACAAAGGTTCCTGCGCGCACATCTCTAATATGGATATGGTTTTACCTGATATTTGTATCGGTTTTGTATTCGTAGCTTGTAAAATAGCTATATATTTAAGCTGCGATGCATTTAATGTCATTATTTCAGTTATAGCTATCATGGAGATAACAATTAAAAATAAATCGCTCTGCAAATTAATGTGGGAAAACCTCACTGATGGGAGTACTCGGTTGGACAAGGTAGACCAAATGATGTACACAATATCTACTACATATGGTTTATCTGTAAACACCGGTTTATGGAAAAAACTTGATTTTTTTTTTAATTATATGAAAAGAAGATACGTGAATGCAATAAATCAATTTCCAAATTTCAGAATAAAAATCAGGATTGGTTAGATATGGGACTATCTACGAAAATATACCCAAAGAAGTTTGGTCGGCCAAGTAAAGATTACGATAACGTTCGACGCAGGAGCAAAAGGATTAAACAAGAAGACTTGATATTAGTTTGTCAGACCTTCTTCATAATACAGGATCAAGACTGATCGCTACTTTTGACGAAAGAGACTTAGATACATGTAATAATTCCGAACTAACACTAATATACAAATGGTGATGTGATGGATCATCTGGATTTTCAGAATATAGACAGCCCAGTGCATACGATAATGACTTTTCCAAAGTTTTAATGGCATCGTTAGTACCATTAAGGCTTCGACTACATAATGAAATGCCTTCAACAAGTAAAAATGCATTTAAAGATATGTGGGTAAATACTACTCCAGGCTCAAAGTCTTTATGCCGACCAATACATTTTGAATACATCAAGGAAAACAAAGAAACAACTCAAAATCTGGTTGATGGTATAAAACATGAAATTTCTAATATGGAACCTATTGACGTTCATATATTAGGACGAGTAATAACAATATCTTTTAGACCTTATTTAACAATGATAGATGGAAAAGTTGCAAATGCAATAACCGATACAAAATCTTATTTGATTTGTAATATATGCGGAAAGAAAGATTCTGATTTTAAGGACATTGAGTATTATACTCCAACTAATGAAGATGCCCTTAAGCTTGGAATATCACCACTTCATGCTCGGATTCGATTCATGGAGTACATTTTACGACAACAAGTATCGCAGTGTACCAGAACATCAGAACGCTCCAGTTGCGAACAATTCTGCTTTAAAGCAGATACAGTTGGAAGAAAAGAAAAGAATTCAAGATGAGTTTATGAAACGTGGATTAATCATTGACAAACCTTTATATGGCTATGGAAACTCCAATAATGGCAACACTGCTAGGCGATTTTTTGATGACCCTGAAACCACATCTTCTATAACTGGTTTTAGTTTTAATCTCATAAGACGTTTCAAAATAATACTGGCCGTCATAAATAGCAAAAAGTTAATTAATAAGGACAAGTTTGAAAAATATTCAAAAGACACTCTGATTCTAATAAATGAATTATATCCATGAAAATCAATAACTCCAACCGTACATAAAGTGCTAGCGTATACAAAAGAACAAATAGAAAAAACATTATTCCTCTGGGGGAACTAACCGAAGAAGCACAGGAAGTTAGAAATAGAGATGTTAAGCAATATCGACTTTTCAATACACGTAAATGCTCTAATGCATCATTTGCATACAAGGCATAAGAATGAAATGGTTGCCAAAAATAAGTATTGAAATCGAGAAGGACGATCCCGAAGCAGAGGAAATTAATAGCTTGCTAGGCCATGATGTCTCAGATACATATGTACATTGTACATATATCTCTTGATACATAAGTATTTGTATTCATACAAACAAATATCTGATATCATGGCAAAAAGTCTCTGGAATTCTCTGTCAAATTATATTCAAAACTTAGGCAATTTATATGCGTTTAAAAAGGAGCTACATAAAAAATTTTTCGTAATTTAATGTTCTAATGTTAAATTAACTACTAATTTTTTTTAAATAAATAAATAACTCAATCTATTTGTCCTTGTAGGTATATAAATATACTTATATTTATGTATATAAATTCTTATATTTTATTGTATTTAAGTAAAAAAAAGTATTTAATAACAGCTTCAAGAGTTCATAAAAAATGTGGGTTTGTTTGAGTATCAGATATACACGTAAATTGTTACCTGAGGTGTTATATTTGTGTATACATTTTAAAACTGATATAATGGCAAAGGAATACATATTATATACCGTTGAATAGATAATTATATCTACTATTGTAATAACATAGAAAAAATTAAGAAACATTTGCAGTAAAGAAAATAAGATCAATAATTTAGACAAAAATAAAAAATGTAGAAAATTAAAATTTTTAATCAAAATTGGATTTCGAATATTTCAAAAAGTATTGAAGGTAGGAGAATAATTTTTTTTTCAGTTTGCAAAACTAAATGTATGCTATTGATAAAAATTAAAATGATTCCCAATTTATAATTTTATAATACTTTTTTCTTATTGGGAAAAATTGTGTTAGAAAAATTTTAGAATTTTTAGAAAATCTCCTCTCCTGCCTACATTTATGTGTAGGATGTCGAAAGTTTCTTACAGGATACTAACAACAAATTTATTTATAATAAAAAACCAAAAAATTTACAAAAACGACCGTGCAATTTTTTTGCCACATCCGAAAATCGGTTTTTTTGAAAAAAAAATTGCTAGTTTTCGACCAATGCTGAATGTAGGGTGCACCAACAACAATCTCCAAAATTTATTTCACAGCCTTTCTCAATGTCTCCTTTCTCAGAAACAATCAAAGTTTTTATCAAATACTTAATAATTTTTTAAAATATTCAAAAAAAAATTAAGAATACTTTTTTCACAAAATATACCAAATTTTTTCATAATTTTTAAAAATCCAAATTGCAAAATTATTCCTTGTTACAATTTTTGAGATATCAAAAAAATTTTTTTTTTATATGAATTGTAATGAAGTTTTCTTTCAAAAACATTAAAACATACTGATTTTTGCCAAGTAATAAAGAAGTTATGTACTAACGAATAAAAAAAGTCAGGGCCAAAAATTAAAAAATAAATTTTTCAAGTCAAATAACTTGGAAACTGAAAGAGATGAAATGGTACTCTCAGCATGTTTTATTTTTATTTCTTAACGTAGATTGTCCCGCTGAAAAAATTATTGAAATCGGTCCCTATTTACAAAAGTTACAAGCTCCGAAAGAATTTCGATACCCGCACTTTCCCACTTTGAGGCTGTTTGGAGCTACCCTGTCTTACAACAGGGTGCCTCAAAATATGCTTTCTAAAAATTTCAACACTTCTACTTTCCAAAACAGTTGGTTTCATCGAAATCGGTTAACTAGTTCAAAAGTTGCGGACTTTTTACCACTTTTTTTTTAATTCACGCCACTGTGCGGTGGGGGTGGCTGATTTTAATGAAATTCCATATTTTTTTGTATTAATTTAGTCAATCAGCCCGATTATGAATAACAATTCTGCGGGAGTTTTTCCCTGTTCCCATTCCTCCTATTATGTAACAAAATTTCCCCAGAGAAAAAACTGCCCGGGGAAACGTAGAAGTTCTAAATGAGAAGGAGAGGGAGAAAATCTCCCTGAGAAAAAAAGTAAGTATTCTAAATATGAAGGAGAGGAGAAATTTTTTACAGATTTCTCCCCAAAAACTTTAAAGTGAAATGTAAAACCATTGTATAAGCATTTTCTTAGAACAAAAAATGTTGACCTCTTGTTTGAGGCATTTTTATCCAAATCCTGCGCACATCAACTTCAAAAACATGAACTAGTTCTGCCTTCAGGAAAAATACTAAAATACTAAATTTTGCAAGCCTCTTTTAAGTTCACATAATAGGTAAATGAAGGATTTGTTTCCCTGTAATATCAAGACGGATAAGATAAACTTTATAAAATCTACATTTTCCTTTGTACATACAGTCATTGAGAATTTAATCCATTCGTCTCTGCACCTGGCCAGCTTTCAGGTGCACTTTCTCATCATAAATTTATTCTGCATGCTTTTGAATGGTTACGTTGTTTATTTAATTTTTTTTATTTAATCAAAAAAAGATATTTATATTAACACACATTCTTATTGGCAATTAAAACATATAAGGCTTTATGTATAATTAAAAACTGGCATGAAGTTAGCATAAGTGGCAAAATTTAACATAATCTTAAAGTGTGTTTTTCCGTACAATTTTACTATACTATGCGGCGATTTTTAATGTCAAATTTAAAAAAAAAACATTAAACAGCTGATCCAGCTTTTACTCTCTCTCTCTCTCCCGTATTTGTTTATTCCCGGGCTATTTAGAATAGGAGGATTATTACCCGGGAAAAAATTATAGGGAAGGAAAACACTCCCCGGGAAAATGTATAATTGGGCTGAATATAATGCTCAGTCGCAAAGTAGATCAGAATTGAAGAAACTGCCTTATGAAAAAGTCAAAATCAGCTGATTTGATCACTGTTAAAAAAGAACAACTATAGTGTGCTTGTTTTTAATAATTTTAATACAATAATCAAAACAAACAACACAAAATGTATACATAGTGAAATGAACAATTGACAATTTTTACAAAATTAAATGAACGATTTTATAGTGTTGAACTAAAATACACAATGTATAAAAGATTATTATTATTATAAAAGTGATTGAAATTAGTTTCCAAATGATTACCAAGTCAATTTTGAATAGTTTCCTTCAAAAATATTAATTTTTAACTTTAACTTGCAAAAAACACACAACGAATGAAACCAAAAAGTATAAAATCAAAATACGTTTGAGCACATGAACTTTTGTACAAAATTAAATGGAAGAATTTGTTGTGTAAAATTAAAAAAAACGCAATGCGAAAAAGATGATTAGTATTAAAGAAGTGATCAAATTTTTTTTTAAAATGATTAGTCCTAATTTACAGTATGCAAGTCTTGTTGCTAAGATGATAAGTTAGTGGGAGCGAGAGACAAGGGGAATAGAAACGTCTCTGTTCCCCTCGTCTCTCTCTCTCTCCCACAAACTAATCAGCTTAGCAATAAGACTTGCATAACATTAGGACTTACAGACTTCATTTTAAGCATTTTCGTTCACAAATATTAAAATTTACCATTTATTTAAAAAAAATCACGCAGCGAATGAGAACACAAAGTATAAAATGAAATTACGTTAAAAGAATACCACGCGAAATAAGAAGTAAAGCTGATTTGATGACTGTGTGAGCGAAGACCTCCGGAAACTCAATTATCTTTCGTCTCGTGCCACCTCTGGTCTACTTTGTGGGTCAGTGACAACTTTCAATGATCTAGGACCGCTACTTATAGTTTTAACACACAAATTTATGAAGCCACCCACCCCACTCCCAGACTTTCCGACATATTTGTGGTCTGTCACATAGACCTTGTGTTAATTAGTTTAGGCTTAAATGATCAAACAGAATATGTCCGCAACTTCAGGAAAAATCGTTGTCAAATTAACAAAGCCCATAATAAAATCTACGGCAGTAACTTCAAATGCTTTATAATTTTAGTTTTATTTTCTTTTGTGCTTATTTTTTTTTTGTAGTTTTGTTCACAAAATGTATGAAATTTATTGAAAGTATGGTAGCATTCTTGAAAGAATGACTATTTACATATGAGAGCATAAGAAAAAATGTTGTCAAAATAAAATAGATTCTATCTATCGACCGCTTTCTGCTGCTGATTTTTTTTTGTCATTTTGTATGGAAAATGTGTTTATGTCGCAATTCTGTTTGATCATTTACTTTCAATTAATATGATAATTGAATTATGTGCTTAAAACAGTTAAACACTTTAATTGAAACTGCATATATCTGTAGTTTTATTTTTAATAAAAAATATAGAAATACCATTAATTGTAAAAGAATTAAGTTATTTTAAATTTTGGTGTCAAATGTAAAAGTGAAACAATTTTTTTATATTTTTTATGTTCGGAGTTTGTGAACAGTCACGAGCTACTAATAAATTCTGTCACGAGTTAGGATCCATGTTTCGCAATCAATTCAAAACTCTTGGATAATATTTGCAGAGAATTGTTTAAATGATTTTCTGGGCGACTTGAATGTCACTCGATCATCTATTGAGTTGTCATATCAAATTCCTTAGATTTTTCCCAATACTATTAATTAATTATCGATTCTTTTTTTGTTTGCTTTCGTATGAAAAAAATAAAAAAAAATTGTAATGCGGCTACAACAAAGGCATCGAAAACTACATCAATAAATATTATTTTCTGAAATATTCTCTAAAAAGAGTTCTTCAATTCAAAAAAAAAAAAAATGTTATCTTATTTAAAGAAGAAAAAACAAACTGCCATTAAATTACAAGTTAAATTGTGATTTGAATTTGAACAATAGCAAAAGAAGTAATAATATATTGAAGTTTTGTAGCAAACTTCTTTCTACATGTTATTTATATTAATTGGCTCCAAGTGTAACTTGTTAATTCTTTGTCTATATTTTTTTTTGCATTATGTCAGACGTTATCTAATAAACCCTTGTGTTAAGCAAGTTTGAACAAATGTTTTTTATACCCTTCAATTCTGAATAGAAAAAAAAAATATATTAAAATTGAAAGGAAAAACTTTTTTATTCTCGTTGGTATTATTATACTCGTAGAAGTATTTTTGTAACGTTTTTGCTGCTGCTGAAAGTTCTATTATTCAGAGAATTGTATTTTTACCTGTTGTTGAATGATGATGGGTTTTTTGTTGCAGTTTGCTTGTGAATGTAATGTTTTTTTTTTCCATAGAAACAGAATAAAGTTTATATTGAGTTTTATTAACCTTTTGCTGAGGGCAATTTTTGTTGAATAATGTTTATTATTATTTTTTATGTTTCTCTCTAATAAGTTGCAAAACTACATACAACAATTTTTATGTTCATTAGAGCAAAAAAATATATAAATGTACTTGTAAAAATAAAGAGAAGAGCAGCAAGGAGCCCTTAGAGACATTTTTTGGGGGATACTGAACATTTTTGTATGTAATTTTATTTACAGAAGTCACATATTTATGTATGTAAGTACATAGGAATATTTTATTTACAATATAAATAGTTAAAAGTTGTTCCAAGTTAAAGTTAAATTACATATTAACTCAAAAGTAAATGTGATAGCTTTATTCTAATACAAAACTTAATCGATTATTGTTGCAAATTAAAGGTGTAGATTTTCCAAAAAATTTTTTCAATATTCGCAACAAGTGCACTGATTTAAATGCATTAGAAAGTCTCCTCATTTTATGGCCAGTCTGTCGGTTCTAGAAAGTTATTTTCCAAAGGTTCCAAATTTTTGATAGCCCTACATACACTTCTATGTTATATTTATTTTCATTCAAATATATTTTCATATATTTCATAATTTTCGAGCTTAATCTTTTTAACGAAAATCGATTATCTAAGAAGTTCAATATACCACTTGACCTCAGATTTGATAAAAACGAATTCTCACTAAAGCGAAGAAATTTCGAAACAAAATTGTGCGATATTTGTTCGCAAATCTAAAAAAAATCCGAATGTTTGCTAAAGCTTCGAACTTCGAACTTTTCTCGATAGTTTTTCGAATGTGTGACGGTAGTCGAGTGGATGTATGCCAGCCTGTTAGTGTAGAGGTACCAAGTTCAAGGCATGACAGCATTCTAAGTTAAAAATAAAATAAGAACACACACTTACATATCGCTCACTAAATCATAAAGAGTCATAACTCAAAAAATTTCAGATGCTGAGTAGTTGCAAATAACTGTTGATACTGTACAAATGACGCAAGTATGTGACATAAAAACAAGCATAACGATATTTTATATTCTTCAAGAAGAATGTATTGCAAAATAAATTGTTGAGGTCGCTATAGATTTCTTCAATTAACTGGTTTATAAAAAAGAAAATGCACTTTTATAATTTTCAGTTGTGACTCTTTATGATTTAGTGTGTGATATGTGTAATAATTGAACAGAAATAAATTTGCCACGATAGCATAGTGGATGTGTGCTAGTCTGTTACAATAGAAGTACCATGTTCAAATCCTGCAGCGTAGGTGTTAAAAAAAATACAAGAAGTAAGTTAATATAAATAAATTAAAAATAAAAATAATTATTACTTTTTCTGCTGCCTTTTTGCGATATCGAAATTAGTTCGATATTCTCTCACTTTTGGTATTGCTAGCGACACTTCGATTTCGAATGTTTTTTTGACAAAACTAAGCCACAGGTGAACTTTTTTCGATTCATTTTTGAGTGTCACTCTCGATACTTTTACACGATAAATGTTCGAGATAGATTCGAAATCGATATCAATAACTAATGTCTTGGTCAACTGGAATATGCCGCTTAAGCTTTTTTTTACCAGTTATGACTCGATGTAAAGAACATCGCATTTATTTAAGAAAATTTTAATAAATATTTAAAAAGAATAATTTTTATTTTTTATTTTATTATCAATTAAAATAACTTTATTTTGTTGTTTAAATGTTAACAGACGTATCAAAAATCAATTAAATTATGTTTCAAGCAGGATTTAATTAAAATTTGAATAGAAATTTTGTTTTAACGAATAATTTTTTTTTTTAATGTTTAAATATGACAACTTATGAAAGCATCGGAACTTAGAAAATATCTTTTTATTTTTCAGGTCATAGCAATTATTTCAACCCATGGTGCTGTTAACTATAATATATGTATGTAAGGTAAGTGATTTTTTTATATATATAACTTATTTAGTTTAGTTTGATTAGTTTCTTAGGAGAGAGAGAAACGTTTATGTTCCCCTCGTGTCTCTCTCCTACAAACTATCAGCTTAGCAATAAGACTTGGTTAGTGTAAATTAGGACTTATGCCATTAAAAAAATTCCTTAAAACAGTTTTTATAAGCAATAAATTTTATATTTATTAATAAGTCAGAAAAGTATATTCTGAATTTTTATTTATTAGGAATTTTACTTATTTTGTTGGTTAAGGACCGTGTATATGCATTTCGTTTCTGCTTAAGGAACTAGTCAGAAAAAATTTTAAATATGTTAAAAACAATTAAAAATGGATGCAAAATCCAATAAAGATTCTTTGTTTCGGAATGATTTTTGTTTGAGGCTTTCAAATTTATTATGTTGTATGATGTCGACAGAGAACGTTCGATCGACAACTTGTATTGACAACAAGAAAATTGGCTCATGTTTTCACTATAAGTAATCGATCTAACGTTATCTATCGTGATTTCGGCTTCAGGCTGCAAGAGTTTTAGTATAAACATCTGAAGTTAATATAAAATGTTGGCATATTTTTCGTTTTTGTGATTTTTTCGGTCTTGAGCGTTTTGTTATTATGGCGTTTTTTAGTTTTAGCTTTTTTTAACGCTTTTTCCATTTTGGCAATTTTTTCATTTTGGCGATTTTTTCAGTTTTTGGCGGATTTTTTCGGTTTGGCGATTTTATAATTTTGGGATTTTTACTTTTACCATTTTTGAAAATTTCAAGAGTTTGGCTCTTACGGTTTCCAAGATACAGCAAGTTGTCAAAATTGCATAGTCAATTACATTAACTCATAGAACACCCTTTTATTTTAATTTTTTTAATTTTAGTGTTGTAGTCTGTATAAAAATACATTAACTTTTTTCAAGTGTCTATATATATACCATTGTGTGTATATTACATAGGATTTTTTCGTTGCTCGTTTTGGAACACCCTTTAATTTTTAACTCTATTTGTTGTTGTAGCCGCCAAAGTTCTACATACTCCTTTTCAACTTTGGTGTACGGAACACTAAAAATTATGGTTTTGAAGTCTACTGATGAGTTCCTTAAGCTGAAATGAAAGGTGCATAGAGACCTTGCTTTACTAACAAAACAAGCAAAAAATTAATATATATAAGCAGCTCTGTGCTCAAGAACAGCTGTCGCGTCATTGTAATTATTCCTAAAGTGCGGTCAGACTTGTGTGTTGTTTGGCCTTCGAAAGTTTTTCGTTTCGCTCCCACTGATTGACTGATCTGTCACGGATAACCGTATAAAATTGCGGATCTTTTGTGGTATTTCTTTGACAACCACGTTGCTACTTCTTATGTGAAGGCATAGGTTGTGTATAGTCAGTCACAGGGACTTTTTTAAAGTACTGTTAATAACATCCTGGGCATATGGTTTAGTTACTCCGCCCATATTTGTGCAACAATACCTTGCAAATTTCTTTTGTAAAGTATTTCTGCAATAAATAAATAATATTTATATAATTTTTTTTTAAATTCTCGCATTTTGCATTCCGATTTCGTTAAAATTTTCCCATTATGCCTAATTTTCAATTCCAGCTTTTTAAGCATAATTCTAATTTACAGCCGCACAGACAATTTAGAAAAGAATATGTTAGTTTTTAATGATTATAATCGCTTTTCCATACATCTTGGGCCTGTTCGTAAATCCATCACTGCTTTGCAGCACCAATTATTTAAATTGCAATACAATATCTCGGATAACACTATGCTACAGTGTTAGAAAATACACGGACTTTACAGTATAGTTTCGATTCTATTACCAAAGTGTAGTAAAACCCTATACTCATACTTTGACGATTTTGAGCTCACAGGGACTCCTAATTTTTTTGTTAACAATATTTGCAAAATTGTAGCCACGTTAAAGCTGAATAACTTTTGTAAAAATACAAATAAATAAAATCCGAACTTGTCCAGACACCCCAAATGCATTATTAAGCCCACTTTGTACCAGAGCCTAACGAAAGTATCATTTTAAGTACTCTTTGAGTATCGACCGTCAAATAACTATGAATGCGTACAGCTAAAAATAATAAAATGCTCTTTTGTAAACACACGCATTAAATTTAAATTATGCAGCACAAACTACTGTAAATAAAATTTATAGACTGTATGAGCTACAATCATACGTATAAGTATAAATTACTCTGAGTGTTAATCGGCTACACTTGCGTATATACAGGGATATTTTATTTACAAACATACATGAAGCATGTTTTCAAACAGCCAAAACATATTTTCCATTCCATTTTATATACACAAATGTATGTATACGATGACAAACGATGAATAAATATCGCGAGTAAAATGCGCATATATTTTTGACCGACTGAGTATCCATACTCTGAGTAAAATCATACTCCCAGTATAAGTATGCCATACAGGCAATATTTAGTTTTTCGCATAAGGGAAATAGAGATGCTCTTGTATGTTGGAATCGGTCATAAACATGGTTATTCTCTGCCTTGTACCTTAACAATGCTATTCAACTATATTCACCCGTATCGGAAATAAAATTTCACGTGAAATGTGTTCCCTTTCCCTAAAATTTTTATCGCCGATTGTGTCAGTGTACTATTTCCTAATTTTGTTCACCATTTTTTGTTCATGTGAAATATTTCACGTGAATAAAATGTTCGCCTTTCATTCCCGGTAAGAGTGATTATACGAATTCCCTAAATTAACATTTATTACTTCTGTAGTTTTATTGACAAAAATTAAAATTTTATGAAATTCTAAGAACATGCACTAGATTTTTTGATAATTTTAAGGTAATGAAATAGTTCTTCCTTCAATATGAAATTTAAATTTTTTTTTGCTAGAAAATTTGTCATTTTTACTTAGGATCGTATTTATCCATTATTATTTTTGTGTCATTGAAAGAATTACCTAATTAAAAGGTGATAAATTTGTTTTTTACAACAAGGGTGCTTTATTTGCCATAAAACTAAAGCATCCTTGTAATTAAGAGTTCAAATATATTTATGTGGTCTATATGATCATTAAATTTGTGATACGTTAATAAAGATACTTTTTGTTCTGGTTTGCTTTCCTGTAGCATTTTAAATGAACTCATATTAATAAAGATCGAAAAAAAAGAACTGCGGGTTTCACAATCACAACCGCATGCAATAAAAATAGAAAGAAAAAAGTATGCAATGATCTCATTAACGTATAAACATCTGCTAAATTTTTGCCTGAAAGCAGGGGGAATGGCAGCAGAATTTTCTTACGTACTCTCTTAAAGGGGGAAATATTTAGTACTTTTAAATTTAACTGAAATTGCACGCAAGTACATACATAGAGAATTAAAATATATTTGTACTCGTATGTATGTATATAACAAAAGGTGAAGTGTTTAGAATTTTAATTGCGGGCTCAATTTAATTTGAAGACTTGAGAGCTACAAGACGCTCTGGTATCTTCCGGACACAGTTTTTAAAATAGCATTTGTATGCCATGGAAGATGCAATATTTCCCTTCAAAAGAAGATTCTTAAAATGCGATTTTTATAATTTAAAGTTTATATTATTTATAATATTATGAAAAATGGATATTAGTAGTTAGCACGTTGACTTCAAAACCGAAGGTCCTGGGTGTGAGCCCGGTCTCCAATAGTCATTAAATAATAAGACCACGCATTTTTCTGATGTGCATTATTGTCCATTTGTATCAGTTGTTGCAGGAAAGTTCAAGTGATGCAGGTATAGACACTGGTCACTGAGCTACACCGGCTGTGTAGCAGAATCATCAGCGATTTTACTTCACCTATTAAATGGCTTCAGAAATTTAATACGCCTCATTGACACCAGAGGCGCTTCAACACTGCAATATTAAAAACGTGCAAAAACCAGAGTTGTAAAATAATGAAGCTTTCCTCTATCTCCTCCTTCGCCACCTGTCTTCTCCCTTTCCTAAAGATGGAAAAACCTAGTAATAGTTGTAGACATTGCCTGAGTGTTATTTCCATTTAAAAAGGAAGAAAAAACACATAAAAGTGAACTAAAATATTTACAGCACTAATGTAAAAAAGTACCCCAATGAAATATTTTTTTTATGCAGAAATACCCAGTCAGGCAGAGATTTAAGATTCATTTAAAATTGTGCGTATTTTTTAGGTGATAATTCAATTTTGACATTGAGTTTCATAAAATATGTCACAATATATTTCGTTCTCATAAAAAATGAAAAGTAAAAAACAACTAAATAATGTTATTCAAATGTGTTTGTGTTTGTGTGTATGTGAGTTTAGGATGCGTTCATTTAATTAAATAGTGGTGGCATTAAAAGTCCTGAAAACAATACACACATGTGTGTGTACGTGCACTTGCATGTACAGTTTGTCAAGTATAATTTTTGCAGAAAAACTGGAATATATTATAATATTATTTCTTAATTTTTGTTACGACGGAAAACCAAAGAAAGAAGAAATTTTACGTAACTTCGATAATGAAAAATACTACAGATTGTTAGAAAATTTTATATTAAACATACTGAGGTAGAGTGATATAACTACGTGCTGACCTAAGTGGAAAATGAAAAAAATAAAAAAACAGAAAATAAATAGTGATACTTAAGGTACGGTCACACTTGACAAACATTTGCCCAAAAAAGCGTAACCAGCAAATACTAATGAGAAATCGTTTGCTTCAAACACGTGTTTATTAAGTTAATTAGTTTCGTATTTAACAAATAGGCAAAGTTAAATAATATAATATTATTGGAAACTATTGGAACTTAATAAACACGTGTCTGAATCAAAAGATTTCTCATTAGAATTTGCTGGTTACGCTTTTTTGGGCAAATGTTTGTCAAGTGTGACCGTACCTTTAGAAATGTATTTACCAAAGCTAAATCAACAATTGTATAAAAAACAATCATTTCTTATATTCCGGCTCATTAAAAATTTACGTTAAATAGCTGACGTTAATAACAATCTCTACTGATAAAAAAATAAAGTCTAGTTTAATTTTTCTACTCTTCTTTAGAAACTCACATTAATTAATAAAAATATTTCATTCAATATGAATTGAAATTACTGAACTTAAGTCCGATTAAAAAATTATTTCTGATTAAAATTCACTATAATTCAAATAAAAATTTAAAATGTCTTTTATAAAAAAAAGTTAAAACACTACTTACAATTCTACTAGAAAAAGTTCTTATTTTTGTTCGTGTAGTCCAAAAAAGGAAAAAAATTTTTTGGATAACAACACCGGTTCGTAGTGAGAGTGTAACTCACACAATCGTAAAATGTAATTATATACGTTGCCGACCACTGGCTTAAAAAATAATTTCGAAAGGAGCACATCTCTTAGAGTTGTGATTTTTTAAACCCTGAGCAAATAAAAATGGGGTTTGTAAGTTTGTTTAAGAAATTTATTATTCAAATTAAAATAAGTTTGTTAAGTTTTTTTTCTCGAAAACTGATCTGATCGAGAGTGTTCTTAGCAGTGATCGTCAATGAACTGTGATTTCGCCATTCATACTGACTCATGAAATTTTAAATATAAGTGAGTAGAAATCATTTCAGCTCAAGTACTCTAATTTACGCATACTCACGATGACATTGATTTATAGGTTGAAATAAATATAAATGCGACGTCGACATCATAGGCATACCACACACATAAATCACCTCAGTTTGATATCTTATTTCAGGAAAATACTTATACTATGCATGTGCATATGTATATTTAAAAGTTTAGTCATTAAACAGTTTGCAAGTAGTATATAATATAATAGGAGAAAGATCTGGTCCAAAGACCGGCACTGCGACACCTGATGGATCTTTTGTACCATAGATCTGGGAATAATATTAAATCAATCTCTGTATGACTCTCCTTATGAGAGTCAGTACAGGTATTGGAGAAGCCCATCTAATATAATCTGAACACAGAAACTCAGACTGACAAACACGTCTTCTATTGTCACATAAGCCGATACACTCACAAAGAATGTGTGTCGTCGTTTCGTCGTCTTCCAAGCATAAACGACACAGGGGTGAACGAACTTGGTTACTTTTCCACAGAGGATAGTTCAGTCCAAAGTGACCAGAAAAAAACCAGTAACAAGCCGTAAGTTATTCCTGTTGAGGTTCAGGATGTCATTATATGTAAATGGCTGCATCAAAGTTTTGGCATGCCTTAAACCAGAAGAAGACAGCCACATTTCCTTAGCGGTCGAAGTGTCATCTTCTTTGATCAAGTAGTATACAGTAGTAGTAAATAGAGTTGTTTTTCAATTCGTGCAAAAAAAAAACCAACAGAGAAACACATTACCTCACAATGAGAACCTTAATGTTGATATGCAAAGTTCGCATTGTGAATAATACTTATTTTGCATCGTCCATAGGCATTGAGTTAAGGACAGTCGAAATCAACAACGTCATAAGTGTTGCTAAGTATGAGTTTAAGGCGCACTTCAAACTTTCGAGAGAATATGATTCATAGACAATATTGCAATAAGTATGAGTGCACATAAGTACAAGAAATTATATAGACTTGAGTCCAACAGCTCTTTTTAAACTAGTTTGAGAGCGTTCGAATCAAAAGTTATTTCCAACCCATTTAATTTACATTGACGCTTTTGACCGAACTTGTGTCCAACAGCTCATTTTAGTTCAAAAAATCTGTTGGACACAAGTCTAAAATTATAAGTCATGTTTCAACTCTACTCACTTTTTCACTACTCATTGCTGTTCTCTCATTCGTAGCTATACTTGAACAAAATCAGTCCAGCCGTTTAGAAGATATTAGATATTTTCTTGATATATCGGAGGTTTTTAAAATTTAAAATTTTTGTTATTCGAAATTGTTTCTGTACATGCCATAATGTGAATAGTACGAGTAGTGCGAATGCCTATGATGAATGCATAGTGGATGCAGGTAGCATTTGGAACTCATTTATATGAATTAAATAATTTAAATTATAAATTCAAATTAATATACATATGTATGAAATTTATTCGTATATTTTTAATTTTTAACTCTAACGCCCATATTCATAAAAAAAATAAAATGTGTTTGCAATCTATTCTAACAAAATTTTGTAGGAAAAATTTTAAATAAAATTCATATCAAACTGATTTAACATTTTGGGAATGTGGGGGTAAGTACAGTAGAATCCCGATTAACCGGATCAAATAAAACCAGGGGTATTCCGTTTAATCGAAAATCCGCATAAACGATTTCAAAGCAAATCACATCAAAAATCAATTTACGTACATTTAAATTTGTCTTGTTGATCAATTGTGAATTTTTATTTAAATTTTAGTCGTTTAGATAATACGATATACAAAAAACGAGCTATAACGATAAATAATGAATTACATAATACCTATGTAATTTAATTTTTGCTAGGAATGATGAGTCCGGATAATCGGATATCCGGATAAACGGTGTTCGGATAATCGGGATTCTACTGTATATAACAATAGAGTAGGATGTGATTGGCATTTATTTCATAATAAGTTCTCACTTAATGGAATTTAACCCTAAGTTCTCTTCTATTTGCCAACACTTCATTGACAAACTGTATGTTTGTTCGTTTGTGTATAAGAGAATTTGTTTTATATCCGTATCATTTGCAACTGTGGGTGGTCGTTGTTGGTTTTAGTGATTTTATTTTTTATGATCACTATATCATTTTTTTATGCTTTATGTACATATGTACGTTCTGGTGTTTTTTCTTTTGATTTTATTTTTTATGATTATGTTGGAAAGTTTTCGACTTACTAACAAGTGTTGTTGTAAATTATATCAAGATTATAAAATATGAAATACACATTTATTACTTCTTTGTTTTTTAGTTTTTTTTTATGTTGAATGAATGAATGAAGGAAGTGAGTTGGTTGTTAAGTTAATATGGAAGAAGTTGGTTGCCACAGCACTTTCCGTTTTACTACGCATAATAACATTTGCTGCATTAGAATGCATGTGCGTGTGTGTGTGTGTTCATATTTATTAGATACTTTTATATATTTGCCGCTCAGTTTCTTCTTAAGAAGTGTGTTGTAATTTTATTTT
This sequence comes from Tachina lurida, assembly GCA_944452675.1. NCBI lineage: Eukaryota > Metazoa > Arthropoda > Insecta > Diptera > Tachinidae > Tachina > Tachina lurida. The sequence goes on from OX101754.1 coordinate 99,415,459, forward strand.
TTTAATGTAATTTAATGTTTTTCGGAAGGTGCAAACAGGAAGGGATAAGTTTGATATAGTATACGTATTTACAGGTATGTATGTATGTATGTATGTATGTATGTATGTAATTTTCTGGGTAAATAAAACAATTTTTTTTTTTTTTATTACATAATATTTTATTTATTGTATCTTCATATATGAAAATATAATTAGGCCCGACCAGTGTCGAACATAAGCTTAGTAGTAGTTATATATAATACTATTGCTAATCAAAAGGAAAAAATATAAAAAATAAAAGAATTTTCAGGAAGTCCCATCTGGAGTGCTGTGAATAAGAGCCCTTGTATCCCTCTTTTTTAGGCGTATGTGTGCAGTAAAGTTCAAAATATTACGAGCAAGCGGATTAGGATGTGATTCGAGTTTTGTTAGATATTTGCCTGCGTATTTTGCAATTTCTTCAGTCACTAGAGGCATATTCAAATCACGATGTATATTTGAATTTTTGATGTACCATGGAGCCGATGTTATCATGCGTAAAATTTTGTTTTGCCTGAAGCAGTGCCCCATAGTTGAATTCCGTAGCACCATATTGGCTTTAAAAGCGACTTGTATATTAAAAGTTTACAGTCTAGGCTAAGTGTTGAATTTCGACCAATCAGCCAATGTACCTGAGTTAATTTAAGTTTCATTTGAGTTAACTTAGAGTCAATGTGGTGTTTCCATGTAAGTCGTCGATCAAGGTGTATACCAAGATATTTCACATGTGAATGTTGAGAAACAACTTGATTGTTAATCCGAATGGGGGAACAAGTATCTCTTCGTAAAGTAAATGTTACTTGAACACACTTTTGTTCATTTACCTTGATTCTCCATAAGTTTAACCAAAGCTCCATCTGGCTAATGTGTTCCTGGAGTTTGCGGGATGCCTCATCAGGGTTTTCATGCATACTAAGGCAGGCTGTATCGTCGGCAAATGTGGAAGTATGGATACTACTGCTCACAGGCATATCACAAGTATAAATTAAATATAAAACTGGTCCCAGTATACTCTGTGGCACACCAGATGAAATTGTTTCAGGCCTACTTGTAAAGTCTCCTTCCGCAACAGTGAACTTACGGGAAATAATGTAACTTTCCAAAAGATTTAAAATGTTTATTGGTAAGTAAGTCTTCAATTTTAATATTAGGCCTTCATGCCACACTTTATCAAATGCCTGGGAAATGTCTATAGACAGCGCTGAACAATACTTTTTTTCCTCAAAAGTTCTTCTTATAAATTGAACCAATCTGTGAGTTTGTTCAATGGTGCTATGCTGACTTCTAAAACCAAATTGATGGTCTGGTATGCACCCACTACTAATTAGAATTGGGGACAATTTTGTTTTGAGCAGTTTTTCGAAAAGCTTTGACATTGTAGATAGTAGACTTATTGGCCTTATGACTCAGCCTTTGTTATATCTTTGCCCGGCTTTGGAATCATTTTAACCTTTGCAAACTTCCAGTTGTGTGGATAATACTCCAGTCGTAAAATAGCATTAAATATGAATAACAGGATTCTCATTGCAATACGAGGCAAGTTCATCAGCATCTGATTACTAATTCCATCAATACCCGGAGCTTTCTTCGGGTTGAGTTCGGCAATTAATTTTTGTAAATCACGCGTCTTAAACTTTATTTGTTGAGGGGGTAGAGCGACTATATTCGGCAAATCAGCAACACCAGTACATATATTTGGCGTAAAAACGGATGTTAAGTGCTCAGCAAATATTTTACCTTTTTCAGTATCGCTTCTTGCCCATCCTCCGGTAGATGTGCGTAGAGGTGGCTTATACTCAACGGGTGTTTTAAGCTTCCTGGCAGCGCGCCACAAGGAGTAATTAGACGCCGGTGTAACATCAAGACCCTCCAGATAATTTTTAAGAGATGCAATTTTTTCAGATGCAAGCAACTCTTGGAGTCGTTTAGTGCACTCTTTAAATCTGATTTTATTTTGTGGTGATCTGTGCTGTTGCCATTCCCTTCTAGCCCTTCTTATTTCACGTACGAGACGTTCAATGTCTGTAGAATAAATTTTATTAAACCCAATCTGCGGATGGGAGATAGTGGCAGGTTCAGCAGCCTGTTTAATATTCTCGCTGAGATTGGCAATGTTCGATTCAATATCATCGGGTGTTCTAAGCGTAATGTTTTCCGTACAATGACTGCTGAGGTATTTTTTGAACCCCAGCCAAAACACGATTGATCATCTTCACATATGGGTCAGGTAAGTTACTTCTTAATGGGCTACAAATTGTAATGATCGTCGGGGAGTGATCGGACGAGAGATCAAGAGAAGCCTGAACTTGAATTAAATCCCTAGAGATATTTTTTATGACTCCGAAATCTATAACATCCGGAATTTTTTGTATGTCAATAGGCCAATAAGTGGGCTCCCCACTCGAAATGACATCCAAGCCCATTTTTGAAATAGTGTTGAACAAAGCTCGACCTCTGGGTGTAACAAGGCGCGAACCCCAGAACGTATGTTTCGCATTGTAGTCTCCAGCTGCTACAAAACAAGGTCCAAGAGATTTGTAGAAATCCTCATATTGATTCTCAGTGATTGAAAATCTGGGAGGGGAGTAAATTGATGATATAACGAAATTTGAACAAAAACTTTCAATGCCAATATTTGTTGCTTGTAGGTATTCTTCACACATGTTATCAAGAACATAGTGCTTGAGTCTTGACTTTATTAGAATTGCTGATCCACTGCAAGCCCTTCCTCTAGGGTCCTTTGTATCATATATAGTGTAGTCATAAATTTTAAAAAGACTTCTCGAAGTCAAATGAGTCTCAGATACTAACATTATATCAATATTTTTCTCCGTGCTCAAGTTCATTTTTATGTTGGCGAATGCCGTTTGCGTTCCAGAAACATATTGTTAACGTGTTCATGGCTTATTAAGTATTGCTTGAAGCAGAGTATTCTGCATTCGCAACATTTCTTGCATCATAGTCATATTTGTTGTTTTAATAAAACAATAAATTTTTTTCATATGAAAATTGCCATAGATGCAAAAAATTGCTAGTTAAGAAGAAAATGTCAGAGCAATTCATTTTTTCTAGTATATAGTTTTAAAATTAAAAAAAAAGTATTTTGTTATCTAATGAATCCCTATTTCTCTAAATAAAAACTTTGTAGTATCTTCAGTTATTAGTGGAGTACTCAAGTATATCTCATGGTTTTGCGATCATGGTTTTTTTTTGCTCTATTTTTATAACTAATGTTTAATTTTTCCAAAGTAAATATGTATTTATTGTTCTGGGCTTGCTGGAAATTAAAATGTTTCTAATACACATACTGCTACATACACTTTAGATCTCATACCAAAACCTTATAGATTCTAAATAGATTAACTTGCCTTGAACACTTCTCAGTTAATTATACATCTTCTTTTAAAATTTAACTCTTAAGTTGACGAAATGCCAACAAACTCAAACAACCAATTTTCCAATGTTGCTTTCTTGCATTTTTAATTAATCGAAGGATGTTGCAATAGCATTAAGGATGTAGTCGTTTGTTTGTTTAAATACAATGTATTTGTATAAATATATTTTCACTCCCCATAAAACATGCATACAAATATTACTGGAAAAATTTACATAAAACTTAAAAAAAATTTCCATGATTATGACGTTCCATAAGGAGGAGAAATATACATTTCTTAGAAACTCATCAATAAAACAAAACTAAAAAAAACAAGAAATAAAATTAATTAGATAATTGTGGTGCAAACTACACATGTTGATACGCCAGGGTGTGTAACCAGCGAAAAGTTGTGTTGTACACTAATTACTCTGCTTCCTTGTTAAATAAAATTAAAAAATACTACTAACTAAATAAAAAAAAACAGCAGAAAAAAGATAAACTTAAGCAAATACTTGGCGAGTTGTACAAGGTAAAACATCTTTTTTTTTTCATTTAATATCTTACCACAAAAATTTGCAAACTAATCTGCAATTTATAATGAATATTTTTTTTTGCTGTATGCATCTGCAAACTTATGTAAAGTTGTCAGGTACACACTTACACGCTGGCATACACGATCTAAAATTGTAGTTTTAATAAGAAAAATTAAAAATGGTTTCACTTTTGTTAAACAGTCGAGATTTATGTGTGTAGGTGTTCACCCTGCATTTCAGATTGAGCTTTCTTGCAGATACATTTTTATTTTATTTTATTTATTTTTTATTTTTTTCTGCACTGAAGTACCAAGTATGGTGGTTAGATTGGTTATGTTAAGGTTGCTAAATCCAATCTGTATATATAAAAAAATTTGTATGCAAATATTTTCAATTAATTGCTGTGACCAATTTCGAAATATTCGCAGGTATTTATAGGTTATTTACACCAGCACCAAATCTAGCAAATTTGAGTTAAAATCTTTGTCAAAATCTATAGCGTTTACACCAAATTTTTTTTACATTTACCAAGATTTCGTATCCAAAACAGAAACCATCAACTGAACTTCAACTACACAGAGAAAAAACTGCCTCATAGAATCCAGAATATTTTCTCTATGAACAGTTTTTAGGCTAAAGGGTATCCCAGCAGAATGAAGCGAAGATTTCTTCATAGAGATTCCTCATTGTTTTTATGTGGTAAAACTTATTAATTTTATCAAGAAGAAAACCAAATAAAATCAAGAAGAAATCTTATTATTCACAACTTTTTTACTCAATTTCCGTTATTTTTGGCACCAAAAAAACAATCCATAAGAAAAACTTCTTGTTTCTATTAGGGTTTCTTATAAATTGTAAACTATAGGCATTTCTTATTGATTTTATTATGTTGCCCTCCTGATTTTTTTTTAAAAGATTTTCTTTTTGATTTTATTAGGTTGCCTTATTGATTGTTTCAATAAGGTTTTCTTCTTGATTTTAGTAGGTTCCTATATGAGTATGTGTAAGGCATCTTATTGATTTTTTTCATAAGGAAATCTTCTTGATTATATGAGGTGTCTTCTTATTTCATATCTATAAATAGACATAGAGACAATTTTTTTCATGATCTTTTTCATTTCTGTATAAGAATGTTTGCACAATAATTTCAATGGTTATTCAGGCTGCTTGTTAGTATATTGGGTAGAGTGCTTGTCTATCAGGTAGAAGTTTGCTTGGTGAGTAAGTTGTTAAGAATATAACCTAATGTGTATGTATGTACGAATGTATGTATAAATAAATAACATATACAACATACTACATACATACATATGTATGTATATGGTATAGAATTTAAATGAAAATACATAAGTACAGAGAATAAAGACGCAATTTTTTTTTTTATTTTTTTATTGTGAAAATCAGTAAGATAACCTTATAAAAACTACAAGATTTCTTCTTGATTTTTTTAAAAAGGTTTTCTCTATGAAATTAATAAGATTTCCTTATTAAAAAAAAAACCATAGAGATTTCTTATTAATTTTGTTCTATTTTATGAGGTATTTAGTAGGAACTGTTTTCTCTGTGTAAATAATTGCAATGTAGAAAATTCACACACCTTTTTTTAGTACAGAGGCTTAGTTTTTAGTACAATTTTGGAGAAATTCATAGTAGCAGCATTAAGTTGTATTAGATTTTAAGTTAATTTGGACAAGACGAAATAGAGTTTGTTTTTCATGGTAAATCTACTAGATTTGGTAAAATCTTACGCGTACTAGATTTTAATCAAATGTGAAGGCAATATTATTGCCAGTTCCCAATATATACGATATGAAACGCTTTAATGAAGTTGATTTTTAACTTGCTATCAAACCCAATTCTTAAACCGTTGGCAGACAAAATTTATACGGCATTTACACCTGCACGCAATAAATAGATTTATGTTTAACATTTCATCGCCTCAAAATTTGGTTTAGCACATATGCCACAAAATTGACATGGAAAAAAACGAGAAAGAAGGTTTACATTACGTTTTCTTAAAATATACCCGATGAATTTCTTTTGTATTTGCAGTACTGCTTTCGACACATATTTTGAAGAAAACTGTAAATTTTTGTGAACTTTCATGAATAACGTTAGAAGTAAATATTACCATATTGTAAAAGTAAAAACAAGTTTTGGACCGCATGCGCCATTTATTTTCAAAAATTAGCTTTTTGTACTCCATACGTATACTTTACTGCAGTGAAAAGAAGGTAGCACCTATGAATAGTAAGTAGGCATTCATTGCCTGAGTGTTACTTATTAAATTTACCATGGGTTGGTACAATGAATACAAATAAACCGTATTTGTGGACAAAGTTCAAACCCTTTCCACAACAAGCAGAGCATTCATTCAACTACAGTCGATTATGATGAAAATAGGACCTTTAATTCTATGTCCCAAAAGGACCCAACGCAGTCGACTATTCAAGGTGCACCGTGGGTGTGTTTTCACACCCACGGTACAAACTAACAGGTTGTCGTTGCTTTTTTATTTAATATGCTAGAGGTATCGGCATTTGTAGCCTATATAAAGGACCTTCAGAAAAGAACTCATCACCACCTACCACATCAAGGAATGTAAATATTTTATAATATTCACAATGTATAATTAAAAGCTAACTGGGACTTTAATGGCAAGTTTTCTTTGAAGAAATTGCAGTTAAGGTTCAGGTTAACTCTAAATCATAGATTGTGAAGGTTAGAGAGTTTGCTTCACATTTTTCTGCCAAGAAACGTGTTCGTCGTTTGTCTCTTCAGTAATTAGGAGAGCAAGTGTGTAAGGCAGTGAGTTTGAAAACACCACAAATTCAATGGGGTCACATCATATTTTCCAACAAATAATGTAAGCGAATGTATCTGTGGCAATATGGATAGTAGCTTAAGTAAACTTAAGAAAATTAAGCTTTACTATAGCTATGCTCTTTATGGCACGATACAGGAGCTAGGACGTGATTTTTGTAACAAAAATAATCGACTTTACTGTAGTTATATATTTATTTTTGTTTAGATTTCTTTGTACTTAAAATAAACGAAACAAATAGCTTGATTTTGTTTGTTTTCGTTCTTTGAAGTGAGTGAAATAAAAACATAACAAAAACAATGGGAACGATTGCTCAATTTGGTCTTGTATTGGTTTTGCACATGAGCAGAAACCAGAGAACACAGCCAATCGGCTGTAAGCCTGCTAACAGCCGCCGCCGGTCACAAACAAGACGTTAATCGTACACAGTTGGAAAAGAAAATAATGGGAAATAAATAGAAACGTTTTGAAATATTTACGGCGAATTTGACATTATCATATAATATAATTTTATTGCATTGTTATTTAACACATGAATTTTTTTTTATATACATATCTAAGCAACGTAGCTCTAACCGGGTGTCCTAAGACACCTGTCTTCTTTTATATATATATTTTTTCAACTAAAAACTATAACAAATTTTAAAAATGTATTTGTTGTTGGTGTAGCATGTCTAGATATATGGCATAGCTGCCAAGCAACACATCAGTAGTCTTCAACCACAAGATTACGAAACTCCAATGTTGATAGACAAACTCTCAATAAATTATTGAGAATTACAATTTTAGTAGGCTAAGATACTTTATCAAAAAGAACAAATAATATTATTAGCGGGGGTTTCCCCAGGCTAATCCTTGGAAAACTCCAGCAATACTTAAACAACACATTGGTAAAATAACAATATAAACACATAAATAATATTATTCTTTCTGGTTAAGCATGGCGATCTACATGTATGTGGACTCTAAATTGTAGAGTTCAAACAGTATCAGCAAACATTTCCGTTCCATTAGTGTACATTGTCTCACTGTGGTTTAATACGAGAGCACATCAATAAGTCTGTGGTTCTTCGAACTTCCCTCGTAGTTATATGAAATGCAACACTGTTGCCATCAAGTACCACCGGTTAATATATTACTGACAAATTTCGAGAAAGTGAACAGCTGTTCAACACATACAACCTCGTGTATTTTTCTAAAAATAGAAAAAAGTGAATTTCGAGTGCTCATTAAACAAAATGTCGAAAAATCGACGATATGGTGTTGGCCGATCGAAGAGTAAATGATCAGCTGGGTTTAAGAAAGTTGTCTGCAAGATGGGTGTCGCATTTGCTCACAATCGACCACAAAGGCGTGTGCAGTTTCCATGGCAAAAATCCATTAATTGTGCTACGAATTGTTGTCGACAAAGAGTATACAAGTGACAATTTTAACTGTCGTCTTGATGTGACATCGACGACGCCATTCACAATGAGGGGGAATCCCCCTTTTTTTGGATACTCTCGTAAAAACTTAGCTTCAATTTCAAAAGAGATCACGATATCAGAATTAAGGCTTTGGAACAGTATTTTGGATAAATAAGACAATATTTTTGAAATAAAAATCGATGCCTGTCACATCTAAATACATATGTACATTGAAAATGTTCCTTCAATTTCTACTCGGGATAGAGTCCGTCACAAATAACAAAATCGATTTTTATTGAAACTAATGTCCGTACTAAGTGCGTAATATATAAGAAAAAATGTATACACCATATGGAACATTGGAAATGAGATTTAGATGGCGATAAATAAAAATGAAAATTTTAAAGCACGTTAAATTAAAAAAAGAATTCTATAAAGTATCAAAATATGCCCCAAAAGCGTAAATTATGCACTAAAAATTAGAAGTTATGCTAAAAATATGCGTGCGAGACTGATTTATGCAAAAACATGCTTTATATTCTAAAATATGCAAAAATATGCTTTAAAGAGTAAAATATGCAAAAATATGCACTAACAAATCGATGCCAAAATTCATAAAAAGTTCTGAAACGGATAACTATCTTAACCCCGCATTAATACATCACACAAGAAAAAACATGCAATTGCATATTTGCGGTTTCCCTGGTTATAAGTTTTTCACTAAAAGTAACCCTCCAGAAAATTTAAGCCATCAATTAAGCAGCTAATAATGAAAAGAACGCAAACTGCCCAAACTGCAGCAGCATCTTCAGTGCAACCTGTTTGTTTTCAACTCATGATTAAAGTATTTTGATTTGTGCTTTTAAGGAATTTGCTTGCTGATAGATCATATAATACTACAAACTATTTTATGTGGTGATGAAAAGGTTACATGCAAAATCAATTAAATTTTTATAGATTCATGCCATTCGGCCTACTTGGGCGACCAATGCCTTGTTTTTCTCGTACTCATGTTGCATTTTTTTCGGGGTGTTGCAATTGTATTACGTATGTAGGATGACATTTTTTTAAGCCAAACAAGCCATCATACATTCAAACAATTCACTTGTCTGTCTGTCTGCCTGCCGGCCTGCTTGCCTGCTTGCCTGCCTGCCTGGTTGTCTGTCATTAGCAGTTTTGCATAAGTGCGTTCGTTCAGTGTTTTACTTGCAACGTAAATATGTTGTGCATTCACATGCACTCGAAGGAAAGATGTCAACCAAGTTGAGTTAGTTGCAATGAAATGAAATTGAGCATAATAAATAGAGGAGAAGCTGCAGTAAAGCATTTGCCAACTCATCAAAATGATTTATATTTGATAAATCGTTTTGCTATGCTGCATTTGCTGCATAAATGTTTGTGAAATAGACATGCGACACATAATTTTCATTTAATGAAAGAAAAAAATAATAAAAAATAAAAATTAAAAAAAAATAATGCTGAATTTAAATCGATGCTGCAAAAATAAAAAGTGAATTAAAATGAAAAATCTTGTACACTTTGGGTGGTAAAACATGAAAATTGCACTTACAACACTATAAAATACACATGCAGCAGCAACAACAACAACAACAACAATAACAACAACAACAACTTTATAAGAGTATTTACACTCTATTCTTACAACATCATAAATATAATTTAACACAAATTCACACAAACTCATACGAAAATGCCAGTGCGCTAACACTCACATTTCATTTTGATTGCCACAATCTACATTTCACTTCACTTCTGGACCTCTTAAAGGCAGAAGAGTAAGCAAGAAACTATATCCATCTCAAGGAATTTTTCTATACAAAATTTTATTTTATTTGTTTGTTCTCTTAATAAAATGAGAATGGGAAAAAAAATAAAACTGTTTGTGTCACTGTATGACATTTTGCAATGTTGCATTTTGCATGCAAGTATTTTGTATAAATAAATTGTATTTATGTTTGTATCTTACTGTGTTCTGTGCTCTGCCCGAATCTGGTGCATAAACTGGGGGCTGTGCTCGCTCTGCTTTTGTCACAGCCATCCAACATCTTGGTGTTTAGCTGAGTGTGTTTGTAAGGAAATTATTAATTATGGTGGCACATCTTATCCGGAGCATTAAGCATGTGTTAAACTTGTAAATGGAAATGTTTAAATGCGCTGAAGAACTTGTCACATTAATTTTATTATGTGAATTATTGTTATTTTGTTAGTATTTGTCTTGTTGCCTTGGTTTCCTTGGCTTGCTGTGCTTCTCCTTTAAGTGACAATAAATAGTGCGATTTTAAAGTGAATTGCGCGCAGTATATAAAAATATGTATATTTATCGGTTGGCTTAAGATCATTAATCCCAAATAAGCCAAAGAAATACCTTAACATAACAGAAAGTAATTATTATTGGAATATGATGTTGTTTTTATAAAAGAAGTATACGTATGTATGTATGTTTTCCAATATTTAAATAAAAACTTTAAATATAATTTACTTCGATTCCAAAAAATATTAATAAAACGTACATAAATATTACGTTTCAGGAATCTCTATTTGCATTCGCTTAACAGAAACTTTTCGTTCTGTTTTTGATTGCAGCAGTCACAGTAGGTTCCGGCGTAGATATTCCATTTTGGGGGTGCATATCCTCCTCTCCCCCTCCTGTACCTCCCCCATCCCACTCCAGCGAAATAAAAAAGAATTGCTCTTCAAGATTTTGTTTCTTCATAAACAAAAAATTCTAAATCGCCATTTTGTTTTTAATTCAGAGCATACAGAATTTGTCATTGTTTTGTATGAACATTAAAAAAAGGATATATGAGGCTCGACCGACTCCTTTCAGGGATTGTCATGAAATTCGGCAGCAAGTTGTAGAATATCATTCTACAAATAGTTATCAATAGTACCTGCATACAGGACGCCGCATTGGCTGCGTCTCATATAAACTTTACAGTCAGGTCCTTGGGCTGATTTGTGAACCTTAAAAACTCATTATTAATTATTTAAAACCCCATAAAATTTAAAATTTATATAATAGTATGTATTTCAGTATTCTGTAACAATTTTAAGAAAAAGGATATTAAGGTGTTCATGCAGGAATTGGAATGAAATTTATCACAAAGTAGCACATCATAGAAAACTTAACATAGAAGCTTATTTTGCTAGACTTTCATCAACATTTTACATTGCATTGAATTTTTTCATAAGGATATGGGGCATGTAGACATGTCCTTGAATATCCTTCCTACTTGTTATGTTATTATGTATCTTAAAACAGCTTTGATAACAAGGATTTCTGCTATCGATTTGGTCCAAACGACGAGAGATGTTTAATATTCAGCTAACGATTGTTTAAATAGTTTGCAATAGTAATAAGAAACTCAAAATAAAATTCTAAAAGCTGGTAATTTATCATAATTTTATGGCTTCATAAATGAATTTTGTTAAATAGATTTCAAAATAAGTGCAATCGCCATTTTGCTTTTAAGCCAGAGCAAAATTTTTCATTGCTTTGTATCAACTATAAAAAAAAGGATATATGAGACCCGAACGACTCCTTCAAGGGATTGTCATGAAATTCACCAGGAAGTTATAAAATAGCATTCTACAAATAGTTATCAATACTGGCTGCATTCTGGACGCCGCATTGGCTGAAAATTGGTTTTTTAAATAAACTATACAGGCAGATCCTTGAGCTGATTTGTAAACCTAAAAAACTTGGGGTTCTTAACTTAAACCCCATAAAATTTAAAATGTATACAAATTTAAAATTTATATATATGTATCAGTATTTTATAACAATTTTAAGAAAAAGGATATGAAGAGTTACAGGCAGGAATTGGAATGAAATTTGTCTCCAAGATGTGCACCATATATCTTAACATAGAAACTTATTTTCTTAGACTTTGATCAACATTTTAATTTGCATTCCATTTTTTCTTAAGGATATAAGGCAGGCAGACATGTCCTTGAATATCCTTCCTTCAGATTATGTAATTATATCTTTTAAAACAGCTTTAATAACAAGGATTTCTGCTACTGATTTACTCCAAATGACGAGAGATGTTTAATATTCAGCTAATGATAGTTTGAATATTTTTCAATAATAAGAAACTGAAAATTAAATACTAAAAACCAGCAATTTTATGGCTTCATAAATGAGTTTTATTAACTAGCTTTCAAAACAAGTGCAATCGAAATTCAGAGCATAATTTTTCATTGTTTTGTATAAACTATAAAAAAAGGATATATGAGGCCTGAATGACTCCGTGCAGGAATTATCATTAAACTCTGCAAGAAGTTTTAAAATATCATTTTACAAATTGTTATTAATTTTGGACTCATTCCAGTCGTAATTGTGGCTTAAAATCAGGGTTTCAAATAAACTATGCAAGCAGATCCTTTAAAACTCATTCTAAATTTGAAATTTTTGTAATGGTATTTCAGTATTTTACCACAATTTTAAGAAACAGGAAACAGCGGTTACAACGGTTGCACGCAGGAATTGGAACGATATTAGTTACAAAGATTTACTTGATATTTCTTAATAAAGAAATTTTATTATGGTACACATTTATTAAGATTTTAACTCGCATTGAATTTTTCTTTATTATGGATATTTTGCAGTCAGACATGTCCTTTTAGCAGCTTTGTTCAAAATTTACCAACCCTCCTAGTTTTTTTTTGCTTACGACCGTATTTGTGTGTTTTAAAACGACTTCAGTAAAAAGGATAATGAGTAATCATAAATCATAAAGTATTTTATAACAATTAAAAACAGAATATAAGTAGTTTGAAGGATTATACGCAGGAATTGAAATGGAATCAACTGTAGAACCTTACATCATAGTTTTAAAAATAGCAACTATATGTTGCTGGATTGTGATAGAAACTCTACCAGATATTTAGCTTTTTAAATTAAGGACATGTAGTAGGCAGATATATCATTACGCTTAATTTTCTCAAAATGTAGTTAAATTAAATAACATACAAAATTCTTCCATGTTTTGTCTCTATAACTTTAAATTTTATTAAAACGTATAATGCAAATCTCATCCGTGTCTTGCACAGCTTGATAAGAGGAGCCGTTACCAAGGGCATACAAATAAGCCAGTATACCCCTGTTGTGCGCTCCGAAGTGAATGAAAACTATTTCGCACAAGCCTTGATGATTAATTGATATTCCGCAAATGACATTGAAACGAATTTCTAGAGACCTAAACAAATCAACTACAACTAGAAATTCAACTTGAATGTTATATCCTTGCACATGTATTTTGTGTGATTTCTCTAAGAAAATATATATTTTAGCAAGCTAATTTTGTACTAATTTTTTAAGTTTTCTATATTTTAAGTCCTCTAAAGCCTATTCAATTGTGGTAGAAAAATTTTTTTATTAAAAGTAAATTTCCAAAAAAAAAGGATATGAGGGACCCTAAAGAATCCTTTGACGTAGTAAAACGAAACTCCGCACAAAGCTTTAAAACACAATTCTAGAAATAGTAATCAAATTTGTTAAACATTTCGGTCATTGTTATGGACAAAATAAATATTTTTTAAATAGGCTTTTTCCGCTGATTTTTCTCAATAAATAACATTTTTTTTACCACATTAGCTTATTAGTTAGTTAAATTTTTTCTAATTTCAAGTCTTAGTTAATTGCTCTTAGACAATTTTGACTAAAAGGATAACAGAATCTAAAATAATTTTTGACATTGAATTGAATAAACTCTATGATAGTTCTCAGATATATAATTTAAGTGAATATAAATTTAATTTCATAAATTTGAAAAATTTTTAAATTATACTTTCCAGTATTTAGCAGTTTTGCGGTGATTTAAAAAAATGGGTATGAAGGACTTATATGAATCCTGCCGGATATCGAAATGAAAGTTGTTATTATTCTTGAAAGCAGAGTTCTTTACATGTGTATATTTATTTTATATAACATTGCATATTTTAATATCTCTAAGGCCTGTTCAATTGTGAAAGTAAAAATTTTCGTTAAAAGAAAATCTCAAAAAAAGGATATTAGGGGCTATAACGATTCCTTTGCCGGAGTAAATGGAAACTTCGCACATAGCTTTAAAGCACAATTCTAGAAATAGTAATCAAAGTTGTTATACATTTCGATTATAGTTATAGGTGAATTTAATTTTTTTTTTAAATTAAGTTTTTTTGCGCTGATTTTTCTCAACGACAAATATTTTCATTACCTTAATAGCAACAAATAGTTTATGAAGTTTGGTCTAATTTCTAATGTTATTTATTTATTCTAAGGCAATTTTAATATAAAGGATAACAGAGAACAAAATAATTGCTGACAGCGAATCGATTAAAAACCATACCAGATCTGAGAAACATGATTTAAACCGATATAAATTTACTCTAATATATGTTTATCATAATGTGTGCTTAAATGCATATTCTTACGTCAATATTTCATAATTCTGCAAAATGTTAAAATTTTAGTCTCTAGTATTTACCAGTTTTGCGGTAATTTTGGAAAAAAGGACGTAATTCAAAATTAAAATATATGTATGTAGTTTTATATATTTTAATTTCTCTAAAGCCGATTCAATTATGAAATTAAAATTTTTCTTTAAAAGAAATTTTCCAAAAAAGGATATTAGGGACCATAACGATTCCTTTGAAGGAGTAAAACGAAACTCCGCACAAAGCCTTAAAACACAATTCTAGAAATAGTAACCAAGTTTGTTATACATTTAGATCATAATTGTATGTTAAATTAAATGTTTGAAAATAACTCTTTTTGCGCTGATTTTTTCTCAAAGACTTATTTACCTTAATAGCAAAACATAGTTTATTAAGTTTAGTATAATTTATAATGTTATCTATTTTTTCTACAGCCATTCTGACATAAAGTATAACAGATAAGAAAATATTATCTGACAGCGAATCGATTAAAATCCATAGCAGGTACTTAAATTTTAGTTTCAAAAACATGATTTAAGCTTATATTAATTTGCATTGTTAATATAAAAATAAATGCTAAGAAAAATTTATAATTTTATTCTGCAATATATATTAGTTTTACGCTGATTTTGTAAAAAAAAGGATATGAAGGACTTAAATGAATCCTTGCAGATATCAAAATGAAAGTCACTGTCATTCTTCAAAACACAGTTTTATATATTCTGTCACTTCCGTTTACAATTGTTTATTCAATGCTTAGCAGTTTTGCGGTAATTTTGAAAAAAACTGGATGTGAAGGACTTAAATGAATCCTTGTAAATATCAAAAATAAAGTTGTTATTATTCTTGAAAGCAAAGTTTTATATAATATAGTTGTGTATATTTTATCTTCTTTAAAGCATATTTAATTATTATATAAAAATCGTTCACTTAAAGAAAATTTCCCAAAAAAAAAGGATATTAGGGACCATAACGAATCCTTTGACGGAGTAAAACAAAACTCCGCACAAAGTTTAAAATACAATTCTGGAAATAGTAATAAAATTTGTTATACCTTTTTTGTTTTTTAAAATAAGCTTTAACGCAAAAAGTTTTCTTTATAATAATAGCAAAAAAATTGTTTATTAAGTTTAGTCAAATATATAATGTTATTTATTTTTTCTAAAGCAATTCTGAGATAGAGTATAACAGAGAACAAAATATTTTCTGACAGCGCATCCAATAAAATCCATGACAGGTCTCAGAAACATTATTAAAGCCGATATTAGTTTACATTAATAAAATAATGTATAAAACATATTTAAATTTTAGTCGGCAATAAAAAAACAGTTTCACACTGATTTTGCAAAAAATGATATGAAGGACTAAAATAAATCTTTGCAGATATTTTAAATGAAAGTCGTTGTCACTCTTCAAAACACAGTTTTATATATTTTGTCACTTCCGATTATAATTCCTTATATAAAATACAATTTTAAAAAATTATATATTGCAAGTGGACATGTCCTTGCAAGCAATTTTACTAGTTTTTGAAAAAATTTTATTTTCAATGCAGTGCCAAGTTTATATG
This sequence comes from Tachina lurida, assembly GCA_944452675.1. Lineage (NCBI taxonomy): Eukaryota > Metazoa > Arthropoda > Insecta > Diptera > Tachinidae > Tachina > Tachina lurida. The sequence continues at coordinate 99,431,627 of OX101754.1, forward strand.
CATTCGCTACAGTTCTCAAAATTGTTGCTGCAGGACGAAAATTGCAACATTTGAAGTCGTGTATCCTGCTGTGGTCAATATGTCTAATGCATTTATCTTCATGGAAGAGAGATAGAGTAGAAAATAACAAAGAGGGCAGCCATTATATTTTCCTCTCTCGCCCGTAAATTAAAATACTTGACAAAAATTTGCTGCGTGTGAAGCTACTCTAACTGCCAGTTTATAGAAGAGAATTAGAAATCTCGTTTGCCAATTTTTATTGGAAAAATCGCTCAAATATGTTTTTGTTTTCAATACAAATGGACAGAGGACAATTTATACTTGTTTTCTATGAACTGGCTTTAATTCAGTAAGAGGATTTAGAACGCTTCTGTTTAATAATATTTGTGAGTGCTTGTTTTTGAATTCTCTAAATTATTTTATTCAAAAATGGTTGTTGTCCTTGATAATGAAAAATAAAAATATTTGCTCAATTCACAAACAATCGTAGGAGTTCAATACGTTGTTGGTAATTTTTATGTAAAGATTTGTTTATGAATAATATTTTTATTGAAATTATCAACAACTCATGTACGAACTACGACTGCCACAATAGGTTGTGAATTGAGCAATTATTACCATGTTTCTAAAATAATAAAATTAAATTAAAAATATTATACTCGTACAATAGTTTGAAAAATATATGAAAAAATATGTGGTGTGAATGTCCTTTGGATTAAAATAATAAATCATATAATAATATCAACATCAGAAGTTAGTCCTAATTTACACTATGCAAGTCTTATTGCTGAGCTGATTAGTTTTTTTAGGGGAGAGAGACGAGGGAAAAGAAACATTTCTGTTCTCTTTCCCACAAACTAATCAGCTTAGCAATAAGACTTGCATAGTGTAAATTAGGACTTACACATGCATAGATATACAGTGGAACCTCCCATAACCGAACACTCACTGTCGTATTTGTGTCCGCTTATTAGAGGAGTCCGCTTATGAGAGAGATTCTTGTATTTTAATTTTTGTATAAACCAAAGTTGTCCGGTTATGAGAGGTGTATGTTATGAGAGGTTTCACTGTAATTTCAAACATTAGATTGTGTTAATAAATTAAAATCCCCTTTTAATTAACAGCAATAATAAATTAATTAAATACTATTTTTTTCCTTGCTAAATACGATTTCATTGACTTCCTGATATTTCTATCTACAAAAAAAAAATTAACAAAACAAAGAAGACAAATAAAAACGTTTTGTAACAACTTCGTTTTATTGGCCAAAATGTTATTTATGTTTATTTCATGTTGCATTTTTAATGCACTTTGCAACCGAAAGTTTAAAAGTCCATAAACACTTGACCCTTTTTTTCAAACTCTTAGTTCAGATTTGCCTATAAATTTCCTTCTTATCCAAATTGCACAAATATTGCCAATTGTACAATTTTAAGTTCAAATGCAGCAATGGAAAAAATAAAAGTGCATCACATGTGTGTAAAATTGCAGAAATGTGTAAAAGAGTGTGTTTGGCCCAGTGAGTGGGAGAGTGAGACAGAGAGAGATAGAGAGAGAGAGAGGGCAAGTGGAGGAAATTGAGTGCAGCAGTCCAATAAATGCAATTTACATTAAAACGTTTGTGCAGTGCAGTTTTTGAGGGAAAACGAAAAAAAAACAAAACTGCAACGAATTGAATTTAATTACACCAATACTACAGATATCTTAGCACACATGATGTTGCATTTACGAATAATTACCTAAAAGTACTGCATACACATACTTTTGTTACACACACATACATACATATATACATACATATATATGTATGTATGTGTGAATATACGTACATGTCTGTATGATTGTGTGAATGCATTTGTGTGCGGAGGCTTGTGCTGTTACAAATAATGAACGAATTGAAAAATTGATGATGCTTCTGAATATTTAAACAAAAATTGCAAACAATACAAATGACCAGGGTAAGATAAACTAAAAATCTGTTGTAAAACAAGGCAAGCAAACAAACGCATTCATGCATTTACATTTACGTACTTATGTATATATTCATTTTCGTTCACTTCGTTTTTGTATTTCTGTTTGCATTTAAAAAGAAGAGCATTTCAAATATTGGAGATTTTTTTGTTTTTGCAAATGCTATAAAAGATAAAATTGCATTCAAATGCAATTCATGTCGATTGCATAAAGGTATGAATGTGCAAGACGTTGTTTCTATATGGTACATTTGCATTCGGTGTAAAAGAAATTTCGGTTAGAAAGGGCTGAATGTGCATAATTTTTACTCTACTTGATTATTTTTTTGGAAAGATTCGTATACATAAATGAAATCGAATGAAGTGGGAAGACTTGAGTTTGAATTATGAAAAGTTGTGTAACCGGCTGAACAGGATGTATAACAGTTACCTATTACGTATAAACTCATACGTTTGCTTATACAAACAAATAACTGGTCAGTAAATTTGACCAAACATCCATACATTTTGTTGCTTTTTTGCTCACTATTTGATGAACATCAATCAAGCATTAATTAGCTGTATTTTTATAGCTTCATGATTCTTTACAGCAAAAAATTTACTAGCCAGAATCTCATCATATACATGTATATACTCAGATATTTCTTTCAGAAAAACAAACAACAAAAATAAAATTGTATGTATTAGCCAATCGTAAGTATGTACCTACAATTTTACTGAATAATGCTAGGAACACAACTGGGACGAACGACGAATTTTTCGGTGCGAACTTTCGTCATAAAAATTAAAACACATTTGTGCATATGAAAATGAACACAACACCGACGTAGAACGAAATTCGTGGTGCGTGACGAACTCTGAGATAGATTTACTTCTATTTTGTACACCGACGAAAAAACAATTTTCTCTCTCTCTCTCTCACTCTCTGTCTTTGTACACACAACAACCAAACTTTATCAAATGAAAGAGAGGAATTCGCCGAGTAAATTCGTCGTGTGAAGCACAACAACGACGAATTTACTCGTCGAACTCGTCGACGTGGATGAAATTCGTCGTTCGTCCCAGTTGTGTTCCTAGCTAACTCATTATTTTTATTTGAGAAGGTTAAAAAAAATGGTACCACTAACAAATCTACAAACATGTTCAGATTTACAAAAATAACCTTTTAGTTTAAAATTTTTAAGCAATGATTTTGCTTCGTATGAGTTTCATGTTAATTTAACATGATTTACAAAAACCGGCAAAGAAAATTTTTCCTTTTGCAATAACTTTATTTCATGTTGATTTAACATTCCAGGGCAATTGAATAACAAAATGAAGAATCATGTTCAATACAAGTTATTTTAAACTTAGGTTAGTTTAGGTTAGGTAGGGGTGGCAGTCAGAAACTCGGACTAACTTAGACCGTTTTGGTCCATTGTGATACCACGGAGACTCTGCTTGTGCGATGACTCCGCACAACCAGAGTCTAACCAACCAGAGCTCAATATAAAGCTACTAATATGTTGCAGTTCAACACCAGCAATGTCAGAAAGTTCCTTGAACTCAAGAACGTCCATTGTGGCCATTCTCTATGTTGCAATTCCAGAATAGTGACACAAGAAATGTTCTACACTTTCCTCTTCATCGATATCCTAGCAGCTGCGGCAAAACTCATTGTAGACCTTTAACCTTTAAGCATGCCTGCCTATGAGACAATGTCCGGTTCGCACGTACTCTAGAATTGAGATTTGTTTTTTATTATTTTAAAATAAAGAAGCTGTATTTTCCCTATTTTTTATGCATATGGGTCCATAACTGCCTTGTGATCACGCAATCATTTATGGTGACCCACCTTATATATATTTTTCATCTTCTGTCTTTCGCCAAGTCTGAGTTTGCAAGAGAGTAGGGATACGCCCACTCATTCCAAATTTGGCGGAACTTGTTAGATAGTCCCAGTTCTAGCAAGCTCATCAGCCTTAGAGTTCCCCGTGAAAGCCTCTATCCCCCGGATCCAGATCATCCCAATATCAAATTGCTCTGACATCTCATTTAGAGATGATGTTCTTAGAAGCTGGTATTCAAGGGCCATAATAGCTGCTCGACTGTCAGTGTATATGTTAATCAAAGTCGTTAAAGTGACATTTACTTTCAAGCAATCCTCAACTTCTTTTATAGCAAGGATATCTGCCTGGGAGACACTGCAGTGATACGGAAGTTGCTTTGCAATACCATGACCTAAAGCACATGGAAAGACTCCATAACTCACACCTTCTTGTGTTTTGGAGCCGTCCGTATAAAAATCAATACTTCTTCTTTTGCCTGGAGTTCCATTCATCCACAATTCTGTGGGTGATATCCAGGTTTTATAAAGACGTTCGTGTAGTAGTGAAGGGGGGTTTTGTCAATTCTCTAACCCCAAGCTTCATCGTCGAGTATCCTACAGTGGCCGGTACTATTTCCCTTCCACAGAGAGGTATAACGAAGACGAATTTCCGAGGTTGTTGCTATCTCCTTCCCTACTAGGTCCAATAGTAGTATATGCAGTAGAATTCCCAGTATATCCGTAGGAATAGTGCGAAGAGCTCTGGTTATATACAAGCATGCAAGTCTTGTGTAAGATATATATATATACGTCTTCGTTCTTTCTGTTAAAGTTAAAACAATGTGAATTTTATAGTGAAATAACACCTAGAACCATAATGTATCAAAGTTATTTCACGTTGAAACAATATGAATTTAATTTAACGTAGTAATTTTATTTTATTAATTATATAACTTACATAACTTACGTGCATTTTGGCACAGGCATCGAGAAAATGTTTTTGTGTGTGTAATAAAATCCTGCTTAAGACCATTTATAAGAACTTTCAAGACATGAGAGATTTTTCAAATGCTTTACTACAGAATATTTCTAAAACAAACGCTTAGCAACACTGTTGGCAAGACATTTGTTTCATTTGTTTGTCTTGCCAACAGTGCTGTTTAGCGTTTGATAAATCATGTCTTGAAATTTCTTATAAATGGTCTTGTGCAGGACTTTAGTATGTATTATAGTTTGCTTCCCCGGCCAAGCTTACCGCAGGAGCGACTACAACCTTAACTATTCTTAAGATGCACACTAAATAGATAATGTCATGAATTAAATATTAAATAAATTACGTATTGTTTGCCTGCTAAACCTTCGGGAGCACTGAATGCTATAATAAATGTGATTCATATGCAGCTAAATGAAAACGGCATATTCACAAGCAGAATTGCGAGAGTTTCAGCACCTTTCTGGTGCAGTTCAACAATCTGGGGACAAGCAAAAAAATTAAGTCTGTCAGGCTTAGGGATTACATGCTGCCTCTGTCAGTTTGACTAAAATCGGGCGATTCTTTCGCTGACGAAAAAATTTCTGAAAATATTAGAAGTGTATCATTCCATTGTCCATGCTGTTTTTTTTTAATAGGATTCACAAATTCGATATAAACTAATGAAACATTTGAAAATTTGGTTTGTTTTTGTGGGTAAGCAATTATCTATATGCATTTCGTTTCCGCTTTTGGAACTCATCACTAGATTTCAACCCCAAAAATTTTTGCATTTAGCTAACAAATAAAAAATTGTATGTAAAATAAATATACTTGGGTATTTCATCTAATGAAACATTGGGCCTTATCACGAGTGTCGTATCACGGATTTTGTATTAGACTAAGGAACATTGCAACATTTTTTCTTTCATCTAGTACCAAATCGTCGTAGTCGTAGTCGAAATACGACACTCGTGATAAGGCCCATTATTATGAAATATAAATGCAAAACTGGTGGGATCCCAGAAGTGGTTCAGTAGACGCGCTAATTCGTTGTAACCTGTATTCTTTATAACCCAAATCTTGCGCCTTATTTTGGGATATCCAACCCATAGTGCAGACATCAATGACTATAAAAAAATTTTACTTCTCTCATTTATTCTGCCACCAATAAATGCAAATAATTATTTATTGAATTTATGGTAATTCTGTTTTTGTATTTTGTTTTGTGGAGTGTTCAGGACCGTCCGGATAGTATGAGAGTGCTGACGTGCATGTGTGTGCAAGTGTGTGTGATGCATTTGCTTGGTTGCGTATTTAGAGTGCGTGCAAAAGTGTTGGGGTGTTCGAGCCACTTCAAACTACTTATTGGTACATGCATGTTGTTTAAACTCCACATACATATATATGCATACACACAGTTGTGTTAAAAAATATAGGAGTATTGTTCAATTCGAAACAAAGTTTTAATTTTAAGGAAAATAAAATATTTTTTTATTGAATGCTTATGTACCATTTTCAACTAATCCCAATAAGCACTTAAACAATTTAAATTCAAGCACTTGAAATTCAACTGGAAACAAAGTTGAATTCAAGCATTTTTTCAAGTAATATTCAAGTTTGAACATATTTTCAAATAAAAAAATCAGACAACATACATATATGTATGTTCAAACCAGAGCTGTTAAATTTCGATTACAATTAGTAATCAATTAGATTACATTTTAAAAAGAATTGTAATGATTACATAATTCCCATTATACATAAAGAATTGCTGATAAATAATTGATTACGATTACTAATAATCGAAAAGTAATCTGAATTACTTAAAATTACTAAAAATAATCAAAAAGAATCAAAAGTAATCAAAAAGTAATCCGACTACTTTCAAAGATTACTTTTGATTCTTAATAAATAATCAAAAATAATCAAAAGTAATCCTTAGAAGTAATCGGACTATTTTTTGATTACTTTTGATTCTTTTTGATTATTTTTAGTAATGTTAAGTAATTCAGATTACTTTTCCATTATTAGTAATCGTAATCGATTAGTAATCGTAAGAAACTGAATATAATCGTAATTTAATCATTACTTCACCTTTAAAAAAAAGGAATCAAATTAGTAATCATTTCGATTACTAATCATTACTTAACAGCTATGGATCAAACCTTGTCAAATACGTAATTTTTTTTTTATAAAATTTAAATTGTGGTGGAAATATCAAAAAACAAATAAAAAAGTGAATTTAAAAAAAAAAACAAAAGGTGATTAAAATCGTGAAAACAATAGTGAAGGTAGATATGCAGAAAATTATTATAAGAAAACTGGTCGATTAAATTTTCCTTTCTATTTTAAAAGCATTGTTTTTGAAGCTTGAAATATACTTGAATTCAATTGTAATACAAGGTTGAATTACCTTATAATTCAAGGATTGAATTGAACTGTAATACAATTGAATTGTTCAGATTAAATTGAAGTTCCCATTTCACTGGGGAATGCTATTGAAATAAAGTGTAAATCAAGCATAATTCAACCCTTGACAATTGAATATGTGACTTGAATAACAATTGTTTTACACTTGATTTCAAGAAAAATTGCTCATTGGAATGTGGAAGTGGTTCGTTAATGCTTTTAAAATTCGTATATTAATTTATTTAAAGCATTTGGGAAAAAAGTCTGACTTAACAAAGTCATGTTATCAAAATAATGGGAATACTTAAAGCATCTCTAAATAGTTTAAGATAAAATTGAAAAAGTTATTTATTTTATTTTAATGTTTTGTCTAATAGCGACTATTTTAAATGACTGTCCCACATCTGCTACACATCGATTCAATAATGTCTTGACATCGTTTTGAATTGATTTTCTGACATCCATTTTTAATTGAACTCCATTAATCGTCTACATTCGAGACCATATTTGCTACACTGTGCCTTATATTCTGCGCTGGGCTGACGTCTAACACAATATGTGGAGCAAGTTTCACCATATAAAATGATTTTGCTTTCGTTTGTCGTTAGTATATTTCATTCTCCTCTTGCCAATTGACGGGATCTTTGGCGAGCTTAGTTCTTACAGTGGGACGTTTTTTTCGGTAAGATGGTAACCTCTCTTAGAGTCCTTGTAAACCGTTTATTGTTTAATAATGTCTACGGATTGTTACCGTGTTAAGATCCAGGTCAAGTTAACATTAAATTAAGTTAACAAGCTAACATTAAATTGCACTACAGTCGACTCTTGATCTTGCATCAAGATCTCGTTCGATAATTTCAACTGTTTCCCAGTTCGCTTTAAAATTATTTTAATGTGCTGAGTTTTACAAAGAAAAAATATGAACAAAATAATCACTTGTTTTAGTTTATATGCCTTGTTCTCTACATAGGAATGTCGTTTTGCTCGCTGACGTTCTATAATTTGAAGCTTAGCTTTCCTACACTCTATAATGGGAATGTGTTCGCAGTTTTTAAACATACAATAAGGGTTTTCATGAGAACTCTTAAAATTGCCATTTGTGCAATTGGGCAAACTTGCGAGACTTATTTTATGAAGCCCCTTTTGAACTTTTGCGCAAACAGTTTATGTAAATTTGAAACAAACGTCAAAAAGTTAATTTAATTTAAATAAAATCAGAAAATTTCAAGCAATTTTTAATTTAAAAACATATTTATATATGTACAGTGAAACCTCTCATAACGGACACCTCCCATAACCGGACACCTCTAGTAACCGGACAAGTTTTTTAGATCCAAAATTAAAATAAAAGAACATGTACCACTCTCATAAGCGGACACCTCTAATAACCGGACAAAAATTCCACGACGGTGAGTGTGCGATTATGAGAGGTTTCACTGTATATCTATAAAAATAAAAGAGTGTGTGTGTGTGTGTCTAGAAATGCCTAAAGAAAGCCAAAAAAATTTTGATGTTTACAAAATGCACAATTGCACAGCTTAAGTTTGCGAGTCAAAATTATTGGGCAAACTTAACAGGTTTGTGTAAATAAATGTCTATGCAAGTTTTGACATTTTATTTACGAGAGTGTAAAAATGCACAATTGCACAGTTTGCAAGACTTGTGAGCATTCTCGTGAAAACCCTTAATAATTCATAATGCTTAACTAAATTAAAAAAAAAACTAATAATAATATTTGTTGCAGTGTTTTTGATTTTTCTCTTGTGGAAATGACTGCTTTGCACAAACGGTCTTGCGAATGTCTCAATCAAAAATATTGTAGGTTTTTTATGAAATTCAATTATCAAACTTGGTGTTTTGTAGTTGGATTTTACGATTACTACAATGTTAACAAAAAATAGTTTTACAACTTTTTAGCCAGTATTTTACAGTTTTTATATCAGTAAGACTTGATAAAATTCTTCAAACGCAAGTGTTTTTAACGAGGCCAGAAATTGCTCTTTAAAATGAACTCTCGACTATTAGAATGTTTTTCTCTGGTCCCTGGAATTTCATATTCTTGAGAGTATGACTGTATGTATATGTTTTGCTTCTTCTGTCGAAGATTCTTAATAAAAATGCATACACACGTTTTACTTTGGAGCAATGTTTGCCTCTACCCATTAAATTTCAGATGATATAATAAATTTATTTCAATATTTTATTTTGATTTAACTCGTCTCAGCCTCGTTCCAGCTAAACAACACTTCAGTAGACTCCAACCACTTTTCAAAAAAGCTTACAAAACACCAATGTTTATAGACAATTTCTCAAAAAATGATTGAGAATTACAAAACTATAATCACAGTAGGCTAGGAAACTTTAATGCTAAAGTGTTGCTTAGCTGCAACGGAATGCATCTAGACCATAGCCACTCAAAATTTCATTTGCAAGCCCATGGGCTTGCTCAGTCGACGTTATGGTGACACACGTATACTTCGGACAAAGTGTGTGTGATGATGATGACTCGAACTGCAATGCGCACAAAAGCGCTCAGTCACGTTTGGGGGCTCTGATCTAGACATACTAAACCAACCACAAATAAAGTTTTTAGATGATTTAATAGAAATAGTTTTACTGCTTTTCCCTTTTTCTTTAATTTCTTGTAATTTTAAATTTAAAATAATATTAATAATATCTTCTATATATATAAAATCGTAGTGTGTGTTTCTTCCTAACGCATGATCTCTGAAACTATAAGAGCTGCGGAACTGAAATTTTCAACACAGGTTGAGGTCAATACCCGAAAGGTTTTCGTTTTGTTTTTGACCCAACAAGTGACCACTACGTGGAGTAATTTGCAGTTAAAAAAAAATAATATAATCGAGGGTAAGGCAACGTTTGCCGGGCTCAGCTAGTATATTATAAAACTACAGAAAATACAAACAAATACATGTAGAAGTTCCCACTTACTTTCTGAATCTAAACAAATTTTATATAATTTTTTTCGAGCTCCTCTTTTTTTGAACACAGCTGTACATGTGTGCATATAGCCCAAAGTTTTTGCTGGTTAAAAATATACATTCATTTACAAAAATTTATGTTTTTAAAAGTGCTGTTTTGTGCGTGTATGTGTGTATATGTGTGTGTGTGTGTGTATAGGTTTTGCTGTTGTATTCAATACACAATAAAAGTGGGCATGCGTTTAATTGTCATTTAGCTGACATTTGAAATGGCAAATTAGTGTGAAAGTATTAACATTAAATTACGGCTTAAAAATGGTATCGCATTGTTATCTGCAACAGCAATACTACTACTTCATTTTCAAACTCATTTAAAGTAAGTAAAAACTCCATTGGTTACCTTTCGCCTGTGGTTGTGGTTTATCTGTTTAAACGTTTAAGTAATGTAAATATGTCTGAACATATATCGCAGTAATAGTACGAGTATGACAAATGTAGTTACACACATACAAAACACATGATCTTCATAAACAGGAATGCTTATTGTATTTAAAATATTTTATGAAAGGTAGAGATAAATTTTGTGTTTTACGGACCAATTAATATTTGCTTGAATCTTGCGAGTGCTTTTAGTAACAACTGGGCTTGAAATGTCATCATCTGAGATGCGCAGATGTGAAATTTTGGTCTATTAAAATTTTGTTTTATGACTATAATTACTCTTACAGTATTTATTATTTATTCTATTGTCACATAGTGGTCCCATGATTATCATGCCTTCAACACAGTTTATCATATCTCAGATATTTTGCCAATGATCATAAACTCAATTGTAATTCTATCAAATCAATATTAATCCTAGGTTTAGGTTATAAAGAAAAAGCTAAAATAACAAAAATTAAAAATTTAAAAAACTCCGAATATATCTAGAGATGATGTGATATCTTCTAAACGGCTGGACCGATTTTCTTAAAACATAGCTAAGCACCCTCTCGATCAAGTGACCTTTCAAACAGAAAAAAACAAAATTCGAAATCGGTTCAGCCGTTTGGTCTGTACATGGACTCGTACAGACATACAGATACACAGACACACACTACAAACTTATAACAGCCCTTTTTTAGTCGGGGTTTAATAAGTTTAAAAAAAAAATTATTTTTCATAACATTCATATTTAGGGGATTCAAACGGTGGTCGTGAATGTCACATTGTCATAATGTTTAAAAATGTTTGTTTGAAAGAAAACACAAAAGTAAAAACAAATATACATATTTACATAATTCAAGACATTATGACAATATGACCTTTATGACTACCATTTAAATCCCCCAAATATGTTTTAAGTTTTTTAATATTTATTGCAAAATTACCTTAAACTTCAAATAAGTGCTGAATTTATGTATGTAATGTATGTTGTTGATGATGTTTAGTTACAAAATTGCTGTTGACAAAATAAAGAGATTTGGCTGTACTAACCGATTAGTGAGCATTTGATATTGTACCTTTTTAAAATGTTATTTTTCTATGTTCCTAGATTTCCATTTAAATAAAAAGTCCGATTGCAAAAAAAAAAAAGAGTTTGAAAACACACAATGTTAAATAACTAGCAGCTGAAATACCGCGATGTTAACTTCGGTGTTCCCTAAACAAGACCTAAATAAATAAGCTGGCTATTTAGCGAAAGCATCTCCCTTTTTATGTTTAACACAAAGCTTCCAGTATAATCTTAGCAAAATCCAGAAAAACTTAGCACCAAAGCGAACTTACATTAGGTGGCCAGATGAAGATCAGCTGCCAGTTTCTCTGGTGTCAAGTCAAGCAAAATGCTCTTAAAATGGAAGCAATATATTTTACACTAACAAATATACATGTTCTTTCTGCAGTGTTGCATTTAATATCAAAGTGAACTCGCCTTGCTGAGCACATTCTACAGCCTATAAATTTCAGCTTTCGATCTCTTTATTAGTTTTTTTGTGTTAGGCTGAGTTTACATCCGGCATTTCTTATGTTGCCATCCTGTAGTGCCATTTTCAACGGTATGCAATACAAGTCCCATCAAGTTTTTCGATAACACAGAAGTTTGTTGTATCGTTGTGACAGGAAAGTGGCAACATTGTCAACATCAACAACTTATTTTAATATAACGTCATTTAGGGCCTGTCCCACGATGTGAGCAGAAATCGTTCGATCGACAACTTGTGTGGCAAACAACAATATTAGGAAATGTATTGTTGTTTCCAATATAAGTATTCGATCGAACGATTTCAGGTGACATCGCGGGACAGGCCGTTAGTGTCATTTGTTTTAGCAATTGTTAGACTTGTTTTTTTGTATTCTTTGCTAATTAATATCTATACAAATGGATAATGGCAAAATTATTCAATTGGCTAGTGCCACCGTATGTTTAGCAATAATAAGAAAAAAAAAATTAAGACAATCTAAAAAATGACTAAAAAAGTGGGGCTTAATATATGCGTGCAATAAAAGGATTCTATTGGACTCGTACTCTGCATTCCAGTTTACGGAAGCAGGATGCAAGTTAAGTTGGTTTAAAAATTTCGTGCGCATGAAATCCTGATTCCACTGAAAATTCTGCCCATCCAATTTCCTTTGCATTTCTATTCCTATAAATGTTCCAGACATATATTATGCCATACAGCCTTCCGAACCTCCACAAGCTAATTTAGCTGTGTCGTCATGTCATACGTCCAAGACGCTTGTATTTTTCTCACACGCGTCTGTGCTTTTCAACTTTCATTTTCGTTTTCCATACTTTTCTATTTTTATACTCGGTACGTACTCTATATGACAAAATGTCAACATGCTGACATTTTGTTTTTGTGCCTGTAATGCTGCCAACTAGTTCACACAATTGTCTACATCCGATGCGTAAACCAGTGTTTGAAAGTCGTTTAATTTTTTGCTTTTAATGAGTTTTATTTTGCTTTTACTTTGAACTATTGAAAAGCAAAATCAAAGCAACAGTTTTTTGTTCAAAAAGTAAACTCTTGCTTTCGCTTCTGCTTTGAAAGTAAATAGCAACTGTTCAAAAGTATTTTGTTGTGTTTGCCTTCGTACAGTTTTGCTTTTCTGTGACTTCGTACTATAGACGAGTAAAATCAAAGAAACAGTTCGTAAAAAAATATCAATCGTTTTGCTTTCAGGTAACTGCGCAGCATGGTAACGCTTTCGTGTTAAATGCAACGAAAAATATTATTACAAAAATATTTCTGTTCTGTTTGCTATGGAAAATATTAATAGTCTGCAGGTAGAAAATATTTATGTATGTATATGCGCATATACATACATATGCAATATGCAAATGGACTTCAATATTTATATTATGCATTTCGTCAAATATTCATACAGGTCATATTTTCATAATAGTCATATTTAAACATAAAAATTTTAAAATCTAAGTTTTAAACCCTGGTTAATTGTTTCCTGGAATGATCCTTTTGACCGCGTTTCGCTTATTTTTGTAATATTATTACACACAAAGTTCTCTGTAATTAATAAAACCAACCCTATTAGAAAATGTTGTAGATCTACTACTTCTGGGTATCTGACTCAACTCTACCACTTTCCAAGAAAAATCTATCTTGGGATCCCTTTTTTCGATTTTGTATTGCTTGAAAACTGGTATTTATTCAAAAGCAATTTATTATTTAAGATGTAAATAAAACAAAATATTAAAATATGAAGTAAAAATTAAATTATTTTTTTTTTAATTTTTTTAAATATTATTAGCTTCACTCATTTTCACTCAGATTTTCAAACATTGGCATGCTATTAATAGCTTCGTTTATGTATGTTGGGTTAAGCTTAACCAATAAAATATCTTCCAAAGTCTCATGACTTAGTCTATTGCGGTTATCAGTCAATATCAGCTTTAAAGACGAAAAAGCGCGTTCAACCGTAACCTGCAAATAAAAAGAAGACTCATTAAAAGGAGTCATAAAAAAGTATGTACATATGTATAACGTACTTGAGTTGGGGGTATACCAAAGCAAACGCTACTTAAAGCATACAACTCAGGTTCAGAATGCTTTCTCTCTCTCCAAAACATAAGGACATCACCATCACTACGCATAAATGGCAAATGTAGGTTTGCTATTTTGGAGTAAACATCTGTGTAGACCATCTCACCAGAAGTCGATTGTAGGTTTTCTTTTAAAAACACATTCAACAGCTCATAGCCTTCATCTTCAAATGGATGTATATCTCCTTCGAAACTGTTATTAGAAGTGTCTTTTGAGGTAACAGAGACCACTCGTAATTTTTCCCATACATGCTTTAGATAAACAACCGCTTCTTGTCGTTTTTGTACCGTCAGCATGTGGTGAAATCTTGGATCTAAGAACAGACATGCATTAAGGCTTTCATTTTGGAGTATAATATTCGTCCGCTTTTCAATACATTGCAAGAGTTTTCTTCCAATTTTATTGATTAGCTCTTTACCAGTGTTATTAGCTATTACTTTTTCCGTTAATATTTTACATTTTAGCCACTCTGCGTAAAAGTTGCCATAATGAAGATGCTCTTCCTGGAACTTTATAATAGTTTTTTGTAATGGATGAAAAACTGCTACATAGCTTTCAATAAAATCCCACAGTGAATCACAATTTTCGAAATTCTCCTCACTAGTTTTCTCTCTTATTGATTCCATTGAAAACAATACTTCCTTGGCAGATAATAACGCCTCCAACATGTTGTAGGTTGAGCCCCACCTTGTTGAGCAATCTAGCTGTGGAATCTTCAAATTCCTCAATTCGAATGTATCTCTGAATCCGTTTGATGGCTTTCGAATATATTTAGTAATATTTCTGGAGCTTAGCAAAAATTCTTTAATATATTCATCTTTTGTTACATCCAACGCGCATAGCTGAGCTGTGTGTGCTGCACATCTACAAATTTGTATGTTTCCAACGCTCAAGTTTAATGGCTTTTCTAAATCGTTTATGTTCTTTAAGTAGTCCTTGGTAAGATATTCCTCTTCTGATTCATTACTAATATTTAAGCTGGACAATATCCTTGTTGCCTTTATCATATTAGCACCATTGTCAGATGTTATTGACACTATTTGATTTAAATTAATTTCATACTTCCTTAAGGTTTTTATAATCTCGGATGCCAAGTTGTCCGAAGTGCTTGCTCCTACACCCTTAAGCTCCACCATTCCCAATATGTGCGATTTAATTTGATCTTCTTTGATTAACTGCGCACTAATTCCAAAAACGTTTCGTGAAAGTCTTGACGCACTATCAATTTTTAAGGATAAAAGTTTGTTTTTCATTTCTCTCGTCAAGCTACTTCGGATTCTTTCTGCGACTGCTTTTAATGCTTTTTGACAATTCGTTGCATTTAACACGAAAGCGTTACCATGCTTTTCTCCCAAACCAGCACAAATCGGATCAACGATATTTCTTAAATTTGGAGAATTAAGAACGTTAAATGGAATGCTGTCTTCCGTAACTAATCCAATGTACGATCGAAATAAAATTTTTTTATTTATTTGCACTTTTACATTATGTTTTCTTTCGCAAATATAATTGGATGAATTTGTGTCACTGCCTATATTGTTAAAGTCTATTTTATGTAATTTTAACAAATGAGTTTTTAAATTACTAATTCTATTGTTCTTTAATAAAATCTTACAAATACTGCACTCTGCTTTTCCAATATCAGGTTTATTCATAAAATATTCCCAAACTGCATCAGAGTTCTTATTGCTTTTACGAGGAGGCATTTTTGTTTTATTTTATTTCAACGTAAAAAGGCACTATGTTCACGCACAATAAATTATCAGTATGTATTCCGTATTCGCTTCTAAGCCACACAAAGGCAAAAGTTCGACTGTACTACTGCTCTTTTAACTTAACTTTTTACTTTTGCAGTTGACGACTGCGCAGTTACCTGAAAGCAAAACGATTGATATTTTTTTACGAACTGTTTCTTTGATTTTACTCGTCTATAGTACGAAGTCACAGAAAAGCAAAACTGTACGAAGGCAAACACAACAAAATACTTTTGAACAGTTGCTATTTACTTTCAAAGCAGAAGCGAAAGCAAGAGTTTACTTTTTGAACAAAAAACTGTTGCTTCAAAGTAATAGCATATTAATTGAAACTTTTGCTGTTCTGCTGTCAGTTTTTTGAACACTGGCGTAAACAGTTGGTGAGGTAATGCCACAGAACGAAAAATTGAAGAAATGACAAACGTTGCCACTAGTACACACTTATTTTTGCTCGCGATGTCACAAAATGCCATAGTGTCTACTCGGCATTAGACTTCGTCCTGTGGGTTTGTGTGTATGTGCGTTGAAAATTGAATATCGATGTAGAAGTGTTATGGTTGTTGTTGCTTGTGTCTCATCTGCATCGGCTTATGTGGTTGTGTGCTTGTATATTTCTTAACAAGCAGAAAGTGTTACTTCATAGTTGTTGTTATATTTTGAATGTTTACTTCAACACTGTCTGGCAAATTTGTGCGCTAGTTAGATAATAATTTCTGGATCTTTCTTATTGTATAGAAATGTTTTTAGGGAACACAACAAATTTCGGAGTTGTTGGATGACTAGTGGAAATAAAAGCATTGAAGTACCGATGCAAACGCATTTTAAAGCACAGTTTGCATGAAAGAGCCTGTGCTAATTCGTTGCATGTATCCATAAATAAGGACAAACTAACGTATTTGGACGATCAATAGTATTGAGTCGTTTAAATAGTCCTGGCAAGTCGGCAGCCACACCAATGGACTTCAGATATATCAAACTGTATTCATTCCTTCTGAAAGCAGTAGAACTGCTCGTTAATATTCATTCTAGAATTAGAAATAAACTTAACTATATAGCCTATTATGGAGATTTTTAACCAGTAGAAAACTACTAATCCAAAAATATTATTTCCTAGCGAAGGATGTTTTTATCTTACGGGCTAATCTTTGGCCACAAATTATTATTTAAAAAAAAATCCTAAAAATCATGTGTAAACATTAATTCATTTTAAACAATTAGTAAAACAGCATCATGCCGTTTTAATATTATTCTTCGCGTATGTGGACTATCTATTGTCTTGGCACTCGATTTGCTGATAGTTTCATTTGTCTTTCTGATGCTTTTGTTCTGACTCATATGAAAAATGTACAAACATCAAAACTTATTTAACATTTCAAATACAATTTTTATATTTGTTTTAAAATGTTCATAACAAATTATGCTCTTATAGGGCACTCATACAAGCAAATAAAAATATCTTCAATACGAGAGTAGTCTGAAAAGCATATTAGCTGCAATGTGTAGGGCGATACTCTTAGATTTTCGGTATAGCTAATAAGTGTTGAAAAGTTATTGCCTTTTTCTCACACGCTTGAAAATACCCGAATACATTGATATTTTTCGAGACTTTAATTTATTTTTAATCAAAATTTAAATAGGGTTTCGAAATATATTTTTGTATATTAAAAAAAAAAGATAATTATAATCCGATTTCGAATTATAAATCGATGGATTAAAAATAATTTTTTTAATTTAATTAATTTTTCTGGTTATAATTAATATATAGATTGGATTTGCACCATGAAATTGATTTTAAAAAAAGTTTTTCTTTTGCAATAGGGATTTGAGGGCATTTTGTAACTCTCATTTGGTCAACATTTGTTTTATTTAGATTTTGCTATAATCGGCCATGTCACAGAGTTCAATTTCGTTCGAAAACTAAATTCAATCCACCCCATTTTTGTAGCAGATGGTGTCTAAAAAAAACTTGTGGTGGAACTTCGAGGCCTAACCAGAGGCTACTTCTGGCGCGACGGGTGCCGAGGTGTGTGTGAGTGTATGTTGCTAAAACGACTAGTTGGTCCTACCCCACGGTATTTAAGGGTAGATTTTGGTGTGTGCGGAGTACGCACTGGATTTTTGGCGACACAGGCATATGTTTATCTCGGATGAGCGGTTGAGCTGTGCCGGCAATGGTTGTGGAATTCTCTTGGGGACCTCGCTGTGGGTGTATACACAACACCTGTGGCGTGAGATCCGGGAGAATAAACGTGGTGGGTGTGGTTGGTAGCAAAAACGCTGGGAGAATAGTCTTGGCCTCCCAGTGTTAAATCAATGCTAGTGACTGGCGTGACGCGGTCAGCCAGACACTAATCTAGGTGCTGTTGCCATGCAACAGATTGTAATGTTTTGACAAAGTCATTACAGCGAAGAGCTTAGATAGCTCAAAGTACCTCAGCAAGATACGAGTACTTGAATATAGTACATGGATAACTAGATACAAAGATTGCAACCTGTGTGCCTTGTTGAGTGGGCACAGTAGTTCGTTCTAAAGGGTGCATGGGGGCGTTGGTCTGGCGTCTAACCCACACCCGGTGCTTGCCACCCGTGAGATAAGGCCGTAAAATCAAAAAATTTGTTTCGTTTTTTTTTCGTACTCTGGTTTCAACTACAAAGAAATCAAAACAAAAATAAATTTATAACTGTAATAGTGTCGTTTATTTTTGTTACGAAAATCATGTCCTAGCTCCTGTGTGATGAAATAAATAGCATAGCTATAATATCAATTCAGTTTTTATAGAACATTTATGCCTGCAGCATAAATCTAGCAGATTTTAGTTAAAATCTTTATGGAAATCTATACAACTTACACCAATTTTTTTTTTGATATTTATAGGACATGATATTTTAATCAAAACAAAACCCATTAACTGAAAATTTTCCAAAACAACAACCAAACAATTGCAATGTAGCCAATTCACACACCTTTTTATACATATGTGCACAGGCTGCCATAGTTGCATCAATAAGTTCTACTAGATTTTAAGCAGATTTTGACAAAATCTAGTTACGAAATAGACTTTGTGTTGTATGGGAAATTTACTAGATTTTGGCCGAATTCTCGTAAGTACTAGATTTAGCTCAAATGTAAACGCTCTATAATGGAAAATTTTTGATTTCCTGAAAACAAATTTTCAGTCTCACCACATTTATGCAGCCACAAACATAAATATGTACCAGTACATACAGTATTTATGTATATACATACATATGTACATTTATTCATATGTAAATATAAGTTTGTATGTATGTACATACTTTATGTTTTGTATGCACTTTTACATTCATACAATTCGTTGGAACATTCCGTACAATTCAACATTCAAACATTTGTATTAAATGTTTTATTAATGATTGCTTTTAAATTGCGTTGACAAGCGACACTTAGTTTAGTTTGTTTTTATTATTTATTTTTTGTTTTGTTTTGATTTTGTTGCTGTATTTTTTACTGTGTTTGCGTTTATTATTCTGCAGGAGTATGTGTATATGTATATATTTATATGCATTTGTATTTGTTTTGTTTTGGTTTTTTTTCTGAGTGTATTATGAACTAATTTTTCAGACATGTTTACAGTTGTTCGCAATTTGTTTCACATGCTTTACATTACTAAACAAATACAGAAAAATACACACACACACACACACACACACACACACGTACACAAACATAAATGTTCACTCACCAGCCATTTGTATTAATACAACTCACATCTACACATACATAATGATACATTTTAATTTATATAAAATTATACAACAATACAAATAAGTATGTTGAACAACATTTTTAACAAAAGTCTCAAGTATGATGTTTAAAATATGTTTTAATTTGTTGTGTCTGCTTGTTTGCTTTGTAGTTGCTTCTTCCTCCATGTCTCCTTATTTATCTGTTTATTGGAAATTTTAATTATTTGGAAAATTGCTTTTCTAATTTTGTAGATAGGTATCAATGATTTTATGCAAATAAGTCAATAACTTTTAAGGTTCTTTGGGCAATTACTAATAACACTGTGCAACAAAACAAACACTTTCCAGGACAACCAGGCTCCATAGAGAAACAACTGCCTCATAGAATCAAGAAGATTTTCTCTATGAAACGTTTTTAGGCTAAGGGGTATCCCAGCAGAAAGAAGCGATGATTTTTTCATAGAGATTCCTTATTGTTTTTATGTGGTAAATCTTATTAATTTTATCAAGAAGAAAACCACATAAAATCAAGAAGAAATCTTATTATTCACAACTTTTTTTTACTCAATTTCCGTTATTTTTGGCACAAAAAAAAACAATCCATAGAGAAAAACTTATTGATTCTATTAGGTTTTTCTTATAAATTATGAACTATAGGGATTTCTTATTGATTTTATTAGGTTGCCTTCTTGATTTTTTTAAAAAGATTTTCTTCTTGATTTTAATAGGTTGCCTTATTGTATTTTTGAATAAGGTTTTCTTCTTGATTTTAGTAGGTTCCTATATGATTATGTGTAAAGCATCTTATTGATTTTTTAATAGGGAAATCTTCTTGATTTTAAGTGGTGTCTTGTTATTTCGTTTCTATAAGTAGACATAGAGACAATTTTTTCGTGAAATTTTTCATTTTTATATAAGCATGTTTGTACAATTATTTCAATGGTTGTTCAGGCTGCCTGTTAGCATATTGGTTAGAGTGCCTGTCTATCAGGTAGAAGTTTGCTGGTTGAATACTTGGTGAGTAAGTTAGTTAAGAATATAACATAATATGTATGTATGTATGTATGTATGTATAAATAAATAACATCTACAATATAATACATACATGCATACATATTTATATGGTATAGAATTCAAATGAAAATACATAAGTACAGAGAATAAAGACGCAATTTTTTTTTATTGAAAAAATCAATAAGATAACCTTATAAAAACTAGATGATTTCTTCTTGATTTTTTCAAAAAGGGTTTCCCTATGAAACTAATAAGATTTCCTTATTGAAAAAAACCATAGAAATTTCTTATTAATTTTGTTCTTTTTTATGAGGTATTTAGTAGGCACTGTTTTCTCTGTGTCCAAGGGCAGCGTTTTTAAAGTTTTCCTCATGGTCTTATTTTAATTGGTCTTCCCTGCCACACCCTTTTTTGCTGATTTTTGTGTCACAAGCCATGTAATATCCTTTATTTGGATTTTACGATGTGTTTTTTATATAAAAATACTGAAGTATATTTATTTGTTGTAAAGTCTGAAATTTAATGAAGAATTTTTGTTTGTGATTGTGGAAAAATAAATATGGATTCGGAATCGGATAAAAAGCTTTTTAACTTATGCCCTAATTCTGTTCGACGATTGTATCGTCTTGTCGAAAAAAAACCACACTTGTGATTCTTTAAAACAATTATTATTTATTGTCTATGCTATAAGGTTCGTGTATTTGCTTTATGATTTTTTTCCAAAGATTATATCCAACACATATTTTTTCATATATTTTTCAAACAATTGGTCTTTATTACGATTGTCGTATTACGACTACGACAGTTTCGTACTAGACTAAAGAACATTGCAACAGGTTTTCTATAATCTAGTACAAAATCGTCGTAGGCTTAGTCGAAATACGACACTCGTTCTTAAGCCCATTGTATAATACTTTAATTTAATTTTTATGTTTTAAAAACATGGCAATAATACTATTTTTTTTCATTATCAAAGACAACAACCATTTTTGAAGAAAATAATTTAGAGAATTCCAAAAACAAAACTCAAAAGTATTCTCAAACAAAAACGTCCTAAATATTCTTACTGAATTAGGGCATTATTATGTCTGTGAACTTAATTCTCAATAACATCTGGGGAGTTTTTCTATAAATATTTTGCTTCTTCATTGTAATTACACAGAAAAAAAATTATGAAAAGCTTTTGGTGTACCAAACAGATTTTTGAAACTGATTTTAAGTTTTATTATTTTCTTTATTTGGTTTGATGAAATTATAGTAAATTATTTTAATAAAGAAATTTCAATTTTCAATTTCAGTAAAAATTATATTTAATTTTTTGAAAGTAGCAATTGAATACAAAACAAAGTATTCTTTCAGTGTAGGCATAACTCAAAAAATATAGTTTTACAAGATATAATTTAAAAGCTTTAACTTTGTGTATATCTCAATGAATATGCTTATTAATCTATGTATAGACGGTTTTCAGATCATATAATGCTTTCAGATCTCTGTCATATGGACAATATACTGACAATCAAAAATTTCCAGCGCAGTTCAAACGGTTGCATCAAATTTGTCAGAAAAACTTACAATATATAACCCTACGATGGTGTGACAATAACTTTGTCTGACAATATTGTCAGTGAAAAAATTGTCAATTCACACTATTGCCACATGCAAAATTATCAGTTCTATTGTTTTGCGTTACCAGACTGTACACATTTGATGGAAATTATCAATTACCAATGGTTTGTCCGTGTGCGAAATGTAAAAAGTTAAAACATAAATTACAGTCAAAGCTCGGTATAGCGAATAATATAATTGCAGAACTAGTCGTTATAGTGAAAAATACGTTATGTATGTCTGGATTAAAACATGTTTCGATGCTCGGTTTGTAATAACCTTTAATTTTTAATTGTCGTATATTTGTAGCGGCCAAGGTTTTACATATTCTGTGAAAATTTCAGGTCCGTAGCTCTTACGGTTCACGAGAAAACAGCTTGTGACAGAGAGACAGACGGAAATCGTAGCGAAAACAATAGGGTACGTTGTTCAACTTTTTTGTGTATGGAACCCTAAAAATTACCCATTCCGCCATTACCAAATTCCTCCAAAAAACTTATACTGTAAAAATTTTTTAAATCCTGTAATATTACAGAGTGGAATTTAAACGCTTGTAAAGAAGCAAAAAGCTCAAGTTATTGTCTGCCGTGTTGTTTCTTTTGTTAAAAAATAAAAAGGGGTTTAGGGTTCCTACACCAAAGGTGAAAAGGAACCGTATTGTTTTCGCTACGCTGTCCGTCTGTCTGTCTGTCCATCACAGGCTATTTCCTTTAGAACCGTAAGAGTGTGTGTAGTGTGTTGAACCTTGGCCGCTACAACAACGAATACATGAAAGTTAAAAATTAAAAAGGTGTTCCAAAACGAGCAACGAAAAATGTTAAAATCCCATGCAATATACATACAACTGTATTGTTTATACACTTGAAATTTGTAAAGTTAGTGTGTTTTTATACAGACTACAAAAATAACACTAAAATTTAAAATAATCTAAATTAAAGGGTGTTATATCAGTTAATGTTATTTTGACAACCTGCTGTATCTTGGAAACCGTAATAGCCAAACTCTTGAAATTTTTAAAAACGGTAAAACTAAAAAATCCTAAAATTATAAAATCGCCAAACCGAAAAAAAAATTGCCAAAAACCAAAAAAAAATCGCCAAAACGAAAAAAGCGCCAAATTAAAAAACATTTCTAAAACTAACTAATAAATGGCTAAAAACTGTAAAAAAACGCCAAAATTAAAAAATCGACAAAATGAAAAAAAAAATCGCCAGAATGAAAAAAAAACTGCCAAAATGGAAAAAACGCCAAGAACTGAAAAAATCGCCAAAACGAGAAAAAATCGCAAAAACAAAATAAAATCGTTTCAGCTGAGAAAACGCCAAAAACGCAAAAAACGATATATTACAAAAATTTTTAAAGCCCAACGTATGGAACACTTCGTGCGCAAAGTCAAAGTCGCACTTTACTGAATTTATTTAAATTCAATGAAAGTATTTTTTATAAACTTTTTATTTATTGAGAGATAAAATGTATTATTTTGTTTATATATTGTTAATAATTAGAAATAATTTCTTAATCAGGCTTGAGTTCAGTAATTTCAATTCTTATTGAATGAAATATTTTTATTAATTAATGTGAGTATCTAAAGAATAGAAGAAAAATTAAACTAGACACTATTAGCTGGGGGAAATACCGATATTTTTCTGTGCAGCCACGCACTTCATCAGCACCCATGTCTATCTACTGGGGTAGAGATTATTATTAACATAAGCTATTAAACTTAAATTTCTATGAAATGGAATATGAGAATTGATTGTGTATACAATTATTGATTTGCCTTTGGCAAACACATTTGTAAGTATCACTATTCATTTTCTGTTTTTCCATTTTCTATTTAGGTTAGCACGAAGTTATATCACTCTACCTATGTATGTTTAACTATTCTTACTTATCTTTTACGATCATCACATTAATTATTTTTACTTATTCGATGCACCATCGGTACATACATATAAGTATTATTGTAGTGGCTTTATGTTACTTTGTTTTTGCTTTCTAAGGTTGACTTAGCTTTCCAGCATTCTGAAGCAGTTCTGGCCAAGTGAACAGTGATCGCCAAGTGAACATATTTTTGTCACGTGCCCATGATGAATTAAATGAGACATTATTAGATTTAATTGAACTATAGTGAATTTTTAATCAGAAATAATTTCTCACATTAATTAATAAAAATATTTCATTCAATAAGAATTGAAATTACTGAACTCAAGCCTGATTAAGAAATTATTTCTGATTAAAAATTCACTATAGTTCAATTAAATCTAATAATGTCTCATTGTTAATAATTTTTAATTTTAGAAAATAGTTTCTCTGCCAGTTCTTTTCTCTAATAACGATCCAAATCGCCAGTTCTCTCGGAGTTCGTTATAAGCGAACTCCACTGTACATTAAATTAATCTCTTATATAAACCAAAAAAAAATTAAAACAGTTTCAGCTACGAGTATATATATCCCATCCTTTAATTAATTTTCTATCCTTTCCATCATCGGCAATCAAATCGTAATTTATAGCTTAATGAAATGAAAATTAAATCTTAGAAAAGAACGAACCCACCTGTAACATAAACCGTATCATGGGTTGTTCTATCTTATCATATATCTAAATTTTCCTATTAATCATGCGTCCGTTCCTTGGCCTGCTCGCACTAGCTCTCACAAATGCAATTTGTTTATGCAAAGACGAGCGTATAAAAAAGTTATTTCATATTAAAAAAAAAGAAAAAGAATAGATATCTTTAGTGGGTTTTTTTTCTTAATTCTCTTTTTATCTTGTAACCGATTTTTTTTAATACATTCTATAGAGATTATGCATTTTGTCAGTTGATTGAAGTTATCTTTACGACGGTATTGTCGTTTATTGTTTTATTTTATTATTTTTTGTAAGATTTTAATGTTGTTGTATATTTTATTGAATACCTTCGCACAAGATGTTATTAGTTTTTACCTTTAGAGCGGGTTCAGGTTTATTTTTATTTTTTTTTTTTATTTGAGATTTTATTTTTTTTAAGCGCATAAAATGTGAGTTTGATTTTATTTTATTTTTAGTTTTATATTTTTGTTTATAGTGGCCATTTAAAGTGGAGACACCATGTCTGCCCAGGTTCAAGACTATTTCTCATGCTTAATGGAATTTTCATGTTTTTTGGCTTTTTATATAAAAATTATGTATATTTGAGGTTTAAAAAAAAAAAAAAGATTAAGCCAATGCTTGCACCGAGTTTTTGCTGTCCTGTTTGAATGCGAGTGTGCGTAAGTGTTTGTTTGAAGTTCTAGTTTTTTTTAAAGGTTTTTATTTTCAGTTTTATTTCAATTTTTAAATTTTCCTGCTCTTGTTGTTGTTGGTTGTTGTTAGCTGATGGTGCTGATGATTTTAAAATTGTAAGCATGTGTTTGATCAGGCTATAACATGCATTGGAATGATAATGAAATGTGTTAAATGATCAAATTTGTTGTAATACTTGTTGTAATGTTTTTCTCATTTATTTATTTATTTTTTTATATACATATATTTTTTTGTGTGTTGTTAGAAAATGTTGTTTTCTTTAAGGAGAAACATTTAGTTTTAAGTGAACATGAAATCAATCATTTCATACGATCAAAACACAAAACAATTAATGTTATATACACATACAACACTGTTAATAAAATACCATGGAGGATGATAGTCAAGTATTTCACACAAACATTTGTTTGAACTTGGCGAATGCATACGAAATTTTTATCAGAATAACACAGCAAAAAGTTCAAAATTTTTAATAGATCTTATACCCTTATAGTACATAAATTAATTAGAAAACAACTGAAATAAATTCGGAGTGAAGATAATCTTCATGCTATTATCCAAGCATTGTTGAATCCTTTCGAACTTATTATTTGATACTCGTATGTTTTAGAGGCGGGTGATATCTTTGGTGCGTATGTCTTCGAAACAGTTGGTGACTATAAGGTTACGGTCATAATAAATTTATAGAATGAAACATTTCGCTAAGGGATAATTTCGCTTAATGGACCCTTAGGTTAGGTTAGGTTTATCTGGTTGGGCCAAAGACCTCGCATATACCGGGATTGATTCTTAGCGATACCAGCAGATGAGAAGAGAACCAGTAAGTATGGCAGCCTATTTTGTGATGCCTGTATCGAATGACTCCCACACAGATTTAACAAATTTTAGCAAACTACACATTTCTACTCTCGATACAAGTTTAAGGCTACGAAAAGTGTGAGCTCCAAGATAGTTATATTTAGTGCGGCTTAAAGCCGGGCAGTGACATAGTAGATGTTTCATTGTTTCAATTTCCCCGAGTTCCTTACATTTCCTGCAGATACCGTCAAGTATTCGTTCTATTTTGACAGCATACGAAGCCGTCCAGCAGTGCCCAGTTAATACCCCCACTAGAAGTTTCTAGTTGCTTCTAGTTAGTGATAAAAGGAACTTAGTCAATTTGGAATCATAGGAGCTCCACATGATTTTAGAAGTTTTGGAAGTTTTCGTCGCACGCCAATATTTCTCCGCTTCTTCAATCATATTAGAGTCTATGATCTCTTTAAGGTGTTGAATTGGTTTTCGGATATATACCGTTACCTCAGCCGGTAATTGAATTCCCCTTTTGGTCAGTGTATCGGCCATTTGATTTCCCTCAATTTCCATGTGTCCCCGGACCCAGAATATATGTACTTGTCTACCAGCACATAATATATTTAGGGCCTTTCGACACAGGAGTAGAAAGGCCCTAAATATGTTAACATTAACATTTACAACTGGCAACATTGGCAACAGCTGATTTGGTACATAACATTCGTCATTTTATAATTATCATCTGGCCTCTCTCGTTGTAAAAAATTATGGAAAATGGGATGTCATGATCGTACTTCCTCCGAGCTGCCTTTGAATAAAATTTGCAAAAAATTGTCTTTCCAAAATAGTTGAATTCATAGCGATTAACACTACTTGTCTGCATTTTTCAATTGCTATTATTTGCTCTAAGCAAAACAAAACTTATAGGAATATGCATGTGAATTGAAAGGCTACTACTTTACCGTGCAGTAACTTCATTTCTAGCATCTTCTAGGTTGACCCGCCTTTTTGATGAAATCTTGTGTTCAAGCTCTTTGCGTATGCTGATGATGTCGCAATAGCTGTTAGAGAAAATCTTGAATCTTTTCTCAATGAAATTCTACAGTATGGTCTGTATAAGCTATCAAAATTGATAGAGAGGCGATGGATTGCCGTTAATCCCATCAGGAAAAAAAATTACTTCCCATCTTGAAGAAAATAAAAGTGTTCAACTCTGCCAGATATTTTGGTGTCTTTCTAGACTTTAAGACAAATATTTTAAAGAAAGCGAAGAAATTAACAATTGGTTTTTATCTCTGCAAGAAATCCATTGAACATTTGGGGTCTCATCGCAAAAATGGTTAAGGTAAAACTACTTGCCAATGTAAATAAATAGTGCTTTTCCCACTACACCTGGTATCACTGGATTTACTAAGCAAGAAGATAGCAACAATCTCTCCTCTGTTGTGAATCGTATGCAAAGCATTTTAAATCGCAGACGAGCTCATATTTTAATCGTGGAAGATGCTTCGCACGGGAGAAACTGTAACCTGTAGACGATTCGTATATAAGAACCGCAGAAGGCGGTTAAATATGAATAATTAATATTTTTAAACTGACCAAAACGGAACTAGTACTATTTACCACAAAGACCAATGTACAATGTACCAACGTACCCTTCCTCGGTTGAATAATCACGACTTATCCCTATCGTACGCGAGTTATATTGGACCAACAACTTTCATGGAAACTGAACTTTCAACACAGGGTTAGAAAGGCATTGGTAGCATACTACTCCTGTCGTAGTATGTTTGGATCTAAATGGGACCTAAACTCCAAAATTGTTAAATGGATGTATACAGCAATACTGATACGGCTTTGTAGTATGGTTGCCTGCCACAAGTAAAAAATACGTGCTGGACCAGCTTTATAGAATACAGAGATCCGGTTGGATAGGGATAACAGGATGTTTACGTACTATTCATTCGGAGGCTCTGAATGCTATACTAAACCTTATTTCGATCGACCTCCATATATTGGCGGTATCTTCAAGTAGTGCGGCAAGATTAGCTGCATCTGGTAGGTGGAGACCAAGGTCTTATGGCCATGCCAGAATCCTGGATCAACTACTGATCAACGCTGAGAAAATCTACTAATTACATGGTGCAACATCTGGACTTTCATAAAGTCTCCCTAACGAAGCCACAATATTTCAGGCTGAAATTTTAGCGGTAAGGGAAGCGGTTAGAGTGCTGATTGATAGGAAGGTACAGGGTAAAGTTGGTATCTTTCTCGACAGCCAAGCAGCGGTTATATCCATAAGAATGCCTCCAATACCGAATCGGTAGCCATGCCGTTTGCTGCTATTAAAAGCGGTATATTTAAACACTATTTCTATAAGGCTGAATGTAGATGGCACAATATAGTCGCGTGCAAGGTTGCTAAGAAAATGTGGCCTTTCTATAATGATACACGGTCATTACAATTAACAAGTAGGAACTTTAGGAACATCTCGAGGCTCGTTGCAGTGATGACGGGACACTAGACGGTCGACAAACATTCTAGTAGGATAGGTCTGTCCTGTAATGAGGTCTGCCGAAGTTGTCGAGGAGAAAGCAAAAAAGAGACAATCTTTCACTTTCTTTGTGAATGTCCAGCTTTGAATCTCTTGAGACACAAATTTTTAGGCAGTCATGTACTAGACGATTTTTCAGATTTATCTGAGATTGGATTGAGTAACCTTTTCAGATATCTCAACGTGACAGGTTAGATCTAGTAACGATCACCGTGTCACGTTACAAAACATAAGGAATTCTTGCTATGAAGGAAATTGCTGATTGGTTGAGAATAATGTCATTTCTACAACCTAAATAAACATATACACATACATATATATTCCGGATTCTAAGAACAACAAGAGCCCTTGACAGCCATCATCTTTAAATAAGACGGAAGATTAGTTTAATATTAGAGTCATCTGGATCCCGGGTCATAAAGGCTTTCAGGGAAACTCTAGGGTGAACTTTCCAGAATTGAGGCAACCTTAAAGGTTCCACAGGATATGGAGTATGCCGGTTTACCGTTGCAAGACAGAGGAAGAAAAAAATAGAAGTTGGTCCACTAGAAATGATTGCATGACTAGCAGGCAGTTATGGATTTTCCTAAATAAGGAAAATACGGTTTCTCTGATTTCAAGTAATATGAAAAAAAATATTTTTAATTTTAGTCTATGTGTTTACACTATCTTATCTTTATATATATAATTCTACTGTACGCGTGTATGCTACTGAAGTCCTCTTCAACGGCTGGTTCGATTTGAATGCATTTTTTGTATGCATTTGGGTGGCACTCTGGATGGTTTAGATTCCTAAATCAGCCCGGCAGATGGCGATGCAGTGGGTATCTACATTATTTATTTATACTGCAAATAAACGTTTGTATCGACTTAAATGAATTTTTGTGTATGCATTTAATTGGGGTCTTGGAAATATATAATAAAATTTACTAGCGGGCTAAAATTAGCTCTCATCAAATCTGGTACCTTTTAAAGGTTTAATAAAGTGAATTTCGCTACAATTTCCAGGACACTGATGATTCAAAAGATTTTCTATGTCATTGCGCTGGATTAGCAAAAAAAAAAAAAAAAGACTGACGTATCTTCAGTTCAGTGAACTTTCTGATATTGAGCTGTGGTTGGTTCTGCAATGGATCAGATTGAACAAACACGTTAAACATTCGAAAATAAAGAAGTTTTTCTAAAAAATTTTTGCTTAAAAAAATAACTGCGTATCAATCAATGATCTCCGAGACTGCAGAGCAAAGTTAAGAACTCTATATTCTAAATCTAGTTCTACCCCTGTCAGAGAATGTGTGATTGACTAAAAAAATAATCAACTTACTGTGAACTTTTCTTAGACTAACTAAAAGCGAACTACCATGTTATCCAGAACTGACCCAAAATTAATTGTTAAGTTGAGAACGCAATCTGGTTTCGTGAGAGCCAACAAACTTGGTCTCAGCTACTTTGAAACTCATTTCAATTTTATATTCACCCTTATGTTAGTTGTCAACATCGACGTCACGTCAATACAATACCAAATAATTGGGTCTTCTCTACCCGCTGTCGAAAACAAGTGACTGTTATTGACAGGCTCATGCTATTTTCTAGACCTTAGGGAACAGAAATAAAGCATCAATAACACAAAATTGTTCTCAAGAGAGAGATTAGACAAGTCCCAATGTTTTGGTGTTGTATTGACGTGACGACGGTGTTGACAACTGGAATAAGGGTGATTAACATTTTACTGCTATTATTTTAGATGGTACATTAGCTGGGTGGTAGCGCGTGAGAAATGATACGTAGTTCGAACCCCAGCAACTTTATTTGTAAATTTATAGACTACCAAGTGACTTAAATAAAATCAACTTTAAGTTAGTTAAAAAGTGAGACAATAGACTACCGCCTAGGACATCGTAATGTTAAAATAGTTAGTTGTTTCCATTGGAAAGTAATCCAAGTGTCGATCAGCACTAGTTGCGAAAAAGCTAGCTTAAAGTTGGTTTAAAGTTAACTTGGTTTTCGACAACGACTTTTTCCAATTTTTTATTTCACACATACATACGTGCATGTACATATGTATGTATGTGGCACAAAATCATTCGCACTAATTCCGGATCATAATGTTTGCATCTTATTGACTTCTTTGGAAGTTCTTTAAGTCACCTACTATACATCTATCACATGAACAGTGGAAATGCAGAGTGCCAAAACAATGTAGTTCCTGTTAAGTTAAACAAAACTTCCATAAACAGAACTTTTGTTAAAGAAGTTTTGAACAAGATAAGGAAAGTCGTTATGGATAAAATCGGTTAAATAACGTACTGCATATGTATGTATGTAAGTATGTATTTCATTATATGTTTTGCGTGTATGTACATGTGTGTGAACATGAATAATATGCGGGTTAATGATCTACCGCATTTTTGTGATCTCTAAATATGGAATGGATAAGTTATCAAAAACAAATATCGATGAGATTTTTAAAATTACAAATCTTTATGGTTCACAATTTACAGAATTCTCTGTGATGGCGAACATTTATTTCAGTTTTTATTTCAACTTTCTTGCATTCGATGCATATAAATGTCAGTAAAATAATAAAATTAGCTGCCTTTGATGATGATGATCACAAGATCAGTTCCAATTAGAGATGGGCGCGTGTTGTGTTTTGTTTTCGTGACACGAACACGCGCACGATCCAAAACGAAGTGTTCATGAAAAAAAATCTGATTGCGTGCGTGTTCAGGTCGGTTCGTGTTGAGCAAAATTGATACGAAAAACACGAAACGATTTTAGATGTAAAATATGTATGAATGAATATAAAGTAGGAAACAGATTTGACATTTTGTATCGTCAAACACACAACACCAGCATATTTGTTAATATTGTATGGGCCTGTGAAGCTTAAAGTTCTGTAAGTAAACCGATAGTATTACCTGTGGTGACATATACTATCAGCTGGCAGTGCCAACTTGGTGCCATATTGTGAAAAGCGACTCTTGAAAAAAATCGATTAAATTTTCTGATTTTCAAACACCAATCAAAAATATTTCGTGCACAGAGAAAACAGTGCCTACTAAATACCTCATAAAATAAAACAAAATTAATAAGAAATCTCTATGTTTTTTTTTTCAATAAGGAAATCTTATTAATTTCATAGAGAAAACCTTTTTGTAAAAATCAAGAAGAAGTCTTGTAGTTTTTATGAGGTTATCTTATTGATTTTTTCAATAAAAATAAAAAAAAAAATTACGTCTTTATTCTCTGTACTTATGTTTTTGCATTTAAATTCTATACCATATACATATGTATGTATGTACGTACACAGAGAAAACAGATTCGTTGAGACAACCGAATTTGTTGCCAATCGAATTTTGGTGGTTGCACCAACTATATAGAATTCTGGTATAACGACTGCAATTTTCTTGTGGTACCACTATATTTTAATTATAACCCTTAAACAAATAGTTGCAGCAACAGAAAAAATTGGTTAACAGTATGGAATTTGACAAAAAGTTATTCTTGCTACCGAAAATGTTGTTAGTACAACTGAAACAATATCATAATTGGTACCTGTGAAAGAAAAATTGGCCTTCCTTGCTGAAATAAAATAAGCAATAAATGCAAATAAAAATATACAATTTTAGATATTTATTATTTAACATATTGTCATAAGTTATTTTTAATTGAAATTTATTTATTTCAACCACACATTTTGAACAGCCACAAACCTGTTATCTTATGCACAGACTTTCAAAAACCATTTGAGAATTCATAAATCATAATATCTTTGAAAGTCTTTGAAAGTTAATTTTTAATTTGCTGCAACGAGTATAAACTATGATAGTAAGCTCAACCTATAGTTAGTTGCAGCAACTGATAGAAAGAGTTTATTTTAACCTTAATATAGAACGACAATTTTTTAGTTGCCAATACCAAAAGTTGGTAGTAACATCCAATTCATAATATTTTATTCGGTTGTGTTAACCAATCAGTTAATTAGTCATGGCAAAAGCATACGCTCGGTTGATGCAATCAATTTAAAAATTGTCAGAATCATTACTTTATTACATTTATGCCCTTATGGCAATAAACATGGATTGGTTTTTGGATTAACAGAAAATTGATTGTGTGAACTGAAATATAGTTTGTGCAAATGATATTTTGTTGGCCTAACCATTTTCCAACCAATCTTTTTTCTGGGTGTAGTATATTGTATATGTTATTTATTTATACATACATATATACACATTATGTTATATTCTTAACTAACTTACTCTCCAAGTATTGAATCAGCAAACTTCTACCTGATAGACAAGCACTCTAACCAATATGCTAGCAAGCAGCCTGAATAGCCATTGAAATTATTGTGCAAACATTCTTATACAAAAATTAAAAAAATTGTCTGTATGTCTATTTATAGAAACAAAATAACAAGGACCTCATAAAATCAAGAAGATTTCCTTATTAAAAAACCAAAAAGACGCCTTACACATACTCATATAGGAACCTACTAAAATCAAGAAGAAAGCCTTATTGAAAAAATCAAGAAGGCAACCTACTAAAATCAACGAGAAGTCCCTATAGTTTATAATTTATAAGAAAACCTAATAGAATCAAAAAGTTTTTCTCTATGGATTGTTTTTTTTTTTGGTGCCAAAAATAACGGAACTTTAGTAAAAAAAAGGTTGTGAATAATAAGATTTCTTCTTGATTTTATGTGGTTTTCTTCTTGATAAATTTTTATTTATTTATTTAATTAATAACTTAATAATAATTAATTATTATAAAGTTATAAAAATAGAGCACTAGCTACAGAGGCCATCAGCTCTTCTTGACAAAATGAATAAGATTTACCACATAAAAACAATAAGGAATCTCTATGAAAATATCTTCGCTTCTTTTTGCTGGGATACCCCTTAGCCTAAAAACGGTTCATAGAGAAAATCTTATTGATTCTATCTATGAGGCATTTCTTTTTCTCTTTGTGCGTGTTGTCCAGTGTCGTGTTGACAAAATATTTCGCGTGCGTGTTTCGTACGTGTTAGAATAATTCGTGTCGTGTTAGAATAATTCGACACGCGCCCATCTCTAGTTCCAATTGAAAGTCATTCTTTGGAGTTTGTCATTCATTTGTTGTTTGTTCGTTGCAGTTTGAAAATTTTTTTAAAGTTCTTTTAATAAAATTTAAAATCTATTTTATTTGTATTTCCAAGGATTTGTTTTCTTATTATTTTTTTTTTGGGCACACACTAATGTGTGTCTGTCTGTCTGTCTGTCTGTCCAATGATCAACAAGTTAAACCATGTAAACTGGTACAAATAAATGTCGTAAATATCGCTGGTCATTTGGCTGGCTTGGTTGGCTGGCTGGAACGTGTTGATTGGAGAGCCCTTTCTTCTTTTATATTCATTACAAACTTTTTTTTCGTTACTTTTATTGTTAATTTCTGTTTTCGATTCTCGTTTGTGCTGGAGGTTGGCGTATTTAATAAATTTTCAATTTGACATTTCTTTGTTATGTTAATTACACCGCCTTTATAATTTTTGTTTGAGAGTGTGTGTGCGTGTGTGTGTGTATTTTTCCGTTGACATTTGTTTATTTTATTTGTTGCTTTTCAAGTGTTGGCTCTTTTTGTATTTTATTTATATTATTTCACTGCCCATCTCTTCTCCTTTACTAGTCAAGGAAACTTGATCATACTTCTAAACAATTCGGCAATATATACGACATTTGCTTCTTCTCGAGCATTAATTTTGTTTGTTTGTATAAGTGTCAGTGTGTGTGTGTGTGTGTGTTTGTGTGTGTGTTTGTATGGAAAATAAAGGGTTTTTTAACGGCCAAAACCCATAAAATTCCAAGTTAATTAGATGATCATTTGGTTTTTGTTTGTGATTGGGTTTCTTTTATTGATTTTAGTTTTTTTTTTTTTCATTGATTTGATCTTTTTTGTTTAGGTAGACTGCTTGGAGACTGTGAGTTTGCTGCAGGTTGTAACATCTTTTAATAAATAAAATAAATAAAAAGTTTTTTTTTTGTTCAAAATTTAATTCATTAGGAAAGTGTTTATTTATTTTCAAAGGTTTAATTTAATTTAAATTTTTAATGATATAAAGGCATTTTCCGCTAGCTACGTCCGTATTTTCCTTTGGTTCCAAATTAATGGCTATGTAATTGAGCATATTATATTTATATCAACATGCAATTTTATAGAGATTTTATGTTAACTTTTCTTTCTCATTATGTTCTTTTTTTGTATTAGAGAAAAGCCGAAAAAATTTATGTGTTTCTGGAAAATAAAGTAACACTAGTCAGTCGGCTCTGGCAATACGTATTTTCTGGTGGTTTTCTTTGAAGTTGTAAAAAATACTATTTATTGAACATATTGCTTGCTTTTTTTTATAGATATTTAATTAAGATAGATTTGTCCCTCCATATGGCCGAAATTTCATCTTATAAGTTTTATATTTATTATATTAGTTGCACTCAATAGTTAAAGTAAGTTATAACTTTTTAAACTCCTTTATATAAGATAAATGTAAATAAAATAAGTTTTCACAACATTTTTCTCCGACGCACAGTGGTCGAAAGGCCCTTTTGCGCTGCTCAGCTAAAACATATAGCGACAACTACAATAGTGAGGGTCAGTAAATTTGATGTGAGTAGGTTAGGTTAGGTTAGTAGGCTGCTGGTAAGGAAGGATGAAATTTAGAGTCCAGCTCACTTGGGTCCAATACAATGATCCCTTTGTGCTACCTGTGAGTTGAAGAGAAGATAGTGAGAGAGCTTGCTAGGGAAGGGATAGTGATAGAGAAGACAGGTGATGAAAGAAGAGATAGAGAAAAGCTTCATCCTTTTACAACTCTGCCTTTTTTGCACGCTTTTTAATAATGCAGTATTGCAGCGCCTCTGGTGTCAAATGAAGCGTATTAAATTTTGAATCTGTGCTTAGTAGTAGCTATTTAATTGGTTATTTTACTTCGCCAACGATTCTGCTACACAATACCGAAGAAGGAGGGTGGTCTGATTTTACATTAGGATTAGTACCTGCTGAAGTCGGTATAACTCAGTGACTAGTGGCTTATGCCTACATCACTAGAATTTCTTTCAAAACAACTGTTACAAAGTACACTAATGCACATCTGAAAAATGCGTTGTGTTATATTTTTAATGACTGTCGGAGACCGAGCTCGAGCTTAGGACCTTCCCTTTTGTAGTCAACGTGCTAACTACTTCAGCCAACGCCATGTGAGTACCTTTTAGAACAAACTGCATATTCCTATATTTATAATTTTATCAAGCCAAAGTTCATATCGCTTTGTAAGCTAAAATACATGTGATAATTATTAATGAACAAATAACACCAAATTTAATTGTAAATATTCTGACAAACAATTGGTAGAACGGAGCAACTACCTGTTTTCGAAGCCAAAACCTTGGTTGTTTATGACGGCCAGCTGACGCCATTTTGTGAAACGGAAAAAAATAAAAAGTCATTCGAGAGATATTTGAAAATCTCCTTTTAGTTTCTCTTATTATTTTTCATTTCGATCTTTAAGTGTTTAAAATTTTTCGCAGTCGGGTTTCTTGATTTTGTTTTAATTTTTTGCTTGCTCCATACATTTTTATATTTATCAAAATTGAATTTTACCTACAATTAAGATCAAAATGCAGTGAAATTTAGTCCATGTTTCTATAACCTATTTTAGTAAATTATATTTAAAGATATACAAGGACTTGAACTTTTCGTGAAACTTATAATTTTTGGAAAGTACTGTGGAAAAACTCGCACAAATTCTTCCAAAAGTATTCGCCTCATGATATAAAAAAGCAAATCATTATTGGTAAAAGTAGAGCGTGCCAAAAATATTTAAGCAAACTTGCACTAGAGACAATATTAAAGGAACTGAAATCACACAAAGGTAAGAAAGTTATATAATTGCAAAATGTTTGCTAGATTTTCTAAGTACCATAAATAGCTCTTTTTCGATAAAAAAAATCTTATAGTTCTTTAAAACATTTTTGAAAGCCATAATTTTTATTGTACAATTTGACACGTCATCTTGATTTATCAAAAGACATCACTCACAAAAATGGTCTCCAAAATAGTAATAAAATTAATTAGATATATTAGTAAAAGCCTCAACAGACAAATAACGGTGTGACAAACGCCTACCGATAACATTTGACCACCAAGTTAGAAGAAATATGTAGAAAATCCCAAAATAATAAACGAAGATACCACACACTGTTCACCAAATGTTAAACAAATTCCGTTCGGCATTAGACATTAAACATATTCAAGGTAATTTTTTTTTGAACATGCCACACATGCGATTGATAACATTGAATGAAAATAATTGCAGCCATTAGTATTAAAATAGTTAAGCAGCAAGGGTTTGAAAACGCTTAGCTCGCAATCCTAACAACTATTCAAATAATAAGGCGGCAGACTTAAAATTATTTGTAATGGAAAAGGCAGTAACTTGTTTTCTAGATAAAGATTATTATAGTTGAGGCTGGGCAAGAGTGACAGCCAAATCCTCGTACTAACCTTGGCTCTTTTAATATGTTGCGATCTTAATCGAAATCCCCATCTTGGAACCAACCAAAGCTCAATGTAAAGACTCTTGCACGTGGCAGTTCAGCCCTGGTGAGGCCGTAAAGCTCTCGGGAGTCAAGAAGGGTCTTGATGTGCATTATCTTTCTTTCTAGTCCAAGGAAATGACACAGAAAATGTTTTACGTCCTCTTCAACACTTATAACGTCGTAAAGCTCTGTGGAGTCATGAGAACTCTTGATGTGCATTATTTTTGTTCTCGTAGTCCAAGAAAATGACACAGAGCATGTTCTACGTGTTGTTCTTTTTCAATGTTTTGGCAACTGTGTCAAAAATTATTGTATCCAATTTGAAGCCCTTGTTCATGCCTGGCTATCAGACAGTGTCCGGTCAACATGGACCCTAAAACCGAGATTTGTTTCCATTTTTTTTTAATACCTGGGGATCAGTTTCTGCTGTCCTACCTTCTTTTTTTTCTTCCTTAGTAAACCAACACATTAGATATCTAGTGAATCTTGTAAGTCCTAGTCCTTGTTGTTGCTAACTCATTATCTCCAAATTTTCCATGGAAGTCTCTTTAGCTCGGGATCCAGATATTATTAATATTAAACTAATCTGCCGTCTAGCATAGGGATGATCAGCAGTCGAGGACTGTTGTTGTTCTTAGGAGCGGATATTCTAGGGTCTTGGTAGCAGCCCGAGTGTGTGTGTATGTGATCATTACGTTTGCAATAGTTACATTCACTCTCAACCAATCTGCAACTTTCTTGATAGCAAGGATATCTGCCTGGCAAATACTGCGGTGATCCGGAAGTAGCTTTGAAATACGATGGTCTTATGTCACTGAGTAAATTTTTTAACGCACACCTACACACATTTCTGATTATCCACGCGGGAATGAGAGGTTTAAGATGTTGCTATCTATTAAACAATAACCAAACCTTCTCTGTTCTACTTCATGAGCGTCTTTACAAGAGCTATATACCATCCTGATAGAAGAAGATGTTCTGAATTTGATAAGGATAGCTCCGAAGTTTATGTTGGTTGGTTGGTTTGTGTCGCTGTCTGCTACACGCAGGCATTCAAGTATAATCTACGGACACTCATCGGTGTCAACCTAGGTAGAACCATATCTAAGTATTCTGACACGGTGATGTGTAGTAGATCCAACCTATAGCGATGCGATATCTTCTAAGGTCACACAACCCAATATCAGATAAATCTGAAAGGTATTCTAGTACATTACTGTCTAAAAACTTGTGTCTCGAGAGCTGCAAAGCCGGACATTCGTAGAGAAAGTGTTTTCAATTATCTCTTCTTTGCTTTCTTCTTGACAACTTCGGCAGAACTCATTATAAGACAGACCTATCCTAATGACATGTCTGCCGACTGTCCAGTGCCCCGTCATGGCTTCAGCGAGTCTCGAGATGTCGCTGCGGTTCCTTTTTGTTAATTGTATTGAGGGCCTATCATTGTAGCAAGGCCACATATTCTTAGCAACGTTAGACTTGACTATATTGCGCCATCTGCATTCAGCCTTATAGATATAGTGCTTGAATATACCGTTTCTAATAGTATCAAACGGCATGGCTACCGATGTGGCATCGGAGGCATTCATAGCAGAGCCAGCTTGTCCGCCCGTTCTTTACCGAAAAAGTTGCTATATGCTGGAACCCAGATGAGGGCGAGGTCAGCCTGATCACCCAACCTAGATAGCAAACTCTTACACTACCCGACTAGAAAAATCTGATAATGTGGTACTAAATTTATTCCTGCTCTAATAGTCACGTTCAAAAGAAAATAAACCACGCCAAGGATAGTGCATTTTAATGCTCTTACACTTCCCAGCAAAAACTACTGTTTTTGCCGAAGCAGGTTTTTAAGCAAGATATACTAGTTGTTGTTGCTTCTCCTGCCTCGAAAAGACATGATTTTACCTCGCGATGTCCCACTTGGAAGCTCTTATTTTTGAAATATGAGAGCACTTTTTTTGACAGCATCGAAAAACTGCTAAAATCATGTATATTTACTAAAATTCACAAGAAAGAGAGAGAGAGAGAGCTTTTAAGTGAACTTTTTTTCTCCCATTCGTTGTTTACTTTAAAGTCCACATATATGTATATGTGGACGACCAATTTAAATAAGGTTAACAACAAATTGATGGTCCGCACTGCATTCTTTTTGCGCATCTAGAAAGCATGAAAAAAATATTATTTTTTTTCCTGTGTTATGCTTGATTCTTTGGACACAATAACATTTTTCCCAGCACATAATTTTCAAATGCTCGATCTCCTTTAAAGTTTACCCTCGTAAGTTCAAACACGAGCACACAATTCTATAGTTCCTTAATTTTTGATCACACGTTCCAGTACTTATGAATTTCCATATGCATGCATGTTTCTCGAATCAGCACAAAAACTCAACAGGCTTTTAACGAAAAAGGTCAGTAGCTGCTATAAATGTTGTGGGGAAAATTGAAATGAATGAAAAGATTCAAAAGACACTTTACACACAGAAAATGTTGAAGTCATTTTTCATAATGACCACAGCAAACAACGAGCAGAAACAGCACTAGAGGAAGAATACAAACAAATGTGTTCATATTCTTAAATTGAAAGATGAAGTAGTCGTTGTTTGGAGAAAAGATGAATAAGAATGTGTGGTCATATTAGACGATATAAAACGATAATTTGTGGTAAATGGAAAATGACAAATCAAACACAACACCAAAGGTGGTATTTTTGTCTTTTGAAGGAGGCTCAAAAAGGAATATAAAGGAAATGGTATACATACATACATACATACATACGTGTATAAATACATATTCCTTTTGACAAATGAAAAATTAAATTAACTTTTATGTAATGAAAGCCTAAGAGGATTTTTGAAACAGCAAACTTTTCTATTGTTTAGTTTGGCTGAAATTCATTCCACTGTCTTTTAAGCAATTCATTCATTCTTAAAAATTTAATTTTGTAAACTTGTCCAGATTTCTTTTGTTGTATTTCTTGCTTTCGTTTTATATCGGTAGTTTAATCTACCATTTTGTTATATAATTACGTGGCAATATGGAGACATCGCTTAAATCTAGAATAACTTAATTATGCCGTTTTATGTCCCAGTTGAAAGTATCTAAAGAAGGCACAACAGGAAGGTAGTTGTTGAGTTAAAGTCCTTTAATCTCTTGTCGGTAGCGTAAAACTTTTCGCAAAAGACTTCTTTAATCTAAGCCGACTTAAGCGATTACTGCCAGAGAATTTCTTATTAATTTTTCTATTTTTATTTGTTCTGGGACCAATGTACTTAATTCGCTAGCAAACAAACTAGCTAAGAGAGGAACTATGCTTCAAAACGGAGACATTGGTAACCAATGCAGCATCCTTCAAAATTCCTGCTGGACGCATCTAAATGGTGCACTCTCAGCAAAGGCCCAAAAAGGTGGCATAGTGAGTCAACGTGGCACACAGAAAAAACATTTATCAAGAAATGTATGCGTGCGAAACCTGGAATGCAGTAACACGTGTAACGAAGTTTTCTTAGGCTGGGGTAAAACTCAGCGATGTCCAGTATTCGTCTACAAAAAAATTTATTGATTTTTGAGACCATGAGAGAGTAAAACACGAAGTTCATTCAATGCCGAATATTTATTTACTTTTTAAATTACAACATTAAACTTATCAATCTAAATGACAACTCAAATGACTAATGAGCGCGGTCAGAAAGAAAGAGCTCGTGCAGAGCGCAGTCACTACCACACAGCTGCAGGCGGGATGTGTAACACCACACAACCTACGGGCTGCGCGTGTGAGAACGCGAGAAACAAATGCTCAGAGGGAGCGGTATTACGCGTGCTCGTGAGGAGCGCAGTCACTAGCACACAGATGTAGGTGGGATGTGTAACACCACACAACCTACAAACTGCGCGTGTGAGAACGCGACGGAATTGCTCAGAAGGAGCGGTGTGCTCGTGGAGAGCGATAACAGGTGCAGGCGGGATGTGTAACACCACACAACCTACAGCTGCGACAAATATTCTACACTAGTTGTGTTATTATAAGTCTGTCCACTAGATGTGTTTAGAGGCAAGTACAATGCTGATGGATGTGTAACACCACGTTCAACTTTGTGTTCTTACCTTGCTGACAGCTAGCAGCAGACTCTCCTTTTGATAATAAGATTCTTCCTTATATACCCAAAAATATCTGCTATTACTTAGTTGTCATAAAGCGTAACTTACTAAATAGTGGTTGTTTAAAAATGTTAACTTATTTGCAATAGTACAATAATTTACATATAGATGGCGACTCCATCTAAAAAAATGCGTTAGTTTTAAATTGATGTTTCAATAACAAATGAATATGTTTGCTCATCTGAGTACATCTAAATTATTGATTAACTAAATAATATTATGTTATTATTATAACAAAAATAATATGTGGGATAATATTAATGATATTATGCAATTGTAATAATTAATACAAATTACTTTGATTACAAGAAAAATAAATTGGTTTCGGGTGCTTGGCCCATAAATGTGGTGACATTCTCAAGGTTGTACGGCTAAAACGAGGGTCACCCGACTTTCGTCGTTACAGTCCCCCCTTTCTTCGGGTGAGGAACTATTGTTGCGGCTGGATGACGACTTTGACGCTTCCAAAACGGCTTATCTGGACTCTGTACACTGTCTCTCGAATACGTTGCTGAAAACGATGTCGCTGGCGCGTTGATCTTTTTTCTTGTAGATGATTAATTCGTTCTTGGAGTTCCAGCGGTAACTCGTGGCTGCTTCCGGTTTGCATGTGTCGTGGGACTGAACTGGTTTTTGGTGAGTCCACTTGGAATGATGCTTTGTCGGATGTTGTTGGTATGAACACACATGGGGAGAACGTGGTGAATGGTAGTGTGGGCGGACTTTGGGATGTACGCCGCCACGGGACCCGTTTTGGTGTGATGTACCAAGGCTGTAGTAGCTGGATTGATCTCGGTGATATCTCTACCCACGAAGGTGACGGGTTGCGCTGACAACGATTTTTATTTTTCGTCGCCTTGCTTGCTGCCGAGTTGTGTGGGTTAATGGAGTAATTTCTCCGGATATGAGTTTTGAGTTCATTCGTGGAGTTGCTGGTGGATTCTATTGGCGATTTTACACTGAGCAGACGTATTATACTGGTGGCAGTTTGATGTGACTTCTGTGGAGTTTCGAAGCCCAAAATTTTCGTCGATGACCCGTGGGTATTTCCTGATCCATGATTGTCGGGTAGAAGATCCTTGTGTAGAGAATGGTTGAAGCGTTCTGGACGCTGGCACCAATTCTGCCAGGCGTTGTCACTAGCGACTGTCGCACGTAAGCTTTCTACTCTGGGTAGCGCATCTAGTGGAGATATGGCTTCCAGATCTTCTGCCAGGCGAATTAATTCAGTTAACGAGGAGAAATCTTTTCGTTTGATATACAACTGATATTTTGCCCCAGAATTTTTAAAGATTTGTTGTAGCTGTTGTTCTTTAGTCAACTGCGAGTGCCGCATCAAATTTTGTATTGCCAGGACGTAAGTTTTAAACGGTTCTTGGGGTTGCTGCTTTCTAGCACGAATCTCATCGTCAAGTTGCTCTAAGTATCTAGAGGAAAGAAAAAATTCTAAGAAACTTGTTTTAAATGTATCCCATACCTGCCAATGCTCATTATTGCATCGGTACCACACTAGAGCCTGATGTTGTAGAAATACTGGCATGATTATTGGCAATTGGTCCAATGATACTGCATATATTTCGGCCAGTTCTTCCACTCGGTCGATAAAGGCTAATGGATCACTGCCTCCATCGTACAGTATGCCCCATTTCCTCACATGTTCAATTAAGGTGAATCTTGACGCAATCTGGTTGTGCGTGGACGCCTGAATGACAGCTGCACTGGAATCTATTGTCTTTTCTCCCTCCTTTCGTTTCATTTTGTGTTTTAATATATTTTTTTTTTTATTTGCTAAATATCTATATATTGTTTTCCCCGGCGGTATGTTATCAACGTTTAAGTTTACTTTTATTTTTTTATTGCTCTTTATTTTTGGTAAGTTTCTATTACCGCTTACTTATAGTTATTATCACGGTTTAATTTCAATTAAAATTCATTGTTATCGCGTTAATTTTATTTTCAATAGTCTGTGCCACCGTTTAAAAATATTTTAATTTAATATTTTACCCTGATATATATTTTTTTCTTTCTGTTTTAATTTATTGTTTAAAAAAAATAACTTTTTAGTTTTAATTGATGTTTATCTATGTTTTATTTTCGTGCTTAACACCGATTTAACTTTTTAATTTAATATTTAATACCTTAGAATCCAATGTTCAAACATCGTTTGGAAAATTTGTTTTAAATTTCTGATTTAATGCGTAACACAGTTTACAAGATCTGTTTTTAATAATTTTTTTATGTTTTTATGATTACTGTTCTTAATTTACTAATGTTCCTCTTTTCACACAGTTTTAATATTTTCTTATTGTTGGTGATCGCGTATAAACAAAAGAAATTTTTTTACTTTCTTTATATTCCTTTTTTTATGCGCTGCTTTTGTCGCAAATTATTTTTCACTTTTTTTTTAGGTTCTTAAATTTTGTTTTATCTTTTTTATTTTCATTAATTATTTTATTATTTTTAGTCGATATTTATATATTTTTTTTTTAATTTTTTTATTCGCTTAATTTTTAGTTAGTAATTTCACAAAAAAAAAAATTGCGATAAGGAATGATGTTTTTCTAATTATTTATACTCTCAGGGTCCCTGCT
This sequence comes from Tachina lurida, assembly GCA_944452675.1. NCBI lineage: Eukaryota > Metazoa > Arthropoda > Insecta > Diptera > Tachinidae > Tachina > Tachina lurida. The sequence goes on from OX101754.1 coordinate 99,475,827, forward strand.
CGGGCGCCATTGTAACGAAGTTTTCTTAGGCTGGGGTAAAACTCAGCGATGTCCAGTATTCGTCTACAAAAAAATTTATTGATTTTTGAGACCATGAGAGAGTAAAACACGAAGTTCATTCAATGCCGAATATTTATTTACTTTTTAAATTACAACATTAAACTTATCAATCTAAATGACAACTCAAATGACTAATGAGCGCGGTCAGAAAGAAAGAGCTCGTGCAGAGCGCAGTCACTACCACACAGCTGCAGGCGGGATGTGTAACACCACACAACCTACGGGCTGCGCGTGTGAGAACGCGAGAAACAAATGCTCAGAGGGAGCGGTATTACGCGTGCTCGTGAGGAGCGCAGTCACTAGCACACAGATGTAGGTGGGATGTGTAACACCACACAACCTACAAACTGCGCGTGTGAGAACGCGACGGAATTGCTCAGAAGGAGCGGTGTGCTCGTGGAGAGCGATAACAGGTGCAGGCGGGATGTGTAACACCATACAACCTACAGCTGCGACAAATATTCTACACTAGTTGTGTTATTATAAGTCTGTCCACTAGATGTGTTTAGAGGCAAGTACAATGCTGATGGATGTGTAACACCACGTTCAACTTTGTGTTCTTACCTTGCTGACAGCTAGCAGCAGACTCTCCTTTTGATAATAAGATTCTTCCTTATATACCCAAAAATATCTGCTATTACTTAGTTGTCATAAAGCGTAACTTACTAAATAGTGGTTGTTTAAAAATGTTAACTTATTTGCAATAGTACAATAATTTACATATAGATGGCGACTCCATCTAAAAAAATGCGTTAGTTTTAAATTGATGTTTCAATAACAAATGAATATGTTTGCTCATCTGAGTACATCTAAATTATTGATTAACTAAATAATATTATGTTATTATTATAACAAAAATAATATGTGGGATAATATTAATGATATTATGCAATTGTAATAATTAATACAAATTACTTTGATTACAAGAAAAATAAATTGGTTTCGGGTGCTTGGCCCATAAATGTGGTGACATTCTCAAGGTTGTACGGCTAAAACGAGGGTCACCCGACTTTCGTCGTTACACACGTGATCTGAACGCTTTACAGGTCTTTACAAACCAGTGCTTGTGGAGAATCTTAAAGATATTTTGGCCAAACACACCAAATACTTATTGGGCTAGAAATCAGAATGCGAAAATAGAACTGGATCGGCCATACACTACGCAAGACCCATAATGATATAAATCGTACTGCAATTGAATTGAACCCGCAGAGCACTCGCAGAAGAGGACGACCAGCCCACACATGGAAAAGACAGGTCGACAACGAGGCCGCAGAGGCAAGGAAAAGTTAAACTGAAATAAAGAACATCGCCATTGACGATTTGTATGGAAGCAAAAAAATCGCTCAAATTACAAGGAAAATCGCAATCTAGAGATCGAAATAAGAAACTTTGCCGAAGGAACCATACCTCTAAAATGTATTTTGATGTCCCGACTTTTGATCCTAAGGGTAAAATTTTCTTGAAGGATCAAATTTTGAAAAATCTCACTTTGACCCATTTAGAGTTCCTCAATCGAGTCAAAATGTATGACCGACCCCCACTAATTTTGAAGGGCCGACCCACCTGTACCAGTGGCTCACGCCCTGGAACCACCCCTGGGGGTTACTGAAGTTCATACCTCATATTACGAGCGTTTAGGGTTATTTTTATTTCTTAATTATTATTCAATTCCCATAGTTGCTATAGGGTCTCAACAAATAAAAAAAAACTTGGCCTATCTATCTATCTATTTTCCATCTTTTATACCCTGAGCTTCACCTAGTCTCCTCCAAGCATTTGCATGTCTTTCTTCTTTTCGAAACCTACGCTGTAGGTTCCAGTCAAGTACCGTTCATGTTATATTGTCTGGGGGCTTCCTCTGCGTGTGCCCTATCCATATTCATGTCCAAAAGGAATTTCAGTTTTTATTGGCAGTTGACCTGTTGTTGCCGATAAAGTGCCATTGCCAAGTGTTAGGCCAGGGGGTCTACTCTGTAATTCGAAACGAAAGGAAATTCTTTCGAATTTGTATGCTTATAACATATAAATTCGAAAGCATTTTCTTTCGTTTCGAATTACAGAGTAGATCCCCAGAATACGCGTAATATTTGCTTCATACACCGGTTTATGAACACCTGGGGTACATTTATTTTATTAGTGACAGCGTGCCATGTTTCGCACCCATACAGAACAACGGATTTTACACTAGCCTCAAATATTTTGAGTTTAATACGCTTAGAAATGAATGCGAATTGCCAAATTTTATTCAGCATTCCAAACGATCCTTTTTGTAAGACACTCCCATTTGCCTCGACCTTATTTCCTATGCGGGTTGAATACCACATCTTCAATTAGGTTCCAGGTTTCACCACGACGTGGAGGTGAGAGTAGGAATTAAATGTAATTGGCCTTCAGTGTCTGCTTACCCTGAAGTGGCACGTTCACCTCATTTAACCTGGTCTGGGGGAAATTATTTCTGACTCTTATTCCTTATTTTTACATGGTTCCAGCTGGAAGTAATATATATATTTTTTTGCGAATTCATTCTTTTCATTTTCTGCCTGCACAAAAATTTAATCTTAAAGATTCTTGTAGCATTTAGTAAAGATGTGAAATATTTCTTTTTATTACAAATTTTCCATAATTTAATTATCTCTAATTCTCGATAGAATATTTAACAAATTTTCATTTAAAAAAGATTTATTTTAATGCAGCCACACATGTGTTTTAATACATGTATGTGCACACATACATTCATACATACATACATACATACATACATACATACATACATATGTATGTATGTATCTATGTCTTTAAGATGAATATTTGTATGTTTATACATACAAAAAATAAAATAAATATTCACACTCAATTATAAAATTCCAAAGGAATAAATACCAAATTTGTTGAAAATAATTAAAAAGGAAATTCCTTAAGATGCATAAAACAAAAACTTAAGCTCCTTCATCTAATAGTTTTAAGAGTTTAACAAGACAAACAACTCTCACAGTATAGAAAGAAGCCAAAGAAAAAAAAACTATCTAAAACAATGACAGGAAAAGGCAGGCAGGCAGGCAGTTAGCAAAAACACAAAAGGAAACTGACAAATTCTTAAAAGAAAAGACTGCTGTCTAATTTTAACAAAGTAGTGTGAAAAAGCAATAAACATGTTGGGCATTTAATTTAAATACATGTATTATTTGATTGGGATGTTTAAAATATATTAGAATAAAATTTAATAAATTTATTTTGTGGTTTAATTTGAAGGGAAAAGAAAATGAGATGGTGGAAACAGAACAGAAAACTATCACTTATGATGATGTAAGGTTAGGTTAGGTTAGCAGGCTGCTGGTAAGGAAGGGTGAAAATTTAGAGTCCAGCTCACTTGGGTCCAATACAATGATTCCTTTGTGCTACCTGTTAATTGAAGAAAAGATATTGAGAGAGGGTGATAGGGAAATGATAGTGATAGAGAAGACAGGTAGTGAAGGAAGAGATAGAGGACAGAGGAAGGCTTCATTCTTTTACAACTCTGCTCTTTTGACATTTTTTGATAATGCAGTGTTGCAGCGCCATCTGGTGTCAAATGAGGCGTATTAAATTTGGAAGCTGTGCTTAGTAGCCATTTTATTGGTTATTTTACTTCGCCAATAATTCTGCTACGCAACGAAGGAGGGCGCTCTGATGTTACATTAGGATTAGTGTCTGATGAAGTCGGTATAGTTTTTAGTGCCCAGTGCCTTATGCCTGCATCAATAGAACTTTTCCCACAACAACTGATACAAAGGACACTAATGCACATCAGAAAAATGTGTGGTGTTGTTATTTTTAATGACTGTCGGAGACAGGGATCGAACCCAGTACCTTCGGTTTTTGTAGTCAACGTGCTAACTACTTCAGTGGCTGAAGTATGTTTATTTATGTGCATTTGTATATAAACTGGAGTTTATCTTTTACCGCACTTTTTAATTTCCCGGGAAAGCGGGAGTGATTTTACAATTTCTCGGGAATTCCTGCCCAGTACATAAGGATAGAAAATATGTTTTAGTTTCATTTATTAAAAATAAATCAAATAAGATTCTATGAGATCTATTATAAACATGTTAGTCCAACAAATTATATAATTTTAGTTCTTTATATATCAACTAGCTGACCCCGGTTCGCGTTGCTGGCCCTAAGCAAACATTAGTGTTGTATATGGCATTGGTGGTACAATATGAAAATTGGATTTTGCCCACGAATAAACTAAATATAGTGTCACATGCCGGACGAACTTCAAACTACACAGAAACGCTCCTCACGCCCCATAGAGCATGTATATAAAGTTTGGTCTAAATCGGTGCAGTAGTTCTTGATTTACGGTGCAAAAACACAAAAAAACTAAAAATTGCACTATCTGTCGGACGAATCACTATTTCTGAAAGGGGCGTAGCATTTACCGGGGTAGAATATATATAAAAACACGCGCCGGTCTTTTACAAATATTTTGTGGGGTGGAAGGCGAAAATCTATTGGGGCATTGAAGAGTTCACCCCTAACAAATAAACGTGTTTTCGATTTTTATATATATTAAGATAATGCATAGATATCGTTAGCTGAAATGGAAAATGACGTATCTAAACTTGTTTAAATTTTATAGGTGAGAGAAAAAACTAAACAAAAATATTCACTCCTCCAGGGAGCATAGGAACACATAACAAGGTGATTACAATAATCTCGATCTTCGTTCCACTTCATATGCAATCTCGAATGCTCTGTTGTCAGTTGCCGCTTCCAGGTATGCGCTGGTCTCCCGACTCGTCTGCTTCTCTGCGGATTCCAATTTAGCCATTTCTTGGCAATATCATGGTATGCTTTACGGAGGGTGTGACCAACCAACTCCTTTTTCGCTTACTTATTTCCATTCTAATAGACTGCTGATTTGCCTCGACCTAGAGTTGGTTGTTTGATATTGGTGCATGCCAGAAAGTCCGTAAAATTTTGCGGATGTACTTGTTGAGAAATACCTGAAGGCATTGTATGTTCCGGGTATGTTTATCTTCAGCCCATTTAATTTTGCGATGGCACTGATGGTGGAGATTTTCGGCTGCATCTCTGAGAATGAGTGGCTAAATAGACATATGTCATCGGCATAGTCTAGGTCCTTCAACCGTCCTTATAAGCACCACTTAATACCTCTCTTATAACGCCTTGTTACCTTCTACATCACAGAATCGAGGACGCAGTTAAAGAGTAGAGGTGATAAGACACAAACTTGCCTACCTTCAGATTTCACCGTGATCTTGTTGCTCAATTGTTTTGCATGCAACACATGGCAGGTGGCATTCTTGTACAGAGCTTTGATTAACTGTATTAGTTATTCAGTTACACCCTTGCATACCACCGAGTTCCATGTAGCGTTATGGTTGAGTGCGTCAAAAGCCTTCTCAAAAGTCTATAAAAATTAGGTATAATGGTGATCTCCATTCCACTCATTGCTCAACGATAATCCTAAGACTGTTTCCTTGGTCAACGCAAGATTTTTCGGAGCGAGAGTAATTTCTTAATAATATGTGAAATGACTTTATTTGCCATGCTTAACAAGGTTAAGTGACTAAAGTAAAGTTTCTTTTTTTTTTGTTTTGACCTATTTTCGAAGTAATGTCCAATAATGAACCTAAAATGATGCAGTTTTTGCTAGTTACGTGGTTTTGCATGTCAGCTGAGGATATATTATAAGTAAATGCAAAGCTAAATTATGTTATATACAAAATTATTCCAAATTTTTCTTTGGAAATAGGAATTTAGTGCAGAATAACTATTTATTGAAAAATGGTCTTATCAATAAAAAAAAAAAACACATTCACTCTCTACGGATATTGGTGCTCCACAAAAGTTTTGTGCGAATTACTAATACCAAAGAATATAAATCATAATCGAATTAACATAAATTATCTTGCTGTATAAAAACATATGCCGATATTACAAATTCTTTAAAATAATGGGACATGTGTGTGACTGTTTATGATTTAGTGTGCGATATGTATGTATGTATGTATATTCATACATCTTTGCACAGATTAGCTAGTTTCTTTTTACCATTGTTATGTTGGTGGTATGGTTACTGCAAAATTAAACGTCAAACACTACTTATTTGTTAGTGTTTCTTATGTGTATGTTTCTGACAGTGACACCATGGTTATTTCTGTTACGGAGTAAAGAAAAATACGAAATATTGATGTTACACAAGCATTTCAGAAAATCTGCAAATTTCATTTTATAATTTTTTCAATGAAAAATCAGCAAAATGCAGAGAAATCTGCAAAACTGGCAACAGTGACGACAAGCTGCAGCAAGAACTCGAAGCTCTGTCGCTGTAGCGTACAGTGTGACCGTTTGATCGACTAAAGTGGCAAATTTCCACTTTTTGATTGCCTTGCCTCTTTTTGTCCCCCTTTTTCTAAAGCGAATTATATAATAATACATTAAAAATAAGAACTTTAATGGAGTTGTTTCGACTTTTTTAATGTTGCCCCTTTTTTTTTGATAAATCCTCCCCTATTTGGTGCCACTTTTTGAAAAATGTCATCGGTCACCCTGGAAGTGAATGCTCTCATTGCGTGTTTGCTTGCGCTTTACACTTTCCCCCGCATCTGAAGCGTAAGCAAACAATGTTTCATTTTTTATCTCAGATGCGCATTCTATATAATTTATATTCTTTGCTAATACCCTATAGCATTCAATATACCAATAAGAAGTGCCTAACGACTTCTGCTAACACTTTGTTATACAGGAGTTGCTTAGTCACTTGTAAAACACGCATGAGTCACGCCTGATCATGGATGTGTTTATATAGAACAATCGTATAAAAAATACCATTTTTGATCTTAGTTAATTTTCTTAGGCTTGTTAAAAAAGATGGTTTTCTATAATTCGTTTCCGAAGACATTCAATTGCAGGCAATTTATCAGGAGCTTGCGCAAATAAAGAAATCATTACAGGCAAATCCCGGTATATCGACGATATAATGTCATGCCTGTTCGTTATATCGCAAGGTTTTTTCCAAGTGTTTTTTTAATTATTATTATTGTAGGCAGGATACAATACAATAAGAAGATTGAGGGCAACTTGTTTTTAAGTAAGCTACCAAATACAAACTAATAGTGTCACATTTTTTTTTTTGCATTTACATTGCTGCTGTAGATTTTGTTTAATATTTTTTGCTTTTCGTTATACAGAGCACACACATTCGCTATATAAAGTAGAACTAAATGTTAGAAATATGTTCCTAGCAAGTTTTTGTTTTATATTTTGCGATTTTTTCTTTAGCATTCGTTATATCCAGTGTAAAATTAGGTTAGTATTCGCTATATAAGGTTGTTAATGTAAAAAATTTGGACGTTAGTTATATCGGATTTTCGTTAAAGCGAGATTCGTTATACCGAGATTTGTCTGTATTTTTTTTTTTGTTGTCTAAGCACGCCTTTTATGCAATTTATTCCTGCTTCGGTTTTTAAAATTAAAAAAAAAATCATGTTTATTACTTAATAATTACTTTGCATGGGGGTTCCGCCTCCCCCTCCTTTACTGCCAAGATTTTGGTGGAGTGTGTGTTTTTTTTTTTTTTTTTTGATGAGATATTTACATCAAATTTAATGTGCCTAACTATAGAAGTTATGAAGATATATATATCTGTTAGAATTTTCTCTCGACTTCTTTCGCATCCAAAAAGAAACTGAGTAGACTTTAAACTGAATTTATACCAATCTTATCAAAAACAGAAAAAATACCAAAAGCACGAATTTTTCACGTTTTTTCTAGCCATTTAGTTGCAGTGTAGATAAGCAACCTAGACAGCTACAGCAGCGCCATCTGCCGGGCCTACAAAAAATTCATTCAAGTCAATCCAGCTGCTTAGCATGAGTTCAGTGACATACACACTTACAGTAGAATTATATATGTATATAAAGATAGGACAAATAATAATTACTTTGTATGGTGGGTACCCATTTCCCCTCTTCTATACCGTTGAGATTTGGTGTGAAGATGCAGTTTGTTTTAAGACCTGCCCATGTATTATAGTTGTGGAGATATGCATTGATTTTAGAAAAAAGGCATTTGGACCCACTGTGCATCGCATTCATAAAATGAATACCTACACTCATTAATAAATATGTGCGTACAAACTAAATTTGCCATAATAAAATTTAACAAAAAAATCTCGGAAATTTCCGCACAAATTTCCCGGAAAATCTGAGGAATGCTGATATTTTTTCCCTGGAAATCCCTTATGAAAAACACCGATATAAATAGACCCATAAATGAGTTGAAATTTAAAAAATTCTAAGTTATTTAAACATGCATGATAAAATAGAATAACTCTGGAACTTCAGAAAAAAACCGCTATCAAATTAACAAAGCCAGCAAGCAGAGAACGAAGCCGATGTTGATTTGTCGGCGGTGGCGGTTGATCAAAAATATATACGGCGGCGGCTAAAATTCGAAGTGTGCAGAAGAAAAATCGGCAGCGGCTGCTGACAAATAAATCTGTCGGTGGCTTGCATATGTCGGCTTAAAGTCGTCTAATGTCAACAAAATCTCTTAACTACCATTAATGTCAGAAGCGGACATAAACTTTCCCTATGATTTAAAAAAGGGACGTGTATTGAAAAAAGAGGGGTTTGTTCAAAAAAAAGCGTCTAAGCTTAAGCCGAAAATTAGTCGCAGAGGTCAGCTCAGAGACTCTTCAAAAACTGCCGGCATTGGCTGTTGGCCGACTCCCAACCGATCGGCTGTAAAAGGGATTGGGAAAACAGCTTCCATTCTCTTTTCCCTGCTCTTCTAAAAAGTCAAGACTTTGCAAAGTAAACTTTAGGTGTGGAAAAGCCGTCCTTTATGTCAATTGGTATTGAAAATGTGTTCACGACGCAGTTCTGTTTGGTCAATTATTCAGTTCGATCATTTATTCATTGCAAAAGAATTAAAAAATAAATGTCTACGGATTAATTAACCCATAATGCTGCATTATCATTAGAATTGCTATTTCTTAAGCCACTGAAGGCTTAAATGTCAAGTGATGCTCCTGAACTGAGAAATAAATTAATTGGACGCTTTTGTTCAAATTGTCCAAGAAATTTTATTAATTTTCTACGATGTCCTTGTGATAAAAAATTTAAAGAAATAATTTTTGCTACAAAAGCTGCAAGTTTTTAACGTTTTTGTAAAAAGTTTCCATTACACACTCAGAGAGTTTTTATTACACACTCACAGATATGTACATAACCTCTAGTCAGCGTAGAACCATATGTCTCTATGTCAACACTCTTTTCTCTAGCGACAATTGCACTAGTTGAAATGTCGTGAGCTTTCCTTTTATGCGGAAGTAGAGATACGTTAGAGAAAACAGTTCTAGTGTATTTCTGGTGACATTGTCAATGAACGCGTCAATAGTTTGTTTTTCTTTTTTAGTATGCTAAGCAATAATGTTAAAAACTTACGTACATACATATCTGTGGGCTTTTGACAAAACAACTTCTCTCGAAATAAGACATTTTTGCAAGATTTTTATATTAAATATAAATTTTCAAGACGGTTCTTTTTGTGTGATCCTTGCATTTCTACGCCATTTGGTTAAAAATCTACAGTTCTTGGTAAATCAACTTCTTTCATTATATTTGGAAAAAATATTTGATAAAATATCTTATCTGAAAGAGTTTAAAAATTTTCTAAAATGCAAGAAATAAAATTGTTATATCCTTTTGACAAAACATATAAATTGTATTTAATATTTTTTTGCATATATACATTTTGTTTTAACAAAACAACTTCTCTTCAAAGAAGTTATTTTATCAAAACTGAAATTTAGAAAATATGTAACTTGGCTTGAGATAAGCGCAAAATATGAATCACGTTTTTGTTTAAAACCATTTTAACAAAACAACTTGTGTAATGTAAGTTATTTTTTTTTTGTTGAAAACAATTTCGACAAAACATCCTATCTTTTTAGTCTTAATTTTTCTGAAAATCTTTTGGCATTAGAATAGAATTATTCATATCTTCACTTCAATTTAGTATTTAAATTTAATACTACACTTTCACTTTTTCACCCAATATTTCAAAAACAATGTTACTAGATATTTTATCAGTTTTTTCGTTCTCCTGTAAAATTGCAGTTTTTGAAAGAGGTTGTTTTGTCAAAAGTCCACAGATATGTATGTATATATTTAAGTTTATTGCCTCAACCCTTATAAATTTGTAGACAAGGGTCACTAAAATGTACTAGTGAATCTTTAGTTCAAATGTCTCCATATGGTCGTAAAAGAATAGTGCTAAAGTCTACTGGTAGATTTTCAATGACAACCCTATGTTATATGTCAATAGGCGATTACGTTGGCTGGAATACACCCAGTCAGTAGCACTATTGACAATGTTACTAGTAAATCACTACAATTTTACTATTGACATCGAGCGAGGAAATATCGATATTGTAGACTAGAGCCCTTAAAATTTACTAGTGAATCTTTGGTGCCAATGTCTTCATGTGGTCCGAAAAGAACTACTTAGTCAGTATTGCTACAGTCTAGTGGTGGATTTTCAATGACAAACTAATGTTAAATGTCAATAGATAACTACATTGGCTGGGGTACACCTGGTCAGTACTACTACTGACAATGTCACTAGCAAATCACTACAATTTCACTATTCGCATTTTCTGCAGGGTAATTACAAATACCCCAGTTGGCCACGTCTTTAAAACATCTTTGACGATGGGTATAAGACATGTCGTACATTAATCGTCGAAGACAATGTCGTCTGTGACGATTTGGCCAACTGGGACTCTTGCGTATATGTAGGTATGTATACATGTTTGAATTTCCTTACAAAATACACTTCTATTTGCTGAGGCATCTTTCAAGACATTTGCTTATATTATTAATTTATAGATTTTCAAAATTGTTTGTGTGACTGTTTGTGTGTGTGTGTAAGTGATTTTTGCTTAAAACAAAAGGCGTTCACTATAAATTATTGCCTGTGCTTGTCATGTTTTGTAACATGTCTACGAAAATCCTTGTGTCATTGTTACCAGTCTTAACAAACAGGCAAGTACGAGTAGTCAGTCACACGTACATAAGAACTCGTATATTGTAGAAGCCTAAACGAAAATTGCAACAATAAAGTTCTAAATGAAATCTGACATTTCTGGAAGTGGCAGAATGTTTGCTACATTTTCAACAAGATTCTCAATATGCCTTATTAACAGCATCAAGTTTTTGGCTGCACAGTGGGGCAAGACAAATGATATTCCCTGAGAAACTTTATGGTTTTATTCGATTTACCAACTTCGAGCATAGTACGTAAAAATGGATGGAAATTTATCTAGGGGGCAAGCGCAGGTATGAATTCTCATAGAAATATGCACAGTGCTAAAAAACAAATGATATCCCCATGACAAAGTTTATATTTATTCGATTTACAATACCCGCTGATAGTAATTTACAGGCAGACATTTCATTTTTATCTCATTAATTTTTCTCCAATACAGGCGCAACTCTGCAAAAGTAAACAAGCATTTAATTACTTCCAAAAAGTCAGTATTGTTCAGATATCTGCCCTCTTAAAGTCATATTAACACATACGGCTTCAATTAAATGCAGCAGGTGCTTGTCATATAATGAATTAATTTTTTCCGCAATTCATTTCTATTTGAGGCGAACTCGTTAGTTAGATCACTTTAAAGTTTTTTATTAGTGCTAATATTGGAGAGCACTATGCCCAAGAGTAAATAATTATATACAGTGCATAAAATATAAAATATATTGATACTCACCACTAAGTATTGTTAAGTGGTGAGCATCAACATACTATACCATTTTGCATATAATACGATGCAAGATCATTTACACAAGATTGTGAATTGGGGTATTATCTCAGTTGGCCACGTCTTTAAGACATCTTCGACGACGGGTACAAGACAATGGTAAGTCGTAGACGACATATTGAAGACAGCTTCATACAAATCGTCGACGAAATTTTCATACCAATGGCGGCGAGGTCACACAAGACGAGATGAGCGACAATGTCGCTCAGATTGTCCTTAACAAAGTCTTATTGAAGACAAAACGTATGACACTGTCGCTCATATTGTCGTCAACATGGCTTTATTGAAGACAAAATGTATAACATTGTTGCTCAGATTATCCTCAACAAAGTTTTGTAGAAGACAAAACTTAGGACATTTTCGCTCAGATAGACATGAACGACGATTACCTTTAAATTGTCGATTTGAAAACCTATCGACAGGCGACATGTCGTACGTTAATCGTCGAAGACAATGTCGTCTGCGACGATTTGGCCAACTGGGATGTTTTTGACAGTTGATATTTGCATTTGAGGTAAACAGCTTTCAAAGCTTTTGAATTTGTTCTTCTTTCTCTGCAAAGTGAGAACAAGCATGGTTGTCTGTTGTGTTCAGCGTGACCGTTTGACCGACTAAAGTGGCAAATTTCCCTTTTTTCGACTGCCTTTCCACTTTTTGTCCCCTTTTTTTTAGAGTGAGTTATATAAAAATGCAATAAAAATAAAAAGTTTAGTGTAGTTTTCTTGTGTTTTTTAATGTTGCCCCTTTTTTTGGTAAATCCCCTATTTGGTGCCACTTTCTGAAAAATGTCATCGGCCACCCGGGTTGTGTTGCTGTTTTGGATGTTGTTGCTCTCATCGGTGTGAAAGCGCAAAAGCTATTTTGTAAAAGTTTGCACATTGTGCATATGGCTTTGACACGTAGCTGATTTAAAGACACGTGAGAAGAGAATCTCTGTAATTCGGCCGAATGTGTGAAAAATTCTCGTTTGGTTTATGGTTAAACTAATTTAAGTGATTCACGCTTACAAACTGTTTGTTTGTCGATTTCTATAAAACTGGAAACTTAAAATAAATCAGTCACCTTTCATTGCCATCAAAGATAAAAATTAACATGATGGGAATACATTTTCCTTATTAGTTTGGTTATCGAGTTCAAAAGAATAAAAATTTTGATGATTTTTAATGTTTCTTTTCGGAAACTTTTTTTTTTAGTATTATAAGGCTCAACAGATTTTCGTCGTTAGGATAGTTAAAGTTAACTCACTATAGTCAGTACTTACACGGACCATTATTTTGCAGGCCTGAACTAGATATGTATATATATCAGTTGTTTGGCTGTAGTTTAGGAAATATTGCAGTCAATGGTTTGTCTGGGTGAATTTGTTATCCTAGTATGTTGGTGTTTATCTTGCTTGATTGACTCAACGCAGTGTTGTGCTCTTGTTGTTGATTATTTTCATTGCTCGTATTGTATACATGTAAATGCCGAAAAAAGCCGAAAAACGCCGTGGATTGTTTTTTTACCTAACAAAATTATTTGTTAAATTATATCAGTGAACCGCAAGCCATACCACAATTGTGGACAAAAAAATCACACACATGCTTATGCTCCTTCATTTAGTAGTCACTGGGAAAGCGATGAATGCAGTTGTGCAGGCATGTACAAATTTTTCCCTGGTTTTTTGTTTAGTTTTTTTGAGCACACGGAACGAAATTAAAGTTCAAATTTAATAAATTTGTACAGCAAAAAATATTTCGTGATAAAAAATGCTTTTGGCAATATGTAATGCATTTTATGTTGTGGAACATTTAAAAATAATAGGGAAGATAATTTAAAAAAGCATTTTAATATTTTTCACAGCGCTAAGAATAAATTTACGTATATTCATAATTTGCGTAGCCAATAATGATTTGCTCTTTAGCTGAGAGGTAAGAACGTTAGTCTATTAGCCAGGACTTTTCCGGATCGATTCTTTCCAAACACATTTAGTTTTAATCGCAGCCAAGCAGACAATCGTTTCGTAAAAAAAAACAAACAAAAAAAAAACACACATTACACTGAAAGAAAAACACTTCGTTACGGGAAACCATAACGTTGAACCCCTTTCATTAATACAACGACAAATTTCATTAATAAAATGAAACATTATATTGTATTGATGCAAATTTCATTAATGTAATGAAACCACCCTAATGCTTCAAGTTTTACATTTCGTACTATCATTAATGATACGAAATAATTTTCATTCGGTTAATGAAAAACTGAAATACATGTTCCTATGAAGATTTCATACAAAAAAATATTTTAAATTGTTAGGTAACATAAAAGAAGATCAAAGTATCAAACCACAATTGTAATTAATCTATAATTGTGGAAGTTATAGTTTCCTTGAAACTTTAATGAAATATTTTCGTAACTACAATGAAGCAAACTTCCTGCTGTTGGATAGTAGACAGTGCGCCAGCCTTGCAGTCGCAGGTTCGAATCCTGGAGACAAGTCAAAGTATATTTTTAAATATAATTTTTTTTTATATGTATATAACTTTTTTATACATAATTTTTCAAATAAATTTTATGTTAAATGATCAATTAAATAATGTTGAATTAAAATTTCATTAATGATGCTAAATATGTACATATATATATATATATATATATATATATATATATATATATGTGTGTGTGTATCTAAAGAATACATACGTAAGTAAGTTAAATAATTAATATAATACAATTGCTACATTAAACCAATGAATCAGAGTTATTACAACAATGACTTATATTGTTAACACAATGATACTGTCATGATATACATGAAAAATGTTGTTAATTCAATGAAATAGTTCGTTAAAAAAATGTAAAACTAACGTCACTTCATTGTATAAACTAAAAAGTTTAATTGCAATAATTACATTATTCATTTAAAATATGAAAATGTACGTTGCTTAGTAAAAAAAAAACATGTCGTTACATGAATGAAAATATTTCGTTGTATATATGACATTTTTTCAGCTGATGAAACCTTTTTCGTAATGCGAATGAAACGTTGTATTGGTTGAAAAACAATGACAAAATCAAAAATATGATGTAAAAAGTTATTGCACTTCCGTTATTTTTGGCACAAAAAAACAATCCATAGAGAAAAACTTCTTGATTCTATTAGTTTATCTTATAAATTGTAAACTATAGGGGTTTCTTATTGATTTTATTAGGTTGCCTTATTATTTTTTTTTAAATTACATTTTTTTTTCTTGATTTTATTAGGCTATCTTATTGATTTTTTCAATAAGATTTTCTTCTTGATTTTAGTAGGTTCCTATATGATTATGTGTAAAGCATCTTATTGATTTTTTTAAGGAAATCTTCTTGATTTTATGAGGTGTTTTGTTATTTCGTTTCTATAAATAGGCATACAGACAATTTTTTCATGATCTTTTTCATTTTTGTATAAGAATGTTTGCACAATAATTTCAATGATTATTCAGGCTGCTTGTTAGCATATTGGTTAGAGTGCTTGTTTATCAGTCAGAAGTTTGCTGGTTCAATACTTGATGAGTAAGTTAGTTAACAATATAACATAATGTGTATGTATGTATAAATAAATAACATCTACAATATACTACATACATATGTACATATATGGTATAGAATTTAAATGAAAATACATAAGTACAAAGAATAAAGACGCAATTTTTTTTTAATTTTTATGAGGTCGCCTAATATAAACTAGAAGATTTCTTCTTGATTTTTTCAAAAAGTTTTCCCCATGAAATTAATAAGATTTCCTTATTGAAAAAAAACCATAGAGATTTCTTATAAATTTTGTTCTATTTTAGTAGGCACTGTTTTCTGTGTGTAGGCGTCTTTTTAAATAATATTTGAATTGCATTCACAAATAAATTAATTGTATTAATAAATCTTTTTTTTTTTCTATGTACATACATATTTCCATATCTTTTTATCCAAAACAGAACCCATTAACTAAAAATTTTCCAAAACTACAACCAAAAACTGCAATGTAGCCAATTCACACACCTTTTTATGTATCAAAAGCATGTCATTTGCAATTTGGCAACATGATAGTGTTAAACTAAACAGGTTAATAATATCAGTATATTTATAACATATTTTATATTTATATTTATTTTGATAAATTTATCCAACAATAATTTCCAATTTAAAAAACTCACAATGTTGCTACATTAAAATTTTAAAATACGCATTGTAAATTCGCCAAATAGTTTTTTCATCGTTATGGTCTACCAGATTTTAAGTATATTTTGACAAATCCACCTTGATTTTGTGAATATAAACGATTTTTTCGTTTTTTTTTCATACAAATTTAAAACGTTTAGAAACGACATTTTTTTTACAAAATCTGCCTAAAAATCTATTGAAGAAGTAGATTTTATTTTGTATGGGAAATCTACTAGATTTTGCCTGAAATGCAAATGCGTTATTAGCTTATTTCATTCCCACTATAGAATTATAGACAACAAGAACCACTACAAATAAAGAGCAACTACTGCTACTAATACACACTAACAACTAATATATATATACAGAAGGATATTTCCATCAACTAGATTTACTATTTTTACTGATACAAAAAGACTACACAGCAGTTGAAGTATTTTAAGAAGGATGCCAAGATGAAGACGTGCAATCGTCTATTTCAAAAGGAAGTGGTAAATTATTTAAAATACACACATACGTACGTATTCTTCTATAAATACATATTGCACTTGTGTGTTTATAAATATAAGTATGTATGTATGTATGTATGTATGTACGTAACTCAAGTGTCTTGAAAACAATTCAAGCATGTAAAACTTATAGAAATAAACACACACATAAATTTTATTATAAATACAACACAATACGCAAGGATACGACAAAACTTTGCAACTTTATCAATTAAAATAAATATCACAAACATTTAATGTATGAATATGTATATGTGTGCAAGTATGTGTAGATGTATTAATGTGTGTGTTTATACATGTATGTATTTCCTCACATGTTTACGTATGCGTGTTAAGACAAGAATATTTAAGTGAGTTGTTGTTATAATTTAACAGTATTTACATATGCACACTTTTGTGTAGACACATACATACATAACAGAGAACAGCAATGAGTAGTGAAAAAGTGAGTAGAGTTGAATCATGACTAATAATTTCTTGTACTTATGCGCACTCATTAGATTTGTGTCCAACAATTCTTTTGAACTAAAATAAGCTGTTGGACACAAGTTCGGTCAAAAGCGTCAATGTAAATTCAATTGATTTGAAACAACTTTTGATTAGAATGCTCTCAAACTAGTTGAAAAAGAGCTGTTGGACACAACTCTAGCACTCATACTGATTGCAATATTGTCTATGAATCATATTCACTCGAAAGTTTGAAGTGTGCATCGAACTCATACTTAGCAACATTTATGACGTTGTTCATTTCCACTAGACTTGGGTCGAACTCGTTCACTAGTTCATTTTTGCCACAAACCAATGATCAAACCCATGTAATTTAAATGGGTTTGATCATTGGTTTGTGGCAAAAATGAACTAGTGAACGAGTTCGACCCAAGTCTAATTTCCACTCTCATTAGACTTGTGTCCAATAGACTTGTATCGAACTCTTTCAGTAGCTCGTTTTTGACACAAACCAATGATCAAACCCATTTAAATTACATGGGTTTGATCATTGGTTTGTGTCAAAAACGAGCTACTGAAAGAGTTCGATACAAGTCTAGTGTCCAACAGTTCTTTTTGAACTAGTTTGAGAGAGTTTGAATCAAAAGTTGTTTCAAACCCATTTAATTAACATTGATGTTTTTGACCGACTTGTGTCCAACTGAACGAACTAGTTCAAAAAGAACTGTTGGACACAAGTCTAACTCTCATTAACTCAATGCCTATGGACGATGCAAAATAAGTATGATTCACAAACTTCGAATACGAACATTTAAGATTTAATGAGATCAACAGGCTTTTTTTGCACGAATTGCAAAACAGCCCTATTTACTACTATTGTATACTACTTGCAAACTGTTTAGTGACTAAACTTTTAACTAAACATAATCATAATAATAAGCTGAATCAATGTGAGTAATATAAGTATTTTCCTGAAATTAGAAATCAAACTGAGATGATTTACGAGTATGAGTGTGGTGTGACTGATTATGATGTCGACGTCGCATTCATACTTATTTCATTCAACCTATACTTATAAATCAATGTCATCGTGAGTATGCGTAAAACAGAGTAGTTGTGTTTAAATGATGTCTACTCACTTACATTAAAATTTAATGAGTCAGTATGAATAGCGAAAAAACAATTCATTGCCGATCACTGACACATACATACATATGTACATACAAACACATATTTTAGTATTTATTTCATTAGATAGATCAAATTATATCATAGTTTAAATATTATTAGGCTGGGATTTTCTGCCAAGTTTATTTCGTCTTGGTTTTTCTTTTTTTGATAAGGGGTGAAAACTTTTAATAAAGTTTTCAGTTTTATTTCCGGTGATTTGCAATGTATTTATAACAATACAAGTTTAATTTAATTTCGCAAAAATTTTATTTGAAATTAGAAGATATTATAAGCACTACTTTTTGACAAATTATAACTTCATTTAGTTGAGCAAAGTTAAGAAGCCTTATAATAGCAAAGTTTAATTTACAAGATTCGTTGTAATTTTTTTTTAATTGCATGAAGTATAATTCCTTTAAAAATTTGGCATTGTCTATTTCCAACCTTTAGTTGTCCATCATTTATTGAGTAAGAGGTGATATTTGCCCTGAGCCACAGTGTCATAGTTGCATAGTTTATAGACGCTAAGGTCTGTAAAACGTACTCAGATGACGTGGTGGTGATTTTTGAAATGAATAATTTTTCTTAAGAAAAGTTTGGTCTTATTTCGCACATATCATTCGCTTTTATTTCAACATCATGCCTGCACTGAAAGGAAAACCTTAATTTGTGATGTTCCATAGGAAAAGGGCCCGTATTTTCCCAAAACTAATTTTACAGGAGAACTAAAAAAAGACGTTTAGGGTAAATTTTATCGGTTTTCACGCTAAAAAATGGATTTTGATTTTGGGAAGATAAGTGCCCTTTTCCTATGGAACATCACATTTGATCAATGAATTTTGTAATTAGTAACGAGCCAACGTAAGAATTCATTGTAAATATTAATGAAGAATATTATACATATAATAAAAAATTTTAATAAGCTAATTAATACAATGAAGAATTATTAATAATGCTACTTCATTAGCTGAATGAATTTATTTCCTCTTAGTGTAAACAATTTGCTCGATTTTAATGAATGATCAAGCAAAACTCCAGCAAATCAAAATACTGAAGTTTATTTGTTTGAAGTTAAAAAATTCGTTTCTAAACATTTCAAATTTGTATAAAAAAAATAACGAATATTCGTTTCAGGAAATATATTTTCTATACAAATTTCATAATAGGGCATTTACATCAGCACAAAGTCTAGCATTTTTTTAATAAAATCTTTATGAAAATCTATACCGTTTACACCACCTTTTTTTTGACATTTATAAAGATTTTTTTTTATCCAAAACAAGACCCATCAACTGATTTGTTTCCAAAACTACAACCAAACAACTGCATTGTAGCCAATTCACACACTTTTTTAAGCAGGCCGCAGCTAATTCACTCACCTTTTGTTGTGCAGGGTAGTAAAGAATGAATAAAAATATTCGTTTGTTATTAGATTTCCTGCAAATCTACTGAAAAATTTTATTTCGTTTTGTATGGGAAATCTGAAAAAAAACAGCTTGATTTAACTCGAAATCTCGAAAGTACTAGATTTCGAGACAGTGTAAATGCACTATAACGAAAATATCGTTTTTATTTGCAAAATCTACCCTTATAGGGCATTTACATTGCCTCGAAGTCTAGTAATTACGAAATTTTAAGCTATATCTATCTTTTTTTCTAGATTTCCCATACGAAACGATATCTAATTCGTCAGTAGATTTGTAGGAAATCTACTCAAAATCTAATATTTTAATTTTTTTTTCTACCCTGTACAACATATTTATAAAAAAAAGTCTGCTTAAAAAGGTGAGTGAATTTGCTAAATTTTATTTACTTTGTTGTAGTTTTAGAATATTTTCAGTTAATGGGTTTTGTTTTAGATAAAAAATCTTAATAGTTGTCAAAAACAAAAACTGGTTGTAAACGGTATAGATTTTCATATAGACTTTAATTAAAATCTACTAGATTTTGTGCAGTTGTAAATGCCGTATTAAGTATTATGTATTCGTAAAAAAAATTTAAGATTCAAGAATTCGTTAGTTCAAGTCTACTAATAAGCTTCCTAAACAGAACCGAAAGGCTTACCCAGAAAAGTGTAGATAATATTGGTATGGAAAATCATTGTAACGTTTATGGCAACATCAACATCAACTAAATTAATACGAGGGTGGATCATTAACTCAGTGTCTTTTTGAATATCCCGAGGTAACTGTCAGTTGACTCCTGTCTAAATTGGAACAAGATGTGTCATTTAGTTTGTGTTTGCCAGCCGTTGATTAAATACTACATCGCCTTTTGAGAAGAAAATGGAAAAAATTTAATATCATGTGCTCATTAAACATTATTTTTTGCCGAAAAAAAAAACCATCAATCAAGCCAAGGAAAGGCTTGATAAATAATATGGGGACTCTGCACCATTGATTTCAATGGTAAAAAAAGTGGTTTCTGACTTTCGATGTGGTCGCACAAGTACACATGACGCTGAACGTTCTGGACGGCCAATTCTGACCTCAATTGAAAAAATCCACGATATGGTGTTGGTCGATCGAAGAGTAAAAGTACATGAGATTGTTGATGTCATAGGCATTTCATATGGCAGTGTGGTTTCGATTTTAAATGATTAGCTGGGTTTAAGAAAGTTTTCTGCAAGATGGGTGCCCCTTTTTTGGGTAGCCTGCTAAGGAACCTGACCAATGAAGGTTGTGAACCTGGCTGCTATGCGGACGATGTAATGATACTTCTAAGGCACAAAGACCTCAACGAACTTTGCTGGAGGTAGAAAATATAAATCCAGAAAAAACTGCCTTTGCAGTAGGAAGTTAAGGATCATGCAGTATATTGATCCTAGTTTTCAGTGAAACACCACATCTCCTTATCTGGTGGAATTAAATATTTAAAAGTGATCCTAGGTCGGAAGCTGTTGTGAGACATCACATAGGGGAAAGAGTCGAGAAGGCTAAGTCGTACTGTTCACTCTGCAGAAGGGGCACTAGAACCAGATGAAGACTCAGTCCTATTGCGACTTACTAGCTCTGTAGGAGTGCAGCAAGACGTATCGGTAGTAGTAGTAGCATGCCTATGGAACAAATATTACGCTATAAAAACTACGGCCACCAGGGCATTGAAGACTATTCTTTATATAAACATTCTTATTATATACGAAGCAGCTCTTGCTGCAAAACGTCTACAACTGCCCAGCAAAAAATTTCAAAAAAGGTAATCGGGTTGGAAATTAAGCATTTTTGGTAGAAGCTGTTCCTTACTGGATTACCAACTTAATGATTTTAACAAGGCGTGAGACTAAAATAATCGATTCTTGAGAAGTACTTACTTTTTTATTTGGCAACTTGTTCACGTAATCTATTTAGTCAAAAAAAATTATTCTCCTCATTTAGCAACTTGTGCGTAATTTTTTTAAATTTTAGGTAATGTGATTTGTAAGCGAGTAATGAAATTTGGTAATCAGAAAAGTAAGTCATTGTCATATGACAAGTAGTTCTGATGGTAATGTGTAATTTTTTGCTGGGTGATGCAATATCATCAGAACATATGGACGTCACTGGATGACTGTGACTGGACATTGGACATATCCGACCGTGTTATAACTGAATATGAGACATTGATACCGGGAATATACTCCTAGTTCAATCGAACCCGGATACAAACATCCGTGGGGAAAGAACGTGCCTAGGTTTCTTAATAGAAAGACCGGAGACCGAAATTTACTTCCGCTTACCTGATCATAGCACAGTCTTTTAGGTGGAAGTTCGTGCGATCATTGTGAGTATTAGGCCCTCAGGTGTCAACATATTTACTGACAGCAAATCTTCAATTAGGGCAATCACAACAACAACAAAATTTAAACTGTAGTACCGTTTTAGAATATGATTAAAGGTCTCATTAGTTGTTACTTTTCGTTGCTGTTCTGTGCCGTTCTTTTCTGTATAAAATATTTTGCAATTACTTTGTCTGTGAAAAAAATCAGCTGGCAACCTATAGAATTGGATACACTTGTATAGAAAATATCACAACACATACATACATAAACACTTTTGGCTGTCATTTAACGTTGAATTCTATTTTCTGCAGATTTGTCCGCAACAGAACAAAACGAAAAAGGAAAAACTAACCACACATACAGATTTTCAACTGAACAGAAACACAACAGATGATTCAGAACAGAACAGCACGTACAAACTAATTCTGCCTTAAGGATTGCGCCCCAGCGGGAACTAGAAGGAGTAAGGATGCCTTCTAGAAGACTTCTGTACGCCTCCTTTTGGATGTAGAAGGCCTGCTCGCTCCATTCCATACTCATAACTTTTTTACATGCGTTGTCATTGCGGGGCAGGCCTTATGTTCTTGCTTTTTTTGCCAGAGATTCTGGAAGGCCTTCAAATTAATGGATTTTGCTTGTGCTTTGGTAAAAAAAAAACAAAACAAAACATATTACTTCTTCTCTTCTCCCTTCTCATAGAAGGTAATGTGAAATGTGTATCGTATCTTTTATGCGAAAGAGTTCTTTAATACGGTCTGCATCATGAAGGTCTCCTGAGTTTTACCGCTGGCGCAGTGTATGCAAATATCTGACTTGTGTGTGAGTTGGTCCACCATGGCGTAATCGGTAATGAGCATTCAAATGGACTGGCGAAAAGGACTAAAACTGTACAGACAGTAACTTTTATTATGGCAATGCAATTCCAGGCAGCGAAGATTGAACTACTTATATAGTTTAAAATTAGTCAACATTTTATTTATGCATTTCATTTGAAGTTCATTTACATACATATGTAACATGTGTATCTGTGGTCGAATCGTGTGTCTTGAATTTCAACAATTTGTTAAGCAACACTTGTGTTTTATTTCTATTTTTATGATTATAAATTATAAAATAAATATTTCGCTCGATACAAGTGCGAGCAAAAACATAGAAGTACATAAATAATTAAAATAAAAACGCGTGCATTTTATGGTCTAAAATTTTAATATTTAAAACTCATATTTCAGACATGCTAAATGAGGTCTGCTTTCATTAACTGCTGCAGTTTTATTTAATGCGACTTCTTTTGCATTTCAATGGCGAGAAATGCATTTGTGACAATTGCAACCAAGTGGAAATGCATGTTTTACACGTTTAAAATAAATAAAAGCATACTCGCACACATACGCATATAGAATACATATGTATGTACCCAGCTAGCCTTTTTGTACGAACTCATACTTTAATAGTGTCTTGCAAATCTTTTCTGAAGAACATTAAGAATCGTATGAGGCTCCTCAATGTTAATATTATATGAGCCATTGCGAGAGTTGTAAAAGAATTATTCCATAACGATTTGAGGAATCTTACAATACTTTTACTTTGCAAACTATTTAAATATTAAATAAAAATGTAGACTTGGTTGCCTCTATACATGGAAAATTATTATGATTACTATGTTTAATTGTGCTTTGAATGAATTGGAACTCTTCTTTTAATCGCTTCTATCGTTGGCGTGCACAAAATGGTGCTACAAGAACTTTGAATGGCACAGACATATGAAAAATTTAACTAATTAAAAGAATTACATTATTTTGAAAGCTTTTTATATAGCTCCAATAATTTAATAATTATATGACGTCAACTACCAAAGTTATTAAATTAAAATATGAACTTTACTTTAATATATCTGTAGTTCTTATAACAAATAAAAACACACTTGAAACACCGGGCGATTTTCTTACTTAAAACTCGAATGAAAGCATCAGCAAAGAAATGAAAAAATTATAACAATCTATATCTATCAGTAAACAAACATATTTTAGATAAATGTTGTATCGTCAATTAAACTTTGCAAGATTTATAAGAGATAGTTAAACACAATGTGTGCTATATCACTGTCCAAATAATCATCAGCAGATTCATTTAGTAGTTGTATATTAAACACCATCGCCTATTAAACAGCTCTTGGCTAGCTGGGTACGAGTACTTCTAGCACTGTGTGTACAAGTGTCCAACAACCACGGTCACTTAATAATAACACGCAAACTAGGACAACATTTAACCCGCAGAAAATATATTAAGATCACAAGTACAAGAACAACAACAGCAATAGTAGCAAAAATTAAAAGCAGCAGCAGAAAAAAAGGCTGCAGACAGGCAATATTGCAAGAACTGCAACATTAACAGGCATCAACCAACACCACATAGAAAAACATGTGCAACATAATATAAGGATTGCGTACAGCATGTTTTCCTTGCAAAATGTCTGTCCGCTGTCCGTCTGTAGGCTCATTCATCCATCTGTCCGTCTGTCTGTATGTCTATCTGTGTATTATTGCTTGCTTATTAATTGCAAACTTACAACAAGTACATTTTTATAAGTTTGTGCAACACATTCTATTCAGCGCTTCAGAAAAAACTTTGTGTTGAATATTTCTCGGCTAGAATAATGTTCAAAGGATACTTTACATATGATTATATAAGTCATGACTTAGAATGCATTGATGTTGCTGAAGTGCACATCATGTCATTTCTTTTAAAGAAACCTTATCAATCAAAGTGACAGCAGATATTGAGACAGATGGTTAGACGCTTTTATTTATTTTTCATATATGTGACAGCGCATAGAGAAAGGGACCCAAGGGTAAAAAAATAAATTTTCACTTTTTTTATGTGGACAACATCTGAGCATCGAATGAGACCGATCCCTCCCAGAGATATGCGCGTTTTATGAAATTGAAGTCGATGATTCTAAGGTTATGTGAAAACATTTTCGTACTACTAATAGAGTGATATTCACGATTTAAAAGAATTATAAATGAGTATTTTCATATTTGCAATTTTCATATTGCACCACCAATGCCATATATATGTATATATTTATTTTTTTTTTGCGGGGTGGGCAGGGGTAGCGAAGCACGCCGGGTTAAGCAAGTTTTTTATAAAACACAATCTAGTTTGGGGAAAATATTGTTGAAATTTTGGTTTAAATTTTTAGATTCTTAATTTTTGGTAATACCTGCCACCGCTTGAATGGCTTCATCTACTATAACCTTTTGTGTGTTTTTAATTTGTATACTCTCTGAAGTTCCTTCGTCTGAAAAATGTACAGCTTTGCTTTTTTTTGGAATAATCTTCTCGGATCCATTCATAAATTTAGTGTAAATAAACAAATTTATTTTCTACTCAATTTTTATATTCATGTAAGAAGAGTCAAGAGAGATGCATAAATAAAATGTGTTAGCACTGGGTTTCTAAAAACGTTTTGAGATTTTTTGTGCAATTGAGAGTACTTGTTAAAACTATTTTTTAAATTCAGTAAAAAGTAATTTAAATTTACTAAAGGAAAAAAAATTGCGCTTAGCGAGACTATTTTCTTAAAAAGTGTTGCACTAATAACGACTGTAATGTAACAATATTACCCGTCGCGCTAATCGGGGTGTTGCTATAATCGGTGCTTCCGTAAATCTAGCTCGTACTATATGTGATGTCGACGTCGGCAGGTGTGCTTAGATTTCCGTGAGCACCTGCCCTTACGGCCTTATCTCACGGGTGCCAAGCAGTGGATGTGGAATAGACGCCAGACCAACGCCCCCATGCACCCTTTTAGAATAAACCTTGTATCCATTCCTCAAAGGCACGTAGATTGAAATCTTTGTATATAGTTATCCCTGTACTATATTCAAGTACCTTGCTGATGTACTTTGTACAGTAATATCTGTTGTATGGCAACAGCACCTGGAATAGTGTCTGGCTGAATACGTCAGACCAATCACTAGCATTGATTTAACACTGGCAAGCCAAGACTATTCTCCCAACAAATTTCATACGAAGTTCTTAGATATGGGTGATTCGGAATATGGAGCTAACTTTGTTCACTACCGGAGGGAATTTAACTTCTTGAATAAATTTCTTTATAAGAAATTTCTCTTATCTAAGGAACAGTTAAACGTAGTGCTCGAAAAGATAAACGTATATGGATATAAGGACTTGCCAAAGACGCACAGACAGCTTCCGAAACGAATAGAAGTCGCGACCTATACAAGATTACCAGGCGACTTTCAAATAAACAATTCTCATCTACTAAAACTTTAAACAGTAACGGAGACCTCGTCACTTCGAAGTCTGCACAGCTCGATATCAGGATGCAACACTACTCTGGTATATTGTCAACAAATAACTATACACCTGTTTCTTTATGTTTCTGTAGCAGCCATTCCTAACGAAGTGATATACAAGCTACAGCTTGTACAACTGCAGAAATAGTAAATGCAATTTACAACCTTAAGAACCACAAGGCCCCAGGAATTGACAGAACTTTTAAAACCTGACCCACATACAAGCGCCTTAGTGATTAGTAAAGTTATACAAAACCTATGGGACCGTAATGTAATTTTTGATGATTTAAAAATGTGTTTAATTATCAACCTACCCAAAACAGGTGAGCTCTCAGAATGTAAAAACTGGAGGGGTATAACACTTTTAAGCATGATGAACAAATACATGTCTAGTATCAGACATAAAAGACTTACCCTCATACCTAAATAAGAGCGACAAGCGTCGCGTTAGCAGCAGGGTACTCTGCTGCTAACGCGACGCTTGCCGCTCTTATTTAGGTATGAGGGTTACTGATTCTCTTGATGAAACACTTTGGCGTGAACAAGCAGGATTAAGAGCACATAAATCACGTATCGATCATATTAATAGTCGCCGAATTATAATCGAGCAATCAGTAGAATATAGATCCCCTCTATACTTTGTTATTATAGACTTTGAAAAAGCATTCGACACACTTTCCCACTCTTCAATTTGGAACGCCTAAGCATTCCAAGGAGTCCCCAGAAAGTTAGTTTAGATAATACAAGAACTCTATAGAAACGCAAACTGCCGAATACTACACGGAAACTTAGTTAGTGATACAGTAAATATTAATGCAGGCGTCAGACAATGATGTATCCTATAGTTGTAGACATAGTAATGAGAAATGCAACTCTAAACAGCAGAGGTATTACGTGGGGCTTATGCGAGCGTCTTTCTGATCCAAATTACGCAGATGATATATGCCTCTTGCTCTGATATGGTAGAGAACTTGAAAATGCTGGAAACGGAAGCAGCAACGGGAGGCCTTAAAATAAATATACCCAAGTCGAAGGCAATGAGAATCAACCCTACATACAGGCCACTTTGTATAGAAAATATTAATCTCCAATATTTAAATCCATTCAGCTACCTAAGAAGCATTCTTTCATCAACGGGCAGCTCTTAAGATGATGTTTCTAACCGTATCATGAAAGCTAGGCAATCATTTGGTCAACTCAATACAATATGGAAGTCACCATCTCTCTCCACACGCACAAAATTTAGAATTTTTAATTCGTGTGTCAAGTCTGTGCTATTGTATGGCTGTGAAACTTGGAATACCTCCGCAGCAGATCTTAACACCCTACAAGTCTTTGTGAACAGGTACCTTAGATGGATATTGCAAATTTTTTTGTCCCATCACCATATCGAATGTGCAACTCTGAACCCGGGATGAAATATTTATGCGAAAATGGGGTTGGATTGGCCACCCACTGATATCACCCGTAAATGCATGCAGTGGAACCCTCAAGGAAGCAGACGTAGAGGACACGCTGCCCACATATGGCGTAGACAACTAACTTTGGAAGTTAGCAAATCGAGCAGGAATTATTGTATCGAGTTTGTTGTGGCTCTATGCTACTTATAAGGTACCCAAAGAACCAATAGAGGAACAGGAGATAAAAAGTAACCTTAATTCATTCTGGTCCTTCATAAAGTCTAAGAAACGATCGTCTGATGTTCCATCGACAGTTCAACTAACTTTGAACCACCTGGGGATAATATTTTTGCTTTAGGGACTACTACTAATTTAAATGTGGGATTCTTTATATTGTCAGGGGACGATGTATTTGAAGCAATCGTTCTGGCTAAGATCTGTCTTTCAAATCTGATATTGACGGTGTATGTACTCATTTATTGAAGAAGACTGCCTCGTCTTTAATTCCTCTGCTGACTTTTATTTTACCTATTAATAAATACACCCTCCACAAGTTGAGGAGAGTGTATTTATCAAGTTAAGGAGGTTGTATGGTGAGATGGAAGTACGCGTATGCGACGGTCACTCTTATTGTTAAGGATGGAAGGAGAGATGACGTTGGGTGTTATAGGCCTGTTTCTAAATTTTTTCAGAATATTATTCATAAGAAACTGTTCTTCATGCTGACAATGATTTGGATTTCCCCTTATCAGCTTGGGTTCTTTACTGCAGGGTCTACTGTAACGAAATTGACGCTCTTTAATGAGGTCTTGGTTAACGCCGCACATGAGGTGATTTACATTGATTTTTCAAAAGCTTTTGATGAAATTGAATGAATAAAATGAAGTTAATGGGGTTCCATTCTAATTTCTTAGTTTGGCTTACGTCTTACTTGTCCAATAGAACTTGCCCCGTTAAGATTGAAGGATATAGTTTTGTACCTTATCTGCAAATGTCTGGTGCGCCCTTCATTGTTGAACTTATTCATTAACGATATTGGTGGTTGTTTTTTGAAATCAAATTATCTATTATATGCCGATGACTTAAAATTTTTCATGAAATTGGATTTGATTCATGATGCCCAAATTATGCAAACTGAGCTCTATGATCTATAATTAGTTAAGTTTGAACATTAATAAATGTATGCATGTTTCCTTCCATGGGTCTGTTGCCTACAGTGTTGTGGCCTTATATAATGATGGTGTAGTATTGAAAACGTCTAATTCGAAACTTTACTTAGGCCTTATATTTGATACTCATGTTGAGTATTTATTACCTAAACCATATAAGATACTGGGTTTTCTGAACTGTAATTTTTCTCAGTTTGCTGATCCATATACTCTTAAACATGTCTATACATCTTTTGTCAGGTCTAAATTAGAATATGCTTCTGTTATTTGGAATCACCATAGCTCTAATCATATTGCTCGAATAGAGAGAATTCAAAGCTTTTTTGTCAAATGTGCTAGCCGGTCTCTATATTATTTATGTATCTTCCGTACTACCTTCCAGGAATATGAGGCTCACTAAAATTTTCGATGTTCCATTTCATCATACAGATTATGCATGTAATGGTAGGAAATTCTTACACAATTTGAAGAACTATGTATATGAAGATTAATTCTGCATCATTTGAATAAATGACCGATATGTATATATGCGCGATGGATTTCTTTATTAATATCCATTTTGTGAACAGCCTTAGTATTATTTACATATTTTATTTTTTGTTGTTATCTTAGTCTGTAAGGATTATTTGTCCATTGACTTAATTACAATAAATAAATAAATAAATACGACAGCGTCTGTCTGAGGGTTTCATTTATGTAGAACTTACATTGACCAATTCGAATTCAAGAAGATCTCATCACATCATTGAAAGACATCAATCGACATGCCTTCCTTAGTCCTAATTTA
The DNA here is from genome assembly GCA_944452675.1 of Tachina lurida. Lineage (NCBI taxonomy): Eukaryota > Metazoa > Arthropoda > Insecta > Diptera > Tachinidae > Tachina > Tachina lurida. The sequence goes on from OX101754.1 coordinate 99,505,469, forward strand.
CACTAAGCAGGTCTTATTGATAAGCTGATTAGAAAAAGAAAGAAACGTTTGTGTTCCCCTCGTCTCTCTCTCCTAAAAAACTAATCAGTTTAGCAATAAGACTTGCTTAGTGTAAATTAGGACTAAGGAAGGCATGTCGATTAATTTCTTACAATGATGTGAGATCTTCTTGAATTCGAATTGGTCAATGTAAGTTCTACTTAAATGAAACCCTCAGACAGACGATGTCGTATTTATTTATTTGTGTTCCCTTCGTCTCTCTCTCTCCATCAAAGTAATCAGCTAAGCAATAGGACTTGCTTAGTGTAAACTATAACTTATGACTAATATTTCAGCCTGAAACTTGGTTGGTATTCAATGAATCGATTGGTGGTTTAGTTTGAAAGTATGTATTTGTAAAAGAAAATTGTGTCTTACTACCTGCTCTACAGCTTTCAATTAACATTTTCCTATTAACGTATTATCTTATTTACTCAAAAAATATTCTTTTATTAAATATCAAAACCTTTTTAAGTTATTTAGAGAGTACATTCGAGTATATTAAAAATATTTAAATTTTTATAAAATTATTTGGACTTTAAGCTTCTGGGAGCAATAACATGAAGATAGTTGGAAAACCACCAACAGCAGCCGCAGCCGTAGCCGTAGCAGCAGCAGCAATAAGAACAACTGAAATAAAAAATAATAATAATTAAAACATGCTAAACAGCGTGTACTGGCCTGGCCGACTGGCTGGTTAGCAGTCCTGTTGGTGGGTACTTGCTCTTACATTTTTTTCCAGTTTTCCTACCAAGAGTAAAAGCATTTAATTATGTAGACCACGTTGGTAGGTGCCAGGCAACATTTTTTGCACTACAGGCTGGGTTTTTTCATTTGTTCTCCTTCTTGTGCTGTAGTTGTCTTTTATGCTGTTGTTTTATTCCTATTTAATCCTGCAGTTGTTAATTTTGTTAATGTTACTTTTTTTCTCTGCTGTTTTGCTGTTTTGTAGCTGTTAATAAGAGTATGTTGCCCTAAAGTGCAACCAAATGGATTTTCGTAGAAACCACACTTGGGTAGCGCAATTCCCTTTTGCTCGTTTTCACTTAAAGCCATTGATCCTTTTTTGTTGTTGCTGCTGTTTTATTCCCTTACTTCTTTCACGTTGCGTATTTATCAGATTCCTTTAAAAAAAAACTCCAGTGAACGAACTTTAACATTTTTATAGCGAAAATTTAATTTTTAAAGTGGTATTAACAAATTGCAAGTTACTTTTTCTTATAGCTCTCTTGTTGTCTTTTATAATTTACGCTGCCTCGGCGTACAAGTGGTTGGTCCTTTTTTTACTTAATTTATTAATTACTTGAATGTTGTTTCATAACTCGTCTCAAACTGTGCTGATAAAATGTTTGTTATTTCTGGTATTTATACTTTTCGGGAGAGAATAAATGTGCATTTATGCATATGTGTTTTTTTTTTGTGTCCTTTTTTATTGCTGCCGGGTTGTGAAGAAAAAGGAATAATTTGTCCATCTTAGTGCAGTGTTGTTGAAATTAATAATGGGGTTAAAAACGCAAATTGCTACAGGTGGCACATAAAAATAACATCATTGCACACTTATGATACGTGCAAAAAAAGAAAAAGAAATGCAGCAAAATCGTTTACTAATAATATCTGGTCCACAGAATTCTGATCGATATAGAAATTTCTTTCTAAATTTTTTTTTTCAATTTGTACTTTAGTGAAAATTCATGCACTCAATCGTGCCATAACCGCCAAAATAGCTTAAGCGACATAATTTTCGAACTTCATTTTTTGACCATAATTGATTATTTGCGATTGTAAATAGTCGTTTCTCGTCAAAAAACGACGTCCAAAAAATGTGTCGCTTAAGCTATTTTAGCGGTTATGGCCCGATATGTATATCACATCTAAAATCGTTTTGTGTTTTACGAAATCAGGTTTTTTGTCTCGAAAACTTCGTAGTTGAGTCTAGGGTTGTCAGGGCCTTTCCGACCTACATATATATATATATACATATATCGCCAAATTGATTTTTAAAATCGCTTAATTTCGCCAAAATAAATTTGATATAGTTTTTCTTAGTTTTAGTTTTCTTTGATAAAAAAAAATTCGTTTTCATGTAACACTTTTTTATGTTAAATGTACATTTTTGCAAAATAATCTTATAAAAATTTAGCAGAAAATCGGCAAAAGGTTAAAAAAAATCGCCGAATATTATTTCTCGTCTCATCAAAATTCAAAACTTATTCAATATCTATTGAATATAATTAATATAAGAAGAATCATGCCATTCAAATTATTTTAATTTCTTGCAGACAAGGATTTATTTTTTAAACTACGTCTTCTACAAATTAATTTTCCTTGAAAAAAAATTGACACTCAATTTTGTTAAAAAATAGCCATAAAAATCGCAAAAAAAAATTATTTAACGCCATATCCCCAAATAAAACATTTCGACCCCAAACAAGTGGAAATTTTGCCAAGTATGGCCAGAATTCGCCAAATCTGGCAACCCTCTTTGAGTTGTGCGTGTTTGTGACACGCGCCCATCACTAGTTGATAATGTTTTGTAAGTGACAATAAAGTTATAGCAGTTTAATTTTTTTAATACCGAAATATAACTTTTTGTATAAGAGCTGCAGATGTAGCTACAGTTTCTTTTGACGCTCACTGTATGTTTAGTAGCAATTTAATTAATAACTTGGTAATCAAAATGTTAAAAGGGCTGTTCGCTCTGAATTTTATAGCTATGCTATTTATGGAGCGATACAGAAGTTAGAACGTGGTTTTCGTAACAAAAATAATCGACACTATTACAGTTATAAATTTATATGTTTGATTTTATTTTGTTTCGTTCTTTGAATTGAGCGAAACAAAAACAAAACAAATACAATGAGAACGATTGCACAATTTGTTTTTGTATTGTTTTTGCACATGAGCACAAATCAGAAAACACAGCTGCTGGGCTGTAAGACGGATAAAAGCCGTCACCGGCCACAAACAATATATTAATTTAATCGTGCGACGCTAGAAAAGAAAATAATGGGAAATAAATGGACATTTTTTTAAATACATATATATATAATTTTATGGTATTGTTATTTAACACATTAAGTTTGTTTTATTAGCTAAAGGCCATTTCAGACTATAATACAAGTATTAAAACTTTTGTGGAAAATGCAACTCTGACATGTTGAGTTGTTATTGTCTTTTGAAATTTTTTAAACAGAAATCAGATCAGGGAGGCATTTTCGCCAAAAGTTTAATACTTGTATTATAGTCTGAGTGGCCCTTAAGCAGCATAGCTATAACCAGTTGTCATAAGACAACTCTGTTCTTCTTTTTTCATACCTGTTCGTCATGTGAGGATTTTAAACGAAAGCTATAGCCAATAAAATTCAAATGTCAGCTGGCAGTATTTAAGTCAAATGTTTTACTCACTGGTCTATCGCGCCCTCACGTTATTATGCACTCAAGAAAACTTGTATTAGCGAATAAATACAACTAAAAAAAATATCCTCGATTACATAAACGAAAGCTATCGTCAAGAAAGTTTCTCTCTACATTCTTATATCGGTGTTACTCCTATAATATGGCTTAGAAAAAAGTATTAAAGTCTGTCCAATAGTTTTGATTTTATTAGCGATGCAAGTAGCATTTTAATTTACCCGGTAACGAAATTTCAAAGCCAGTTGTTGGGTGGTCCCCAGCAAATCAGCCCTACAATTCATTAATAGTTAACTATTTTACAGTATTAACCATAAGAACCATAATAATATTTATGTCAAATGACCCAAACCTGACATAAAAACATTAAATTTGAAGCATTATTTTATTTAAATTAATTTGCCTGCTGCTGTCTTTTTATGTCCAAAATATTCCAATAACTTCTCCTAATTGTTAATTTTTTATTAAAACCAAAAAAAAAATCTATGAGAAAAAGAATTATGTATAACATTTCCCCAATGGAATAACGTAAATGCGCGACAAGTGTTTAAGAGACGTTTTAAGTGGGGCTACTTGTTTGTGTGCTGGTGTTTGTGGTTTTTATATTAAATTGAAAATCATCAAAATGATTAATTTGTTATTTGTGTCTTTTATGGTTGTACATTTTGTATCCATATTAAAAAAAATATATATATATAAAAATAACAAAAAAAAGTTAAATAAACAATTGAATTGATTTATGGCCACGAGACGCTAAGTAGACATAAGATTATGTAGTTAATGTTTAAGAGGATATTGTGACCACAAATGCACTCAACACATACTGCATACATACATACATACATACATTCAGTCTCCTTAAGACCCCTTCGAACACACTATTTTGGCCGAACAAGAAAAGAAAATGCTCAAGCAGTCAACGGGAAAAGCAAATCATTTGTTTGCTTGACTCTTTTTTTATTTTATTTTAACTAAGAAGGTATTAATGTTGCTGTTTATGATCATACAAAAGGTGGTCTGTGTGATCTGCAATTTGAAATTTTTCAAAACTTTTATAACTTTTTAGCTCTCACGGCTGCCTTGCACAATAAAACATGGTTATGTGTGCATTTAAATATTTAGTGCCGCATGCAGAGTGTGGCCTTCTGTAGTCACTGATTAAATATCGTCTTGAGAAAATAAAGAATAAAACTAAATGCTATCAGTGATCGGCAATGAATCGTGTTTTCGCTATTCATACTGCCTGATTAAATTTTAATTATAAGTCAGTAGGCATCATTTAAACTCAACTACTCTGATTTACGCATACTCACGATTACATTGATTTATAAGTAGAGGTTGAAATATATATGAATGCGATGTCGACATCATGGTCATACCACACTCACACTCATAAATCAGCTCAATTTGATTTCTAATTTCAGGAAAATACTAATACTACTCACATTGATTCAGCGCACTCAACGCACTTATTTAAAAGTTTAGTCATTAAACAGTTTGCAAGTAGTATACAATAGTAGTAGATGGCGTTGTTTTTCAATTCGTGCAAAAAAACGAACAAAAAAAGCAACAGAGAAACACATAACCTCACAATGAGAACTTTAGTGTTCGTATGCTAAGTTCGCATTGTGAATCATGCTTATTTTGCATCGTCCATAGGCATTGAGTTAAGGAGATTAGAAATCAACAATGTGATAAATAATGCTAAGTCTGAGTTCTATGCGCACTTCAAACGTTCGAGTGAATATGATTCATAGACAATATTTGCAATAAGTATAAGAAGTTATAAGTCATGATTCAATTCTACTTACTTTTTTACTACTCATTGCTGTTCTCTGATGCATATAAAAAAAAACCGTTAAGTTAAACAAACGCCATAGACGAGGGTTAATTTTTATGATTTCATATGTATGTACATAAATACGATTATTACCAAATTTCGCTGTATATTGTGAGGGATACTGGAAATCGTTTAAAAGTCTCTTGAGTTTTATTGTTATTCAAATATTTAGGGTACGAGATACGATCCTGCCACGAGAAGCTGTTGCACTTGATCTTTTATCCGTTATTCGCAGCAGGCTTTTATGCGTTTTTCATACGATTACTCGAGTAAAACTTTTTTTACATATCGTTAGCTAAGATTCGGCGTAACTAACAAAAATATAATTTTACAGGAGAAACAAAAAACTAAACAAAAAACTGAACACACGTGTAGTTAGTCCCTTTGTTATTTGTCAATAAAAGCGTAATTTTTTATTTTGTTAAGACATGTAGTTTAATGGGATTCATAATAATCAATCAAAAACTCGATTTTGAATTTTTTGTTAGTTACGCCTTTTTGCATTTTAGCTGACGATATATGTAATTTAATGTTGTTAAGCTTTTTCTATGCATCGTTTCCGCTTAGGAAACTCAGTAGATTTAAACCCAAATCATTTGAAATATACAAAAAAAATCTTATTGCTCATTTACTGCAATAGTGTCATAACTCAAAAAGAGCATTCTTTGAGTTAATAATAAGAATAATACTTTTTAGTGTTGTGATACGAATACTATTGAGGTAAATGCGCAATATGTTTATAGAAAGACTCTTGTTTTAGGTACAGACTTAGCAACGTATTTATGCAACCAGACAGGTTCCATTGTCGGTCGCATAGTATGTAGTCTTGTTTATGGTTGCAGTGTCTGTGTTAAAATATTCGAAAACGTGTTGCGTAAGCAAGTTGCAAAGTCTGTACCTACCATTAAAAATCACAAAAAAAAAATAAGAAGGGAGGTGTTATAGCTATGCTCCTTAGTTATATAAAACAAATTTCATGTGCCAAATAACAATGCAAAAAATTATATTATATAATGATGTCAAACTTTCTGCAAATATTTCAAAACGTTTCCACTTATTTCCCATTATTTGCTTTTCCAGCAGCGTTCGATTAAATTAATGTATTGTTTGTAGCCGATGGCGGCTGTTAGCCGGCTTACAGTCGATCGGCTTTGTTCTCTGGTTTGTGCTCATGTGCAAAAACAAAACAAAAACAAATTGAGCAATCGTTCTCATTAGTTTTGCTTTGTTTTTGTTTTACTCACTTAAAGAACGAAACAAAACCAAGTCAAAGTACAAAGATATCAAAACTAATATAAATTTATAACTGTAATAGTGTCGATTATTTTTGTTACGAAAATCACGTCCTAATTCCTGTATCGCGCAATAAACAGCATAGCTATAAAAATATCTGTTATTTAACAAATTTTGGTTTTTAGAACTACTGAGGAGTTTCTTACGCAGAAACGAAATGCATGTAGACGGTGCTTAACAAAAAAAATCTTAATCAGAAAAATATTTCAAATTAATGCAATTATTTGAATAATTTTTAAGTAATATTTAAACAATTCGCGAATAATTTAATGCTTATATTTATAAAGTGCTCTAAAAAGGCTTAGAACAAATCTCTGTACTCAAAACCAAATAAGTTATCTTACATTTTTTTTGATACATATTTAAAAACCAATTACAAGAGCTAACATAATTATGTATAACTATCAAATGCAATTAAAATCATCAATATGATCGTTGCTGTCGTTCGAACTTGTCATTTGGCAATTAATCACTAATAATAATTTAACCTCCAAATTGAACATTATGTCAAATAATAATTGCTGAACAATTTATTTCCTAAAACTTTCAATTTGTTTTATACAATTTCCTATAGTTGCCCTCCCTTCCACCCACTTATCCAGCCATTTAGCGCAATTGCATGACTGGCTGGTCTCAAAAATATATAAATAAATACTCGTATGTACATACGTCGCAATCAATACTTTAGCAACCTGGCAAAGAGCGTTATCGCCATTATTGTCTGCATAATTCTAATTTATCAAAGTTTTAGTTACAATTGAATTGTGCTGTGTATTGAACAATTTATTTAAATTGAACATTTGGACATGACAACAACGATTTGTACTTTTTAACACTTTTGCCAATTTGCCAATCGCATGGAATTAGATAAAAAGAAATAATAAATGTAGAAATAAGTAAAAAAAAGTGAATAAAGTTACAGTAACGATGTGTTTTATTTTCTTCTAACGGTGGCCTTGTGTTTTCATTACAGTGTGGCCAGATTAGAAAAATTTTAATATGTGACTCGAGGTTGGAAAATTTAAACTAAGAATCCACAGAGAAAAAAACTGCCTAATAAAATAAAGAAGATTTTCTCTATGAAACGTTTTTAGGCTAAGGGGTATCCCAGCAGAAAGAAGCGAAGACTTTTTCATACAGATTCCTTATTAATTTTATGTGGTAAATCTTATTAGTTTTATCAAGCAGAAATTCACATAAAATCAAGAAGAAATCTTATTATTCACAACTTTTTTTACTCAATTTCCTTTATTTTTGGCACCAGAAAAACAATCCATAGAGAAAAACTTCTTGATTCTATTAGGTTTTCTTATAAATTGTAAACTATGGCGATTTCTTATTGATTTTATTAGTTTGCCTTATTAATTTTTTTAAAAAGCTTTTCTTCTTGATTTTATTAGGCTATCTTATTGATTTTTTCAATAAGTTTTTCTTCTTGATCTTAGAAGGTTCCTATATGATTATGTGTAAGTCATCTTATTGATTTTTTTAATAAGGAAATCTTCTTGATTTTATGAGATGTCTTGTTATTTCATATCTGTAAATAGACACAGAGAAAAATTTTTTTTATGATCATTTTCATTTTTGTATAAGAATGTTTGCACAATAATTTCAAAGGTTACTCAGGCTGCTTGTTAGCATATTGGTTAGAGTGCTTGTCTACCAGGTAGAAGTTTGCTGGTTCAATACTTGGTGAGTAAGTTAGTTAAAAATAACATAATGTTTGTGTATGTATGTATAAATAAATAACAATATACTACATACATATATATATGTATATATGGTATAGAAATGAAAATACATAAGTACAGAGAATAAAGAAGCAAATTTTATTCTATTTAATAAAAACAAGAAGAAAACTTTATTGAAAAAATCAATAAGATAACCTAATAAAAACTAGAAGATTTCTTCTTGATTTTTAAAAAGGTTTGCCTGTAAAATTAATAAGATTTCCTTATTGAAAAAAAACCATAGAGATTTCTTATTAATTTTGTTCTATTTTATGAGGTATTTAGTAGGCACTGTTTTCTCTGTGTCAGTTATTTAGTGCCTGTCCCACTATATCCACAACGTTCGACTAGTCGCACAGTTACATTGCAAACAAGAAGAAAATTTTAAAATGTGTGTTTTTTTGCAATGTAAGTGTACGACAAGTCAAACACTGTCGACATCGTGGGATAGGCCCTTAAACTAAAATAAATCGCCATAAAAAATAAAAAGCCAAAATTAATAAAAAGCGCTAAAATGAAAAATAAGCCAAAAACAGAATAAAACGCCAAAACTAAAAAAAAAACTTTAAAACTAAATTAAATCGCCAAACCGAAAAAAACGCCAAAAATGCAAAAAAAAAAAAAACGCCAAAACTAAAAAACGCCAAAATCCGAAAAAATCCGAAAATTGAAAAAAAAACCAAAACGACGATTTTGTAATAGATTAAAGAAGACTTCCACAGTTTTTCTTTGAAATGCACCAACCACGATAAGGCAGATTGTATAGGCCAAAGTTCCTATAGTATTACATACATATCTAGTGTCCCTACGGAACCCTTCGTTGGCGAGTCCAAGTCGCACAATACTGAATTTATTTTTATTATGGAATATATTTTCGTAAAATACTAGCATATTGCCACAAATTTTGTAAGCGGATACTAACCAAGCTCTTTAATTATAGACCCATATCGATATGGTTCAAACATCCAAAATACACTCGCCATTTTAATTTTGTGGTCACCTGGGACACTTTTCATGTGGATTTCCTAAATGTACTCGTCAAGCCATTTTGTCCGAAATATATATTGGTTAGTAGGTGTGTTTTTTTGTCAGTTCGTCCGCCATTTTGTTGTGGTTCTCTCAATTTTTTTTGCTATACAGTATTTAAATGAAGAAATAATAAATTTTTCCAAAAAGTTACTTGCCAAACATTTTTGATGAAAGCACCTTTTGCAAGAAGTAGGTTTAGAAAAATGCATTTCCAAATAAAATTATATAAAAAAACTAGCTGAGCTCGGCAAACCTGCTCTAAAACTAAAAAATTATAAAAGGATTATGTGCATTGAATAGAAAGGAATTAAAAACAAGTTGGAATAATATCATTGATAAAGCATACTAGATATGCGTTAATTAGAACTACTTTTTGTTGGAGGTATACGTCCCCCGCTGCTCAGCACTACTTTTTTGCTGGATTACGCGTATTTATTATAAAGGATTTCTCACAAAGTTTGAAGACTCTCAATAATATAGTATTCGCGATAAGCGATAGTTAATAATTTCTTTGTATGGGAGGGAGCCTTCCCCTGCTCTTACACCCCTACTTTTCCGCTGGATTTCGGGTATTAACTATGTATAAAGTAATGCACACCAATTATAGGCGCTCACTGATATACTGTTATTAATATGCAATAATTAGTGATTACTTTGTATGGAAGAGAGCCTTCCCCTGCTCTTACACCACTATTTTTTCGCTGGATTTCGGGTATTAACTATAAGTTAATTCACACCCATCTTAGACCCTCACTGATATACTATTATTAATATGCAATAATTATTGATTACTTAGTATTGGAGGGAGCCCTTCGCCTACTCTTACATCACTACTTTTCGCGCATAACGATTTTCTTTCACTTATTAGTATATGCCCATATATATATATAAAAAACAGGATTTTTTTAGTGATTGTGAGAAAAGCGAAACAAAACGAAAATCATCTGGCATCCCTCGAATTGAGTCCAAACAAAAAAAATAAAAACACAGAAATGGCATTGAAAAAGATATGCCACTAACAAAACATGAACTAAAACAAATGATGGCGATAAAGAGCATAAAATGTTCGTTTGTTCATTTATTCACTCATTCATTCCTTTATCTATACACTTCTTTATTCCTTTATTCATTGCTAGATATGCTCATGGGCTTAACCCAACTACAATAAGTGTTGCCTTGGCTTGCAAAGTACCCACGCAATGCAATAAATTGGATGAGGTGCCAAACAGGTAGATAAGTAGCAAACTGTGGACGAACGCACAATATACTGGCAAACCAAACAAAAAATATATTTATGCAACACAATAAAATGAAATGGTTAAATGGTTAAAAATTTTAAGCGAAATTAACAAGGTAAAAACCAATTATAGAACCGCACAGTCAAAAACAATTAATTCTGAGTCGTATATTTCTTTTGCAACATCCATCAGCTTTTTAATAAGTGCAAGGGATGTCAAATAAAACATGTATTTTAAGATAATAAGCAAACCGTTTAATTAAGTATTAAAGTTATTGAATTGTAAAAAAAATGTTAAGTTATATAGACTTATTTTAATATGAAAATATTTTCTTGGACAAATTAAGACATGCATGAACATTGGAATAATTTATAACCTAAATTCGTTCCTGGTTTAAGCAAAGGATTATACTTATATACGAGTACATACATACATACATCTGTGAATGATCACATATATTGCATATTCTGCATAAACACGCAAATTAAAGAAATAGTTTCACTAATTTGAATTATCTACTTACATATATCGGGAGCTGTATTTAGTATTCTTTGTGATAATGATCATTTTTCTTCACTCACGTAAGAGTGCACTTACGTAGGCCAGATAGATAGTAAATTCGTTTTTGCGTAGTTAGGGAGTGTTTCCTTTTCTAATAATGCCAGCTGATGAGCAGTATTGCTAGTTAAGTCTTTTCAAAGTGAAATTTAACCTTTCGTGCCTAAATAAAGGCTCAGTTAGCGGACTGTAATGGAATGTAACTGCAACGGTAGGAAACAGCTGATCGATATTATAATGTGAAAAGTAATGGAAAGGATTACAGAGATATAATGTAAGGTAACCGAAATGTAATAATATGTACATTACTTTTCACATAACAATATCGATCACATGTTTCCTACCGTTGCAGTTATACTCCATTACAGTCGGCTAACTGAACCTTTAGCCTCGAAATTTATGTTTTAGTTCTAAAGCAATTTCAAGTCTTTTTTTATACCCTTCACCAAAAATGTTCACAATATTTAAACGCGACTCCATACATATGTACATACATATATTCTGGATTCTCATGAACATGGAATTCGAATAAACGATGTCCGTCTGTCCGTCTGCATGCACGTAAAATCCGTTTTCCGAAGCCTGAGAATTCACAAATAATAATATTTTTCTTTTGTGATTTTCAAAAATATTATTATTTGTGAATTCTCAAATAGTTTTTGAAAGTCTGTACATAAGATAAGAGGTTTGTGACTGTTCAAAATGTGTGGTTGAAGTCTACTGACGATTTGTTACAGCAACAATGAAATGCATATAGACATCGCTGAACCACCAGCAAATAAATTTCAAATTAAAATAAACTTGACAATATGTCGAATAATAAATTTCTTAAATGTTAAATTTAGATTTTATTTTTCATTTTGCCTTATAATTACTTTTATTGTTATCCAAAGGATTTCTAATTGTATAAAGGTGTAGAAAAATAGAATGGATTCATATCGAATATAAATTATTTGCTGTGTTTTGTATAAGTTACTAAGCCTACTATGCTTATTTTTCTTTTGTGATTTTCAAAAATATTATTATTTGTGAATTCTCAAATAGTTTTTGAAAGTCTGTACATAAGATAAGAGGTTTGTGACTGTTCAAAATGTGTGGTTGAAGTCTACTGACGATTTGTTACAGCAACAATGAAATGCATATAGACATCGCTGAACCACCAGCAAATAAATTTCAAATTAGAAAGAAAGATGTTGTTGTTGAAAACAAAAAGACGCTTCCAGTGTTCCGGAATTACTTACATTGGAATTGATTCTGGAATTACTTAACTTGTAGGTGATTACGAAATTACTTGCCTAGGAAGTGTTTCCGAAAACACTTACCTTGGAAGTGTTTCTGGAACTACTTACCCCAGAAGTGCTCTCGGAAATACATAACCCGAAAGTGCTTCCGTAACTATTTGCCCCGGAAGTCATTACGGAATTACTTACCTTGGAAGTGCGAACTAGTTACCTTGAAAGTGCTTTCGGAACTACTTACCCCGGAAGTGATACCGGAATTACTTACCTTGGAAGTGCTTTCGCAACTGCTTATCTTGGACGTGCTTCCGGAACCACTTACCTCGGAAGTGGTTCTGTAACTACTTACCTTGGAAGTGATTCCGGAATTGTAGTTTTATAAAAGTAAGATGGTGATAATATGTCTGGTAGAGCCAATAAATTAGATTTAAGCTAATATAACTTTCTTGAGAAGATTAACTAATAGTAATTTTAGTAAAATATGGACGAAAAGATGCACTTCACCATATACATACCCGTACTTAGGCGTAGTACATCACAGTCAAGACTGAACTTGACTGGGACGGAACTTGACTGAGACTGAACTTGACTGATACTGAACTTCACTGAGACCGAAATTGACTGAGAATGAACTTTACTGGGACGGAACTTGACTCAGACTAAATTTGACTGAGATTTAACTTGCCTGAGACTAAACTTGACTGAGAATGAACTTTACTGGGACGGAACTTGACTGCGACTGAACTTGACTGAGACTGAACTTGACTGAGACGGTACTTGACTGAGACGGTACTTGCCTGAGACTGACCTTGACTGGGACGGAACTTGACTGAGATGGAACTTGACTGATATTGAACTTGAACGAGATTGAATTCAGTCAATCAACCATCGTCAGTCGTCAGTCAGTCATCATCAGTCAGTCATCAGTCAGTTATCATCAGTCCAGGGTGACCGATGACATTTTTCAAAAAGTGGCACCAAATAGGGGATTTATCAAAAAAAACAGGCAAAATTAAAAAAAAAAACGAGAAAACTACACTAAACTTTTTATTTTTAATGTATTTTTATACAACTCACCCTAAAAAAAGGAGGAAAAAAAGTGGCAAGGAAGTCGAAAAAGTGGAAAAGTCGAATCGATATATCGAAAAAGTGGCAATCTGCCACTTTTGTCGGTCAAACGGTCACGCTGCATCAGTCATCATCCTTCATCAGTCATCATCAGCCATCAGTCATTATCAGTCATCATCAGTCAGTCATCAGTCGTCAATCAGTCTTCAGTCATCAGTAGCCATCAGTCATCATTAGTCATCAGTCATCATTAGTCATTAGTCAGTCATCAATCATAACCTTCGACACAAACCTTGTGTGTCTGTGTTTTAAGCTATAAATATTCGATTATTGCTTCCCAAAGGATATTTGCATTAAATCAGACAACCGAGACGGAAATAAATAATGCAAATTTATAGACAAGTGTTCCATAAATTTGAGCCAAATATTTTCAAGTTTGCAACTTGAGCAAACGATACATACTTTTTGTTGGGAAGGAGTCGATGCGAGCGGACAAAAGTGGTGACCTATTGTGGACCATATTGTACTCTAAAAATGTGCAAAAAATGTGGACCCCTATCGACTCCTTTCCAAAAAAAAAACTGAAAACTTGACAATATTTCATTAAATTCATGTTTTTCAGATATAAATTCATGGGCAATAATAAAGGAACACCTTTATAAATTTGCATTATTTTTCCGTCTCGACTGCCTCATTTAATGGAAAAGTCCTTTGGGAAGACATTAATAGAATATTTATAGCGTAACAGAGCTCTGTTAAAGCACAAGGTTTGTGTCAAGGGTCACAAATTTTAAAAAAGTTTGTCTTTCACGTAATTTCTTTCTAGAATGAGATATATTGAATTTAAAGCACATACTTACATTGCTACTTCTTTCTTCCTTCCCAAATATTTGTTGATCGTTGACGGTGTATTTTTAATTGAATTTGCTAAAATATATATATATATATATATATATATATATATGTACATATGTACATATGTACATATTTTTTTGTCAACGTAAATTTGTTTTTCTGCGGCTGTAATTAATTAAGTTTTCTTTTGATATACACGTTTATTTCCTTTGTTTTATTTCAATTTGCTGTAGGCTGTCTCTTCTTTCATGTTTTACAATTTTCAAACAAACAAAATTTTCTATTTATTTGTCGTTTGTTGCATACAAGCCAGCAACAACTACAGCAGCATCTATCGTACATACTATACCCGTACAACAACCATCATGTCGACTGCTTAAGTTTTGCTAATTACCAACAAAATAAGAAGCTTTTTCTCGTTTGACACCGAAAGTTGTTTTTTTTTTCAAATCTTACTTTGACTATTTTAAGTTTTGTGTCTTTTACTTGGGCTCTAATTTCTTTTCCTTCTGAGCATTTTTATTGTTTTGTAATTTATTTATTTCTTGTCGGTATTAAAGAAGACAAGACAAGAAGTACTAGTAAGAATTTCTATTTTACTTATTGGCTTTTATTCCTTAAAAATTAAAACACCAAATGATAATAAATAAAATGTAAATCTTCTTTGTTTAGGAGAAGAGGACATGACATTTGTACTCGTAGCAAAAAAAAAAATCAGTTTTAATTTATTCACGTTTGCCCTTATAGCAAAAATGTAATCAATAAATTATTTAATTTCTTTTTTTTTCAAGAAACTTTAATAAAGTTTCATGTTGCTACTTGGTATTTTAGAAGATTTTTGTTTGTGTGATTATTGTCTGTTTGAATGGGACTTTTCTTTAAGAAAAGTATGTTATGACTTAGTCGAATTTTCTGTAAGAAAAGTTAATTTTTCTATACGAATAGTTTCCTTTGACACAGTCATACTTTCTATAAGATATAAATCAAATTCAATTATTTGATGTAGTTAGAAAGGTGTGTGGATTAGCTATACTGCAGTTGTTTGGTTGTAGTTAAGGAAAAAATGTTGCCAATGGTTTTTGTTTTGGATACGAAATTTTGATTAACGTAATAAAACTTAGTGTAAACGGTATAGATTTTGAAAAAAAAATATAATTGAAATCTGCTAGATTTCGTGCAAGTGCAAATGCTTTATAAGATTTTATGTAAAAATTTTAAAATTATAAGCATTTTCTAGAACTTTAGTTATTCATTGTCTTCAGTGGAAATTCTATTTATTCAGTAGAATGTACACTGTAAATATTCTGATGAAAACAACAATTACCAAATATTTAGGGTTCGTACACCAAATGTGAAAATGAACCCTATTGCTTTCGCTACGATGTCCACCCGCTTGTCTGTGTGTTTGTCACTGACTGTTTTCTCGAGAACAGAGACCTACGTGCCTGAAATTTTCGCTGAATATGGCCGCTACAACAAATATGTTAAAGGGTGTTCTAAATCGAGCAAAACAAAAACATGTTGCAATCTTAATGCAATATACAAACAATTATATTTAGACGCTTGGAGTTTTCGAAGTTAGTGTATTTTTATGCAGACAACCAATTAACACTGAAATTAAAAAAAATTAAATCAAAGGGTATTCTATCAGTTAATGCAATTTTGACAACTTGCTGTATATTGAAAACTCCTGAAATATTCAAAACGCTAAAACATAAATATCGTAAAATTAAAAAAATTTCGAAACGAAAAACCGTCAATTTGGGAAAAGCCTTTGAATGAAAAATATCATCAAAAATATTATCATTAAAAATAAAATTAATCTAAAATAAATCGCTAAAATGGAAAATATTAACCAAAAGTAAAAAGCTCTGAACCAAAAACCAACTGAGCCAAAAACTGAAAAAAATCGCCAAAATGGAAAAAAATTGCCAAAACGAGAAAAAATCTCCTAAAGAAAAACAATTGCCAAGACCCAAAAGAAGCGGCAAAACAAAAACAAGCACTAAAACAAAAAAACGACGAATTAAAAATGTCTACATCAGATAAGATATTCGATTATATAGGCTAAAGTTCATACGGAACCCTTCGTGTGAGCGTCAAAATCGCACTTTACTGAACTTATTTAATTCAGTCATTAGATTAGTTTAATTTGACTTTATTTTCAATTTGAAATCATATCGGATTATCTAATCTTCGGTTTCAAAAATAAAGTTTAATAAAACTTACATAAAGCTACTTACGATTTTTATGTAACTTTTACTTCATTATAGTGCTTGAACATTGTCATTATGTACGAAAAATAATAATATCAATGGCTGTATATTGGTTAGAGTAGTCGATCATTTTGAGGTAGATTTCGATTACTTTTTCTCACATTTGGAGCGGTATCTCAGCGATAACTTGACGAATATTGCTTCTCAAATACTCCAATGTTACGGTATTATCCGCGAAGACACGGTCTTTGGCGTGCTCCTACAAAAAGTCTAACGGCGGGCTGATCTTGGCGGCCAATTGCCGTCGCCAAAACCATGAAATTACACATTATAGAAACTTCCCATGCAATAAAGCCGAACTCCGTCTTGTTGAAACCACATCGTCGTCTAGTTCATAATCTCCAACTGCAGGCGAAAAACCGCCACCGAGTGCTAAATAAGAGCTTCATTGCTGAAAAAACTTTGTTCGAAAAATCAGCATTGAAAGCCTGTTACTTAAGCACTCAAGCAACATATAGATGGCGTTGTGAATGGTCAGCCGGCTTTAATTATTGCCTGAGTTTGGCTTTATATGGTTGAAGGTGCTATAATGAGCCAGAAGATATTACCAATTGCTGAGAAGTCCGTGGAATCGACAAATTTGCATTTTCCGCCACACTGTCACAAATAGATGCGATAATTTTGGCTCTGCGCAATTTGCGATGATGCTCAATCCTCGGGCCTAATCATCGCTTTCGATAACGAGCTGATTCGATCACGTTTTTTCAGTTTCAGTTTATGGCATTCGCTATCGAACAATCGAAAAATATGGTTCGATATCGTATGCTATAATCTCAAACTGAGAGAACGTGATCGGATTAGCTTATTAACGAAAGCGACGATTAGACCCCTGGTATCGCACAATGTAATAATATGGCTCGATATCGAATCGCCTAATCTCAAATTTAAAAAAAGTGATCGAATAAGCTCGCTATTGAAACCGACGATTAGGTCCCTGATCAAATCATCTGGTTATCGAAAGCGACGATTAGACCCTTATTACATCTGTAAAGCTTCAAGTATCTTCACATTTCTTTATAATCTTGCCAATTCATTGCACAGTACACCGAAAGAATTTTGCCTCTTAAGTCCAATGAAACAATTTCATTTCACAAATCTAATGATAATTTCACAAATCCAATGAAAATTTCATGAATATTGTGAAAGAATTTCATTGGAATTGCTTCCTTGGTATTCTGGTTTCGTAAGAATATTTTATTGGATTTATGACAACAATATTTTCTAATTATTAAGAAACCCTTTTATATTTAAGTTATTTCATTCTTTTCATAAAATTATTTTATTGTTTTGATGAAATTATAGCACTGCATTAATTACACTGTTAAATAAATTTGATGAAGTTTTCAATAAAATAATTCTGACGAAACTGGTTTCATTAATCCAACGAAGCGTGACGTTGGTTGAATTTTAATGAATTTTTCATTAGATAAATGTCGAAATTCATAGAATTAAGCCGAAAATTCTTTCAGTGTAGGTAGATTCTGACAGTGAAATGCGCATAGGATCCAGATAAACCCCTCACTAATCAATTTCAATGTATTATTAATAAAAAATTATTTTATTGAATAAGTAAAGTAATAATTTGGGATTATTATTGCGTTAATAAATGTAAAACTTAAATTAAACTTCGGATGATAGATATTTAACAGCTGACAGCCTTGTCAGACTGGCACACTTTCGTATCATTTATAACCTCTTTGAAATTACAAAGACCGGCGGTTTTGAAACCACTAAATGCATAACCCTGTATATCATTTGAAATCGCTTTGAAATTGTAAACTTAAGTTCTCTTTTTCCTTACAGAACTATAAAACTATACAGAAAAAAAGTTTATTTTCTATTCAATTACTAAATTGAAAAAATCAAATATTTGGGGGATTCAAATGGTAGTCTTAAGCGTATAAGTGTCATAATGTTTTAAATTATTTTAATATAATTGTTTGTGCTTTAATTCTTTTTTTTTAACTTAAATTTTAAAAGATAAGAACACTATTGACAGTTAAAACTACCTTTTTAATCCCCTTTTGAATTTTTACATAAATAGGAGCTACCACAGCATTCGTAAAACCAAATTCATATCAAAATTCGTAAAAATTTTATAAAAATTATATTCATCAAATCAAATACTGAAAAAAATAAAACTTTAAGTTAAAGTTTGAAAAAGCATCGGCCCTGTTTTGTAAACCAATCGATTTGAAACCGTACGATTTTAGAAAACTAACTCCGACGATAGAAATATTATTTTTAGATTTTTTATATAGATAGAAAATTATCGTGTATGATTTTAAAAATACCAGGACCAGGACCATTAATAATTTTTTGAAAACCAGAAATTTACTCGGGCTCGGCTTACAGATCAGGGCCGCATGTTTGTAAAAAAACCCCTGCCATGGTTTTTGTAATAATAATTTTTTTTTCACTCTAACTAAAAGCTCTTACGTTCGTACTGAAAAAGCTCACAAAAAATATTTCAAGAGCCAGGCAAAAATTAATTTACAATTATTTTTAATTCAACACGGTTATACTTTGTACACCTTGCTTTTGCGTTAAAATTTTTATAACCGACGAACGGATTTTCCCGACCACCTTTGAATCTTATGAAACTTATTTGTCTTTTTGCACGTTACTTAACTAAGATAAATATAAAATTTTGGACTTCCAGCTTCTGTTTTTCCTGAGATATGGCGCGTCAAAAATGAAAAATTCATTAAAAACACATATAAGTAATCTTCCATTATTGCTCATATCTTCAAAAGTTTTTTAGATACAGGGTCGAAATTGGTCCCATTTAATAGGTATTGAGATTGTCACCCGATTTAAAGTTTGGGGAACTAAAGGGTGTTTTTTTAGAGGTATAGAACTTCGAATTGAAATAAAACACAAGAAAATCGTTTTAATGTCCATCAATTTGGCTTTATTGGAAGGATAATTTTATGTCATTAATGTTTAAATATGATTTCGGGCATGTGGCCGCCGCGGCTGGCTCGAATAAAGCCAATTCTACAGGTCCAATTTTCAACCACTTTTTCGAGCATATGGGGCCGTATGTTGGCAATAACGCCACAAATGTTGGCTTCCAAGTCCCCTAACGTTTCTGGTTTGTTGGCGTAGACGAGCGACTTCACATATCCCCAAAGAAAATAATCCAATGGTGTCAAATCACACGATCTTGGTGGCCAATTGACAGGTCCATTCCGCGAAATTATGCGCTCATCGAATGTTTCCTTCAATAAATCGATTGTGACGTGCGCTGTGTGGCATGTAGCGCCGTCTTGTTGGAACCACAACTCATCCACATTCAAAATCTTCAAAATCTTCCATAAAGTTGATGGACAAAGCTCCAATTGCTGTGCACGGTGGCGAATCGATTCATTCGGGTCCTCTTCAACACTTTGCTCTACAGCGGCAATTGTTTCTTCGGTGCGCACTGTTCGACGTCTCTGCGGATGCGTATTATCACATAGAGTAAACGTAGTGCGAAAACGATCCATGGTTAACCGAATTAATTGCTCTGATGGACGATTATGTCGACCATAAAATGGACGGAGCTTGCGGTAAACTTCGCGAACTGAACCATTATTTTCGAAATAAATTTGCACGATTTGCAAGCGTTGTTCTTTTGTCAACCTGTTCATGATGAAATGGCAAACCAAACTAAATATTAATCACTTGACAGCTGACAAAATGGCCGCCAGTTAAAAAAGTGATGCCAACTTAAAGTTCTATACCTCAATAAAAAACACCCTTTATATCCCAAAAAATGAAATTTATAAAATTCTAAGAAAAATATATGATAATCCTGACAGTCTCTTCTGCATTTTGTGTCATAAAATTTGAGTGAGCTCTTATTAGTTCCTGAGATATTTATAACGATGTGAAATTGTTTGAAACAAATTTATTTTTTTTATATATTTTTTTTATTTATTTGGGTGATATTAAATACATATGTATATTAATTTCGACAAACGGAGTTAAAAATAAGAAATACTTTTTTTACATATGCGATTAATTAATTGTAAATGTTTTCAATTGAAAATTCCCTGTCATAGTAAACACAATAAGCACAGTTTTTTCAGAGCCACTGCTTTCGATTTAATATAAAGCTTTATTCATCAAACAAACATTAAACAACCCAATAAAAAAATTGGAAGTCATTCCAAAGGAACTACATTTTCATTGCTTCCAAAAAATCAATATTTTTAATTTGCCAGTAGTTAGCAGAAAACTAAGTAGAAATTTATTTTAGTCATAAAAAACCTTGTAATTTCTCCATAGTTTTAGAAAATACTCACCAGAATTTAAAAAATCTAATTTTTTTAAAAAATTTATGAACTCATTTTAGTCTAAAATTTAAAAGTTATTTACTTAAATTTAAAAACACTGTTTCGGGCTTAAGTTCATATAAAAAGAAACGAATTGTTAAAATAGGTAATTATTTACCATTTTTCCTAGATGAAAATATTATCATAGAGCACAAAAAAGAAAATTTTTCTGACCAGGCATCAATAAAGAGAACTTCTTGCAATGATAACCCTATGTAAAAATCATTAGAACGGATCGAAATTTGCACTACTTCCAGATCACAAGCTGTACATTTTCATGACTTTTTTGGAGTGTCTTTTTTTTACTGGGAAATATTGAATAGTTTTCCTACGTGCACTAGGAATAAAAAAATTAAAAAAATAGCATACAAATTTCCCAAATAATTTCAAGTTATTGTCTATATCTCAGGAACTAATAAGAGCACACTGAAATTTTTTTACACAAAATGCAGAAGAAACTGTCAGGATTAATATATATTTTTTTTAGAATTTTAAAAATTTAATTTTTTGAGATATAGTTCCCCAAACTTTAAATCACGTGACAGTGATCTTTGACCATTCAGAGAAAAAGTAAAACTAAATACAGTTTAAAAGCTATTCTCAATACCTATCAAATGAGACCAATTTCGACCCTGTATCTTAAAAACTTTTGAAGATATAAGCAATAATGGCAGACCACTTATAAGTGTTTTTAATGAATTCCCTACTTTTCGAAGCGCCATATTTCGGGAACCACAAAAGCTAGATATCCAAAATTTTTGAATTTATATTATTTTAGTACTATAGAACATTCGTGCAAATTTTTGTGCAATTCTAAGAGGGTTAGATAAAAAATTGCGGTTTTTTTTCGTTGATTTAAAATGTTTAATTAATACAAAAATATCAATATTTTGTTTTTCAAAATTATTATTATTAAAATATTTTTAATAAATTGTTAAAAAATTTAACATGATTTTAATTATTTTTGCTGTCCTCTATAATTTCGTGTCCATCGTGTTTTTTTTTTTTGTATGATTAATAGGAAAAATTATATATTGGCATGAAAGATGAATGTGACATTTTACGGACTTTAATTGCAATTTATTGTCTATAATAAAAATAAAATCAATTTTTGATTTAATTTTGCTTGCATGTGCGGGTATTAAAATTGATGTAACTAAATAATAAAGTCACAATTACACACACATTTAAACCTGCTCTTAATACATGCACTCTAAAGCACACAAAAATACACTCACGTACATATGTATGCACACACGGAATATTTTATGCTTATAAATAAATGAAATAACTGTTCATTTGCTAATTATCCATCAGAGAATTAAAATGAAAAGAACAACAAAAAAAAAACTGTGAAAATGGGTAAAACGTGTAAACATCAAAATATAATTACCGACATGTTTGTCCTCTGAAAATTGGTCTGAATGTGTTCAATTGTCGTGTAAATTGTTAGCTAGTGTTTGTATGACAAAAGTTGAGCAGGCATTTTATCCACACACATACCGACATATATACACACATACATACATGCACATACAACTTGGTAATGCTACATGGCCATAGACAGAGGCAAATGCGTGTTTGTTTGTAATTTTAACCATAAAAAAACCCAAAAGTTATGCGCTGACCGACGAATCGAACAACCCAGCGGACGAACAAGTAAACAAACCCGCAGCCACTAGTTAATAGTATTTACATACGAGTAGTTAGTCAGTTCGTCAGTTTTTAATGGGCGAGGAGGACATGTGAGGAAGGTACGTAGAAAGACAACTTTGACGAACTACTGGCATTGGAAAGTTTCGTTGTGATTATAATCGTATAAATGCATTTAAAATGAAAATTTTTTATACTTTTGTACTTGTTCATACATTAATGATTCGGTTGGATATGTCATATACATACATACATTTATATATGTACATATATATATATATATATATATATAATATCTTTGGATCTTCCGATTAAGGAACATGTGCCATTTCATTTCTTTGTAATAGTTTCTTTGTGGCAAACAACGTCGACAATTTCTGTGGGAATCAGAGAACAGCGATGAGAGTGAAAAAGTGAGTTGACTTCAATCACGACTTATAATTTCTTTTACTTATGCGCACTCATACTTATTGCAATGTTGTCTATGAACATATTCACTCGAAAGTTTTGAAGTGCGCATCGAAGTGACGTTGTTGATTTCGACTCTCCTTAACTCAATGCCTATTGACGATGCAAAATAAGTATGATTCACAATGCGAACTTTGCTTTCGAACATTAAAGTGCTCATTATGAGGTTATGTGTTTCTGTGTTGCTTTTTTTTTTGTTTTTTTTTTGCACGTGTTGAAAAGCAACGCTATTCACTACTGTTGTATATTACTAGGAAACTGTTTAATGACTAAGCTTTTAAATAAACATACTCGTACATGCATGAGTTGAGTGAGCTGAATCAATGTGAGTAGTATAAGTATTTTCCATAAACATTATGACTGACTATGGTGTCGACGTTGCTTTCCTATTTATTTCAACCTATACCTATAAATCAATCTCATCGTGAGTATGCGTAAATCAGAGTAGTTGAGTTTAAGGCCATGACTCACTACCCTACACAATCGCACGATCTACGAAAAAATACGGGCCTGACCTGATGAATTGTTATTGTTCTTTGAACATTTTCATATACTCCATCATGCCACGGTTGTATTTTCTCAAAAATGGCTGTGTATGATAGTGTATCACAGATTTTATATTTAAAGTTTCATGAGTCAGTATGAATAGTGAGAAAACGATTTATTGCCGATCACTGGTAGGAATAAAATGTTTACCTTATATCGCGATATAAGTGAATGTGCAATACTGGCAATAGGATTTTTGAAAAGAGACATTAAACAATTTTGGAATAATACATTTTATGAAATGGGGGAAAATATGAAACAAGTTATCTTATTTGGTATGTAGGTGCAATACTAAAATTATTGTAAAAGTACCAATTGCGAGTAGTAACACGGTTGTTGAACATCATATGTTATCAATAAAACTATGATGGTATATATTTTCCCATCAATTTAGTTTGTGTTGTTTTTTGTAAAAAATCAAAATTTTTTTTTTTATGCATGAATTTTTATTTATTGTATCTTCATATATGAACTAACAATAAGTATTCAAATCTTAAATCTAAAAAATATAATTAGGCCCGACCAATGTCGGACATAAGCTTAGTAGTAGTTATATATAATACATATGTAAGTAGTGATAATCAAAAGGAAAAAAAAATAAAAGTATTTTCAAGAAGTCCCATCTGGAGTGCTGTGAATAAGAGCCATTGTGTCCCTATTTTTTAGGCGGATGTGTCCAGTAAAGTTCAAAATATTACGGGCAAGCGGATTAGGATGTGACTCGAGTTTTGTTAAATATTTGCCAGCGTATTTTGCAATTTCTTCAGTCACTAGTGGCATATTCAAATCACGATGTATATTTGAATTTTTGATGTACCATAGAGCCGATGTTATCATGCGTAAAATTTTATTTTGCTTGCGTTGAATTTTCTCTACATTTGAAGCTGAAGCAGTGCCCCATAGTTGAATTCCGTAGCACCATATTGGCTTTAAAAGCGACTTGTATATTAAAAGTTTACAGTCTAGGCTAAGTGTTGAATTTCGACCAATCAGCCAATGTACCTGAGTTAGTTTAAGTTTCATTTGAGTTAACTTAGAATCAATGTGGTGTTTCCATGTAAGTCGTCGATCAAGGTGTATACCAAGATATTTCACATGTGAATGTTGAGAAACAACTTGATTGTTAATCCGAATGGGGGAACAAGTATCTCTTCGTAAAGTAAATGTTACTTGAACACACTTTTGTTCATTTACCTTGATTCTCCATAAGTTTAACCAAAGCTCCATCTGGCTAATGTGTTCCTGGAGTTTGCGGGATGCCTCATCAGGGTTTTCATGCATACTAAGGCAGGCTGTATCGTCGGCAAATGTGGAAGTATGGATACTACTGCTCACAGGCATATCACAAGTATAAATTAAATATAAAACTGGTCCCAGTATACTCCCCTGTGGCACACCAGATGAAATTGTTTCAGGCCTACTTGTAAAGTCTCCTTCCGCAACAGGGAACTTACGGGAAATAATGTAACTTTCCAAAAGATTTAAAATGTTTATTGGTAAGTAAGTCTTCAATTTTAAAATTAGGCCTTCATGCCACACTTTATCAAATGCCTGAGAAACGTCAATGAACAGCGCAGAACAATACTTTTTTTCCTCAAAAGTTCTTCTTATAAATTGAACCAATCTGTGAGTTTGTTCAATGGTGCTATGCTGACTTCTAAAACCAAATTGATGGTCTGGTATGCACCCACTACTAATTAGAATTGGGGACAATTTTGTTTTGAGCAGTTTTTCGAAAAGCTTTGGCATTGTAGATAGTAGACTTATTGGCCTATATGACTCAGCCTTGGTTATATCTTTGCCCGGCTTTGGAATCATTTAACCTTGGCAAGTTTCCAGTTGTGTTGATAATACTCCAGTCGTAAAATAGCATTAAATATGAATAACAGGATTCTCATTGCAATACGAGGCAAGTTCATCAGCATCTGATTACTAATTCCATCAATACTCGGAGCTGTCTTCGGCTTGAGTTCGGCAATTAATTTTTGTAAATCACGCGTCTTAAACTTTATTTGTTGACGGGGTAGAGCGACTATATTCGGCAAATCAGCAACACCAGTACATATATTTGGCGTAAAAACGGATGTTAAGTGCTCAGCAAATATTTTACCTTTTTCAGTATCGCTTCTTGCCCAACCTCCGGTAGATGTGCGTAGAGGTGGCTTATACTCAACGGGTGTTTTAAGCTTTCTGGCAGCGCGCCACAAGGAGTAATTAGACGCCGGTGTAACATCAAGACCCTCCAGATAATTTTTAAGAGATGCAATTTTTTCAGATGCAAGCAACTCTTGGAGTCGTTTAGTGCACTCTTTAAATCTGATTTTATTTTGTGGTGATCTGTGCTGTTGCCATTCCCTTCTAGCCCTTCAAAATAGTCAAATTTAAGCAAATGTTACATGCATCACTTTTCATTACTTAAATTTCAATTTAACAATAAAAAATACAAAGGCTCTCTCTCCCACACACTGAAAACCAGACCAGAGCTGGACAGTGGTAAAAATATCCATTACGTAATCGATGATATCAGTAATACTTAGTAGCAGTCAGTGATGATTCGTTCGCTTATTTTGGTATTTAGATTTAACATAAAAGTGTCATAGGACGCGTAAGTGGTGCGCTCTCGCTTACAAAGTAAGCTACGATGTCAGTACGTACCGCTAGCATTGCGCTTACAACGACAGCGGAGTTGTTGATCTCCGCTAATTCAAGGCGAATTCATATAACTGTTGGCTCGTGTGTCAAAAGTTGTTGCCGATAAAGAGAAGGCAAGTGACAATATTTACTGTCGCCTCGATGTGACGCCGACAACGCCATTCACAATAAGGGGGATAATTAGGACTCATTTCATTTGTTAGGGTAAAATATTATTCGTAATTATATCATTGTGACACATTCTATTGAGCGTTGTTTCATTTCCTCTTAGAGAGCTTTAACTCAATATCAGACAACCTTTTGTTCAAGAAAAAGTACTCGTACAATTTGACTTAATAAGTCACAGCTGAGAACTTAAGGAATTTACTAACTTGTGAGGTAGAGTTATGTAACTCTTGACCGAGAGCTAAGTAAACTATTGGCAGCTTGTTTTACAACAACTCGCTTCATTTCGTGTTTCTATGAAAAAAAAAGATGTGTATAATCATTAGACTTATTAATGAAGACACTTCGGTAATAAGGAAAAAGTGCTTAAGTCATACTTCACTATTTGCAGAAAGCACTCTTAAACTTTCAAGTCGATTTTCAGAAACTTTGCCAGTGAAATTTCAAAATTCGGTGCTCACTTTAATTTTTTTTACGAAAATATGGTTCTACGCAATATAAATAATACATTCAAATATGCAAAAACATAAGCTAACTAATCTATGGGATTATGAGTCGAAAATAGGTAAGCACCAAGTACTTCCTGAAGAGGTAGTTTTTAATATGAAGATAACAGCAGTGCCGTTAACTCAAAATTAGCTTTTCTCGACTTAAGCACATTTTTCTTGTAACCACAAATATATGTATGTACTTATTTATTAACATTTTACTTTTTCGGTGGAATTTAAGAAATTTTAATAACAAACTAATCGACGAAGGTTTACCGCGAATAGCGGTGTAAGTGACAAAATTATGTTCTTAAAAACAATGATGGTAAAAACTTTTATGCACTTTATAAGGTCTTGTTCCGTAAACCGAATACGAGTAAATTTTTCGTTTAAAAAAATTAATAATGGTCCTGCAGACGTTTTAAAAATCTTACACGATAATTTTCTTTCAGAAATGATATTTAGGAAACTATATAATAAAAAATTAAAAAAAAAATTAAAAAAAAAAATATTTCTATTGGCGGAGTTAGTTTTCTAAAATCGTGTGGTTTCAATCTCATTGCTGATAGATAATTTTATAACTTCTTTCCTTTTAAACCTCTGTTACATTTATTAATTACTTACGACAATTTTGTTCATATCATTTTGTTAGTTACGAGTACTTACCACGTTCTTCCACTAAATGATTTCTTCTAATAGTATTTTGACGGCGATATGATGCATAATTTAAGATGGTTTGATAGTTGTGAACAACACAAGAGAGTAATATTAACGTTAAACTGTGAATAAACAGGTTTTTGCAAAATGTGTCGGTTACAACATTATTCGCGGCCTTGCTGCAAATGCTTGCTAACCAACCAAACTACATACATACATACTTACCACATCTTAGCAAACTTATTCTCAATACAGAAAACACTTAAATATTTTTCAATTGATTTGTTTTATTCATTCGTTAATTAAATTAAGTTATTTTTCTCTCACTTTATTTTAAAACGTTTTATCATTACAATTAATTGCTAATTAAATAAACTAATTGGTATGATGGTACAGACACAAAAGGTCGCATTCATTTTATTGATTGAATGCATTTACTATTCAATTCATATAAATTAATATTGTATTCATATATTAGTTATAAACTATTTTGCACAAGTGTTTTATCGCTAAAGTGATTTGATATTATAAAAAAAAATTATTTTTATTTTATTGCATAACTGTACATAAGAAAACGTGATTGAAATTGAAAAAGTTATACGTATGGATCTTATACATTTATATACAAAACATTAGAATTTAAAAAATAAAAATAAAATAAAAAAAACAAATTAGGAATTTATCACAGTAATAAATTTACTAAATGCTAATTTATACTTCCATTTACACACACACACACTGTAACACGTGAAGTTATGCACTCACACATGCTTTGCTTACACACATACCCTAGAGGAACTTAAACCCATTTGTAAGTAACTTCAAACTGGTTTTTTAATAACCACAACTGGTTGATTAAGTGACTTTTTTCCTTGTCGCCGACTCACTATTTTAACATAGGCATATCATAGGCGGTAGTCAATTGGCCATCTCTGCATGACTTTTAAATTGACTACTAACTACTTATTTTTCAACCAATTTGTAGTTAATTAATATTATAGCAACAAAAAGATATATGTATATTTATATAATATATATTCACCCTTATTCCATTTGTCGACATCGACGTCACTTTAACACAATACTAAAAAATTGGGGCTTGTATGCCCGTTCTCGAAAACAACTGACTCCTGTTGGCAGGCTAATGCCATTTTCTAGAATTAAGGGAACGGAAATATATTGTCATTAGCACAAAATTGTTCTCGAGAGCGAGTAAACAAGCCCCAATTTTTTAGTATTGTGTTAAAGTGACGTCGATGTCGACAAATGGAATAAGGGTGATTATATATATACATATATATTCATATATATCTATGTAAATATATAAAGACATATATGTCTATATAAATATTTATTATTATTATATTCACTAAAAATAAAAAATTCGTACATACATATATGTATATGTACATAAATATGTATATCCATACATAGTCCTCGTCCATACAGTGAAACATTTGCTGCAAAACATTTTTATTTTTATTTTTTTATTTTTATTTCTCATCAGAATGAGGCGAGAATGACGTACTCGACAAGAACTTCGTGTACGTGAAACAAAGTACCCTTTGCCATTCCTCTTTCCCCCTTCATAGACAAACTCAAAAATTTTGCAGCAAATGTTTCACTGTATGGACGAGGACATACGAACCGCTCATAGAAAATATTATTGAAATTATTTAGTTTTTTTTTTCAACACAAACATTTGGCATTTGATTTCATGGCATGCTTCTTTTGGTTTTTTTTATTTTCTTTTCATTTACTTATTTTGCTTTTATTTATTTCTTACGTGTGCTTCAATATGTTTGGTTGATATCTGCTTGAGATTTAAACCAATTTGTAGTCACTTGCAAAATAATTAATTTATAAGTTAGTGGTTTTTCTCAACTGATTATTTTATTTACTACAGGGTATTGTTTCATATGTGCAGTTGTATGTGTGCATATGTGTGTGTATTCGTTAAAGTTTGCATATGTAACATGATTTTGTAGGTATGAAAATTTATTTATTTTATAAAAAAAAAACTGTTGATTTCTTGCAATATTGAAAAATCTGGTGTTATAACTTAAACATTTAATAAGACTTAACAACTAAGTAAACTTAAATCGATAATCGATAATAGAAACTTTATTAAATTATTTAATAAGAAGTATACATATTTGCACTTAACCCCTTAAGTTTCAGTTTTTAAAATTATGTTTAGAAGTCTAGTCGATTTTTGGAAACTGCTGCAAAGAAACATAATATAGAAATTAAAATCGAACTGATGATTGTAAGAGTAACTATGTACAAACATATCGCTCATTTATTGCAACATAGTGATATCACAAAAAAAATTATTTTTTAATCGTATTTTACCAGGTGTAAAAGTCTCATACAACTCAACTCTTGAGAAAATTAAATTTTTTAACATCTTTACTGATAGATTTGAAAATTTTATGCTAATTTTGTCAATATATTGCAATAAATAAGCCATACATAGAAAGTATTTGCTTTTATGTGCAAAAAAATTATTGAAATGATAAAAATAACTTCGTGGAGGACTGTCCCTACACGAGAAATGATTACTTTTCACGTGATTTGAAATTACCTTGCGCAATGCATAAGCAATAAATTGTTGTTGCAATTAAATCAGCGTACTTATCTAAAGGTGCAATCAGACCTGCCATAGCCATAAACATAGAAAACAGCCTTTCGAACCAAACTAATGGGCAACACTCTAGTTGATTATATGCGACTCGCCATAACGCGATAGCCATTACCATAGAAAACAATTTAATTTTGCTTTGGTTATGGCTATGGCACGTCTAAGTGCACCTTAACTGAGAAGTGACTGAAAAAAGCTCATCCAACATGAGCATAATTTTGCATGAAATATTACTTCAGTAGAATGTTCTTAAACATGACTTCAATTGATGGAAAGTTATTTGTTAAATTTCGAT
The DNA here is from genome assembly GCA_944452675.1 of Tachina lurida. Taxonomy (NCBI): domain Eukaryota; kingdom Metazoa; phylum Arthropoda; class Insecta; order Diptera; family Tachinidae; genus Tachina; species Tachina lurida. The sequence continues at coordinate 99,535,934 of OX101754.1, forward strand.
AATTCCCAATTATTTATTATACGTTTTTTTTTATTAATATCTGAAGCTTTTCAAAACTTAAGCTATTGAATTTATTTATTTTGAGAATTACCATAAGTACTTCAGTAAATACTCTTAATTTTAGTAAATGCATATCTCGTAATTTCAGCACAAATATTTCGCACGCTCGCATGTTTGCTTTAAAACAGCTACGTCCAAGGCATATGCACAATGTACAACATCCACAACAACAACATAACAGACAGCAATGCTTGCTCTTACTTTGCAAAGAAACAAGAACAAATTTAAGAGCTTTCAAAGCTTTTTACCTCAATTGCAAATATCAGTGTATGTGTGTTTGGACGTAGCTGATTCATAGATATGAAATAACAAGACACCTCATAAAATCAAGAAGATTTCCTTATTAAAAAAAATCAATAAGATGCTTTACACATAATCATATAGGAATCTAATAAAATCAAGAAGAAAACCTTATTGAAAAAAAAATTAATAAGATAACATAATAAAATAAAGAAGAAAACCTTTTTTAAAAAAATCAATATGGCAACTTAATCAAATCAATAAGAAATCCCTATAGTTTACAATTTATAAGAAAACCTAACAGAATCAAGAAGTTTTTCTCTATGGATTGTTTTTTTTTTTTGGTGCCAAAAAAAAGTTGTGAATAATAAGATTTCTTCTTAATTTTATGTGGTTTTCTTCTTGATAAAATGAATAAGATTTACCACATAAAAACAATAAGCAATCTCTATGAAAAAATCTTTGCTTCTTTCTGCTGGGATACCCCTTAGCCTAAAAACGTTTCATAGAGGAAATCTTCTTGATTCTATGAGGCAGTTTTTTCTCTGTGTGTAAATTTGAGCGTAAACAGGTTTAAAACTTATTTTTTTTAACCCTTAAACAAAAGATTATACTACATCGCGAAGGTTGAAGCTTTTAATTGGAGAAAAATTATTTACGTGTATTAGAAATTTATGTTACTCACCTTTCTTAAAACATTCACTTTGAGTGTGAACTATTAGCTTTTAAGCTTGTATTCAGCTTTTAAACTGGTGGTACAAAACCTGCTGCTGACAATTGTTGGCTGTAAAGACGAAATTCCAAGTATGTATCGTGTTAATGTGAAATAGTTTGTGAATAAAACTATTTAAATAACAATATAAAATAATAAGATTTTAATGATAAGATTTTAATCATAAGATTTTATCATAAATGGTTAAAGGTTAAAAAGTAATTCTTTTTAACTTCTGAGCACAATAAAAACACTTCCATTAAAAAATTTTTTTTTCATATTTTTACCATTATCTTGAGCTCACTCCAAAATTATAAGATACACCAAAAAAAAAAAAAAACTAAAAGCTATATAATATCCAGAGCCTATATTCAATAAACGCCAACTCAAAAAAGATAACTTTTGAGTAGAGCAATTTGAATTTTGTTTAACCTTTTTTCCCTGTTCAGGTCCATAGGTAGCAAACCGTTCAAAATTCAAGGAAATAGTCCACAACAAAATTGTTTATTAGATCTCAATAAACAACTTTCTAGAACATATTAACTTCCTAGGAATGAGTCTTCACACCGTTTAGGTAGCGCTTAAATAGCCGCATAAGTGAAAACTTTCCCAACAAATTTTTTCATTTGTTTGGAAACTTTTCAGTTTTGGGACTACCCAAAAGGCTTGAAGAATCATTCCTAGGAAGTTCATATGTTCTAAGAAATTGTTTACTGAGATCGTAAGTACATTTTTGTAGTTGATTGTTTCCTGGAATTTTGAACGGTTTGCTACCTATGGACCTAAACAGGGGAAAAAAGGAAAAAAATAATAAAATTTTTATAAATTTTTTTGCGATTTTGATCTTAAAAAAAGAAGTTTTTTGATTTTATATGTTCAAAATGTTTGTGCTATAACTTTGCCGCAGAGAGTAAATCAAAATTCCGTGACATTAGTGGAAGAGGTTTTAAGTCATCGAGTTATTCATGAGTTCATGAAAAGCAACATATTTGCCAAGTTTTGATTTTATTGGTGTATAATTTGCTATCGATAATGACTAAGAAATATCGATTATTTTCAAGTATTAATCTCTTGCAGAGTAAAAACATCGATAGTCACAAAAAACAATAACTATCGATAGTATCCATTATGACATCGGCAGTTTTCCACTTCTGCTAAGCTTCAGCCATAATGTACTCGTAGTCTGCTAAACCGAAGTAGAGTTTCATTAATTTTGTTAATTGGAAAAAATTAAATTTTTGCAACTCCGATGACTGATATCTTTACTATGGTAATATGTGCAAAATTATTTCTGAATATGTTTCAAAAGACAAAATGCAAAATAATATACATATGAATGGAAATTTCTTACGTTGGTACGATGGTTTAACTTTTTTGAGCAAAATAAAAAAGAAATCTTCATAATCCTATAACTATAGATATTACACATTCGTACAAATCTTTACCAATGTGCTAAGTGTCCTATTACAACTAAGTTATCTAAGTTATGAAGGATATTCTACATTAGCTACGTCCAAGCCATATCCACAATGTGCAAACTTTTACAAAGGAGCTTTTGTGCTTTCCCACCGATGAGAGCCCAATAGCCAATCAGATCTCGGCGACAACACTTGCTTTTACTTTGAAAAGAAACAAGAACAAACTTATGAGCTTTCAAAGCTGTTTACCTCAAATGCAAATATCAGAGTATGTGTGTTTGGACTTAGCTGCTCTACATACATGTTTAAAGTACCAAAAGGTGGGAACTAAAAGAAACTTAAAAAAATGGCTTTCAAAAATTCTTACCTTACCTTTTGAAAATTTCTTTATATGGCTGCTGATCGTGGTCATTGGAGGAAGCGGAACTGCAACTACTACCACTCGAGTTCTCATCTCTCGGTGAGTAGTCATAAGAACGGGAGTAGGCCAAATTGTAGGGGATATTATTGCTGTGGCTATTGATGTGATGGTGGTGGAGGTGGTTGTTGGTGGTGTGGCTGTTGATGTTGTGGCAGGTAGCGGTCATATGGGCTTGCGTAGCGGTAAGCAGAAGATTCGTGGCCAATTGGACGTTCGGGACTTTCATATTCGGTGGAGTTTGGGGTGGAGTATCGGGTTGGGCTTCGGGAAACCCCATCCCCCGTTGTAGGATCGAGGAGTGATGATGTTGCTGCTGCTGCTGCTGTAGATGATGCTGCTGCTGCTGTTGCGTAAGATGAGAGTTTGGTATTGGGGTTGTTAAGGAAGCTGCCACTGCTGCTGCTGCTGTAGTGGGTGGAGTGGTGCGGGTATGTTGCTGAGATATGCTGCTGGTGTGATGGCTGTTGTGAGAGCTGTTGTTGTTGCTGATGCTGTTGCTGCTGTTGTTGTTGTTGTATGCTGTGATATTGTTGGTAGCCATAACTCCTAGAAAATTCTCGTAAGCTGTAGAGTGCCCCCGTGTATAAGGACTTATGTTGTAATTTCCAGTCATCATATTGCTGCTGCTGTTGCTGTTGTTGCCGTTGTTGCCGTTGCTGCTCGGTATTAAACTGCTCATTTGTTGCAGCTGCTGCATGGGATGTTGCAGCTGCTGCTGCTGCTGGTGATGTTGTTGCCGCTGTTGCTGTTGGGCCATGAAAGCTGCCGAGTGTGGTGGTGGTGTTTTGCTGGCGACTGTGTCGGCTAAACTCCAGATTTTCGGCTTGCTGGCTGGAATTGGTACGCCACAGTCCCGGCTCATGGGGTTTTTTGACTCGTTACTGTCATGTTTGCTGCCCACTAAACTTTCGGCCGCCGCTTGGGCATAACCCGAGGAAAACATTGTTTGCTGGTGCTGATAATAAGCCGGATGTTGATGGTGATAAGGATGATAGCCGTGCGGGTGACTAGTAGCGTGATAGCCAGAGCTGGGAAAATTTAAGCTCATTCTTAAATCACCCGCATGATTGGGGTTCTTAAGATGCTCATCTTCATCGGCTTTATCCAAATCTGTTTTTATATGAAATTAAAAATAAATTATTATTTAAAGAAAATTGTGTATATAATTTATCATTGTTTTTAAATTGTGCTAATAAGCCTGTACTGACCTTTTCTGCTAGCCAAATTCATTTGACCGCCCATTTGTGAGCTACCGCCATGCATTTGAGTGGGTTTTCCCTCATCTATGTCCTTGTCGTCTTTATCGTCATCGGAATTCATGCCGTCATCATCATCGTCGGTGCGATTCTTTGGCTCCCAGGTCATTTTATTTTCTTTTTTTAAACGTCTTCGGGCATTGGCAAACCACGTTGACACTTGCGTTAAAGTCATTTTAGTTATTATGGCCAACATAATCTTCTCTCCCTTGGTGGGGTAGGGATTCTTCTTATGCTCATTTAGCCAGGCCTTCAAGGTGGCAGTGGACTCTCTTGTGGCATTTTTGCGTCTAGCAGCCAAATCATAAGAGGCACCATAACTAAAAAGAGAATAAAAAATTTTAAATATTTTTAGTGCTTTAAATCTTAGCATAAAAAATATTTAAGAATTTAAACAATACTCGTATCCTTTAAATCCTACTGCTGCCGCACCACTACAGTTTTTCAATGAACCTTATTTTAGTCTTTATTTCAAAAAGAGAAAATAAAATCTTGTTGTTTCTTTTATTTGTTGGTTATTCTCTGTGGTTTTTTATTTAATCATTCTTTTTTCAACAGATTTTTATAGCCGCTAGTTGCTGCCAGGCACTTGCAACACCGCAGTATGTGCACTGAATTTAACAATCTCGTTGAAAGATGTTATTTGCTGTAGCTGCTTTATTTTCAGTTAATTTTTTTTTCTAGCATTTTTTATGGCTTATAATGTGGCAATAGCAGCAGTGTAACGTTAGCAAGGACATTGCCCAGTGTTGGCTGGTTATTATGCGTTTTGGGTTTTAATAATATTTCTCTTTAGATGTTTTTTTCCCGGTTGTTTATACTTTTTTACAAAATGCATTTAAAATGGAAGAGTGTTGTTTTCAAGTCTTTATCTTTATGATAAAAAACATTGTAGCAAGAATATTAATTTATTTTTATATGCAGTGTAAGAGAGTGTGATATAGTTACATGCATTCAACAAAAGATTTTATAAATTAAGCTTTAAAAAAACTGAAATCTTTTTTAAGTAAAGGTTGCGTATGATTAATAAATATTTAAATGAATGAAAATAACAATCATGCGCTTGTACATCTATTAACAAATTAAAGTACTTAAATTTAAAAGCTTTAATAGCGCATTTAAAGTGTTAATAAAAAGAAGTTGGAGAAGTTGTTAAACAGGATAAACATAAATTATGAATAACTGCCTAACTACGGAGTCAAAAGATCATCTGCATGAAAGTATGGATTCAGCACCATAAACTTTTTGTTACAAAGAAAACGATAATTTAAAAATTGGTATTTATTTTATTCTACTAAATAGTACAGTCAGGAAACCAAGTTTCTAAGCCAAGAAGAAAAAAAATTTATTTATTTTTTGAACAAAATATAAAATAGAGCTAAATTTTTAAATTTCTTTTTATTTGGAACACTTCAAATTTTTCTTTAAAATGTTGCAACTGCCAAAAAAAAACCTTTTAGTGTAAAAGATCTACATTTTTAAACAAAAAGTTGTAATTTCATTCATTCATTTTAAATGGGAATGGAGGTATTTTTATTTAAAAACTAGCGGTCTTATATACATAAAGAAAAAACTTTTTCAAATCAACTATAAGACATTTTTAGTTTTAAAAAGATATTATTTTTTAATAACTAATGTGCTTATATAGGGTTATTTTTATTTTTTTGTTGCAGCAACTTTTTGTTTTTTAGTGCAAAAGAGCGAGACGGGAATACAAAAAGTATATATTTCTATTTCAAAACTCTCACACATATTCAAGAATTGATGCAACAAAAATTGCAAGTCTGGACTGGGACTAAGAACTTTTGGATTTGAAATCTATGAAATCTTTTTCATAGAAAGATTTGATAGAACGATCTATATAATTCAGTGTTTAAATATGATTTTATGTAAATGTTGACCGCGGAGACGTCTCAAATGGTTCATACACTGGGTCAAATTTTGACATACTCTCTTTCCACCATATCGTCCGGTATCTCACGAATAAATTTTTCAATATTGTCTTCCAGTGCGTCAACCGTTGCGGGCTTGTCCCTATAGACATTAGCTTTAATATATCCTCACAAAACGTAGTCTAAAGGGGTTAAATAGCACGATCCAGGCGGCCAATTGACCGGCCCCAAACGTGAAATAAAATGTTCACCGAACTCGCCTCTCAATTAGACCATTGTTTTGCGTTATGTGTGGCATGTAGCACAGTCCTGCTGAAACCACATGTCCACCAAGTCCAGATTTTCCACTTTGGGCAAAAAGTAAGTAACAGAAACCCAGTTCCCTCGAATGGCGCAGAATCGATAACGCACGGTCATCAACAACACTAGTGAATGGAGCTGCGATATTTGCCTTTATCAGCAATTTACATATGCGTGCTGTATTCCGAATACCCACCTCAGAAGGTCAAAACAAAAATGTAGTGGAAGTTTTTTTATAAAATAAATAATATTTATGGCCTATTTCCCACCTGTGAAAGATAACGTTCGACTTAAAATTTATATTGAAAACAACAATAAAATGGAAAAATTTGTTTTTGTTTTCAATATAAATTTTAAGTCGAACGTTTTCTTTCGCAGGTGGGAAATAGGCCATTATATATTTTCTGATTTTAAAGCTTTTGTAAGTGAATTTTCGTCACGTCCCTAATGACAAATTTATTTGTATTTAGAAAAGCTTTAAATATAAAATCACTTCATGTAATGATTAAGAAACATGAAATCAACAAACTCTTTGATTTACTTCATTTCTTTGTTGGGTATTTATAATTTTTGCTTACAATTTTAGCAGACAAATTTCGGACTTAGATCTTAAAACCTGAATTATTTTTCGATTCATGTGCTCTTAATAATTCCATGATATATTCTGATAGGTATGAAAAAATAAAACAATCCATCTTTTAGATTAAGGGCCAATTTCACCAACTCTATTTAAATGTCAATTCATATTTAAATGTCGATTTTCATTAATTTTTTGTATGGAAAAACTACTTTTAAATATAAAATTATATATTTAAATAAATTGGTGAAATTGCCTCTATAAAAATACCAAATATTAGTCAGCACAGCCCCCGTATTCCGTAAGTCGCTAAAGCTAAATTTGATCGCTAAAATGCTGAACAAATATAAAATTAAAAATTTCGGCGAATTATATTTTTAAGCCATTGCCTGATTTATCAATAGACGTTTGAAAATTGTATTCGTAGCCGAAAATCGGAAAATCGACTTTATAGGTTCTTAGCGATAGATATTTAACTTTAGCAACTTACGGAATACGGAGGCTGATTTCTTAATCAGGCTTAAGTCCGCTATTTTCAATTCTTATTAAATGAAACGTTTTTTTATTATTGATTAATATAATAATGTGTGTTCTTTCCCTCAGTTAAAGTTTAATTTAATTTCTCTTATCATCTTTAGATAAACACATAAATAAATTTTCCTATGAAATCTTAGAAAATCATTAGAATTTTCTGCTGCTAAAATCACTTACTTATCTCAAAATAGGTGGTTTTGAAAGGCTATTTAAAGACCTCAATTAAGAATGTAACACAATGCAATGCACTAAAATAACTTACGCTGTTATATGTGGAAATCGCAGGGAATGTTGCTAAGAAAAATTATTTGTTTAAATTATATTTTTAGTGATAAAGGCTAAAGCAAATCATCTTAATTGCCTGAAAAAATATATTGAAAGAAATACGATCTAAAGTCTAAGAGAAAAAAATAATTATAAATAAGTTCGAACAGCTCTTGGAATTTAGCAAAATAATAAAATATCAAATACTCACTCACTTCTAAAATAATTGTGCCAAAAAAAAAAAACGACTTCGATGCAAGGAGCTGATAGAACATTTAAAAAAAATTATGGGACCAAAAAAAGTTTGAAAATCCTTTGGTTAAGAAGAAGTACGTGAAACATAAAATTAAATTTTAATGGGTGTGACTCCGCCCATTTTTTTAAATGCCAGGCTGTGTGTTTTTCAGAGTTCAGGGTGTAAGTAAAACTAAATATTAAATATTAATGGGCGCGACCTTGCCCATTTCTTAAATTGAAGATTGTGTCTATTTTATAGCTGAAGGTGTGTGGTAAGTTTCACATAAGTAAAACCACGTGAAATATAATAATAAATATTAACAGGCGTAGCTCCGCCCATTTTTTCAAGTTTAAAATAAAAATTCTGAAGATCTTCTTCTTGCAGGCCTTATTTAAGGCCAGCTAAAGAAATTTTTTTAATCAATTACTATTCTTATCCAACTGCTAAATAATGCCCCATTAAATGCCTTGACTCTTTCGCATAAAAGATGCGATACACATGCCACACTCCCTCCTATGAGAAGGGAGAAGAGAAGGACTAACATGTTTTGTTTTGTTTTGTTTTTTTACCAAAGCAAAAGCAGAATCCACTAATTTGAAGGCCTTTCAGAATCGTCGGCGAAAGAAGCGGGATAATAAGGCCTAATCCGCAATGACAATGCGTATAAAAACATATGAGTATGGAATGTAGTGAGCACGTCTTGTATATTGAAAATAAGGAGTAGAGAGGCCTTCTATAAGGTATCTTTACTCCTTCTTGCTCCCGCTTAATTAGACTATTTTACCATTTTGTAGTTTAAAAAAAACGACGATTAAATTTCAAAGTTCTTAAATTGTTTGGTTTTTGGTGGTTAAGTTGGTTCAAAAAAGCGTAAGGAAAGCTAATTCTCAAGTTTGATTTGGCATCGCAGTATATAAAGGAGCATTTGCTTAAAGTATCGGGCAGAATGCTCCAACTCCATCCTACATTCGGTCACTGACACTGACACGTTGAGTTATGAGCCATCCATCCCAACAGGATTTGGAATGTAACGATGCAGTAAAATAAATGAAGTATGAAGAATAATTTAAAAAATAGTTGTGTAGATTTTGTATGAGTTTCATAGGCGGTGGGTGTGGCCGATTTTGATGAAACTTGGAATGGGTCTTTTTTTATACTAGATAGTGTATTAAAGTACTAAATTGGAAGAATTGAATAGCAAGATTTGTATGCGGCAGGCGTGGCTGATTTGCATGAAACTCGGCGTGCGTTTTCTTATTATTTTGGAAAGTGTATGTATTAAACTTGAAGACTTCTGCTTAGATAAGGAACATTTTATGGTAACAAAATTGATTTGGCTATCATGGGTGGCAGGTCGTGGACTTTTTTTTTGTTCTGGAAAGTATATGTACCAAATTTAACGACTTCTGCTTGAAAAGAAATCTATGCGAATAAATTGAATTTGATATCATGGGCGGTGGTGGGCGTGCCAGATTTTGATGAAACTCGGCATGCGTTTCTTTTACTGTGAAAAGTGTATGTAGCCAATTAGAAGACTTCTGCTTGAAGGGAAACATTTAATGCAAAAAAACAGATTCCGATATCATGGGTGGTAAGCGGTGAGCGTGGCCTATTCCCAAAAAAATTGCCACTGCAGCTTCATCATCAGCGTTTTTTTGTGTTTGTTACACTGTGTGTGCTGTCAGTTGATGTTGATATCTGCTTTACATACTCAGTCATTATTGCAAACGGAATATGAGAATTGTTTTAATTCATCTTATTATAATTTGCTGAAAGCTTTTTCTGTACTGAAAGCGCAATTTTAGCATCTTTAAATTTACAACAGTCTAGCAATTGTCCTTTATTATTTTACTAATTATGCAGTTGTTAATTAAAAGGAAAAATTGTATGCGATAAAATCAATTTGGATTGCATGGCCGTTATGCGGCGGGCGTGGTCGATTTTAATGAAATTCCCAAATTGTATTTTTTTAATTTAGTAAATTTATTGTCCAGCAATAACTTTCAATGATCTAGGACCACTCCTAATCGTTATTGCATCAAAATGTTTGATGCCGTTCCACTGTGTCAGTCATTACCATTTTGTCATATTTTCAAAAGTTTGGTTATAATGTACAGTTCAATCATATATAAAAAGCAAATCTTTTAAAATATACACTCAGGGAAAAGCTGCAACTTAAAAATAAGAACGCCTCCCATTAATTCAACAATTTTCAATATAATAGAAAATGTATGTATGTTGAGATACTTAAAAATAAATAATATTATGTAATAATTTAATACTGTAAATTAATATTTTTCCATATTGAAATAAAAAATTTTAACATGCACAGAGAAAACAGTGCCTAGTAGACACCTCATAAAATAGAACAAAATTAATAAGAAATCACAGTGGACCAAAACACAGAAGAACGCTGATGAGGAAGGTTTAGTGGCCTTCGAAAACGGCTGGCTGTTCCGTTCAACTATGTGTTGTTGTCAGAATATTTACAACTAACTTTGATGTTATATGTTCATTAATAATTATCACATGTAATTTGGCTTAAAATGCGTTACGAACTTTAGCCTATTCAATTCATAAGAATATAGAAACAAATACAGTTCGAAAAATAATAATTAAATTAACTAGAAATCGCTATGTTTTTTTCAATAAGGAAATCTTATTAATTTCATAGAGAAAACCTTTTTGAACAAATCAATAAGAAATCTTGTAGTTTTTATGAATAAGATAGATTTTTTCAATAAGGATTTCTTATTGTTTTTATGAACCGAGCTCATAAAAAAAATGTATGTCTTTATTCTTTGTGATTTGCTTATATGTATTTTCATTTAAATTGTATACCACATACATATTTATGTATGTATGTATGTATGTATGTATGTAGTATATTGTAGATGTTATTTATTTACACATACAAACTTCTGACTGATAGACAAGCACTCTAACCAATATGCTAACAAGCAGCCTGAATAACTATTGAAATTATTGTGCAAACATTCTTATACAAAAATGAAAAAGATCATGAAAAAAATTGTCTGTGTGTCTATTTATAGCAGCTACGTCCAATCCATATGCGCAATGTGCAAACTTTTACAGAACAGCTTTTATGCTTTCACACCCCGGCGAGGGTACAACAGCCACAACAACAGCACACCAGACAATAATGCTTGCTCTTACTTTGCCAAGAAACAAGAACAAATATAAGAGCTTTCAAAGCTGTTTACCTCAAATACAAATATCAGTGTATGTGTGTTTGGACGTAGCTGATTTATAGACATGAAATAACAAGACACCTCATAAAATCAATAATATTTCCTTATTAAAAAAAACAATAAGATGCTTTACACATAATCATATACGAAGGTAATAAAATCAAGAAGAAAACCTTTTTAAAAAAAATCAATAAGGTATCCTAATAAAATCAATAAGAAATCCCTATAGTTTACAATTTAAAGAAAACCTAATAGAATCAAGAAGTTTTTCTCTATGGATTGTTTTTTTTTTTTTGGTGCCAAAAATAACGGAAATTGAGTAAAAAAAGTTGGAAATAATAAGATTTCTTCTTGATTTTATGTGGTTTTATTCTTGATAAAATTAATTAGATTTACCACATAAAAACAATAAGGAATCTCTATGAAAAAATTTTCGCTTCTTTATGCTGGGATACCCCTTAGCCTAAAAGCGTTTCATAGAGAAAATCTTCTTGATTCTATGAGGCAGTTTTTTCTCTGTGTGACTAGACTTTCGTTAATGTTTCTTATTCAATATGGTTTTAATTGATTTTAAGCTGTTTTTTTCTCTGGGTGTACAAGCCGAAAAGCATAGCAATACCGAAATGTTTTCCATAAAAATTAATTTCAATGAAAAATTGCAATATTAATTATAGAGGAAAGCACGCATTTTTGTTTGCCTTAAAAGCTAATAAAAGTTTATGTCTTAATCTTTAGCATCAACCATTTATTACAATGGATGGTTAGCAAAACAGAAGATATGAAATCACTATTTGCGTTAAAGTGCATTTCTGTTGCAGCCATTGCAAATAAAAGGTAGAAAAAAAAATTAAACATTGCATGTGTGACATTCATTTGTATGAAACGAATGCGAATCACATGAGTGATTGAATGAGCGAGCGAGTGAACGAGTTAATAATACTTATTAGTTGTTGCTGTAATTGCGTTACTGTTGCACAAAGCTGTGTGTGTGTGTCTGTGTGTGTATGTGTTTGTGTGTGTATGTATGTATATATTTGTGCACTTATTATTTCAACTCTGTAATTTGCTTATGAAGCAGACGGAAAACAACAACAACAAAACACTGAATGCACAATATGGCAACAATACCTAAAGTGGGTGGTAATTGTGTAAAATAATAAAACAAAAACTACATTTCTAAAACAAAAACAAAAACAAAATCAGTTTTAAAAAAAATTTTACACGGGTCTAAAGTTTTAAACTGTGTAATCTTGTTAACAAATCAAATACTTGTTCACACAAAACTCAAAACATAAAACAGAGCAAAGGCGTCTAGATCCCAAGGAATGGAAAAAATATTTAGCAAACTGAAAAAGTGAAATAAGCAACAATCAACAAACAAAAAATACAAAATAAATAAAAATCAAAGCCGGTACAGTACGGTTTACTAATAATAGACTAGACTGTTGGCAATCGAGATCTATGGAAAGAAACTTATGCACGACTAATGACAGCGTATGAAAATGAAAATATTTACTCAAAATAACTGAAAACCTATAATTACGGGCATTTTCAGTTTTCTATGGATTTTTCCAATGCATTAGCGTGTGTTTGTGCGTCAGCATGCGGTCGCTAAGCCCTTGTCGATGGTTTGAAAGCGCACAAAAGATACGCATTAGTTTTGTTAACATTATAAATAATTAAATTAAACAACTGCCATGACAAAACCAAAACATACACTTGTTTGAATAGAACAACACAATAATTGCCTTAGGGTGGTCACTGTTATCGTGACTTTGTGTACTTTGCAAGAAAATTGTTTTTTTTTTAAGAAATAACTAAAACAGGAAGTTTTACTTTCTAACCACTTAAACAATTTTAAAAGTAGAAACAAAGTAAATAAAATCAAATACATAAATTATTTTCTTTAACTCAGCAAAAACATGCCGCAATACCATATTTTGTTGACAAGCTTTCAATTTGCCCGCTCATAAATATATTTACATTATTCTATATGGGAACGAAAGGTGTTTTGCTATTTGCATTCTATTTGATCATATTATCTTGAATTTGTGGAATAGAAATATTAAACCTTCTTTATTTGATCAGGCTAAAGTTCGTATAACTTTGTAAGCCAAATTATATGTGATAATTATTAATGAACAAATGACACCAAAGTTAAGTGTAAATTTTCTGACAAACACGTAGTAGAACGGAACAACTAGCTATTTTCAAAGGCCACTACACCTTCATTATCAGCGTTCTTTGTATTTGGTACACTGTGTGTGGTGTCAGTTGATGTAGATTTCTGCTTTATATACTCTTCTTTATACACCAATGTTAAATCAACATGCAAAAATGTTGATTGCAAGTCATATTAAATTTATTAAAAATAATATGTTGTTTAAGTGTGTTGGTATTTATTTGCTTTGTTTCTGGCTACAATGCACTGTTGCGTTCAGTTGTGTGACTTGTTTGCATTACCAGTGAAAACCTCCTGCGCCAGGTTCGAATCCTGCAGACAAGCCAAAGTAGCTTCGCAGTTTGTATTTTTTTATACATAGCTCTTTTATATAATTTTAATTTCAATTAAATTTAATGCTAAATGCACCATCAAATGATTTTGAGTTAAAATTTAATTCATGATAGTATTTATATAACTTTATTTAAAGTTGTTGGGGCTGCAGCGGTAAGTTTGTTCATAGTGAATTTAATGAGTTTGGGCTCCAGTCTTGGCGTTGCGAAGACAAGCATACGAGTACATACAACCAATCTGAAGTAGAAATGGGCGTCGAATTTTTCCAACACGACACGACGCGAACAAGAATACCAAGACGCTCAACACGTACGAAACACGCACGAGTTAAATTTTGTCAACACGATACTGCACAACACGCACGAAATATCCAGGGCTATCATGACTAAAATTCTACGTGAAATTTCTCCCTTTTCCAATTAGAATTTTTTGTTTTCCCTATTACTTGCTATTAGTTGGAATTGTTCCCAGGAAAAATTTCACGCTGAATTTTATTCATGATATTGGTTGGTATTCGAAAATCAGAAAATTTAATTGATTTTTTTCAAGAGTCGCTTTTCAAAATATGGCACCGAGTTGGCACTGCCAGCTGATATTAATTATATACGAGTACCACCACAGCTAATACTATCGGTTTACGTACAGAACTTTAAGCTTCAGAGGCCCACACAATATCACAAATATGCTGGTGATTTTTTTTCTCTACTGGAAATCCATTCACACATACTTTACATGTAAAATCATTTCTTGTTTTTCCTGTCAATTTTGCTCAACTCGAAACGACCCGAACATGCACGAAATTAGATATCTTGTCACCAACACTTCGTGTTGGGCCGTACGTATTCGTGTCAAAAAAAAAACACGGCACCTGCCCATCTGAAGCCTGTGGCAATGCAGACAATTACGTAAGTTAAACAATTAATAAAATAAAATTACTTCTTTAAATTTAATTCATGTTCTTTTAACTTAAAACAAACTTGATTCAATATTGGTCATGGGGTTATTTCAATATCAAATTCTCACTGTTTCAACTGGAAATAACTTTGATTAGAGATGATTCTTGATTTTAATTTAACAGTAAAGCAAAAGAAAAATATTTATTTGAAGGTTACTTTAAATCATGTTGATTTAACATGAAACACATATCAAGCAAAGTCATGTTAAATGAACCTTGTTTTTGTAAATTTTAATATTAATTATTGCCGTGTGTGTGTGTATTTACTCGTAATCATGCATGATTTTGCCACAAGAAGTGATTGATTTACATCTTTAAAAAATAAATCACAAATCAAAAAAAGCATACAAAAAAATTTTCTCACTTCCTATTCATTTTGACATGCGTTAATTAAAAATTAACGAAAATGAAATATTGAAATTAACACAAAATCTTACAGTTAAACAATGAGACAAACTCACCCATAAGCCGACATTGGATCATATGAATAATATCCAGTGGTGGGCTGTAGACCTGCTGAAGTCCAGGCAGTCATCTCAGAACCCGTTGTAGAATCTTTCAAGCCATAAGGGTTGCTCTGTAATATAATATAAAACAAAAAAACAAAAAATGCAAAATTAATAATTAATCAAATAACTTAAGTAGAAAATCATCAATTCAAAGATCATGTAAAATTCAAGAGTTAATTTATTGTCAATGTTTAGCAAATGAAGACATGTGTTTATTTTATTTTTATATAATTTTTTTTTTGATGCCATAAAAAATTGATATTTTCCCACAGTCTTTGTATGGGCAAATGGCAGCAGCAACTTGTACTATACATATTTATTAATATGATTTTACAACAACATTCAATAGTTATTTATTTGTCACAAAAATTTTGTTAAACATGTTGTTTAACTCGTACATATAAAAATCCAACAAATTATAAAACATTCAATTCAATTTCCATTTCCAGCCTAAACATGTATTTTTCTCTCTTTGGCTTGGTACGTCGTCAGCTATTCATTCTCTGTTGGCATAGACTGGAATGGCTGGGCTAGATGGAGAAGACAAACAAACAGATAGACATACAGACAGACATCAGAATAACTAAACAGCTTAAATAACTTAACTATATAAAGCTTGACAAGAATAATAAATTTATATATGTATGTATATATGTATGTACATATGTATGTATGTATGTATGTACCCTGCAGGAGATCGAACTAGTGTCCAACTGGTATTTTACTAGTACAGAAGCCACCACCACTAGTTCCCAACCGTAAACTTTCCTATAACATGTTAATGCTCAAATTAGCATTGAGTGTGTTTAGAAAATTACTAGTGCCATTGGTACTAGTTTAGGACTAGTTAGTTACCAGTTCTTTTGCAAAGAAAATTTCTACAAAATTGGTGGTTTTATTCCTTTGTTACCCACTGACAACTGCTAGTTAAAATTCGCAATTATTTATCAAAATTCAAAAATACAAAAGGTTAATTCTAATTATTTGATTATAATTATTTATTGGTGAACCTAAAACTTTAATAATTGTATAATACCAATTTTCGTACAGTGCAAGTGCTCTGTTAGACAGTAAAAATTTATTTTGCAATGTGGTGCCTTGGAACTACTTCATATACTAGTACTCATCAGAACTAGTAATTTTATACAACAACTTTAACCCTTTTCGCACTAGTTCTTGTTGTTCTAGTAATTATACTAGTAGCTTTTAGACAATTGACACCTATTCTCCTGCAGGGTATTTATATAAAAAAAACAGAAATACATGTGCTCATACGTTTGTTTTCAGCTTTTTCCTGAAGCCATTTCTTTTTCAAATATGAAAAAGGTTGGCTGGAAACTATTTGAAAATAATGGTTACAAGATACGAATAAGAAAGCATAACAGCAACATTAACAACACTATTAGCAACAAAAATATCAATATGGAAAAATTTGTGGCAGCTTAATTAAAATGAAAGGAAATATTTAACATAACAAGATCATGTTGAAATTTTTTAACTCAATAATTGTTTTAAGCTGGTTTACTACTCCTCGACTCATGTGCAAGAATGCCCTAAATACATTATGTTCTAGTAGACAGGTACACATGGGAATTAAGGTTAACTAAAAGGCCGATACACTGGCCAAAAAGGGGATTCAGTTACCGGTAGAGAAAAGGGTTTAAGTTCAAATACCAATTCAAGATGTGCAAGGGATTATAGACTCTAATAGCGTTTTATTTTCTTTCAGAAGTTTCCTCTAGATTTTGTTCACGTGATATATTTCCCATGAACAAAGAATAGTGAACAAAGTTTTAAAATAGTACACACAACAACGCAAAAATGTCCGATTACAATTTTAGGGAAAGGGACTCTTATTCCCGATAAGGGTAAATAAAAAGCAGAAAACTTGTTTTTGGTGACCTTTTATAAATGAATTTTATTAAAATTATACAGGTATACATAGTTCTTTCAAATATTGTAATAAATTAAAATATTTGGTATTTATAGCGAGAACTCTCTGCCCTAGCCTCGACCTCGAAAAAAATTTACAACTTCGAAACTTTCCTATAAATGCAAGTTACATGAATACCGGCAGAAAGGAGAATGTTTTGTTTAACATTTTTTAACGCACTAATAATTCCAAATTATTATTTAACTTATTCAATAAATTTCTTTTATAAAAACTACATAAAAAATTGATTATTGAGAGGTTTATGTGGATCCTATGCGCATTTCACTGTTGCTAATGGAGATCAGAGAAGCTTTACCCAAAAATTTCTTAGAACAACTACTAAAACTTAGAACAACTATCTAAACGAATGAGAAGTACATCTAATATCAAAGTCGAAACCAGAACTCAATAATCAACATATTTTTTAATTTCTTACTTTACCCATTGCTACATTGGCTGACTGTTTTACAGCTGGAATTGTAGTTGTAAGAAGTATGTAAAGAAAATAAATGTAAATAACAACAACAGCTATTCAAGAATAGAGTGTTGCCATACAAGTATTTTTGACCTGGTGCAGTCAAGTTAATACATAATTAGTGTTTTTTTTTTTTGGAATTGTTACAATTTATTATTTATTTATTTATTTATTAATATTGAT
This sequence comes from Tachina lurida, assembly GCA_944452675.1. Taxonomy (NCBI): domain Eukaryota; kingdom Metazoa; phylum Arthropoda; class Insecta; order Diptera; family Tachinidae; genus Tachina; species Tachina lurida. Next base: position 99,553,628 of record OX101754.1, read on the forward strand.
ATTATAGATAAGTACAATAACAATATAAGAGGGGTAGAAGCACTAGCTACTAAGGCCATCGGCTAATGTTACAATTTAAGTTTAACATATCCCAGGCGAATTCAGTATCAGTTGACCTTATCAGCCCAGCTGATTATCAGCTGTTGATGCCAAATTGAGCATTTAGAGCCAAAATGTCAAAATTTGTTTAGAAATATTCTGACAGATTGGTTTTGTGGCATATCAAACTACGTGCTGTTTTTTGTGTTGTAAAATTGTTGTAGGGAAGAGTTCACCTGATATTGAATTCGCCGTGAACATATCTTTCGAAAACCACTCGAAACGAATCGTTCTCGCTTTTAATATTGTAACAATGATGAAGAAGAAGAAAATAGTATGTATGTGCCTCTGTACCGGTGGTTAACATCCTTCAGATATATCCGAAATGGAACTGATGGCGTTTAACTTGTAAACCGGCCCTAACTGCATGCATTCTCTATGGCTCTATTCATATAACCTTTCTCTTTTCCTACTCTATACAATTTAACGTTTCTAATTAAAACTACATCTCTCCCTTTTACTCCTAATAAATGGTGGGCAAATTTGAGGTTAGATTAGGTTAGGCTGTCAAATGATGAAATACCAAGACCTTAGATGTCATCCTTTGACATTTATTCAGTAAAAAGTTCAGAAATTTCAACCATGGAACGCTACACTCTTGATTAAAGAATTTTAATTGTGCAATTTGTGAATTTTAATTTGAAAGACCGGGCTTACGTGAACAAACCAGAAACAAAACTGAGCAGGAAAATTGACGAGATATGCAAAACTTTGTTTCAAAAATGTGGTTCAAAATTTTGTGAACAAAGCTGACGTCTGCCGACGTGCTAGAGGTGCACATTTGCTCGACATCATATTTCATTATTAATTGCCATATTTCTACTTTCCCAAAGTAACTTCGCAGTTTGCGTTTTTATACTATAACTTTAATTAAATAAATTTCATGTTAAATGATCAATTTAGTAATGTTGAACTAAAGTTCAATTCATTAATTCATCACACTAAATATGTGTACTTAAAGTATATTCAAGGGGTTGTTGTGGCTACGGGTAAGCGCGTTGGCTACCATGTGAGTTCAAATCTTGACTGGGACAAAAAACTACGACACACATTTTCCTGATGATTGTACCCATACTTATCGCTCAGATTAATTAATTAATTAAATTAAGATGACTACATTAAATTAAATTCATGTTGTTTCAACTTGAAGTAACTTTGATTCTACATGGTTCTTTGAGTTATTTACCCTTATTCCAGTTGTCGGCATCGATGTCACTTTAACACAATACGAAAAAGTTGTGGCTTTTTTGCTCGATCTCGAGAACAATTTTGTGCTACTGACAATCTATTTCCGTTCTCTAAGGTCTAGCAAATAGCATAAAGCTGCCAACAGAAGTCAGTTGTTTTCAACAACGGACACACAAGCCCCAATTTTTTGGTATTGTGTTAAAGTGACGTCGATGTCGACAACTGGAATAAGGGTGATTATTTTAGTATCAAATTCGCGTTATTTCAAATTGAAATAGCTTTGATTCGAGATTATTCTTCATTTTGTTTTACCCGACATAGAATGTTAAATCCATATGAAATAAAGTTATTTCAAAGAAATAACTTTCTTTGCAGATTATTGTAAATCATGTTGAATTAACATGAAACACATGTAGAGCAAAATTTTTTCCGAACAATGTTAAATTGACCCTGTTTTCGTGAATTTTAATATGAATGTTTTCTATAGGAATAGAAGTTTATAATTTAGTAACAAAATATTTCAAAGATAAAAATAAAATATAATTTATAAGACTGTGCTTAAGACTACATCCAACACTGCATCACTTTCAAGCTATTGTCGGCAATTTTTGGTGATCTACATAAATAATCTATAAATTTATTTTTACAAAATCGTTGACATATTTTGTTGATTTGAAATTTGTTATTTTTTTACATTTACATTAACAATTTTCATATTTAACATAAACATTTGTTAAAACAATAATCAAAGCTTTGTCGAGTTTATGCCTTTTTGCCGTATTTTTTTTAATAAATCCATAAATTACTTGCACACACACGCATACACATTTTTATTTTTTTTTTGTATTCATTCATCTCCAACTGCTGGTAAATAAATAAATATTGATTTACCATAAGTTTAGCTGATCATATTTGTAAAGAAATACATACTTGAACGTTTGTCTGTTCAAGTATTTCTTTGTTTGCCTTATTTGTTAATATGCCAGCAGAGTTTTACGATTGGTCAGTATTTGTTAAAGTGTGGGCTGTTCTCCTCCATGGAGCAACATCTGAAACATAAACAATTCAGTCCGCACATATTAATCAGTTTCAGTTCAACAATAGAAAGAAACATTTTGTATATGTTTTTGTTTTTTTTTTTCTTTTCATAGTTTGGCTTTTTTTTTTGTATATTTTATCTATTCACCATTATTGCTTAACAAAACCATTTTGGTAAATGCTGATTTAAGCTATTTGCTGGTTTTATCAAATAGTTGTTGCTTTAATTATTATTTGGTTGATTTGATTTTTCCAAAAACCTGTCTCTGACTTGAATATCTATAATTTGCCACGATTTAGCTCTTTATCGAATATCAGCAGAATGTTTGTGTTAGTGTGAATGTGAGTGTGAGTGAGTGTACGTATATATGTGAGTGAGACTGTATGTATTTATTTTTATTAAATTTATATTCATGGTACCATTTTTTTAGTTGTAGTTAGTGGTGTTACGATTTGATTTCTGCTGATTATTTTTCTATTCATCGGTTTATTAGCACTCTTTGATTTATTGTGCATAATTAACATTTTTAATTATTTTAACATTATGTTTCAAATAAATGTTTTATTAATTTTTAAAATCACCTCATCTTTTTCGTTCGCATTTTCAAAGCCACTATCAATTAAAACTTAAAAAATTATGTCCATGTTCGAAAATAGTGTAGGTCCATAAATTTTTTTTTAATACACCAATCTTTAAGATTTTTTTTCTCACGTTAAGAGTTGCTTTGTTTGAAAATATTTATGTAAATGATTTCTTAATAAATTTTTTTTATTTAATAATTGTCAAATTGGCACAAAATCTATTTGTGGCTTCTTTGTATCGGTTTCATCTAAATTCGAACGAGATTTTATGGCGGAACTTTTGAATTTTTAATTGTTGTTTAAAATAAGATGTTCTTGAAATTATAATTTGTTACAACTACTTTGGTACATCACAGACCAAGCTACCAGCCAGCTAAGAAAAATCACTTTAAAGAAGTTATTAAATATAGTCCTTGTGAATGGCAAGTAGTGCATATTAATACTCGTATTATACCTATATATATTCAAGGAATATAAGAAGCTTTGTTTGTTAAAATATTTTTTGGATCTAAAACAGTATTCTAGAAATTTTACTGGTATTTTTCATCCTTAAAAACTACACAGAGAAAACAGTGCCTAATAAATACCTCATAAAATGGAACAAAATTAATAATATATCGCTATGTTTTTTTTCAATAACTAAATCTTATTAATTTCATAAGGAAATTCTTTTTGAAAAAATCAAGAAGAAATCTTCTACACAGAGAAAATAGTGCCTAATAAATACCTCATAAAATAGATCAAAATTAATAAGATATCTCTATGGTTTTTTTTCAATAAGGAAATCTTATTAATTTAATAAGGAAAACCTTTTTGAAAAAATCAAGAATAAAAATTTAAAAAAATTGTGTGTTTATTCTCTGTACTTATGTATTTTCATTTAAATTCTATACCATATACATATTTAATATAAGTAAATGTTATTTATTTATACATACATACATACATACATACCTACACATTATGTTATATTCTTAACTAACTTACTCAGCAAGTATTGAACCAGCAAACTTCTGACTGATAGACAAGCACTCTAGCCAATATGGTAACAAGCAGCCTGAATAACCATTGAAATTATTGTGCAAACATTCTTATACAAAAATGAAAAAGATCATAAAAAAAATTGTCTCTATGTCTATTTATAGACAAGAAATAACAAGACACCTAATAAAATCAAGAGGATTTCCTTATTAAAAAAATCAATAAGATGTTTTACACACAATTATACAGGAACCTAATAAAATCAAGAAGAAAACTTAAAAAAAATCAATAAGGTAACCTAATAAAATCAATTAGAAATCCCTAAAGTTTACAATTTATAAGAAAACTTAATAGAATCAAGAAGTTTTTCTCGATGGATTGTTTTTTTGGTGCCAAAAATAACGGAAATTGAGTAAAAAAAGTTGTGAATAATAAGATTTCTTCTTGATTTTATGTGGTTTTCTTCTTGATAAAATTAATAAGTTTTACCACATAAAAACAATAAGGAATCTCTATGAAAAAATCTTCGCTTCTTTCTGCTAGGATTCCCCTTAGCCTAAAAACGGTTCATAGAGAAAATCTTCTTGATTCTATTAGGCAGTTTTTTTTCTATGTAATGCAACCGTGGTAAAATTTTCTGTTAAAATATTCCCTCAGTCTTACCCCTTTAGCATAAGAAAAATTTGCTTAAACCAAAGTCTGCGTCTGTTCTGCATCACTGCGCTGCAAATGGAAATTTAAATGTTCTAAACTGGTTCACTGAAGTAGATAACGGACAAATAAATGTCAGATATGGTGTACAAACATGATTACTACCAAAAACAAATTATCAGCGAACTTGTATTGTATTTTAAATAAAAGTTTGCACGTATGATGCAGAGCAGTGATGTTTTTACGAACACACAATTTTTTAAATATTCTGCTAAGCTTTCTCTTACTTCTGCACAAGCAAAGTTTGCTTTGACAAATTTTCATTAGCCGCGCAGTAACTTCACGATGCGAAGGAAAAAACCGAATGAAACGAACGAAGAATTCCCTCCCCCTGCCCCTTTTTTTCTGCAACAAACTCAGGAACTTGCAAAGTATGTATTGCGCATGATAAAGGGGTCTCTGCAGCATCTACTATATGAATAAGAAAATTAAACTTAATAATCGGGTTAAATTAAGTGCAACACACAGAAAAATTCAATTTAAAATCTACGTAAATAAAGTTAATATAGTATTTTTTGGCAATGATTTTGCTTCATATATGTTTCATGTTAATCTAACACAATGTACAGGTAATTTTCAAAGAAACTTTTTCCTTTTGAAATAACTTTTAAATTTTACTGAAGAATCATGTTGAATCAAAGTTATTTCCAGCTGGAACACCATGAGTTTATTTAATTTAATGAAGTCATTGTATTTTATTAATTATTTAACTTGCATGTGTATATTGGGGCAGGCATCAGAAACATATATTTGGATTTCCCGGCCAAGATTTGAACTCGGAACTCATCGCGTGGTAGTCAATGCGCTTACCCCTGCAAGTACAAAAACTTTAAATATTCTTTAGATAGACACTAAATATACACCATCATGAATAAAATTTTAATTCAACATTATTTAATTGATCAAAATTGAACAAAAAATACAAAATACTTCGACTTGTCTCCAGGATTCGAACCTGCGATCCTCCGACTACAAGACCACTACACTACCTACCAGCCAGCAACACTTTGTCAGCTGTTTGCAAATATAAAAAAACAACAATACAAAAACAACTCACACATCTAAGCACAAAAGTGTAGTGCAGCTATGAAGAAAGCAAATAAACACCAACACACTTAAAAAACATATTATTTCTTGTAAATTTAAATCAAAATTATCGCATGGTGATTTTACATTGGTATTTTTTTCTGTGTGATAATAGCCTTCATAACTTATGACAGTAGTTGAGCTAATTGTGACATTGCTGGTGCATTTTTGTATCTTTAATCTGTTTAATGCGTCAACCTTTTTGATATGCCTTGACTGAAGCTATTTTAAGTTTTAAAAAGTTTATCTTAACTCTATTATATATTTATTTACTTGTGTATTAAACTATTACAAATACAGTAACAAATATTATACAGTCGAACTTCTCTATAGTGAACTTCTGTAGAATGAAATTCTACCTTTTATGAATTGATTTCAAAACCACAGATTTTTCGTTGCAATTTCAGTGTAAAATATAATCAGGGTTTTCCCAAAAGACGCAAATAAGAATAAAATAATTCTTTCTGTCAAAAAAAAACGACTTTAGTGCAAAGATATGATAGAAGAAGATAAGAAGAAGTATGTGAATTATAATATTAAATTTTAATGGGCTTTCCTCCGCCCATTTTTTAAGTGCAAAATTGTGTGTTTTTCATAGCTTAGGGTGTGTGTTAAGTTTTGTACAAATCGGTAAAATAAAATATTAAACTTTAATGGGCGTAATTCCGCCCATTTTTTAAGATTTTTTCTATTTTAGAGCTCAATTTGTGTGGTATGCTTCATAAAATCGTTTAAGTAAAACCGCGTGAAATATTGTAATAAATTTTAATGGGCGTAACTTCGCCCATTTTTTTAACTTTCAAATTGTGTACTTACACGAACCAAAGATGTTCTATAGGTTTTGCAGCAAGCAAATAAGTAGAATATCATAATATTATATAAAAAAAATTGTGGGCGTGTCAGCGCTTTTTTACAATGGGAACAATGGGAAGCTATACCCTCTCAAACAACAAAACAAATTTTACAATCGGTCTAAAATGTACCGAGTTATGAAGTTACACAACGAAACGAATTGCAAACCTCCTCCTTTTTTTGAAGTCGGTTAAAAAGAAGAAATTCCCATAAATAAGTAGTTCATCATCAATTAATGTATTTCGAAACTTTGATGAGATGAAAAATAAGCTTCCGATTAATGTAGATACATATTTAAATCTCTAAGTGTATGAGAAGGTTTTATTTTGAGGAAGAAAATTAAAGAGTATAATCCAGACTAAAATACCTGACTTATTTAAATAAATACTAGCATGTATATAATAATAAGGATTATTGAAAATAAAGTAAAAAATATATAATTTCTGTATAGTGAAGTTTCTATATAATGAAGTGATTTTTTTAGTGCTATTCACATTCATTATAGGGACATTCGACTGTAAGGAAGCATTCGACAGTGTCGTCGGCCGTCGGAGTGACGGACTAACACAATACCCACTAGTCTAGTCTTATTTCAAATCTCTTATAGCGTTCGATTAATTCGTTGCACTCCCCTTCTTTTTAACATCATCAGCATTTTCTTAATTGAGCTGAGTGCAAGTTTTAATTTTATATTTGAACATTCCGCTTTAATATATTTTTTTTTTTTTTTTGTTCTTTCTTCTTATAACAATAAGAAAACTTTTACCAATACCCGAAGCAATTAGTTTTTTATACGTTTTAAAATTGCTAAAGTTTTTCTTCTCTTGAAGAAACTTGTCTTCGCGCAAAGATAAAGTTTTAACTTTTAACAAACTGTTAGTGTTTGCCATTAGCAGTCATTAAGGTAAATCTTCATTAAGGGATTTCTTAAAGGAAATTTAAGAAGTTGCTTAATGATGACATTTTTTGCTTCTCCTTTAGGCAAAGCAGATGCACACAAAAGTTTAAGCAATAAAATGGGCGGCAAAATATATTGATTTCTTAAACCGTTTAAGCCATTCTTTATTGTTTAGCTATTATTTAAACTTATACTTGAATTAATAATTTAATAGGCCCACAATAATTTATGAAATATGAGCTTAAACGTTATAAGATTTTTTGAAATATGATATACAAATATTCAGGCAAGAGCGGAGGCAGCTATTGAACATAATCTAAAAATGAAATATGAAATATGCTCGTATCACATTCTGTCCTAAGATGCGTGTCAATGGCAAAGCAAGGTCATTTGACGCTTGCTGCTTTTGGGAAACAATAAAGAGTTTGCTTTTTTTTTAATTATATTTTTGGAAGTTAAATTCTTTAAACCAGGGCACGGAAATAAGCCAAAGAAAACGTTTACTTTCGTTTTGTTTTGTCTTTTCCACTGAGTGTCACAACGATTGCGCCATTTTGTGTTTTATAATTGCCCATGAGCTTAAAAGAAAAAAAATCAGTTGGATAACAAAACAATGAGAACAAAATTTAATTGTTTTGGGAAAAATGTTTCGTAAACGTTTGATGATTGATTTGCTTATTGTAATAGATAATCACTCTTAGAGCCTATTTCACCAACTTATTTAAATATCAATTTATATTTAAAAGTCATTTCTTCATACAAAAATTAATGAAAATTGACATTTAAATATGAATTGATACTTAAATAGAGTTGGTGAAAGTGGCCCTTATTCCAGTTGTCGACATCAACGTCACTTTAACATAAAAATTAAGGCTTGTGTACCCAAGATATTAGGGAACGGAAACAGTTTATCAGTAGCACAAAATTGTTCTCGAGGGCGAGTTACCAAGCCCCAAGTTTATTGTATTAAAGTCACGTCGATGTCGACAACTGGAATAAGGTTTAATGTACTCGTATTAAGACTAGGATTCACTATTCTACACAATCGTAGGCGACTTTTGAGAGAATACAACACTGGTGGGATGGAGTTTATGGAAATTTTCAAAAGACAATAAGAAAGAATAAGTAGTGCAATTGTGAGACAATGAGTCCTAGTCTTCAGCACGCGATTATAATTTTTCTTTGTGACTTCACAAAAAATGCAACTTGCAAGAAATTTATATTTACATTGTATTAGACATCCCAGCAAAAATAGGTTTGGTACAAGTAAGCACTTAGACAAAAAGAAGCGCCTCGGAAAGGCGGAAAAGTACACAGCGCATTCCCTCTGCCTTACGAGGATATAATAACGTAAGCGAATGACGAAATTTAATACAAACACTACGAAGTTGGTTTGTACTCAAATTCTCAAAGTTTTTTATAGTGCATTCTCTCTGGCAGACTAGTAAGCGAGAGCTGTACTCCCTCTCCCTTACCAACCTGCTTCGAGGTAGATGAATATTTTTGCTGGGATACCATAAGGACTAAGAATATGAGTTTATATTTAAATAGAATTGGTAAAATAGGTTGGTGAATTAATATTTAAATAGAATTGGTGAAATGGGCTCTAGGGGAATGATTTTAAAAAATTTTCATTCCGGATTTTGTTTTGTTCGCAGTTTTAGGATTGTAAAAAAAGAGTTTGCTACAGGGAGACAATTGCAACTAGCGGCATTTGAACTTATGTATCCCGTTAAGGTGAATGTGCTTATTACACATAAAGGAGAATAAACTTTTTCTTAACTTTTTCACTTGCCCTCGTATATTAAATTCCACTCTGAATATTATTTTTCTTCAGAAAAAGAATGATAAATAACCATTATAATAAGGTTTTCTTACTGGTGATACTCGTTAAAATTAAAAAAAAAGTTCAACTAAAGGTATTTTAAATAAGTACAATACAACAACCATTATGCTTTTGCCTTAACGTTAAGTAATACAAAAAAAAATCTAAAACAAAAAAGAAAACGAAATGACAAAAATATCAAATTTCATTTGATGATGGAAACAAGACAGCCATATCGGCATTAGCAGAAAGCAAGACAATCAGACGGACGGAATAATAAAGTAAAACAGACACATGCATGCATGCACACAAAGCTTTTTTATACTCGCAAGCATATTGTTATGCATGAATTCTAATTTGATATGATTACACAGAGGAAACTAATTGGTGGGACAGACGAACGAACAGACATATTTGTTCGAGTAAGTTTTGAGTGAACTGCAATCGGCCATAATAATGATTCGATTTGCTGAAATAATGTTGACATGCAAAATAATGGTTGCCATAAACAAATAAAATTACGAAATTTTAGGCAGCGATTATGCACAACAAAGGCAATTAAATGAAATGAAAATTTAAGCAAATAGTGCTTAGGAGCTTAATACTGCCTTAAAATTAAAACAAAATCATTATATACTGTTTTATTTACTCTTTATTCTTATAAATGTACACATGTATTCCGTTTAAGGTTGTAGTTTTCTTTAACCTTAATGATCAAACAGAATTGCGGCATAAACACATTTTCCATACTAATTGACGCAAAATAATACATCCAGAAAGCATTCGAGAGATAGAATCTATTTTATTTTGACAGCGTTTTTTCTTATGTTCTCACATATAAATTAATATTCTGTCAATAATGCTACCATACTTTCAATAAATTTCATACATTTTGTGAACAAAACTACAAAGAAATATAAGCACAAAAGAAAACGAAACAAAACTTAGAGAGCATTTGAAGTTACTGCCGTAGTTTTTATTATGGGCTTTGTTAATTTGACAGCGATTTTTCCTGAAGTTACGGTTTTAATGATTAAACAGAATAAGTCCGCAACTTCAGGAAAAATCGCTGTCAAATTAACAAAGCCCATAATAAAAACTACGGCAGTAACTTCAAATGCTCTCTAAGTTTTGTTTCATTTTCTTTTGTGCTTATATTTCTTTGTAGTTTTGTTCACAAAATGTATGAAATTTATTGAAAGTATGGTAGCATTATTGACAGAATATTAATTTATATGTGAGAACATAAGAAAAAACGCTGTCAAAATAAAATAGATTCTATCTCTCGACTGCTTTCTGGATGTACTTTTTTGTGTCAATTTGTATGGAAAATGTGTTTATGCCGCAATTCTGTTTGATCATTTATTCTGTTTAATCATTTAAGTTTTTTTCTCTTTTTTTTAATTTTATTTTCATTTGTGTTTACAGTTTTCTTTTTTATGGCTTTTCTTCTTCTAACTAAAAATACAATGATATATTTTTAATACCCTGCACCAAAAATGGTAAAATATAGTATATATTGGCATGTTAACTTTTTGTAGCGTGCGACACCAAGCAAATATGCTTGTTTTTGCAAAGAAGAAGAATCTTTTTTTTACCTCTTTATATATTTGTGTACGCCGTCAGCAGCTCTACGTTAGGTAAAAATTTAAGAAAAATCTAGTCACGTTATTCAAAAATACAACGTTAATTGCTTGCTGTCGCACGCGACAAAAAGGTGTAATTTCTCGGAGAAATGCCCATATGTATGTTTTTCATGTGTGTAATTCCTATAATGATCATGTGTTACCTCATAAAGCACATATACATATACATACATATGTATATTCTGGGTCCTCATGAATATGAAAGTCGAATAAGCCATGTTCGTCTATACGTAAAATCAGTTTTCCACAGCCTCAGAAAAGCTAAAGCCTTTGGTGTTGGACTAATGTGTCAGAATTGCTCCTAAATAGATCGGAATAGAAAATCAGCATAGCAGGGCTGAAAAATTTAAACTTTATTTCTCAATTAAACATATTTTTCTTATTTAAGAAAGAAATAGTTCCAGGGTTGGAAAATGTATAATTTTTTTTGGCATATAAAAGTAACTATCTGAGACTAATTTTTTCTTTACTAGTAAATAAAAATATATTGGTATTGAAAATCAGAAATATCAAAAAAAAAAAACGGTTCCAGGGCTGGTAAATTTAAACTTTTTTGGTATATAAAATAACTAAGACTATATTTTTATTTTGTTAGTTAAACATATTTTATATTTTAGAAAGAAATATATTGGCATTAAAAATCAGCAAAAACGAACAGTTCGTTGCAGGGCTGGAAATATGAAACTTTTTTTTGGTATATATAATTTAACTAACAAAAACAATACTTACTTTTCTTTATTAATCAAACATATTTATATAATTTACAAAGTCGTCTGAAATGATAAGTAATAAATAAATATTTAAGGACAAATATTAGTGCTGTGAAAGCCCTTTTGCATTGTCGTATAAAAAATGTGATATACGTTAAATTTAAATGAAATAAAATTTTTGAAATTAATATACGGATATGTGCTGTATTTCATGTGAAATTAAATCGCTCGAAATTGTCATAGAATTGTTGTTCTAAATAGATACATCCGACAAGAATTCTATGGCAATTCCGCACATTTTCATTTCACGTGGAATACAGAACATCGACCAAGTCCTATTCTTGAAAGTTAAACAAAATAATATTTTAAAAAAATAGTAGAATGAGAAAGCATATCGTTGTTTACAAGTAGAAAATCCCTAACTCAACAAAAGGAACAGTACAACTACTTGTACAAAGTGCTTTGTGTGGAATGTATTGGAATCACTGAAAAACTCAATTTCGTAAAAAATGCGAGTTAGCGCCTTTTTACTTGAGATCATCAATAAGTAGATAACAAAGTTGTATTGTGATATAATATTTTAATATAAAAAAATTATTATTATTGGGCAATTTTAAGAATGATAAAGATTGGTATTGAAAATCACAAATGTTGGAAAATTTAAACTTTTTGTTTTTGATATATAAAAGTAATTAAGAAAAATTTAAAATAAGCAATCAGATAGTTGCAGGTATATAAAAGTAATCAACTGAAACAATATTTTTTCTTTATTAATAGCGCAAACTGTAAAGCTGTTTTTGCTTGTTTATAGAAACACCCATAGTCTCAGGTAGGAATCGAACCTGCAACCCTCGGACTAATATGCTGCCTACCAGCCAAGAGTGCATTCAACTTAAACATATTTAACATTTTAGAAAGATCTTTTCTCAAGAGTTTTTTTTATTTTTCCCATTTTTATATAAGAATTTATTTTAACGATACAACCATAAGATTTGCTGCTGCTATGTTAAACATTATGATATGTTGCTTACCATAATTAGAGGTGGAGAACTATCGATAGCACTATCGATACTATCGATAGTTAATTTTTTGTTATGACTATGTATGGTTTTATCCTTCAATCGATTAATACTCGAAAACAATCGAAATTTTTTAGTCACTATCGGTAGTAAATGATACACCCCTAAAAGCAAAAAATTTAAATACATATATATCGAGCCTTATTTTCATTTTTAACGTAAGCGACAAAAATAAAATTTTTCAGGAGAAGTTTTTTTTTAAATATTCAAATTTGTTTTTGTACGTAAATTGTCGCTTACGATAAAATTGTACAGCCTGTATCTTAAAAGTGATCAAAAAGTGTGCCATTTTGATAATTCTAAACCATGGGTAGGCCCATAAAATATTAATTTCAATAAAAAAGTATATTTTCGATAACATGTCGCTTACGATACAATCGAAAAAAGGCTCGATATGTATGTTGGCTTTCATGAACAAAAATAAATGTATGGTCTTCCACTGATCTAACTTATTTTTCATAAAATTACTTTAGCTTTGTTATTTATTGAACCGAAAAATAAAGTTATGTTTTGTTTAGTTTAGAAAATATTTTGTTTCAAATTTTTGCGTGTACAACTATATTATACTAGAACCAAACAATTTCGATACTATCACGATATTATCGTCGATATATCGATAGTTTCTTTTCTAACTTTTGAAAGTCTTGAATCGATATATCGATAAAGTTTTTTAAACTATCGAAACATCACCATCGATAGTTTTCCATCTCTATTTATGATATCAGCAAAATTATGTTTGAAATCATTCCTCATACGTTGATAACATGTAACTTAATTCTTATTTGTTTTTTGAAAATTTAAATAACATTTAATATATCGCTTAATTACAACACTTATTCACAGAAATGTTCCATTTCGTTTCCCTAAAACGGTTACTTTGTGCTGAAAAAAATCGATATCTGTAGGATTTAAATAATTGCCTATTGTCGCAAATAAAAGTCATAGTTCTGTTTTACCACTGGGATATTTAAATTCCTTAACTTAATATCAACTTTTCCATCCCTGCCATAGTTTGTGATACGTTTGATAAAAACCAGAGTTAAATTTGGTCAGTTTTGGTATGCATCAGGTTTTGTTGTTCAAATTTTGACTTTAGAATTAGAAAAAAGGAGATAGATGTGCCAAAAGGTATATAATACTTTGTCTCTCTACCTCTCTCACATACAAAATCAAAACTTGAGTGTACAACCTACGCACTATGAGCCATTTTCGTAAATTGTACTGCCAAAACAGGTGTTTTTTATAGAGTGACACAAGTTTAAATCATAATAAAACAAGGAAATATATTTCTATGCTTGTGGCTTATCGATGTAGACAAGTGACTTAACATAACCCCAACGAAAATAATCCATTGGGGTTAAATCACACGATCTTGGTGGCCAACTAATTGAGCTATTACGTGAAATTATTTTTTCATCAAAAGTTTATTTGACTAAATCAATTGTAGCGCACGCAGTGTGGCATGTGACTCCGTCCTGTTGGAACTATATGTCTTTTTTTTTTTTTTTTTTTTTTTTAATGCATGATTTTTATTTATTGTATCTTCATATATGAACTAACAATAAGTATTCAAATCTTAAATCTAAAAAATATAATTAGGCCCGACCAATGTGGGACATAAGCTTAGTAGTAGTTATATATAATACATAAGTATTGATAATCAAAAGGAAAGAATATAAAAAATAAAAGAATTTTCAGGAAGTCCCATCTGGAGTGCTGTGAATAAGAGCCATTGTGTCCCTCTTTTTTAGGCGGATGTGTCCAGTAAAGTTCAAAATATTACGGGCAAGCGGATTAGGATGTGACTCGAGTTTTGTTAAATATTTGCCAGCGTATTTTACAATTTCTTCAGTCACTAGTGGCATATTCAAATCACGATGTATATTTGAATTTTTGATGTACCATGGAGCCGATGTTATCATGCGTAAAATTTTGTTTTGCCTGCGTTGAATTTTCTCTACATTTGAAGCTGAAGCAGTGCCCCATAGTTGAATTCCGTAGCACCATATTGGCTTCAAAAGCGACTTGTATATTAAAAGTTTACAGTCTAGGCTAAGTGTTGAATTTCGACCAATCAGCCAATGTACCTGAGTTAGTTTAAGTTTCATTTGAGTTAACTTAGAATCAATGTGGTGTTTCCATGTAAGTCGTCGATCAAGGTGTATACCAAGATATTTCACATGTGAATGTTGAGAAACAACTTGATTGGTAATCCGAATGGGGGAACAAGTATCTCTTCGTAAAGTAAATGTTACTTGAACACACTTTTGTTCATTTACTTTGATTCTCCATAAGTTTAACCAAAGCTCCATCTGGCTAATGTGTTCCTGGAGTTTGCGGGATGCCTCATCAGGGTTTTCATGCATACTAAGGCAGGCTGTATCGTCGGCAAATGTGGAAGTATGGATACTACTGCTCACAGGCATATCACAAGTATAAATTAAATATAAAACTGGTCCCAGTATACTCCCCTGTGGCACACGAGATGAAATTGTTTCAGGCCTACTTGTAAAGTCTCCTTCCGCAACAGTGAACTTACGGGAAATAATGTAACTTTCCAAAAGATTTAAAATGTTTATTGGTAAGTAAGTCTTCAATTTTAAAATTAGGCCTTCATGCCACACTTTATCAAATGCCTGAGAAACGTCAATGAACAGCGCAGAACAATACTTTTTTTCCTCAAAAGTTCTTCTTATAAATTGAACCAATCTGTGAGTTTGTTCAATGGTGCTATGCTGACTTCTAAAACCAAATTGATGGTCTGGTATGCACCCACTACTAATTAGAATTGGGGACAATTTTGTTTTGAGCAGTTTTTCGAAAAGCTTTGGCATTGTAGATAGTAGACTTATTGGCCTATATGACTCAGCCTTGGTTATATCTTTGCCCGGCTTTGGAATCATTTAACCTTGGCAAGTTTCCAGTTGTGTTGATAATACTCCAGTCGTAAAATAGCATTAAATATGAATAACAGGATTCTCATTGCAATACGAGGCAAGTTCATCAGCATCTGATTACTAATTCCATCAATACCCGGAGCTTTCTTCGGGTTGAGTTCGGCAATTAATTTTTGTAAATCACGCGTCTTAAACTTTATGTGTTGAGGGGGTAGAGCGACTATATTCGGCAAATCAGCAACACCAGTACATATATTTGGCGTAAAAACGGATTTTAAGTGCTCAGCAAATATTTTACCTTTTTCAGTATCGCTTCTTGCCCAACCTCCGGTAGATGTGCGTAGAGGTGGCTTATACTCAACGGGTGTTTTAAGCTTTCTGGCAGCGCGCCACAAGGAGTAATTAGACGCCGGTGTAACATCAAGACCCTCCATATAATTTTTAAGAGATGCAATTTTTTCAGATGCAAGCAACTCTTGGAGTCGTTTAGTGCACTCTTTAAATCTGATTTTATTTTGTGGTGATCTGTGCTGTTGCCATTCCCTTCTAGCCCTTCTTTTTTCACGTACGAGACGTTCAATGTCTGTAGAATAAATTTTATTAAACCCAATCTGCGGATGGGAAATAGTGGCATGTTCAGCAGCCTGTTTAATATTCTCGCTGAGATTGGCAATGTTCGATTCAATATCATCGGGTGTTCTAAGCGTAATGTTTTCCGTACAATGACTGCTGAGATATTTTTTGAACCCCAGCCAATTAACACGATTGATCATCTTCACATATGGGTCAGGTAAGTTACTTCTTAATGGGCTACAAATTGTAATGATCGTCGGGGAGTGATCGGACGAGAGATCAAGAGAAGCTTGAACTTGAATTAAATCCCTAGAGATATTTTTTATGACGCCAAAATCTATAACATCCGGAATTTTTTGTATGTCAGTAGGCCAATAAGTGGGCTCCCCACTCGAAATGACATCCAAACCCATTTTTGAAATAGTGTTGAACAATGCTCGACCTCTGGGTGTAACAAGGCGCGAACCCCAGAACGTATGTTTCGCATTGTAGTCTCCAGCTGCTACAAAACAAGGTCCAAGAGATTTGTAGAGATCCTCATATTGATTCTCAGTGATTGAAAATCTGGGAGGGGATGATATAACGAAATTTGAACAAAAACTTTCAATGCCAATATTTGTTGCTTGTAGGTATTCTTCACAAATGTTATCAAGAACATAGTGCTTGAGTCTTGACTTTATTAGAATTGCTGATCCACCGCAAGCCCTTCCTCTAGGGTCCTTTGTAGAGGAACTATATGTCAGCAAAATTAATGCCACGTAATTTAGGTACGAAAAAATTTCGAATCACTTTTCTACAGCGTTTACCCTTGACATTAACATTCTGACCATCATCGTTTTTGAAGACATATGGGCCCATGACTCCGCCAGCCCATAAGACGCATCAAACAGTAAATTTCTGTGGATGTAAGGGTGTTTCGACAAAAGGTTGTGTATTCTTCTCACTTCAAATGCCACAATTCTGCGTATTTATGTACCCATTCAACCAGAAATGGGCTTCCTAGGAAAATGGAAGAAGTGCCCGTGCACAATGAGTTTGACGAATAGAACAATTATTTTGATTAAAAATGTCAACAATTTGCACGCGTTGCTCTGGTGTAAGTCGATTCATAATGAAATTCCAAAGCAAATTAAATAAAAAACAACCATCAGCTGTTAAATGGGTGCTCAGATAAAGAAGTGATGCCAACTGAAAGTGGTAACACTCTAAAAAAAACACCCTATATTAGTGTTGTCAATTATTCGATTAAAAGAGAAAGGAAATTGTTTGACTTTCCAAATAAATTTTAAGTCATCCACGTATTACAATAATAGAATAAATAGAATAGAATAAAATTCCCCAGGAGCTTTGTGCCATTCCATTAATTTTTTAGAGTTTTCTTTAAAAACATTTTGAAGGAAACTAATACAAAAATTTTAAAATCAAAACATTAAATATTGAAAAACAATGGTACGAGAGCGGATCAATAAGTCCGTGGCTTTTCGAACGTCCTGCGTAGTTAAATGTAACAATGTTCTCATCAAGTGCCACCTGTTAATAAACTACTGGCAAGCAAGTGTCGTCATTTATTTTGCGTTTAACAGCTGTTCAAAACATACAACCTTGTTAATTTTTCTAAAAATGGAAAAAGTGAATGAGCACTAAACATTATTTTTTGCAAAAAAAACCCCGTCAATCAAACCAAGGAAAAGCTCGATAAATAGATGTACTAAGGGGACTCTGCTCCAATGATTTCAATGGTAAAAAAAGTGGATTGTGACCTTCGTTGTGGTCGCACAAGTGCACATGACGATGAACGTTCGGACGGCTAATTGAGGTCATTACACCCGAAAATGTCGAAAAAAAATCCACGATATGGCGTTGACCAATCGAAGAGTAAAAGTGCGTGAGATTGTGGATGTCATAGGCATTTCATATGGCAGTGTGGTTTCGATTTTAAATGATCAGCTGGTTTTAAGAAAGTTGTCTGCAAGATGGGTGCCGCGTTTGCTCTCAATTGTCACGCGTAAACGTGTGACAACTTCAAAGGATTTGGAGTATTGAGTTAGAAGGATATTATGTTGAAAAATAAATTTTTGTTTTGCAAAAAATCTGTGTTACATTCAAAAAACTCACGGACTTATTGATCCGCCCTCGTATTTCTTTATTTTTTGAGGCATTTTCATCCAAGCCCTGCGCAAATCAACTTCAAAACCATGAACAACCTCTGCCTTCAGGAAAAATGCTAAAACTATTTCATACTAAAACTATTTTTAGTTATTTCTACATTAAAAATGTTCCCATATAACAAAATATACAAAGAGAAGGATTATGCCATATACATATTAAAGAAACGTATATACTCGTAAGTTAAATAATCAAGTGAAGAGCTCCTTGTATTTTGGTTCAACAGGAAACTTACCAAAATCTAGTTTCCTAAGGTTGGAAATACTTATAAGTTCGACTCTCCTTTAAACTTTGCTTTTGAAACTTGACAAAACTCCTAAAATTTATGTACGTAAAATCATGTATTTTGTTTTTTTTTTAATTTTATGCATTTTAAAAGCACGTGTGGATACTGTACGTTGCTGACTGCAACAAGCTGGTCGTACGTAGTATTTTTATCATCGCATTTTTAGTTGTTAAACACATGCATAAACAAGATTGCATGTTGTCGGCTATTTGCTGGAACAACGAAAACAGGAGGAGAGTAAAAGCCTAATGGCCAAACTAAGCGACGACCTTTTTGAATTTCATTTTGTTGTCTTTTATTTTTTTTTTTTTTTTTGCATTATTATTACTTTTCAATAGAACAGACTAACATAATATGTACTGGTATAAAAATTACAACAAGAACGACGATAAACAAAACAACCTAGACACCACAATAACCAACCATATAAATTATCATGCCACTCAAATACCACACAAGTGTGTGTAAAATAGATTGTTACTACTACAGATGCATTAAATGCATGCATCTTGCCATAGTTGTCATATAAATTTCCTTTTCCTGTTTGCTGTTTTATTTATTTTTTTTTATTCTTCTGATGGTCACTAGAACTATAAGCCATGTTAAATGGTTTAAAGAACTCATTGATGTGCCTTTTGTTTAAAATTTCATTTGTTTGTATCACTTACCAAAGGCGAATAGAATGCTGAACTATCTACACCAATACTTTGATAAGGATTTTGTTCGGTGGAGGGATAGGGTGTGCCATAGACTCCAACACTGGCGGCGGGTAAGCGAGAATAACTCGATAAGGCCAGACGAGCTGAATCATATTGACAAGAGCAAACGGTTTGGCCCGATACAGGATCTGTCATTATGGGACGTCCATTTTCACAGCAGGAACCGGAACCACCAGCCGAACCGCCACTATTAGAGCCTAATGGAGTGTTCTCCATGTTTGTGTTCACAGATGCATTATTGGCTGCTGCTACATTATTCGAATGCTGCGACAGAGCGTCGGGACTAAGAGCACCTGTTGAAACCTCTGCACCCGCATTAACAGGATTACCGCTGCTGGCATTACCAGAACCGGGCACGGTAGCTGTAGTTGCTCGACATTCTTGGCCGGGACTGTGAGCAGCCGCATTCGGGCTGGTCATTGACGACTGGCCGGTGGGAGTGTCGCCTGTTTGCGGCGATTGTGTAGGATTTGTTGAAAGTAACTGTAAGAACATTAAAAAAATAAAAATTTAAATAAATTTCAAATTGAGCTAATCAGCTGCCATTATTCTTAAGGCGATGCTATTCTTTCAATTCCAAATTGAGAGAAAAATATTCATTTGAATTCATAACAATAAATGATTTTTATCACTTTTTTATACAAAATATATTTTAAAATGTCCAATGTCAATAAATCTTACCAAGTTATATGCATAAAAAGCTGAATATAGAACGGTCTCGGTGATGGTATTTAAATTTACTCAATACCTTAAAGAGAGATTTAATGGCTTTTAACGCAAGCAACTTAAAATGATTTTTATCAAACTAAAATTTTTCACACAACATAAAGCTACCGTATCATAATGTAGCCCCTGATCATTGAGATCATTGAGAACTGTTATAAGAAATCCACTCACTATCTGATAATGTTTATAAATAATTTAATTTATGCATAGTCATAACTTAAAGTTAATTAATTTTAGGATTGTTATCGAAACTGGCAACATACACACACACGTGTGACTTTTTAGCAACGATTTTCTATGCAGGTCTAATCTGCGATGTGTTAGATCTTTTAATTAATTAATTTCTATAGACTTCAAAAAAGTAAATAAAATAAATTAAATAACATGCATTAGTTAAATCTTAAATCGCGTACAGTTTTAAGAAGAAAAAAAAGTAGTTTTTGTAACATTCGCCAATGAAAAATATTTCCCAAATTTGTTAAACTATCCTCCGATCAGGCTTTCCTTGTTTCTTTTGAAAACATTAGAACGACTGGTTGATGTGCATTTAAGGAAGACAATTGATACCCACATCCTTAGTGGCGCTCAGCATTCCTCTATCGAAAACGCAGGTCTGTTTAGATTGCGCTTTATGACGTGGTTGGTGTTATAGAGAGAGGACTGCAGCAAAAGGATTATACACTGGCTGAAATCTTAGATATTAAGGGAGCCTTTAATAACATCAAGGGGGTCTAGTCTGTAATTCGAAACGAATGAAAATGCTTTCGAATTTGTATGTTAATAACACTCAAGTTCGAAAGCATTTTCGTTCGCTTCGAATTACAGAGTAGACTCCCAGTATGGAGGCTATTAGGGAGTCGCTGGAGACACTCAGAGCATACAACTTTCTAGTGGAATGGATAGTTATCATGCTTAGTAGCAGAATCAACAACTCGACTATAAGAAGGGGAAAACTGAGGAGATTATTGACAAGAGCTACACCACAGGGAGGAGTTTTATCACCTCTATTGTGGTCGTTGGCAATGAACTCAATTCTTAGGCGTTTTGACAGGAGCGGGCGGACTATAGTTGCATATGCGGATGACGTGGTTTTACTGATAACGGGAAAGTTTCTTCCCACTATCAGTGAAGTCATGCAGTTGGTTTTGGGCGATCTTTCCTCCTGGACCAGCAGCAAAGGAGCGGGAGTCAACCCAGAGAAAACCGAGCTAGTCCTCTTTACCAGGACTTACAAAATAGCAAGCTTTGTACTGCTCAGGATGGGAGGGGTAGAGTTGAGACTAGCAGATTACCTGGGTGTTTTCCTAGATAGCAAGCTTTCTTGGAAAAGGAACAAGGAAAAGCTAAAGTAAGGGCTCAATGCCTACTGCGCATGCAGGAACTTCATAGGAAGGAAATCGGGTCTGCAACCGAAGATAGTAAACTGGATTTACACATCGGTTGTCAGACTGGTTACTTCCTATGGTTGTGCGGTATGGTGGCAGGCATTGAGGAAGGAAAGTCACAGGATATTGCTAGCTAAGGTTCAGAGGTGTGCCTCGATGGGCATCACAGGTGCTCGCTCAGAGAAGCACACCTCAGGCTGCCTTGGGCGTTATTCTTCATAAACTTCCTATAGAAGGCTTTGTAATGGGAACGGCGACTAGAAGTCTCCTTAGACTCGTTGAAGCAGTTTTGGTGTGGACAGGAGTAACAGATCATAAATGAGATCAGTTTTAGTGATCAGGTATCCGTAGCCCCTGATTTCACGGACTACAAGGTCGCTGCAATTGATTTAAGTAGAACACCCTCACTGGTAATTCCGGATAGGTACTATTGGGTCAAATCCGATAAGCTTTGTGCGGGTAGTGCGGTCTTTACAGACGGATCAAAAAGGAGGGTAGGTACAGGGGCACAGGTCTATATCTTGGGAACGAACATTCGTACTTCTTTCAGACTGCCGAATGAATGCGTTTTCCAAGCTAAGATCTAGGCGATCCTCAGGGCCACGGAATTAGTGGCCAGGAATGTAGCTAAAGGTAAAAAGGCAACCTTCTACGTCGACAGCGCTAAAAGTTTTGAAGGGACACAATGTCAAATCGAAACTTGTTGGTGACTGTAGGAGAGCCCTCAACTTGCTTATGGACAAATAAAGTGTCAGACTATGTTGGGTTCCTGGTCACAGCAGTGTTGAGGGAAATTGCTAGGTTATTGCTCTGTAATGAGAACCGATGAAAAACGTTTCCGAATTGCTGTAATAACAACAACAAAAAATATAGTTCTTTTCGATTCAAATTACCGATTAAGTTTCCACTTGCGAATTTTACTGTAAATAAAAGTTATTGTTGCGATCCATTTGGTAGCTAAAATGCAATAAAATGTACTATTTTCTTGCTTAGTTAGTCTAATAAATATACAGAATTGAAAAATTGTAACCCCAAAAAAGTAAGTTAATTTAACCAATTTAATTTGTTAATTTTACTGTAAACAAAACTTGTTATTACGATTTTGCTAAAAAGACTATCTGTGTTGGTTAATATAATAAACTTTATATACGTGTATATGATTAGATTAGGCTAAAGTTTTTATCGCTCTGTAAGCCAAATTACATGTGATAATTTTTAAGGAACAAAGTTTACTGTAACTATTCTGACAAACACTAGCAGAATGAAACAACAACAACATTTGCACTTCTCAGTCTGCAATTATCTCTTGTTTGCATATATAAATTAGTGTAAAAAAGAATTTCATTTGCTAAATTTAGTTTATATCCTAGATTTACTACATCTGCAATGTTTGCACCAGCAGTTTGCAATAAAGAGTGATTTTAGCTAATGTGTTGCTCCGTTCTGCAGATATTTGTTAGAATAATTATTATTATATTTAGTCTAATGTATTCTTCAAAAATATGAACTCAAACATGATTAACTCAAACAAAGAAACCATAATACGTTCGAATAGAAATTACAAAAAAATAACAAAACTATATTTTTGCAAGAAGCAAAAATTTATACATTTTTACAGTTTCACTAAAATTTCACACACTCCATATTTCTTTTCAGGGTAAATAATTTGGAATTTTGGACGATTGTACATCTTATCATCAGTGGAATTCAACTTTATTTTCTTGCATCCTCGTAATGGAAATTTTCACAAAAATTGCGTGTGTGCCAGCAAAGACCGGAAAGTTATTTAACTGGTGAGTGCATTTATGTATATGTGTTTCGAAATCTTGAGAGTATGTTCGTATGTATAAGACTAAGAAATTGTCTTTCTTTGAGATATACCAATATAATAGATAATAAAGTATTGAAGAGTTTCGAGGCAGTATCGATAAACCTTTTTTTTTAGATTATAAACGGTCAAAAATGCTCGAAATAATTATCTGCAAGTCATTTGTCAATGTTTTGTTTGAGTTTGAATTTTTGTTGCCAAAAATCATTGGAAAACATTAACTATTTAAAAAATACATGAAAATATTAGAATAGTATTGAGTACCCAAACAAAATAACTAATGCTAATAATAAAAGGTATAGGCCAAAATAACTCATGCTGACGTTTAAAATTGCAATAACCAATGGAACTGGTTGAACTAACTAACGTGCGGCAGTCAAACATTGAATTGGAAAAGATTTAGCTCTACAATTTCTGTGGTTAATTTATAAGTAATTTATTGATTATTAGATATTGTTAGACTAAATTATCGATGCATAGTGCCGGCTTTATGCGGGATTTGCTGGTTATACGGTCGTAATTCTTTTAAAAGACTATTTCGCCAGCTGTTGCTTGGTCTAGCATGCCTTTTATGACTTTGGGAGTTTCAATGCAGGGCTTATGGGCTTATCTCCTTAAAAGGTTTTTTTAAAGTGTGACCTAACTATTTCCATTTTTTTTGTTCACGGCTAATAAATTTTGTCTCATGATTAGAAGTAAACGCCTTAGTACTTCAGACAGAGCAAGACTTAAAATTTTAAGTTGATTACTTCATAACAACTAAGCTTAATTTGATTAACCAAAAAAAATGATTTTATTCAACCGAATCGCAAACTTCAGGGGTGTAAATCATGCGATTTCCAAAAACGAAAAACAGTGTTCTTGTTATCGGACGATTTAGTTCATTCGAAGTTAAGTTTCTATAAAATATCTTAAACATCTCAAACATTCAAACCAATTAAAAAGCTACAATAAGTCGTCTCTTTAATAAACGCCCGATTTACAAAACATCCCTGGGGGTTTACTCTTTAATTCGAATCGAAAGAAAATAATTTCGAATTGGTATGTTAATTACCTGCAAAACTCGAAATCATTCTATTCGTTTTGTTTAATTTTTATTTATAGTAAAATTAACAACTAAAATTTGTTAGATTAACCTTCTTGTACTATTTGGGTTTTGGTTTTCTCAAGAGTAAGCACGAGTATTTAAGTAAATTTTATTGAAAGTATAGTTATCAACCGAAACATAAGAACAATTATCTTGGCGGCAGATTAACATGCAAAAATTGGTTACATTAACCAGAACAGTTTGTTATCAAAAATGTTTGGCATTTGGATCCCTGCAGGAAATGGAACTGACACAAGACTAGTCACGTGACCGGTCCCCAAGTGATAGGGACCAGTCCGAGTTCTAACACTTCCTATGAAGCGGACCAGTCACTTTTACATGGGGATGGCCTAGGATGGGGTTAATTGATACTTTGTATGCACCTTGTGACTTGTCACTGAGCTATCCCATAGGGACTTATTCGATGTATAATAATATAAATTATTTATAAATAAAATTTCGACATTTAACTGTAACAATTAACGCTTATATATTTTTTTATTGTTACAAATGCAATGACATTTTTTTTAATTTTATTTTTAATCTGAAAATTTTTTGAGATTCGAACCGACAACCTCGTGCATGACAGGCTGGCACACTACCCACTCGACCACAGGGCCACTCATATTTCAAAAGTATAAATACCATTTAAGCTTAGGTTAATATCTAAGTATAGTTACGGGACTGATCCCAGAGTCGCATTGAAGGGAGCAATTAACATTATATTTACACTATTTGATAGGTCCTGTGTTCGACCACATCGAACATGTTCAGTGCAGTTTACTACAATACTAGATTGAGTCCGAATTAAATTGGCTCAAGATCAAGACGATACACCACGAAAATGGTCAATATGCCACCATTTAAACGTTATGACTTTTTTCACCATACACTACTACGTACTTTTGATAACACCCACATTATCTCCAGTTATAGGACGAGTACATTTGGATCGATTGTCACCAAATTTTCTGCAGGGATAATTCTAAACTCTGGGTAGACTCATAAAACTTTAATTTCAAGAAAATTTATATGTTCGATAACATGTCGCTTACGATCAAATCGAAAACAAGGCTTGATATAAACAAATTAAATGATAAAAAAAAATTATTAATTTACAGTTAGAGAATGCGTTTTTTTTTACAAAAATTAGCTCAAAATGTAACATCATCCTATAAGACAAACCATAACAATTTAAATTGGTTAATTTAACCAAAAACTATTGGTGCTTTTACAGCAACAGTGTACACTTTCATTAAGTAACTAATTCCAATTTCTCATTCCATGTAAAAATCGAATAGCAAATCCAGTCAAAATGTTTTGTTAGCTTACATTAACTGTAAACTTAACAACTGAAATTGGTTAGATTAACCTTTAATATTTTTTCTGTATACAGTTGCTCAACATACATACAGAGTGGTGCTGTGCTGGCAAAAAAATTTAGTGTTTTACCCTGCACACTTAATATATTTTAATGTAGGTCACATTATGCTTGATTTTAATCATTAATATGATTGCGGCTACATTTACAAATTCAACAGTTTTGCATTTAGTCACATAACATGCATAATTAAAATGCAAAACAAAGGCAAAAACAGACCAGACGTTTACGCCTTCCATTCAATAATCATTTGTAGCTGGAAACTGTAGATAATATTGGAAAGATTGTGGCCAACGCTAAAAAAATAAAAGTTTAGGGCAACTTGTATACAATCTACCGAAAAGCTTCTGAAAAATTATGGCTCTGAGGTCTGATCGCATCGCACATGAATGAAACAACAAAATAAGGAAGCTCTTTGCCACAATGTTCTGGCGTAAAATATAAAAATGAAAATAAAAAATAATAATTTCCCAAAAAATGAGCAGATAAAAAAAATCAACTTCTACAAGTTTTTCCTTAAAATGTTAAACCTATAATTAAGATAATTTCTTTCGTTTATGCACATTTTTTTTTTTGCAAAAATAACAAACGAATGAAAAAAAGCTGCGCTTTGATCGAAAGCTGTCGATTTTAGTTCTTTTGTGGGGGGAAGCATTCATTCAATGCGTTTCCTCTGCTCCTCTCTTTCTTGCTTTCTTTACTTTGCTGCAAAAGAATTCCATTTGAAAAATAAGTTAAAAATTATTAAAATAAAACAATGCCTTTCAACATATCAAGTGATGTGTGATGTGATGTGATGTGATGTGATGCGATGCGATGTGAAGTGAAGTGCTGATGTGTTGTTTGTTGTTCGTGTCTTTAACAAAACAACAAAATGTTATAATAAAAAGCTGCCGTTTTTTGCTTTGGTTCAACTAAAAATTCTTTTTAAAATCCCTTTGCTTTCATAATTTTGTTCTATGCTTAAGGCTTAATTAGTCTGCAGTTTGCTGAACAAAATGTACAAAAAAAAAAAAAAGAAAATCAGCTGAACGTTTAAAGCCCGTCTGGCAAAAATTTTATATCTACGGCTAAATACCACAAGCATGTGGAGGTGCCTTTTTAAAAAATTATGATAATTATGGTTAACTGTTGCAAGATACCATATTTATTAATGATTATAATTAAATGAATAGAAAATATCCAATGTGGACTTGAGGAGTTTTTAAAAGTCAAATATTTCAGAAAGCATACGAGTATTTTCATGTGTGAAACGGCAGAATTAAGTTTGAGGCCATATGGCTAGTTTTGTGGCTCCTTGTGGAATATTATTTATTAAAAATAACGCAAAGTTAAACTATTTTACTAAATATTACGATAAAATTTAAAACTTTGTTTTAGACCTTTTTAATCCTTCTGTGTTTGTACATAATATGCTGGACTTTATTTTTAAAACGAAATACATACTTTCAATGCAAAAACTTTGTCTTGAACCATCAGCATCTCGCAGCTATTGGTTAGACACCTTCATATCAAATTCTATTATAAATTAATATCTATGAAATCAATTGTTTGCTTGAAATCTTCTTCGCATACGCATTTTTTGTTTTCAAATACAATGGCGTCTAATTACAGGCTTTGAAGACTTGTTTCTCTCTTCTTATTCTTTATTCTTCAAATAACAATTTTTGATTTAATAACAATAATAATGGTTTGTTTCCTTGCATTTTCTCATATTTTTCATTATAACAAAACTGCCCACTTTGAAAAAAATAAAAGCTCAAAAGTGCTTGGAAGCAAAAAAAAAATAAAGCAAAACCTTTAGGCGTTTCAAGCTTCTGCTTTTGACTTGCCTTTAACTTGTAACTCATAAGGCTACTGGTTGTCTGTCTACAAAATGAGGAAAATCATCAGCTTTTTTTTATCATACACCACATGTAATTTATATAAGTGCAGCTAATTTTTAATTTATTACAATGAATTTGCTGCCCATCGAATTTAATTGAAAACATGCTAGAAAATATTTGTAACTTGTAACATAATTCAATTAATTAAATTCATATTCATATAAAAAAAAATAACGAATAGGAATTTAATTGAATAGGCAAGAAAATACTACGAGTAAGGAACTAAACTTGTTAAATAAAACGGACATGCACGTGCATCAGGCACGTGCAATTAGGAATGATAAATTTAAAAAATCTTTAAAAAAAATTGTACTATGGGGAATCAAGACAATTCTCGTATCCTATTTCAACTTTGTATTTTTATAAAATTTTTTGGCGCTTTTTCAGTAAATTTGTTGAAAGTTTTGGAATTTTTTTTTTTTATAAAATTGTTGACGCTTTTTCAGTAAATTTGTTGAAAATTTTATTATTATTACTGAGGGAATACATATTCGGGCATGTTCTGTAAACCGAATCGGAGTAAATTTCTCGTTTTCCAAACTAAATAATTTCCCCATTCCTGTGTTTTAAATCATAATGGGTGTTTTTTATTGAGGTATAGAACTTTAAGTTGGCATCACTTTTTTAACTGGCGGCCATTTTGTCAGCTGTCAAGTGATTAATATTTAGTTTGGTTTGCCATTTCATCATGAACAGGTTGACAAAAGAACAACGCTTGCAAATCGTGCAAATTTATTTCGAAAATAATGGTTCAGTTCGCGAAGTTTACCGCAAGCTCCGTCCATTTTATGGTCGACATAATCGTCCATCAGAGCAATTAATTCGGTTAACCATGGATCGTTTTCGCACTACGTTTACTCTATGTGATAATACGCATCCGCAGAGATGTCGAACAGTGCGCACCGAAGAAACAATTGCCGCTGTAGAGCAAAGTGTTGAAGAGGACCCGAATGAATCGATTCGCCACCGTGCACAGCAATTGGAGCTTTGTCCATCAACTTTATGGAAGATTTTGAAGATTTTGAATGTGGATGAGTTGTGGTTCCAACAAGACGGCGCTACATGCCACACAGCGCACGTCACAATCGATTTATTGAAGGAAACATTCGATGAGCGCATAATTTCGCGGAATGGACCTGTCAATTGGCCACCAAGATCGTGTGATTTGACACCATTGGATTATTTTCTTTGGGGATATGTGAAGTCGCTCGTCTACGCCAACAAACCAGAAACGTTAGGGGACTTGGAAGCCAACATTCGTGGCGTTATTGCCAACATACGGCCCCATATGCTCGAAAAAGTGGTTGAAAATTGGACCTGTAGAATTGGCTTTATTCGAGCCAGCCGCGGCGGCCACATGCCCGAAATCATATTTAAACATTAATGGCATAAAATTATCCTTCCAATAAAGACAAATTGATGGACATTAAAACGATTTTCTTGTGTTTTATTTCAATTCGAAGTTCTATACCTCTAAAAAAAACACCCTGTACATAGTAAATAAATTTCAGATATGATATTTTAAGCTATAAAATATAGAAAACTACAAAAAAGTCTGAAAAAATTCGGCTTTTGTGGATTTAATTTTTCTAAATCGAGTGTTTTTAAATCGACTCGATTTACAGAACAAGCAGGATTGACTTTTTTATGTTATTATCTATTATGACCTGTTAAATAAGGCGGAAAATTAAAAAAATATTCTAAGCAATTTTAGTTAATTTAGTTAATTATTTAATTATATGTTCGATCTTATTTATTTTCTCTGTTTATAATTTGACTAGGCTAAAGGTTGCAAAGGGTGGCGTTGGCTGAAGTAGTTAGCACGTTGACTGCAAAACCGAAGGTCCTGGGTTCAAACCCTGTCTCCGACAGTCATTAAAATAATAACACCACGCATTTTTCTAATATGTGTTAGAGTCCCTTTGTAGAAGTTGTTGTAGGAAAGGATCTAGTGATGAAGGCATAGATAGTGGTCACTGAACTATACCGACTTCAGCAGATACTCGTACTAATCCTAGTATGTATTTACAATATTTTAAATAAGTTTGTGTTGCTTCTTTCAAACACTAATACTCTCATACTTCACAGATGACGATCTTACTCAAAATTTATGATTGTATTGTGATAAAAAATTAAAAATTGATAAGCTCCTCATTTTTTGAAGTCGTTTAAAAAGCCTTTAGAGGTGGTAAAAAATCTTTTTTCAGGCAGTCAGAATGGGCTCTTTTTAGATTGGAATAAATTGGATGCTAATTGTGCGAGTGTATTTGTATTGGGTATCCTCGAAATACACTTCGAGCTATTTTTAGTAAGATTTGTCAACTTAACTTCCAAGTTATACGTGAATTTGAGAAGCATTAAAGAGATTTTGAGGTGAAGTGACTAACTATGGCTGACTTATGTGTGAAAATTGACAGCGCTCCTAAATGTATTCTACCCTACTATGGTTGTTTCCGATTAGTTGCTTTAATCTATTGATTATCGCAATTTTAATCATCCAAATTTGCTAGACTTATATCTGTGGCAATAAGGAAAAAGTGCTTAAGTCATATTTTACTGTTTTTTTCATAGGTCACTTTTAAAGTTCCAATTTCGAGGGTAGCATTGGCTGGAGTAGTTAGCACGTTGACCACAAAACCGAAGGTCCTGGGTTCGAACACTGTTTCCGACAGTCATTAAATAACAATAACACGCATTTTTTTATGTGCATTAGTGTCCCTTTATTATCGGTTGTTGTAGGAAAGTTCAAGTGATGAAGGCATAGACACTAGACACTGAACTACTTCGGCTTCAGCGGATACTAATCCTAATGTAGCATCAGAGTCCGCTCCTTTGTCGGTATTTTGTATCAGAATCATCGGCGAAGTAAAATAACAAATAAAATCTCTACTAAACACCGACTTCAAAATTTAATACGCCTCATTGACACCAGAGGCGCTGCAACACTGCATTATTAAAAGTGTGCAAAAAGCAGAGTTGTAAAAGAATGAAGCTTTCCTGTATAGTTTAATGCACCACCTATTTTCTCTACCACTATCCCTTTCCTAAAGAAGGTAACACCCAGTAATAGTATTCGCCAGCCATTGCCTGAGTGTTACTTCTCTTAAAAAAGGATTTGCAGAAATTTATTTCTTCTACACTTTAATTGGGAAATTCGGTATTCATTTGAATATTTTTTAGAATAAACATGGTTCAACACACTATAAATAATACATTCAGTTTGAAGTATACCATGTATGTATAAGCCAACTTAAGCTATTATTCCATAAGAGATTACAAGGTAACCAACAAGTAATTGCTCTATAACTTCTTGAAACATTTTACAAAATAATAGAGATTTTGTCCAAGGGTACTTTTGAGTATAACTCAAAATCACCTAACTAAACTTAAACACTTTTTGCTTATTGTCACAGATTTATAATTTCTGTTTTACTGTATAGACATGCTCGATATCCTTTTCATACATAATTATTTAAATTTTAAAGGACAGTTTTATATTTTTGCGTGTCGGGAAAATGAGTCTAAGGATTCCCAGTCTTTAAAATGTGTATCACATTTTCCACACTATCTATGGTAAACTGTGATCGTCTGTATTCATAAAGATATAAAAAAAAAATTATTAAAATTACGGTTTCTTAAGATTTTATTCTTTTTAATTTGAAGAACAACACGTAATTGCTGGTATGTATCATTATATATTTATAAAATTAATTTCTTTAATTTTTCAACGTCTTGTTATTGTGCTGGTGTTTATTTTCTTCATATTTTCTATTTAATTATTTTGTTAAATTTTAATGTAAATAAGTTTTGTAACTGTTTTATTGTTCACGTTTTTCAAAGCAATAAACACATTTCTTTTTCCAAAGCAATTAATTTTGTATTAATTAGTTTTTATAGTTTGTAGTTTTGTTCAAATATGTATGTATGTGTAGCACATGTGCACGTGTGTGTATTTAAGTTTTTATTTATATTTATGTTTGCCAGTCAGTCTGACGATTTGTTTGGTTGTTGTTGCTCTAATAAAGATGCTGTTTGCGAGCATTTTAACTATTGTCTTGTAAAACGTGTAGTGTTAAGGTTTTAAGGCCATAAAATTATGTATGAAAATGTTAAAACATTTTAAATTGTTATTTTTACGCCAATTAGTTTAGTTTAATGAATGTTTTTAGGTAAAAAGTATATAACAAACATAAATAATTAAAAAAAAAACACTATGTTAAATTATAATAGTAAAACATGTCTTGCACTTAGCACAGCAGGTGATTATTCTCACCAGTAATAATACTCGTACATACATATGCATGTATATTTCATTAAAAGTTAAAAAATTTGATTTTCAAAATTATGAGTTAGCTTAATGCGAGTAAGCACACACACTTTTTATTTATTACATTAATTAGAGAAAAATTTGTCATTCAGAGCATTTTGCTTAACAAAGTGCTTATGTTTAAATAAGATTTCATAAGAATTATTTAATTTGATTTGCTTAGATATTTCAAAAGTTTTTATATAAAATAGTTTACATGCCATAAATTTATTTATTTATTAAAGCTTGTTAAACGATTTTCTTTGTATCAATATTAAGATTTGGATTTTAAAACTGTCTACCGCATTAAATTAAAAAAATAACTTACTGTAGATTAAACCATTAAAATGATAAACTTATTGATCATAAATAACTAATTAAAATACCTTATAACATGTCTACATACACAAAAGAATACATGACAGCAAAATAAAATCAATAATTTACTGCTCCAAAAATTGAATAGACAAGAAAAAAACCAAAAAAAAACTAATGCCCTAATTC
This sequence comes from Tachina lurida, assembly GCA_944452675.1. NCBI lineage: Eukaryota > Metazoa > Arthropoda > Insecta > Diptera > Tachinidae > Tachina > Tachina lurida. The sequence continues at coordinate 99,586,067 of OX101754.1, forward strand.
AGTAAGAAGATTTAGGACGTTTTTGTTTGAAAATGCTTCTGAGTTCTTGTCTTTGAAGTCTCTAAATTATTTTCTTCAAAAATGGTTGTTGTCTTTGACAATGAAAAATATAAATATTATTGCCATGTTTTTAAAACATAAAAATTCAATTAAATTATTATACAATAGTTTGAAAAATATATGAAAAAATATATGTTGGATATAATGTTTATAACAAAATGATAAAGCAAATACACGAACCTTCTAGCATAGACAATAAATAATAATCGTTTTAAAGAATCAAAACTGCTTCTTGTTTTCGTCCTTAGACAAGACGATACATTCTTCGAACAGAATTAGGGCATAAATAAAATTTAATGAACTCAAATCAAAATTCAACTCAAAAATATCAAACATAATATTTTAAATGCCCCTAAAAGCGCACAACAAAAGGAATGAATATAATAGCTATACACACACACACACACACAAACACACACATGCATACATACAATCACAGTTAATACACAGCCTACAAGCAAAGTAATACGAAAATGATTCGAAATCGTATTGCTTGGAAGAAAAATATTATTGCGGCAACAATCATATTCGTATTGCGGAAGTTTCCCCCTTCGGGAGAGGTTGTGCGGCCAAGGCGATACTTCGAAGCAATACTAATGCAATACTTCTAGAAGATAAAACTATTATATTGCTAGATAATCATCTAACTGAACTATTTATGATATTGCCAGATTATCTTTAGGAAGATAAATTATTTATAACGATAGATTATCTCCCAAAATACAATTTTACTAAATTATCTCAAGAAGAAAAATAGATATGTATATATGTATGTATATGTACATAAAACTATATACCATTAATTTAAACTTAAAGCAATTTTTTATGGTCAACTAAACTCAATTTATCATCACAGGAGTCATCATATGTTTAACATAAAAAAGAATTTCTTGAGCTAATGCTTTGAAAATTTTCTGATTGTTTTTATTTTAAATTAAATATTTTTTTCTATCTTCTTGTTAAAAACATATTGATATTATAAATTTATTGCGTATGTGATAAAACACCAGGCCGAACAAAAAGCAACATTTTAATAACACAAAATACCTTGTTAAAGGAAAAAATAAATAGTCAATACATTTTGAACTGTTCATTCAAAAAGTTTCACCAAAATGAAAATATTTTAATATCAAAAAAGTATTGCTTTGATGATTTTCTTCTAAATGATAAAAATAAGATATTGTATTTATATCTTCTGGGCAATATATCTTCCAAATGTTTGTAGGGCACTATCGAAACGTATTAAATAAAGAAAAAATTTATCATTTTTTCATAACTAGAAAATTAAACATTTTTAAAATATAAAAATTTTATGAAAAAAAACTCAAACTCCGTACGCCCTCGACAGTAATAAATAATATTGAACCAATAAAAAGTCAATGATTTCGTTAAAAGACACCAGCAGCTTCAATAAACAACAACAAAAAATTCAAGATGATCAAAATAAACATAAATCATAAAACTCACAACCGTAAAGTTGTCAGCAGCGCGTGCACAGTGGGATTTTGATGTAAAAAAATGGGTGTTATTTTTTGAAAACTCAATTTCAAAAATCAATTGATGTAGTTTTATAGAGAAATGTTTAATTATGCAAATGGTTTTATATTGCTTTTTTAGAAAAACTTCATTTTGGTTTTGAAAAACTAAATTAATTGCAAGAAGCAAGGGAGGCATGACTCATATTTTCACGCAGTTCAGTGGTCCATATATTTTGTTTTTTGACAATACCATTTTACTTTACTATGCTTGAAAAATATACCATTTCCATACCATACCAGGTCCTTTCCTCTTTTTTAAGAAACAAACAAAATGTGTCTATTTTTTTAACGTATACACTGAAAGAAAAACCTTCATTTCATCAATGAATTTTGTCATTAATAATTAGCTAATGTAAGAATTTGTTGCATTAATGAAGAATTTCATGCATATAATGAAAACTTTTAATAAGGTAATAATGAACAATTTCATTCATAAAATTAAGAATTATTAATGATACTACTTCATTAGCTGACTGAATGTTTTTCTCTGTGCTGCTATAGTAGAACAAGGCTGGTTGTCGTCCACATAGTATTTAATCAATTTTAAAAAGTTGTTGCTAAACGAATTTTTATTCCTATAAATTTTTAACATATTAACTCACGGCTTTAAATTATGTGTTTTCTTGCAGTGTTGTACCCTAAAAAGGTTTTAGAGGTAGAAACAGAAGAAAATTTATATATCATATAATTCTAATTAGAGGCGCTGTACAGTAGGATATTTGACCCGAAGTCCTGACCAAAATATACGAGTAACTTTTTGCACTAACAATAATGACAATAATGTTTTTGTTAATGAAGTTCGATTATACACAGAAAAAAATAATTTGTCAACACAATTAACTTTTTTGTTATATCAATTAAATAATTAATTGATTTTGAACCTACAACGATTTTTGTAAATACAATTAATGAAATTGTAAGTTAAAGGAAAATCTGAAAAATATTTTCAATTAAGTATATCAACAAATAGTTTGTTGAAATTTATTTATTTATTTTTATTAGATTTTAAAGTTATTTCAATTAAAGTTATAGTTATATTAACAATGCGAATTGTTGAATTTCCGTACAAATTTTTATTATCATAATTGTTATATTAACAATTTTTTTTTATACTATATATTTTTTTCTAACTTAAGCTCACATAAATGACTTTTTCCATAAATGTAAGCTTCGCATAAGCTTTTGACTTGATAACGCGTTTGTCCTTGATGAAAAGTGTTAAGAAAATAGTGCTGAATTAATTTTTTGTTGCTTTTTGTTTTGGTTTTTTACGGTTTTTGATTTATGTCAGTTTCTTTCACACAGCCTCAGCTTAAAAGATAGTGAACTTATTAATTTTTGGATTAGTGAAAAAAATTAAAAGTAAACAATTAATGCTGTTTACAATTTTATTATCACTAAAGTTAATATAAATAATGTTTCAAACAGAGCTGCTAAATTTCGATTACGATTAGTAATCAATTAGATTACATTTTAAAAATAATTGTAATGATTATATAATTACCTTCAAAAGAATTGCTGATAAATAATTGATTACGATTACTAATAATCGAAAAGTAATCTGAATTACTTAGAATTACTAAAAATAATCAAAAAGAATCAAAAGTAATAAAAAAGTAATCCTACTACTTTCAAAGATTACTTTTGATTCTTAATAAATAATCAAAAGTAATCATTAGAAGTAATCGGATTATTTTTATTTTTTGATTGCTTTTGATTCTTTTTGATTATTTTAAGTAATTTTAAGTAATTTAGATTACTTTTCCATTATTAGTAATTGTAATCAATTGGTAATCGTGCGAAACTGAATATAATCGTAATTTAATCATTACTTCACCTTTAAAAAAAAAGTAATCAACTTAGTAATCAATACGATTACTAATCATTACTTTACAGCATTGGTTTCAAAACAAAATTTGACTTTGTTATCTACATGGCGTAGACAAGACTTGCGTATTTTCATCGTGCGAATTTAAAAAAATATTTATCCATTCGTTTTCGATATATTTAGCTTTTAAACATGTTTTCATATGGCGATAACCCTAAAAATGTCCACTCCCTGCAGTAAATGGAACTAACACAATGACTAGTATTGTGATCGTGATCGGTTCCCAAGTGATAGGGAGCAGTGCGAGTTCTAACACTTCCTAAGAAGCGGACCAGTCACTTTTACATGGAGATAGTCTTCTACACTACTCCCTACTTTTGGTAACACCACCATTTTCTGAAATCATATAGCGAGTAAGTTTGGAGTAATTTAGGGTATTCAATCGGGTAAGCAGTTAATTGCTACCCGATTACCTGATCTGTTGTTTTCGAGTAATCGTTAAACCGGTTAATTTCAATCGATTAACCGATGTAACAATTTTTTTCATATTTTGTAGTATTACAACTTATTTTTTGTGTGTATAATTATGGCCTGATTCACAATAACGAAACGAAATTTTCGACTGAAAATTTATATTGAAAACAACAATAAAATATGAAAATTAGATTTTGTTTTCAATATAAATTTTCAGTCGAAAGTTTCGTTTCGTTATTGTAAAACAAGCCATTATTTGTTTCGTCTCATTTACAAAAGCTGAATACTTAGAAATTATTTTTCATACAAACAAAGAAGTATTGTCAGTGATCCTACCGTAAGTAAAACTTCAAAATCTTTGGACATGGCTATAAAAGAGTTTACTAAAGACTAGAGGGAATTATGAAGTTTTTGTTTAATAATTTTATAAAAGCCAATAGTACCGGTGCGAACGATTTAATTAAGGATTATATTTAATGAGAGACGAATTCAATTATTTTACACCTACACTCTGAAATATTTCCTTCTAGCAAAAAAAATACAGTACAAAAGCTAAGAAATTTAGAAATGAACTTGTTTGCAGAATATTCGTCGCTGAGCTCTCCCAGTATGAGGCAGATGATGACCAGCCAATAGAAGTAACTATTAGATGTGTTAAGAATTTGAAAAAAAAAGTAAAATAAATCAGGATTATAGTGGCATAGTGTATGATTTTATATATTTTGAGAAATCCAGGAAAATTACTGAGAAACTTAGATATTCTGTATTATGGATTGCTTTCGATTTCCTCAACATCTGCGATAAGTATAAGAATTTTTCCAAGTCAGTTTTTACTAAACTAACTAAAGAGGAGAATCGCTTAAATTATTTTTCTGAAAGATTGTGTTAAAAGATCTCTTTAAACTATTAAAGTAATAATGACCTCACAAACTTGTTAATTTTTAATGAATTTATCGCTTGATATATTTTAGGCATGAATAAGTTTTTTTGTTTTACTAATAAACTTAAATTAATAAACAATTAAAGCACTTTTATTTGTTGAAAACACTTAAGTTATGGAAAAACTTTATTAATCGGTTAACCGGTTAATACCGAAGTTAACCGATTATTAACCGCTTAAGCAAAAACCTCGATTAATTATTCGAGCGATTAACCGATTAAAGCAAACCCCCGATTAAATTAATACCCTAGATTAATTGTCACCAAATTTTTCTGCAGGACTATTACAAAAATCAAAATACAAAACTTTGGCTGACATTAATTTTAACCTAAAGATTGGGTAAAATTATCAAATATGCGCAGGGGCGAGAATTAATTTTTCTTATATAAAATATTGAAATAAACTTACTATATATACAAAGTGTACAAAATGTAGCGATTTATCACCAGTAACTCACAATCGTTAAAATCGACTTACACGGTTAGTAATGATAACTTCAGATATTCTGTATATATGTATATACATATCGTTAACTTAATATATTTTTTTTTTTTTGAAATCGAGATTTTTGCATTTATCGAAGAAATAATGAATTAGGACCTTTCTATATTAAGGTAGCGATATATACTACACAGACTTATATTCCTATTGGTACAATAAAAGTACCGGAAAAAAATTATTATAATATACTAATTGTAAATATTCTCAATTTAAAATGCCAGGAAGAATAAAAACTTTAAAAATATCATGATACTTGAAAAAAAATTAAAGTAAAATATTACACAAAAACAAAAATCTTGATCATCATGAACTTTTTGTTTAAATATACATAAATACATAAAAAAAAAAAAGAGGAGTATGAGAAAATATCAACTACTTTGTAAGTTGAAGTATAAAATGCCGGCAAAACGAAATCATAAATATGATGGCGCTTGTTTAATTTCATAAATACAAGTTTGTATTGCAAATGAATTAATGTTTTATATCTGTTGAACACGGTCAGTATTATGCTGCACTCAAAACAGAAAACTTAAATGGTATTTTTTTTTCAAATTTTGCCTTGTAACATTAAAAATAAAACAAATGTAAGTATGTAGTATGTTGGAAATTCTAAACTTTGTGACAACAGTAGCATTGAAAATGATATTATCTCAAAAAATTATAATGAACAAAAAATATGATAATAAAAAGAAGACGGACAGAGATCATCAAATGTGGATAACGATAGAGTGAGTGAGTGGTTGCTGCTGGTTGGAAGAGATGAAGGTAGTAGCGGTGGCGGTGGCGGTGGCGTTGACGATGGCTTAATGTTGCTGATAGTACAGCATATAAAGATCTTGATGATCATTACAATTATCATGTAAACTTTTGTCGTCATCTTTCAAGCATTTTTTTTGGTTTATTTTTATTTTTTTTCTTGAAATGGTATCACAATTTTTTTTTTTAATTTTTCTTACTTCCATTCGTTGGTTTCCTTATTTTAAATGTTTTTTTTTCGTTCACTTATAAAGTTTAAATTTAATTTCCAGCTTTTTTTCTCGGTTTCATGGCATATGCATGATGGGAACAAAAACAACTAGTCGTCCAGCAAAAGAAATCTTGTACAAATAGGTTTTCAAAACGCTACGCATCTAATTTGCGATGGCACATCTTGATAAGCTTTAAGCAACATATCGCATTTTTCTTGATTGCAAAAAAGCATACTAAAAGCTGGTGATTTCAGTATTCCTTTTTGATATTTAAGGTTTAGTTTATTTTGCGCTTATTCTTAAATACCAGTTAAGCAAAGCAATACTTTTTCTGTTTTCGATCGACTTGGACAATTTCAATTTCTTTGTTCAAGATTTGTATCTGGTATACCCATGACTCTGATGTTTTCCGGTATTTGTTCTATCGTATCTTCTTCTGTTACTTCGAGAATATCTAGATTCTGTCTCTCCAGACTTTCTTCTTCAGTGAGTCTAGTTCTTGGATGAGAATCTTCTTTTGTAAATTTGGGCAGGGTCTTTTATGAATTAAATTTGTCAGGATATTTTATAAATTTGGTCAGGATCGCCATATAGTTTGTATAATTTTAAATATTGGTGTTTTAACTATTGTCTTAGCACTTCTGCCGCATGCCCTTTTGAGAGGATCGAAATGTATGACACAGTTAGTTTTTCCAATCAGTTCAGTTAGTTATTCAACAAAATGATCAGCTTATATATTAAAATTTTGTATTGGTCAGCATTATTGGTCAAAGCGGGTCAATGTATATTCATATCAATATTATTGTAAAAAAAATGTAAAGACCTTGAAAGTTTATTAATAAACAATTACAAACATTGAACTTCGCTTTATGCTGACCTACAGATATTTCTTAAACATACAAATAATAAATAAAGTTCTTATATTACAATACAGTGGTGAGCATAAGTGCTACCACACTACAAGACTCTAGTGAAAGTATAAAATTAATGTCAGTTATAAAACACTGTTGCAAATTATGGAGTTTTTCCCCTAGTTTAAGGAGGGGTTTTTTATTTTTAGAGGCAAATTTGATGAGAGAAATTCTTATTAAGGAAAATAACAGCTGACAAATAACAAAAATAAAATGCAGTGAGAGTGCTTTGCGATGTCCGAGTCTGCTTCCATCAAGCTTACAAGCCTTGCAATTTGCTTTTTGTTGCCCAGAATATACGCCCTGTGCCTAAAATCAATTACACAGCTAAAAATATAGACAAGAACTATGTTCAACAAAACCATGGTATTGAAAAACATTTTAAATTCAATCATATTTTTCATTGACTTAATACAATATTTATGAATAGTGTATAGAATAACGCAATGCGCACATGTAGGAGAAACATAAGAAATCATATTAAGGTGAATTCACATCAGGTGATCTCAATTCACCATCCCTATCGATCAGCTGATAATTTCTGTCAAATCAAAGCAAAAGGTTCAGAAATATTCTAACAGCAGGAAATTTGACTCTAACAAGTACACAAGGCGAATATGCAGAGTTCCAAATCGAGACCACCTGGTGTCAATTCGTCCTGAAATCATGTTTTGCGTGTATTCATTATTTGCGTATACAATAACGATTTGCTCTTAAGGTGAGAGGTAAGTAGAGTTGTGTCCAACAGTTCTTTTTAAACTAGTTCGTTCAGTTGGACACAAGTTCGGCCAAAAACATCAATGTAAATTAAATGGGTTTGAAACAACTTTTGATTCAAACGCTCTCAAACTAGTTCAAAAAGAACTGTTGGACACAAGTCTAGAGGTAAGTGCGTTAGTCTATTAATCAAGAGTTTGCCGATCCCGACTCTTACCACATACATTATAATGGCCTGTTTCACAATAACGAAACGAAACTTTCGACTAAAAATTTATATTGAAAACAACAATAAAATATGAAAATTTGTTTTTGTTTCCAATATAAATTTTCAGTCGAAAGTTTCGTTTCGTTATTGTGAAACAGGCCATTAGTTTTAATCGCAACCAAGCAATAAATCATTCCGAGGGTTGTATGGAAATAACTTTGAAATTCAGCTTAAAAAAAACAAATAAATTATTTGAAAAACAAATTTATTAAAATTGTTTTGTTAACAACTCAATTGCGAACAATTGGTAATAATTGAGTTGATTTCATTTTATTATGTTACAAATGTGTGTTTGTATTTACAAAAATCGTTGTAGGAGGTGCCTTTTTAAATAATGTTTTAATTGAATTTACAAATAATTTAATTGTATTTACAAATCTTTTTATTTCTTCTGTGTATTTTGTTTATATTTAACGATATTTATTGATATAATGCTATTTATTTACTACTTATATTTCGAGGGAATATTTTTCTGCTTCTGCTTTGTAGTTGCAAAAAACATAATAAATTTCTGTTAATATTCAGAATAGTGATTTTGTAGTTGATCGTTGCAAAATTGGGGTTGATACCTATTTTCCACCGCTGACATTTCGTAATACTGATTTATCAAATTTGTTGTAAAAATTTATCTTATCAACTGCACGTTGCTGTTCATAATAAGTCTGAATAAAAATGAATTTGTACTACTTGGATTTAAGCAAATACAAATTAGGTTCGGATTACTGCACACGTGTACACCCAGAGAAAAAACAGCTTAAAATCAATTAAAACCATAATAAGAAATATTAACGAAATTCTAGTCATGTTGAAATTTCTTATTTTAATACGAAAAAATATTAATTTACAGTATTAATTTATTAATTTTATTAATTTTTAAGTATCTCAGTATACATTTTCTATTATGTTGAAAATTGTTGAATTAATGTGACGCGTTCTTGTTTTTAAATTGCGGCTTTTCCCTGAGCGTAGGAATGTTCTTTTACGAATAACAACCGAATGGTTAGAGATCAAAGTGAGCCGATTAAAGTCCCGAATAGACTTTATACCATATGGAGTGTAACCAATCCACAACTGGCCCTACAGACTTCATTTAATCTAGAACAGCTGCATACGTCCAAGCACACATACTCTGCCAATTGCATTTTAGATAAACAGCTAGACTTGGGTGGAACTTGTTCACTAGTTCATTTTTGCCACAAACCAATGATCAAACCCATGTAATTTAAATAGGTTTGATCATTGGTTTGTGGCAAAAATGAACTAGTGAACGAGTTCGACCCAAGTCTATAAACAGCCTTGAAAGCTTTCAAAATTCTTATTTTTTCTTTGCAAGCATTGTTGTGGCAGTATACTGGTTGCCTGTTATGCCCTCGTCGGTGTGAAAGCACAAAATATCTTTTGTAAAAGCTTGCACATTGTGCATTTCGCTTGGACGCAGCTGATCTAGAAGAATGTACGGATTGTTGTGATTTCCATGCTGGTTTCTTTAAAACTGAAGCCGAAGCTAGCGTTTCGTTCAAAGCAGATCGTTACCGTATCATGATTAATGATTACTTCTTTCAAAATATGGATACCATTGATGCGGATGAGATGTGGTTTCAACAATATGACCTGCCATACGTCGACTGCAACCATCGGCTTATTGAAATGAAAATTTGGCGATAAATTAAATTCGAGAAATGTAAGTGAAAATTGCTCTCCACGGTCTGGCGATTTGACATCTTGTCAGTATTTTCTGTGAGTTCACGTGAAGTCTCTGGCTTATGCCGATATAAACCAACAACAATTGTTGACTTGGGAGCCAACAATATTCCTGTTGTTCATTACATACAGTCAAAGTCATTTTTATTTTTTACAATTTAAAGTTCTATCGGAATTGAAAAAAAGGCTCCCTTTATAAGCGATATATTTAGTTGAAGTAACCATTAAAAAGTGCAAGTCAGACGCCAAACTGTCGGAAGGCCAAATGACAACACACAAGCCTCATCGCCACTTAAGAAATAATTACAATGACGCGAGATCTGTTCTTGACCATAGAGCTCCTTTACGACTGGAATCGTTCTGGGATTTTAAGGTCAGCTGATACAAATTTTACTACTGTGATCAATCCGAATTTCAGTGAAATTCACAATAGAAACTACAGCTGTTGAAAAGGGGTAAACTTAGCACTTGTTATCACTTTTCTGGCTCCGTTTAATTTTAAATAAGCTAGTGTTTATAAGCAATACTTTACTTTCCATGTTGTGTCGTCCAATACGTTTTACTTGTAGGTTTTGTCCCCCAAAAGCAAAACTTTACGGCCTAACGGCTCTCAGCCGGCTCAAGAGCCGCCGCAGCCGATTCATGCGGCTAGCTTCGAGTCAAAATTGAAGACGGCTGGCGTGAAAGCTGCTAAATATTCCGCGTTAAAATGTACTCAATCAATTGCACTTTTTAATGTTGAATTTTTGTATATGGGCATTTCCACAGTAACGCCAACTTTTTGTAGCGTGCGACACCAAGCAAATATAATTGTTTTTTTTTTTAAGAAAACGGAAGTTTTTTTTTACTTATTTATATATTTGTGTAGGCCGTCAACAGCTTTACGTTAGGTAAAATTTTAAGAAAAAACAAGTCACGTTCTTCTGAAATACAAGGTTAATTGCTTGCTGTCGCACGCGACAAAAAAGTGAAATTTCTCGGAGAAATGCCCATATGCTTTTTAAATACATTTTTATATAAAACTTTGTTTTTTTATAAAACAAAATACACAAAAATAAAAAAATTTTGACCTCACTTTGCTTTCTTTAAAAAATTAAGCACCTGACTGACAACTTTCATATAATGTAATAATTTTACTTAGGGCCTTATTAATAGACATTGTTGTTTATAAAACAAAACCAACGGCTGTCAGCCGGCTCAAACCGGATTGAAGTCGCCGTCGAGTATTTTTTCCTAGGCCGCCGCCACCGACTTTTTAAGACGCTGTAACTTATTGATATTATTTTCAATTTCCATTCCGTTAGCTTTCAAAAGTTTTAACTCTTTTACTACTCTGCTTTAAAATAAAAAGGTGTAGGTAAATGCAAGCTAGTTCCTTTGTTAGTTACTAAATACAAATGTGTTCACATTCTTTTTCCATCGCATTTTGGTGTAGGCTTTTCCTCGTTTTCCTTTATCTGGTTTTTGTTTTATTCACGTTTTGCATTCTGCAGTGCCATAAACTTTACATTTTTAGTTTTTCTATAATGTGCGTGTTTTTTATGGTTTGTTTTTATTGTTTTCTTTTCAATCATGAATTATTAATTTGCAGCATTTTAACTTACCAGCCAACCAGCTAACCAACCAACCAAGTGTTGCCTTAAAAGGATAATTTTTTTGTTTACTTTCTGGCCGTTTGCCTATCAGATGCACTCTGTCATATTCCTCATAATTGTTTTTGCTAAACTCTAAATACATTTTCTTAAAAGTATGATAATTTAATTTTTCTTCCTTTACTGCACTCCGAAATGGTAAAAATTCCCAGGCTTATTTTTATTAGGAAAATTTTTGTTTTAAGAATTTTTTAAAAATGTTCAAGTGGCTGGGCCTGCTCCAAAAAAGGATTTTATTTGTTTGCTAATGAGCTTGCAATAGAACTTAAAGAATATTTTGCAATACAGTTGGATTCATATCTGTGAAGGTAGTTTTGCAGAATATGTGCTTTACAAAAATAAACTAAATTAAAAAACACTTTAAGATTTTTATCTGAAATCTGTAGAAGAAGAATATTTTTAAATATAGATAAAAGCTTTTGAATTATGGAAATGTAAAATAAGAATGCGCCTTCCTTGCCATGTTAAGGCTAAATAAAATGCTGGTGCTTCGAAAAATTATTAAACTACGCAATAAACCAAATCTTTAGTAGGGAAAAACTCTTATTACCAGGATGATTTCCATTTAGGCAAACAATCATATTGCCATTCTTGCTTAGAAAAATGGAACCTTGAACATTGTGTTCTAAGCTGTTCCTTAAAAAAAAATGCTTGAAGTATTGCCCCTTCGTGGGCTATTATACTCTGGAGCACGTTAGCGAACATCAGCAGAAATATATTTTCCTTACTGCTATATAATTATTTGAAAATGAGTATAAAAGGTGGGTCCAACTCGTTCGAACTCGTTCAGTCAGTCGTTCTAGACGCAAACATATGATCAAACCAGATTTGTATCGTACCATTCAGTAGCTCGTTTTTGATAGAGCTGGGTCCAACTCGTTCATTTGTTCATTTTTGCCACAAATCTATTATCAAACCTATGTAATTAAAATGGGTTTGATCATAGGTTTGTGGCAAAAATTAACGAATGAACGAGTTGGACCCAGCTCTAGCTTTTGATACAAACCAATGATCCAACACATGTTATTTAAAAGGGGTTTAACTTGCCTTGTATCGAACTATTTCAGTAGCTCGTTTAAGACACAAACCAATAATAGTATACATGGTTTGATTAGACTTGTGTCCAACAGTTTTTTTTTTAACTAATTCGTTCAGTTGGACACAAGTCCGATCAAAAACATCAATGTAAATTAAATGGGTTTGAAACAACTTTTGATTCGAACGCTCTGAAACTAGTTCAAAAAGAGCTGTTGGAAACAAGTCTAGATTTGATTATTATTGGTTTGTGTCTTAAACGAGCTACTAAAAGAGTTCGATACAAGTCTAGTTTGATCATAGGTTTGTGTCAAAAACAAACTAGACTTGGGTCGAACTCGTTCACTAGTTCATTTTTGTCACAAACCAATGATCAAACCCATTTAAATTACGGTCGAACTCGTTCACTAGTTCATTTTTGCCACAAACCAATGATCAAACCCATTTAAATTACATGGGTTTGATCATTGGTTTGTGGCAAAAATGAACTAGTGAACGAGTTCGACCCAAGTCTAAAACAAACCACTGAACGAGTTCGATACAAGTCTAGTTCACACCCATTTAAATTACGTGGGTTTGATTATTGGTTTGTGTCAAAAACGAGCTACTGAACGAGTTCGATACAAGTCTACTTATTACTCGAGCGAATCGGTTAGCTCATCACTGTTTGACAACATACTCTACTAAATTTATGACCAACTCGTTCACTAGTTTATTTTAGACACAAACCGATGATCAAACCAATTTAAATTCCATGAGTTTGTCAAACCCGGTTTGACCTAGACTTGGGTCGAACTCGTTCACTAGTTCACTTTTGATACAAACCTATGATCAAACACATGTAATTTAAATTGGTTTGATCATTCTAGTGTGTGAAATATGATCTAGTCAACGAGTTCGACCTAAGTCTAGTTTGATCACAAGCTTGGGTCTAAGATCCACTACTGAACGAGTTCTATCCAGGTCAAAGTAATAGCCGCTTAACATGATTCAAAAATTTTCAATATTTAATATTTTTCTTATGTTTTTCTCAAAATCCAAATGCTGTGAAAAGCATGAAGTACTATTCTTAGTTTAAAATGTTTAGAAAATCTTCAAAATAAATTTATATGAATATGAATGAACCATAAAACTCTTTCGTACTGTTTTATAGTTCGCCAGCGTTGTTTATAACACCCCACACGATAATTGTTGACTTGTATCGAACTCATACAGTAGCTCAATTTGGACACAAACATACGATCAAACCAATTTAAATTACATGGGTTTGATGATTGGATTTTGTCAAAAACGAGCTACTGAATGAATTCAGTACAAGTCTAGAGAATTGCTCTATTATTAATTGTTCACAGTTTTACGTATTCTTTGGACGTAAGATTGAGAGCTGCTAAGACAGCGTGAGTTGTTCTGCAGATTCCAGGTTTAAAATCGTGCTTTTGAATGGATTTTTTGATATTTTATTAGATATAAAACCAAATATATTCTGCATAAAAAGAAATCATTCAAACTGTATGCGTAACTAATGCAACTTAAATAACGAGACGTTAGCGAACTTTTTTGTGGAACAGGAGGCTAATGTCCCTCTGGGAAAAAAGTTTACAACTAAAACGCCCGTAGGGCGTAGGGGATATAAAATTGTTTCCAAATTGCTAGATCTCATTATCGGCGAAACTTTAAAGGAAAATGTATTACGTTTTGTAATTAAATGAAAAGTGTGGAATTTTGTAATTCTCATTCAGTTTGATTAATCAGGGCTATCATGAATAAAATTCCGCGTGAAATTTTTCCCTGGGAACAATTCCAACTAATAGCAAGTAAAAGGGAAAATAAAAAATTGTTAAAAAAATATAAAAAATAATTTGACAAGACTGTTATAAACTAGAGATAATACATTTGAGCACTCATAAAAAAAATATTTCAACAAGTTGTAACGTTATGAATCAAAACAATTTACATTTTCCATTTGCAATGAAAAATTTTTATAAGATTAAATGACACAACACACGGTGAATCAACCCTGTTGTTCCGTTCTACTAGACTTTGTCAGAATAATTTTAATTGTCTTGGGTGTAATGAACTAAAAACTTGAAAATATGCACAAAAAGTTAAAAAAATACTCTTAAAAATAGAAAAAATTGGTTTATTTGTAAATAAAAATAAATTTTTAATTCAAAAATTCAACTTCATTTGCATAGAAAATAAAAATAAACAAAAAAAGTAAACAAAATTAACTGAGAACAACTGGGTTGGAAGTGCAGGTTAAAACCAAATTAATATAAAAATGTTGACTAAAACAAATAATACAAATTATTTTTAAACACTGCTCTCATAAGAATTTAACTTCAATTTAAAAAGATCACGATATCGAAATGCAGGCTTTGGAACTGTATTTTGGAAAAATAAGACAAGATTTTTATTTATAGTTTTTATTGCAATAAATAACAAAATATTGACCTAGAATTTCAAATAAAAAGCTTTTCTGTCTCATCTAACTAAACTTTTATACATTTCCAATGTTCCTTCAACGTCTACTCCGGGCAGAGTCCGTTACAAATAGCAAATCTGAATATTGGAACTAACGTCTGTAAAACTAATAAAAATGTTGCCCAACCCCTTAAATTGTAAGCATATTAACCCAAATAGCGCCGGAAAATTTTTTTCTTTAAAACTTAAAGTAAAATTTTAATAATTTTTTAGAAAAAAAATTTTATATATTTTTTTTTGAAATGGAGTGTCCTTTTAAAAGGACAGTTGCCCCAAGTTATAATAAAAACAATTCTATAAAGTATCAAAATATGCCCCAAAAGCGTAAATTATGCTCTAAAAATTCAAAAATGTGCTTAAAATATGCGAGTAAGACTGATATATGCAAAAACATGCTTTAAAGGGCAAAATATGCAAAAATATGCACTAACAAATCGATGCCAAAATTCATAAAAAATTCTGAAACGGATAAATATATTGTCCCCACATTAATACGTCGCACAAGAAAAAACATGCAATTGCATATTTGCGGTTTCCCTGATTATAACTAATTAATGCCCTAATTCAGTAAGAAGATTTAGGACGTTTTTGTTTGCAAATGCTTCTGAGTTCTTGTCTTTGAAGTCTCTAAATTATTTTCTTCAAAAATGGTTGTTGTCTTTGACAATGAAAAATATAAATATTATTGCCATGTTTTTAAAACATAAAAATTCAATTAAATTATTATACAATAGTTTGAAAAATATATGAAAAAATATGTGTTGGATATAATGTGTGAAAACATGGCAATAATATTTTTATTTTTCATTATCAAGGACAAAAACCATTTTTGAAGAAAATAATTTAGAGACTTCAAAGACAAGAACTCAGAAGCATTTTCAAACAAATACGTCCTAAATCTTCTTACTGAATTAGGGCATCAGAAGCATTTTCAAACAAAAACGTCCTAAATCTTCTTACTGAATTAGGGCATTAATTATGTTAAATGTAGGTTTATTTTCATTTTGCTTTTCTTTAGTTGGTTGAGCCTAGAAGAATCAAAATATTTTTACACACTGTGAATCCACACAAATTTTTTATATATTTTAAACATAATAAAATTTATTCAATGTATAAACAAACTTGTGTAGGATGCCTTAAGATCAATCTGGCATGACAATACTTTCTCACTTACATATATATTATTTTAATTTAATTTAAAAACAAAAAAAAATATGTCAAATCATTAATTAAAAACATGATTAATGATTTCACACATATTTCATATTTTAAGCACAATTATTTTATTTCTTTGTATGTTTTTGGCTTTTTTTTTCTAGTTTAATAACAAATAAGTTTAAGAAAGTTAATTATACTGACATGAATGCGTCATAAGAGTAGATATTTATACACATCTTTAAAAATATACTGCAATAAAGTTAAGAAAAACAAAACAAAAACTATATTTTATAAGAGATTGTGAAATATTTTTAAGGGAAAATTAAAAACAAAAATGTTTAGAAATGTTTGAACAAAAAACAACCGGAAAACTACTTTCTTATGCCCTAATTCAATAAGAAGACTTATGACGTTTTGTTTGAAAATACTTTTTCGTTCTTGTTTTTGAATTCTCTAGATTATTTTCTTCAAAAATGGTTGTTGTCTTTGATAATGAAAAATAAAAATATTGTTGCTCTGTTTTTACAACATAAAAATTGAATTAAAGTATTATACAATAGTTTGAACAATATATGAAAAAATATATGTTGGATATATAATTTGGAACAAAATCATACAGCGAATACACGAACCTTCTAGCATAGACAATAAATAATAATTGTTTTAAAGAATCACAACTGCGGCTTTTTTCCGTCCATAGACAAGACGATATAATCGTCGAACAGAATTAGGGCATTAGTCAAAAGCAAATATGAAATAAATAATCAATTTTATTTTTCTCGAAATTTTACAAAATCATATACACACATATATTACATTAATGTCTCAACTTATTAGAATGTTTAAGAAAAAACAAAGTTTCAAAATTCTTAGTACTATAGGCAAATCCCTGTATAATATTAACGATATAATGTCAAGCCCATTCGTTATAACGAAAAATTAGTTATATCGCAAAGATTTTTTAATTGTTATATTAATTCTCATTAATGGCAAGATTTTTTTTAGATTAGCTACCAAATACCTCACTTCTTTTCGATTTTGTGTAGTAAAATTGTTTTCAATAAAAGAGTAGTAACACTCAGGCAATGAATGCCTACTACTATTACTAGGTGTTAGCTTCGTTAGGAAAGGGATAATGATAGAGAAGATAGGTGGTGAAGGAAAGGATAGAGGAAAGGTTTATTCTTTTAAACCTCTGCTTTTTTTGCATGTTTTTATTAATGCAGTGGTGCAGCGCCTCTGGTGTCAATGAGGCGTATAAAATTTTGGAAGCTGTGCTTCGTAGCGATTTTATTGCTTATTTTACTTTACTGATGCTTCTGCTACACATTGTCCACGAGGGAGGGCGCTCTGATGTTAACATTAGGATTAGTATCCGCTGAAGCCGGTGTAGGTAGTTCAGTGACCAGTGTCTATGTCTTCATCACTTGAACTTTCGTACAACAACAACTGACGCAAATGCACACTAACGCACATCAGAAAAATTAGTGTAGTTGTTATTTTAATGACTGTTCGGAGACCGGGCTCCAAACTCAGAACCTTCGGTTTTGTAGTCAGCGTGCTTAACTTAAGCAGATATATTCACTTCACAGCAATACAAATGTTAACAAAATCTTCTACCACTCAAGGTAATTCGGTCGGCTTCAGTAGTAAAATTTAATAAATCACGCTTATCTCGATTTCAATGAAACTTTTGTTTCATTGTAATGCATGCCATTACGAACGAAATACAATCTCGTTTAAATAACCGCCTTTAAATTTGTTGCAGCATTCGGATATTTTTGAAGTGGTTTTCCAACAGTTTTTCGCATATTTCGGGTGGTATCTCGGCTCCAATTGTAGGGTATTATCCGCGTATACAAGGTCTTTGGCGTAGCCCTACAAAGAAATCTAACGGCGTCAATCTTGGTGGCCAATTGACGTCGCACAGTGGTTCCCAAGCCAAAAAAAGTGGCAATAAATATATATCTTCTGAACTAATGGTTCAAATACAAAATGATGCATACCAAAAGATAGAAGAGGGTTTAAGCTCTTTCAGAAAATGTGTATTTTTTGGACACCCTTTTTTATAATATAATCTGAAGTACAGGGTGTCAAGTTGACCACCTCGGGTTATATCCTTACTTTTTTATGAGTTAGCTCTCACAAATCTGGAAAGATTTGAAAGATTTTTAGTTTTTCTTTAAACAAAAAAATTCAAAATAAAATAATTTACATGTATGTATATGTGATTGTAGATATATTTGCATTTCAATTTGAACATTTTTATTTTTGACCCTGACTTAATTACGTTTTTCACTGGTATCTTATATAATACTTTAGCAAATAATTAAAAAGATGTATTTATTAGTTTTTATAGAAGTTACAAAACAATAATAAAAAAAATTATATATAGTTATCTATATTTGATTCTTTATGACAAACTGTCTGAAATCCAGGTTTAGAAATTTGTGCAAAAAATTACTTCTTCTTGGTGATTTTTGTAAATTGTTTTAAGGAATTTTGAAAGAAGTGAATTGTTTTTTCTTAACTATTTGAAAAGAATATACTTCTGAAAAAATTTCCAAAAACTTTGTTTGTTTGCATTTGCTTCCTACGTCCAGCATTAGTCGAAAATAGTGATTTTTAAAACAAAAATTCGAAGTAATATATGAAGGTAAAAAATGTTCCACCGGTTTTTATAAATTTATGCTCAAATATATATGTGAAATAATATGTTTTATTTAATACAGCTTAAGAAGTGTAGCGGTCATTCAAAAAATGTAGTCACTGTAGAAGATTAAAATCGAAAATTTCACAATTTTTATATAATAGGGCATTTACACCTGAACAAAATCTAGCAGATTTCAATTAAAATCTTAATGCAAATCTATACTGTTTACACCAAGTTTTTTTCACATTTATCAAGACTTTAACTGAAAATTTTCAAAAACTACAACCAAACAACTGCAATGTAGCCAATTCACACACCTTTTTATGTACACAGGCTGAGTTTTTAGTACAAATTTGAAAAAAAAAACGATAGTTGCATCACTATGATCTACTAGATTTTAAGTAGATTTTAACAAAATATAGGGACGCAGTAGATTTTGTGTTGTATGGGAAATCTACCAAATTTTGTCCGAAATCTCGTAAGTGCTAGATTTTGCTCAAATAAAAACGAACTATTAATTTGCTAAAATTATTATTATATTATTCCAAGCATAAGTTTGGCAGTAAAGGTTTTACTTCGTTAACTAGGATCATCCGGTGTCCTAAATTCGATGACTTGACACGAATATGTCAATATCTTTATATATACATATATAATTCTAGTGTACGTGTGTATGTCACTGAACTCCTCCAAAACGGCTGGACCAATTTGAATGAATTTTTTTTTTGTATGTTTTGTACAAATCAGCCCGGCAAATGGCGCTGCAATCGGTATCTAATTTATTTATCTATACTGCAACTAAATGACTGGATCGATTTAAATGAATTTTTTTGTATGCATTCAAGTTGGGCGTAAAACAACGTTTGCCGCGCTCATATAGTTTATTATAAATAAACAAAAATTTGTGGTTGCAACTACACAATAAAAACTAGAAATAAAAAGTTGTTTCTCTTCAAGCAAATTTTAAAAGCTTTTTCACAACTTTTATGCAAATTTTTTTTCTAAAAATCTATATTGTGCAAAAAACCTTTTAAACCATACGTGTTTCACCAATATTTGGTGGACGATAAGATACTTAAAAGTTTACATAAATAAAATATGTGCCATATTTATATATAAGATTAATTAAAAGATATTTGGTTTCTATATTTATGATTTTGATTGGGCTAAAGTTCGTATCACCTTGCATGCCAAATAATGCTAGAAACACAACTGGGACGAACGACGAATATTTCGGTGCGAACTTTCGTTATAAAAAATAAAACACATTTGCGCATATGAAAATGAACAAAAAACCACCATAGAACGAAATTCGTCGTGTGTGACGAATTCTGAGATAGGTTTATTTCTATTTTGTACGCCGACGAACGACGAAAAAACAATTTTGTAATTATGACAGCAGAATTCGGTGAGTAAATTCATCGTTATTGTGCTTCAAACGACGAATTTACTCCGCGAATTCTTATTTACAAATTCGTCAACGTGAACGAAACTCGTCGTTCGTCCCAATTGTGTTCTTAGCATAACATGTGATAATTATTAATGAACAAATAACACCAAAGTTAATTGTAAATATTCTGATAAACAAGTAGTAGAACGGAACAATTAGTTGTTTTCGAAGCTCTTTATATTTGGTCCACTGTGTGTGGTGTCACTTGATGTAGATTTTTGCTTTATACTCGTATACTCACCCGATAGTGGTTTCGTTAGTCCTAATTTACACTAAGCAAGTCTTATTGCTAAGCTGATTAGTTTGTAGGGGAGAGACGAGAGGAACATAAACGTTTCTTTTCCCCTCGTATCTCTCTCAGCTTAGCAAATAAGACTTGCTGGGTGTAAATTAAGACTTATGAGAATTTCAATAATTCACAACTCTGCCTGCCAATACTAATTTTTTTATTATAGATTTTAAAAAATTAAAATAAAATTTAAATAGAGATGACATGGATAACAATATTTTAATATTTTTATTACCAAAATTAATTTTATTTTATTACGAAAATTTTAAAATGCACTTAATTACTTATTAAATGATATACAACATGTCCGTATTTATTGTTTTCAATAATAAGAAAAATAGCCTCAAATATGTTCGTATTGTCAAATTAAGGGCCGATTTTTGACTTCGTAATTAAATTTTAATTATTTTTAAATTCTTATTATGTTTTTCAGTGCGTTTTTTTCATAAATATATAACCCATACAATACATAGTCTTATATTATGTAATAAATAAATATAAAAATGTATTCTGATGCTCTATTGGTTTCATAAAATGTGTTTTTATGCAATTTTAATTTTTTACATGTTGATAACCTAACTTTTTTTTTTATTTATGTTAAACAGCTGTTACTTGGAAAGCTTTCCATAATATTTGGAAAAAAACATTTGTGCTGCCAAACTTTCAACGTAATTTAATAA
Organism: Tachina lurida; assembly: GCA_944452675.1. NCBI lineage: Eukaryota > Metazoa > Arthropoda > Insecta > Diptera > Tachinidae > Tachina > Tachina lurida. The sequence goes on from OX101754.1 coordinate 99,607,374, forward strand.
GAACTTTAATAAGCTAGTGAAAAAATTAAATCGCATATAACTAAAATTTAAATTTAAATAAAAATAAAGATTAGCTAATTACGAGACGTAAATATTAAGTTAAAACCCAGGGCCCTTATGAGTTGCATTCGATTTTCGATCTTCGCTGGCTATCGAACATCGAAAATATAATGTTCAATTCATATTATGAGCATTGAAAATTTCGTTGAGCAACGAATTTTCTATCGAAAAGAATTTATATTTTGATGAAGTATTTTAGTATAAAAAAATTATAAACAATTTCTTATTTTTAGGTAAAGTTGTTGCAAATTTTAAAAATCACTCCGAGTGATATTCGCATTAATGACATTCATTGTCAAATGCTCGTCATAGTACCAAATGAAAATTCGTTCGATCAGTACTTTCGACTACAGCCGAAGATCGAAAGTTGCTAATAATGAGGGCCTATGTGTTATTCACAATTTGCTATATTTTTCTTATATGTTAGTACGCATGAGTAATGCGTTATTCTTCATCAGTATTACTAATACGCACTTATATGCAAAATAGTAACTTGTGAATAAATATGACAATACGAACATATTTAAGGTTTTAAAAACATTAAATGGATAACTTTATACAAGGGGGAAACCATTAAAGAGATCTAGGTCAGGCCTATGAGAGCATATGGATTAATTTTTAATTTTTTTAATAAAGAAAACAAACACTCAGGCAATGAATGCCTACTATTATTACTAGGTGTTACCTTATTTAGGAAAGTTATAGTGATAGAGAAGACAGGTGGTGAAAAAAGATACAGAGGAAAGCTTCATTGTTTTACAACTCTGCTTTTTTGCACGTTTATAATAATGCAATATTGCAGCGCCTCTGGTGTCAATGAGGCGTATTAAATTTTTGAAGCTGTGCGTAGTAGCCATTTTATTGGTTAATTTATTTCGCCGATGATTCTGCTACAGAAAACCGACGAAGGAGGGCGCTCTGATGTTACATTAGGATTAGTATCCGCTGAAGTCGGTGTAGTTCAGTGACCAGTGTGTATGCCTTTATCATTTGAGCTTTCCTACAACAACAACTGACACAAATAGACCCTAATGCATATCTGAAAAATGCGTGATATTGCTATTTGAATGACTGTCCGGCCACCGGGCTTGAACCCAGGACCTTCGGTTTTGTAGCCAACGTGCTAATTACGTTAGATAAAGTCACCCTCATTTTCGAATTTTAATTGTACTTACTTTCAATTTTTGGCGACTTTTAAGTTAAGCCGCCCTATATTTTTTCTTTGCGTGTATTTACTTGAAATACTTATACTCGCTAAGTTGATTTTCTTTTAAGCAAATTGTGAATAAAAATCCATTTACAGTAAGGCCTCGATTGTCTGTGATTCGATTAACCGGCAACGTCGATTATCCGGAAATAAATATTGGGGGCAATTATGAATAAAATTCCGCGAGAAATTTTTCCCGGGGAACAATTCCAACTAATAGCAAGTAATAGGGAAAACTAAAAATTCTAATTAGAAAAGTGGGAAATCTCATGCGGAATTGTATTCATAATTGCCCTGATTGTAATTGTTTTCTTTTTGTCCATCCGTTTAATTTTTTTGGATCAATCACTCGTGATTACTTCTACTATTCCGGATTGCAAGCACGCAACCGTTTTCAGCCAATATATTTTTTTCCTTATAGTACGAGTACATATGTATTTATTATTTATACATTTCTTGATTAAACACAAGCATAAAATCCATGAATATATGTTTTATTAAATGCGGTATATACAAAGATTTATAACTAAGTACAAAAATATGAATAAAAAATGTGAAGAAAACAATAAAAGCTGTTACCACATAAACCGGGAAAATCAATTTTTCAGAATGGTGCCGGTCCCGACCATTACGGATAATCGAGATTCAACTGTATTTACAGTTTTTCCTGACGTTTCGTAGATTTTTTGTGCTATTTTACAAAAACAAAGTTCTTATAATTTTTCTTATTGGACAAATATAAGATTTAACAATTGAAGTATTTTATTCTTACAACTCTATGACAGATCCTATTTCAGCAAGAAAATATTTTTTCTCACTAAAAACCAATAGGTATAGAAAAAATATTTTTTCTCTCTCAACTTTAATCATCACAGAAAAAAGGAATATGAAAGATTTTTGTAATACCAATTAAAAAATTAATCCAATTTTCACTTCTAAACAATTTGTTAATATCGATTAAGTTTCTCCACTGGAATTAATTAAAGCAATTATAAATATGATTGAATCAGTTAGATTCTTAATTGAAAATAATAAAATATTTTATTTGCTCTCTAACAAAATAGAAAATCATTATCTATAGAAAATTTTTCAAACCGGCAACGTTTGCATCTGAGTATTACTTCAATGAAGCATTTTAGTAAGGCAAGCAATTCCACGCTTTTTGGAAGCTGAATTAATTGCTTCTAGCTGGCTCATCTCGAACAAAAATATTGCCTTATTAATGCGCAACAGCAAGTGATTCTGTAACATTGTCTGTCTCCTTTACAAAAACGCTTCTTTGAAGCAGTAATTTTTGCCGGGTTCATGCTAATGTTTGAAATTGTTCGCCAGAAAAATTTTTTAGCGGAATTTTATTCACAATTGCTTTTATTGTATGTAAATAGATATTTTAGTAATTATATGAAATCCAACTATCTATTTTTTTTGCTGTGTACCAATTGTGTCATACCATAGATGTCGTTGCTATGAGAGCATAGATAACAGTTGTAATATGATATAATTATATGATGACATTGGTCATTTTGTGTCATTGATGACATGTGATGCAAACAATCTGTTGATAGGTCGTATTTAAAATTTTTGAAACACTCACTCACCTGTGAAGCCGACGGATAACCGCCATATCCAAATTGTGTGTATGCTGCCATTTTCAATTATTATGAAGTAAATATTTCTCTTTTTTTTATTAACTGTAATATTGCACTTTTATTGATAATTTATAAATTAAAAAATTCAGTTAATTATGTATCTTCAAAATACTTATTTATATCTGTTTGTTATGCTTTGTTTTTTGGCAAACACTGTGTCGTCCATTTCAATTGTTGTGTGTTTGTAATATAATCCTTGTTTTCTTCTGATGTTGGGATTCTTTTATTTTTATTGCCAAAAGGTCAAAACATCATACACCAACATTATAAGTACAATACTATGCACACCATATTGTTAAAAACTTCACATACCTACATACATACATACATTCTGATGTATGTAGGTGTAAAAAAAAGAAATACGTTTACTACACAAACAACAACAACACGTTTGTTAGTTGGTTTGAATATTTTAACTCCAACAAAAGAAACAACACAACACAAATTGGTATATTGTCAAATTCACGTACGAAACACTGTTACAATGATGCGTGGCGCAAAAACATGCAGTCGTGTTAAAACAATTTTGGTGACCATCCGTTAAATTACAATACTACAGTGTTCACCGCTAACAGGTCAAACACAAACTCTTCTTCAAACGAACCAAGGTTACAACATACACATAGTTTGACAACATCAAATCCTTTGTTTTGTTTTTCTTATTTTTTTTTTTTTTTTGCTTTCTGTGCTTCTTATTTTAGCGTTTTTACGTTAAGTTTAGCTTTAGCCAACAAATAAGCTTTTTGAGTGAAAAAAAAATTCCCGTGGAATAATATTTGTACCGCAAAATTCCTTTAGACGCACGTTTTTAAAGTTAAATTTTTATAAACCGTTTACGTACGACCAGGCATTGTTACAGCTTCTGCGCACTAACGATGTTAATCAACAGACCGTCCAACATGAACTGGTTGCATTGTAGTAACAAACAATAAGAAAATTCCATTAAACTAGAATAACAACAAGGCATCACACAGAAGAGGTAATAAAGTAGCAAGTGGATATATGGCTTGCTCTGTTTTGTGCACGTATATAAGCATGGAATAAAAAGAAATGCAACTAGGTATATATAAATAAGTCCAATAAGAAAAAAAAATTCCTAGTAGCCTCTTGCGCTTTCAAGCCCAAAAGAAACTGGTTTAAATATTTCTCCTCGTGTGGTTAACAAAATAAACTCCACCCCTAAGGAAAATCAAAATTGAGAGAGTTTGGTACATACGCTCCAACTCGCTATTTAGCCAACGAGTAACTGTAACTAACGAATTATATTTCTCATTCTCTACTCTTCTTGACAATTTATTTTTACTGTAATTTTTTCTTCCACAAAATACACCCTATCTCAGTCTCTCTCGTCACACACCCAACCCATTTTCACCCACCGCAAGCATTTGTATAGCAACAATTTAAAAATAACAAATTCCCCTCGTAAATATGCATGTGTTGGTTTTTTAAGCATAAATTTACTGTAATTGCCTTCATACTTTTATTTGGGAGTGTGCGTGAGTGTGTGTGCGTGTGTATGTTTCAGTCAGCCAATGAAATTGTTCCATTTTACCGTTTCTATAGGCAGGTGTTGTTTGGCTTTGTTGTTGCTGCTGTTGAGTTATTACAGTTTTTCTTTCTTGTTTTTTGTAGTAAATTTTTTGTTGCTGTGTTTGTTAGCACAACAATGAAGGAAGGTTTGTGGTCTAACAACCATTAATTTATTTTTGTAACTCACACCGACTTTTTGTTGTTATAATTATTATATAGGCACAAGTTGTTGTTGGTTTTTCTGTCTGTTTCTTGTGAATAGAAGGGTAAATGCTGTTGTTTACATATACATATACCCAGTGCATTATATTATTTCCCTTTCTTTTCTCCTAGACACGCCCTTCTTGAGAAAAGGTTGCAGTATGTATGTATTTTTATTTTTCATTTGTTTTTTAGACAAATTGTTTGTAAAACTGTGCGCCATTTATTGAACTAAATAAAAAGAGTTTTGTTTATTTGATCAATTAATTTTGTTAATGCTTATTCGTTTGGATTGTCATTTTAGTTTGCCTGCTGCCTCTTTTAATTGTTACAATTGTTTACCTTTCGTTATGCGGTTATTATAGTTACAATTTTCCCTGTGTGTTGCAAATTTCATTTATCTAGAAAAAATATATATACCTACATACGTATGTACACATGTATGACTTAACAATTTGACCACTATTTGTGGTAATGTGGCAAGAAAAATAGATATGTACATATGTAGTACAATACAATTGCACAACAAAAAACCACCAACACAATAACATTAGTTTTCAAAATGAATTGAAACAGTTGTTACCACAGAAATATTTAATAAATTACCAAGGTTTTGTTTGTGATTAAATGTTATGGGCTGAAGAACTCTTTCATGCAACATTGTTGTAAGTAATAGATTAGTTGCCGAAACATGTGTTTGCATTGCCAGAATCAGTGTATGGCTTTATAATAATTAATTACATGTTTGTTTATTTAAAATTTTGAATTTTACTAAAGCAATTAGGAAACAAAAACGAAAGATTTAAGACCCATACTCGATTTTAGTTAAGTTCTCTGAAGTTTCTTCGTTCCCGTCGAGAAAGTCATGTCATGATTTAAAATTATATTAGTTATGTGCTTTATTATGCAATCATGTATTCTACTTTTGATGATATTACATTTAAAATTCAATTAGTGCATTTTTGTATGGATTTTTTTATTGCAGGCTTATGAATGTACAACACATGTGGTTAAGGATTTAAAAGAAATTTGCTGTTGATATGAATAATGATTTTAAATTAGGGTTATCCATCACAGAAATAAGCTAGAAAATACTGTGCAAACTAGTTGGGAACATTGTTGATATGTACTGAAATTTAAAATGCAAAGCAGAAGTATAAATTTTGTCAGTCTATTTAAAAGTAAAACAATGTAGTTTCCTAATACGTATGTACGAGTTCATACATATGTATGTATGTATGCAGCATGTACATTGTACATACATATGTATGTATACATGTGCATTACAGCGACCTTTTAAAAAATACGTTTTTGTTACCCCGCTCAAATTAAAGTTCGGTTTTTTTAATTAGGCCTCCCAAAATATTTGAATGGTCTTGTAATGACCGCTTGTGAGCTGGACCATGTCTGAAAAACGTAAATTTTTGTATTTTGTGGCATATTTTCATAATTTCTCCTAAAACAACATAGGAAGTTGAGTATGTAATCGGATTTGGTGACAGCCAACAAATTTACTCTCAGCTACTTTGAATATATATTAAACATTTCTTCGTTATTATCTTAAATGGTACCTGATGCCGGCCATACACTACACAATTTCACTGCACAAGTCTGGCACTGTGCAGTGCGTTTGTGTAGTGTATGAGGGTGGTTGTGCTATTTACGCAGTGAACTGAGTAAATATCAAAACGATTTTGATATTTGCTCAAGTTTGAAAACTGTACAGTGAACTTGTGTAGTGTATGTTGCAAACGCTCAGTTGTTTCGTGATTTTTTAAGAGTTCACAACAAGAAATGAGCGCAGAACAAATATTCTGGACAGAGTTCCTAGAATTATACAAAGAATCACCAGCATTATGGCGAATTAAAATAAAAAATTCACAGTTTACTTGTATAGTGTGTATCACAAGCTTACTTTACGCAGTGCCAGACTTGAGCACTGAACTTATGTAGTGTATGCCTGGCATTAGCTGGGTGGTAGCGTGTTGGCTATACAATATGTCATACATAGTTCGAACCCTAGCAACATCTTTTTGCAAATTTACTGACTACCAAATGACTTAACTTAGCTGTTTCCAAGTCTCAGTCAGCACTAGTTGCGAAGTATTTAGCTTAAAGTTAGTTTAAACTTAACTAACTTTCCAACAGGGTGTCTTGTGCCATAACAATTTCAAGTAAAAATTTGTTGTAATTCACAATAATAAAAAATAATGTGGTTCTTTGTGAGTTCGGGGGAGTTTAAAGCAACCAAACGGAGTTGAACTGAAAATGAAAAATGGAAAGGATCAATTGGGTATTCATAGTTAGTTGTAATAGAGATTACATGAATCATATTGTGATCTCAAAACAATAGTTATAATCATAAGAATCTTGGCCATGTTTGCTAGATTTAGGCAGTGTTGCAAGGATAGCATTGCAATTATTATAGTCATAAGTATTTACGTACTGTTATCACATGTTTGTACTGTTTACAAAAAGCTTAGTCTTCGTCCATACTATGCAACATTTGCTGCGAAACTTTTGATACTAATCATAATGTAACATCAGAGCGTCCTCCTTTGTCGGTATTGTGTAGCAGAATCATCGGCTAAGTCAAATAATAAATAAAATGAATACTGAACACAGCTTTGAAAATTTAATACCTCTCATTGACACCAGAGGCGCTACAGCACTGCCTTATTAAAAAAAACGTGCAAAAAACAGAGTTGTAAAAGAATGAAGCTTTCCTCTATCTCCTGCTTCACCACCTGTCTTCTCTATCACTATCCCTTTCCCAAGGAAGGTAGCATCGGGGAATATTAGTGGGTCTGAGAGTTACTTGTCTTTAAAAAAAAATGCAAAAAGATTTTGGTAAAAACTAGTAATGGAGTAGATTTGTTGTATATGGACAATCTAATAAATTGTACCCGAAATCTCCTTAGTACTAGATTTTGCTTAAAAGTAAACGCACTACTACTAACCCATTAATGTATTCTATTATTTTTATAATATGAATTATTTATATATTTATCTCTTGCAAAATGTCCATTCCAAATGCACTAAATATGTATATTGAGAACTACTTTATGTCGAAATAATAATTTATTGCCATTAGTGCTAGTGGTGTGTTGCCTAATCCCTCCCCTCTGAAAGAATAAATTGTTTTTTATTATAAAAAATATTTTGACATGACAACAAACAAATCATTTTAAATGATTTTTATTTCGTTTATTAGCCAGGACGGACAAACTGGCTGACTGACTGACTGAATATTTTCATTACACAGCCACTCAAACTCAAACTAATGCATTCCATTCAAAGGAGCAAACAGTGGCACTAGATTTGAAGGCTAAAAATGAAACGGAGATGAAGGTAATTTTCATGAAAACCACAGTGACAGATGTTGCAATTAAAACTGTATAAGAATGACTCAATTCGAATGGCAGCACTGCTATGATTCAATTAAAGCGGTAACAAAACAACAATAAAAAATACCCTGATCTTGAATTTAGGACATAAATCCAAACGTACAAAAACTACAATGAGGGTTTGCAGGATTGTGGAAAATTTAATAGTACGACAATTTTAAATGGATGTGTGACAGTTTTTATTTTATATTAATATTATTATTGTTGTTGTTGCTGTTGCTATTGCCTTTTTCTTTCCATAGTTTTCGGTTTTGTGGCAGACATCACTTAAAAGGTTGTAACAAAAATATGGAAACAATTGCTGCGGAGGCAATGCAAGCAGGCATTATCGCTGGCAACCAACAACTATATATGTACTTATTGCCGATAGTTGAAAAATGCAAAACAGTTTGAGGAGGGAAAGAGCATTGATAACAAAAATCACTGAATATAACTGTGTTTGGGCTCAGCCTGAAAGGGATGAGCTGCCTGTTTGAAATCAGGTCGCGTAACATGACAGGCATGAAGACAGAATGCATAAAAATAAATGTCATTTTTTCCTCTGACACATGACACATCAGTTGTCAAAATATAATTAAAATTTAGCCAGTGATAGTTTTCTTTTGTTTGTTTGCGTTTGCTTAAATTTGACTAAATCTCAAAATGACAAGTGATTTTTGTTTATTTTTCTATTCACTTAAGGACTCGGTGGGTGTTGCCTGAGTATTAAGTGGCAAATGGCTGATATTGAATTTATTTCATCTACTGCAAAAAGGTCAACTAATCAGCCATATGTTAGAGGAAAAAAAACTTTAAAAAGAATGCTGCTCTTACTCTCATTACCTCTCGCCAGGACATCGTAACCACAAACAAACAAAAAATAAGAAATAAGAAAAAAACCAAAAAAGAAATTATCATCATGGTCGTTATGCAGTGAAATAAAATCTCATAAAAAAAAGCATAACAAAATCAACACTGTTGAACTTCACAGCTGGATAAGTTTTGTATTGTAACGTTTATTTCTTGTTGTTGGATATTTTTCCCCAGATTTGTGTTGATATATTTTTTTTTCTCTTTATGTTGTTTATTATTTTTAACTGCTGTGTTTGAAGGAGAGATGTCCTTTGAAGGAGAGAAGTCAACACTTTTTGTTTGTGGTCATTTGTAACATGTTTAACACTTATAATGTTAATAAATATAACAATGTATGTTTGGATTTCAAAGGCTGAAACATTAGGGAATTCCTTTATTAATAGAAAACTGTTTGGAAATCCTCTTTAACACTGCTGCTAATTTCAGGTGGCCATAATTCGACTGTGTACATATACGAGTAGTAGTGGTTTAACATAATAAAAAGTTATAGTTTAGATGATGAAAGTTCGACGCTATGAAATAAGGGTCAAGGAAATAACGCCCAAATAAGAAAATTAAATTTTAAAAGCTTTCAGAAGGTTCACTCAACTATTTTGTGGTGTTTGTCATGCTTTTGTTGTTGGTTTTGCACATTAGCCAAGAAGCAAAAATAAAAACCACTTTACTGCGATTGCTTAAAACTTTTAAAAGCAAAAGTTTTAGCTTCTTGAAAGCACTGCGCAATTGGTCATAAATCGTTTTGTGAGTTTGCTTTGACTGAAACTGTTGTATTTTTCAAAAGCGAAAGCAGAAGCAAAATGAAATAAAATGAAAATCATTTCAGTTTTTTAAACACTGGTTTAAAGTTGGTCGCAGTCGGGTTTTTTTGATATTTTAAATTTTTATAGTGTTTTATTTGAGATTTACTTCAACTTGAGCTTGGCTTCATTGGGCTTTATTTTTTTATTTTTTTTTTATTTCATTTTGACTTTGATTTCATTGGGGTTTATTTTATTTATATTGGGTGTTTGTTTCTCATAAATTTTCTCTTAAGCCTTATTTAATTTGTTGGGTTTTATTTTGTTGTGGTTTATTTCTTATTTGGGCGTTATTTCTTTGGGCCTTGAAAGTTCTTTTCCAGTAATCAAATTATAACAACAACTATAATATTATACATTTTGCTTATTAAGAAATATACAACCACACAAACACATTATCCAATGCAGACACCAGACACAAACTATAAGGAATTTGTGTAATACTTCGAAAATATTGTACTACTGTCATTATACATAAACACAAACCAATACAACGAATTATAACACAAACTAATGATGTTCATAAATGAAAGCTAGTATGTTGAATGTATTGTGACTTTCTGAATATTGCTAACATTTTTCTGGAAGACTTTATTTGTAAATGAAATTAATTTCTTATAAGATATTATTACTAGCTTGTTTAAAAGTATTTTCAGTTGAAAACCATAATATCTTGGAGAAGCATATATTCAAATTCAGTTACATACTTTTTAAAAAATCAACAATTCAAAAATAATTTGGATGTCGATTACTTCTTATAAAAGGTTTATAAATCATTTTCCTTAACTTTACATCGAACTTTCGAATTCATATTCAAAATAAAGATTTGATATTACAAACTCTTGCGTTTATTTAAATTTTATGTACAAAAATTGTGCTATCGCAAAGTGTGCTGTGACACAGTCGACTTTCCTACAAAAAAGTTTCCTTTGACACAGTCTACTTTTCTATAATAAAAGTGTGCTGTAAGACAGTCTAGTTTTCTATCAGAAAAGTATGCTTTGAGACTTTGTCGACTTTTCTATTAGAAAAGTTTTCTATGACAGTCTAGTTTTCTATGAGAAAAGTTTTCTATAAGAACAGTGTGCTGTGACACGGTCGACTTTTCTGTAAAAAAAAAACTGGTGTGACATAGTTGGCTTTTCTTTAAGAAAATTGTGCTGTGTACGACACAGTAAATTTTTCCATAAAAAAAGTGTGCTGTGACGTAGTAAAGTTTTCTATAAAAAAAGTATGCTATGATATAGTCGAATTTTCTATAGAAAAGTGTTATATAAAAATGGAGTAATATTACACAGGCAGTCATGTTTCCTGCAATAATAGTTTACTTTCATACAGTTAGCCATCTTTCCTATAAGAGCTGTCAGCCATATTTTTTATAACAAGAGTGCACTGTCACATATTCAGCCATATTTTCTATAAGGTTATTGTTAGGTCACACAGTCAGTCATCTTTTCTGTTAGAACAGTCAGCTATAACACAGACTACCATGTTTTCTATAAGAATAGTCTGCTATCACATCTTTTCTATCAGAACAGGGTGTTGTAACACAATCAGCCATCTTTTCTATAAGAACAGTGTGCTGTAACAGAGTCAGCCATCTTGTTTAAAATAATACTGTCCGGTCACACAAGCAGTCATATTTTCTATAAGAGCAGCTACAACACAGCCTATCATATCTTACATAAGAAGAGTATGCTATTACATATTTTCTTTGAGGAGAGTGTGATGTAACACAATCAGACATCTTGTCTATAATAGTAGTGTACTGTCACAAAGTCAGCTATATTTTTCTATAAAAAGAGTCTGTTAAAAAATATTTTCTTTAAGAACAGTGTGCTGTGACACATTCGGCCAGCTTTTCCATAAGAATAGTGTGCTATAAAACAGTGAGCTATCTGTTCTATTAGAACAGTATGCTGTCACACATTCAGCCGTATTTTCTATAAGAAAAGTATACCATGGGAAAGTCGTCTTTTCTATAAGAAAGATTGATACAAGCTTCGCCTACTCTTGCTTCAAAAACTAAGTTTGCTTCTGAAATATTTCAACAATTGCCTATGAATGCATGCCCCCTTAATAATTTTCTACTGCTGTTATTTTTGTACTACCTTTGTTTATATTTTTTCGCTATTTTGCGGCTTTGTTAAAAAATATTTTTGTTATTTATTTTGTTAAACATGTTTTCTGATATGCTTTGGTATAACAAACACCGTGAAACTTTTTCTCTCTGTTAATATTTACAAGCCTCCCTCTGCCACCCAACTAAAAGTATGTACATACCTCATCAAGCCACTTTTCATCTACATACATTTTGGAGTAAATTTTTCATTTTTTGTGGTCGCAGTATTTTTTTTTTTGGTGTTTCATCTAATGGCCCGCCCGCATAGAGCTTGTGGTGCACATACATATTACTTTTTCTCTTGTTTAACGAATGTATGTATGTGTATGTGAATGTGTTTTAATACTAACGTTAATTTTACGCACATTTTTACACTTTTTTTATAGGTTAATTCGTCTTTTATGCCAAATAAATGGTTGTCGTAAAAACCTGACATGAGTTAAAGTGACACTACTGGGGAATTTGGTTTTTTATGAACGGTTATAAAAAAAGAAAAATAAAAGAATTTGCTCGTAATAACGTTATTAGTTTCTGTGTGCTTCCACATGCTAAAGAGAGGAGGCGACTGCCTATACCTTTACCTTGTTTCCTTAAGCATTAATGTTGTGTTAGGAGAACCACTTAGATATTCAGACACACAAGTGTAAAGGTGACCTCACTAATCCGGGTGTTTTTTGTTCATTAACTAAGCCAATTGTCAAATTGGGTTTATGTGGATACAAGTCTAGAAATATGCTTTTGTTTTAGTTATCACTAAAAACCAAAAAAACGCGTGTCAAAATAAATACGAATTTAAAAAAGTCAGTAAATTTTGACTTCGACTAGTACACGAAAGGTACACATCGATGGTCTGAAGCAGAAAGTCCCTAATTCGTATTTTTTACAAAATTGACTTTTTCAGTAATTTCAATATATTTCACACAAATACAACAGTGTAAAAAATAACGCTTTTACAAGCAGTTGTACAAAAAAATTACATGTATTCAACATTACAGTTTCGATTATGTTTTTTTTTATAATAGGACCAGCATTCAGGAGATAACACCTAGTCGTGCAATGCTAGAACTAGGTAAATAGGTTATGGAGAAGAAGATAGAAGGGGCACTGTCTGTGGAAATTCGATTTAAACTTTCCCACGTTGAAAGTGACAGGAAATACTTCCGCAGGTAGTTTATTCCACCTACGAACAGTACGGCTAAAAAAAGAATTCCCTCTGTAATTCGTAGTGCGATTGATTGGACAATCGACCACATAAGGATGTGCCCTGAATGAAGCACTTGGTGTTGTGCTTAAAAATGTGCGGGCTTAAGGTACAAGTTCGCTAATTTCATTAGAACACATTTCATTGTAGTAACGATCCTCCAATGAATCAATAGAGTTGGATAACCTACTTTCACCGATGAGCTTCTTCGGCCTCTCCTGCACGCGGTCGGGCAACAACAAAATAGACTTTGAAGCCTCGGCCCATGTATGAGCGTTGTATTCCATTTTCGTTCGTATATGTGACCTTCTCCGAGAAAATGGACCTAGTGTGTGAAAATGAAGTTTTGAGAAAAACGCATTTAAAGTTTCATAACGCATTATCACTTTGAACACACCTTCAGTTGGGAGATGCGATTTGGTATGGTTAGCTATGATTGGGTGCCGACTTTGGTGACGTCATGCCTATGTGGTGACGTATTTTTTTCGCTTTTAGTGTGACAATACCTTTGCTATTGTTGCTGCTCTGTACACATTGTAAAAATAACTATAAGAAAGGAAAAGAATAAAGTGACGCTTCAGTCTTGTGCCAACTGTATAACGAGTGTTATCAATATCTCAAAAGTTGTTTCGCAATTTTGGTTCTTTTGTAATTTTGATACTGATAGCTGATGTTACCAAACGAATTACCTCCGCTCATTGCACCAAGCGGTTTATAGTCAGACTGCAAATGGTATTTGTATGAGAGTGTCAGGGTCTTATGTACTGATTCACAGAAACGGGATTTTGTAGCTCCTAAGCCGAGTGAACACATTTCATAATTTTTATCGATTTTCCCAAGTTCGTTTTGTACGTTTTTACGGGGTAAATAAATTTTTATCAGACATCTAACTCATTTCATCTTATTCTACACCCTTTTAGGTACCAGAATCCACTCTTAAGTCCAAACCCGTTTTTTGACACACTTTGACCTTTTGACCTTTTCTCGCAGAGGGTCACATACACATATGTTTTTACGTTCTCCTGTAAAGTTACAATTATTTGAGTTAGGGCCTTTCTTCTTGAGACCAACGATATGTAATAATACATGAATGTTAGCCTATATAATCGAATATCTTTCTTACCTGATGTACATTCTTTTAACTTTTTGTTTTGTTTTTTTTTTAGTTTTAGCACTTTCTTTCTTTTTTTTTAATTTTGACGATTTTTTTTAAGTGTCAGCGATTTTTTTAGCATTGGCGCTTTTTTTCACTTTGGTGATATTTTTCAAATTCTGGCGATTTTTTTCGTTTTGCGGACCATTTTACTTTTGGTGATTTTGTTTTGTATTTTAGCCATGTATGTACTATTTTTTTTTTAATATTTTTTGCTTAAGCGCTTTTTTAATTTGAACGAATTTTAGATTAAAAATTTTTTTAATTTTGGGATTTTGTAGTTTCAGTGTTTTTAAAAATTTCAAGGGTTTGCTTTTACTGTTCCCAAAGATACAACAAGCTGTCAAAATTATTTTAACTGATAGAATACCCTTTAATTCTTATTTTTTTTTTTAAATTTCAGTGTTAATTGTTGTAGTCTGCATAAATAATAATAAAATCTAGTACTTAGGAAATGTCGTCCAAAAACTAGTAGATTTCCCATACAAAACAAAATCTACTACTTCACTATATTTCGTCAAAATCTACTTAAAATCTAGTAGGACTTAGTGATGCCAACAGTTTGTTTTTTTTTCAAATTTGTACTAAAAAGTCAACCTGTGCTCTTAGAAAGGTGTGTGAATTGGCTGCACAGTAGTTGTTTGGTTGTAGTAAAATTTTCAGTTAATGGGGTTTGTCTTGGATAAAAAATATTGGTAAGTCCTGATTCACACACATCAGGTTTACCTGATCAGTTTTTGTTAAATTTTCTATTGAACCCACATTTGCGTTCATACACACCGTCAAATTTGTTTCATCAAGTCTCATCAATTTGCGTTGTAGTAGAGTATTACGAATGACAAAACAAAACGAAAAAGCAAACTTGACTCAGACCTGACGTTTGTGAATCAGGACTAAATGTTAAAAAAAGTGGTGTAAACATTTTGTTGGTCGTTTAGAACACGCTTTAATTTTCAACTGCTATATCGACGGCTCCATTCTAAAACATGCTAAGTCAAAAAAGCTAGTTTTGAGATAAACGCCTTCAAAGTTTATTAATGATATCTCGGGAATGTTATGAGATAGAAACTTGAGACTTTTTGTAATCAAATAATAATTGCAATATAATTTTTTAGTTTATTTGAACTTTATAAATTTTTTGTAGATCATAGTTAAAAGTGACTTAGAACACTTAAGATTGTCCTCTTAGTAGACTTAGCATCTATTTGGAGGTCCTTTCTCACCTACAGTGGCCCTCTAAGTACATATAGCATGTTTTAGTTTGGAGAAAATTTTAAATTAATTTTTTTTTTCGAGTACTGAATTGAAAACTAAATCATGCTAAGTATACCTAAAACATTTAAAAGGGGGGTTTTTTAAACTAGACAAATTATGCTAAGTACATTTTTGCTCATAACTTTTGATAGAATAGTCCGATTACTATCAAAAGTTTACAGAATCTAAGTTAATAAACGATGAATTCAGGAATGCTATTCCCAGCGTAACATGCTATGTCGAATTAGCATGTTTTGGAATGGGGCCGTCGATATATTTGTTGTTATAGCGGCCAAAGTTTTACATATTCTGTGAAAATTTCAACTACGTAGCTCTTACGGTTCTCGAGAAAACAGCTTGTGACAGACAGACAGATAGACAGACAGACAGACAGACATAGGGTTCCTTTGCACGTTTTATACACAGAACCCTAACAATTTATTTGTTGTTGGATGCAGTCTACTAATGTGTTGGGTAGCAGCAACGAAATGGATTTTAAATAAATTGCTATTGTCTTGTTAGTTAAAATCAATATTTTTTATTCATTTTATTATTTTGAAATTTTTTGTTTCACTTAAAATCGTGAATAAATAACTATTCCCGTAGGACGAGGGAAATATCCATCTCTCACATAGTTAAAAAATAATTCATAATGTAACTTTTACGTGCAATTTATAGATTTAAAAACACAACTTCTATGATACTGAATTTCTTAAAAGTCCAAAACAAAAGCACAAAAATTACTCTGACATAAAAAAAATATACCAATATTTAAATTTCTTTCAAACAGGTGTTTATATTTTTCTGCCTTGCATACAAATAAAAATATTCATCTTCAATTTAAACTTATGTTCAAACAAAAAATCCTGTTCAAGGACTCGGAATTTATGTGCTGTTATTGAAAATAAAGTGTCAATCAAAATAAATCGCACACATAAATGCAAATGTCAACTGAAAGTGACATAATCCCACTTGGGAAGTAAACTAATCTCAGCTAAGCTGCTGAGTTTCCAAAACAAAAAAGCGTGAAGTACGCGCAAATTCCTTTGAGATTTAAACACTATGACCGCATGAGGGAAATTTTTAACGAAAAAAAAATATAATACTAACACCATAAGGTTACCAAATAATCGCTCAAGCAAACCATAAGACAAAAAGAAAAAAGAAAAGAGGGTGAAACAGCAAAAAAAAAAAAGAACAATATCAATACAAATCTCTTTCACAAGGGTAAAAACTCTATTAATTTCAACTTCCCCGCTCGCTCAATTTTGAAAAGGCAACTTAAGGGCTGAGCAGTAAATTGCATTAAACGGCTCTGGTTGTGCCATATTTTGATTATTTATTTATGATGGTTCATTGACACCACATGCAGCAGCCAACGTTATTGAATCTTGCTTAATGTGTTGATAATGACGTTTAAATGTTTCTTGGAGGATTTTGGCCGATAGATTAAAACAAAAATAATAAAGGAACAAGAGAGCTCACCTACCCAGCAAACATACAGGTTGGAGCTTGAAGAAGGAATGATTTGATTGAAACCTCTGAATCTGAAATTAAAAACGTTTGCAAATGTTTTTTTTTTTTCAAAATTAAAAACGTATCTATGTTGTAACTTATTCTCAAGTGAATGAAGTCGAAAAAATTGTTTCGTTTTTAGGGTTCTGTATACCAAGGGTGAAAAGGAACCTTATGGTTTTCGCTACGCTGTCCGTCTGTCTGTCTGTCTGT
This sequence comes from Tachina lurida, assembly GCA_944452675.1. Classification (NCBI taxonomy): domain Eukaryota; kingdom Metazoa; phylum Arthropoda; class Insecta; order Diptera; family Tachinidae; genus Tachina; species Tachina lurida. The sequence continues at coordinate 99,624,535 of OX101754.1, forward strand.
CCGTCACAGGCTGTTTTCTCAAGAACCATAAGAGCTACGGACCTGAAATTTTGACAAAATATGCAGAACTTTGCCCGATAAATATGTATATGACAGTTAAATTTTAAAGGGTGTTCCAAAACGAGCAAAAAAAATTTTAAAGTTCTATGTAATATACATACAATTATATAAACACACTTGAAATTTGCAAAGTCAATACATTTTTAGGGTTCCGCACACCAAAGGTGAAAAGGAACCCTATTGTTTTCGCTACGCTGTCCGTCTGTCCGTCACAGGCTATTTTCTCCAGAACCGTAAGAGCTGCGGACCTGTAGACCTTTGGCCACTACAACAACAAATACATGAGAGATAAAAATTAAAACGAGCAGAGAAAAATTTTAAAATTCCATGTAATATACATACATACAATTGTATGTATATACACTGGAAATTTGTAAGGTTAGTGTATTTTTATACAGACTACAACAATTAACACTAAAATTGCTAAAAATTTAAATGAAAAGGTATTCTATCAGTTAATGTAACTTTGACTATGTAATTTTGACAACTTGCTGTATCTTGGAAACTGTAAGAGGCAAACTCTTGAAATTTTTAAAAACCCTACAAATAAAAAATCCCAAATGGAAAAAAATCGCTAAGAACCGAAAAAAGTCGTCAGAACGAAAAAAAGGCGCCAAACTAAACAAAAAGCTTAAAAATTAAAACAAATTGCCAAAAACCGACAAAATCGCCAAAAACCGACAAAAACCCCAAAACTAAAAAAACGCCAAAAACCGAAAAAATAGAAAAATCGCTAAAAACAGAAAAAAAGTTTAAATTTCTACATCAGGTAAGATATTTGATTATATAGGCTGAAGTCATATAGTATTACACATCGTCGGCTTAGACTGCAAATCTGCTAACTCAATTCCAGTAAATTTTACAGGAGAGACAAAATACTGTTAATGGTTTATATACAAACCTTAAAAAATTAGAAAAATGCATTAAGTTTCTTCGACATATAGAGCTTCAAATTAAAATAATTTTTTAAGCAAACCGATGAGGCGTCTCATTCTCTTTCGAACAGCATTAAAATGGCATATATTATAAAAAGCGGATTTAGCAGACTTATGCCCTTATGCAAAAACGATTGTTAAAGTTAAAGCATGCTTTAAAACCGGTTTCGCCATACAAAATTCGTTTGTTAAATCAACTTTAAGTTTAACAATCGTTTTTGCATAAGAGGGTTACACTCTAAGCCGACGATATGTAGTATCCGTACGGAACCCTTCGTGTTCGAGTCACAGTCGCACTTTACTGAATTTATTTAGAAACATTGGACTATATTTACATATTTTAAAGGCTGAACCTGAATGAACACCAATTTCAATTCAAATTGGTACACATTAAACTGTTTTTATTAAACATTTTAAAATTTGTCAGCTTGATTTAGAGATAACGAGATTAAAAAACATACTGAGAAGCGAAAAGAGGCTCTTAAAGATGATTGGAAGTTAATGTGTAGTTTACTTGTAAAAGTTACTAATTACAACTTATTTTTTTAAGAAAATTTTAATGCATTTTTGTCAGCGTAAATTTTAATAAAAGCCAAACAACACTCAAGCTTTGTAGCAAAAAATTATTGGTATACATCCTAAAGCTGCCGATATTCAATGAACAATAATTTCCGCTATTAAAAGCTAAAGTCTTTAAAGATGACTTTTACACAGACAATCTTTACTTTGAAAAGTCTTGCGTTTGTATCAGAAAAGGAGGAAGAGCTCTTCTCCCTACATTTTGCCTTCAAAATGTATTATTGGTACATGCCCAGCAAACATATTATTCCGAATTAGCTAAGAACTATCAGAAACTCTGCACAACTTGCGAAGTCGTTCAAAAATCACACCGAAAACTATTTGAATGCTTGTTAAGAAAGTAGCCCACCTTTTTTTTGACGAAATTAGTAAAACGTTTACAATATGTTCTGAAATAATTCTTAGCAAATGTACAGACTATTGTGTTAAATGTCTTAAGCATCCCATACACGTTGCAATACAATTGTCAATTGAGTCTTTCAATTGAATGGATTCTTGGCAACTTAGTTCATAAACTGAATTGAAAGATTTTCATTCAACTTTCAAATTTACACTTTTTTCACAATTACAAATTTAAAATTTTAAAACTTCTATTGCATTCATTCATTAATTTTTATATTTTTTATTTACACAGAGAAAACAGTGCCTACTAAATACCGCATAAAATGGAACAAAATTTATAAGAAATCTCTATGGGTTTTTGCAATAAGAAAATCTTATTAATTTCATAGAGAAAACCTTTTTGAAAAAATCAAGAAGAAATCTTCTAGTTTTTATTAGGTTATCTTATTGATTTTTTCAATAAGGTTATCTTCTTGTTTTTATGACGCGACCTCACAAAAAAAATTTATGTCTTTATTATTTGTGCTTTGCTTATATGTATTTTCATTTAAATTCTATACCATATACTTATGTATGTATGTAGTATATGTAGGTATTATTTATTTATACATACATATTATATTGTATTCTTATTTAACTAACTCACCATACATACATATTATTACTTGAGAGGAGACAAGTATTGAACCAGCAAACTTCTGACTGATAGACTAGCAATCTAACCAATATGCTAACAAGCAGTCTGAATAACCATTGAAATAATTGTGCAAACTTGCTTATACAAAAACGAAAAATATCATGAAAAAAATTGTCTGTATGTCTATTTATAGATATCAAATAACAAGAGACCACATAAAATCAAGAAGATTTCCTTATTAAAAAAATCAATAAGATGCTTTACACATACTGATATAGGAACCTACTAAAATCAACAAGAAAACCTTTTTAAAAAAAACCAATAAGGCAACCTAATAAAATCGATAAGAAATCCATATAGTTTACAATTTATAAGAAAATCTAATAGAATCAAAAAGTTTTTCTCTATGGATTGTTTTTTTGGTGCCAAAAATAACGGCAATTGAGTAAAAAAAAAGTTGTGAATAATAAGACTTCTTCTTGATTTTATGTGGTTTTCTTCTTGATAAAATTAATAAGATTTACCACATAAAAACTATAAGGAATCTCTATGGAAAAATCTTGGCTTCTTTCTGCTGGGATACCCCTTAGCCTATAAACGGTTCATAGAGAAAATCTTCTTGAATTTGTAAAATTCAATGAAATTAAATGCAATTTTAAAAATACATAATTTTTTCTATACAAAATAAAGTTACAAACATAAATTTTGACAGCTAATCAAGAGACTCGAAAACACAGCACAATCGAATTGAAAGATTTACTAGTCAATATGAAACATCAAAATCTTTTGATTTTTCTTCAACCAACTCGACAACTGCCAAACTTATCAATTGACAGAGCCATACACGCTTTGATTTGGACAATAATTAATTGAATCGTGTATGGGGTGCTTTAATAATAAATAGCTTTAAAATTGTCTACCGCAAAGTGTTGACAAGTTATTAAAAGTTCGATATGTTTAAAGAGAAAATAGATCAGAAGACGGGCAGACTTTTCTTAACAATATCGAGTCTGATACTATTCGAATGGTATTCACAGAAAAAGTTCTAAATGCGCTGCAAAATGTTTGAGGGAGTTTTAAACAATTCGTTTGGTTCTTTGATAAGGTTTAAAATAATTTTTCTGTTATCAATTCAGTCTTCAAAAAATGTGTTTGTTGGGTGGTGGAAGAACCCTGAGAGTAGAGTGGCTATTGCGTTCTATTTAATGCAATTTAATAGATTTGAAACATCATGTGTGTGGGAAATAAGGGGAAGAGAGGTAAACAGTTAAAGATAAAGATTATGCCTAAAAGGCCGTAAATTGTCTGTGGAAAATGTAACACCTGAGTCTAAAGATTTTGTTGTTATTTGCTGTTAATGCCCCCTACCTCTGGTGCTATTAAAGCACTAACAGCAGCAGCAGCAGCAGCAGTAAAACATAACAAGTGTATCAAATTATAATTGGGGTAACAGATTATTGGATTAAATATATATATGTATGTAGCAGCAATCGACTAGTGTTGAGAACATCATAAACAAATTAACAATTGCTGCATTAATAAAAATTTATAAAACTTATTTTATTATTAATGCGTAAATTTGTACTTGAGGCTAAGAAGGACATAAATGAATAAATAAAGAAATGTTGTTGTTGTGTTTTTTAAATCCTGCCATAAATGTTTCATTATTTATTTGTTTTTATATATTTAATTCTTTTTAAGCTCCTGTATTAATGAATGTATGTGTTAAGCGTGTTTGGCTGTTTATTTTTAAGGAGATGCTGATAAAATTTTACAAACATTTTAAATTGTTCGAATATAGTCACACTTCTTTTTTGAGTACAGAAGTAATACCTAGAGATTTTAACACGTGATTTTAATTCTTTGCCTTAGTACTATTTTACTAGAAGACAATTGCCAATTATTCAGTCAAGTACAAGCATTTTGGCAGACATTTTTAAACTTTTAGCCATTCATTGATCACATGACTTCGATCATTTAATATCCCTCGAGCAGTTAAAAGCAGAGGTGGGTCAGCAAAGTGTTTTGTATTCTACAGATTTCTATGCATTCTACAGATTTCTGTGAAGTATTGAAAGGACTGACTGGCAATTTATTAATCCTGTCTGAAATGGTTAAAGTCTACTGCTCTACTGTGCTACAGGTATGGTGCCATCTAATTTCTACAACCTGTGTCTCGTTTCTGTAAGGAATGTGAGAACTTTTCGAGTTGAAAAATTTTTTATCATGCTGTGAAACACAGGATATATTATTGTTGATATATTTTGTAGTTTTATATAAGTTTTTATATGACTAACCCTGTGTAAAATAGGACAACCAATATAATTATTTAATTTTTCTCAATGCGAGAACTTCTCACAAGTTACAGAAACGGGGTTACGGGATTCTAATCGTCGCTTTCGATAACGAGCTGGTTCAATGACGTTTTTATAGTTTGAGATTATGACATTCGCTATCGAACAATGTAATAATATGTTTCGATATCGAATGCCATAATCTCAAACTGAAAAAAGTGATCGAATAGCTCTTTATCGAAAGCGACGATTAGGCCCTTGTTAACTTGATAACAGTTTTAGTAAATTATTCCTTTAGGGTCCACTTGTCAAAAAGTCTCATCTTTGCGTAATCCGAACCCTCGTATTTATTGTTGATATAATATTCCTTTAGAAAGCTTATGCAAGATTCCATTCCTTAAATCTAGACTTGAGAAAGATTTCTCACTCCAGCATTTTAAAATTACAGGTCGCAAAAAGAAATCCACATAAAGAAGAATGATGATGATAAAATAAAATGTACTCGTTGTACTCATTTCTGGGTGCTACATGGACAATTGCCATTTCTCACCATTGATCATTTTTCTGTCCAGTCGTTCATTCGTATGTTGTTGCTGATTTTTTGTTTTATTCCTTTTTTTTCTATGTATGTAACTTCTTATTGGCCAAACATAAAATCCAAACGTAAAGTTAAATGAAAAAAAAATAAATAAATCAAATATCCAAGAGCGCCATTTTAAGACAACTCGTTTAAACTTGTTGGATATCATTGTTTTGTTTTATTTATTTTATTATATTTTTTTTAAGCTAAAGTTGAGGTTTTTGCTTGATTTGTGCACTTAATTTGATTTGTTTCGTTACTATCAGGCGCCAGACCATGTTGAGATATTTTTTTTAAGTTTTATTTATATTTTTTGTTTGCTGCTTTTCTATATAAAGATTGTTTGCTTTATTTAGTTATTCCAGTCTAGGCTTCGATACTCGTTTAGACTTATTTTATACTTACATTTGCTTTCTTGAGTCTTTATTTTTTTCTGAACTGAGAATGTAACATGTCATAGAAAACTAAAGATATATACCCGCTACATTATTGAAATTTTTTAATTTTGATGTTTGTTAAAGGAAAATGTGTATCAAAAAATGAGTTGAAAAATTATTTTTCAATATATTTACTGGTTAAAGTTTGAAAATATGTGCATTTACTGCAACAATGTCATAACTAAAAAAATGGGATTTCAGTGTTAAGAATTTATAATAGTTCGCCATTTTTTATTTTCAATTGTATGAAAAATTCATACCAATGACTTGTACAATCATCTCTTTTGAGAAAAGAATATTTCTGTATACTTTCACCAAAATGTACACAGAGAAAAAATTGCCTAATAGAATCAAGAAGATTTTCTCTATAAAACGTTTTTGGGCTAAGGGGTATCCCAGCAGAAAGAAGCGAAGATTTTATCATAGAGATGCCTTATTAATTTTAGGTGGTAAATCTTATTAATTTTATCAAGAAGAAAACCACATAAAATCAAGAAGAAATCTTATTATTCACAATTATTTTTACTTAATTTCCTTTATTTTTGGCACCAAAAAAAACAAACCATAGATAAAAACTTTTTGATTCTATTAGGTTTTCTTATAAATTGTAAACTATAGAGATTTCTTATTGATTTCATTAGGTTGCCTTATTGGTTTTTTTAAAAGGTTCTTTTCTTGATTTTATTAGGCTATCCTATTGATTTTTTTAATAAGTTATTCTTTTTGATTTTATTAGGTTCCTATATGATTATGTGTAAAGCATCTTATTGATTTTTTTAATAAGGAAATCTTCTTGATATTATTAGGTTTCTTGTTGTGTATTTCATATCTATAAAAAGACATAGAGACAATTTTTTTCATGATCGTTTTAATTTTTGTATAAGAATTTTGTTTTTGTTTGCTTGCACAATAATTTCAATGATTATTCAGGCTGCTTGTTAGCATATTGGTTAGAGTGCTTGTCTATCAGTCAGAAGTTTGCTGGTTCAATACTTGGTGAGTAAGTTAGTAAAGAATATAACATAATGTGCATGTATGTATGTATGTATAAATAAATAACATCTACAATATACTACATACATACACACACATACATATGTATGTGAAGTAGAATTTAAATGAAAATACATAAGTACAGAGAATAAAGACAGATTTTTTCTTATTTTTTATTAGGTCGCCTAATAAAAACAAGAAGAAAACCTTATTGAAAAAATCAATAAGATAATCTAATAAAAACTAGAAGATTTCTTCTTGATTTTTTGAAAATGGTTTTCCTTATTAAATTAATAAGATTTACTTATTGAGAAAAACCATAGAGATATCTTATTAATTTTGTTCTATTTTATGAGGTATTTATTAGGCACTGTTTTCTCTGTGTAATAAATACCCAGTTCCAGAAGTCAAGCAGACGACACTGTCTGAACGTAGAACGTTTTTGTTTGAAAATATATTTGAGTGTTTAGTTTTGAATTCTTTAATACGACATTACATGTTCCATAAGCAATTAACACCTAAAATGCAAAATTCAACCTTAAACGCATTTGAATTTTGGATCATTTCTGCTATTTAAGTGAAATTTTGAGATTTTCTGCATAGAAGTTTTATGGCTAATATCTATGCAGAATATTATATCCTAATTCAAGGATATTTTCCCCCTTTTCCGAAGGCCCATACGAAGAAGAGTTACATGGTTAAAATATTCCAAGAAAATGTTCCTCGTATTATTTTACATCAGAATGCTGAACACATTTACATATACATATAAAATATAAGGATTTAATGATTCCCTACGCCGATACACAAAACAGCGGGCAAAAAGGGGAAATTGAATAATAGATGCAGACGTAAACGCACTTTTCTTCTGCCTTGTTAGTTTTTTCCATTATATTGCGTAATTAGCCATATATGTAACTTCAGTAAAATAATATATGTATATCATTAAATTTAATTGAATTTCCAAAATTTGCGGCGTTACCAAATAAAATTACACGTTACAGTAGTGTGCATGTTATTAATGATATCCTCAAAGACTGGTATGAGTAACTGACAATAGATACTTTCGTATTATATATTATTCCAAATTTCAATTATATATTTAAGTATAAGTGTTTAAGAACGTCTTTTACTTTTCTAGTCAAATATAGTATACATGGTAGGCGTGTGTGTGTATGTCTCCTGCATTCATTGATTGCAATTGTATCTTTCAGTTGCATTTCAAGTTGTTGCAAAATGTCATGTGTTGTCATCGTCGTGTCTATATACACACATGCATATACATACACATATAAACATATATTTGAGATACTGTACAAATACTTTATAACCAACTGTATAAACTACAATAGCAACTGCCATCATCTTTAACAAACCAACCAGACATTCTAGCAATAAAACAATGTACGAACGTATACGTTTGTACTAAAGTCCTGCACAAGACTATTTATAACACCTTTCAAGACATGCGACATTTTTTAAACGCTTTACTACAGCGAAATATTCTAAAACAAACGCTAAAAAACACTGTTGGCAAGACAAAGAACTAAAAAAAAATATTGCCAACAGTGTTGTTTAGCGTTTATTTTAGAATATTTCGCTGTAGTAAAGCGTTTGAAAAATGTCGCATGTCTTGAAAGGTCTTATAAATGGTCTTGTGCAGGTCAATAGTTTGTACCATCTCAAACATCTCATAGACAAATCTCTTTATCCTGTTTCATGGCAAGATGCATGGATGCAATAGATGAATTGAAAGCAAGTATGCAAATGAATTATTGCATATAAAGTAAAATAATTGCATTTCTCATTTAATGGATAAAATTGTTTGTTTCGAAAAGGAAATATATAAAAAAATTTAAAGCTTTTCGAGGGGGATGAATTATTTAAATTAATAAAGATAAAATAGCAAATGCTTAGCAAAGAATTTGGTAATAAAATAATAATTATTTCAGACTTCTGCTTGGATATAAAAAATTGCATGCAAAAAAAATTAATAGGGCTTGCACTCAAAGTGGGTGGTGGGCGTGGCCGATGTTTATAAAAATAAATATTTTTCTTAATAAAGTCAATATTATACTAGGTGCCAACTTGTCCAATGATCTGAGACCACTCCTTATAGTTTTTGCACAAACATTTATGAAGCCGTCCCACTGTGCGACCTGCTGATATTAATAAGAGCACAATATCCCAATATATCATATGAAAGAGCAAAATATGTTCTTGACATTTCTATGAGCCTGACAGAGATTCGATCGGGCTTTGTTTTACGTATATAAAGGGTGCTTTTTTTAGAGTATCACAACTTTGAGTTGGCATCACTGCTTTATTTGATGAGCACCCATTTAAGAGCTGATAGTTGCTTTTTGTTTAGTTTGCTTTGAAATTTTATCATGAATCGACTTACAGCAGAGCAACGCGCGCAAATTGCTAAAATTTTTAATCAAAAGAATTAATCTATTGGTCAACCTCATGATGCACTTCTTTCATTTTCCGGTTAAGCCCATTTCTGGTTGAATGGGTACGTAAATTAGCAGAATTGTCGCATTTGGAGTGAGGAGAATACACGAGCTTTTGTCCAAACACCATTACATCCACAGAAAATGACTGTTTGGTACGCTTTATGGGCTGGTGAAGTCATTGGCCCTCAAAAACGATGATGGTCAGAATTTTACTTTCAATGATGAACGGTATAGGAACATGATTCGAAATTTTTTCGTACCTCAATTATGTGACATTAATCTTGCTGATATGCGGTTTCAACAAGACGGAGCCACATACCACACAGCGGGCGCTACAATTGATTTACTCAAGGAAACTTTTGATGAAAAAATAATTTCACGTCATTGCCCAATTAATGGGCCACCAAGATCGTGTGATTTAACCCCATTGGATAATTTTCCTTGGAAGAGTTATTGGCGAAATACGGCCGCAAATGCTGCGAAAAGTTGTTGAAAATTAGTGTTCCAGATTTCGCCTTCTACGCGCCAGCCGTGGCGGCCACATGGCAGAAATCATATTTAAGCATTAATTTCATTAAATTTTCCATCCAATTTCATTAATATTAAACATATATTTCCTTGTTTTATTATAATTTAAACTTGTGTCACTCCATAAAAAACACCCTTTATATATAGGAATACCTTCATTGTATATCCTATAGTATCGTAACGAGTTGGGCGCCCTTTTTATAGCTGATATTTCCGCCTGTTTTACACTACACTGATGGTCTAGCTTGATTTTAATCGTTTGCCCGAAGCGGGAAATAAAAACTTCCTATACCCAAGTCCTAACATCGTTCCATATTTACTTGATAACTCGATTTTCCATCAATTCGCTGCGATTCAGCTGTACTTTTAAACCTATACTAAAATAACTAAGCTACGAATAAATGAAGCTTCCTAAATACAGAATAGTTTGTTGATTGAATTATAAAATACAGAACATCATCGGAAGCGAATTTTTGGTAAGATCCTGGACAGGCGCTATATATGTATATAATTAAGTTAAAGTGTTACGGCCTCATTCATAAAAAATTATTTTTATTTATGAAAGGCTTATAAGACGATTTTGTTTTACAAACCTTTTACCTACAAGACAAAATTATTTTTTAAGCGTAAACGTTTAATAAAATTTTCTGACAAATATTTTGAAAGAGCATTTTGAAGCTTCATGTCCACGTTTAAGGATATTTACTTGAACCTTTTAAAAAATTAAAAAAATACCCATAAATTCTATTTCAATATCAAAGAAAATTTATTACTAAGAGGGGTAAGGTGTTAAAATACTGCATTTTTACTAAGTCTGTTCGCTCAAAGTGTTTTATTCCATGCAATAAAAGCCAAAGAGATTTTTGAGAAAAAGGCTTTTCAAAGATGCCAAGGTATAATATTTCTTAAAAGATTTGTAAATGACATAAAAACCTGCAACATTTTCTATATTTACATACATATGTCAGTATGCAAATATGTAAGAAACAGACAACTTGAAAGCAAGAATAAAAAAAAATACGTTTGATTCTTCAAATGCAAAAACCAAATGAAGTGTATCTGCTTGCAATACAAAATGACTGCAATTGAGTGTGATAGTTAAAGGATGGAGTATCTTTGTATCTCAAAGTACGTTTGTACATACATATGTACGTAGTACCACCACTCTTAAAGAATTCTTTATGTTATAATATTTGCTATTTGGTTTAAGATATTTTGTGCAAATGATAAATGACGACATCTCAACAATTTTCACATTCAGAGTGAAAACAAACCAAAACAAAATCGTACACATGTGGCAAATCGAAAATGAAATTAACACAAGTTTTCAGAAGATGATTTCGAAACCATAAGACATTTTTATTTAATTTTTTTCTTTTGAAATAAACAACAGATTTGCTGTTGCATCTGTTTGTGACTAGAAATTCTAGTAAGTTAAATATTGAGGCTGCTACTGCTGCTGACGATGGCTGATGCTGGTGATGGTGATGGTGACAATAGACAGCACAGATATTGTAACAACATTATATAAATATTTATATAAGGTTGTACCATTTTAAATTACATTTTATTTAATCAATTAAAATTTTTAAAACTCAGAAGTTGTTCGAAAAATCCAGTATTATAATAGAAAATGAAATTTTTAAATGAACGAAAGCAAGCCTTTGAAATTAATCTAGTAATCGAGTATCAAGGAATATAAGTTGAACTTTAGAGACTATTCGAATAGTTGAATATCAAACAATCAAATTATTCCAGTGATCAAAAAAGCAAAAAAATTTTAATTCAGTACCAGAAATTGTTCGAATAACCGAATATCAAATAATTAGATATTAGTTATTTAAAAAATTTTAATTTAGTAATTATTCGAATAAAAGGTTAATAAATTATCGAGATTCAATTTAGAAAATTATTTGATTAGTCGCTCATTGAATGAAATTTTTAAATTGTCGAGCTATCTTAGTCCAAAAAATTATTCAAATTGTATTCGAGCTATTTTTTATTATTCGTGTAATCAATTAGCAAATTATTGCAATTATATTTTTTAAATTGGTTTTTATTAAAAATTATTCTGTATTGCGATGCGACGAAAGTCAATGCGACTCGAAAACATGCAAATGCGAACACTTCATATTCTGTTACTACGTTTATACGCGCACTATTTGCAAATAAAATTATCTGCAAATAAATTAACTCACTGTTTATACGGCATAGCAAAAGTACACAAACTTGGTAGCACTTCTATAGAAAGCTTACTTATCTTGACAAAAGAAATAGTGTAAATGCACAAAATATCAAATAATTGTTTGTTTTAATCGTCATTATTTGCTTCTATCAATGTTTTTTGATGCAATATTTATCCATTTATTGTTTTTTGATATGAAACATTTGTAAGCGTGGCAACCTCAAGCATTTTATTTGCAAATAGTGCGTTAATCGTGAATAGTTTTCTGAATTAGTAAGTCGCAATAAAGAGAATAATATGGCAACAATTTACAGTTTTATTTGCAAATAAGCCCTGCGTATAAACGTAGTATGTGTTACGATGTTCGCAAAGTACTTTTTTTATTCGAATTTAAAATGCGAAAAGGTGGCAAGTCGGTATTCTGTATTGCGAAAACAAATGTCAGATAGATACGAAAATCGCAAAATATATTCGATGGCAAAACAGCATTCGCAAAGCACAAAAATGTAACTGAAAAATAATAATTTTGTTTATTTATTCTTAAATTAATTGTTAAAATTATTTAGGGAAACAAGCAACAAGACCATTGCACCAATTTGAAAAAATGGTGGAATTTATGATGAAACACAGCCAAAAAAATTTTATAAAGCTGGAATAGAAATATTTTGCATAATTAATTGTTTTCAATGCTTCAAAATAAATGACCGATTTGATTCTAGGCAATCTTCTTTGCACCCTCTTTCATTTTGGTCATGCGCCTGCCTCTTCATCATCAAACCACAACACATATTCTGTGATCAAACTATAGTGCCACAGAATCCATTTTTGGTAAATTACACAAATATTATATAAATTAATGTTATTTTGTAAGCACAATCACAAATTTCTTTTTCTTTTGTAAATTTAACTTTGACGTTTATTTTAGACCAGCGTTGTTATTTCTGGCCAGCGTTGTTATTTTTGACCGGCGTTGCCACGATTTAAAATAAAACTCGAATGCGATTACGAATGCCGTATAGAATACCAATTTTCTTTCGCATCGCATTTCATTTGCGCATCGCATTGATTTTCGCATCGCAATTCAGAATAAGCCTCCAGTCCCACGATGTCACCAGAAATCGTTCGATCGAATACTTACTTGTGTATTGAAAACAACAAAAAATTTTCTAATGTTATTGTTGTTTGCAATGTCGATCGAACGTTTGCTGGTGACATCGTGGGACAGGCCTTAAGTTTTTATTTCCTTTTGCTATTCGAGTAAGCAAATATCAAATAATCCCAATACAATTCCTAAAATTATTTTTTTATTAATCAGGGGCTGTTTACATATTACGTAACGCTCCAGGGTGTAAAAAGCGGTACTAAGCACGGGAAAAATGAAAAAGTCGAAAAATGGCGTTGCTTAATATGTGAATGGGCCCTTAAGGCTCAGCTAGCCGACTGTAAGTCCTAATTTACACTAAGGAAGTCTTATTGCTAAGCTGATTAGTTTGTCGGAGAGAGAGTGCAAACTAGGACTAATGGAATGTAACTGCAATGGTAAGAAATAGCTGATCGATATTGTTATGTGGAAAGTAGGTTACGTTACACTGCATCTCTATAACAATTTTCATTACTTTTCACATAATAATATCGATCAGCTGTTTCCTACCTTTGCAGTTACATTCCATTACAGTCGGCTAACTGAACCTTTACTCGAACTAAATTTACAATGGCTACATAGATCAAGAGTACACAGAAAAAATATTCCTGCAATAAGCAACCTTAATTTAAAATAAAACCAAAAATCAATTAATAATTTAATTTAGTCAACTAAACTTTTTAATTAATTTAATTTTTAATTTTTAAAAGTTTAATTGACAGAAATACATTTTCAATTGATTTTTGGTTTTAATTTTAATTAAAGTAGTTTATAACAGGAATATTTTTTTTTGTGTAGGGTGATATAACTTCGTGCTAATCTGAATATAAAAATTAAAAAAAAAAACAAAAAAAAAAGAAAATTAATAGTTATACCAAGCCGAATTCACAACAGGCGATCGCGTTTCAGGAAATGTTGATCAGCTGTTAATTTCTCTTGTGTTAAATCAAGCAAAACGATAAATGGGAGCAGCGGTGCAGTCCTCTGCCCCCTTGTTCGTCTTACTTTTGAGAAGTTACATAGATACTGTCTCCTTCTAAACTAAGGGGTATCTATACTTTAAATTTCACTCAAATCGAGTTGAGACTCAGAAATTGTCCCCTTTACTTCCTCCTGGTTCTAGTTTAGAAAACGTATATGGTCATTTTGTGACCATAGGGTGATAGAGGAGAAATTTCCGCCCTATCTATGTTCTAAATTTCATTAAAATATATTTGATTGCTTCGAAGGCAGAAATTTCCCCCTGTCGCCCTTCCATGCGACTTTTTAGACGCAGATCTATCTACGTTCTCAATTTCACTAAAATCCAGAAAGTAGAGTAAGCCACCTTTTGGTATTCTAAAGAAAATGGAGCTGAAAGATCGTTTCTGCACAGATCATAATATTGCAAAGCAATGATCGGCAATCAATCGTTTTTTCGCTATTCATACTGACTCACGAAATTTTAAATATAAGTGAGTAGACATCATTTAAACTCAACTACTCTGATTTACGCATACTCACGATGACATTGATTTATAAGTATAGGTTGAAATAAATACGAATGCGACGTCGACATCATATTCATACCACACTCACACTCATAAATCACCTGAGTTTGATTTATCATATCAGAAAAATACTTATACTACTCACATTGATTCAACACACTCAACTCATCCATATACTTATATTTAAAAGTTGAGTCATTAAACAGTTTGCAAGTAGTATACAATAGTAGTAAATAGCGTTGTTTTTCAATTCGTGTAAAAAACCGAAATAAAAACAATAGAGAAACATATAACCTCATAATGAGAACTTTAATGTTAGTATGCGAAGTTCGCATTGTGAATCATATTTATTTTGCATCCTCCATAGGCATTAAGTTAAGGAGAGTCGAAATCAACAACGTCATAAATATTGCTAAGTATGTATGAGTTCGATGCGCACTTCAAACTTTCGAGTGAATATGATTTATAGACAACATTGCAATAAGTATGAGTGCGCATAAGTACAAGAAGTTATAAATCATGATTCAACTCTACTCACTTTTTCACTACTTGTTGCTGTTCTCTGTTGCAAAGTAAGAGATCAATTAAATAATTAAAAAGAACAAATGTTTAAAAAAAATTGATGTGTGTTACACCACTTCGTTTCTCATATTCCATTTGATTAAATATGTATGTTAAATAGCTGATGTCAACAACCAATCTCTGGCCAAATAGATAGACATGTGTGTGCATGAATTGCGTGCTGGCACAGAAAAATTCCGACATTTCGCCCAGCCAAAAGTCTAGTTTAACTTTTCTTGGGTTCTGAACTTAAGCCCGAATAAGAAATTATTCACATAATTTCAGTTTTTCTCTGTATACGAACCAAGTTGCGTGAAGATGCTAGTATGTGAATAATTGAAAACCAAGTGCTGTCACTGGGCTAATTCATAAAATCTTTGCCATTGATCTTTTGCTCGAACTATCCCAGTTGGCCAAATCGTCACAGACGACATTGTCTTCGACGATTAATGTACGACATGTCGCCCGTTCATTAGGTTTTCTAATCGAAAATTTAAAGGAAATTGTCGTTCATGACTATCTGAGCGACAATATCCATCGTTTTGTCTTCAATAAAACTTTGTTGAGGACAATCTGAGCGACAATATCCATCGTTTTGTTTTCAATAAATCCGTGTTGACGACAATCTGTGTCATACATTTTGTCTTCAATAAGACTTTGTTGAGGACAATCTGAGCGACAGTGTCATATAAGTTTTGTCTTCAATAAAGCAGTGTTGACGACAATCCGACCGACATTGTCGCTCATCTCGTCTTGTGTGACCTCGCCGCCATTGGTATAAAAATTTCGTCGACGATTTGCATGGAGCTGACTTCAATATGTCTTCTACGACTTACCATTGTCTTGTACCCGTCGTCAAAGCTGTCTTAAAGACGTGGCCAACTGGGATTATTTGAATAAAATATTTCGATTAATCGAACATACTTTATCATAGCGTAAACCCTACTTTATTTGCTAATAGTCGTATATCTGTGAATGTGTTGAACTGTATCGAAATTTTTCGATTTACATATAAAGTAGCATATTTGGCATCTTTGAGCAAAATTTTGTTATTCCTAGTTTATTATTATTTTATACTTTCAATTTATTTAAAACAAATTGATTTCGTAACATGTTATTGACTCACTGCAATCACAGAAACAGATACGAGTACAAAGTCTTATTTCATGAGTGAAAAATACGTATTTATGTGTGTAGATATGTGTAAGAAAAATGAATTCGAAAATTTTGATTGTGATTAAAATGTTTGCAATTTGTAAATGTTTGTCAAGTGGAAAAACTAAATTAAATTCAAAACAACAAAAAGATATATGGATTTCTTGTAAACGTGTATGTCGTGTCATTTCTTTATGTCGTTTTCTAGACAATTTCTTGTAGCAAATTTATGTTACAAAAGTAATTGAAAATCAAACTAAAAATTATATATGTACAAGAAAACATTCATATATTGTATGCATTCATGCATATGCGTAGACCATTGCGAGGGGGAGGAAAGTTCCCTCAAGAATTGCTGTTGCCCCCCTGGAATTATTAAAAATTTCATGTAATTTTATTTTAGTATTGCTCATGAAAATCACGATACGAGGCGATACGTTATTGAAATATAGTAAAACACTTGCGTTAGGTATTAAAAGGGTTCAAGTATTCATATTCCATGACGTCTTTAAGATAGATGCGGTGACTCTTTATTTATATACTCTTCACGCCCCCCCCCCTTTCTATATATGTTGTAGGAGGAGCTTAGGACTGTATAGTTTTATCGTTCAGTTTACAACTTCTACAAAGAGGCACTTGAGATTCCTCAAAGTCTATACAAAATCGGTCCACAAGCTACTAAGTTATGAAGAAAAAAATGCATGTATAGCTTTGGAGTTTTTATTCTTTTAATTGTCTATACCAAACTTTTCTTTTCAAAACATAAAATAACTATATTTAATTTATAAAGAAGAAAAAAATAATTAGACCTAGTTAAGCTTATGTATCACAAAAAGTGTAAGTTTCCCAACCCTGGAATAATCCTTTTACATTCTTCTGATTTCTGACACCAATATTTTTCTTTTAAGAATGTTAGATATGTTTAATTTATAGAGAAAACGGTAAAATTAGTTTTAGTAGGTTATTTTTATATAAACAAAATGTTAAAGTTTTCCAACCCTGGAAACATCTTTTTGATTTTTTTTATTTATTTTTCATATTTTTAATATTTTTAATAGCAATTTTATTGGTACTGAAATATAAGATAAGTCTATTTAACAAAAAACATAAAACTTAGTTTTAGCTAGCTACTTTTATATAGCAAAATCAAGTTTAAGCTTTCCAGCTCCGAAACCGTCTGCTGGATTTTGCTAATTTTTAATACCAATCTATTTTGGACCATTTCTGACACACCAGTTCAATAACGAAGTCTCTAGCTTTTCTGGGAGGTTTGGAAAACCGATTTCACGTACACCAGACGGACGGACGGATGGACAGACGGACATCGTTTATTCGTCTTCCCTATGCATAAGGATTCAGAATGTATATCTTTTATGTATCGCATATTATTGAAATTACATACGGATTGACAAACCTATAATATATAGTAAAAATTAGTTGGACTCGATTAGGGAACTCTAAATGGGTAAAAGTGAGATTTTTCAAAATTTGACCCTTCAAGAAAATTTGACCCTTCGGATCAAAAGTCAGAACAACAAAATACATTTTAGAGGTATGGTTCCTTCGGCAAAGTTTCCTATTTTGATTCCTAGAATATGATTTTCCTTATTGACGTAATGTCTATATTGACAACTGGAATAAGGGGGAAAATACTTTATTTGAATCAAAAACACCCACTCGCATATACAGTGTACAGCTAATAGAATCAAGAAGATTTTCTCTATGAAACGTTTTTAGGCTAAGGGGTATCCCAACAGAAAGAAGAAAAGATTTTTTCATAGAGATTCCTTACTGTTTTTATGTGGTAAATCTTATTAATTTTATCAAGAAGAAAACCACATAAAATCAAGAAGAAATCTTATTATTCACAACTTTTTTTTACTCATTTCCGTTATTTTTGGCATCAAAAAAAAAAAACAATCCATAGAGAAAAACTTCTTGATTCTATTAGGGTTTCTTATAAATTGTAAACTATAGGGATTTCTTATTGATTTTATTAGGTTGCCTTATTGATTTTTACAATAAGGTTTTCCTTATTAAATTAATAAGATTTCCTTATTGAAAAAAAAACCATAGTGATATCTTATTAATTTTGTTCTATTTTATTTGGTATTTATTAGGCACTGTTTTCTCTGTGTACATTATACTTATATCTACTATCTAAAGAGATTTGTTTTATTACATTGTTCAAAAAAAATCCAGCTTTCCAAAATAACAAGGTTCCCTTTCCTCTCCTTATGGTGATAATTCACCACATAATCTCCCCATGTTTGCAATGATTACTAAGAAATTTCATAGATTTATCACAAGAGTGATAAATTTGTATGACTTTTGTTTTATAAAACTGAAAATTAATATCGATGCAATTATTTAAAATGCAAAAATGCATCATGCATGAATAACTGTGTAATTTTCATTTTTGTGCAAGTGCATTAAGTTTTCTATGTGACAATTTTAATGCCAAACGATGTCGGTCCAATTATAGAAATGGCAGCAGCATGATCGAGATTGAAAATGTGTGTGGCAAAAATTTTAGCTATTTTTATAAGCATAATGTGGACCCATAATGTCTGTCTGGTAGTTAGAGTTGTTTTTTTTTTGTCTGTGGCAAAATAAATAATGAATATATTTACATTGAAAAATTAAGTAATTTACAAGATGAAATGCATGTCCTTTTCTTTTTAATCTAATATAAAATTATGATTAATTAAACGGAAAGGGGGAAGGAGATGAATTTGAAATGAAAAAATCTTGTCTGATTGACTGAACAGTGGTAAAGAAAATTAAACAGCAGCGTAGCTTTACATTTCCTTTAAATGTGATGAAATCCGCTAAAAAATTAACAAAATAATTTGGAAATTTTTTCAAAAGAGACAAATAATCGGCATTTGAATTTTTGCGTGTGAACATTTAATAAAAAAAGGTTTAAGGTTCCCCTTTGCATTTTACGATTTGTGAATATCTTACTAGCAAGATACGTAAAAGTAGGCTTAAATTGCCCGTAAAGGCGAATGAATATGACGGGTTAAAATTAAAATGTTGTCCACAGCAAACTTTATTATAATTCTCTAAATACAGCAATTTTTCAGGTTAAAAATAAGTCAAAATTTAAATTAACCCAAGTACAAATTTTTAGTAGTGCAATATATCCCTACTTATAAGTACTTATGTATATGGCCCCTTCTTATGAAACGGAGAAAAAGTAGTCACAAGGAAAATAATGAAGGTATCCATACATTTGCAATATTATTATAGGAGGCACAATTTAATGCATTTCTCTCATATATTCCAAAATTTAATATTTTGTAATGTAATGATTTTCCACCACTCGTGCCACTTAAGGTAAACATATGCAATATTATTGCGCAATAATTGATATTGTACCTAAAAGGTGCCCATACATTTGCAATATTTTTGCGCAGTAATTTATATTGTGCAATAAAATAGCATGTTTGTAGATTATATTAGTAGCTAGCGTAATATATTGAATAAAATTAAATGTCATTTGATTTATATTGCGCAAAAAATTTTTTTTGTAAAGAGTAGACAACATTATAGGATTATGATTTCCCACCACTCATGTCACTAAATATTGTTTTTCTATATTTTAAATTATGTTCCAAATTTTCAATATTATTGTGCAATATTATATTACAAGTTTGCGCAACATATTGGTTCAAAACAAATCTCTTTTGACTTATTATGTGCGATATGAAATATTTTGTAATGCTTTGACAATATTGCACAATAATGATATCCTAAACATTATGTTTCGTTTTTTAAATTATAGAATCGTCAATTTTTTAATTGGTTTAAAGCGGCCCATCCATTATGCAATATTATTGGACATGATGTTGTACATATTATTCTCATTTTGACCTATACTATGCAATAAATGGCACAATATTTTCAAAGAAAATATTGCCCAATTTTCCTGACAACATTGAACAATGTTGCCACCATATTACGCAATTGTTGTACAATAAAAATCAAAAGTCTTTTGATATTTGCCAATATATTGTGCCACCTTCGAATGTAATATACACATTGGCGATATTATTGTACAATACGAAAAACTACACAATTATAGTGCAAGTGGGTGGGCCGCTTAAGGTTTACTATGCGAATGTATGACAGCAATTAATTGTATATGTTTTGTTTACTTTTACATATCGCTCATTTACTTAAATTAATCCTCATATCGTTATTTATTTTGTGTAAAAGTTGTATACAAATATTCTGTTTACTTAACTCTTTATAGCAAAATAAAATTTTCCTTTTCCATTAAGTTGTGCGTAAATTGAAAACTCCAAACTCGTTTTTTGACAAACTGGTTTTTTGAGTTCTGACATTGTTTACGTATATGAGCGATATACTGTAAGAAAAATTGCGCCATGTGATTTTTCTTTTGTAATTGTGCAGCTCATTGAATAGTGTGGGACAAAGAGACAATAAGAATGACAATAAAGTACTCAATAATATTGTGTATTCTGTGCATACCTGAAGATGGTTTATATGTTGCGTAGAAAAAATCTTGAGAGCATTTGAAATAAAACTGCTGAGTACATCCCAGTGATGGGAAAGTTGGTATGATCGTACTTTTTTTGATACTATTAGACATGAAAAAGTATCGTAGTACTCCCCCAAAATATTTGATACTCTCACGGTTAACTTTCAACAAATGCAGTCAGTATGCATTTATTTTTGGCAGGAATTAAATTTCTTTTTCGACAAATGTCACAAAACTTAGCAAAGCTATTTTAGAAAAGTGTAATCTTAAATGTGAAAGATATAAACGAAAATCATATTTGACTCAGTGATATTTTCTGTGGCACAGAATTTGATGCACATATAAATACAACTCATGTTTTAAATCAGTTTAAGGAACATTTTAAAAAGTTCTAAGGGCAAAAGTGTACTTTGCAATGAAATGTTAGTTTGGTTTATAAGTTTTCCCCCATAAAACCAACAGATTTGCACCAATTCTAATTAAAAATTTTCCCATAGCTAATATGGAAGAACTGAAACCATTAACAACAGAAAATATATGCAGCTTCTGATCTACAGTGCACAGTGGGGACTTTTGCAAAATAAATGGCAATAAATCTGGAACTTCTGGCTTAAGCCAGAAGGCTGTTTGGATATGTGTTATTAAGCCTAAGTCCTCCTCTAAAGATGTCGAAGTTTCAGAGAAAATTGAATGGACTATACATCGTTAATTTTTCATTACAAAAATATAATAGACTTTACATCGTGCAATCAGTAGTTTAGAAGTTCGAAATTTATTACAATTCCTTTTGCCAAAGTTTCAACTGTGCAGTGGCTACAACTAAAACCACATTAGATAAAAAACATATTTCCCGATATATTGAGAGTAGCTTACGGAATTACATATAACCATACCTCACTCCTCTGCAAATTTCGAAAGGATTTTCTCCTACTAAAATCTCATGAAAATAAAACAAAGGAACAGGCTTTATGTTCCAACAGTATCAAGGATTTATTGAAGTCTAAAAACTTTAATATTTGCACCTACATAATTTTTTAATCGAGATGTTCTTCTATCGAAATTTAGAAAAAATAATGAGTTGGGGCCTTTATGTATTAAGGTAACGATATGTTCATATCGATGGCGTAGTGTAAGAAAGTCGGAACTCGAATTTTTGATATTTTATAAGAGAAGCGAAAACTGAAGAATAACTAAGGCATTCACATGCAGAAATAATTTTTAAGTTGCCATAAGTCCTTGATTTTGAACTGTAATGTACTAAGATCTCCAAGGAGGATGCACTTATACGTTGATTCCCAGAAAACGTTAAAAACGCGATTTCGAAAAAAATTTAAATACTCACTTTTTATATTAAGCCATCGATATGTGTGTTACTTTTTTTTATTTCTTTGTAAATGAATTTTATATAATTTCTGTTAATTATATTTGAATAAAAAATAATAATACTTTTTCGTACTCTCGGCATCAAAAAAGTACTTAAAAAAATTTTATTTGGTACCGAAATGCAAATCTCATTTCCCATCACTGGTACATCCCATACCTAACCCTACGTCTACACCTGATATATTTTTATCATGACAAATGTAAAATTCTATATATAAAAAAGAGCTAACATAAAAAAATTATTTTTCAATATAAAATGACAAAAATATATCAGGTGTAGACGTAGGGTAAAATCCAAATATAAATAAGCTCAAAATGAAGCCCTAAACTCATTGCAAGTTTTGAATAGTAAATGTGTTTTAAGTTCAATTTCGATTTTTTCCCTTTATTTCGAAACATATAGGAGGCTATAGTGAAAGTACAACATCAATTGTTCAATATGCTAGACAAATTTTATCATTTCAAATTTAAAAAGTATTTAAATTAATATAAATCATGATACAATAATGTCATGATATAAATCATTAAAAACGGCAATGAAATAGGAAAAACAGCAACGTTGCGCTTCACACTATGAAATTTTTCTTTTTTGAAATTTTATTTGCTTCTTTTTTAAACTTTAATTTGCGTATGCGCAGCGAAATTTGTTTAATTAAATTGAATAATTTACATCTTTTCTTAACATTATTTTCTAGTTCCTGATATTTCCAAAGCAAAAACTAAACGTGCTACATTACAAGAATTTATGTGAAACTACACCTTGTTTAGAAGAAAAATTTGAAAACTAGAATTTTTGAGTGATTTCTATACAAATCGCTTGCTTGCATTGTGGAATCTAAATATTAATAACAAAATATATATAAATTGGAATACATTCTTTTATATAATTACAATTTTGTGTTCCCAACTGCGAAAAAGAAAAGAAAAGGGAAATTTCCAAGTAGATGATGGCATTTTCTCCCCCTATCTCTGAAAAAAAAGTTTCGTAGTGTTAACCGTGACAAAAACTTAAAAATAAAATCGTCAAACTTGGTTCTTTTAAAAATCGTTGGGTTGTTATTGGTTTACCGCAAAGTATATTAAAAATATACTATTATTACGGCAAACCAATAACGACTGGACGAAATCACAAATGCAGTACATCCACTTTAACTAAAGCGCACACATCTCGCTGCTTGCTACTCGATGTTGAATCATTTTTTCTTGTCTACTCGTTACTTTTTCATTGCTCTCGCTCATTTTGTCCAATTTGACTTTTTGCTCAGCTGTTTTGCTTAGTTTTGTTAGGTTTTGTTTTATCAGTGCCTGTAGAATTTGTGAAATTTATTAGTGTTTTTTTTTGGTGGAAATTAAATTGTGTTTTATAAATAATTAAATAAATAAAAATGGAAGGACCGAAAGAATTATCATTGAGTGAAATACGTAAATACATGTTAGAAAATGGTTGCAAAGTAACTAACCATGCATTAGTGAAGCATTTTAAACATTTCCTAACACATCCCGAGACACAAAGTGAGTCATATTGTTTGTGTGCTGAATGCAAAATATAAACAAAACTTGTTGCTGCTTACGATTCCATAAAAAATATCTAATTGTAATTTTTCTTAATTCTTTCATGTATTTCAGATGAAGCTCGCAAAGAATTTAAAACTTATGTGAATATATTGGCCACTATTAAAAATGAGAACAATCAAAAGTATTTAATTTTGCGTAAGAAATATTTAAATGAATGTCCGTCTGACGATGTGGTACAGCGTGGTATCACACAAGCCGGTGGCTCGGATTCAGTGCCCAGTAGTCCCGGAGGTGTTTCTCTTAGTTGTGAAATATCAGCCGGCTCTCCATATCGGCAGCCACCACCATATAAACCACCGCCAGAGGTTTCTTCACCTTTGGCTAAAGTTGCCCAAACACCACTTGCTACTGGTGTTGGCGTCCATGCACAAAATGTGGATAACTATCGTGAATGTGTTAATGAATTTACTAATGCCATGTCACGCATTGCTCCGAAACGTCTGGAGAGACAAAAATCGGACAATGAACCACCAACTCCTACTACACCGGAGGAAGAGGATAATAACCGAAGGGAATTAAAAACAAATGCAAAACGTGATAAAAGTGTTACACGGGCTAACTCTGTTGATGAATCGGCTGATAATAAAGAGAACATACCACGTTTTTCCTTCTCGTCGGGATCGTCGGCCACATCGACTGACGGTAGTGGTGATAAATCTTCTGGCCCGGATGTGGATATTGAAAATCCCATAAGTGTCAAAGAAGCTACACGTAAATTTAATCGCATGGCTTCGGAAGAAGAGGCGAAAATTATTTCACCACCATCGAAAAAGAAAGCAGAGAAGGTAAGTGGATAAATTTTTGCATTAAAGAATTTTTAACATGAAAATATTTAGTAAGAGGTAGAAATATTATTGAAAATGACTTAGCCGTACTTATATGATATAGAAAATCTGTGAAGTAGGATGTTTGATATTTAATATTATAGGGTTCTTAAACTGTGGGGTCATTAAGCGCTTCCTGTCCTTAAATGTAAATTAAAAAAGTGTGTGTGAGATATCAAAATAAGGCCATATCGACGTCATTATGTGCGGAATTCAACATCGTGCAAATGTCGTCTGCTGCTTCGGTGCGTGCGTAGGCTGAAAAATATGGACGTTATCAGTTGGCAAATTTTGAAAGTTGCTATGGCCTAGTTTACACTATGCAAGTATTATTGCTAAGCTCATTAGTTTGTTAGGAGAGAGAAACGAGGGGAAAAGAAAATTATCTGTTGTAAAAAATGTACAAACAAATTTCATAGCGATAAATTGTGTTTTAGGCAGTGCGTCCGCCCCTCAAAGTTGGCCTTCAAGCCCATTTTTCAATATAATTTGTTTGCATATGACTATCTTTTTAAAAAAAAATGTACAAGAATATGAAATACGGCAATATTTTAGCTCTTCTAGTCAACATTAGTCTCACAGAAAGTTTTTTGCTAAAATTTAAATTTTAGAAAATAATGAAAAAAATAACCAACAAAATACCAAACATTTTATATTTACATACATATATATATGTATGTATGTATATACATTTATATTAAGCATGTACAATAAGAGTTTATCTTCGCGATTACCTTGTCTGTAAAAAATGTGGTTCTCAAGAAAAAAGTTTGGCGACCACTGTTGTATTAATTTTGTACTCCTTGTTAATATACGTAAGTCTACTAAATTGTACTTTCATCATCCTGGAAGCTTAAATACACCGAAAGCGGTAAATTGAACGCGAAATACATCATACAGGTAGTTTTTTTATAACAAAAAGTCTTCTAATAAAGTGTTTAATAACTCAGTAATTTTCTATGCAATTATTTAAAACAATCCTGCGAATTATTTTTATTCAAATATGTTTTATAAATAAAGCTATAAACAGTATGGTTCCAGTACAAAAATACTGCCTAAGAACGAGTCCAAAGTAGAAAATTGTCGAAAAAATTATATTTGGTGAAAAATTACAGCAATATATCTGAAATTCACTGAAACAAGATATACATATATGGTTCGAAATGTCTCAGTCTTTTCTTTCTTTATCCGTTTGTAAATTTAGAATCGGTTGATATTTAATTTAAAATTTACCCGCAACTCAAGATTTTGGAGGTGTTTGGAAAATTTCAAATACAGGTTGTTGTTATACTCGACAATACCTACGAGAGAAATAGTAACACTTGGCAGGTATTTTTTTCTCACTGTGTAATTTACAAAGTTGAACATTTTCTGACAAAAAGGAAGGAACAGTGCTAAAAATTAAACAAATAAAAATTAATCTACTCGTATCTAAAGGTAGGCCATTTAACAAAGATTATCTTCTGTTTTAGCTTGATTAACTTAGTTTAAATTTGGGAAATATTCGTAATTTGTGGTCCCTGGCGGTAACTTCCTATAAAAAGTTACCAGAAAAAGTTTTTAATAAAATATGTCAACATTCGCTGAAACTTGTCTAAAACTCCTTTTTAAAATTGATAGTCAGAATTATTCCAGATCAGGTCAAATGCATTTAAAGTTGCACTGCCGCACATAAACGTCTTTGAATTCTTAATTTCAAAAAAAAACAAACAAAAAATACATTCATATGAATTGTAGTGGACGATAAGTAGCAGACAGAGCAAGTTTTAACAGTTGACTGTTGTGTACTAGAGCCCTGCATAAACATTCTGGAAACGTAAATGTATTGCTGTGGCATGTATTATACTAAACCAGCAATAATTGCTGTCGTATAATAAGCGAAGCACCATGGATGTATGTAGTTATGTTCATGTATATGAGCGTTTACAAGTGACGCCGCTTCTTGAACACTTTTTGTTCGTAACAAACACTCCAAATACCACAAGAAGAAGTGATGGTGCTCCCACTGCGGATTTTTTAGATTTTCAGTATTGATGTAATTTTCCGGGGAAGTGCTGGGGAACTCCTGGGATTTTGGAAATTTTTAGCTTGGGTTTTTTTGGGAGTCTCCAATGTGGTTTTGCTTTTGCTAAAAGGTTCGTGACTTGGATAAGTGGTTCGTGGCAGTGATAGCTGAAAGTGTCTGCTAAAATAAAGGAGCAACCACACAAATCGTTGGTCACAAGTAGAAAGGCCCTAACTCAAATAACTCTAACTTTACAGGAGAACGTAAAAACATAATAATAATCAGTACAACTGCTTGTACAACTGCAATAAAATTTTGTGACGAGATGTATTTGTGTGAAATGGAATGGAATCACTGAACAGCTCAATTTCGTGAAAATACGATTTAGGGCCTTTCTACTTGTGACCATCGTTATGCATGTGTGTGCACAACGCATAGAGGAGTATTTGAGCAAAAAAGCTGGCCAATACTGTTTTTTATTCAGTTTAGATTGCGTTTTCAAAAGCTATTGAGTGCCCCTAGATCAATGAAACTTGGCAGAAGCATGTCATAGTTCTAGGCTGGTAAACCCAGAAAACAAGAAAAATCGGACAAAGGGGGAAAAAGTTCCCCTCAGAGGAACTTATCCTACCTTTGAAAAATAAATTTTTTTCTCAAATTGTTTCATACTTTTGTTTAGCAAATGCAACTTTAAACGTGAGCGAAAGTTCAAAACCCTAAACTTGAACCCAGGAGACCGTAAGATGCCATTTTCGTCCCCGCTTCCGTTTGTGGGTGGTGACAAAACAATTTTATTTGAAAAATAATATAAATTTAAAAAAAATTTACTACTTATGCCTTCATATCATAAAAATTAAACTTATAAACTGTTATTGGCAGTGGGGAGTATCTCCCCTCTCAAAACAAAACATTTCATGACTGACAAACAGGTTTCTTACTCATATTTATCCATACAAGATGAGCAAAAACAGAAAAAAGTGAAATTTTCCAAAAATTCCAAAAAAAGGGCGCAAACTTGTGCAAAATTTGTTTTCTTGCGTCTAAGATTAGAGATGTTAAATTTAATTGTGGTATAAAAAATAATTGCAAATGTAACTACCTTTACTTTTAAAAACCTTCTTCTTGTTTTTTGTTTGCAAAAAAGTGTATAATTTTTTTCTTTTTAATTTTTAAACGAATTGTTTCAACATTAATATTCGAGATAATTTTTTTGTTTTTATATTAAAAATAGCTTTTGATCAAATCTTTCAGACAAAAACTTCAACGTAATACTT
The DNA here is from genome assembly GCA_944452675.1 of Tachina lurida. Lineage (NCBI taxonomy): Eukaryota > Metazoa > Arthropoda > Insecta > Diptera > Tachinidae > Tachina > Tachina lurida. The sequence goes on from OX101754.1 coordinate 99,652,482, forward strand.
TTATTCGTTTAGCCACAAAAAATATCATGTAAACATGTTAAAACCGAAAAAAAAACATAAAAAACTCATGTAATTTGCTACACTTTACAGTGTCTCAGAGCTACAAATCACCACTTAAGGTCTTCAAAATTTATTATATGACGTGAAATTTTGTTGTGTATCGAACTGCGTACTTACTTAGTTCTTAAGATTTCTTTAAATTCATTTTTGCCGTTTTGGTCAGCTTTTTGGGTCAAATACTCCTCTGAGCGACGTTTGTAAATATCACAAATTCTTTCGTCACGAAGTATTTGCTTCTTTACTTCTATACTTACAATAACTGAAGCTACAAATGCTACAGTAAAGCATTTGAAAAATCCTTCGTCTTGATAGTTCTTTTAAATGGTCTTATGCAGGGCTCTATTGTGTACTTTAGTCATTTTAAAATAATTCTCGTCTTAAAAATTGGTACGTTGCTTTAAATACTTTCGATCTCACGATCAAAAATCGAATACATGTTTGAATTATTCTGATTCAGGGATGGCAAAGTTGGTACAATTGTACCTTTTTTGGTACTATTCAACCTCGGAAAGTACAATAGTGCACCAATGACTAATTTAGTACATTTAGGGAATCTCCCCAGTTTCACTCCGCATTTCTTTTCAAATGATTTCATATATAAATTTTCAATTTTGAACAATGCAACTCATATTCTTCTCACTTGAAAACAGTCTTGTGAAAGCTGAACGCAGCGAGAAAACCAAAAAATGTAAACTCATCCATTTTTAAAAAATATTTCTTCTAAATTCGGATGCTAGAGCACTTGCTATTAATTTGTACATCTCTAATTTCAACTTAAACAGTTACAACCATATGCTTTAACATCCCAACTTACAAGCAAATTTGTGAAAACGATTCGGTAGCCAGAACAAAGTCGATTGTTTTAATAAAATCAAATAAAAATATGTAATTTGAACTAAAAAAATCTTTTAGTACAATTAATTTCAAAAAGTACAATTTTTGAAAGTTGTTGGCACATTTTTAAAGTTCTCAATGCCTTCCCTGTTCTGTACCCCATTTCTGTAACTTGTGAGAAGTTCTCACATCGAGAAAAATTAAATAATTATATTGGTTGTCCTATTTTACGCAGGGTTACTCACATAAAAACTTATATAAACTTACAAAAAATATCAACAAATACAGTTTTTTTCTTACTCACCCTGTGTTTCACAGGATGATAACAATTTTTTCGATTCGAAAAGTTCTCACATTCCTTACAGAAACGAGGCACTGATTATAATATTGTTGTAATTCTCTCATACCGAAAGAAATTTAAGTGTTTCTAATAAAAATCACTTTTGTGGGTTGCATTTTAATTTAAGCAAGCTTATGCCCTAATTCACTTCGACGATTGTATCGTCTTGTCTATGGACGAAAAAAAGCCGCCATTGTGATTCTTTAAAACAATTATTATTTATTGTCTATGCTAAAAGGTTCGTGTATTTGCTTTATGATTTTGTTCCAAACATTATATTTTTCAAACTTTTTTATAATAATTTAATTGAATTTTTATGTTTTAAAAACATGGCAATAATATTTATATTTTTCATTATCAAAGACAACAACCATTTTTGAAGAAAATAATTTAGAGGATTCAAAGACAAGAACTCAGAAGCATTTTCAAACAAAAACGTCCTAAATTTTCTTACTGAATTAGGGCATTAATTTCAAATATTCAATTGTAATTCTAAATACATATTTATTAATGTTACTCGTATTATGTAATAAGTATAAAGGTATTATGCTTTAAAAACTACTTTCCTTTGTTATTTTGCAGTTATTTCAAGTTGCACCAGCATTTTTAAATTTTAACTTAAAATTTATTCGCATTATGATGACGCTAAAAGCATTATTTACGAAAATAGCAGACAAATTCTGCTGGTCTAAAGTCTTAAGACGATTTTATTTTTGGTCATATACATTTCTCTATCTCCAAGCAGCTGATGTTAGTCATCCAGTCCGTCTGTGTAGTTGAGGGTTTTTGTTTTTGTCGTTTTTAGCTGATTTAACTGTGAGTACTTGTTAACTGTCACTTGATGTCACGTAACAATTTAAAATTGTTTAGCTTTTCTTATTACCACACATTTTCATCTTTCAACTGTTGGCCTCTACTTGAAAATGTCTTCTTTTCCTCTACAAGTACAAGTTGTGTATCTTTAGTTTGGCTCATTTTGTCAAGACTACAACAGAAAGAAAGCAAAACCAGCAGTTTTTCTTCTTTGTTTTGGTGGAAATTGTCACCATTTATTATTGCTAAGCTCTTTTTTTTGTAGTTTTAACGTGAACGTATTAAATAAATCCATTTATTTTATTAGCAGACAATAAAAATAATGTTCTTACATAAACATTAACATAAATACACATTTACAGATACTGATATACTCAACATTTGGCTTTTGTATGTTTGGCAATTTATGTGCGAGTATGTATGCATTTGTAAAGGAGACTAATTTACAAGTGCGTTCAATGTCGTACCATGAACATGAATATAAAAATATTTTATTTGAATAGTTTTCCTTTACTCTATATATTCTTCACGACAAAAATTTTAAGCAAAGCTTTTGATGCACAACACGGACGGTCGACTGGAATAAAAAATTTATATGAAAATCATAAACTTTTTTGAGTGATTTTCATACAAATTTTCTAGACGTGTCGCCTGCCTGGCTTACAGAAACAGGGAGTTATGCTGTTTCGATATAATTTTTAAATAAATTATGTATAGTTTCCACAATGCCAGCAAGCGACTTGTCTAGAAAAAATATATGAAAAGCACTCGAATTTTTGAGTGATTCCTATACAAATTTTCTAGACAAGTCACTTTCTTGCATTGTGGAAATTACACATAAATAAATTTATTACACCCTGTTTCTAAGCATATCTAGATTATTTTCGCTGCTGCTCAAGTAAGTTTTCCAATGTTTATAGACAAACTCTCAATAAATAATTGAGAAATACAATATATTTTTCGTTTATTAGATATTCTTGTAATGTATACATAAAGCAATTGATTTGCGGAAAACTTTTGAACTTGCTGGAAGAAAATCGATATTTCTCGAATGAATCGCCCGATTTTGTTAAAATTGGCAACAATCGACGCGTCTTTTTGATGTTAAGAGTTGATTGTAAAATTGATCGGCTTAGTTAAAAATTTATTTTCGAAACCTTTCGAAAAACAAATTTCGAAATATACCGAAACAAATCCATTCACTATCTTACTATAGTTAAGTGAGCTCAACATCTTTCGAAGGTGGCAAATTTGCTTCCGGTCAGCTGAACTGTTGTTAAGTTAACACATAAACACACACATATATACACACGCATATATATATACACACATATATACACACATATATACACACACACATACGTGTACATTAGACCGTATCACAAAAAAAGTTCTCCGTACGCCAGCGAATATAAAGTATTGTTCCAAGGACATTAAAAAAAAAATTTTATTTTTTTTTGCCGAACGTAGGGGTTGCCTTTTTAGTTTTTTCGTTATATCTTCCATATTTACAGTCCGATCTTAAAGCTTGATATAGCGAATTTTTTTATCTCAGGGAGGCCATAATTTTGGCTCTTAGGTAAATTGACCTCAAGTGTACCGTTCTAATACTTTCCCCCAAATCTCATTTTCTACCACCCTAATGTGACACCCTAATGTTCGAAATTTATAGCTCGCGAAAAATCATAAAACTTTTGCTAAGAAAGTATTTCGATAATTACAGCACAACTATTTAAAAAATGCTTTTATAAATTCATTGTTGCAGACCGTAGGGGTCACCTTTTTAAATTTGTCATAGCTTCAGTATTTACATTCAGATATTAAAGTATAATAAATCGATGAGTTTGTCTGAGGCAGACCAATAATAAGCAACAAAAAGCAAAGTAAAATAATAGAAATTTTACTCAATCATATCTCTACGTGATTCAAGTTGGCTATATTTTTGACGGCTCTGGAGTTTAGAAAAAATGTGGCCCATGCGCTCGTTGGTCGTCGGTGACCGCCATGGCAGATTCATGTACTACATGAACAAAACGCTCAATTTTTTGAGAATGAGATGGATAAGCTATGAAAATAATTAGGTTTAGCAAAGAAAACTATGAAATGAAGATATTTTTCTTGCGCTTACCTGGTAATTCGATTACATCTTGCGAACATTATAATGCATCCAGATGCTCTTGGGTATAGTTAGAACTGCAAGCATGGCGGCTCTGTCAATTCGAATTTATTCCAATTGATCATATCGAAGTATGAGTCACTTTCGAAGTTTATGAAATTAACAACTTGTAAACCCAACACTTGACGAATGCATCCAGTTGCATCATTACGGGCTAATAAAATTTTAGTATAGCCATCTGAACGCACTATCGCATCTTCGTCTGTTATCATCGATAACAAAAGATTCTCATGGTGGAAAAAGAACGATTTATTTTGGATAACAGGACGGAGGCTCTGTTGAACGTCTTCCAGCAACTGACGAATCCATGCTATGTATTGGAAAATGTTTCGACTTCCGTGAATTGGCAGTGGTTTTCTTTTCACAAGGAACCAGAAAGGCGCATATACTCTTAATTCTTTTTGTATAAGTTGAGATATGATGGGTTGATACTATAGACGTACTTGAGGTAAAACACAAATGCGCTTTCTATAGTTTAAAACTTACCTTTTTCTAAGCAAAAAAATAAAAATCAAATTTAAGGAAAAAATAAAACTCAAAAAATATATTTTATTTGCGTAGGAATACATAAATAAAACTAAAAAAATAACTTCTCTTTCCTGAGAAATAAATAAAAATCAATAGAAATTAAAAAATAAATAAAAATTAATGCATCTAAAGGTAGTCCATGTAACAAGGAGTAAATTGGTGTATTCCTTTTACATGTAGCACTTCTCTATTAGTTTGATTTTTTAGATTAAATTTGGAAAACAATCGTTACTTTTGGTCCGTGGGTTTAAAAAAATATAGCAACAAGGAATAGGAGAGAACTTATTTTTTCACAGACTAAACGTAAAAAAAAAATATGGCAACACTGAATGGAGGGGAACTTCCTTTTACACCTTTTATAATAGATACAGACTAAACGTTAGACTTGGGTCGAAATCGTTCACTAGTTCATTGGTTTGTGGCAAAAATGAACTAGTGAACGAGTTCGACCCAAGTCTACTAAACGTAAATAAAGTTCGATTTTGTTGTACAGTGTTTGAGATAAACAACCAAAGGCCAATGAAGAAAATGTCGCATGAGAAACGATAAAGCACTTCAGCTGCATGGAAATGGTTTGTTGTATGTTAGGAAATCCATGAACAGGATGCAGAAAACGTTGGATAGAGAAATTTCATCTCATCCTACTCATTCTCTGGACTAAGCTGGGATAAGACTTGTAGTAAAGTTAGTATGTATGCATGTAGTTAAGTGGGTCTCTGATTTCATCTTTGAGATATCTTTTTGTCATTGAGTGTATAAAATATGGAAATCTTTTGGAGAGGGCACAAAACCAACAACGAACGACAAAGATTTTATTTGTTACCGCAGAAGTACTGGAAGCGTAAGTAATAAATTCGCAGGCCATAAAATATTTACATGATTTTGTTAATGCTGATGATGATGATGGCAGTAAGTTTGAAGTCCAGCATGTATGGTGGTTTTTCGTCTGTTTTTTCCCCTCTTCCGGTTGGCCTAATTCAATGAGCAACACTGCTGCATTCACATTAATGCTAAGTAGTGTTTTGGTTGGTGATTTTCTTTTCTTTATTATTATTTGTAGCTACTTTTGTTGTTGCTTTTTATTGTTGTCAATGTTGTTTATTGTAATGTTTCTAAATGCTATTGTTGTTGTTGTTGTTGCTAGTTGTTTATTTAAAACAACAATTTGAAGTACATACTTACATATACAAAGAAATAAACATCTAATCACTTGTTGTACAGTCACTTGCCTCTTGCCAATAACATCCAAACAGAGTAATAGTTTCCACTGATGGTGGCGCGGCTTGTCTGGGTTACAGAAGAAAAATTTCATTTGCTTGGTTGATTCACGTACGTGTACTCCATTTAAATGAGTAAATTTGTTGAATTTGTTGTTAGAATTGTGTCTTTTATTTTTATGTACTACTTATGTACATGTATTATACATATTTTATTTCGGTGACGGTGGCCCCAGCACCACCAACCTGCCAACATGAGTTACTGCAGCAGCCTTGAGTGTCAGCCAGCCAAAAAAGAGAAAAAAAAAAATGTAAACAACAACAAACTACTGCTGGCTGCTACAACAAACAACATTGATGTAATGTTAATGTTAAGTACATTATTTTCGCACTTTTAACATTTTGTGCCATTTTTTTGTTCCTAGATATTTTTATTGGTTTGACTTTGTTGTTGTTTGTTTGTTCCTATTTGTTGTAAATTGTTAATTTGTGTTTTTTAGCTGTTTTACATGATGTACGTGTAGTTTGTCTACCATTATTTCTTTTTTTTTTGTTGCACATTGCTGTAATTTGTGTATTATTTGTCGTATTTGTATTACATACATACATATATGTATGTTAGTTTCAATGTTTAGGTTGTAGTTAAACATGTTTTAGTTGGTTGGTTGAATGTTGTTCTTAAAATTTTGTTAATAAGTTTGTAAATATACATATTTATTTTTTTTGGTGTACCTTAATTTATTTGTTACACAATTGGTGCCATTACATGATGTTAAGTTGATAAGTAGTTTGAAGTTTTTACATTTTATAAAATATTTTATCAAAATGATAACGGATGGAAAAAAGTGTACAAGTTTTCATTTAAGGATGACAAATGCAAATATTAGAGTATTTGTGTTTGGACCTAGCTGCCATAAATTCAGTAGGTTAGGATGTAATCTAGTTTACACTTCCCGATATCAGTAATGCTTTCATGGAAATGTCTGCTCAGCCATCTAACCCTATGACGTTGCAGCTTCGGGCAGTGACGGACAATATGTTCAATGGTTTCTGGTTCCTCTTCATCCCCGCACATCCTACAAAAATCTGTAGTTCCAGTTTCTCAAATGCTGGTTCTTGCTCTAACCGAGCAGTGACATCAACGCGCCTATCATGATTCGCATCGTCTTCCCATCCATGTCCAGTAGCAGTTTGGATCTTCCTGAGTCAAGTTTTAGCCAAAAACCCCTCGACACTCTACAATCCTCCCTACTTCGCCATGAACTGCTACTCCTGGTTTCTACCCAAGTACTGAGTTCCCTATAGTAATGACTTATGGGTAATTTCACCGACCTGTCCGTCATTCCCTCATCTAATGCAGACCCTATTTTTGCCAGCTCATCGGCAGTTTTATTTCCCTCGACACTGCTGTGGCCAGGTACCCAACATAATCTGACACTTCATTTATCCATAAGCAAGTTAAGGGCTTTCCTAAAGTCACGTACAAGTTTCGAAATTGTGTCCCTTCAAATCTTTTAGCGCTGCCTGGCTGTCGACATATAAGGTTACGTTCTCACCTTCAGCTACATTATTGGCCACCAGCTCCGTGGCCCTGTATAAACGCAGTAAGATGTATTGATTTTTGACTAAGCTCTGGCTTATGTACATATGTATTATATGTTGTATTAAATCTTTATGGAAACTTCGACCTCAAATTAGTTAATTGGAAATATGCATATACTTTTATCTTTCTTTAACCCTGTATTCAAATGTTCGCACACTAAGGGAAAAAAACGTGCTAAAGTCAAGATTTTACGCTCGAAATCAATCTTGAATAAAATCTTATTTTAAGATCGATTTCAAGATTTTGTTCTTAATAAAAATCTTAAATTAAGATCATATTCTTAAAAATTTGAAAATATAATGTTAAAATTAAGATTACATTATTGATTTTAAGAATATGTTCTTAAAGTTTAAGACCACGTTCTTAAGTTGAAGATTACGGTCTTAAAATTAAGATTACGTTCTTGATTTTAAGAATTCATTCTATCAATTAAGAATTTATGCTTAAATTTGAGAACGTCAATCTTATTGACCAAATTTCAAGATTGAAATATGTATTAAGATTTCTGCAATATAAATTCAAGAATTTTGTTCTTAAATTTAGATCGTAATTTTTGTCTTAATGTAGACTATTTAACAGAGCCGGACGTAAAATTGAGTATGTACTAGGATGAGTATCGCAAAAGTCTCACGGAGTACAATAAAGTAATTCGGACGGAAAAACGCAACTCCTGGAAGCTTTTCTGCGAACTGGTTGATAGTGTGAACGAAGTCTCGAAGATAAAAAAAATTCTTTCCAAAACCCACATCCAAACCGAAATGCTGGGTGACGATATGGGCAAAGGGGCGAAAACAATAGACGAGACCTTATTGTTGCTGATGAACACTCATTTCCCAAATAGTATGGAGGGATCCACAGTGGAACCGCCACTAGTTGGAAATGTGGATCGTCAGGGACCAAACGTCACATTTGGCATGGTTAGGAATGCAATAAGTAGCTTCTCCCATTTTAAGGCAACCGAGCCGGATGACATTTTTCTTGCGCTTCTACACAAAGAGGTTAGAATCTGGTTAGAATTTTTAATGCCTTCGTAAAATTGCCATATACTCCAAAAAGCTGGCAGGAGGCAAGGGTAGTTTTTATACCTAAGCCTGGCAAGGCGAGTTATGCGACTCCAAAGGCTTGCAGACCAATAAGTCTTACTTCCTTCCTGCTCAAGGCCATGGAACGAATGGTGGACGACATGATTAAGAGCAGAATATTAGACGATAGTCTGAGGTTTAGACAACATGCGTATATCAAAGGAAGGTCAGTAGAAACGACTCTTCACAGGGTAGTTAACTACATCGAAAAAGCTTTTTTTTACATTGAAGGCGCGTTCAACAATGCGAGTACTGAGACTCTTATCCAATCTTCAGTACACTTTCAAGTTGACCAATCAATAATTGATTGGGTAAATAAATTTCATGCTGGGGAACAGGTGGATAAGCTGCGATATGCACAATATAAAAGTTCGGAACAAGGTGCAACGTGTGACGATGTCATGATACTTCTAAGGGGCAAGGACCTTAACCAACTTTGCAGGAAAAACGGAAATAGGCCTTTTCACCAGGAAAACAAAGATCATGCAGTATATTGATCCTGGTTTACAGGAAAAGGACATCACATTATTCGATAGGATTAAATATTTAGGAGTGATACTAGATCGGAAACTGTTGTGGAGACATCACATAGAGGAAAGAGTCAAGAAGGCTAACTCGTGCTGGTCTCCCTGAAGAAAGGCCAGATATAAGTGGTGCTATGAGAACTACATCCACCTGGGTATTGGATACTATTCTTTATGTCCAACCTATAGACATTCGTATTAGATACGAAGCAGCTCTGGCTACAAAACGTCTACAAGTGATGGATCGGACAAGACAACATACCACACCATCAGAACATATGGATATCAATGAACGCATATGACCAGACTTTGGAAACGTCCAACCGGGTACGTGAGACTAGGTTTATAACAGAATGCGCGACATTGATTCCAGAAAGAAACTCCTGGTTCAATCTAACCCTAGAACAAACACCCGTGGGAGTTTGCTGCTACGCGGATGATTCGAAGCTAAGGGAAAGAACGGGCCTAAGTTTGTTCATAGAAAAGATGGATACCGAGATTTACTTCCGCTTGCCTGACCATAATACAGTCTTCCATGCGGAGGTTCGTGCGATCACGAAGGCTTAAAAATGGATCAGTTTGAATATTACAATTTACAGTTTACATCTGGCATTTCTTGTGTGTCACTTGACCAAAAAATCGTAACCAACTAATTACGCTTGTGTGGCATTTGGCACACCGATGTAAACCCGACTTTAGACCCACAGAGGTCAATATATTTACCGATAGCAAGTCGGCAATTAGGTAAATCACAACCGAAAGAGCCAACTCTAGGACCGTTTTAGATTGCAAAAGTATGATAAACGGCCCACTATGGCGTAACAGGAAATGAACGTGCAATGAACTGGCGAAAAAGGCCAGAAAGTTTCAGACAGTAACTCTAAATAATGCGAAGCGTTTCAAGGCAACGAAGATTGAGTTACAAAATTGGCCGAAGACGGCCCACAGGACACGATGGAATTGTGATACTGTGAGTAATCTAACCAAGGTTCTATGGGGCGACCCGGACGAAGACAAAACAAGGGTCTGTTGAAACAAAACAAGGCCGAGCTAGGAAAGTTGACCGGCATCTGAACGGGGCACTCTAATATATGAGGGCATTTGTGCCGGATTGGCGCCACGAATGACAATGAATGCAGGGCATGCATGGAGGACATGGATACAATGGAGCACTTCCTTTATCGTAGTCCAGCTTTTGCCCAGCCGAGATCCCGTTATTTTGGGGATGACACCGAACATTAGAGGTAGTGACTGGAAAAGTTTAAGGGACTATGTGAACGATACTGAGTTCCTATAAATGTGGGGTTCGTTTGTTAATTTATATGAGAGCGCACAACAGGCCTATACTGGCTTATGTGTATGTCCCCGGACATGAGCGTAATGGCTCCTCTTTTCCACCTAACCTAACCTGTATTCAGTAAAAGGAAAAAAAATACTAAATGGCAAAGAAAGTCAATTAATTTAATATGTATGTCGTATTTTACTTAAAAAAAAGTAACTAACAGCATGAAAATACTTCACAAATAAATTCCAAGTATTTTCACTAATTAATCAACATGTTTTGAATAAAAAAAATATTCTGCTCATGGCTGTTTTCTTTTCTTGTTTTGCGTCTACTCCTGTTGTCATTGTCTTGTTGAGAGAAAATGATATAAAAAAACTCTGATGATGTTTATGATTTAGCTTAACAAATGGCAACTGGAACAGGCAAAAGAAACTATTTTGCATTTAAAACAAATCAAATGAAATAAATAAAACAACAGACAATCATAAAAATAAAGGAATATACGTTCTCCCACACATTTATGTTTTATTACGTTTTGTTTGTAAAGTTTTTGCCTTAGAAAAGTAAAATAATGATTGTGTGTCAATATACTTTAATCTAGAAAAAAATACTTTCAGCTGTTGTTGTGACAGCAATTTAACTTTCTTAAGTTTTCTTTTCCCTCCACGCCAGCAGAAAGAGTAGTTAAATTGTTATTGTACTTGGTTGATGACTGTTAAAATAATTTGATTTGCATACACTGCAGTTAGGGCAGCCCGATCTTTATTTTTCAGTGTTTGGAGTTGACCTAAATATTTCAAATATGGGTATGAAAAAAAAATAAGTTGTATGCAGAATATAGCAAAACGTTTTCCGTCAAAACATGATGGTTTGGTTTTTTTTTTGGAGTTGTTTATAGGAATGTTAATTATAACATTATGCAGGTTAACTTGCTCAGTTTCTATATGTGCATATCTTTGAGAAAATCATTGTTTACGACATAAACTATTGACCTTCTAAACCACATACATAATTATTTAACTTTAATCCCCAGAGAAAAAGAAGATTCAAAAGCCGAAACTTAAGGTACGATCGCAATGGGCAAACATTTGCCCAAGAACCGTAGCCACTAAATAATATTGAAAAACTTTTTAATGCAGTTATGTGTTTATTAAGTTAAGGAGTTTCGTATATACATAACTAATAGACAAAGTTATAGAATTCAACATGATTGGAAAATGTTTAACATAATAATATCAAAAGCTTTTTTCCATTAGTATTTAGTAGAGGTGAGAGCAAGACATCCAAGACCGAATATTGTTTGTAGTATTAATTAAAATTGGGGGCCTTAAGTTCAATTTTTGCCTTTCAGTTCCATTCAATTTGAAATACACTCACAGTTTTTGTACTAACAGTTTCAAATCAAACTTTTTAAATCGAAACCTAGATTGCTTTCAAATTCACCTATCCATTTATATGGCAATTTAATTTTCAATTTGAACATCTCACACTGATTGAAGCTACAAATTTCAGTTGTTTCTTCGTCGGTGGCATTTAAAAAATGAAATTGACTATCAATTTGTATCACAGCTATCAATTTCAAGGAATTGTGACACACAGTATGTTTGATGAAATTGATAGCGATTTATTGAACGTGTGGTTGCAGCGTTAGAATACAATGAAATTAAAACGCACAAAATCCTTATTCAACAGTTGAATAGACAGCTCAGTCGCCTCAGAATTGGCTTAGCCCATACGCCACAAAGTTGGAGTGTAGAAAAACGACAAAGAAGGTTTACACGATGGATTTCTTTTGCATTTCCACCACTGCTTCCGACACATGTTTTGAAGAAAACTGTAAATTTTTGTGAACTTTCATCAATCAAGTTAGAAGTTAATATTATTTTATTGTAAAAGTAAAAATAGGTTTTGTGCCGCATAGCAATGCGTATACTTTACTGCTGTGAATTGAGAATTTTGTTGTTTTGTTTTTTTTTTCTTGCTGTCCAGAGAAATAAGTCGATGGTTTAAAACCGACCAAGAAGTCGCCGCCGTAATACTTTTAACTATCGATCCGCTTACACACTTACACAAGAAAAACAAGTAATTGAAGTGTATTTAATATAAAGAATGAAATTAAATGATTTCTGTTATACTCAAACATGTATAAATTTTAACTCTTTTATTTTATTTTAATGTTTAATAAGTTTATATTAAAACATGTAATCGGCGGCTGCATCTGGGTGGTGATGTTTTTTTACCTAACAGCCGCCGTTGAATTTTTCTTACGGCATCTTATTTTTTATTATTCATTTCTTATAGAAATGCGGTAAAACAAGAGTTTAACTTTACTTCGTACGTTTTTGTATGAATAATTTGACGCAATCGCCAAACAGTGGCGCGTACAGCAAAACAATACTTATTAAACCTAAAAATAGTGCATATGCAAAATGAATGCTTAATATCTCGCGTTTTTGATTCAGAAAGATATTACTCCAAATATACAACACAGTTAAACCTCGGTTATCCGGCTCTCGCGGGACCGTCACCAGCACGGATAATCGAAATACACGGTTAATAGAGGTTATATTAAAATAAACAGAAATCTATTAATTTTTTATTAATTTTTATTTAAACATTCGATTTATGTAACTACAGATTCAAATATACCACATATTTTTATACAAAACATACAAATCGTCATAGAGACGATTATGTATGTAAAAAGTTGAAACACCGGATTTAGATTTACATAATAAAAAACATATGAATGCTGCAGGGATAATAGAGGTAAAGCACGTATAATAGAGGGAAAAAATAAAAAGAACCGCATGTCGGTTAATAGATGTAACTGTTTAATAGAGGCCTGGTTAATCGAGGTTTAACTGTATTCCATACCTAACTAATTTTTTTAAGAATGGTCGTTGGAGTAAAACTATTCTGGGCCAACGAGATGTGTCAAGTGTGCAATATTTTTATTGTACACTTTCATAGTGCACCATACTTTATTTTACAAACTCAAAATTCCTTAAAATATTAAGTGATAATATAATAAAAATTCTTACAAATATATCCATGATGAAAGATGTTATTTTGATTTTTTATTTTTTTAATTGTTAAATTAATAAACCATAAAACTTAGAACAGCATCATATGCGAACTAACACGTTCAAAGAGTCTACGTTATTTGTTATTTCTTTCACACATACACATATTGTCACACTATAAACATTATTTCATTTCATTTAACACTACTGTCAATCGGTTACAATAGTGAAATTTGCTTCAACATTACAATAAAAATGCCCTTGCTTGGCGGTTAAACAAATGCTGTTGCACACTTTTGATGAAAAGTGATATCAGTATTAGTGTTCTCACAAAATCAAGAGCAATAAAAAAGATAAAAACTATATATTCAGGCTTATCATAAATAAATTTTCACATGGAAATTTCCGAACATGTGAACAATTGGTATCAAAAATCTTCGTACTATTGCGAAATATTTTGACAATTTATGAAGAAAATTATTCACAAAGATTTGTCTATTGGAAAAAATGGAAATATGTAAGTTTTTAATTTCATGGGAATTGATGATACGAATCTAAAATCCATGTGAACAAAAAGTTTCATTCGGAAATTTTCACATGTGGAATTCATGATAACGCTGATTGTGTATATGTGCATCTTGAAAATTAAGCAAGCAAATGTTTTGTGCTCACCTCTAGTATTTTTGGGTGCTTGCGCTTTTTTGGGCAAATGTTTGTTAAATTTGACCGTACACTTTTCACGGTTGCATGAAAATATCGTCAACAATAAAGTCGCACATTTATACAAATATTTATCGTCTTTACCATCTCGCTTTAGTATATATTTTTCATCTCTATGATACAAATAGAAATAAAATCAAAAGGTTTATTCTGTTGTTGTTAAAGTAGAACATGTTTCAAAAAATTTGTCAAGCGTTACGTGGAAATCTTTTCAAAGATCAGTATTAAATAAAAATACTCGTACAAACAGGAAAACACGGAACTATGCACGTATTTAGTTTGCAGCGTTAAAATGAAAATGCATCTCGAGTGTAAATTGTTGTTTATTATTTGTTTGTGGCTGTGTGTGTGTGTGTGTGTGTCTGTTTGCCCATTACCCAATGTTGTGTATTGTCAAACAATTGTCAACCACTCAGAGCTGTCAATCAAATGCGTTACAAGTAACAAAAAAAAAACAAGAACAACATTAACAGAAATGCATCAACCAAATAAAAGATAGATGGATGATACATGAGACCAAACGCACACAAAAATGTATTGCACATATTAAAGCCTTAAATCGAAATGTATATGTGTTGCAAGTCTAAGTATAGTGAGTGTTAGAAGAATTAAAAGATGAACTGTATTAAATGAATCACAATTTTCCGTCCTTAAAAAGGTTTTGTAATATGCAAAAGGCAGACATTTAAAAGTCTAATACACAAAAAATGCCATAGAAACATTGACGAAGTATTTCTCTGTAAGGTGCTGTTCACATACCACGTAACGCCTTAGATGGAAAGGGGGGAGGGGGTTTAGGATTTGTTATGGTTTAGAAAATTTCCTGAAAAACATTACAAAGGAATGGGGAGGGGGGGGGGTATAAAAACCCGGAAAATATCGTTACATAATACGTGAATAGCCCTTAAGTATATAAACTGTAGCAACTTTCTCAGATATCGCAAAAGCTATCAATGATATCAGTCTATATTCATATCCTATCAAACCTGTTTCTAAATTCCCAATTTTTATTCGTTAATTTCAGTAGGAAAAGAAATATAATTTCCTAAAAAAAATTCGGTTCTTTTGTTATTTGAGCAATGCATTTCGCTGCTGCTTAAGAAATTTTGGGTTGAAGTCTATTAAAGAGCTTCTTAAGCAGAAACGAAAAGCATATAAACGTTGCTTAACCAACAAAATAAACATTAATTCTTAATACTCGTACATTAAAGACTGAATCTCAAATAAATATTCTTCGGAATTCTTATATTTAATTTTCCATTCTGGCTTAATAAATTCTTTTAACCAGAACTGTTGTCTAATGTCTTTAACTAATGACAAACAAAAAGCTCTGAATCAAATATTATTGGTTAAACTATTGCTATTAGCTAACTAATGACTGCGAATTCGGGCCTAAAAAATAAGCTTTGTAATTAGAATTTGGTATAATATGCACAGAGAAAACAGTGCCTAGTAAATACCTCATAAAATAGAACAAAATTAATAAGAAATCTCTATGGGTTTCTTTTCAATAAGGAAATCTTATTAATTTCATAGAGAAAACCTTTTTGAAAAAATCAAGAAGAAATCCTGTAGTTTTTATGAGGTTATCTTATTGATTTTTTTCAATAAAAAATAAAAAAAAATTGCGTCTTTATTCTCTGTACTTATGTATTTTCATTTAAATTCTATACCATATGCATATGTATGCATGTATGTAGTATATTGTAGATGTTATTTATTTATGCATACATACATACATACATACATACTATATACAAACACATTATGTTATATTCTTAACTAACTTACTCACCAAGTATTGAACCAGCAAACTTCTACCTGATAAACAAGCACTCTAACCAATATGCAATATTGTTATACAAAAATGAAAAAGATTATGAAAAAATTGTCTCTATGTCTATTTATAGATACGATATGAACAAGACACCTCATAAAATCAAGAAGATTTCCTTATTAAAAAAATCAATAAGATGCTTTACACATACTCATATAGAAACCTACTAAAATCAAGAAGAAAACCTTATTGAAAAAATCAATAAGGCAACCTAATAAAATCAATAAGAAATCCCTATAGTTTACAATTTATAAGAAAACTTAATAGAATCAAGAAGTTTTTCTCTATGGATTGTTTTTTTGGTGCCAAAAATAGCGGAAATTGAGTAAAAAAAGTTGTGAATAATAAGATTTCTTCTTGATTTTATGTGGTTTTCTTCTTGGTAAAATTAATAAGATTTACCACATAAAAACAATAAGCAATCTCTATGAAAAAATCTTCGCTTCTTTCTGGGATACCCGTTAGCCTAAAAACGTTTCATAGAGAAAATCTTATTGATTCTATGAGGCAGTCTCTTTTCTGTGTGACTTTCCATATAACTTTAGTACGAATACAATTTTTTAGACATTCACCCGTATTGCATATGTCGAGTCGAATATTCGGCTACGATTTCCTTTATTCTTGCAGAAAATTGACGTAGAAAAATATTCGAATCGAGATACGCCATACGTGTGATTCAATATTATGTATGAAAGTTCTTGATCTTTTGAATGCTTTTGCCCAACTCTGGATTATTTGAACTTCCTATTGTATTGAATTTGCACTTTTTCTAGGGCACTTTAATGGTCGGTTTCACAATAACAAAAGAAAGCTTTCGACTTACTATTTATATTGAAAAAAAAAAACAATAAAATATGAAAATTTGTTTTTGTTTTTTCTTTGGTTATTATGAAACCGGCCATAACTTCTCACTTTCCACATTACAAGTCTATTTTGAAATCAAATATAAATTTTTCGTAAACACTCCTTTAAATCTCTGCTAGATATACATGAACTATTAAAAATGTCTATGAGATGTATTCCACTTTTTTTTACCACTTTCTTTCCGATTCTTTCTAAATGAGGAAAAAGAGCAACAAACATTCATGTTTTCTCACACCGAAAGGAGCATAAAATGTAGGAATGGGAATGTGTCAAAGTCAACTTGTCATCTATATGTCAAATTCTTCAAATTGCCAAAAACAACAAAACAACATCAATAGCAACTAACAGCAAAGTATGTACATGGTATGGCTTGACATTTATCGCATAATCTATAATATGTATTACAACAATAACAGCAATAACACTTAAATATCAAATGAAAATGCCGATAACGACAAAATAGCAGGGAATCATTTTTAAGGAAACAAAGACCAGTAGCAAGCATATTTTATTAGCTAAATGTTCATTAATATATTAGAAATAACAAATTACAGCCAAACATACATGATAATACATTTATACTTACACATGACATACTAATTTTTGAACATTATTCCCATTGAAGTTGTATGTAATTTGAAAATTCTCACGTTTTTCATGTTTTATATTTGCTGTGGATTTATATTTCTTTTTTTTTTTTTTTTGTTGATCAAAATTACACAAAAAAAGCATTTAAATGTGATCTAATGAATCCACAAATTGTCAATGTGTTGTAACATAAAATAACGCGTGCCATTTCCTGTATGAGTATCTAATGTTCTCTTATGTAGTTGTGAGTATCTGTGTTTTGTGATGCGTATGAGTGAAAATATTCAGCTGGACCAGACTGATTGCCTTAAATGTGTTTAGATCCATACCGGAATATCGGAACTTTTTTTAAATTACTCAGAATAGTCCCATAAATATATATTGTCCAGATTATGGTCACGCAAATCATCTGACAACTGAATGTACTCGATGCATCCAAAAACGCCCCCTATGTCGGTGGCTTATGTATGAAGTATTTTGCTAAGGGATTAGGATGATAAATTCTAACTATCATCCAGAAGTAGAATTCCGGTGCTATCCACCTACATTACTCCAAACAACGTGACATTAATCAACATATTAAAAACCCTATTTAATAATGGGTGTTTTTTATTGAGGTATAGAACTTTAAGTTGGCATCACTTTTTTAACTGGCGGCCATTTTGTCAGCTGTCAAGTGATTAATATTTAGTTTGGTTTGCCATTTCATCATGAACAGGTTGACAAAAGAACAACGCTTGCAAATCGTGCAAATTTATTTCGAAAATAATGGTTCAGTTCGCGAAGTTTACCGCAAGCTCCATCCATTTTATGGTCGTCATAATCGTCCATCAGAGCAATTAATTCGGTTAACCATGGATCGTTTTCGCACTACGTTTACTCTATGTGATAATACGCATCCGCAGAGACGTCGAACAGTGCGCACCGAAGAAACAATTGCCGCTGTAGAGCAAAGTGTTGAAGAGGACCCGAATGAATCGATTCGCCACCGTGCACAGCAATTGGAGCTTTGTCCATCAACTTTATCGAAGATTTTGAAGATTTTGAATGTGGATGAGTTGTGGTTCCAACAAGACGGCGCTACATGCCACACAGCGCACGTCACAATCGATTTATTGAAGGAAACATTCGATGAGCGCATAATTTCGCGGAATGGACCTGTCAATTGGCCACCAAGATCGTGTGATTTGACACCATTGGATTATTTTCTTTGGGGATATGTGAAGTCGCTCGTCTACGCCAACAAACCAGAAACGTTAGGGGACTTGGAAGCCAACATTCGTGGCGATATTGCCAACATACGGCCCCATATGCTCGAAAAAGTGGTTGAAAATTGGACCTGTAGAATTGGCTTTATTCGAGCCAGCCGCGGCGGCCACATGCCCGAAATCATATTTAAACATTAATGGCATAAAATTATCCTTCCAATAAAGCCAAATTGATGGACATTAAAACGATTTTCTTGTGTTTTATTTCAATTCGAAGTTCTATACCTCTAAAAAAAACACCCTGTATATGCACAGAGAAAACAGATTCGTTGAGACAACCGAATTTGTTGCCAATCGAATTTTGGTGGTTGCACCAACTATATAGAATTCTGGTATAACAACTGCAATTTTCTTGTGGCACCACTATATTTTAATTATAACCCTTAAACAAATAGTTGCAGCAACAGAAAAAATTGGTTAACAGTATGGAATTTGAAAAAAAAGTTATTCTTGCTACCGAAAATGTTGTTAGTATAACTGAAACAATATCATAATTGGTACCTGTGAAAGAAAAATTGGCCTTCCTTGCTGAAATAAAATAAGCAATAAACTCAAATAAAAATATACAATTTCAAAAATTTATTATTTAACATATTGTCATAAGTTATTTTTAATTGAAATTTATTTATTTCAACCATACATTTTGAACAGCCACAAACCTGTTATCTCATGCACAGACTTTCAAAAACCATTTGAGAATTCATAAATCATAATATCTTTGAAAGTCACAAAAGTTAATTTTTAATTTGCTGCAACGAGTATAAACTATGATAGTAAGCTCAACCTAAGTTAGTTGCAGCAACTGATAGAAAGTGTTTATTTTAACCTTAATATAGAACGACAATTTTTTAGTTGCCAATACCAAAAGTTGGTAGTAACATCCAATTCATAATATTTTATTCGGTTGTGTTAACAAATCAATGAATTAGTCATGGCAAAAGCCTACACTGAGAAAATTAAATCGTAAAATCAAAGAAAATACACTTTGTTGCAAAGACTTTTATTGGTCAGATTGTGCCCAAAGACAAAACAACTTTACCGGAAAGGCGCAAAGTTCTTTAGATTCCCATGAAATATATACTTAAAATCGAAGACTTAAAATCTTGTGGCAAGGATTTACGTCTTTGGAAACACTTAAAAAAGTCCTTAAACTAAGGAAAAAGTATTTTGGCACAAAGACTTTCATTCGTTAGTCTTAAGACTTGAATTTTTGATTTCAAGTACAATTTTCATTGTAACAAAGACGTAATATTAACATTATTACAAAGAAATGTAATTCAACAAAATAATTCTTTGAAATACTAAAGACTGATATGTAGGAACAAAGGCAATTTTCTTTGAAATCTGCTATAGAAATGTTTTAAAAAATTAAAATTTTTCTGCAAAATAAAATATTTAATGAAACCAAATACAGAATTTTTATAAAATTATTTTATTTCAGTTTAATGTAATAAAAATAAAAAAATAGTTCATATACAGCATAACTTTACTTAACTAATTAAAATCTAACAACATTTTTAGACTTTAATACTGACTAGACATTTTTAATGTTAAAAGAGTTATAATACATTTTTTTATTTAAGTTTAATAGAATAAAAATAAAAGATAGTTCATATACATAGTTCACTTTTCACCTACTAATAGTTATAAGTATATCGACAAAGGTCAACCGCTGCCACGACGATAGAGCGTTTTTTTATTTTATTTTTTTATATTGTTATTATTATATATTTTATATTGTTATTATAATATATTTAAAAAAAACACAACACTTCAATTTATATTAAAATTACATATTAAATCACTTGACGAAAAAGAAGAAAAAAAGACAAGGCGCACATGCACAATTGAGCGTTCCTATCGACTGACTTACAATTAATGACAACCACGAAAACAATTCTTTTTATTTTTTACATAAACGTAAACAAATTTAACTTTGAAGACTAAATTCTTTAAAGATACACCCCCTTATGCAAAAACGATTGTTAAAATTAAAGTTGGTTTAATAAACGAATTTTGTATGGCAAAACCGGTTTTAAAGCATGCTTTACCTTTAACAATCGTTTTTGCATAAGAGCATTTATCTTTATTTTTTTTAACCGCTCTTGTTTACCGTTGCAAGCCAACATGTGTGAACAAGCAAAAATGTTCACTTATGCAATGAAGACAAAATTCTTTAAAGTTACAGACTTTGTCTTTGTAGCAAAGATGCTTAGCTTTAAAAAAACAAAGAAAAGTCTTTAATTTTAAATACGTTTTTCAATCCCTTATTAGCAAAGAAATTAATCGTTGTAGCAAATATTTTATCTTTACGGAAAAGATAATTTCTTTGATTAAGCTTCAAAGAATTGTAGTCGTTTGTGTTAAAGACGCACCATTTGCTTGTTTAAAGAATAAATCATTCATGCAAGGATATTTTCCTTCTAACAAAGATATTTTCGTTACAATTTTACAAAGACGTTTTTTCTTTGATTTTAAAGCTTTTAATTTTCTCAGTGTACGCTCGGTTGATGCAATCAATTTAAGAATTGTCAGAATAATATCTTTATTACAATTATGCCCTTATGGCAATAAACATGGATTGTTTTTTGGATTAACAGAAAATTTATTGTGTGAACTGAAATATAGTTTATGGAAATGATATTTTGTTGGCCTAACCATTTTCCAACCAATCTTTTTTCTGGGTGTGTATGTGACCTTAAACCTCAGCCGCCACTTAATTAAAGAAGGGTACAAAGTTTCCACTTGGCTTTGGATATACCAGATGAGTCACTGACGAGGTGTTGGTAGCGCCTACAAACCAAAATCCAGTTCCTTGTTATTCTATAAAAAACAATTCTTACTAATTTTCAATTTATTAAACAAATTTTATGTATCCTTATGAAATTTGTTTACGTTTACGATGCTGACATTTTCTAACCCCTTATTGATCTTAAAATATTCGGAAACAGCATTTAATACTGAGTCGTGAGCCTTATTTAAAGTCTCAATTACATTAAATGAGACTAGTTAGCAAAACATATTTATATAAAGTTTTATTAACGGACTACAGAAAAAGCGAAGGTATTCAAATCGTTTGTATATTTGACCAACTACAAAAAAACGAGATTATCAATTCCTCTGTATTTTTTATTTGTGTTTGTTACTCCATAACTCGTTACCTTTTATTTAGACCGCTTTTAAAAATTCCTGGTTTGTCTAATAGGGTATAGTTTCCATTTGGTCCCATTCTAGAAAAGTGGGCGAGGACACGCCCAGAAATTTTTTCTTTGCATTTATGATATTATTTTTATTATATTTCAAGTGCTTTTAGCTGACAGATTTTTGTAAAACTTGCCACACACGCCGAACTTAAAAAAAACACAATATTGCATTCAAAGAAGTAGGCGGGGTCACGCCTATTAAGATTTAATATTATATTTTACATGGTTCTACTTTACCGATTTTTACAAAACTTTGCACAAACCTTGAGCTTTTAAAAAAGACAATCTTGCGATCAAAAAAGTGAGTGGGGGCCACGTGTTTCATTTCAAATTTATAATATGCGAAAAATAATTTATTATAAATAACGCATTTGGTAACATACAATGTCTTTTATGTTATCACTGATTTAAGGAAAAAGGTAATATGTCATTAAAATACATTATTATATCGCTTTTCATAGCGATATTCATAAGTTTAATGGTACTGATAAATAAAATAAAAATACAAATATTTATTGGGAAAAATATAAAATATAGTTGCTATCAGTGGACCATACCAAACTAAAGTTTGAAAAAGCTTTTTACAATTGTTGGTTTGCTTAGAAAATGTTTTATTTTCAATTAATATTTTAACTGTGTGGCCTTGTGTTTGGTGGGTAGCTCGCAACCTCAATACATTGTCAGTTCGCTAATACATTCACAGCGGCCCCCCCCCCAATGATTTAAATCATTGATGTCAGTTTCATTGCACAATTGTGCAAGCTAAAATCACACACATTCTTATTCTCTTTCATCCCCGCAAATAACGCGACCAGTCCATACATGCATGTAAGGACTACTCCATGAGGGACCAGGACTAGCCCAAATATAATCCAAATATATGGATAAATCAGAGTCGATTTAACATTGCTATGTCCTAGGGTTGGACTACATGGTTCAACTTAGCATTACATCGGACTAACCCCAAAACTACCCCATATGGACTAGTTATAGAATACTCGCCTACAATGTGCAAGTGCGTAAGAAGAACGATCATAATCGTTTAAACACGAACACTTATCGTGCAGCATTGAATGTTTGTGTGAAAACGACATGATCCATGACTGCATTACATGAGACCATAATGTAACTAGTCTGTTTCATCTAGATTGGACCACGTAGTCCAATATTATTTGCAGGGATTCAGTCGCCAATGAGACAGCGACGATAACACATTCGTAGCGGGTGTATTAAATTCTTTATAGGTACAGTGAAAGAAAAAAAGTTGGTAGCAAAAAATATTCTATGATCACTGACGCTTTTCGCTACATTTGATGTATTTGTTATGTTACAAAACTTTTATGGAATGAAACGAATATGTATTAAAGAGGCATTATGCCTTTTTTTTAGCAGCTTCACTAAACTAAACTGGGTGGCGTTGGTTGAAGTAGTTAACACGTTGACTACAAAACCGCAGATCCTGGGTTCGACCCCGATACCCAACAGTCATTAAATAACCAACACCACGTATTTTTCTGATATGCATTAGTGTATCAGTATTAGTTTGTAGGAAAGTTGAAGTGATGAAGGCATAGTCAATGGTCACTGAACTATATTGACTTCACCAGATAGTAATCCTAATGTTTTATCAGAACGCCTTCCTTCGTTGAGTATCATAATCATCAGCGAAGCAAAATAACCAATAATCACAGCCTCATTGACACCAGAGGCGCTGTAACACTGCATTATTAAAAGAAAAAAAAACGTGCAAAAGAGCTGAGTTGTAAAAGAATGAATTTTTCCTCTAACTCTTCTCTCACCACCTGTCTTCTCTATCACTATCCCTTTCCTTAAGAGGGAACACCTAGTAATAGTGGCATGCATTAATTGCCTGAGTGCTACTTCTCTTTAAAAAAAAACTGGATTTTCTATCAAAACTTTAAAGATCCATAACTCGGGAAATATGGGTCGGAGCTAATTTTTTTTTCTTGTTTTCCAAGTTTCTACCAGGTAAGCTATTTAAAAATTTATTTTTCACAGTTTCCTATGAAAAGTTCAAAAGCCCATAACTCGGAAAATATGAGTCGCCGCCAACTTTTTTATTTAATTTGTTTTTCTTATTTTTT
Organism: Tachina lurida; assembly: GCA_944452675.1. Taxonomy (NCBI): domain Eukaryota; kingdom Metazoa; phylum Arthropoda; class Insecta; order Diptera; family Tachinidae; genus Tachina; species Tachina lurida. The sequence goes on from OX101754.1 coordinate 99,676,555, forward strand.
AATTTTCTATCACATAGGCTCGCTCCTCTTTATATTTTTCGAGCTGCTTCTATTAAACTGCATTTGTTCCAAATGTTTATTTTTTCTAATGTACTTCAGAGACGAATGAGACAACTTTTCTCACATACATACATCTTTATATTATTTATGGATAAGTGCAGTGATCCGCAAAATAAAATTATATTTGTATTGGTGAGAAAAACAAGAGTTAAATAAAGTTACAGTTGATAAAAAAGCTTTCTAATTTAAAATACATGCTGTGGTTATTCATTGTTTGAATAGTTTTTGTAAATAAGAAATTGTGAAATAAGAATCTGTGAAAACTGTTAAACTATCTTCCCTATTATTTTTAAATATTTCATAGCATAAAATGCATTGCATATTGCCAAAAGAATTTTTGGTCACGAAATATTTCTTAGCTTCCATAATAATATTTTATTTTATTGTTGTACAAATTTATTAAATTTGACTTAAATTTCATTCCGTGTGCTCAAAAACTAAGTAAAAAACCAGGAAAAAATTCGTACATGCGTGCACAACTTCATTCGTCGCTTTCTGAGTGACGACTAAATGAAAGATCATAAGCATGTGTGCGATTTCCTTGACCACAATTGCGGTATGGCGTGCAGTTCACTGGATTAGTGATAATATGAAAGAGAATAAAATGTATGCTGTGTGCTGTGACAGACCGTCTGTCGAATGCTTATGAGAGATTGAGTTGTTTTGTTTCACACGTGTGTTTAAGTATGTGTAAATAAGAGCATAACGAAGTGACCACGAGCGGCCTTTTGATTGTCTCTGATATAAATATAAAATTTTCTAACCTGACTGGGACCGACTTCTAATAGCACTATACATATGAATGTATGTATGTATATATCTTTTATAAACTAGAACCAAAAGGTGATAAAGTTTAAAAAGTTTAACGACTATTTTTTTATGAACGGAGTGGTACTTGAAAGATATGTATATTTGGCTTCCATGCCTGGTTGGTTGTTCCATTTAAGACAAGCAGGCTTAAAACAAATTCTAAAATGCAGGATGTAGGGTACATCAAAAATAAATATAAATTTTTATTATCTATTATATCTCTAGTTATTTTTTTTAGCTTATTAGCATTGCATTGTATTCATGCTAATTACTCTTTATTTACATGTATAAATCTCTGTTCGCATCCGTGTTTGTGCTTTTATATTTTGATTTTATAAAATTTAGAATTTATTGGAATTGTGTCTGTGTCGCAGGTATGTGTTCACAAATAACATTGACCAACCACATAAGTACATGTCATGTCAAACATGCGATAGAAGCAAATTTCAATAAAAATTAAAAAAAAATTATATATTAAAAGCACAACTAAAATAAAATCAGTGTGGAAAAAAACTCATTACCAGTATCTGCCATTGTCCGTCCTTCCCCTTGCAAATTGTTCTTCTTCATCTTCTTCGCACCATGTTGGGGGATGTGTTTGTTTGTGTGCGTTTTTCATTGAAAGGATAGAGTTAAATATTTAGATAAAAACAAAAATCACACATATGCACAAAATCTATGCCAATATTTTAGTTAAACAATTTGTTGTTGCAGTTGTTGTTGTTGTTTTTTGTCGCATTATGTTTGTTGCATTATTGACCAATAAACCAAACCCAAACTAACCGAAAACAACCAACCGACCGCCACCTCGCGTCATGTAACCAATTTGTACGACATTAATTTGCTGTTGTCAATTCATATAATAGGAGCAACAACAAGCATAACAACAGCAACTGTGTATGTGTAATAATATCGACATTAACTACAGAAATAGCAACAGCAGAAATAAGCAGCAGCAACAGCAACAATGTCCACATTAACGGCAATGAAAACAAACAATAACAACGACAATAACTATTTGCTGGTAATACGTGTAGATATCGTAATAGTTCTTAATATTTTTTTTGTTATTGCACATTTAATGGGTTGTTGTGATAACTTTGCAACAAATAATAAGTGTATTTTAATTATTTTTACTTCGTATGCACTAAAATTAATGCGTATGTGGAATGCCCTACAGTGTGGCATTCTGACTGAAACATACGAGTTTGTTGGCCGATAAGCGAGCAGCAAGTGTAAAATTATAGTTACACAGAGAAAAGCTGCCTCATAGAATCAATAAGATTTTCTCTATGAAACGTTTTTAGGCCTTAGCCTAAGGGGTATCCCAGCAGAAAGAAGCGAAGATTTTTTCATAGAGATTCCTTATTGTTTTTATGTGGTAAATCTTATTAATATTATCAAGAAGAAAACCACATAAAATCAAGAAAGAAAAACTTCTTGATTCTATTAGGTTTTCTTATAAATTGTAAACTACAGGGATTTCTTATTGATTTTATTAGGTTGCCTTCTTGATTTTTTTAAAAAGGCTTTCTTCTTGATTTTATTAGGTTGCCTTATTGATTTTGTCAATAAGGGTTTCTTCTTGATTTTAGTAGGTTCCTATATGATTATGTGTAAAGCATCTTATTGATTTTTTTAATAAGGAAATATTCTTGATTTTATGAGGTGTCTTGTTATTTCGTTTCTATAAATAGACATACAGACAATTTTTTTCATGATCTTTTTCATTTTTGTATAAGAATGTTTGCACAATAATTTCATGGTTATTCAGGCTGCTTGTTAGCATATTGGTTAGAGTGCTTGTCTATCAGGTAGAAGTTTGCTGGTTCAATACCTGGTGAGTAAGTTAGTTAAGAATTAAACATAATGTGTATGTATGTATGTATAAATAAATAACATCTACAATATACTACATACATACATATATATGTATATGGTATAGAATTTAAATGAAAATACATAAGTACAGAGAATAAAGACGCAATTTTTTTTATTTTTTTATTGAAAAAATCAATAAGATAACCTCATAAAAAGTACAAGATTTCTTCTTGATTTTTTCAAAAAGGTTTTCTCTATGTAATTAATAAGATTTCCTTATTGAAAAAAACAGAGATTTCTTAATAATTTTGTTCTATTTTATGAGGTATTTAGTAGGCACTGTTTTCCCTGTGTAAACGAATTTGTAATTCTTTAGGTGCTTGTATTTTTACGGATTTTAATTTAAAAAAACATCATGGACTTCCTTTGTTGAATAAGTTATACGAACTTTAACTTGATTGAGGTAGCCAAATTGTAAATATTCTGATAAACACTAGAAAAACAGAACATGCTGTTTTCGAAGGCCGCTACACCTTCATCATCAGCGTTCTTGTGTTTGGATCACTGTATTCGGTGTCAGTGCATAACAAACAACAATGGTAACACTTTGTAAATTGGAGATGGTTAGCTTTCATTTCAAAAAAGCTTTCAGCAAGTTAGAATACCATGAATCAAAACAATTCACATATTCCATTTGCGCTGAAAAATTAGCTGAAATTTGCATCAACTGACACCACATACAGTGGACCAAACACAAGAACGCTGATGAGGAAGGAGTGGTTTGCCGCACAGTATATTGAAAATACATTATTACTGCGGCAAACCAATATTTTAATTTAATTTTACAATTAACTTTGGTGTTATTTATTCCTTAAGAATTTTCTTTACAAACCTCTACAAAGTGTCTTGTAGAATTAAGTGCGAAATTCAAGTAGAATTTTGTCACATCTAGACGACAGTAAATATTTGTCGGCAACAATTAGCTCCTATTGGCAATCTCTTACTAATCCCTGAGGTGTTGTAAACTAATGGAGCATGTTAATAGTAGTGAATTGTTGTCGACAAAGAGTAGTTTAGGTTAGGTTAGGTTAGGTTAGCAGGCTGTTGGCAAGGAAAAGTCGAAAATTAGAGTACAGATTACTTGGGTCCATTATAATGATACCTTTGTGCTACCTGTAAGTTGAAAAAGAAGATAGAGAGTGAGAGAGTGGGAGGAGGGTGAGAAGGGTAGAAGTAGAAAAGAGATAATAGCTATTTAGGGAGGTGAAAGGTGAGAGTGGATCAAAAAATTTGGTTAGGGGTAGTCAGCGGCTATACCAGCCACTATTCCTAACATAAGGGCTCAAGGTTTTGAGCTCGATTTCCGCTAACTCGGATAAGCAGCCGAAGGATATTCTGCCAAGAAGGTGCAGATTGAGATCCTCCAGAGAAGGACAAGTACGCAGGAAATGCAGGATACTTTCCTCTCTCTTCCTCGTCACTGTAACTGTAGCAGTACTCATTATATGGGAGACCCATACGTTTAGCATTGGTTCTAAAAGCACAGTAACCGGTCAACGTGGCCACGAGGTTCTTCAAGGGCTTCCTATTGAAGTTCATGAGATTTTTCGTTGTACGGGAGTTTAGGCGAAGCCAGTGTTCTCGCTATTGCACAGGTGGGATCATTGCACTATCTGTTTTGAGGTAATTCAAGAAATTACATTCGACAAATATAGTAGGCTTCAACATAGCCGAAGTAGTTTTACTTAAAGTTGTATTTTTTTTTGCGAAATTTGCTCATCTTTAAAATAAAAAATTGCTTAAGGGAATAGTAATACATATAAAAAATTATGAATAGCGTTTAAAAAATTTATTAAAACTTAAGCAAAAGCAGTTGCAATCGCGATTTAGTTTGAGAAACAACGTAGGCAATAAAAAACAAATAAGAAAAACGGTTTCGTTTAAAGTAAAAAATTAAATTAAAAAACATTTCTTCGTCAGCATTTTTCTAACACAATGGAAAATATTAATAGTAATGAAAACAACAAAAACAACAACAATAATAATAATAATAATATGATAATTTCAGAAAACATAGTTGTAAGTCATAAACTGTAAACATTGAAAACAGTTAAACAAACACCAGACGAACAAACTCACGCAACACATCCAATCCAATCCAATCCAATCCATCCATCCATCCGTCCAGGCAGTCAAGCAACAATCAACTTGATATGAATTTTTATATAAATACACATACCATGTGTATAAATATATTTTTTTTTTCTATTAAATATGAAAAAAATAAATAAATTACTAAATCATGCAATGATCCTCACAATAATCATCTAAATGAAAATTTTAATTTGTTTTTTTTTCTGAAAGAAAAAAAAAACAATAGAACGAGCCAACTAACATGTACAATTTTTGTAAAAATTTTTAAATGCTTCTGTCTGAGATAATCATTGCATGAGAATATGGATTTCCATGAATATTTTTGGCGCCATCACAGCGAAAAAGTCGATCAATTAAATTCGTTACGATCGTTTGTAATTAAACCGATGATTTGCGATTTATTATTATTTCGATTTATATGATTTTTGTTTTCGAATAAAAAGGAGTAATAATGAAATTTTAAAGCAATGTATATGTATGTGTTAATAAACATACCCTCTAGTCAGCCTAGAACCATATGTCTCTATCTCAACACTCTTTTTCTCTACCGACAATTGCACTAGTTGAAATGTCGACAACTTTCCTTTTATGCGCGAGTAGAGATACGTTAGAGACAACAGTTCTAGTGTATTTCTGGTGACATTGTCAATGAACGCGTCAATAGTTTGTTTTTCTTTTTTATTATGCTATGCAATAATGTTAAAAACTTACGTACATATGTATGTATTTAAGTTTGTTGCCCCAACCCTTATAAAATTGTAGACGTGTGTCACTAAAATGTACTAGTCTCCATATGGTCGTAAAAGAATACCGGTAGATTATGACAACCGTATATCATATGCCCATAGACAATTACATTGACTGGGGTACACCTGGTCAGTAGTACTATTGACAATGTCACTAGTAAATCACTACAATTTTACTATTGACAATGAGCGAAAAAATATCGATACTGTTGACTTGAGCCCCTAAAATTTAATAGTGAATCTTTGGTGCCAATGTCTCCATGTGGTCCAGAAAAAACTACTTAGTCAGTAGTGCTACTGTCTAGTGGTCGATTTTCAATGACAAGCTAATGTTAAATGCCAATAGGCGATTATATTGGCTGGGGTGCACCTGGTCAGTAGTACTACTGACAAGTTCACTAGTAAATCACTACAATTTCACTATTCGCATTTCTTGCAGGGTACTAATGTATTCGCGTACGTCTGCGCACTTTTTTATATTGATTGATTAGTTTATTAAATATAAGAAAGTTAAAGAAATACCAAAAATTAGAATTAAAGTATATTTTTGGTTGCTGATAATTTCCCTCTAGTCAGCCTGGAACCATATGTCTATATGTCAACACTATTTTCTCTAGCGACAATTGCACTAGTTGAAATGTCGACAACTTTCCTTTTATGTATGTATGTTTTTAAGTTTGTTGGCCCAACCCTAATAAAATTGTAGACGAGGCCCACTAAAATGTACTAGTGAATCTTAAGTTCAAGTATCTCCACATGGTCGTAAAAGAATACTGGTAGATTTTCAATGACAACCCTATGTTATATGTCAATAGGCGATTACATTGGCTGGGGTACACCTAGTCAGTAGTACTATTGACAATGTCACTAGTAAATCATTACAATTTTACTATTGGCATCGAGCGAGGAAATATCGATATTGTAGACTAGAGCCCCTAAAATTTACTAGTGAATCTTTGGTGTCAATGTCTCCATGTGGTCCCAAAAGACCTACTTAGTCAGTATTGCTACAGTCTAGTGGTGGATTTTCAATGACAAGCTAATGTTAAATGTCAATAGATGATTACGTTGGCTGAGGTACACCTGGTCAGTAGTACTAATGACAATGTCACTATTAAATCACTACAATTTCACTATTCAAATTTACTGCACGGTTATAAATTAACTATCAAATCACATTGCTAATATGCTATAAACATAGATTTGTTAAAGCCGGAAATGGAAATTTTTAAATTCTTTGCCACAGCATGTGTAAGAACTGTTGAAAGACTAACGCAAAAATATTTTTTCTCAGGAACGTTATATCTTGATTATGGGTTTCATTTCAATTTTACATCCCGGCAAAGTTAAAAAAATAAGTAAGAGCGCCTGTGCCGAACCTTATATATCCTTCGCAAGTTATAAAATGTAAAAACATAGAGATGGGCGAGTGTCGAATTTTTTAAACAGGAAACGACTTCTGACTCGTGACTTCGTTTAGTCTGCTGTGGTGATTATGTTTAAAAGTGACGTGGTGTTAATAAAAGTTGGTTTTAACATTATAAAACCTGGTTTTACCATACAAAAAATTTTGTTAAAACCAACTTGTAACCATTTCTGAATTGGATTTAAGTATGTTCTATGAAATGCAACCTTGTTTAGCTGTGCTAAATTTAGTGCTGCCAAGTTAAAATGACCAAAAGCAGCTGATAATTTTTATCACTCAAAACGCGAAAAATAATTTTTGGCCCGAAACTATAAAACGCGTTTATCTAGCACTTTTTACAATTATCTTTCAGCCCTTTTAGTCCCTTTTAACTTTTTGCTCGATATGTCTACAGTTAAATTTTTACGAACTTTTTTCTTCCTTTAATCTAGCAATATCGACTTATGAAATAACGTGACAGCATTGTTTTACTAATTTTCTTCTCTTATTTTGCTTTACCAATTTAAAAAAGAAGAAACAATATGGAAAAATGTTCTATTTCTTCAAAGTTTTTTGTGCTTTCAAAGATTTTCAGTATAGCCTAAACACAGATTTTTATTTAATAAATTTAAAATTTACTTACGTAGCCATATGTATACATACTACTACTGTATGTATGTATACTACTACTGTATATATACGTATACACTATTTAATCTACGTATGTATGTACCTTATTGAAATGTTATCTATCAAACTATGTGTTCATCTCATGGTAGTTAATTATTTTCTAACAAATTACTTTACTTTGGCTTTGATTTTCAACAGAAACATTTAAGACTAGCCCTTTTTCGCCCTTTTTCCAAAAATTTTACTTTATGTTGCATTAAACGTATATTTTTTCAGTTTAGTCCTTTTAAGCCCTTTTTCAAACATTTTTACGCGTTTTAAGTCTAGAAAGTTGGCATCACTGCTGACATCCGTCTGCCGATAAAAAAAAGGTTTATAGTGTTTTCACACAGAAAGATAAAATCTGGTTTTAACTCTAAAACCATAAACAGCTGATTTTGGATTCACTTTGAAAGTTTGTTTAATTCACAGACTGTTTAATAATTTTGGTCAAAATAAAATAAACCTCCTGCAGATATGCGTGTGTTTGTTGCTGTATTTTTTTCTGCTTGTTATAACACTTATTTGACAATCTGTACAACAACTGTTTTTGTTTGTATGAAAAACTCGGAAATTTTGCAATGCGTTGTAAAATGGAAATTATTTTATATTTTGTAAATAAATATTTTAAAATTATGAAACTAGTAATACAAAGTGAGGAAGCGCTTGGAAATCAAGTTATTGTATATAAAAAAGACACAAATACATCACAAAATAAAACTTTTTTATCGGCGGATCGATGTCAGTCATATCGTCTATTTTCACTTCCCAGAGGTCAATGAAAATATTTTCGTTGTTTGCCTTTCAAAAAGCTTTTTTTTCCATAACTTTTTTATTACTGTTGCTGCTGCATCCATTTTTAAGTTGAAGATCTTTCAAGCGACATCTATTGTTATTCACTGGCATAAACATTATCAGTTGCTTCCGGTCATTTTACTTGGCAGACCTGAATTTAGCACCAAGTTCTAAAATGGTTTTAAGTTGGTTTTAACAACAACAATTTGTAGGGTAAAACCAGTTTTTAACAGTTTGTTTTAACGTTAAAACTAGACCCCAGATTTTCTGCCACGAACTCTTTGTGTTGAGTCGTGCGTGTTCGTGTGACGAAAAAACACGACACGAGCCCATCTCTATTAGGCAAGCACGCATATGTACATATCGTTAACTTAATGAAGAAAGGCCCTAACTCATTATTTTTTTGAAATCTAGTTTTTCATATATTTCGATAGAAGAACATCTTATGTATAAAAATATACAAAAACCTCGATTTCAAAACTATGATGAATTAGGGCCTTCCTTTATTAAAGCAACGATATGCATATAGACTAAAAATTATCCATGAGACATTTTATGAAAAAATATTCGTACATACATAAATACATATCCACTACTAATTGTGTTTCAGCAAACTTTTATAAATTCAAACTTCAAAGCTTATATTTTAGTTCAAGTGAAAGGGGAATGTAGACAAATGGCAACAATATGCATATAAGGTAGGGTTTCTAATTTCCCGGACTTTTCCAGTTCCCGGGAATCGAGAAAAAATATGTTCTATTCCCGGGAATTCCCGGGAATTTCAAATACATATGAATTTAATTAAATGGGTTCAATAAAAAATATAATTTTATAAAAAAATATAAAAGTTTAAATTAAAAACAAAACAACTTCATTCGTTTGAACGAAGAACAACAATATTTCAAAAACAAAACAAAAACAAATAAATTCATACCGCCGTATTCATAAAAATTATTTTAGGTTTACGAAAGTCTTATTTGACATATTCCTATGGGAAATTTGTCATATAAGCCTGTAAGAAACCTGGGAGCAAATCACGGCATTCGATATGAGTCGTAATTTAAAAATATTTCCATATAAACTCTATTGAAATATTTTTAAATTACGACTCGTATCAAATGCCGTGATTTGTCTCCTGAAATATTTTTTATGAATACGGCAGATATGCTTTGAGTTATAGCATGGATGGAAATTCCACAGGCATTTGCCAATATAGATACTATTGCATATAACGAGTTTTTAGGTTGAAAATATTTCGTAACGCTTGAAGTTGGTGGAGTCTTATATTATGCATCGTTACAAAATTGTATTTTTAAGTAATAAAACAACGAACAGCAATGTAAAAAAAGCAAATTCCAAAAATTTAAATACTAAATTCCCGAAAATTCCCGTTGAAAATTTCCCGGGATTTGTAAAAAAATAATACCCGGGAATTCCCGGGATTTTTTCCCGCGTAGAAACTCTAATATAAGGGTATTATACGTATTTTATACATAATAACAGTGTGTGTAATTTTTTTAGTCATGAAAATATGACCATATACGGACACCACTACGTGATAAAAGACCAAAAAAAAAAAGACTCGTGTCCCCAAGTCATGCACTTTTTTATAGGCCTCCAAAGATTTGGGGGCTCGGTGTCATTTTTGCATTTTCTCAGGCTCATATCTTGCAAACCGTTCGCAATTTTGATTTACACTCTGAGGCAAAGTTGTGGCTGTTTTCATAAAGAACAAAAATTGTTAACATATAAAATCAAAAAAACTTCAGCTTCAAGATCAAAAACGCGAAAAAAAAATTTTCCCGAACATATTTTAATATCAATTGTTTGGAAATTTTTCACTTTTGCGGCTACCTAAGCGCTACCTAAATGGTGCTAAGAATCATTCCTAGGAAGTTCATATGTTCTAGAAAATTGTTTACTGAAATCTTAGGTAGATTTTTGTAGTTTATTGTTTCCTTGAATTTTGAACGGTGTGCTACCTATGGACCTGAACAGGGGAAAAAAGGTAAAAAACCTATTTTTTTTTTAAATTTTTTGCGGTTTTGATCTTGAAGATGAAGTTTTTGATTTTATATGTTCACAATTTTTTTGAATAGATAAGTTTTATTTATAATAAAATAAATTTACCATTTAAGTGTACAGAAATAATTTTGCAAACACGTGCTAAAATCCATTTAAATTTTTTTTTTCTAGAATTACTACAAACAAGTCTATTTAAATTTAATGTTTGTGCGAGGACAAATGTGATAAAAAAAGAAAGAAATCTTGGTATTCGCCTATTTGTAGTACCAAATATCTGGCCAGTTCTTTTTAGCATAAATTCGGATTGGGTGTGAGTTTTGGTGCTAGTTTTATTAGGTGCAACGGTGTAGAGTTACAAGTTTTACCCGTTTTAACTCCTTAAAATTCGAATTTCTAAAAATCCCTTCTCAGCGGATCTCAGCAAAATTTCAAATATAAATTCTCAAATGTTCAAAATCTGGAACAAATTTTGTGGTACAACATTCGAAAATTCTCTCCATGAATGGACCTAATGCAGGTTTTAGGAGTCCTCATTCACAAAATTTTCTTTCTAATGAAACCAGTTTGGGGCACATTGGTTGTATGGTTTCAAAGTCTGTAAAGGCCATAAATAGAAAGTTTTTGTGTGTTTTATTTATATAAATAGATAAAAAGATTTTATTAATTAATAAATAAGAAACAAAAACTGATGTTAATTTTTTGTGTTTTCGCTTTTAATCTTCTGTTCTTTAAAGACTTAAATATTGAATAATCATACCTCGTCTTCATACAACTTTGGTGGCCTTTGAAAACTTTTATTTGAAAATGATCAATAAATTACTGTATACACCCTGAGAGAGATACATATGTACTCGTATGTTGTATATAAAACTTGTACATAGAAAAAGAAAGCATTAAGAGAAGTTCCATAAATCAAAGTCGCTTTTATATAAATGCCTAAAAAAAATTTCGTTTTATGGTCAGTCATACATACTCGTATTAAGGCCTTCACAAAGTTGTTAATTTGTTTTTTTTTTTTGCTTACAAGTACACATGTATCTACTTTAAATAAATAGTTTTTTTTTTGAGCTTTTAACTTTGTTCCAATAGTTCGATGGTGATTTTAGATGAATCATACGATGATGACGATGTTGGCGCTGGTTGAGATAACAAGATTTTGACATATTCGTTGATTACAAAAATGAATGATGGATTGTTAAAATATTGATGAATCAGTCTAATGCAACATAACAATTCCTCATTCCTATTCATTTGGCTTATTTCTGAGTGATATAAGCTTAAAGAATGAAAAATACAGCATTTAGAAATCTTAGCTAAATAAACATATAATTTAAATTATTGAAATTAAAATATTATTTTCAGCATAAAGAAAGTTTTATTATTTAAACTGTTAAGCTGTTTTATAAAGCTGCACTTCTAATCCAAACCCGCTCATAATCTTGATTCTAGTTCTTCCAAGTAATTGAAATCGAGAAACACATTTTATCGAATGTTTTTTTTAAGCCAAATCCATATTTTGAAGAGAGAACAAAGTTGACTCTTTATCATTCCTTTTCTTTTGTTACACAAATAAACTCCCCAAACTCTTGTAACAACAATAAGTTCATAGCTATAAAAAACCAAATTTCTTGAATAATTTCACATTGTGTCCTTTTTATGTTTTACTGAAATCCTTTTTGTACATTTTTTTATGTAAAACAACCACAAAGGACCCAATTAGAAATGTTGCTGCCAACAAAACCAGCAGCAAAAAGATTAAAAGCTTTCGTGAAAACCCCTGCTTTTGCTGTTATTGTTGTTGCTGTTAAAAAGGCAAAATATCCTGGATTTCTGTTGCTAGTGTTCTGTGTCAAGTGTGACCCGAAGCGGTTAATTCTAACAACAAAATATTATTAACAACAAAACGAATAATTAACAACAAATGCAATAACAATACAAACAGTAAAAATGAAAACATTTTTTTTTTCATTTATAATGGCCAGAAAAACATCATTTTAACCAAAATTATAATGGTTTTTGTTGTAATATTTCAACCACAAAATGGAATTTTATGGAAAAAGACTGAGTAAGATGAAAGACTTGCAATGTTTACACGCCACAGTGTTGCCAGATTGCGTTGTTTATACCTCAAATTTGGGGTTTTATTTGGAAGATGTGCATGAAAGAATATACATATTTGGAAATTAATATTTACTGCAACATTACAGGGAAGATATTGAAAATTTTAAATTTGTACTAACAACTTTAAAAAATTGTACTTTTTTTACCTTAATTGTACTAAAAGATTTTTTTATTTCAAATTACATATTTTGATTAGCTTATTAAAATAATCGACTTTGTTCTGGCTACCGAATTGTTTTCACAACTGTCCTTGTAAGTTGGGATGTTAAATCATATGGTTATACCTGTTTAAGTTGTAATTGAATATATACAAATTAATAGCATGTGATCTAGCGTACGAATTTAAAAGAAAAATGATTTGAAAATGGATGAGTTCACATTTTTTTATTTTCTCGCTGAGTTTAGCTTTCAGCAGATTTTTTTCAAGTGAGACGAATATGAGTTTCATTGTTCAAAATTGAAAATAGACATTTGAAATAGTTTGAAAATAAATGCGGAGTGAAACTACGGAGATACCTTAAATGTACTAAATTAGTCGTTGGTATACTATTGTACTTTCCGAAATTAAATAGTACCAAAAAAAGTACAATTGTACCAACTTTGCCATCCCTGCAACATTATCATCAAATACTTAAAAACATACCCTCATACCTAAATAAGAGCGGCAAGCGTCGCGTTAGCAGCAGGGTACGTATTTTCAGTACAATCAAATAATATTTTCACATTTAAATGTACTGAAAATGCGTACCCTGCTGCTAACGCAACGCTTGCCGCTTTTATTTAGGTATGAGGGATATATGTATAAGAATTGATGATGATCGTTATTGTACCAAGAGACAAGGCATACAAGTTTTCAATTTGGAGATATAACTCAGAAAAAGTCGGGAAATTAATCGTCAAATCCAATTTAATTTGACCTTAAATATAATGATATTGGAATAATAATCAAATAGTTATATATTTAAATAATATTATATGAAAATGTACTTTCGATTAATTTGATTGGAACACTTTACTTTCATCTTACTTTCATATTTTAATGCAAAATTTAATTATTTAAAAAGTAAAATATACCAGTAAAACATGTTAAAACTGATATAACTATAACTATAAACTTCACAATATAAAATGATTTTTATTCGAATAAAATTATTGCTATTGAAGCAAATTAAACTTCAATAAAATGCTTCAAACAACATTAATAAAATAAAATTATATATATGTTTGCACAGAGTTATCTATCTGTCTTGATTCCTATTATTGAAAAGATAGTCATGAAAAATTGATGCTGATTGAATCAGGTGACAACATATAGAATTGATTACACTTGTATGAAAAATATCACAACAACCGAATACATACACACTAGGGTTTGCACAGCGATTATAATCGTAATCGGAATCGCGATTAATTCCACCTTTTAATCGTAATCGTAATCGAACCCACTTATCGCTCGATTACGATTAAAAAATTTTCCCTTTTTTAAGCAAAAAATTTATGCGAAATGTGCATGCAGGGTAAATTCAACTCTTAAAAAATTTAAATTTCTAATATAAAATATGACCTAAACATGTCTATATGCCTGGATTTAATTGGCGCTTAAACAAATCATCAGTAGACTTCAACCCTAGTTTTGAAAAGTTTTAAACTTTTTATTTTATGGGCATACTTTCAAAAATCATTTGAGAATTTAGGTAAGCTCTTTGGAAATTCCAAAAAATAAGCGAGAAAGCTCAGAAACTTATACAAAACACAGAAAACAATTTATATTCGATATGCATCTATTTTTTTTATTATATTCTCCCAATTTTATTTCAAAAGCGTCGTAATGTCTCAAAAATTTCATTACGATTGATACAAATATCTTTTATTCGGTTGTCAGATAGGTGCAGTTTGTCATATTTTGGAACCTCGCATTGTTAAAAAAAAAAATTGAAATATTAAAAAAAAAAGTGTATAGTGATGAATGAACAACTTCTTATAAAAAAACCTTATAAAATACTGTTTTTATATATATAAAATCAGGTGTGAGTACAAAATTATATAAAACTAATTTAGAAAATAGAAATATACTTCGTCCTAGAAAAATTTTCTTTTCAAAACACTTTCCCACATTTTGTATTGTTTTTGATACTCATTTCTGATTCACGAACTTCGTTTTAATTGCTTTACAATTTTTTCAAAATAAAAATATGATTCATATGTAAAATTAAATTAAAACGCGAACCCAAGATAAAATAACAACATTTCCTTGGCTAAACCCATACAGTTCGACTAAAACTCATGAAACAACTTATTTTGGGTTTAGTAAAATTTTTTTAATCGTAATCGCGATTATGAAAATTGCGATTATTTGCAAACCCTAATACACACTTTTGGCTTAACTAAAAAGGTTCATGCGTGTCAAACGAATTGACTCTCTCTCTCTCTCTCTCTCTCTGATACTTACAGATACTCGGGATACTTATTCATCACACGCCACCGTATACATACATTTATTTATATAAAATGGAATGGAAATTGTGTGTGTGTGTGTGTGTGTCTATTTGAAAACGTCGTTTTTAAATGTGTGTAAATAAAATAGCCCCGCATGTTCGCATGTGTAGCCGATTAATAGTGGAGAGTATTTTTATACTCATGCGTGTATTTGCTTGTGCTGCGTAATTTAAAATATGTGTATTCGGTTAAAAGTTAATGCTTGTGATTGCATTGAGCATGTTTTTTTTTGTATATTTTTAGCTGTACGCTAACGGCCAATACTCAAAGAGTACTTAATACGATACTTGTGTCATTCACTGAATAGAACACTACTTACAAACTAATTCTGATTTAATACTTTGACCAGAAATACATGTTGCTGGTTTTATTGAAAATAGTGAAATCTAGTGTGCATTCTTACAGTAATCATTAACGAACTATATGCAAATTTTATGTACATATGAGCTTAATTATATTAATTTCAATATGAAATAAATGAGAATTACATCTTAGTGAGTGTATGCGCACATTTGAGCTCGTTAGAAGTCCAAAATATACACTTTGTGATATTACTACAAATTTTTTCTAGGACCTTCTGAACTTGCCGAAATTTCCTGAAATGCACTACATCGGAAGAAAGATAGTCGTGGTTTACTGTGAGATTTTTGTTTTATTTTTTAGCCACATCCGGATGAAGTTGACGAGATAATTATTTTCCCTTAAGTAGTAACAAATGTACGTATGCTCGTTTTAGAAAGAAATTTTTTAAATTTTCATTTAAATTTTGTTTTGCTTGTTAAATTTTTAATGAAATTTACATTTTGTTTGCCGTTGATTTTTATAATTTTGGTCAACTGTCACTGGCTAGTTGAGTGAGAGCTTCTGTTGTTGGTTAGTTCATTCTTGTTTCGCTGATTTTTGTTAAAAGGGGGGTTGGTTGTTAAATGAATGGCTGCAGTAGTAAAATTTAATGGTTTTTTTTTCTTTTGAAAAGTGATCTGCTAAAATGTTGTAGTTGCGCTGGCTTTTGTTCACCATTAACATGGCCATTTTGCCAAAAGGGTTTGGTAAAACATACACAAATTGATTAAAACATACAGAGAATTTACAGAATTGAATCATGGTCTACAATTTCATTTAATATTTTCATTTCCATTATAATTTCATTCATATTAATTTTACATATTCACAAAAAAGAATTTTATCAAAATCAATTTAAATCAGGAAACATTTATGTAACTATTGTTGGCAACAGTTTTCTATTCCGATTGAATCTTCAATGGCCACATCGATTAATATCATAGAATAAGAATTTTAAATAATTTAAGCTAATTATTTTATTAGGTAGTAATCCAAATATCAGAAAACTAATTTATTTATCAAGTTTTTAAATGTTGCAAACCCAATGAAGCACATACAGCAAGTTTCTATCAATTTTAGAATATATCCGATTAGAAAATATATCCGATACAGAATATATCCGATATATAGAAACAGAGAGTCTCCGGCATGCATCGAACCTGCAACCCCTGACTACTAGACCAGTACACTGCCTACTACCCAGCATTAGGGAGTTTTCGCTGATAATGCGAAGTTTGTCAGCAGTTCACACAATACGTATGTATATCACAAGAAACAACAAGTGCTTTGTAGCTACATATGTACAAAGCAAATAACCAACAACACACTTAAACAATATATTATTTCTAATAAATTTTCCAGCGTTCTTTTCTGTGTGTACTTTTAAAAAAGTATATTTTACAGGTACTTTCTCAATGATGCTCCCTTAGAAGGTACTTTTTGTAAATGGAACTTTTCTAAAATTTACTTATACAAAAGATATTTTTTAGAATTTACCGATAATTTTTCAAAATATACTTTTGCACAAATTACTTTTAACAAAAGTATTTTTTTAAATGTAACTTTTTTAAAAGATACTTTTTCAATATGTATTTTTCGATAGTACTTTTTAAAGGGTACATTTTGAAAACATACTTTCTCTAAAGTACTTTCTAAAAGATACTCCTATAAAGTTTAACTTTTGAAAAGTTCTTTCTTTAAAGGTAACTTTTTCGAAAAGTACTTTTATAATTTTTTTTCAAAAGGATTTTTTTTAAATCGTAGTTTTTGAAAATATACTTTTTAAACGGTATGCACTTTTATAAAGTATACTTCTTTAAAAGATACTACAGTAAACCTCGGTTAATTAGCTCATCAAAAATGTCATAATTTTTGGGGTAATTATCCGGGAAAGGTATTAAAGCGAAGACGTTTAATTACCTCATATAGGTAATTATGAGAATACGCTTAAAAACCTTCAGAATTGTATTTATCCGAACTCATATGTACATTAGCTATGGCATAGTATTATATGAGAATTATTAGTAACGAGATTTCGAGTTGCAAGAACACCTCATTTTGTGAGGTTTGGAAAAAAATTATTTGAACCAAAAAATGGTGGCGGTCTGATGGGGGTAAAGGTCGCCTCTTCGTGCCAAAGTTGAGGATAAAAGCAAAAAAAAAAAATACAAAAAATTATATAACTTTCCCGGGGTTACCGCTACAAGGGTCAAATGTATGACCAGCATCCATTAATTTTCTCCGCCCAACATCTTTTTTAAACACAGCGACCGCCCAACTCCTCTCCTTAAGGGGGCTCCCTTACAAAGGGGAAATTTTTATAAAATTTACTCGTATGGCTCGTAACTTGCTCTAGGGCGGCGTACCTATCGAAGTCAAATGTATGACCAACCTCCAATATTTTTTCAATACAAAGATTTTCTCTAAACATACTTATAGTCTACGAGGGCAGTTCGGAAACTTCTTAGCCTATCAATGAAAGAGAATAGTTAGTTTTTCAAAAATATTTTTATTTTGCAATATAATCTCCTGAAACTTCAATACACTTAGTCCAACGCTTTTCTAGCAATTCTATCCCTTGATTAAAATAGTTTTCCTCAAGGTCTTCAAAATAGTGGTTTACAACTGTAATTGCATCTTCATTTCATCATTTGTCTTGATGAAAAATTATTTTTTTGTGTTGTAAGCCAGGACGTTTTTCTCGAGTTTGTACATTTAATTGATCCAAAAGGTTGCAATAGTAGTCTGAATTTATTGTTTTACCCTTTTGCAGATAGTCAAACAATAAAATACCTTTGAAGTCCCAAAAAACCGTTGCCATAACCTTACCAGCCGATTGAATTGTTTTTGCCTTCTTTGGGGCACTTCCTCCAGCTTCAGTCCATTGTTTGGATTGTTCTTTTGTCTCTGGAGTATAGTGGTGGATCCATGTCTCATCAACAGTTATGAAACGACGCTTAAAATCCATTTTATTTCGCTTAAAACGATCCAAACAAGCTTGAGAAATGTTCATTCTTATGCGTTTATGGTCGACTGTTAACAAATGCGGCACCCATCTTGCAGAAAGCTTTTTCATCTGTAGTTCTTCATGCAAAATTAAATGGACTCGATCATTTGAGATGCCCATGATATTAGCTATTTCACGCACTTTTATTCGTCGATCATTTAATACCATATCATGCACTTTGGCTACAATTTCTGTTGTTGTTGCTGTTTTTGGACGTCCACTACGTGGTTCATCTTCAATGCTTGTACGACCATGTTTAAATTCAGCAACCCAATTTTTTAACGTTGCATATGAAAGAGCACTTTCACCTAACACATTCACCATATCATTATGAATTTCTTGTCCCGATAAACCTTTTTTATGTAAATATTTAATGACACCAGGCATTTCTAATTTTTCCATTGTTAAAAAATCGCGGATGCGTCTCTTGTGAACACCTGTTTCTATATGAAGGAGTTGCCAGATCGAAACAAAATTTAACATGTGTTCATAGCAGAGATGGAAGTTTCCAAAACACTTAACTTTTTTCTGTTTATACCGCGCTTTTTGTGCTAGGCTAAGAACTTTCCGAACCGCCCTCGTATCTTCAACCATTAAGGTTGTCCCCATACGAGAAATATTTTTTAAATTATTTTTTTTTAAGAATGCCACTTGCTCTGCTTTTATGGTGCCTCCCAGGGGGGTCAAATGTAGGTCCGAAAAAATAGTAAATTGCAACAATAAAACACATCCAAATTTTGCCAACGCTTAGCGTTTCATATTACAAGATAGGGCCCTAAGTATTGTTTGTTTTTTTATTAGTATGCGTTTTTAGATTTTATAAAAGTTTTTCATTCAATATTCGAAAACCAAAACTAAAACATAAAAAATAATTTGTCATGTTAAAACAACTATTAATTTTTTTTTAATGTCTTACTAGTAAAAGTTATATGCATGATCCCACATAAACAAATCTCTGCACTAATAGCCAATAATATTTTTCTTATTTAATTAATAACATAAACTTTGTAAGATGGAAATTATTCCCATGCTCTATATTTCTTTGTTTAGCCTATAAGGAAAATGTTAATATTGCTACACTTTTTTTTATTATTTTTTTTATTATTAATTTGCACCGGAAGCCACTACTGCAAAAGTCAAGTGGCGTAAATTTCCGCACGTGCTTAATGGGGAGGGCAAAGGGAGAAAAACTGTATGTTAGCGTTACAATGTTACCCGTTTTTTTTTTCTGTGTACATACAACGTTTTTCCATCATTAACAGTAGACGACGGTCACAACATAAATTTCGTTGTTAAAAGTAGCAAAGTAGTAAACAACACGTGTAAGTAACATCTTACTACTCGTATTTTGTATTGCATTGTACCTATGGAGGTATTCATATTCTGCTACATAATGAGTTCTATTGTAAAGAAAACTAACATGTTTAAATCTCATATTAATATTATTTATTAGAGCGCTAATTGTTGTAGTTCAAGAAAAATAAGCACAAACACACACTCTGAACGCTCAGTAAACAAGGTCTAAAAATAAAGCATTACACACACGCCAACACACACACACACACACGCACACACACACACACACCCTAAAATTTAAAAACATCCTTGTGCAGCGCCGTGTGTAAAGTAGCGTTGAAAGGTGTTACAATTATTTACTACTAAATACAACACACACTCATGCTGGTGCATGTATGGGAGGGCTAATACTTGTATCTTTGTTTTTCATTGTTTTCTTAAGAACACATTCTAACATTATGCCGAAATAATTAGTTGCCCCGAACAAAAAAAAAAGTCATAATTTTATCATAAATAAAAAAGCACACATGTTTAAAAAAGTGTACAAAGAGGAAGAGAAGCAAAAATCTAACTAGATGGGAAGTTATGGTTCATTAAGCCTGAATATTTAATGC
Organism: Tachina lurida; assembly: GCA_944452675.1. NCBI lineage: Eukaryota > Metazoa > Arthropoda > Insecta > Diptera > Tachinidae > Tachina > Tachina lurida. Next base: position 99,696,916 of record OX101754.1, read on the forward strand.
CCTACAAGGCTCTAATTACGAACATAATGCATACAATTATTTTTATAGAAATGGATTTTGAAAAGCTTTCTGTGGGGCTATTATGTACAGTACTTCGATTCGAATAAAATTAATTCCGAATTCATACAAATTAAATTATGTATGTATTTACATATTACGAGCTTCGAAAATTTATTTCCGAATCTTCTGGCTCAAAATTTAGTCATTTCAATCCCAAATTAAGAAATCAAAATATCAAAGCAAGAGTATGAATGACATTCGAGTTGATTTCGCACACAGAGAAAAAACTGCCTCATAGAATCAAGAAGATTTTCTCTATGAACCGTTTTTAGGCTAAGGGGTATCCCAGCAAAAAGAAGCGAAGATTTTTTCATAGAGATTCGTTATTGTTTTTAGGTGATAAATCTTATTAATTTTATCAAGCAGAAAACCACATAAAATCAAGAAGAAATCTTATTATTCACAACTTTTTTTACTCAATTTCCGTTATTTTTGGCACCAAAAAAAAAACAATCCATAGAGAAAAACTTCTTGATTCTATTAGGTTTTCTTTAAATCGTAAACTATAGGGATTTCTTATTGGTTTTATTAGGTTACCTTCTTGATTTTTTTAAAAAGGTTTTCTTCTTGATTTTATTAGGTTGCCTTATTGATTTTCTTAATAAATTTTTCTCCTTGATTTTAGTAGGTTCCTATATGAGTATGTGTAAAGCATTTTATTGATTTTTTTAATAAGGAAATCTTCTTGATTTTATGAGGTGTCTTGTTATTTCGTTTCTATAAATAGACATAGAGACAATTTTTTCATGATCTTTTTCATTTTTGTATAAGAATGTTTGCACAATAATTTCAATGGTTATTCAAGCTGCTTGTTAGCATATTGGTTAGAGTGGTTGTCTATCAGTCAGAATTTTGCTGGTTCAATACTTGGTGAGTAAGTTAGTTAAGAATATAACCTAATGTGTATGTATGTATGTATAAATAAATAACATCTAAAACATACTACATACATACATACATATGTATATGGTTTAGAGTTTAAATGAAAATACATAAGTACAGAGAATAAAGACGCATTTTTTTTCAAAAAGGTTTTCTCTATGAAATTAATAAGATTTCCTTATTGAAAATAAAACCATAGAGATTTCTTATTATTAATTTTGTTCTATTTTATGAGGTATTTAGTAGGCACTGCGGCAGACATTGAAGTAGTTTTTACAGTTGAATAAATTCTTTGTTACATTTATACAAATTTTTCTTGCAAAACTCGTCATAAATATAATAATTTTCAATCTTCTTTTAATTTCTGTGGCAAAAAGGAAAAAGTGCTTAAGTCGAGATAAGCTGATCTTGAGTTAATGGTACCTCTGTAATCTCCATATTCGAGAGTACCCCTGGTCAAAATCTTAATTAATTTGTCTGATTTTTCAGGAAGTTATAGCAATATTATCTCTTTTAGACTTCTAATCTCATTTGGAATAATAGCTTAATTAAGGTTATACTTTGGTATATTTGAACTTAAATGTATTATTTGCAGTGTGTAGAACGATGTTTGCTTAAAAGAATAAAGGTTAACAGATAATTTCCCAATTTAACTGTAAAAGAAGTAAATTTCTGAAAATCGACTTGAACTCTTAAAAGTGCTCTCCTGCAAAACAGTAAAATATGACTTAAGCACTTTTTCCTTATTGCCACAGATTTCATACTGAAGTTTTTTTTAATGCTTTGATGTTACTCCGTGCCAACTTGTTATTACTGTTATTATTGGAGATTTAACTTGGCCAACCAAAAGGGTTATAACGCCATCAACAATTTTCTTTTTCCAAACGACATATATCGTAGAGTTCGACCGATTAATCGGCTTCGGCCTTCGGCCAAAAATTGGTAATCGGCCAACATTCGGCCTACGGCAAAAATCGACCGATTAGCCGAAAAATAACATTATTTTTGGTCGTTGCTCGCCGACAGTTTCTATTGTGTTTAACGTTTTGAAAGGGTTGCTTTGAAATACCACCCTGTTGCTTTCTATTTTCTTTTACTTGGACGTTCTTGTGAGTGATCATATGAAAAAGCAATCTAGAAATTGCAAAATAGTTTTATTTTTCTTGTTATGTATCCAATAGATATTACAGCTATTTCAGTGATCTCAAAAAAGCAAACTTTTTTCTTAATTCATATAAAACAAGTATCATTTTTAAAATTTAAAACATTCGGCTTCGGCTTCGGCCAAAAAAAACGCCTTCGGTCGATCTCTAATATATCGTCGCATACTAAGCCGGAACTTCCAAAATCCTCTCCTTACTTGTTTAAAAGTGAGCTTTTGTTTTGGTTCTCCAACCAAAAAAAAATAATTTTTTATAATCAGTAATCTTGGGTCATCCAAAGCACTTCGAGCACACACAAAAAAGTAATATGAATGATTTTGTAATATTAATTAAAATATTTGTAATATCAATTAAAAAATTAATTAAATTTTCACCTATAAACAATTTGATAATATTAATTAAGTTTTTCCATTCAAATTAATAAATAAAATTAAAAATTTAATTGAATCAATTAAATTTTTAATTGAAAATATTAATTGGTGAATACTTTTTTCTGTGCATATAAAAATAGGGTAAAAATTAAAAAATTGCGTTTAAAAAAGCACTAAGCTAAATAAGCTCTGTTATTATATTTATATAGTTACGAGTATATAATTCTACTGTACGTGTGTATATCACTGAACTCCTCCTAAACGGGTGGACCAATTTGAATGGATCGTTTAGATTCACAAATCAGCCCGGCAAATGGCGCTGCAGGTATCTAATTTATTTATCTATACTGTAACTAAACGTCTGGATCGACTTGAATGAATTTTTGTGTGCGCATTCAAGTGGTGGCGTAAGACAACGTTTGATGCGCTCAGCTCGTCTATATAGTTACATACGAGTATGTATGTATCTATGTATATAAAAATGATTGTATGTCCTTCATGCGCGGCCAAACAGCTCATCCGATCGCAATGAAATTTGGACTTAGTCTGTACAACTCCCGGATTGTTTACGGTCATTATCTTTTTAAGACTAGGACCAGGAGTGCGCTAAGGGGTAAATCTGGCCCTCTGAAATGTTCAAACCGTGTAAAAAGTTACATAGGGTATCTAAATTTTTAAAAATAGGACCCGGAGGGCGATAGGGGGAAATTTCTGCCCTTCCGAAACGTTTCAACCGATTTTGATGACATTTAGAACATAGATCTGCGTCTAAAAGGTTACAAAGGCTTTTTACATTTTTAAAAGTAGGGACAGGAGGGTGACAGGGGAGAATTTCTGCCTGCGAAACCATTAAACCGATATTAATGAAATTCAGAACATAGATCTGTGTCTAGAAAGTCACAAAATGACCATAGACATTTTCTAAACTAGTACCACGAGGAAGTAAGAGGGACAATTTCTGAGTCTCTACTCGATATTGGTGAAATTCAAAATATAGATAACCCTTCTTTTAGAAGAAGACATACTCTATGTACCTTCTCAAAAGTAAGACGAGCAAGGGGGCAGGGTATGAGTCCTGCTCCTCCGAAACGTTGAAATCGATTTTAAGGAAAATGATCACTGAAAGTGTTCAACACTTCAAAACTTCATCGTTACGGAATCCCCTCCTCAGCTGTCGTACAAACTTTGCAAATTGTCAATAATTGTGGCGGGCGAACGCACCCTCTAAAACACCACTTATCGCTATAAAATATTTTTTGTAATTTTTTTTTTACATAAAACTGAACATATTTGGATGCAAGGAATAAAAAAATTTAAAAAAATTCTCCGTACAACTAACGGGCACCCTAATGTATAATTATGAACAAATTGCAAAATTTTCAATGATACAATGAAATTTATTTCAAGATTTTTCTTGATAATAAAATTGAAAATGCGCTTGTAAAAATAATTGCATATTGGAAGTATGTATGCATCAATAGATTTAAGATGAGTAGCAGAATAGACTGCCTAAAGCATCCGATCCTGGTGTCAGCACTGCCAAATATCAATTGTCCAAAATGTTCTACAAATAAAAATATCCTTCAGCGGAGATTTAATGGATTAAAACGTTTTTAAATAAAAGTTTAACAACCAGAGGTATAATCATCGCTTTCGACAACGAGCTGATTCGATAACGTTTTTTCAGTTTGAGGTTATGGCATTCGATATCGAACATTGTGCGAAAACTAATGCCATAATCTCATACTCAAAAAAAGTGATCGAATCAGCTTGTTATCGAAAGCGACGAATAGACTCCAGATTTGCACAAAGGTTAATTTTATATTTGAGAGTAGGGTACCAAAACAAAAACTTAATAAAAAGTTAACTCAAATACCTGCTTTCTTTATTAAGAAATATTTACTACAAAGAATATTGTTTGTTTGCCAAAAAAAAGAAAAATAAACGAAGCAAAAACTCGTATAACTTGAATATGTATAAAACATATTTGTGTGTTCATTGTTCTTTTAAGGAAAAATATGAAAAATCTTTTCTTTTAAGGGTTGTATTATTTGAACATCCTTTCGTTTATATTTATGTATGTATGTGTTTGTCGTATGTGTTTGCTTCTGATAACTCTCATATAGTGGATTTCCTTTATATTGTTAGTGTATTCGTATCGTATGTTAAAAGAGTTGTTTAACATATTGTTGTTTTTTTTATTTCATTTTTTTACTTTAGAGGCCTAATAAATTAAAAATATTAAAATTAAGACAACATTCAGCTGCAAGATAATTATAATAATAACAAAAATACGTTAATGTGTTAAAGTATTATTGTCGAAATACTCTAGGGGTTTTTAAATTAGACTAATGATTTATTTCTGTTTCGTTTTCAGCAGTTTGTTGAGGAAAAGGAGTTGCCCGAAGTTACTTTGGCCCATCCCAAAGCCAAAGAATGGATTGTCTCTATGGCCAAGGCCAATTATCAAGAGCTGGCAAAGTTGGCTAATGAATATCCTGAATTGGTGAAATTGCACGTAAGTTTTTTTTTTAATCTAACTTGTTTAAATTATCTTAACAATTAAAACTTTTTAAAGACGTCAAGAAATTATGGAATGTTAAAAATAATACTTGCTCTGATTTTAATTTTTTTAACGCTAACATAAAAAATTTGCTAAACCGCTTTTTTAAAACTTTAAAGTTTTCTTTTAAAAAAAATCCAAAAATATATGTGAAGTTTGGGTAAATTTGAGGTTAGGAAGTAAAGTGGCTGGCTGTCAAATGATGAAATGTCAAGAATTGAGCTGTCATCCTTTTGACATTTATTTAGTAAAAAGTTGGGAAATTGTAACCATGGAACGACGCTACACTTTTGAACAAAGAATTTTAATTGTGAAATTTGTGAATTTTAATTTGAAAACCTGGATTTACGTGAACAAACCAGAAACAACTGACGCTCTGAAATATGAAATTCGGTGCTGGATTGACGAGAAACTTGGCAGACAGTTTGGGCTTTTGGAAGGGCATATTTTTTTTTTTTTAAATGGGCGTGGGCATGTCCATTAAAATTTATTATTATATTTCAAGTGCTTCTACTTGACCTATTGTTACGAAACTTCATACAACTCTTGAGCTCCGAAAGTGGCGATATCTTGCATATAGAAAAGTGGCTGGGACCACTAATATTTTCAAAAAAGGCGTTATTACGCCCCTGAAATTTTAAAAAATATATATGCGTTAGGTTAGGTTAGGTTAGGCTAGTCTGGGTGGTCAAAGGACCTCGCATAGACCAAGATTAATCCTTAGTGATACCCAAATGTGACAAGAAATCTGCAAGTATGGCAGCCTAGTTCGCGGTGCCTGTATCGAATGACTCCCACACAGATTTAGCAAACCTTAGCAGCCTACACATTTCTATTCCCGATACAAGATCAAGACTACGAAAAGTGTGATCACCAAGGCAGTCATATCTAGTGCGGTTTAGAGCCGGACAGTGGCACAGTAGATGTTCTACTGTCTCAATTACCACGGGTTCCTTACATTTCCTGCAGGTGCCGTCAAGTATTTGTCCTATTTTGACGGCATATGAAGCCGTCCAACAGTGTCCAGTTAATATCCCCACTAAAAGTCTACAGTTTCTTCTGGTTAGTGATAAAAGGAATTTAGTCGATTTAGGATCATAGGAACTCCACATGATTTTAGAAGTTTTACAAGTTTTCGTTGCACGCCAACTTTCCTCCGCTTCTGCCTTCATCTTAGAGTCTAAGATCCCTTTCACGTGCTGAATTGGTTTCCGAACATATACCATTTCTTCCACAGGTAATTGGATTCCCCTTTTGGCCAGTGTATCTGCCATTTCGTTTCCCTCAATTCCCATGTGTCCTCATACTCAAAAAATATGTACTTGTCTGTCAGCACATAACCTATTTAGGGCATACATATATATGCGTTAGCTATAGTGCTATTCTAAATCCGTGACAAAAATAATCGGTTCTGTTCTGTAAATCGATTCGGTTTGAAATCGTACGATATTAGAAAATTAACTCCAATAAGAGGACAACTTTTTCAGCCTTTTTTTATTTTTCTCTTATATAGTGCCTCAAATATCATATCTGAAAGAAAATTATCTTATACTATTTTAAACACGTCTGAAGGGCCATTATTTTTGAAGCCGTACAAGCTCAAATCGATTCGATTTACAAAACAGGGCCGTATGATAAGTAAACGCTTAAATATGCGAATGTAGAATTTATTAAGTTGTTTGGTACCGACTTCGAATATCATTATAGGTGAAATTGTTTTATTTAACTACATTTAAATTATTTTTAGATTCTTAGGGCTTATTTTTGAAGTCCGTTAATTTTTTAAAAGCTCTATTTGGTTTCCACTTCCAGAATTACTCGTTCGAGCCACTTTTTTTTTGAAAAAAAAAATATTGATTTTGTTATTCAGTGCATATTATATATAACTAGCTACACCCGGTGTACTTCGCTATACCCATCGTCTTTAAAATTTAAATTTCATTTACATCGATTTGAAAGTGTCGGACGGACAGAAATTAGGTACATAGCCTATGTCTTTTGCTAAATGAAGGGATATCTATGCCTACCTTGAGTGCAGCGTTTTCCAAGCTGAGATCTTATCGATCCTCAGGGACACGGAACTGGTGGACAGGAATGTAGCTGAAGGTGAGAAGGTATGGTTACCTACGATGACAGCCAGGCAGCGCTAAAAGCTTTGAGTCAAATCGAAACTTGTTAGTGAGATAGGAGAACCTTCAACTTGCTTATGGACAAATATAGTGTCAGACTATGTTGGGTTCCTGGCCACAGCAGTGTTGAGGGAAATGAAACCGCCAATGAGCTGGCATGAATATGGTCGGCATTAGATGAGGGAATATGTGATAGAACGCTGAAATTACCGATATGTCGTGAATAGAGGGAATTCAGTAATTGGGTAGAAAGCAGGACCAACAGTTCATGGCGAGTAGGGAAGATTGTAGAGTCTCGAGGGCTATGTGGCCAAAACTTGACTCAGGAAGATCCAAACTGCTACTGGACATGAAGGCGATGCGAATCATGATAGGCGCGTTGACTGGTCACTGCTCCGTTAGAGCAAGAACCAGCATATGGGAAACTGGCACTCTAGATTTCTGTAGGATGTGCAGGGATGAAGAGGAACCAGAAACCATTGAACATATTCACCCTTATTCCAGTTGTCGACATCGACTTCAATTTAACACAATACCAAAAAATTGGAGCTTGTGTACACGTTGTCGAAAACTAATTACTCCTGTTGGCAGGTTTATGCTATTTTCTAGGCCTTAGGGAAAGGAAATAGATTGTCAGTAGCACAAAATTGATCTCGAGAGCGATTAAACAAGCCCAAATTTCTTGGTATTGTGTTAAAGTGATGTCGATGTCGACAACTGGAATAAGGGTGATTATCTGTCACTGCCCGAAGCTGCAACGTCATAGGCTTAGATGGCTGAGCAACAGTTTCCATGATATCGGGAAGTGTAAACTAGCGGACATCAGGGGCTACATCATGGCAATTCAGTGACTTAATGACGGATAAAAGCGTCACTTCTGGGTGCAAATGGGGGGTAAATCATACTTTTAATGGGCAATAGAAGGGAATCATAATGCACCCAATTGGGTCTCAGAGTGGATGTGCATTTTTGGCACCACCCTTCCTAACCTAATATATCGCTCATTTACTTCAATAGTGTCATAACTCAAAAAATGCAAAATAGTTCAGCATTTTGTATTTTATATTGTGTAAAAATTTCATATAAATAGCTTGTACTACCACCTCCTGAGAGAAGAATATTTCTTCATGTCTCCATTGCGTTGTATGTAAATTAAAAACTTTAAACTCGTTTTCTGCAAAACTAGTTTTCTTGATTTGTGACACTATTGAAGTAAATGAGCGATATGCTTTAAATTTCATTAAAATCGATTTCGAAGTTTCGGCTGACAGAACTCGTCCCCTTTCCACTTGCTTGTCTCACTTTTTAAAAGGTACATAGAGTATGTCTCATTCTACATATATTTTAAATTTCAACAAAATCGGGTTGAGACTCAGAAATTTTTCCCCTTACTTCCTCCCTACTTTTTAGAAATCAACATAGCCTGTGTGAATTTTTAGACGCAGATCTATCGATGCTCTAAATATCATTAAAATTGGTTTGAACGTTTCGGTGGTGCAGAAATTTCCCCTATCGCCCCCCCCCCGGTCCTAGTTTTAAAAATGTACATAGCCTGTGTAACTTTTTATATGCAGGTCTATCTATTTTCTAAATTTCAATAAAAGCGGTTTGAACGTTTCGGAGGAGTAGAAATTTTCCCTATCGCCCTCCTGATCCTAGTTCTAAAAACATGCATAGCCGATGTGAATTTTTAGAAGCAGTTATAGGTCCTAGTTTTTAAAAATGTAAGTGCATCAAATTTCATCGCGATCGGATGACAAATATTTATATACATATATAGATTAAAAAAAAGCTTCTGGTAAGTAATTTTTTTTGCGATATGACTATTAGGATCTTCCTCCTAACACTCTTCGAAGTCAAACGACTTCACCACTTCGTTGAAATAAATTATAAAAGTTCTTTTAAAAAGTTTCTTCTATCAATATATTTTATTTAATTGGTAAATTGTTTTTAATGACATTATTTAATATTCATGTTTCAAAATATCCATAAAAATGCCACCTTTTTTTAATGATTTTTCTTTTATTATTAAAAATCTTAATATTATTTATTTCAAGAAAATTTTTTTTGTAAATATCTTAAATGTCTATAAATCTTTTTACACATACATAAAGTGTCATAATAATGTAACCTCGCCTCTTGAATTTATTAAATGAAATCAAAACCAAAAAATCTTTGTATAAATTTACTTCTTACAATCGACGGCGCGTCGTTCGTTCCTTTTTTTTTTTTGTTTTTGAATCTCACACGATCCCCAGCATCCAAACAAGCAAACACTTGAAAATTTTGTCTCTCAATTATAATTTCGAGATTTGAGACTGTGCGCTTTAGCTTAACAAGCGCATAATTCATTTTTTATGCCCACATTTCAATCGTCATTATATTTTTTGTGGTGTGGTCGGTCGCCCTTAAAATGTCGCTCTTGTTATGCTCGCTCCCTATTTCATATACAATTTCTTTATTTCTTTTTTTGGTTTCTGGTATTTATCATGATTTATAGCTCCTTAGTATGGATCTTTAAGGAATTTCTTGTGGACTTTGTTTTTTAATGGTGGGTAATTTTTTCTTTTAATTTTTAAGTATGAACAACAAACAGTATTTGGCTGCTGTTGCTGCTTTTCTCATGTGGGAAATTAGTTAATCACATGAACTAATTGGATCGAATTATTATTTTACTTGATCGTCCGTCGCTGGCTGTATTCCCGGAAATATTTTGTTCACTCCAAAAGCCGTTTGCTGCAATATTGTGCTGTAATTAATTTGTATTCCAAATAATTGCTCTTTTTCACTTGAAGCAGGCAGCAAAAGTGAAATAAGAAACTGTGGCAGGCACCCACTTATTTAGCGCTTGCAAATTCATCGTTTCATTTGAATTTGCAACGAAACGGAAATGTATATAAATCAAATCACTTTAAAATATTTATGTGTCGAGGCATACCGTTGAAATTGTGGCAAACTAATGCATTTATTCGCCTTTTTGTGACGTTCGTTCGTTAGTGAAGTTAATTCCTTGGAGTTGCCAACATAAATTCCTGTCACATGGATTTTTTTTTGTTCTTCGCCCATCAAAATCTTAATTTTCATTGGTTTGGCTGTTGCAGATTATTACTTAAATTTGTTACATGTCATGGAACTGCTAAACAGATTGATATACATGCGTGCATAAGAGCATGCAGGATTATTAATGGTGACAAAATTGTAAAAACATAATGTGTTTCAAATATTTGAATTCTTGGAAAATGTTAACTAGCAAAAATCTTCAAGAAACAAATAAATATTTGACAGAATAATGGTTTTGGAATTAAGTTTTCATGAACGTTTCTTTTTTTTTCTTCTTAATTTTAATTTAACACTCAAGCCTTTGATGACTATTTCTTCTCACATATCGTCAATTATAGGCATCATCTATTTCAGCACCCACTGGGACAAAAAAGTATTTTTTTTATTTTATTATAAAGAGAAGTAACACACAGGCAATGAATACCTACTACTGTAACAAGGAAGAGGAAGAGGAAAGCTTAATTTTCTTACAACTCTGCTTTTTGCACGTTCTTTTTGTAATAATGCAATGTTGCAGCGCCTCTGGTATTAAATGAGGCGTATTAATTTTTTTGTAAATGCCAAAAATTACATCTGAGGTATTGAGCCAGTTCTTTAAAGTTTGGTTCACGCGGAGAACAGCTTGTGCCAAGAGTGTCTTCAAGGTAGACGTCTGTCTGTTAATCTCGAATGATATTTTTTTTTACCAATAAATGTATTTTTTAGAAAGAATATTTACATAAAAACGAGGTGCATCACACATAGTAGCCATATTTCATATTTTCTATAAAATGTTTAACCCCAAAATGCAGTTTTATTCACTTGTAAGAAAAGATCTTTTGCAAGTCAATTACCTCGATTTGTAGTAAATGCTTTAATCGATTGAATAATTTCTCAGCTACTTTAGTCCATTCTGCCGCTGCAGCAATTTCATAAGGCGTTTTAAGAAATTAAGGCAAACTCCCTTATTCCAATCGTTGACATCGACGACTTTATCACAATACCAACAAATTTAGGCTTAAAACAACTGACTTTTGTTGGCAGGTTTATGCTATTTTCAAGACCTCAGGGAACGGAAATAGATTGTTAATAGCACAAAATTTTTCTCGTGAGCGATTAAACAAGCCCCAATTTTTTGGGAATTGTGTTAAAGTGACGTTGATGTCGAGAACTGGAATAAGGGTGAAAGTCTTCGAATCTTTCAGATAATTCCTTCCCAAGATCTGACACAAACTTTACAAACACTGGAATGTTTCTTTCAGATATATTATTACATACAAAAATCATTATACGGAAAATCGTTAAATCCCGTGGGGTTATTATGTTATTCGATTCGAAACGAAAAGTGTTCGAATTTGTATGTTATTAACATTGCAATTCGAACACATTTCCGTTCGATTCGGATTACATAATAAACCCCCTGACTTGCAATAATTTTTTCAAAAATATCCAGCTTACGACGAAAGGCAGACATACTCTGTATAGAACAAAATTAATAAGATATCTCTATAGATATATGGTTTTTTGCAATAAGGAAATCTTATTAATTTAATAAGGAAAACCTTTTTGAAAAATTCAAGAAGAAATCTTCTAGTTTTTATTAGGTTATATTATGGATTTTTTCAATAAGGGTTTCTTCTTGTTTTTATGAGGCGACCTAATAAAAAAATTAAATTATGTCTTAATTCTCTGTACTTATGTGTTTTCGTTTAAATTCTATACCATATACATACATATGTATGTATGTATGTATGTATGTAGTGTGTTGTAGATGTTATTTATTTATACATACATACATACTCATTATGTTATATTCTTAACTAACTTACTCACCAAGTATTGAACCAGCAAACTTCTGATGATAAACAAGCACTCTAACCAGTATGCTAACAAGCAGCCTGAATAACCATTGAAATTATTGTGCAAACATTCTTATACAAAAATTAAAAAAATATCATGAAAAAATTTTCTCTATGTCTATTTATAGATATGATATGAACAAGACAGCTCATAAAATCAGGAAGATTTCCTTATTAAAAAAATCAATAAGATGATTTACACATACTCATATAGGAACCTACTAAAATCAAGAAGAAAACCTTATTGAAAAAATCAAAAAAATCAATAAGGCAACCTTATAAAATCAATAAGAAATCCCTATAGTTTACAATTTATAAGAAAACCTAATAGAATCAAGAAGTTTTTCTCTATGGATTATTTTTTTTTTTGGTGCCAAAAAATAACGGAAATTGAGTAAAAAAAGTTGAGAATAATAAGATTTCTTCTTAATTTTATGTGGTTTTCTTCTTGATAAAATTAATTAGATTTACCACATAAAAACAATAAGGAATCTCTATGAAAAAATCTTCGCTTCTTTCTGCTGGGATACCCCTTAGCCTGACCACGTTTTATAGAGAAAATCTTCTTGATTCTATTAGGCAGTTTTTTCTCTGTGTAACTGCCTGACCTACGATGTCACCAGAATTCGTTCAATCGAATACTTATATTGAAAACAACAACAAATTTGCTAATGTTATTGTTGTTTGCAATACAATTTGTCGATCGAAAGATTTCTGGTGACATCGTGGGACAGGCCGTAAGTCTTTCACAAAGGGCTGCTGAATTGTGCAAATTGGCATTTATATATCGCCTACTGCTACTACTAGTCTATTCATCATATTGTTAAGCTTTATTTTTGATCATTAAATTTTCCATAACTCAGACGTTGTGCTATAATTTGCTTTTTGCTGCAAAAGTCATTTAGTATTAACTTCACTACAATTAAAATTATCTTATAAATTGAAATTATGTTATACTTCTAATTGAAAACCTTTACAACCCATTGCGAGATTTGATACAATAATTTCTAATGAATCAGTTTTTAGAAATGCATACATTAATTTTTGACCACGTTGTAAAGAGCTTTGAACAATTTTCTCATGATCTTTCCCTTGATAAAATAAAAAAAATAATGTTTAAATAACAAAAAGTAAGAAATCGAAAAATCTACGGTTTCGTATAGACCGGAAGTGACCCTTAGCTACACCAGTGGAAGGCGAAACCCTATCAATATGATATTTTAGTTTACTTTCCCTGTTTCGAAAGATTTCCACACGTTTGCAATAGACCTCAGTAGTTCACACTTTCCCAATGCACAAATTAAAAAATGTGGAAGTTGTAAGTAGTACGTACCTAAAGTAGAAAAATGTCACAGTAGAAGCAATATTCCCGGATAGTTTAGATTTCCTGCAGGTGTCTTCAAGTATTTGACCCATATTTATAACATGCGAAGTTGTCCGGCAGGGTTCAATTGATAATACGACTAGAAGTCTACAGTCGGTTCTAGTTGGTGCTAAAAGGATTTTTGAAGATTTGGAATCATAACAGTTCCACATGATTTTAGACGCTTCCCATTCCATTTTCAGAGTATATGCTCCCTTTTAGGTGTTGGATTTGTATACAGATCAGCAACGTTTCTTCAGCTGGCAGTAATTTCATTACCAGGAAATCAGAGGCAATCGGGTTGCACGTTTGAACAATCGATGAGATGTTACAATGCTATGAAACCGCCTCACTTGATGCTTGATTGGAATCAGTATCGTCATATATGTTCGAGGAAAAACTGTCTATATCGAACAAAAAGACAGGGGGAAAATTACGGCATTCGATACGATTCAAAATTTAAAAATATTTTCATATAAACTCTATTGAAATATTTGTAATTTCGTTCGATAACGAGTGCTGTAACTTGGCCCCAGTTTTCGAGAAGAAAAAACTACCCAAAAAATTTCCAACAGTATTATATCTCTTAGAAACTCCTCAGTATAAACTTTTCCTGAGCTAAGGTTTCGTTATTGCTTGCTCCTCTTAAGATTTTCTATAAAATGTTGTTGTTGAAGTTTGTTAGCTAAATTCAAAATCTTTTGGGTTGAGGTCTAGTGATGAGTTCCATAAACGGGAACGAAATGCATACAGACAATATGCATTATAAAAAAAACAGCAAAATTTCAAATAAAATTTTCACTATTTCATATTTCTCTACAAAGTTCTGGTGCTAGTAATAAAAAAAATATATAAACGAATAAGTTGTTTTTTTTTATATTTATCGGTCTGTATCAAGGCGAATTGATTTCCAGGTAATATCAGGATTACAAAAACAATGACAAATACAACAATGAAAAAAACAACATGGGCTGTAGTTCATCCAAAACTTCAAAAATATAATTTCTTTAACATAATAATAATAAAAATTATTCACATAAATTTGAAAATATTTCTCCACGGCAGCTACCACTAACAAAATTTTCATCGTTTAGCACTTTTCACAAGTTTTTAATAGTTTTCTCAATTTTTTTAGATTTGTTTTCACAGAATTTTTTTAATAAAATATTTTTCATATTGAAATTTTTTTACATTTTCTTTTAATTTCTCTTTCGTAAAAAATTTTTGAAGTTTCGGATGAACTTTAATTTGAAAAAAAAAAATAGCTCAGCTGCATTTCCGCTACTACCTTGTAAATGTGCCTTGGTCTGTATAGTTAGGCATATTTTTTCATCTCTGTTTTTAATTTCGAAAAAGGTCTAATGCTTTCAAGGAAATTATTTGACTTTGAAGTCTGGCATTTTTTTTAATATTTGTTTATTTAATAAAAAAAATTGTTAAAAAAAACTCATATACTAAATATTATGACAAATTGGCTACAACATTCATGTTTTGAGCAATGTTCAACATCTAAGGAAATTATGTTCTAACAATAATTAACAAACGAAATACAAGATAATAAATATTCAACACGAAATAAAAAAACATAAATGATATTAAAGAAAAAATAAATTATTAATATGTTCAGCAACGGATTTATATATAAATTAGCAAAAGCTTTTTTAAATCTAATACAATACATAATAGTAAAAATAACATTGTACAAAACAGACAAAATAACAAGGTTATGGGTGGGTGGGATACATAGATACTCAATACTAAAAGTACATAGGTACTTGAATATTACAAAGTTTTATTTTTGAAATTAGGGATATAAAACTAGTCTATATGAAAAGAAAAGCATGTGTGGGTTATAAAATTAGCTCAACTTGGAATAAGAAAATAGAAGGTAATCCTTAAAGCAAAAATAGATAGATTGCTAAGAATTTAGTCATATCGAGCTTTTTCTTCAATAGAGTCATAACCACGGTAACAAGAAATATGCTCTAAAAAAACCTTAGCCCGTTCAAATTATAAATATAGAAAAAAAACTTGTTTTGCAGATAATTAGCAGTTTTGAATTTACCAAGTACTTAATGGAAAAAGAAAAGTTCATTCTCTCTCAAAAGTTGTTTATAAAAGATATTTAGAAATTTTGTTTTATATATAACTCACCTCGCTAAAGATATTTGACTCCTTACTTAAAAAGAGATCAGATGAGTACTCTAAACCTTGTATACAGATAATATACTAATAACGATTTATTGTGCACAATAATAAAAATTGTCCCAATCGAATGTGTTGCAGCCACATGATTGCCCCATATTTTTAGTTCCTTTTGCTGCAAATACACAGAGAAAAAACTGCCTCATAGAATCAAGAAGATTTTCTCTATGAACCGTTTTTAGGCTAAGGGGTATCTCAGCAAAAAGAAGCGAAGATTTTTTCATAGAGATTCCTTATTGTTTTTATGTGGTAAATCTTATTAATTTTATCAAAAAGAAAATCACATAAACAGGGGTGTTCTGTAAATCGCACGTTTTGAAATCGCCTAATTTCCAGGCCAAAGCTCAATTAAAAAGGTGACTAATTGCAGCTTTTTAAATGGTTTTAGTGTTCTACTTGTTTAATATATTTTATACGAACTTAAATTTGAATGCACTAAATCGTCCGATCAGCAGAACACTGTTTTCGATTTTGGAAATCGCACGATTTCAAAACGCGTGGTTTACAGAACACCCCTGAAAATCAAGAAGAAATCTTATTATTCACAACTTTTTTTACTCAATTTCCGATATTTTTGGCACAAAAAAAACAATCCATAGAGAAAAACTTCTTGATTCTATTAGGTTTTCTTATAAATTGTAAACTATAGGGATTTCTTATTGATTTTATTAGCTTGCCTTATTAATTTTTTTAAAAAGGTTTTCTTCTTGATTTTATTAGGCTATCTTATTGATTTTTTCAATGAGGTTTTCTTCCTGATTTTAGTAGGTTCCTATATGATTATATGTAAAGCATAGCCACGCAAAATTTAATTTGCAAGCCCATGGGGTTGCGCAGTCGACGTTATGGTGACACACGTATACCTCGTAGGTAGTATGTGTGATGTTGTGTGTTTGGCTGTTCCGTTGCTGTACGTCAGCTACTTCGGAAAAAGTGTGTGTGATGTTGTGTGTTGGGCTGTTTCGTTGTTGTTGCTATGGCCAAACAAAGCGAGTCATTTGACTCGAACTGCAAAAAGAACAACAAACACACATAAAAAGCAGAAAGAACATACACATGCACACAAAAGCGCTCAGTCACGTTTGGGCGCTCTGGCGTAAAGCATCTTATTGATTTTTTTAATAAGGAAATCTTCTTGATTTTATTTATGCTATTTATATAAATAGACATACAGAAAATTTTTTTCATGATCTTTTTCATTTTTGTATAAGAACGTTTGCACAATAATTTCAATTTTTATTCAGGCTGCTTGTTAGTATATTGGTTAAAGTGCTTGTCTATTGCTGGTTCAATACTTGGTGAGTAAGTTAGTTAAGAATATAACATAATGTGTATGTATGTATGTATAAATAAATAACGTCTACAATATACTACATACATACATACATACATATGTATTTATATTGTATAGAATTTAAATGAATATACATAAGTACAGAGAATAAAGACGCAGTCTTTTTTTTATTTTTTATTGAAAAAATCAATAAGATAACCTCATAAAAACTACAAGATTTCTTCTTGATTTTTTCAAAAAGGTTTTCTCTATGAAATTAATATTATTGAAAAAAAACAGATATATCTTATTAATGTTGTTCTATTTTATAAGGTATTTACTAGGCACTGTTTTCTCTGTTTAGTTTTCTATTAAAAAGACATATTTTTGGTCTGTTTTATTTTGCACGTGAAGATGCTGTATTCGCTTAAAAGAAATGAAATTGCCTCTGATTTGTATATTTTCTACTCATTAAATATACAAAGCAGATGCAAAATGCAAAAACTAAATATACGAGTTAAATATTTGCTCTCAGTTCCATTTTAAGGTTTCAAATAAGTTATAATTACACATAAATTATGTACTTACGAAAACACTTGGTGAACGCAAAATTTTAAATTAATTTAAAAAATTTTCACGTATTAGCTACTTTGATTGCCGCTCGAGGACACAATAAATAATATTGGTGCATTTTTAAACATTTTTATTGGGGTTATGGTTGTCTATCAGCCGTTCACACGACTGCCGCACCAGAGTTGCATTTGATTGCGGCAAATCATCACAATATTGTTCTCGATTGTCGTATCGGACAATAAATTGTGAAATCGCACGATTGTGATATAAAAGGGACCAATAATTGGTGCATTGCGGCAATCGTGTGATCCTAATTTTATAGCGAAAAGTTGGAGTATTTAAATCTGCTTCAGAAATCGTCGTTGTAGGACTTTGCATGAAAGTGCTGAATATGTACATACATGATTTTCAATGTCTATCCACCTAGGCAATTTCATGGGACACAGTTTTTTCGCCTCTACTGTTATTGTAGCAGTTTGTTGGCCAATATCGAGCTTTTACTGTATAATATATGTACAGTACGGGCTGGCCCAAATTTTTATTTCCAGAATTCATTCTCCAAACAACAAGTGGGTGGTGGCTATACTTTTCCTTTCCTTTTAACTTTCTTCTAAATAACATATGAGAGCAAAAAAAATACAATAAAATTTGATTACTCATGGGCACAATATATGTATTGATGTTTTTCTTTTTTTTCCTCTTTTTCTGTGGCATTTTCACATAAAAAACGTTGCGGCTAAAAAATTTCCATAAATTAAATTAATTAAAATCTTTAGAGTCTTTAGAACTAACAAAAAAAAAATACGGCCGATGACAATCAAAACATTGTTCATATATACAATCAGTGAAGAAAAAAATGTTGCTGGTCGAGTGATGGCAGTTCAGTCATTGTGTGACTGTTAGAACATGTGTCTACTATTTGTTGCAATAAAAATTCAACATGCAATACAAATGTTTTCAGTTTTTCTTACTGATCCTCACATTTCATTTTACAAGTTTTTTTTGTATGCTTTTTTTGGTGTTTAATATTGTAACTTGTACCAGCAGTAATTGCAAGCAGATCTATTTGTAGTTTTAGGAGTCGAATATTCAAGGGATGTACATAAATACATACAAACATTAAGTTAAAAAAGATTAAAACGACACGTGTCTTTGGTACTTTTTTTGTTGGGATTTTGTTCAGTCAGACATTTTCTCTCATGTTAAACATTTTGTTTTACATTTTGTCTCCCACAATTTTTATATGCAAAAGAAAAGGAGGGAAAAAAACTCTGACTAAAATCAACCTACAAAAATCCTCCATTTAAACAAATAAATAAACAAACAGACAGGAATGAACAAAAACAAAATGAGAAAAAATTTTACAATTAAACAAAATGAAAAACACATGTTTTACATTGCTATTGTATTTTTACGAGTTTTTTTTTTTTATTTGTTGCACAGAAGTACATATTTGTGTTCTTTTTTCCTCCTTGTTAAAAAGAAGCCAAAAATGTACGAGTATTGGAAAAAAACCCAACAGAAAGTATTCATCTGCATACTACGTACTCGTATGTACATTAATTTGAATTAAAAAAAAAACAACACCAAAAGTAAATAAAGAATATATTCGTATTTGTCTACATACATATGTAAAATGTAAATAAAGTATCTCTAAGTACTTGAAAATAAGTTAATGAGAATATAAAATTATTTTCAATGGATCTTTTTAATTCACTACCACGAGCATGACTGTGTGGTTCTGCTTTGTTTTCCATTCTAAAGAATTAAATTATTTGTAAAAAGTGGGAGTTTTCCTTCTTATTTTTGTGGAAATTGATGATACCGCCAGGTAACGCCCATCCGACATAAGTAAGAGGAAACTTGAAAGCAGAAGTTTTATGATCTATTTGAAGTATTTTTAGTTCACTTAATTTTTTTCTTCTCATAAAGGGGTTTTCCATAAAGGCAGACAATCTACAGCGAACTTGTTGTTTTATTGGCGGCATCTGCGTAAATCTGAATTTTTACCCGACGCAACCCAGCTAGCATTTTGTATCATAACCGAATCTTTTCCTAATCAGCTTGACGGTAAAACTAACCGCATATGAACTCATTTTTCGATAATAAATGATACTACCGTTGTGACTAAATGGTACCCTGCAGATGAATCACACCAAAGAATCATTTATGATACGATTTGCTTATTCATATTTGAGCAATTTACTGATAATATTATATCATTAAATCATCTTTTTGCTGTTTCATTGCATTTTGTTCCTATATTTTCAAGAAATAAATATTTGATCATATAGATGAATCATAAGTGAATACCTTTTCAATCGCCCAAGCGATAAATCAGTTTTTAATCATCTAAAGTGATCAGACGAGAATCATATAAGAGATATCTGTAAAAAATTATCACCCAAATGCTAGCTGGGAAAGAAGGATCTTTGTTGTATTTATCAGCCTATGTATTTATGTATGTGTGTTCCTTTGCGGCAATATATCCCAGCTAGCATTTTGTATCACAATCGAATAAACTTGACGGGAAAAATAACCGCATTTGAGCTCATTTTTCGATCATAAATGATGATACTCCTGTTGTGAGAAAATGGTAACCCACAGATGAATCATACCAAAAAATAATTTATGATACGATTTGGTGATTAATTTTTGAGCAATTTCCTGGTAGTATTAAATCATCAAATCACCTTTTTCCGGTTTCTTTGTATTTTGTTCCTCTATTTTCAAGAAATCATTAATTTATCATATAGATGAATCATAAGTGAATCCTTTTTCAAGTGATTAAGCATCAAAAGTGAACTGAGGAGAATCATATAAGAGATATCTGCAAAAAATAATCACTCAAATGCTAGCGTGTATCGATTTTGATGATTCTTACATCAATCGATTTGTCTTAGTCCTGGGAGATATGTTAGTAGTCAAAATTCAATATGGCGGCCAACAGACCCTATTTTGTAAATACGAAAAAGATAAAAAGTTGGCGATATATATCAAAATGGGTGTCATTCCACAGGTATTTTAAAATCATCTTTACGTTTCTGTTATGATTTTTCATTTCGAATCATTTAGAATATTTAACGGTTCAAACTAAGTCGCAGTCGGGTTTTTTGATTTTTTTGATTACTACTTGTTTATTTAATTTTTATAGCTATGCTATTTATTGCGCGATACAGCAGTTGGGACGTGAGTACGAAAATAAACGAAACAAATTGTTAGATTTTGTGTTGTTTCGTTCTTTGAAGTGAGTGAAACAAAAACAAAACAATGAGAACGATTGCTCAATTTTTTTTTTTTGGTTTGTTTATGCACATGAGCACAAACCAGAAAACACAGACAATCGGTTGTAAGCCGGCTAACAGCCGCCACTGGCCACGAAGAATACATTAATTTAACTGTACGCCGCTAGAAAAGAAAATAATGGGAAATAAATGGAAACGTTTTTAAATATTTGCAGAGAGTTTGACATCATCACATAATATAATTTTATTGCATTGTTATTTCACACATGCAATTTGTTTTATATAACCAGGGAAACCGCAAATATGCAATTGCATGTTTTTTCTTCTATGACGTATTAATGCAGGGGCAAGATATTTATCCGTTTCAGAACTTTTTATGAATTTTGGCATCGATTTGTTAGTGCATATTTTTGCATATTTTACCCTTTAAAGCATATTTTTGGATATATCAGTCATACACGAATATTTTTTAGCATATTTTCTAATTTTTAGAGCATAATTTACGCTTTTAGGGCATATTTTTATAGTTAATAAATTTTTTATATCCTAATATGCTTACAAGCTTATGTGTTGGTCAACATTTTTATTTTTATTTTTGGCCATCTAAATCTCATTTCCAATATTCCATGCGCATATTATATATTACGCATTTATTATGGACGTTAGTTTTAATAAAAATTCGGTTTGCTAGTTGTGACGAACTCTGGCTCCAGTAGAAGTTGGAGGAACATTGTCAATGTATAAAAGTTCACTTAGATGTGACAGGCAATGATGTTTATTTGACGTTATTATGGACGTTAGTTTTAATAAAAATTTTGCTAGTTGTGACGAACTCTGGCTCGAGTAGAAGTTGGAGGAACATTGTCAATGTATAAAAGTTCACTTAGATGTGACAGGCAATGATGTTTATTTGAAAATCTAGGTCAATATTTCGTTGTTTATTGCTATAAAATTATAAATAAAAATCTTGTCTAATTTATCCAAAATTTTTACGAGTATCCAAAAATAATTAGTTTGTGTTAATTGGTTTAGTCAAAATTTGTATGGCAATTTTGTTTTAACGTGCACTTGAAACCCAAAATATGGTTTTTAATACCGCAGCTATTCTTTGTTATTTTTAATTGTTTCTTTTCTTTTGTTCATTTTATTTTTGTCTTATTTTATATGAAAATATTGTTAAAATTTTTAATTAAAAATACATTTTCATTCGCAATTAACCAATTTATTTTATTTTTAAGAACATATTTTTTGAGTTTTCAGTGCATATTTTAAAGTTTTTAGTGCATATTCAATGCGCATAAAACATTTTTTTAGAGCATATTTCTGGTTTCCCTGTATATAACTAAGCAGCATAGCTTTAACCGGGTGTCCTAAGACACCTCTCTTCTTTTTTATTCTTATTTTTTAATATTCTCTCATATAGTCACTTTTTATTTTTCGGAGCTGCATTTGGTCCAAATATTTATTTTTTCTGTGTACTTCAGAGACGAATGGGACAACTTTTCTTACACACACAACTATAGTTGTATATTTTACATCACTGCCCTAGACTCATTTGGATCTTCCTCTATACCTAACCCGGCAGCAGGAACACCTTCATCGGTACGACTTGCTCGACATCTCTGTGGATGCTTGTTGGCTTGTACTTTGAAAGTGGTGAGAGAACGCTACATGGTTGCTCGATTTGATTGCAAAATCGCAATTAGTTTCTGAAATGTTTTTCGTAAAAAAGCTGCAGAAGCCGTGTTGTTCAGGTATCAGTCTATTTATGAAATGAAATGGCAACAACAACAGCTGTTAAAATGGCGCACATATCAAGTAGTATTGCCAACTTAAAACACACTCACTGTCTCGTAATGAATTTATTGATTCAAAAGGGAGATTTTTTTCTTTAAAATAAAACTCAATATGGCTTGACCGATTTGAATACTTGTTTATTTCTCCATTTGCTTGCTTCAATACAGGGCTGCTTTAAAAAAATAATAGAATAATAGGTTATATTGTAAGGAAATGCTAAAAAATAATATCAAATAATTATAGTAAGGACTACGATTGCATAGATTTGATTAATTATGCCACTTTCAGTCACGTAAGAGTCGTTAATGTACTTGTCAGTTAAATTAAATTACGAGTACTTTTACTGCGTGTAGTACTAAGGAAGTTTTGCTGAATCCAAAAAAAAATCCAAGCGCCAATTAATCCTTAAACGCACTTGAAGGTTTTACTAATTTCCTCTCCTTTCTAGCTTTGGTATATTCCTATACTTATAGTTGGCGAATATATTTGTAGAACATTTTATATCGCGGAATTCCTATTTGGAGTAGTACTTTTTATATCCTTTTATCGAAAGGCTATCAAATGACTAGTACCCTGCAAATAACACGACTAGTCCATACATGCATGTAAAAGACAAGGACTATTACAAAACTAGTCCAAATGTATGGATAAAACATGGTCGATTTAACATTCCGATGTCCTAGGGATGGACCACATGGTCCATATTTGCACTACATCGGACCACCCCCAAAACTACGCCATATGGAATAGTTATAGACTACTCGTATACAATTTGTAAGTGTCTAAGAAGAACGATCATAATCGTTTAAACACGGACACATCTCATACAGCATTGAATGGTTGTGAGAAAACGACATGATCCATGGCTGCATTATATGGGACCATGTTGTAACTAGTCTGTTCCATGTAGAGACCAATATTATTTGCGGGGTACTGGCAAGATTTAGAATGCTTGAAATATTGCGCATAATATTTTAAACAAAAATTTTAAATAATTCATTCATATAACTAATTTGTAAGGATTTCCGGGTTTGCTATGCCGACTTAAAATGGGTCGCTCTCTCTATCTCTCTCGTTAAAATCTTGTTATTTTGGAAAAAGTTTCTGTACATATTTTGTGTACTGCAGTGTGCGTTTCAGTGCAATCCAAATACCACGATTTCTACATTTTAGAAAATTTAGACGACTTCTGCTGCTAGGAATACAACTACGACGAACGACGACGAACATCTGTAAGAATTCGCTGTGTAAATTCGTCCTACACAGCAAAAAAAATATGATAAGTTTTGTTTTGTTCTACTGTGTAATTCGAAACGAAAGAAAACGCTTTCGAATTTGTATGTTTATAGCATGTAAATTCGAAAGCATTTTCTTTCGAATCGAATTGCAGAGTATACCCCCTGGTTTTCGAAACTGATATCAAGTTTTACGATTTTTTATATTTGGTTTGATGAATTTATAGTAAATTATTTTAATAAAAAAAATATGTTTTTTGCATTCTATTGAAATTTAACGAATTTTGGTTTTTAGTTTTACGAATTTTGTGGTAGGCCCTGTTTCAGTAAAAATATTCCCCCTTATTGTGGTTGGCGGTTTTGTGGCGAAATTCAGGTGTTTTGTACTAGATTAAACAAATCTAGCTTGTTTTCTTTAATCAACTAGAAATAGAAGAATTTGAAGTCGAAAAAATCCAACCACTAAAGGCTCATTATTTGATTTTAGGAATTGAATACAAGACAAAGTTTTTTTTTTGAAAAATTTATTTTTACTGTTTGTGCAAAGAAAGAGAAATTTGATTTTTCGTCGTTCGGCGGCTTAAGAAATAGAAATAAATTTTTTGGAGATTTCGCGGAATATAGCGAGGGAACATATTCGACCTTCTGTTGATTCGCTAACACATTCTTAACTTTGGTAATGGTGTGAAAGCTCTATTAAATATTTATTTTAGAGATTCTAATATTGTATTCATCTATAAAAGATATTTGAATTTCTAAGTGATTTGTTTATTCGAAATATATTTTAATAACAGACATTTATAACACAACATGAAGAATGCCTCAAATTAAAATATAAATACGGTAGCTGTTTGTTAACAAGAAAATATGTTTGTATGTATGTATGTTTTTTTTTCAAAATGTGTGAATAACATTTGTCATTTTTTGAAAATAATAAATAAACAAATGTAAAAATTAACAATTTAAAACAATGAACGATGTCAACAACTGCGAATGCAGACGAGACAACAAATTTCTTGACAAGATTTCTATTTTAATTTACTTAAAATTAAACTAAAAGAAAGACACAATGCCGAAGCGACAGTTGTTGTAGTTGTGTTATCGTTGTTGTTTAAAAGTAATTAATTTAATAATTTCGAAGAGAAAATATGCACAGACCAAACAAACTGTGATCTGTACGTTGGAATAAATTTGATTTTAAGTGTTTAAGATTGACAAATGAAAATTTAATGTTGTATATAAAGTATTTGGAAACACAACTATAGACACATTTGGGGAAGGGAAACAAATTTTGAAATTTCCTAAAATCAGCATTTTTACCATAAACGTTTTTCGTATTGGTAAAGATGTTTGTAAGATATTAACGAAATTCTGCTATATGGAGGAAGTTGTCTGGTCCAAAGATTACAAATTTGGAAAATTTTTTATGATTTAGTGTGTACACGGAAACAATTGTAGATTCCCCGCGAATATGGTTGTAAAATTATATTTTTTATATTATCAAAAATAATCAAGTGAACGTGATTATGGCCATGAAGCTAGGTTTATCTATCTTGGATTAATAAATGAAATGAAAATTAACATTGAATTTTCTTCAAAAAAAAAGGAGGAGGTTAACAATTCGTCTCAATTTTTTTTTAGGTGTGTAACTTCATAACTTGATACATTTTAGACCGATTATAAATTTTTTGTTTTTGCTGTCTGAGAGGGTATAGCTTCCCATTGGGCGGGGACACGCCCACAACTTTTTTATATAATTTTGTGCTATTCTACATATTTGATTGCTGCGAAACCTATAAAACACCTTTGGTTCTTCTAATTACGAAACTTACCACACACCTTGAGCTCTAAAATATACACAATCCTCTATTTAATAAAATGGGCGGAGTCACGCCCATTAAAATTTAATATTTTATTTTAAATGGTTCTACTTAACCGATTTTTACAAGACTTAACACAAACCCTGAGCTCTGAAAAACATATAGGCCGACTTCCTAAACGCAAGTTGCAATGCATATTTAAAATCCATACACTTCAAATCCCGCATCATTTTTATTTTGAATGCAAACATATGTATGAGTTGCATAGCGACGTTCCTAAGTGCCGATAAAATGCAAAAACTGTCTCTGCAACGCAAGGTTGCACTTAAGACATACTCATATTTTTTTAATTATGCATTGCAACTTGCGTTTAGGAAGTCAGCCATAATATTGAAGTTTAAAAATGGGCGGAGGCACGCCTATTTAAACTGAATTTTATACTTCACGTGCTTTGCATTGAAGTCGTTTTTTTTTCGGAAAGAATTATATTAACTCTATTACATAAACTACTTTCGACAACTTCGTTCGTTACCCACTTGCCCTGAGATTCGATAAAAAAAAAACAAATGCTCACTAAAGCGAAGAAATTTCGAAAGAAAAATTTTTCGATATTTGTTCGCAAATCTAAAAAATTCGAATCTTCGCTAAAGCTTCGAATCTCGAACTTTTCTCGATAGTTTTTCAAATGTGTGACACTAGCCGAGTGGATGTGTGGTAGCCTGTTAGTCTGGAGGTACCCAGTTCAAACCATGACATTACTGTAAGTAAAAAAATAAAATAAGAACACATACTTACACATTATGCAATAACTGAACAGAAACAAATTTGACGAATGTTCGCTGTAGCCAACAATTCTCGAAACATTCTCGTTAAAACAAAGTTTAGCAACAAGAAACAATTTGTTTCTCTTAATTTTTTATTTTTCTTGCATGCACAACAAAAGAGGAATACAGTTTTTTTCGATTTAGAAGCAATGAAATCTATTGCTAATGATATTGCTAAAGGTTCGCTATTGATTCTTGAGCGAAACATCGAAATCGAAAGATTTGCTGCCACAAACTGAGCGACAAGTGAGCTCTAGCAGCACTTGCTCTTTCCGTTTACGATAGTCGTTCTCGAGTATTTTTTCCAAGAAATGTTTACGCAACATTCGAATGCGATATTGTTTACGAATGTTTTGATTAGCTGGGGATAGATAGCCTAGTGGATGTGTGGTAGTCTGTTAAAATGGATGTTCGTTCCATGTTCAAATAAAAAAAAATATAGAAGAAGTAAGTTAAAATAAATAAAATAAATTAAAAAATAAAATTACTTTTTTACTTTTTCTGCTGCCTTTTTGCGATATCGAAATTAGTTCGATATTCTCCCACTTTTGATATTGCCAGCGAAACTTCGAAATTGAATGGTTTTTTGGGGCAAAACTGAGCGTCAGGTGAACTTTTCATTCTTGAGTGTCACTCTCGATAGATTTACACGAAAAATGTTCTTGAAATATTCGAAATCGATATCAATAACGAAAGTCTTGGTCAACTGGGTAGTTACTTACACAGTTCTTCCACTGACTGACTCCTTGTTGTAATTGTATTTTGATGGCGATAAGATTCATACTTTTGGATGTTTTGATGTTTGAACAATGCAAGAGAGTAAATATTATTGGGAAATTGTAAAAAACAAGGTTTTTCAAAATTTGTCTCTTATAACATTGTTCGCCGCGGCCTTGCTTCAGTTATACATCTGTTCTTTTTTAATTACCGCCGTTGTTTAAAATATTCCTCCTTTGTTCCTAGATTAAAGAACAAATGTTGCGATATTTTTTAATCTATTACAAAATTGTCGTAGTCAGAGTGGAAATACACCAACTACGATATCTAAAGTAATTATTATTGTTATTCATTCATTCAACCATTTTTCTTTATTAAAATAAAATATAAATTTGTTTTTTTCAATTAACTATTTGGTTGATTTTTAAACAGTACTCAACTAAAATCAATCATTTATAAATTAGATCGAAATATGCGCCAATTTTCGTTGAAGTTGTTACGAGTATTACATTTTTGGAGTTTTTGTGTAAAGATTTATAAATTCTTAAACCTTTTAAAATTTTTAATAGTAGGTCTTCTGATGGATTTTTAGTAAAAGTTTTATTCAAACTTCTTATTTCAAACCAAATTTCAATTATTGAATTGTTTAATTCAAAATAAATGTTTTAATTTTTTTTTGTTGGAAAACATACGACATTTTCAATTATTATTTTTTTAATCAAAAATTAAAATTCCATTAATTAATATAAAATGAAGTTTTAAAATGCCTTGTAATTTTGATAATTGAGATCATTATTATGGCAATAGGCGTAAAATTTAAAAACTATTTAACTGATTAAACTTTTTCCTCGTATTTTTACGATATGAAGTTAGAACTAAGTTCACTTGCTGTGCGGCTTATGCTCGGAGCACACTGACCTTAAAAAAAAAAAAAACTTTCAGGTTTTTTTTAGGATCATCATTCCATTAAGCCAAATGATAATAAATTTTCTAATTCTTTTTTTTTTTTTTTTTTTGTACACATCATATAATTGTCCTTTTGCTCTCGTCATCATCATCATCATCATCATCATCATCATCATCATCATCATCATCACATTTAATTTACATAACAACAGCAGTAACAACATACAATTCTAGTATTAATTAAAAGTTTTAACAATTTTCATGTTTTATATTTGTTTACAATTCTCATATTTATGTAGCTTTTAATTTTCCTCCCGTTATATTTTATTTTTCTAATTCATATCAAACAAGTCGAGAGTTCTACATGCGGCAGATGCCGAATTTTATGTAGTCGTATCCTTTCCCTGTATAAAAGATGTGTTTTATTTAAGACGGGAGATTAAAACATAAAAATGCTTAATTAAAAACTACTCGTATTTCCAAGCTACCTAAAATAAGCAAATAAAATAATTGAAATTTATTTGCTGGTGGTTAATCAACCAAGTCATCAGTAGACTTCAACCATATGTATATAGATATGCTTAACCACCAGCAAATAATTTTCAATTATTGTATGTACACTTCTGACAATATGACAAATAATAAATTTCTTCACAAGCAAATAAAATTAACCGAAAAAATAATAATAATAATAATTTCTGTCTTGTTTTTTATTTATATATTTCTTATTAAAAAATTAACAAATGACGTAGCGGAAAACATACTAATGTTCAATTATAGTTAGAACTAATTAGGTACAGGTATTTGATAAAAAATAGAAAAATTTAAATTTTAAATCATTCGTATAAAAAAAGAAGAGAGGTAGGTGTCTTAGGACGCCCTGTTAGAGATATGCTGCTTAGCTATGGATATATAAACCAATTTCATGTGTTAAATAACAATGCAATAAAATTATTTTATATGATGATGTCAAATTCGCCGCAAATATTTCAAAATGTTTCCATTTTATTCCCATTACTTTATTTTCTAGCTGCGCATGAATAAATTAATGGGCCTTATTACGAGTGTCGTATGACGACTTCGACTACGACGATTTTGTATTAGATTATTGCAAAATTTTTTCTTTAATCTAGTACAAAATTGTCGTAGTCGAATACGGCACTCGTAATTAGGCCCAATGTATTGTTTGTGCTCATGTGCAAAAATAATACAAAACCAAACTGAGCAATCGTTCTCATTGTTTTTTTTTTTTTTTTGTTTTGTTTCGTTTATTTCCGTACTCTGGTTTTTAGTACAAAGAAATCAGAACACTTTGGTCCTAGATTAAAGAAAAACTGTTGAAGTCTTCTGTAATCGATTAAAAAAAGTTCGTAGTCCTATTGATGATTGATTATGTGGTTTAAAAAAGGAACAAGTATTTTTCTCAATTTTTTTTTAAATACCCAAAACCCTACACGTTTCCCGACTACAACCACGGCAACAGCGAAAACCTTAAAATACCTCGGCGAGTTAAAATTTATTTTTCTCCTAGGTACACGAATTATAGTTTTTCTCTATAAATATCCAATAATCCCAGAAGTTCCCCGAGCACCGGCAGAAAGGAAAATGTTTGTTTTAACATTTTTTAACGCACTAATAATTCCAAATTATTGTTTTACTTATTCAATAAAGTTTTTTTTATTAAAACTAAATTAAAATTGATTATTTGCGGGTTTAAGTGGATGCTATGCGCATTTCACTGTTGCTAATGCAGATCATCAGATAACCTTTACCCAAAAATTTCTTAGAGCAACTAAAGTTATTATGCTAAACTTTCATTTAAACGAATGAGAAGCTCAACAACTATCTAAGTTGAAACAGGCACCAATCTATTCTTGAATAGCTGTTATTGTTATTTACATTTAATTTCTTTACATACTTCTTTCAACTACAATTCGAGATGAAAATAATTCAGCAATGGTAAAGTAAGATAATAAAAACCATGTTGATTATTGAGTTCTTGTTTTAACTTTAATATTAGTTGAATAGGACTTTAAACTAAAATAAATATACATATTATGCCTATATAGAAAAATATATTTCTTAAGCCACTGTGGTATTTTCACGTTTTCGGTGTTGCCGTGGTGGCGCTTGGGAAACTTCTGATATTTTTTTTGAAATTTTTAGGCAAAAAATATGTAGTGAATATCTAGAGAAAAATATCTTTTACATACATATCTTATTTCACCAATATTGGTGGCCTATTTATATCTAAAATTTTAAATTAGTTATTTCAACCAGAAAAATAATTTGTAGAACTAAATTACAACAACAATTTGCACTAAAATTTAAATTAACAGAATCCTTAAATTTTTTTTTGAACTGCAAACGTGACAATTTAAATTGGTTACATTAACCTGTGAAATTGTTCTCTATACTCGAGAGGATGTCTGAACGAGCCAAAAAGCCAAATCAGACCGATGTGTTTCATATTATCGTGAGTACCTGCCATTACGGCCTAATCTCACGGGTGGTATAAACACCGCCAAACCATCGCCCCCATGCACCCTTAGATAGCACCATGTGTCACTCCACGAGCACATAGGTTGCAATCTTTGAATATAGTTAGTCATCCCTGTACTATGTTCAAGTACCTTGCTGATGTACTTAGAGCTGTCTAAACTCTTTTTTTCGTAATGACTTTGTCAAAACAGTACTATCTGTTGCATGGCACCTAGAATATTGTCTGGCTGACCGCGTTACGCCAATCACTAGCATTGATTTAACACTGGGAAGCCAAGACTATTCTCCCAGCGTTTTTGGTAGCAACCACAGCCACCACATACGATTCCCCAAGTTCTCACGCCGCAAGTGTAGTTACTTACACTCACGCGAGGTCTCCTAGAGAATACCTCACCATTGCCGGGACAGCTCAACCACTCATCAGAGCTGGACGCATGCCTGTGCCGCCAAATATCTAGTGCCTGGTCCACACTGATCAAAATCATCTCTTTAAATCCGTGGGGTAGGACGAACTCGACCTTTTAGCAAAGGATCCTGACGACCGCTACACACACCTAAACTACTAGAGCAGCTCGGCTGTCGGGCAACCGGCACCCGTGGAACCAGAAGCCTCTGGTCAGACTTTGAAGTTCCACCGGGAAAGGCTTCACCTCTATCGTGTTTTGAACTCAGGGGCAGTTCCAGGTAACGCTGCACTTGCTGACATAACAGCTATGTTTCCTTTCATAAATATGTGCACATCCTTTGCTCTGTTGCTAGAGATTGGGTAGTAACACATAAGATCTACATCCAAGGTACCAAAGGTAAGTCAACGGAAAAAGCCCCGTGATCTACTATAGATCCCCCTGGGGGAGGCCAAATCAGACAACAACATGGACACTAGGCGTATAACTTTTCTTACATTAACATGATGAAATGAATGAAAAAAAAAATTATGGTTGCCAAAAGAGTTCACGCAGAAACCATGTTATTATTTGATTGTGTAATTTTTTAACGAAAAAATTCAATATTTTATTAATTCTCCAAATTGATTGGGAGTGATTTTTAAAGTTTGTGTTTGGTTATATGCCTGATGTAACGCATAAGTAAGTTGCTATGCTCGTGATGGTGCATGATTGTCAGTAGAAAGTTATTCACGATTCCACACCCAAATAAAAATACTAGATACATATTATAGAAATTACAAACGGAACGACGAACTTATTTATACACGCTGTATTCAACTGCATTGACGGGGTATAGAAATGTAAACAAAATTGTATCCATATTTTATTTTTGTACAAGTATGTAAAATATTAATTTAACATTGAGTTGTTTTCACAGGGAGTGTGTGTTGTCTGTGTGCGTGTTTTCATTAAAGATTTTATATTGTTTCCAAGTTGTGTCCATTCATTTTATTTTATGTGAATTATTTTTTTTCATTATGCATTTGGTTCATCACGTTATGAAACCATCTTCAACCAACCATCCATCCATCGTGTTGTCTGTTTTTTTTTTGTGTGTCTAATATTTTTATATTTAAAAATTTGTGTTTTATTTTTTTTGTAGATTGGGCGTCATAGACTTGTTTAACAAGCAGCTAAATTGAATTTTGTGTTTTTATTACAATTTTTATTTATAAAGTTACATGTTTATAGAAGAAATTTTTAAGGTAATCTTGAAATTAGATAAAAAAAAATATTAATTGCTTGTTAAGTTTTAAATTAGTTGTTGAAATTCTATTAAATTAGTGAAATTGTAACAAAATCTTTCGAAAGTCGAGCCCTAACCGCTAAAATATCTCAAGCTTCAAAACACAAATTTTACATGACGAAATTTCGTCTTCCAATTTGTTCAGTATTTTGTTATGAAAATTTTAACGTAGCTACTAGTAATGTTGTTATGCAACGGCAAGGTTGTCATTAGATCCATAATGAGTGTATATAATACATCGTACCTCTTAAGTGAATGTCAGAATATCATCCTGCACTGGGTGCAAGGACATGGGCCTATGTAGGAAATTTAACACCAAACAAACTAGCAAAGAGAGGAACTATGCTTCAGTACGAAGACATTGACAACTTTTGCGGCATCCCTCTATATTCCTGCTACAAGAGTATAAATAATGCATTTTCGAAACTGTTAAAATTTTGGCATGATGAGTCAACGTTTTCCACAGCAAGAACACTATGACTATGAATCAATAGAAAAGGACCTTACTGTTACTTAAATTCCCACAAAACAAAGATATGTGACATAGTGAGATTTACCACAACATATTGTCTATTTGGCACCCATGCTGAAAGGATGGGATTCCCATATAATGACTACTTTTCAGGATGTTTAGTTGAAGAAGAGGAGTAGATTAAAGAACAAATCTGGTGGTGTTCTTTAATATATTCCAAAGACCTTGTAATCAAAATTGGAAATGCACCAACCACGTTAAAGAGGAATAACTCATATTCTATGTGTCTGCCCTCCTGTAGAAAATCAACGATTTCGCGCAGGGATATGCTCAATGGCCTTTCAGTGGTTCTAAATTAAAAAACAAAAAGTGTGGTGTTCTTTAATCTATTACAAAAATGTTGTAGTCAAAGTCTAAATACGCCAACTACGATAAGGAGGAATTACTCATCTCCTAAGTATCTGCCCTGCATTTGAAAAACAACTGTTTCACTCTTTAGGAAGGGAGGTTTTCAGCGTTTTATCTTGAGGACCTGTGCTCCTGTATTAGGATCAGTGTATAGTTCAATCGCTAACTGCAGCGAAAGAATTTTACTTAGCACGCTGATAAGTGGACCTTTCTCTAAACCTATTCTACTTTAAACGCCTTTTCCTTCTCTGAACTTCCCTTTTCTTTATTGTTTCTTTCTCTTTCTCTTTTCTCATACAGGCAATGCAATGTGACCTAAATTAAATCGACCCAAGTAAACCGAACAATTTTCTCTTTCCTTCGCAACGTGTTAACCTAACCTCACTTAACCTATTCAAGTTGTAGGTACCACCTCAATTCGTTGTGAAAAATTCATACTTGGGTCAATTTCCAACTGCATGCCGATAAGCAGACCTTTCGCTAAACCTCCCCTACTCTATCTCGCTCTTTTTCACAGAGGTAGTACAGTGGGACCTAAATTAAATCGACCCAAGTAAAGTGAACAGTTTTCTCTTTCCTCCGCAACAAGTAGAAAAGTTAACTAACCTATTCAAGTTATAGACAAGTTACGTCCCTTTTCACAATGTATGGTTAAGAATTAACATGAACTTTAACTGACAGTTCTTCATACAAAACTTGCAGTTAAAGTCTCTGTTATCTTTTAACCATACATTGTGAAAAGGTACGTTAAAGGCATATTTATATAAAGCAGACCCAACTCAAAATTCATACTTGAATGTCACAAATCTACTGATTTTTGCAGATGTCAAAAAATCTAATGAAAAATGTGTGTTGGCATCCAAGGAGCGGCCCTAACAGTTACCTATGTTTCAGAGACCTAGGCGAAGTAATGTCAGATAGTTTCAACTGCCCAGCTGACTACTTTCACTGCTTGGAATTTGTATATGACTCAGATGTCAACGCATATTTTTCAGTAAATTGCTTGACATTCCATGAATGAATTTTTCAATATGAAATTGAGGTGAGTCTACATTATATGATTTTCAACTCAAGTCGACCGTCCGCGTTGTGAAAACAGGGGTTACATTTTCTTTCTATTTCTATTTTTTTAATGGAAAACTTATTTAATTGTAACCTAGAAATGAAGTTAGCTTTTTTAATTCCCTATATTAATAAACAATTTAACCAATAAAAATTTAAACTGAAATTAACATTAAACTCAAAATTTAACAGCCTTTTGATGTTTTCGCTAGAAAACGTTCGTAGTGAACAATAATTTTATAAAGAGTAAAATGAATCAATTCCAATATTTTAAAATTTTGAAACAAAATGTAAAGCAAAGTGCCGATAAATTAAATATATTGGACAGATTGGCTTTCTATTGGGACAACGATCCAAAACACGGCTCACACGCTGCTTAAATGTGGCTCCTTCATAATTTTCCAAAATTACTGCAAACACCGAGGGGTCTTTCGTTTCGAATTACAGAGTAGTTCCATGGTACAGTCTCCAAATCTCAACATATTGAGCATATTTAAGAAGAACTTGTCCGCCCGTAAGCTCTATAAATCCTCTTTCAACACAGTGGATCAGTTGACGTAGGGAATAAGACATGAGTAGAGAACAACATAACTCCCGCATTGGACACCAATCTCGTGCAGTCAATGCTCCGAAGTTTGCAGCAGTGATAAAAGCAAAAGGTTTTTCTTCCAAGTACTAAAACTGTGTCTTATAATTTGACTGTCCGATTGTGCGTTTGACATGAAATGTTTTTAGTTATGATTTCTTTCTTTATTTTACAAATATTTTTGAATTTTTGGTTTTTTTAAGCTTCAAATCTGTATCAAATTTTTTTTTAATTATTTTCATTGAAGTGAAGAAAATCGGCATTTGAATAACTTCATGCCTAGCGTGCAATAATACCTTTAGGCCACTGTAAGTATAGTTTTGTTGAGTACTTGTTTTCAATCTCTGTTATATACTCAGTGTACACAAAACGTAATGGGATATGTTTTGAGGAGCGAGAATTTTTTTTTAATATCGAGATATCTTTCATTCCATGGGATGACTGGCATCACTTTTTTGTCACCCACTGTAATGGACAGTTATGCAATCAAAAGTAGGTATTTTACTTTAAAAATTGAGAGTTTATTTTTAATTTTTTACTGTGCGTATCGATGCACAGAAAAAAGTATTCACCAATTAATATTTTCAATTAAAAATTTAATTGATTCAATTAAATTTTTAATTGTATTTATTAATTTGAATGGAAAAATTTAATTAATATTATCAAATTGCTTATAAGTGAAAATTTAATTAATTTTTTAATTGATACTACAAATATTTTAATTAATATTACAAAATCATTCATATTACTTTTTTGTGTGTGATCTGTAATTATAATAATTTTATAATTATACTTTTCATTAACTTATATTAATTTTAGTTTACTTTTATCTTGCCAGTTCTAAGCAAAAAGAAAAAAATCCAGTCCATCATGAATGTCCCTTAATATTCTTTGCGCCCAGCAAACAAATATTTATGTAATTTTATCTAAATGATCGCACAGATACCACACATACTGATCTAATTGTGTCCAAAATAATTTCATTGTACGAAATTCATTTTTGAATTCTCAGATTCCCCCAACTCGGCCAATTTCCTTAAAGTGATTTATTCACATGTCCAATTGAATTGTTTTGCGCGTGCTTGATCACCCAAAAAATCGTTGAATGGAAACAATTATCTCCTTTCTTATTCCTTTTCCAACTCGTACGCGTACTGCTGCTGCAACTTGTTTGCTACTGATTGAATGCCAAAAAAGTATATAAAATAAACCAATCACAAAAAATAAAATAATGCTTTTTTTGACTCCTTGTTATTAAGGCAGCAAGGCAAAATCCTTTCAAAGATCATTTCACAATCATGCGCGGAAATCATTCAGATTTAAAAAGACAATTGATGTGCACATGATTGACATGCCATGGTCTCGAAATGGACATTTTTTGCTGCCTACCAAAATCGAACGGACTCTTTTTCGCAAACAATGGCTTAAAGCGTCCGGCATTTTCTGCATTTTGTATGCGAATGCACAAAAACTTCAACTTACTTGAATTTTTTCCAAGCTGCAACTAGAAACTAAACAAACCAACAAACACACTTCAAAAAAATAAATAAAAAGATGTGGTGACAATTCCCTAAACGACACACAAAGGCGCCATGTTAAACAGTAGATTACCTGCCTTCCTGACTTCGTTCGCAACCATTCATCCATTCGTCCATCCGTCCATCCATCCATCCGTCCATCAGTCAGTCAATTCAGTCTTAAGATGTTCAGGCGGTTATTGCTGACGAGAAGATGAATTTTGTGGCGTCTGATTGCCAATTGTTTGTTTTATTTTATTTTTATAGTATTTTGTTTCTTCCCGGCTTCTGTCTTTTTCGTTTGAATGATTGCTTTGCGCGCCAAAGTGCTTTTTTTTGTTTAAGTAAAACGAGTGCAAAACGCTGGCGCTAAATTGAGTTCAAATCGTTTAATAAAAAAAATAAAACAAAAGATCATTTTCCTTTATTTTATTGTGACTGTTTTTGTGAGAATATTATTATTTCACTTTGCGCATTTTTGCATTTTATTGTTGGTGTTCGTAAGGATAGAGAATGAATGGATGGATGGATGATGGTTGGTTGGTTGGTTGGTTGATTGCTTCCACGATGATCTACTTGTGACTGTTGCCTGTCTACATGGACTTATTGCCTTTTTTTGTGTCATATTCAAAGCGAGAATATGCGCATAATTTATGTTTCAAATTGATCGACAGATGATAATGATGTAATCAATTCATGATCAAGAATGAATATTTTGCTTTGTTTTTTGTTCCCTTATTAGACGAATTAATTTTTGAGTTTTATTATTGTGATCAAAGGCCATCTAATAATAATAAAAAAAAGCTCTTTTGAGCCAAATTTTATTATTAGAGGAAAAATATTTTTTTAGTTTCACCTGGAATTATTGGGCCTTATTACGAGTGTCGTATTTTGACTACTACTACGACCATTTTATACTAGATTAAAGGAAAAATGTTTCAATATTCTTTAGTCTAGTACAAAATCGTCGTAGTCGAAGTCGTAATACGACGCTCGTAATAAGGAACATTTACTTCTTAGGACTTCTTTGAATTTTTCCAAACAATAACTTTCTTGTATTCTACTCGTAGAGCATAAATTAATTAATGTGGGTGATGATAAATTCGAGTTTAACTAGCAGAGACAGAAACCAAAATTTCTAACAGCATTTTAAGCACATAACAGAAGACTGTTAGCTATTTAACAGCAGTCGCTAAATGGAACTGGAACGAGTTAGACAAAACAAAATTTTTTTTAATTGCTCCAAGGTGTATACCATTTTCATCTACTGATCGATCAGATATGCTCGTCACAAAACCTGGGGTCTAATCGTAGCTTTCGATAACAAGCTGATTCGATCACGTTTTTCTAGTTTGGGATTCTGGCATTCGAATTCGAACCATATTATTACACTAGCTGACCCCGGTCCGCGTTGCTGGCCCTAAGCAAACATTAGTGTTGTATATGGCATTGGTGGTACAATATGAAAATTGGATTTTGCCCACGAATAAACTAGATATTGCGCCATCTGTCGGACGAACTTCAAACTACACAGAAACACTCCTCACGCCCTATAGAGCATGTATATGAAGTTTGGTCAAAATCGGTGCAGTAGTTCTTGAGTTACGGTGCAAAAACACAAAAAAACTAGAAATTGCGCCATCTGTCGGACGAATCACTATTTCTGAAAGGGGCGTAGCATTTACCGGGGTAGAATATATATATAAACACGCACAGGTCTTTTACGAATATTTTGCGGGGTGGAAGGCGAAAATCTGTTGGGGCATTGAAGAGTTTACCCATAACAAATAAACGTACTTTTGTATTATATATAATAAGATTGTTCGATAGCGAATGCCATAATCTCAAACTGAAAAAACCTGAATCAGCACGTTATCGAAAGCGACGATTAGATCCCTGAATCGCAGGTTAATTATCAACTAGGTGTTCCATATTGTAAGTACTAAGTACCGTTGCATGATCATTGTCGTTATTTTCCATGCTTATGTGCTTTTTATATGTATTCGCTTCCACCTTTTCTCGCCTAAATATCAGCTGGTAACCAGATTAAGTACGAGGATGGGTCAATAATTCACTGACTTTTTGAAGAAGTACACTTTTTTGTATAAAAATATATTTTTTCTTTTAACTCTGAAGCTTAGTTCAAAGTTTCTCCAATTTTTTTTTGTTCTTTCCGAAAAATATGATTTGTCGAGGTCATCAAAATAGGCATTTTTTATATTTTTTCTTTAAGAGTCAGGCAATTAATGTCTACTACTATTATTAGGTGTTGCCTTCTTTAGGAAAGGGATAGTGATAGAGAAGACAGATGGTGAAGGAAGAGATGCAGGAAAGCTTCACTCTTGTACAACTCTGATCTTTTTTTCACGTTTCTTATAAGGCAGTGTTCCTGCGCCTCTGGTGTTAAATAGGCGTATTAAAGTTTTTCAAGCTGTGCTTAGTTGTAATTTTGTTTATTATTTTACTTCGCCGATAACTCTGATACACAATACCGATAAAGGAGCCGCTAAATCTAGAGAATAGGGTGAATAAGGGAGCCATTCGTAGCCTTATTCGTGGATTGATGCCCATGGAAACTGCAAATGTGTTTGTGGTCGATTGTTAGCAAACGCGGCACCCATTTTGCTGAAAGCTTTCTCATATCCAAGTGATCATTTAAACGTAAACCACTGAGTCTTGTGAGATGTCTATGGTTTCCACAATTTCTCTATTTTTCAATCTCGAATCGTCTAAAACCATATCGTAAATCAGTTGTTTCGGATGTAGATACATACCACAACTGGGCGTCCAAAATGTGGGGCTTGTACGGCCACAACGAATTCAGTAAACCGCTTTTTTACCATTGAAATTGATGGTGAAGAGTTCTCATAGTATAGGGTTATCCAATAAGCACTTGACAACTGTTTTTTTTTTTTCGGAGAACGTACGTCGCGTTAAATGGTCCATCGACTACAATTCTTCAGTCAGTTTGATCTTGTTTGGGTGTAAACCAAAATTCGCAAAAGTGGATTTGGCGATGTCCAGCTCTTGAGAACGCCGCGGTTGCACTAAATTTGTTATTGCTTGTCTACTAGGGCGAGAATAACGACCGAAAATTGAAGTTAACGCTCTTAAAGTTCCGGTCACGAATTGCGGTTGCACATTTTTATAATTTGTATACGCAAACAGTCGTAGTCGTATTTGAAATACGCCAACCACGATAAGGCAGAATAAAAAAAATTAAAACGCCAAAAAATTTATATTTTTGTTATTTTTCCGAAAGCCAGATATGCTGGGAATAAAACATGCTAGAAGTAAAGAAAATCTGTGCTAAAATTTAGATTTTATTTACATTTTTCAAGTATTGTGTAATACATTTATCAGTAACACACTTGCATCTTGTGGAATTAAAAAAATATAGCAATAATAGGAATATATGTACACAATGGCTCGAAACCCAGTGCTGAAATCAATATCCGTCCGTAACATTAGCTCATGCTGTAACTAGATTTTTCACTTTTATCATAATAAATACGTACATAGAGAAAAAACTGCCTCATAGAATCAAGAAAATTTTCTCTATGAACCGTTTTTAGGCTAAGGGGTATCCCAGCAGAAAGAAGCGAAGATTTTTTCATAGAGATTCCTTATTGTTTTCATGTGGTAAATCTTATTAATTTTATCAAGAAGAAAACCACATAAAATCAAGCAGAAATCTTATTATTCACAACTTTTTTTACTCAATTTCCTTTATTTTTGGCACCAAAAAACAATCCATAGAGAAAAACTTCTTGATTCTATTACGGTTTCTTATAAATTGTAAAATATAGGGATTTCTTATTGATTTTATTAGGTTGCCTTCTTGATTTTTTTAAAAAGGTTTTCTTCTTGATTTTAGTAGGTTCCTATATGATTATGTGTAAAGCATCTTATTGATTTTTTTAATAAGGAAATCTTCTTGATTTTATGAGGTGTCTTGTTATTTCGTTTCTATAAATAGACATAGAGACAATTTTTTTCATGATCTTTTTCATTTTTCTATAAGAATGTTTGCACAATAATTTCAATGGTTATTCAGGCTGCTTGTTAGCATATTGGTTAAAGTGCTTGTCTATAAGGTAGAAGTTTGCTGGTTCAATACTTGGTGAGTAAGTTAGTTAAGAATATAACCTAATGTGTATGTATGTATGTATAAATAAATAACATCTACAACATACTACATACATACATATATATGTATATGGTGTATAATTTAAATGAAAACATAAGTACAGAGAATAAAGACGCAATTTTTTTTGTTTTTTATTGAAAAAATCAATGAGATAACCTCATAAAAACTACAAGATTTCTTCTTGATTTTTTCAAAAAGGTTTTCTCTATGAAAGTAATAAGATGTCCTTATTGAAAAAACCCATGGAGATTTTTTATTAATTTTGTTTTATTTTATGAGGTATTTAGTAGGCACTGTTTTCTCTGTGTACATATTTTATATACCACTATCAGCATTTTATGAAATGAAAAATCTCAAAAACTAGACGTGATGGAAACAATCTGTGGTTTGGAGTTAGGACACAAAAGTCCATTAAAATCACATAATGAAGTTCTAGCTACCGACATTTTTTTACTTTTGCAGAACAGTGTAATTGGACGTAACATATTGCCTGTATGTTCGAAAGTGCTTCGCAAAGTAAATTCGTACATACATATGTACATTTACTCAAAGAACGTCATAACTTAGAAAAAACAGTTTTTCAGAAAACGAGTTTGAAGACAAGAAAAAAATTTTATTTTTCTCTAAAAAATTGAGTAAACAAGATATTTGTATAAAATTTTTGCACAAACGATATGATGATTAATTCTGCTGATTAACTCAAAAATTCAATTTTTGAGTTATCACGTTCTTTGAGTAAATGAGCGATATGTAGATGCATATACATACATACTTATGTATATCATTATGTTAGTAACATGCAAATTCGACATTATTTTCTTTCATTTTAACTCATAATGTAGAGCCTAGATGCAATTTGAATC
Organism: Tachina lurida; assembly: GCA_944452675.1. NCBI lineage: Eukaryota > Metazoa > Arthropoda > Insecta > Diptera > Tachinidae > Tachina > Tachina lurida. The sequence continues at coordinate 99,738,192 of OX101754.1, forward strand.
ACTCGATACTGAAAAAGATTTCAATGAATTAAAATAAAATAAAATTTTAATTGAAAACTTTATTATGTAAATCTATGTACAAACAAACATTATTATTGCATTTAGTGCTTTTAAGTGAGCGTACAGTTCGTTTTCCTCTGAAGAAGTTGGCATCACTGATAAGTACGAATATAAACAAATGAGTAAAAATAGAATTTAGGCTCAACTTCTCTCTGAATATAAATTTATTAAAAAAATATATTTATATAGTAACATGAAACCTTAAAGACATGCCCTCGTATTTTTTATATATTTTGTTGCAAAATACACTTTGCACTTGTAAAAAATTTAGCTACTAGAATGGCGATATAAATTTTTTTGCCACATAAAAGTGCAAGTTTTTAGTTCTTTTTTTCATCGGCCCTTCTAGTATTGCGTGATTAAACTACATATAGATAAATTACATATGCATATGTGCATATACATACAAATGTACATACACATTTATGCTTGAAAATGATAACAGCATAAGTCGACTTAAGACAAAAAAATATATGCTAGAGAGCTCTACAAACGAAGCTGAATATTTACGTAAGAACACCATCAGCCTTATGTATAAGAAAAAACTGGCATGAAGTTAGCATAAGTGATGACATTGAACTAGGCGCTAACGAGTTCCTCCATACAATTTGGACATTAAAAATAGGCGCCTAATGTAGTTTTAGCCCACTATTAAATTCTAGCGTGATTTTTCATGTAAAATTGTATGTAAAAGCTTTTTAAAATCATATTCAATTTTGCCACTTATGCTAACTTCTTGCCAGTTTTTTCTTATACATAAGGCCGCATTCCCCTAGCATATTTAATTATTAAAATATAGGAAACAAAACAATGTGCAGCTAAGTCTTAAAAATCATTTCAATATATTTTATTATAAGCACCAAATGATATTAAAAAGTACATTCTCATAAAATCTTGGATGCATTCGGTAACGTTTACTTTACGACAAAATTTTACTATTTTAATTTAAAAAAAAAAAGTTTATATGCCAAAAATATGTTTTCGACTTACGCTGTTATAGCTTGTGACCACAGATATTTATTTATTTTTTGGTAGTTTATCCGTTTATTTTTTTTATTTTAAAAAGATTTGCTGACAATTTCACACAAAAACCAGCCAATTTCCTAAATGACATTATCGCCAAAAAAAAAATTGTTTGCTTTTTTGCGTTCAGTAGTTTTGCCTCCCGTATTATTTTTATTGCAATTTTAGTCGGCTATGCTGGTGGGCATGAAATCCAAATACCATTGATGATGCTTTTGAGTCAGTCACGCTATGGAAAGGTTGTTTGTGCTTTAATTTTTCTTTGAGGAAGAATAAAATATTTGATTTTTTTTCTCACTAAACTAATCCAGAAACTAAAAACAAAAGACTACTGGTTCACTTGTGACAATGATCATGATCATGATGATGATGGCGTCCAAAGGAATAAATAAATAAATGAAATAAAGTGCAACACAAATTGTAGTCAGGTTCACAGTGTAAAGAAAAATTCTCTATTTTTTATTTGAAATTTTGAAAGGATGCTTTTTTAAATGGTTGTTAAGAAGTTGGTTGGTTGGCTTGACTTGTTGGTTCCATTCCTTTTGCCTTGGCTGATGTCAACTGAAATAACAATCATTGCGTTTCACTTACATGATCGTTGGAACGTGCAATCGTTGGCGCCAATAACGCCACCCAATAAATGCTCTTGACACAATAACAATAAAAGAAAAAAAAAAGCAAAACTTAAGATTATCTCGCCAGTTTTGAAAGTTTTGAAAACCCAAGCTGAAACGGACGAAACATTCAGCATTTATTTATTTCTTATTATTTATTTATTTTTATTTTTTCCTTTTAACCAAGAAATTTATTTGTATTCTTTTGTTAAATTTCGTTCCCTCATTTCGTTGATCACAAATGCATTTAATGCCACAAAGTATTTAATACAATTTTTCACATTCCCAAGGTATTGGAAATGAATGCCTGAAATGGTTCCCGCTTGCCGTTTGTAGGCCAGTAACCACCCAGTGTTCAATAACACTCGATTTAATTCATGTTCGCTGTCATCTTGGCAATTTTTCATAATTAAAGAACAAAAACACCACTAAATCCCATCATTCTTCTTTCCTTTCCAAGCCTTAAATAAAAATGGAAAAGGTAAATGAAACAAAAAACAGAAGGCGTTTCCTTAAACAACCATATTGTTGTTGGCTAGCCAAGTAACCAACCTGAAAAGAGATTTTCTTGCATGTAAGCAACCTGAAGTTGCAACGATCTCATAGATCTTGTGTTGCCTGATGATAGACCATTTTGTTTATGATTAAAAATCAATTTGAACTAGACGGATCTGGTAGTCAAACAATTACACTAGAGAAGTTTATTCTCTTTACAAAAGTTCCTTTTAATTCTTTTAGCATTTTTATATAATTATATTTTCAGTTATGGTGCGTGTATTTGTATGTTTAGTTTCCCAGTTAGCAGGTTGTTTGTTTATTTTTTTGCCTTTTTTTTTTTTGCGAAAATGTTGCATTTTAACGAAGATCGTGGAAAAAATTCATAAATCATTTCACTTGTTTTCATCTCACAAAGAAATTGCAAGAAGACCTCGTCATATAATAATAAATACTCTTATATACAATATGTATGTATAGAGAGTGAAGTTCGATTATAACGACCTTCGAGGGACCTGCCAATTCTCTTCATTCTAGACGAATAAAATAAGAGAATACAAATCTATTTAAGCTAAAGAAAACAGTGGTTTAAAAAAGGTATAGACAATAATTTGCGATTTTGTTTATATGTTCTTTATATCCGCACTTCACTGTATTTGCTGGGTTGGCAAACCTTGGTTTTATTTATATTTTATGGTATCAGTTTATAATTATTGTTCCTATTTTAATGACTTAATTTACTTATATCTGCTAAATAATATGCTGTAAAGTGCGACTTTGACTCATACACAAAGAGTTCCATACGGCGACTGTTTCTTTTTATCTGACTGCGCAATGCAAAGAAGCGTAGTGTGTTTATCAGTCTATGCAGTGCCGGATTTACGTATAGGCCTGTGAGGCCCGGGCCTAGGGTGGCCTGGTTTTAGGGGCGGCATTAAAATTTTAAATAGTTTGATATTGATAATTTTTATCAATCAATGAAAAATTTAGAATATACATAATTCTGACCTTACCCGTTAATTTATCAGTCCTATGTAAATTTTATTTTATTTATATGATAGTATTCTAGAACAGTAAGAGCATTATGCATTGTTGAGATTTAATGACAGTTTGGGTGAGTATATTTGACATGTTTAATTACGAAACCATAGCGCACTCTAGTTAGAAGGTATTGACAAGCAGCGTTTAAAAACTTCTGATTTGTGTAATTGCTTTTGCTTCGGCTTACGCTTCTGCTTCTGAAAATGTAAACAGTCCCAGTCAAATCGAACGCATGAAACGAAAAGTTATATCCAACGTACTAGTGACTGAATGCTCCTTTAAATAAATTCGGATATTACGTTTTTTACTAGAAATGTGCATTAATTATATGATTTTCGAAAAAAAAATTGTAAAAAACGAACATTTTTGAGCTAAAAATCGGTCTTTATGAACTATTAGGGTGCTTTGGCACGTTCAGATTATATCTCCAAATATTGTTAGCGAAAAATTAGGATTCCCTGTCAGTTATTCTGAAAGAAATGAAAAAAAAAATTTACCTTACTTTTGCAAAAAACCTGCATAAAGAAATAATTTTTTCGACATAAAATGTTAATGAGATTTATTTGGAGGACTCTTAGTTACATTATTGCCATATGTATTAAAGTGCTATCATTAAATCTAAATTAGCTGTTGCCCAAAATTTGATGGATGACACCATTTTTTTTGAGGGGGCGCACTGATTTTCGAAATTTTTGGAGGTTCATAAAAATTAATTGGTCACCAAAATCGCCAACTGGATACAGGGGCTTACTTCCTGTTGGTAATACTATCGAACCTATACTATAATTTAAAAAGTTATAAATTTTATATATACCCTCTGTTTCTACAATACGGACGACTGACTTGAGTATAAAATTTATATGAAAAGTACTCATTTATTTGAGTGATTCTGATCAATTTCATAGGTTAAACCTATGAATTTGTGTCTTAAGGAAACATTAATTTATTTTGCGTGATGCAAACAGTTAAAACAAAATATTTAATTGAAAAAACACAAAACAAAAGTGATTAGTTACTAATTTTCTTTTATTTTTATGAAATATGTAGTTCTAAGGGAACATATAGCTCTACTCTAAATAGATTTAGCTAACATAATATAATTGCAATAACCATGTCGCATTATAGATGCGGATGTCTCCCCCTAACCTGGGGCTAGCGGAGCACTACCTTTTTATGCTACACTAGCATTTAGTGTAGCTGATGCCCAGACTGAGTTTCCACTATGTGACAACCCCCTCCCCCTCCCTTTCCCTGACCTGAAGGCTGGAAGCGCCCTTGGTATTATTCTGCATACATATGCATGTGTTTTTTTCTGCAATGGCACTGTTTTCCTTCGTAAATAAAATAAAAATTACATTAATTGGAAAAAATTTTATATATATTTTTTTAATATTTTCATTAATCTGATGATCATTAATTTAATGATTAAAAACAATTTTTAATTTTTCTGTATTGCACCGATTTTCAGTGACTTATACCAGTGTCAGGCAGACTTTTGAAATCCTATGCACGCGTCTATAGGAAGCACATATGAAACATATGAAAGTGTATTGTGTCTGCCCCACACTGATTTATACTTAAGTTGACTTGATGCTTAACACAGTTACATGTAATTTGTTGTTGTGGTAGTACATACATATGTAGGTATGTATGTATGTATGTATGTATATAGTGGACATGCACCATGTTTGAAGCTTTCCAAGGACTTGGGAACAAAGTATGATTTCCATTTTAAATTTTTTCTTCATATCTTAGTTTCCATTAAAATTTATTATAAAACAAAATTTTATTTTAATTGTTCACCATGGAGCCATAGATTTCAGTTATTGTTATAATTTATAAACATACAAACATACTCATTCATACTTATAATTATTACGTATATAGGTACAAATGTATGTATAATACATACATACATGCAAACCCCAATTATCATTTGAGCAGAAAGCTATGGATTTCTAAAACCTGAAACAGGTAAAGCTATAGCAATCTAATAACAACGACACATAATACAGTGGCCAAAAAACCTTGTTAGTTCTCCAACTAAGCCAAAGTTTACAAAAAGTATCATAAATATTTTGCCTGAAAAATTAAATGACAACGAATATGTCCTTTGAAAATCTCTGGGGTGCAATTTTTAAAAAGTACAAACAACTCGACATGTTAAAGGGACAACTACATACATACATACGTATGATTCCCAGGACAGGGCAGTTTTACAAAATATTAATTATAATTGATATTTATGAATAGAAGTGGTGAAATACTTTTTTTATGATTTTAGGCGTTCGTTTATTTTTCGAATTGTTTGGCATAAAAGTCGAATTATTTTATTGATAAATTAAAAAGTTTTATGAAATCTTATTTAAGTTCTAAATATTAATTCATACATAAGAAGGTTAAGCAAATATTACATATGAAGTAAAAATTGTATGTGCAATTAAATTTTGTAAAACGAGTAAATGGGAATGAGTGCTAGATGAGCACAATGCGTTGTGCAGTGTTACTCATTCCGTTCCGCAATTGCGGAAAGTATTTTTTGTGCGGAACCCAAATTTCAAGTTATTTATTCCGATGCTGAGGTATTTTTCCGCAGATGCAGTATCATGGAAATGCAAGAAGTAGATAACGCACAAATAAATGTCAAATATACAAACATGGCTACTACTAAAAAAGATTCGCAGGGAGCTTGTATAGGATTCATACCGTGTGACAATTTAAAACATTATTCTCTTTGGAGTAAATCGGCTTTAGATGTAGCAATAAACTTACTTTAAATTGGGCCGAATCCACTGAACTTTCATGACACAGATTTAATAGTTTATGACCCTTTTATGCCAAGAGTTAAAATTTCGCTTCAATCAACGTCACAATTACACTCCTCTCATACCTCCAACGTTGATGTTTACTAAGAAATAGACTCCCAAGGAAAATAAATATGAAGTGGAAAAGTGTGAAAAGAAATTTGACAAATTTATCCTTTTCTGTGTCATTCTTTAAAACTATAAAATTTCTTTTATTTCTTTGACATTTATTATTGCTGTAGGATTCTTTATACTGGTACATAATCGTGTCTTATTTTCTTCCTACCAATTTTTATTCTAGTAGTTATTTCGCCGCTGTACTCTCTCTGTTGTAAGTTTTTACTATCACGCCGTAAAACTTAATTACTGTGTTTCACAAAAATGGTTTTGCGTTTATAATTCCACCGACAAATTCACACATGCAGACACAGGCACTCAATCTCAGTGTTCTTCGTAACAGGCAATTAAAGTGGCACATAAATACTTGCCACATACACGTACACACAACAATAACAATAATTATATCATTCGCAATTGCTTTGATGTCACATTGATGTCAAATGTAACAATTAAACTCCTTCATTTGCTTGGGAGCAAATGCATGCATGGCACTGCGTATGCATGTGCCGGTGTTTGTCACTCTGTCGCTCTCTCTCTCTCTCTCTCTCTCTCGTGTCTATTTTATGATTTCAATATAAAAGAATTTTTGACGGCAGTCAGAAGCACAAGTTGTGGAGATGATGGCGTCACTAAATGTCAACACTTTAAAATAATTAAAATTGTTTGTAGTTGGTTTGACATTCGTCCGCCGAAGAAAGCACAGGGTGTAGTTGAATATCTTTATCTAAGAAAAGTAGTGTGTGTGCTCGTAATATAAAGATGTTAATTGTGGGAAGGAAATGGAAACCTGAGTCTAAAAGAATAAAATGTCTAAAAAAATAATTTTCGTTGTTGTTGATAAGTTGTTTCAATTGGTATAACAAAAAATTTACATTTCGTTAAAAAAATCGTAAATTCCTTTTTTCAAATCTGATTCACTGTGGGACGGGGCGTCAAAGTCAGATAAATATACTTTGTTAATTTCAAATATATTTGAAATGAAATATGTTGCAATAATATTAATAAAGCTGAGCAAAACTTTTCTTCTGCCACGCCGATTTATTTTATTTTTTTTCATATTGCCATTTTAAGTCCGATCAGAAAGTTTTTAATCTCGTTGTTAATGGTTAAATTGAAGTCTAAAATGTTGTCTTGGATGGTTTTTCAAGCGGGAATCTTTACCTTTCGACTACAACTTCAGTTGTATTGTTGGAAATAAAATACTCTTTCAAGTGCATGACTTCATAGCATCATACGAAAACTATTTATTTTTTTTGAAATGTATTTTTCTTTTAAAACTATTTTAAATTTAAGTTTAATTATTTATTTTACTACAAATACCATTTTTTATACATCTTTATTATCGTCTATTTTTTTTTAATATTTAAATGTTTATAAAAGTGCAAATTAAGTTGAGGTATTGTCATGATTATAGAACTATTTATAAGAACTTGTGAAATAACCCAGCAAACATTTTCGAAAAAGTTAATCGGGCTTGGAACTAAACATTTCTGTTGGAAGCTCTTCCCTACTGCACTACAAACTTAATGATTTTAACAAGACGTGAGGCTAAAATAATCGGTTTTTGAGTACCACTTACTTTGTTTATTTGACAACATGTTCACGTAATCTATTAAAACTAAGAGAAACATTCTTCTCATCAATCACCTGCTACATTATTATTATTTTTTTTTAATTTTATGTAATATGATTTGTAAGCGAGTAATGAAATTTGGCAATCTGAAAAATAAGTCATTATATGGCAAGTAGTTCAGATGGTAATGTAAATTTTTTGCTGGGAATGTTTCATTATGAACATATTATCAGCCTTATGTTATACAGAAGGCAGAGTGTCTTTGCAGAACAAATTTTGCAATAAGAAATCTGGGATTGGGATGCTTGATAACACTTTTCCGGGAGGATGTAAACACATATCTGTGAAAAAGTGGTGTACAATGTCAGCAAGGTTCTTGTGTATTAAAAGAAGTCAAGGTAGAAAAGTGCTACTAAACATTTATGCCACCCTACTGCTGCACGGGCTGAGGATCCTTTCCCGGCTTGAGGATCCTTTCCGATTCCTTCTTATAACAAAAAAATTTCTTAAAATTTAAATTTTTATAATTTCCCGCAAATGTTGTAAGTAGCAACATCGTTGAGCAACAATTATGTTGCAAATGCATGCCAATTTTGGCTTAAGCTGTGGTGATGTTAATTTTTCTGCAGTCTCTCTTCCACCCATCAAACATTATCGTCCTTGATTGCCGCTTATGGTCTCCCATTTCGGGGGAAGGAAACAGACAGCTCCTTGTCGAAAACTTGCAATCAGAGGATTTGTTATTGCCTTTGATGGTCCTGCTCTTATATTAAAAAAAGCGTTTAGTTACAAAAATTTATTGTCGCTTTTCAAAGCAAAATTCATTTATATTAGTTCGTTACTAAATAGTGCACCATTCCATTGGAAAATTTGCAACAACCTGAAAATCAATATGTTACAGTTAGTTTAATTATTATTGATCGAACTTTATTTGTTTCTATATTTATGATTTCTGTAAGCCAAATTACATTATTAATGAACAAATAACACCAAAGTTAATTCTAAATATTCTGACAAACACTAGCAGAACGGAACAACTAGCTGTTTTCGAAGGTCGCTGCACCTTCATCATCAGCGTTCTTTGTGTTTGGTCCACTGTGTGTGTGGTATCAGTTGATGTAGATTTCTGCTTTATATACTCGGCTTTTCAAGGGAAATGAAATTTGAATTGTTTTTATTCAACGTATTACAATTTGTGAAAGATTTTTGTAATGAAAGTTCAATTTTATCATCTATAAATTTACAACAGTCTTGTCTTTGTCGTTTGTTCTTTACTAATCGTGCACATGTCTATTAATTTGCTTATTTTTGTTCTATTTAAGGCAAACTTTTTTGGTTTGTTACTATTAAGTATTTAATTTTTTTATTTAATTTTTGTCACAAGCCCATAGCTATTAATATTAGTTAAAATAATTGTTATTGTTTTATTAGTGTTGTTCCGTTCTTCTAATATTTGTCATAATAATTTACAATTGCCTTTGGTGAAATTTGTTCCATAAAAATTATCAAATGCAATATGAACTTCAGCCTAATCAAATCACAAACAAAAGAAAATCATATTACAATAAGGAAGGTATGAAGAATTAGACCTTCTCAGTTGGTTTTCAACAAGGTTACGAGTACCTTTTATAGTGTGAAGTTAAATCATCTCAGTTTCTCAGTAACCAGTTATAGCTTTGTGCATGCTGCCTTCAAAGAAAAAAATTGCTGCCTGCAATAAACCTGTTTAATTGAAAAAAAAACCAAAAATCAATAAAAAATTTCATTATTATTATTTCATTCATTAAATTAAATTTTTAAGCAAAAGTTTAATTGAATCAATTACATTTTTAATTGATTTAAGTTTTTTTTTTCAATTAAACAGGTTTATTGCAAAAAAATATTTTTCTGTGTTAATCTACAATCGTGTGTGTGTCAAATTGACTGTAATGAACTGTGAGCAGCCGGTGGAAATACTGTTCATGAGATAAAATCGTCATTTCAGACGATGACGCAAATCTTCTCCCTGCTGCCACAGCGGTTGTAACCACAATCTAGTTTTTAGGATCCATATTTAGGATTTGATGTTGTTGTTGTATTTGGTGGAAACAAATCTGCAATAAGTTTTTTATAAGAGATAATCTGACATCAAACTCGAGAAAACGTAATCACCCTTATTCCACTTGTCGGCATCGACGTCACTGTAACACAATAGCAAAAAATTAGGGTTTGTGTACCCGTTGTCGAAAACAACTGATTCCTGTTGGCAGGTTTATGCTATTCTCTAGACCTTAGGGAACGGAAATAGATTGTCAATTGCACACAATTGATCTCGAGAGCGAGTATACAAGCCCCAATCAAAGTGACATCGATGTCGACAACTGGAATAAGTGTGAATGACTCAAACAGCGTTGTTGCAATTTCCGGTATTAAGAGCTTATTTCACTAATTCTATTTAAATATGAACTGATATTTAAATAGAATTGGTGAAATATTTAAATACGCGGTGTCTGGTGGCAAATTTATATTTTTAAATACGATTATTTAAAAAAGCAATAAATGGTGCAGAGGGAGGGTGGCGCCATTGGAATTATCGATTGTGCGGATTTGTTAGTCCCGATGTCGCCGTGGTCGCGTGAGCATCGCGCGTTCGCTATGGAGACATTTTTTAAGAGTAATCATTCCTACGTATTCGACGAATACGTGATGGACCGAGTGTAAATTTGCGCAGAGTTTCCGCGCAACTGCTTCGGCTCTGAATATCCCATGGCCAGGTCCCAGTCGATCTTTAAAGACTACCGAAAACATTAAACTGGTTGAAAACAGTTTACGTGAAAATGCGCGACTTTCAATACGGAAAAGAGCAGCCTCACTGGGACTTCCAAGAGCGGTTATTCCTGAAATCTTAAACAAGAATCTGAAGTTCCATCCTTTAAAATTCAAATCGTTCAAGAACTGAAAGAAAGTGACTTTGATTTACGCAAACATTTTCGTGAAATGATGTTGGAGCGTTTTCGCACTGTAAATTCCATTTTTTGGAGCGACGCGGCTAATTTTCACTTGGAACGGCTACGTCAACTAGCAAAACTGCCGTTACTGGTTTCTATTGAAATATCAAAAACCATTGCATTGCCCCAGGATAACTAATTGATAATTGGAAATTTTTTTTTTTCGAAAATTCTCGAGGCCAGGTGACGAATGTCAAAATCGAAAATTATCAACGCATGATTACGGAATGTAATTCCCAGCAAAAAATTTCAAAAAAGGTAATCGGGTTTGGAATTAAGCTGTTCCTTACTGGATTACCAACTTAATGAGTTTAACAAGACGTGAGACTAAAATAAACGATTCTTGAGAAGTACTTACTTTCTTTATTTGGCAACTTGTTCACGTAATCTAAAAAAATTATTCTCCTAATGTGATTTGTAAGGGTAATGAAATTTGGTAATCAGAAAAGTAAGTAATTATATTGCAAGTAGTTCTGATGGTAATGTGTAATTTTTTGCTGGGTTCTTTTTGCAAAACCTGCGAGCTCATCCATTGTACTCTTTTCTTTACACACGTGGTTTCAACAGGATGGTGCGACTGCACACACAGCCAGAGGTTCGGGAAAATTTCCCCCAAAAACTGATCAGTGGCCTTGGGTACATCCCATGGCCACCGAGGTCGCCTGTCATAACTCCCATGGATTTTTTTATGGGGCTACCTCAAAGAGAGATGGTTTGTAATCACAATCTCCAATATCTTGTGGCTTTAACGGAAAATATTCGTCGAGAAATCAGCTCAATTGAACTCGACGGAAAACATCTGGATGACATAGTCTTTAAAAAATAAAATACGAATTTCCATTCTATCGTTCAATGCTCTTAATAAAACTTTGTGTCAATTATTACGTTTTTTATTTAAGTTTGAAAACATAAATCTGCTATCAGACACCCTGTATTAGTAGAATTAGTGAAATAGGCGATAAAAGCCTTAAATTAGGAATTAATCGTATATTGCAACAGTCGTTCCTGTTTAGTGAAACAGGAACAGACCAGGGAAAGACAGAGTGTTGACCGCAATGAAAAGTAATTTCTGTTACACGCATCGTCAATAATCTCTGTTTCGAAAAATTCTGTTTAGTACAAATTATTTTAAATTCCCACTTGGTATCCACGAAGTCGGTGCTTATTGACCTTTATACCATTTTCCGTGGCGGTGGGTCATGAAGTTCCAATGTTTTTTTAGCTTATTTGCCATCGTTAAGCATCTCTGCTGATTATCGTCAATTACAAGTTCAACCAAATATTTAGTATCCATAATAAATACTTTATTTTTATTTAATAATTTGCAACAGCAAAAATAGTTTAATTTAAAATTGAATTTATTTGAAAATGCAATCTGTGTGCCACGCCCCCATTTCTTTAAGTTACAATTGCTGCTTATTGCAGGAAAACATTTTCGGAGTGGCTGCCTGACTGGCTGGCTGGCTGGCTGGCTGTTGTAATACCTGTCAAAGCGCAACGAATTGTTTTGCCAATATTTATGGATGTTTAATAAAACAAACAGAGGAGGTCTGACAGGCGTTAAAAAGCAAATTGAACTTTTTTAAAATGCAATTTTCATAACTAACTGCCTTTAATTTTTTTTTTTTCCATTTTACATTCAATAAATGACTGCAGCTTAACTGCAGTAAGAAATCGATTAAAAACGAATAAATGTATGCATATAAAAATTGTTCTTCTTTTGCATTTACTCGTACTATTTGGACGATCATACAAGTGATTTAAAAACTCATAACACGTTGGCAACACCTTCTTTATAACGTTTGCACGAGTAACTTAAAGCCTTGTTTAGGAAATAAAAGCGTGTGTGTGGCTTTTAAATCCTGGTGGTTAACAAAGTCTGGTTGTGGATGAAGCTGCTGTTGAAGTGATTCGATTCCCTTAAGGCTAAAAAAAAACTCCATAACAAAAATATATTTTAACCCACTCAGTATATGAATATTATTTATTTTTGTTATTTATTATGGTTGGTTGAAAAGAAAATTTATATATTGAAAGCTTGTATATTTTTTTCTGCTTTCAAAAACAAAATTTGACAAATTGTAAAAAACGCCTTTAAGAACACAAACGATCCATTTACTTTTCTTAAGTCGAGCTTACAAAGAGTGTAATTTTTATTTTTTATTTTTTTTTTTTGCAAAACTCATCTGTGTTGAGCCTTTAAGTACATACTATTTATATGTAGTTGATTTTGTATTTGTTTGCATCTTTTTGTTAGATTATGAATGTTGCATTGCAGTAGCTGTTTAAGATACAACGAACAGTGGCAATCAAAACGACAGTTAACAAGCGTTTTTTTTTCGTTGCATTTTGCATTCACAAACAAACAAAATAAATAAAAATCACAAAAATATTTTTTAAAAATCATCTCGAAAACACATACAAATTTAGCCCGTCGGCAAATTAACTTCAATTCATTTACCAGCATTCGCCACACATTGATAAATGTATGAAAATCAATTATTTTGCAGAAGCAAGAAGAGATGACCAAGCACTGCATAAGATTTGCTTTTAATTTTTTATTTAGGTTTGTTTATTTAAATTATTTTTTTTTTCGGCTGGAACTCAGTAAGAGTTTTGTTTTGTTGAAGATAAAAAAAAATCGGCATTTTAATCTCACATTGCGCTAAGATTGTTGTTAATGATTATTCATTAATAAAACTCCCAAAAAGGCGACGGCTTAAGAATGACAAAATCTGCAATGGTTACAAAAACCAATAATTTTTTTTAGTCAAAAACATTGTCGGAAATTAATTAAAAATATAAAATCTGCAGCAATATGTAGAGTTATGTATATAAAATGTAGATTGTAATTTATGTTCGCTTTTAAAGATTTCAAAGTAATTAATAATAAGTTTGCTTTAAAGCCCAAAACTTATAAAGGGTGTTTTTTTAGAGTGTCGCAACTTTGAGTTGACATCACTGCTTTATTTGAGCACCCATTTAACAGCTTATGGTTGCCTTTTGTTTAGTTTGCTTTGAAATTTCATTACGAATCGAGAGCAACGCGCGCAAATTGTTGAAATTTTTAATCAAAATAATTGTTTTATTCGTCAAGATCATCGTGCACTTCTTCCATTTTCCGATGAAGCCCATATCTGGTTGAATGGGTAAATAAATAAGCAGAATTGTCGCATTTGGAGTGAGGAGAACTTACAAGCTTATCTCGAAACACCATTACATCCACAGAAAATTACAGTTGCCCTTTATGGGCTGGCGAAGTCATTGGCCCATATGTCTTCAAAAGCGATGTTAGTCAGAATGTTACTGTCAATGTTGAACGGTATACAATGAAGGAATTTTCATCCTAAATTCTATGAATTTCGACATTAATCTAATGAAAAATTCATTAAAATTCAACCAACGTCACGCTTCGTTGGATTAATGAAACCAGTTTCGTCAAACTTATTTTATTGAAAACTTCATCAAATTTATTTAACAGTGTAATTAATGCAGTGCTATAACTTCATCGAAACAATAAAATAATTTCCTGAAATGAATGAAATAACTTAAATATAAAGGGGTTTCTTAATAATTAGAAAATATTGTTGTCATAAATCCCATAAAATATTCTTACGAAACCAGAATACCAACGAAGCAATTCCAATAAAATTATTTCACAATATTCATGATATTTTCATTGGATTTGTGAAATTATCATTAGATTTGTGAAAAAATTTTAATGAAATTGTTTCATTGGACTTACGAAGCAAAATTCTTTCGGTGTAAAAACATTATTCGCATTTTTTTCGTACCTCAATTACGTAGCATTAATTTTGCTGAAATGTGGTTCCAACAGGACGGAGCCATATGCCACACAGTGGGCGCTACAATTGATTTAGTCAAAGAAAGTTTTGATGAAAAAATAATTTCACATAAAATATATTTCCTTTTTTTATTATGATTTAAACTTGTGTCACTCTATAAAAAACACCCTTCAAATTAGTTTGATGCTTGTTCCTGCATTGAAAGCTAAAAAAAAATTTGGTGTGATAATATATTTAAAAAATTTTGTTTGTTGTGGGATAAGCTCGTCTAAATGCATTTCGTTGCTGCTTAGGCAACTCGTCAATAAATACTTAAAAAACCACCGTATGTTTATAGACAAACTTCCATTAAATGATTGAGAATTACATAACTGCTACCATAGTTGTTTGTTTGTTAAAACAAAAAGCTTATAAAAAATATTATTCAGCATGTGTTGGTTGAATTATAAACTAACTAAATATTATTAATTGAAAAATAAAAATGTTTGACATAACTGCGGAGAAATAAAAATGTGTCGTTTTTTTAATCGCCCAGAAAAACTCGAAACTTATTCGCACAGAGTTTCTGAAAAAAATTCCCAAAATTATAACTACTCTTATTTCTCGAATATTTTTTTATATTAATTTTCTTATAAATATTTGATGTCTAGCAAAATTTGCGTAACTTATATATGTATTTCTTATGGAAAAAATTCGATAGAGCTAAACAATGAGTATTCATACTCCCAGCTGGAAATATAGTCATAAGGATTATGGAAAAAAAGCTTTTATTTTACACAGAAAAATATTTCTGCCATAAAAAAGTTTAATTGAAAACAAAAAACAAAATTCAATTACAAATTTTGTTCAGTCTATTAAACTTTTAGTTAAATTTAATTTTTAAACTAAATTTAAATTTTTGACTCAATTACATTTTTATATGATTTTTGGTTTTTTTTCAATTAAACTTGTTTATTGCAGGACTTAGTAACAATAGCTAAGGTAAACTGTAAGGACAGATTTTTTCATGAAAAAATATTTAGGAAGGTAAAAAAATAAAGTCAGGGAGGGGATAGAGCTTTTCAGAGCTTTTAAACCAATACGAGTATATAAGAAAACTTTACATAATCATAATATCTTATTATATATAATACAAAAACACGTTTATTTGTTATGGGTGAACTCTTCAATGCCCCAACAGATTTTCGCCTTCCACCCTACAAAATATTTGTAAAAGACCGGTGCGTGTTTTTATATATATTCTACCCCGGTAAATGCTACGCCCCTTTCAGAAATAGTGATTCGTCCGACAGACGGCGCAATTTCTAGTTTTTTTGTGTTTTCGCACCGTAACTCAAGAACTACTGAACCGATTTTGGCCAAACTTCATATACATGTTCTATAGGGCGTGAGTAGTGTTTCTGTGTAATTTGAAGTTCGTCCGACAGATGGCGCCATATTTAGTTTTTTTTGTGTTTTTGCACCGTAACTCAAGAACTACTGCACCGATTCCGACCAAACTTTATATACATGCTCTATGGACCGTGAGAAGCGTTTCTGTGTAGTTTGAAGTTCGTCCGGCAGATGGCGCAATATTTAGTTTATTCGTGGGCAAAATCCAATTTTCATATTGTACCACCAATGCCATATACAACACTAATGTTTGCTTAGGGCCAGCTGTACATACCGGGGTCAGCTAGTATACATATAAATTGTACATAAAAAAGAAAAATGTCTAGCCGACTCGGACCAATCTCCAGCATGACAACCCTAGCTCTCATGCATTAGCTGAGAGCATACACTGTGGGAAAAAAAGACGTAGCAAAATCAACAAAGCTTGTAGTCAGTATAACCACTTACGAAGTTGTTATACTTTTTTTTTAGCAACTCCAGCCGTCAACTTTCAGGAACTGATAAGGATACGTTATCAACTTTTTGTTATTAATAACGCTGGTTGTCAAATTGTACACATTCGTTGTTAAATTAACAAGAAGAATTTGATCAGTTTGAGTGCGTATGCTGTGGCATATGTTCGCTGGATGTAGACAGTCATTACGACGTATTTCACACAAAGACAAAAGTTTGAGACCAATTACCTTGCAGCTTTTATTAAATATGTCGTTGGTGATAGTCGCCCGGTAGAAATTTCCTACCGGGTCTTTATTGAACTATCTACTTGAGAGTATTTATGTGCATGCACTTGTAAAACAAAGTATTTTGACAGTTGAGATTAGATGGAAAACTTGTTGTTAGATTTGTTTTTATGCATAATTAATGTGAGAAATGAAGCAGGTGTCACAGTAATCGTTCCGTGTTTTTTTTTTCTTACGAGTACAGCTTTGTCAGTTGTCAATTTTCAGTTTAAAATTTTGTTTGATGAGTGTTACGTTCGGGTAAGTATCCGTGTGACAACAGTTGCTGCCAACAAAAGTATCAACAATAAACGATAAACATGCAAAACATTAAAGATTAAGTTTTTGGTTTCTGCACGTTTTTTATTTTTGTAGATGCTTCTGGAGTAAAACTATTTTTTGGGTAAAATAAAATGATTTTGCCTTTTAAGGGAAATATTTCAAAATGTGTTTTTGTTGTCTGAAACCCAAAAAATAGTGAATAAGAAAAAGTGTGAAATTCTTCTGTTAAAAAACAAACAGCAATGCCAAAAAAAAGGAAAATTTACATAAAAGCTTAGAATTCACATGCCACTAAAATGGAGAGACATAAAACAAGACTTTTGGGTTTTTAAGAGATATTTTTTTCATTGGTTTTTTACTGGACAAAAAAAATGAAGGCTTGAAAATATGTATGTATGTATGTTTTATAAACCTTTATTTGCAGCGTTGTCAACTCGGTGCTTTTCGCACCGTTTTTAGTGCTTTTTGAAATTTTCGACGCGAATAATTTTGAAGTTAGTGCTCAGTGCTTTTTTAAATTCATTTTTGGTCCTTTTTGTTTCGAGCGGTGGCACTAAACCAAAAATTTCTTTTTCGAGGAAGTCTATCATTGAAAAAACATAAGCTCTGAAGTTAAATTGAGCATTTAAAGAAATTATAATAAGATTGTACAAGACTTGGTTGAAGAAATAAGCGCCATATTACCCTCAAACCTTAACATTTTAAGTATAATTAATGTAAGCAGTGTTTTGCCACACAACAAGGAAGAGATAATACAAGTATTGAGTCCACTATCGAGTTTTGGGCAGAGTAAAATCTAATAGCGATTCATTTAAAATGAACTAGGTTGTGGCATTATTAAAAATTGCATTAGCATCAAACGTCTGCCACTTCCATATTTAAACGATGAAATTAAACGAGCTTTTTTTTTTTTTTTTTTTTAAGTGTAGTTTAGTCTAAACTACGTAACATAATGCCCTTACAATTGGTTAACACTTTGCTTTATATAAAAATCGGCCTGAAACGAGAAAATTTTGATGTGAATAGAGCTGCCGTTTTTGGTTAATTATTGACACCGTTTTTATTTCGTTCAAAATTTATTGCCTTTGTCACATAGTTCAGTTACACCCGAAAGAATCTTTTTACAGCATAATTTAATAACAACCAAATTTGGTAAGCCTTGATTTAAAAAAAAAAATAAGCTATTAAGCCCATCGAGGTTCCGCTCTTAACCTCATAAATACCTGTCAATTACTGCCAACTTGACTAAACTCGAGTGATTCGTTTGTTCCTTAACGAAAAAAAATTAAATTTTTTTTATAATAACTTCAAAAGTCTTCGTCAAATTGATTTCAGAATACACTGATTCCTAGAGAATTAAAATGTGAATCGGATGACTCTAATTTGACGTTTTAGGAACGAGATGCAAGGTCAACCGATTCCTTTATTTTTTTATATACGTACATTTTGCACACTAAATCAAAGAGATTCACAACTCAAAATTATAAAAGTGCATTATCTTTTTTATAAACCAGTTAATTGAAGAAATCTATAACGACCTCAACAATTTCTTTTGCAATACAGTCTTCTTGAAGGATATAAAATACCTTTATGCTGGTTTTATGTCACATACTTGCGTCATTTGTACAGTATCAACAGTTGTTTGCAACTACTCAGTATCGGAAATTTTTTGAGTTGTGACTTTATGATTTAGTGTGCGATATGTATTTGTGAAAAAAATTTGTTTTAATATAATCATCCTTATTCCAGTTGTCGTCATCGACGTCAATTTAACACAATACCAAAAAATTGTGGCTCGTTTACTCGCTCTCGAGAGCAATTTTGCGCAACTGACAATGTATTTCCGTTCCTTAAGGTCTATAAAATAGCGTAACCCTGCCAACATAAGTCAGTTGTTTCCGCCAACGGATATATGAGCATAAATTTTTTGGTGTTGTGTTAAAGTGACGTCGATGGCGACAACTGGAATAAGGGTGAATGATAAAATTTTAAATTTAGTGCTTTTTTACTTAAATTACGCGTTTTTTTCCTAATTTCAGTGCTTTTTAAAATTTTAAAGTTGACAACGCTGTTTATTTGCTTTGCTTGTTGAGTGTGTGTACCCCCGCAGTAATGAAGCAGCGCAAGCTCATAAATTACCTTAAAAAGAAACAGTAAAAAGAAAAGAAGAGGTAGTAAAGTGGCACAACAAAATGTGCCAACTACTTTTTTTTTTTGCTCAAAGTCTCGTATTTTTGGGTCGCACTTTCATACTCATGTGCTGAGGAAAAGAAACATTTTTAAGTTGAGTGCATTTGCTTGTCAATGGAAAGGTTACACAGCTAAGAAAATTAAAAAAAAATTCACATATGTATATAAATCGAACAAAATGCTGCTTAAAACTAAAGCCTCTATAACAAACATTTGGTTTCGAGAACTAAAAAAAATTCATTTGACCACAACAAAATGGGTTAATAGAAAGACTTAAAGTCAAGGCGCGTCGTAAAGACACAATTGGAAACTCTCAAATAGTATTTCATGCGTTTTGTTTTTAACAAAATGTAGATCCAAAATGTTCTTTTACGCGCTTTGCTAATGAATGGTATGGATATTCTTATTAATTTAATGCTGAAGAGTTAACAGACGTTGAAGTTTCTCTCAATGTCAACTTTTTTTTTACAATACGCTTAAAACAAGTGATTGTCATGTTGCGTCGCCGCAGACATTGATTAAATTGGTTCTACTTGAGAGAAGTCATATGGGCAGATACTCGTATACATATATGACGACAATATTAAGAATCCGAGTGGTCATTCCTACCCCAAACCACAGAAAAGAAATGTAAATTTCATGCTCGACCACCAGCGAATAACTTTCAATTAAAGTATAAAGTGATATTTTATAAAATAAAGCTTTAATCATTAATATTTTGCTATACAAAGAAAATTCGAAATTTTGTGCGAAATTTCGAAATATGTGAAAGAATACATATATGGTCACATGTACCTCAATCAAATAATTTTTGATATTTTTTAAGCTATTTACTAAGCTACAAAACAAGTTCGAATTTTCGAACATGCTCAAAAAGTCATAGTTCTAAATTGGCGGGCTGCAAGATTAACTTTCTTCTTTAAAATTATATAAAATTATAACATATTCATAGTTCTAATACAATGTACTCAACTAACATACTTTTCGAAATTAGCTTATTGTCAATTCTGAGCCAATAAGGAAAAATTGCTTAAGTCATATTTTACTGTTTTGCAGTAGAGCAATTTGAAGCTTTCAAGTCGATTTTTAGAAATGTTTTTCTTTCATAGCTAAATTGGCAAATTCGGTATTCATTGAATTTTTTTTTTTTAGAAAAACATTCTACACATTATAAGTAATACATTAAATTCGAAATATACGAAAGTAAAAGCTTAGTTAAGCTATTATTCGCTATGAGATTATAAGTTGAAAAAAAATAAGCTTCAAGTCATTGCGCTATAACTTCCTGAAAAATCAACCAAAATAATTGAGATTTTGCCCAGGGGTGCCATTAACTTAAAATCAGCTTATCTCGACTTAACCATATATCCCTTTTTGCCACAGAATTTATATTATAAAACTCTTGCAAATTTTACTTATAAAGTAAAATTTTATAATACTAAGATTTTACTAAAGAGAGAAAACTTGAAATTTTATTTGAAATTTCGAAATATGCGAAAGAATGGATATAGTCAATCAAGTAATTTTTGATATTTTTAAGCTATTTGCAGAGCTACAAAACAAGTTCATATTTTAATTTTTTTTTGGGATACAAGATTGAATATCAAACGAATGATTTTAAGTAAAATATAAAAAACAAAATGAGAAAGAATTTAATTTAATAAAGATTTTGACCCAAATCAAAAACAAAAACTAAAATGTATAACCTTATATACATATGTATGTATATGCTAGTACAACACCTGGTCCATTTGATCTATTTTTTAAGATATAAATCAAGTTTGAATTTTCGAAGATATTTAACTCTATAATATTTTAGTCTATGTTAGAAAAATAAATAGTATGTCAATGCATTTTGGATTAAAAGACTGATTTCTTGACAAACATTTAAAAACAAAAACTAAAGACAAGCGACGGTTTTTTTTCGTCGATAAAAACTTTAAAATAGGGGCTATTTGTCTAAATGCGAACGAACGTTTATCGAATATTAGTATTGGAAACAAAAACAAATTTAAGTTTTTTGTTTTTGTTTTTAATATAAATGTTCGATTCGAAACGTTCGTTCGCATTTAGACAAACAGGCCCATAATCACGAATTTTTGTATGCTTTGTCAGTTAATCACGTAACGCTGGCTAAGGTTCATGAATTGTTCTTTGGTCTGAAAGAGAATTAATCAAAAACAAATCACCAGCTGCAAACAACAACGCTGGCCACTCAAATATTTTTGCTTCGAAAAATTCACTTCATGTTCTCTTGCTCATCCCACTGTACAATAAAATCATTTATACAGGTCTGTTCCGAGAATCACCTCCTTTTGAATCACTTTTGGTGTTAAAATTGCAAGCGTGATTTCTAACTTTACGAAAACACATCACAAAAATTTATAAAGTTTTGTGTGAAGAGAACACCTTTGTTATAATTTAAAATCACTTTCTCAAAATTTTTTTTCTCAGTGCAGACCTCATATACTTATTTATCAATAGCACATAAAGTATCCTTAGTTCAGAAGTATGTAGAAATAGTGATGTGAAAGTTGTATTCCAGATCACTTAAGGCGTCGCGCAGGAGTTATTTGTTTCCAATACTTTGCAATAAGGAACAAATTTATTTTTATATTTTTTGTTAAAAAAAAATGCAAAAGAATGGAAATGCAATAAATTTTTTATTGAACCAAAATTAACCTCTATTCTTTGTTTACTTTTAACATTGTCTTCGCAGCACGGATGGAAATCATGGTACAATTGTACTTTTTATGGTACATTTTTGACCTCGTTGGTACCGTGGTACTACCGCGAGTTACTTGGTACAATTTAAAAATGCCAATGTTTTTCTATATCGTCGGTTTGTTTCTGGTTTGCGGCACATTATGTACAAAATACATTATGCCTGCAGCAAACCAGAAACCAACCGATGACATGGTAACATTAATTTTGCCTATGTTGTCTTTAATTTTTTTGTGTGTGTTTTATTTAGGATAACCGATCTCTATGAATGTAATAATTATTATTTTTTTATGTTATTTTTAATTTTTTATACTGAATTTTTATACACATTTTTGTTAAGTTTTTGTTTTTTATTGTTTACTTCTGAATTTTTACACATTTTTTTTACGGTTCCGCTCTTATTAATAAATATTAAAAAAATGGTATCTTCATGGTCCAAAAAGTACATTTTGTTTTCACAGTTGGTACAAAATCCAAGAAGTCATTTTCCTTCCCTGCTTCGCAGTGCTGCGTTTTAAACATTAATTGACCTTCATTTTTCTTTTTTTGTTTTGTTAATTTTTTTTTGTTGCTGATGCTAAACTTGGCTTCATTTTCAAAAGGAGCACTTTTAACTGCTACCCGGATTGCAGGGAGAATGGATGTTTATTTATTGCCAACTTTTCATTAAAAGCTTCACGTGAGTTTGGTTTTGCTTTAAACTGAAATTCAATATATTATTGATGCTTCCTAACCTTTTGATCTGCAAAATGCAAACTAACAATTGGAGTTTAATTTCTTCTAAAGCTAAAAATATTGCTTAAATTTTTACAAAATATTGTAATTGTTCTTATAAGTAAATACATATAACAGAACGTCTCTTAGTAGAAGCGTTGGAACTATTGCAAAATTCTGCTTTTGAGTTACTCGGTCATTTGTGTGTAATCAAAGTTAAAGTCAAATTTGCATACATACAAATATATATGCACATGTATGCACGTATGTATATGATATAAAAGCTTGTCGTCGTTATCGACACAGTTAAATCTCGCGACAAGCCTTTATATCATATAAACTGTGTAATTATGTTATAACTTGATAGTAAAAATATTAAAGGAAAAGTTTGTTTTATTGTTTTTAGCTCATTTAAATAAAAGTTTGTTTTTAAAGGAATCTTTTTACTCTTAATTTTTTTTTTTTACTTTTTAGTTACCGTTGACAAAATTTAATTTTCGAGTTATACTCAGCAATCCCTTTCTTTTGATACCCATATTGTAGAAAAGCATAAAAACTTAGTCCGCCATGTTTAAAAGTCCGCCATATTGAATTTAGAGAAGCGTCCAGGGATTTTCCGATTAGCATCTCTAATTAATGACTCTGTCCTAAACAAAAAAAACTCACTTTCCAATTCAAACACAAATTTCTCTGAAACAAATATAAATTTTTCAATTCAGGGACCAGATTCCACAACGATGAACTTTGAAGTGTTCACCAATTCCAGTGTACACTTGTTGCTTTGTGCATCCGCAACGGTGAGAATGAATAATTTTGATAGTTATAGTGAACACTAGCATCAAAATTTATCACTTAGAAAAGTGTGGTGAATTATGAACACTGAAATTGGTGAACATTTCAAAACTCATCGTTGCGGAATCTGGCCCCAGGACCTGCAAAAAAAATTTGTAAATTCAAACGTAAAATTTTTTAATAATTTGTTTGAAAAAAAAAACTCGGATTTTTTCAATCAACAAATTGTCAGATTCAACAATTTTTTTTATGAAATTAAACAGCAAATAAAACAAATAATTGTTTTGGACAGTAAGCAATTCCTATATTGGAACAGAAGAGGAGACCACTACACAACTTTGTTACAAATGTTACTTTTATATTAATTGTATGAATTACAATTTTTCACTCTATACAGTTTTTTTTTTTTTTTGCTTAAAACAAAGTTGGAACAAACTATTTACTGAAATCAAATTTGAATGTTTGAAAATTTTTTGGAAATAATTTTGGAACTTTTAGTACAATTAGTACACATCATTTTTGCAGGAAAGATACTGGCTATTATTTTAAATCCTCTGCTATTTCAATTTTGTCCATTTGTTCGAAGACGTTAGATTTAAGTTTAGTTTTTCAAAATTTGCTTTTTCGTTGATTTTAATTAAAATTTTAATCGCTTGAGCTACCTCTTGCCTATTTGTTTTTTTTTTTTTGACATATGCCGCCATATTTCTTTAGTTCGTAAGTTATCCAGAGATATCGGAATATTAAATTCAATTTAGAAACTATCCTTCTTATGCAAAAACGATTGTTAAACTTAAAGTTGGTGTAACAAACGAATTTTGTATGGCAAAACCGGTTTTAAAGCATACTTTAACTTTAACAATCGTTTTTGCATAAGGGCATATATCTCTATGCGCAAGAGTGCAAAAAATATAAAGCTTAGTCAGTGGCAAATTTACATAAATTACAAACGTCTTGAAATATTTTTACTGTCTCCAATTGTTTGTAAAGGGTATGAACAACACAACGTGTAAAATTAAAACAATGTTAAATACGGCAAAGACTATGACGTTATTGATGCAAATCATGACAACAACCTTAAACTTTTCGCAGTATCACCATCACTAGAGCAAAGAATCTCGTCGTCATTATCAACATCCTTTTCGCCGTTGTCGTAGTCATCATTGTTCACTACATAAAGCATGTTAAATCTGCTAAGCAGAAGCAGTACAGAAGCTTCAAAAAGAGAATATATATTTTTATATTGGTTTGTTGAATCTATATGAAAGGGTGTGCTCACGAGAAAATGCTTAAATCGAACTAAGCTAACTTCAGTCAAATAAGCTTATATCATTTGAGCTCAGCTTTTAAATAACCAATTTCCTCAAAAGCTTTCTGAAGCTAATTTAAAAAAATTGCAAAAATAAACAACCACTTACAGTCAGACATAAATCAGTTTCAAAAAATGTTTCCGAACAAATTAACAAATTAGTGCAATGTACGAGGGTTGATCAATTCTGATTCACAACACTTGGATGATATAAGCGAAATTTTTCGTACACTTGTTGCTTCGAGCCTCAATTCCGCAACCGTTGTTAAGGTTGGGTGGTCGGTTTGTTGATTGGTTGGCTTCGAAGTTGCTGCAAGTAAACAATCGAGTAGAAACAGAAGGAAGTATGGGTGTTCCCGTCACTTTAACCTATGTTATGAAGTCGAATTTACCTTGTTGAGACAGCTCGCAAAGGCTATTCTGTACATGTTTCTCTAGAGATTTCTGTCAGAGTTTGAAGCAGGGAAGGAAAAGGACTTCTTGGATTTTTTACCAACTGTGAAAACAAAATGTACTTTTTGGACCATGACGGTACCATTTTTTTTTTAAATGTATTAATAAGAACGGAAACGTGAAAAAAGGTGTAAAAATTCAAAAGTAGACAATAAAAAAAAAAGAAACTTAACAAAAATGTGTATAAAAATTGAGTATAAAAAATAAAAAATAACTTGAAAAATAGTAAATATTATATTCATAAGGGTACATTCATAGATTAGACTTGTTAGAGATGGGTTATTTTAAAAATTTTGCTTATTAACAGGCCTGTTATTTTCAAGCACTATAAAATACAAGTTATGCGCATTAAAAATGCGCGATAAAACCTAAAACACACAGCCAAGGCGAGTTCATGTACGACGTGCTGTCAAGTTAACAGGTACAGTTAAGGTACTAGACAGATTTTTTTGTTGCAGAGTTGACACCACCTGGTTCATGTACCTTGCCTTAACAACAGCATTGCAACAAAAACAGAGAAGCTGACCGTCTAAAATAAAACACACACAAAAAAAGACAAAATTCAAAGGCAAAATTAATGTTACTACAATATAGTGAAACATTGCCATTTTTAAATTGTACCAAGTAACTCGCGGTAGTACCACGGTACCAACGAGGTAAAAAATGTACCATAAAAGTACAATTGTACCATGATTTCCATCCGTGGTTTGAAATTGCGATTTATTCACCCTTATGGTAAACAAAATTTGAAATTAGTATACTGACACAAAAACATTTCACGTCAACAAGGATGAACTAATTCTCGACTATGCTAAAAACGTTTCTAACTAAATATTTATTACATGAAAATACATGTATCATTTTACATATGTATAACAAAATACAAGTTCATTGTTAATTTTATGAAAAAATTTAAGGAATAATATCAGTTATTTAAAGGTTATAGTTATTCCAAATTTTACCTCCTAATTGTCTGATTAATTATTTCAAGCAGGCAGAGCACATTTTCCATTCCATTTCACACGGGGGCTTATGCTTAATAAAAATTCTAAGTATCATGCGGATAATTATGTTGTCTGAATAAATATCCATACTCTCAGTACAAGCATACTCCGAGTATAAGTATGTCAGATACTTAATAATCACAGTATGAATGTGTCTTTCTATTTATACTTGGAGAGTACTTAAGTTTATTTGCATAAATGTGTGTTGGAATCGGCTATAGTCATCGTTGTTTGAAATCAACTATATGAGCGTACGAACTGTTTGTGTTACAATTATGTGTATACCCTAGTTCTGGCCACCGAGAGTAATGTATTCGTGTATGTCTATTCATTTGTATAAGAGGTCGATTGAATTTCGGCACTCTGGTGAAACTTTGGCCGACTATAGTATACGCAGTTACATAAATTAAGAGTAAATACTCAAGTATATTTTTTGGGGTATTTATTGTCGTTCTCTGGTGTGTATGTTTCTGACTCCGAAAAAATTAATATAAAAAGAAGTAAAAAGAAGTAACACTCAGGCAATTAATGCCTACTACTATTACTAGGTGTTACCTTCTTTTGGGAAAGGGATAGTGATAGAGAAGATAGGTGGTGAAGGAAGAGATAGAGGAAAGCTTCATTCTTTTACAACTCTGATTTTTGCACGTTTTTTTAATAATGCAGTGTTGCAGCGCCTCTGATGTTAAATGAGGCGTATTATTTTTATTTTGAAGCTGTGTTTAGTACACCCAGAAAAAAGATTGGTTGGAAAATGGTTAGGCCAACAAAATATCATTTGCATAAACTATATTTCAGTTCACACAATCAATTTTCTGTTAATCCCAAAAACTATCCATGTTTATTGCCATAAGGGCATAATTGTAATAAAGATATGATTCTGACAATTCTTAAATTGATTGCATCAACCGAGCGTATGCTTTTGCCATGACTAATTCATTGATTGGTTAACACAACCGAATAAAATATTATGAATTGGATGTTACTACCAACTTTTGGTACTAGCAACTAAAAAATTGTCGTGGTAAAATAAACACTTTCTATCAGTTACTGCAACTAACTATAGGTTGAGCTTACTATCATAGTTTATACTCGTTGCAGCAAATTAAAAATTAACTTTTGTGACTTTCAAATATATTATGATTTATGAATTCTCAAATGGTTTTTGAAAGTCTGTGCATAAGATAACAGGTTTGTGGCTGTTCAAAATGTGTGGTTGAAATAAATAAATTTCAATTAAAAATAACTTGTGACAATATGTTAAATAATAAATTTATTAAATTGTATATTTTTATTTGCGTTTATTGCTTATTTTATTTCAGCAAGGAAGACCAATTTTTCTTTCACAGGTACCAATTATGATATTGTTTCAGTTATACTAACCATATTTTCGGTAGCAAGAATAATTTTTTTTTCAAATTCCATACTGATAACCAATATTTTCTGTTGCTGCAACTATTTGTTTAAGGGTTATAATTAAAATATAGTGGTAACACAAGAAAATTGCAGTCGTTATACCAGAAATCTATATAGTTGGTGCAACCACCAAAATTCGATTGGCAACAAATTCGGTTGTCTCAACGAATCTGTTTTCTCTGTGTAGCCATTTTATTGGTTATTATACTTCGCCGATGATTCTGCTACACAACGAAGGAGGGCGCTCTGATGTTGCATTAGGATTAGTATTTATCTGCTGAAGTCGGTATTGTTCAGTGACCAGTGAGTATGCCTTCATCACTTAAACTTTCCTACAACAACTGATACAAAGGGACACTAATGCACGTCAGAAAAATGCGTGGTGTTGTTATTTTAATGACTGTTGGATACAGGGATTGAACCCAGGACATTCGGTTTTGTAGTCAACGTGCTAACTACTTCAGCCAACGCCACCCTCAATTAAATTATGGCGTTTTCTTTTCTAAAAGAAAAGTGTAACTATATGTTACATGTAATTTGGCAACATTTTTAAATGCTCACCTGATTTTTAAGAAGTGTTGCATATTTTGCGTTTACAAAAGAACAATTTTCCAACAAGTTTCGGCATAAAAGAATGACGAACTATAAAATGATTCATTTTTTTCATAGACAATAACAAAAACAGCTGTTAATATAATGCTGCACTCATGCCCCTTTAATGAAAATGAGTGTCGAACATGTAGCATTTTTCTTCTTCTTAAGGGCAACATCATGAGAAAAGAACGCGTTGATTTTTAAAATAATACATACTTTTCAGAAAAGAACACAAAGAAATGTAAAAGGCAGCATAAATGCAGCATATTGCTCAGAAAAGAAAACGCCATTAGTTTCGTAAAAAATAAAAACTGTAAAATATTTCGTGCACTATCTTTAAAGTTTGAATTTAGAGAGTATAAATGTGTGCTGGTATATGTTAGTTAGTTAGTGTCGTTTTAGCCAGGAATCATAAATAACATCACTTACATGAGCTTTAATGCATGTCGTTGTATTTTATTTTTTTCTTCATCAGTATTTGAAACCAAGTACAAATGCATGTCTGTATACATGGCCAGTCTTCGACATTTTGTGCATCTTTAGCTCTACAAATTTAACTCGAAAATTATTTTCCTTTGCTGCTGAAAACTAAAATCAAACTAAACTTTTTGCTTCCCCCATACGGTTACTGCCAGTTACCTTCAACTTCACCCTACACAAAATCTGTTCTTTTCGCCAGTTTTGTAGGAAATGAATTTACTGTTTTCAATTAACATACGAATCATTTGTATGAAATTTCTATTTAAGATAAAATAAAATAACGCTATTTATGCTGTAATATTAAGTTTATAAAAGCTTTGTTGCAATAAAGCTTTCTACTCTACAGATTTTCGAAGAATATTATTACTTTTTTATGGGCAGTGGACATTTTTAAAATTATTATCAAAAGTTATCTTTTATTAGAATCTAAAGTAAATATTTAATTTTTATACGGTTCGAATGTATTGCTATATAACTATAAATCCGATTTCATGCTAATGACCAAAGAAAGTGTTTTGTGCGCATTCAATATGCATTAAAAACGTGAAAATATGCACAAAAAAATAATGTTTGCATATAAAATAAGACAAAAATAAAATAAACAAAAAAAGGAAACAATAAAAAATTAAAAACAATAATTTTGGTTTGAAGTGCACGTTAAACCAAAATTGCCATAAAAATATTAACTAAAGCTAATAATACAAATTATTTTTTTAGATAATCTCGTAAAAATTTAACTTCAATTTAAAATAGATCCCGATATCAGAATTAAAACTTTGAACTGTATTTTGGATAAATAAGAATAGAATTTTATTTCAAATAAAAATTTTTGCCTGTCACATCAAAATAAAGTTTTATACATTGACAATGCTCCTTCAACTTGCACTTGGGGGAGGGTCCATCACAAATAGCAAAACCGAGTTTTTATTGAAACTGGCAACCGTAATAATTGCGTAATATAAATAAAAAAATTATATACTACATGGAACATTGGAAATGACATTTAAATGGCGAAAAATAAAAATAAACATTTTCATCAACACATAAGCTTGTAAGCATATTAAAATAAACAATTCTATAAAGTATCAAAATATGCCCTAAAAGCGAATAAAAGAAAATAAGCTATAAATATGCGTATAAGACTGATAAATGCAAAAACATGCATTAAAGGGTAAAATATGCAAAAAAAATATGCAAAAAATATGCAGTAACAAATGGAAGCCAAAATTCATAAAAAGTTCTGAAATGCATAAATATCTTGTTCCCGTATTCATACGTCATACAAGAAAAAACATGCAATTGCATTTTTGCAGTTTCCCTGCTAATGACTAGTTACGAAAAAAGAAATTTATAAAATCTAATTTTCCATACATAAAACAATAGTTAAATGCTCGATATGTATGTATGTATATCACAAACTTTAATAAAGTCCAGTAAAAGTTTTTAGTATTTTCCCCATCCATATTTGTTAAGGAGATTGCCATATTGAGCTTAAATTAGACGTGCTATAAGCATAACCATGTAAAACAGCTGTTCGAATCAAAATAATTTGGCAACACTGTGTTTGATTACAGCTGACTCGCCATAATGCCATGATAGGCATAACCATATAAATCAGTTACGTCCAAACACACATACTCTGATATTTGCATTTGAAGTAAACAGCTTTGAAAGCTCTTAAATTTGTTCTTGTTTCTTTTTAAAGTAAGACCAAGCATTGTTGTCGCCGAGATCTGGGGACGAATTACAGCATTCGATACGATTCGAAATTTTAAAATATTTCCATATAAACCCTATTGAAATAATTCGTAATTTTGTTCGACAACGAGTGCCGTAATTTGCCCCCTGATTGGCTTTTGAACTTTCGTAGGTGTGAAAGCACAAAAGCTCTTATGTAAAAGTTTGCACATTATGCATTTAGCTTGGACGTAGCTGATATAAACCAATTGAATTTTGGTTATGGTTATGGCTATGACAATTATGGTATGACACGTCTTATTTAAGCTTAAGCAATCCTTTATTTACTTAAGCTTGCATGAATTTGTTTTACACTTTTTACATTCTTTAAACCGTTAAAAATAATTGCGAAATTTAGGGCTTATGAAGAATTTGCCCTTACCTGCATAAACATTCTTTGTTTTCGAGCTTAGAGTTTATTTGTGTCTTCTTATTTTTGCATGCGTGACTTAAAGAATTTTGTAATTTTAAGTTTCACGCTGAAATTATTGCTGTCTAATCAACTCAAATTAAGAAAAAAAAACGAACTCAGCTTAATCCTGGTACTCGCAACGTACCACAGGAGCAAATTCTTAACTACATTCGGCCATCTTTTAATCCTTTTGTTTGGCTTTTTCATTCTTACCCAGCAAATAGTCACAGTTAGTATCAAATTAAATATGATTCTATTTCTAGCGATTCGAAAAGACTTCGATATTTTCTCGATAAATTTCAAGAGCTTTGCAAATGTAAATACTTGTAACAAGTACAGTGCGAACTCGATTTGCGCAACCGAAAGGAATTCTCGGGTTTGTTGATTTTACTGAAAAATTTTAATAACTGACTATTAAATATTTAATACGAAAATACTCAAATTTATTTATTTTAATTATTTGAATATAAAAAATTTATTTAATAAACAAATATTTACTGCCTTATTTATAAAAAAATATGATTACGGCTTTATAAATCTGTTTTATAAAGCCTTTATTAAGACTTAATAATTTTCATAAGTAAGGCAGTTAATATATAAACAGTAAATAAATAAAAAGTATCAGCAGTGACTTGTGGAGACTATACCGACTTCATCAGATACTAATCCTAATGTAACATCAGATCGCCCTCCTTCGTTGTGTAGCAGAATCATCGGCGAAGTAAAATAACTAATAAAATTGCTACTAAACACAGCTTCAAAATGTAATACGCCTTATATGACACCAGATGGCGCTGCAACACTGCATTCAAATAATGTGCAAAGAGCAGAGTTATAAAAGAATGAAGCTTTCCTCTATCTCTTCCTTCACCACCTGACTTCCCTATCACTATCATTTCCCTATCACCCTCTCTCCCTATCTTCTCTTCAATAAACAGGTAGCACAAAGGGATTTCACCCTTCCTTACCAGCAGCCTGCTAACCTAACCAAAAGCTATGTACAGACAATTGTCAGATCTTACAATATTGTCAGATCTGGCAATGAGCTGCCAATGTACTGGCAATGACAAATTGCCAGCAAAAGGTAGATTGCCAGTTCACACGGTTGTATAAAATTTCTAACAATTTATTGCCAGACGGTTGTATGACAAAATCGCCAGTGAAAAAATTGTCAGTTATGACGGTTGTCATATGCAAAAATTGCCAGACATGTTGTTGTGCGTTGCCAGACTCAAACACTTGTTAGAAATTGTTAAATATCAATCGTTTGTTGTAGTGTTAAATGTAAAAAGTGAAAAAACAAATTATTATGGACCATAAAGAAGTAACTGCAATGATTTTGGCTGCATATATTTTATTATATATTTTTTCTTTAAAATCAAGCGTGTACAGTGTTGCCCATAGAAATAATTCTCTTACAATGACGCCATTGGTAGATGCATAAACTTCGCGCATCTGGCAATATTAAAATGTCTGACAAATATCTGGCAATAATTTGGCAATGTGTTCACACGACTGTAAGATGTAATTTGTTGTCAGCTGCTAGTCTTGCAATGGACTGACAATGCTTTTTCTGGCAACGACATCTGACAACAATTGCCAGTTCACACGGTTGTAAGAAATTTTGAGGACATTTTACTGGCAATATTGTAAGATCTGACAACCGCGTGTACATAGCTTAACCTGACTTGTGGAGAAGTTTTTAAGATGGACTTTTTTTGCTGAAACCTTAAGTTGTTCTTAAAACTTCGTCTCTAAATGAATAAAATCAATTTCTTTAAATTTAATAAAAGTTTAACAATTTGCACTTATCCATACAGTTTTTTTATAATTGCATTCTTAAGACTGTCTTGCAAAGCGAGATCCCACTGTAAATGTAAGTTGTAAAATTTATGTTTATTCATAGAGGGAAAATAATCAAAACTAGTCACGTTCTGAGGTGTTACGGATCGGTTGTAGTTCTAAGCGACTTATCACTTCTACAGGGCGTATTCATGGAAGGGGGTCAATTGCAATAATTAAATTGTAATAATTATTTATTCCTCTTATAACAAACTGTGCGGAGTTCACTATAATTTAACTCCACTAAAATTATTGAAAACTTGTGAAATAAATAAATAAAATTCTAGTTTCGAGTTTATTAACTCCTTTTTAATGAAAGTTTGTTTAGAGTTTGATATCATATAATCAAATCGCCATATTTGAAACGTTAAACATTGTGTTTGTTGGGTAGTCTCCATTTATAAATGTGCATGTGTCTTTTGTCTCTGTCCAAACCTGCAATTTTTGTATTCCTTTTGCTTTCTTGTGAAAATTTTTTTCAGATATTTGCTCGGTAGTCGTTTGTTAATTTCAACTTGTAATTGTAAATACTCACTTTTTAAGTAAATTTTTTATTTTTTGAATAATTTTGTAGAATAATTTATGCAAAATTGATCAATATGTAAGCAAGGATAAAAACAAGGATAATGATGTGAGTTTGTTATGATGTTTGTGGCTTATGTATGTGATTAAATAAAGAAAATAATAAAATTTAAAATCAATTTCAAAAAATGTTTATTCAAACAAAAAACTTTAATAAGAGATAGCCATACTTGTAGACACGTTTTTTATTATACACGTGTAATAAAATTGCTAAATCGAATCGAAAATAAAACTGTACCGGTGATATCCTGCTATATGAAGTCTGACATTTTTAATATATCAGATATGAGTTTCATATACTTAAGTATTACTTACATTAGTTCTTATGGAGAAAATCGTAATAAGCAATATATGCGAATGATTATTTTGACGACAGCAAGGCAACACCTCGGCAGGTTGTTGTCCATGCTGATTTTGTCGTTATAGTGCAATTAAAATAATTTCTCAATTTTTTCGGCGGCAATGAGCAAATTTAGTGTTGCCAGTATACATAATACAAAATGTTGAATGAATGATATCGTATAATTATTTCATGTTATTTAACTCAAAAAATATCCCAAAATTGATGTAAAGAATAAATTGATTCATTTTTATAATTTTGCATACATTTCAAAAGATTAATTTAGTTTTCATAAATGCGAAATATTTGAAGGTGGCAATACTGAAATATGTACTTATTCTTGAATATAAGGTGCAGATTACGCTGCTAGTAGACTTGGTTCGAACTCGTTCACTAGTTCATTTTTGCCACAAACCAATGATCAAACCTATGTAATTTAAATGGGTTTGATCATTGGTTTGTGGCAAAAATGAACTAGTGAACGAGTTCGACCCAAGTCTAGCTGCTACCGTCTCCAAAATTAATAAGTATTTGGCTGGCTACGAGGCAGTTAGCACCATTTGAAGTTGTGTCTTCGTGTAACCTGCTGTGCTGAATGTGTTTAATGCATAAGTATGTAATAAGTTGATCAGTTTTTTAGAGTTCCGTACGCCAAAGGTGTAAAATCCGGTGCAATGACGATCTATGCGCATCCTAATTTAAAAGTTAGGATCGTCACTAATCAATATCAGCTGTCAGTTGACTTCAGTCAAAATTTTAACAAGTTGCGCATTTAATTTGTATATGACAGCCATTTATAGGATTGATTTTAGACGAATGCTCATCAAGCATTTTTTTTTGCGGAAATTAACCTTCACTCAAACCAAACCCAAACTTTATAAATACTCGGACAATGGGGACACTGCACCATCAATTTCTATGGTACAAAAGTCGTTTACTACATTTCGTTGTGGCCGTATAAGAACGGAAAAAGGTGAACATTCTGCAGGTCTCTAAGCCTGAAATAATTACAAGAATTCACGATATGGTATTGGTTGGATGGGTTGTGGATCACATGGCTCAGTAGTTTAAATTTTGGATGATCAAAGCTTTCGTGTAGATGAAACGTGGATCCACCCTAACACGTTATTTTGGGAACTGGCAACACTAATGTCAATAGCTTTAAGCTGGCAACACCAATAAAGTTTGATATTTTTTAGCAAAAACGTACTCACAAAGTTTTGATCATGGTATAAATTTTGCAGGTGACTGCGTAAGGATTTGTTATATAAAAATACGGCAACCATAGCTGTGTAAAGATGAATGTCAAAAGCACAAAAATAATTGTACCAAAACCAAAACCAAAACTAAATCGAAGTTTTTGACATTCTTCAGCTACAAAGATCATAGAGCAAAAAATTATCAGCTGTAGTAGCGCTGCCACCTAGTTAGATACACCTTGGTTTTGATGTACAAGTGGTATTTGTTTTGTTTACAGCAGGGATGGCAAAGTTGGTACAACTGTACCTTTTTTGGTACTATTCAAACTCCGAAAGTACAATAGTAAACCAATGACTAATTTAGTACATTTAAGGAATCTCCTCAGTTTCACTCCGCATTTCTTTTCAAACGATTGCATATGTCAATTTTCACTTTTGAACCATGAAACTCATATTCTACTCACTTGAAAAAAGCCTTGTGAAAGCAAAACGCAGCGAAAAAAATGTGAACTCGTCATTTTCCAAATAATTTTTCTTCTGGATTCAGATGCTTGAGCACATGCTATTAACTTGTATATTTTAAATTTCAACTTAAACAGGTGTAATCATATGCTCTAACATCCCAAATTACAAGAAAATTTGTGAAAACGATTCGATAGCCAGAGCAAAATTGATTATTTTAATAAAAACAAATAAAGATCTGCAATTTTAATTAAAAAAAATCTTTTAGTACAATTAAGGTCAAAAAAGTACAATTTTTGAAAGTTGTTGGTACAATTTTAAAATTCTCAATGCCATCCCTGGTATATGTATATTTATTTCTTTTTCTCCTGCACTGTTTACAGTGAGTTAAGAAAATGAATTTAGCCAAACAAATTAAAATTTCACGAGAAGTTTTTCATTGAATAATTTTTCACAACTTTCGACGTGGATTATCTCAACAAGAATGTGTATGACGATAAAGCAGCATCAAAAACCACAGTATAGTGAATTCAATCGTGGTCCGTCGCCGACGAATTCCTTGAAGGTCGTCAAAAATCGGTTGTTGTGCCACAAAACATTGATGTAGTGCGTGAACTGATAACGCAAGATCTTCATGTGATATATTGTTTCATAGAGGCATCCTTGCACAATAGTTCCACTTCCATACATTCAATTTTGCATGAACACTTCGTTTTAAAAAAATATGTTCTCTTTCGATACCCCATAATTTATCAATCGCTCAAAAAAAAAAAGATCGCGTCAAGTGGTGTAAGAAAATGATAAAAATAAGTTCAAGCGTGGTGCTACAAACGACGTGTATAATATCGTAACAAATGGCGAATCATGCTCATATATGCTTATGAGCCGGAAACAAAACAGCAGTCGACTGTGTGGGTATTCCAAGACGAGCTAAATCCAACAAAAGTTGTTCCTAGAAGAAGCTCAGCGAAGCAAATGGTAGCCTCTTTCTTCGGCCGAATGGGTCATGTGGTAACTGTTCCGCTTGAGCAACGTAGAACTGTCAATTCTGAGTGGTACATGACCATTCGTTTGCCGGAAGTCTTCGGAAAAATTCGTAAAACTAACCTCCGAAGATGAATCATTCTTCATTGTGACAATACGAGCTCTCACACATCTCGTCAAACAAGTGAATTTTTGGAGCATTCAAAACATCGAATTGATGACTCATCCTTCGTACAGTCTTGACATCGCACCCAATGACTTCTTTTTGTTCACACGGATATCAAAGGTAAACTGCGTGGTCAACGATTTATAAGCGCCGAAGAAGCAGTTGAAGCATTCAAAAGCCATGTTTTGGAGGTGTCTCAAGAGGAATGCAAAAACTGCTTTGACAAATAGTTTGAACGAATGCAAAAGTGTATTGATCATCAAGGGGAATATTTCGAAAAACCATGCAGCTATTTTCATTTGAAAATTTTTGTTATTATTTCATATTCCCGAAATATAAATAGTATCCCTCGTAGAATTAATTATTTAGTGTCCTTGCGTCACACAGTGTCGTATGTTCATATAACGAGCGGCCAAAAATAGAAGGGGTTATCCTAAAGAAATGAAATTTGGTAAACACGCCTTAATTGGTAAAATATAATCACACATAAAATTTGGCCATTTAATTTCCAAGGATTCGCGTCCTTCCCATATATCCTGAAATAAAAAATTACCATAACAGAGAGAAAAATAATTGTAACTCAATGAAATTGTGTATAGACACTAATTTTAACATATTTAATGTTTCGCAAAAATTTCGGTCAATTCAGAAAAAGGATACGCATACCTAAAAAGTGTCCTTTTTCAAAAATGTGAAACAAAAAAATTGTCTTCACTTATAGTGAGTTAAATGTTTAACTAGACGCAATATAGACAATAGACACCTACAATTTGGCCATTTAAATTTAAAGGACTAATGTTCCCAAATCTCCTGGAAGTAAATAATATACTGAAAAAATACAAATTATAACTTGAAAAATTTTGTAAAAATAAATTGTAAGGGGGGAAAGGTGGACAAGAATACAAAAAATTTGCAATCTAGTTACTTGTAGAAATATAATGTGAAAGCATGAAAAATATATTTTTGTATAATTTTTTTCTATAGACCACTTAACTCCTACTTTTTTCACCCGCAGATGTTTTTCTTTCCATTTACATTATAAGCAACGGCACATAGCATATGAGTTACAAAATATAGAAAATATATATTGTAACCATATTATAACAATATTCCCCTTACGTTTTATTGGAAGTTGTAGTGGAATATCTAAAAAAAATTTAATTAACCTGTTAAAGTTTGCATGTGTCCGTACCATATTTTCAAATACTTGAATACTGGCTTAAAACTGTTGCATTTGAATCGTCAAAACTCTTTAAAAATAAACTTTTTTTAAAAAATTCCTTTTTATTTTACTTAATTAGAATATTGCACATGCAACAAAGTAATTTGTTCGTTTTAGTTTAAAACTAATTTTTTTCATATTTGGCCACCTTCGCGACAGTGTGCGACACACAGTCGTACTTTACTGAATTTTTTATATATATATATTTAATTTTTTTTTTTTGTGAAAACAAACTGTGAACAAAGTCTCTGTTTACAAATGT
Source organism: Tachina lurida (assembly GCA_944452675.1). Lineage (NCBI taxonomy): Eukaryota > Metazoa > Arthropoda > Insecta > Diptera > Tachinidae > Tachina > Tachina lurida. The sequence continues at coordinate 99,775,992 of OX101754.1, forward strand.
TGTTTGAAGAAATTCCTGCAATAGTAAAAAATTATTTTATTCGATCATATTGTCGAACTAATCAACTTTGTAGAGTTTCAACCTGATGAAGAATGAAATAACAGCAAAAGCTAAATTATAGTCTTGAACAGTGCATTAGGCAGCAGAGTTTGTATTTTGAATACACTGTCAAATTATATTTTACGAGTAATTACACAATATTCATAAATTTTAAAAGGAATTTCAAATACATTATTTATGAACATAAGCCAGTATGCTTAAATGTACTGTAAGTAGCCTGCTGCTAACGCAACGCTCAATGCTTTAATTAAGATTTGGCTGTAAGTTGTATGGAAAATAAATAAATAAAAAATTTGATCCTATTAATCCTTGCACAAAAGATAGCGCTATACTTCGAAGCATGTACCTATCCTTTACAACTTCACTTATTTATTTCACGTTGACACTTGTAATAAGTTCCCAGAACCATCTATTGACATTCTCAAATTAATTGAAAGAAGATAAAATGCGCTAAAATGTTAATATCAAGCAAGTGCGCTTAACGAAATTAATTGACCACTTAGAAAAGCATTTATGTATGCATGTATGTGGGTATAGTACTGGCTCGTATGGCGGCGGCGATGGTCAGTCAGTCATGCTATCTATGCTGGTGGTGGTGACCCATCTTTCTCAATAATCAACAAATTTCCAAAAGATTTTTAAATTAATTGACGCTTAAAAACATTTCAATGGCATCGAAATCTTGCTGGCCATCGAAAGAGTTTTAAAACCTTAATTAAGCGCATACGGCCGGTCGGTCGGTCGGTCGGTCACTTGTATTTATTTATGGAGTTTGAAAACAAACGATAATATAAACTTTTAAAAGCGCATAACTCACACGTATGTATGTAAACTTAGGTTATAACATGGGCTAAAAGTGTTTGCCTGCCTGCGTCAATTTCCTGCCACATTTTGGGTAGGCAAGATTTGTTTTTTTTTTTTTATAGTATGTTTGCATGTACATATGAACATATTTGGCATTTTTGTAGTTGTTGTGGTCTGATACAATTAAATTAAGTTAGTTGGTCATTATCAGATGAGCTTCTGGAAATACGGTGGGTACTACGAGTATGTATTGTGAATATAGTCATGTCATTTTAAATGACCAAAATAAAAAAAAAGCCAAAGACACAGACAAACACTTACAATTTATACGCTGGAGTTTATAGTTAGTTACCAAAAAGATCAAGTTTATGCTAAAGCCGGAGGAAAATGTGAAATTAAAATGCGACCACACAAGTTGTAAGATTTTTTAGTTTATTTTATTTTGGAGCAGCTACTGTGTTTCTAGAGCAGATTAAAGCAACAATAAATACACGCAGAACTACATACATACTAGGAACAGCAACAAAAGCGATATTATCATAAATAATGTAGATCAACGTGACACTACTACTCTAGAAATATTTAGCTGGCTTGTTGCTTTAAGCAGATGAAGACCAAAAGAAAAAATACCTTTAGAATAATAATGTGTTTTGTATGTTTTGACTTGTTGCATTCATAACGCCTTCCTGGAAGGGTATGGCAAGCTAAAATAAGCCAGCTAACAGCTATCTAGTCAGCTAACAAAGTCATATTGAAAGAGTTGTGAGAAGTTGGCGTATTTAGTGTTCAGGCCATACATGGATCATCATCTACATCATCATGCCACGTAAAAGAAGCCTGGCTAAAAAACAAACCCAGCAAAGGTCAAATCTTATGAAAAATCCCCTTAAACAGGTAGTGCTGTAGTCAAAAATAAATAAAAGAAATACTAAATTCTCTTGAAATTTACAAACAAAAAGTACTTCTACTACGCATGATTTTTGTGTGTGTGAGTGTTGTTTCACGTTTATCTTGCAAACTTTATCATCATTTCTTTAGATTTTGTATCTGTGTGAGTGTTTGTACATTTGCATGATATTCCTATTTAGCTCTTCTTCAAGACATTTCATTGGAAATATACAAGCATACAATCATTCTTCATTCGTCTGTACTGTAGGAGATGATGGTTAGTGATGCCGACGACTGTCTACTTAATAACATCTAATTTGTCATCGTTGAAGAACTAATTTTTCTTAAACGATAACGTCAAAACCGGCTACTAGTTTTGAACGCGCTTTGTGTGAGGCCATAATTCTTGGCCACAAATTGTAGCTGGCACATGAAAAACTAAATCTTAAAATACGAGTACTAACGCGATAGTCTTATGATAACTGTGTTAGCGCAATAAAACATTTAATATTCGAAAGAAACGTTTCTTATACAATTCCCATAAGATTTTTAGAGACCTAATCTCAATAGATTCCTAGAAGGTTTAATTATTTTGAAATTGTGTATTTTAATTACATGATTTTAATTTTTTTCTAATTTTCTATTCTCAAAAGCTGTCTTAGATAAAATAGAGCAAGTACAGATACGAGGAATTTCACTAAATAAACGCCTCAAGGCGAATTCATATTAGGTGACCTTATCACTACAACAGCATGCAATTCCTCTGACTTTAAAAACCCCCATCTGTCAAAAACAGTTGACAAATATACCAATACATACATATACATATATTTATAAAATACATACACTTTTCACTCTAAATGTAAACAAGCATTAGATAAAAGAAAAGATTTTGACAGTCGGGGTTTAAATCAGTTCAATTATTCTTCAAACACCTGATAATCATCTGGACTGTTAAGGTCACCTGTTGTGAATTCTCTTTGCAACAACTATGGTGGCAAAAGTTGATTGTACGAAATTTCATTCGGTATTCCAGCACGAAAAATCTATATATCTGTATATGTATATATATATATATATATATATATATATATATATATATATATATATATATATATATATATATATATATATATAAAACAGGATGTGTGTATGTATGTGTGTAACGTATGGACTCAACAACGGCTGGCCCGATTTTGATGAAATTTTCAGGGAATCTTCAGAATATTCAGGCGGGTGACACTGTGAATTCTGATTTTTATTTTCGGTCTGCGGGCGGAGGGGCGTGGCAAAATCCAATTTTTATATTGCACCACCAATGCCATATATGTATATATATTTATTTTTTTTTTTGGGTGGGGAGGGGTAGCGAAGCACACCGGGTTAAGCTAGTAAATAAATAAAGAAACAAATGGGAATGTATAAAAGGATAAACTGGTTAAGTCGCGATAAGCTGATTTTGAGTTAATGTCATCTTTATAATCTTCATATTCAAAAGTATACCTGGGCAAAATCACAATTCTTTTGTGCGATTTTTAAGGAAATTATAGTGCAACGACTTGCGGCTTATTTATTTGTAGACCTATAATCTCATTTGGAATAATAGCTCAATTTATGCAATACTTTGGTGTATTTCAAATTGAATGTATTATTTGTAGTGTGTAAAAGTATGTTTACTTAAGGAATATTAAAGTGTGCACCGTAATAAACAGTAAAATATGATTTAAGTACTTTTTCCTTATTGCCACAGAATTTATCACAAACAATTCATTTGGTGCTCTCTGCACATTAGAGTTCGACCGATTAATCGGCTTCGGCCTTCGGCCAAAAATTTGTAATCGGCCAACATTCGGCCTACGGCAAAAATCGGCCGATTAGCCGAAGCCGAATATTTTTCATTCCAAGCTTGAAAAATAACATTATTTTTGGTCGTTGCTCGCCGACAGTTTGTATTGTGTTTAACGTTTTGAAAGGGTTACTTTGAAATACAACCCTGTTGCTTTCTATTTTCTTTTACTTGGACGTTCTTGTGAGTGATCAAATGAAAAAGCAATCTAGAAATTGCAAAATAGTTTTATTTTTCTTGTTATGTATCCAATAGATATTACAGCTATTTCAGTGATCTCAAAAAAGCAAACTTTTTTCGTAATTCATATAAAACAAGTATCATTTTTAAAATTTAAAACATTCGGCTTCGGCTTCGGTTTTGGCCGAAGTTTAGGATTTTAGCCGAAGTTCGGCTTCGGCTTCGGCCAAAAAAATCGCCTTCGGTCGATCTCTACTGCACATACAAATTTTCATTTCTTTTTTTTCAATTAAAGATGTGGTTATGTTCATTTATTTAAGTTGTTGTTGCTGTCCTTTATTATTTCAATTGGAAAAGTGTATAACATTTTTCAATTAAAATATTCGGCCCTGTTCTGTAAACGATTTTAGAAAACTAAATCCGACAATAGAAATATTTTTAGATTTTTTCATTATATAGATTCTCAAATATCATATCTGAAAGACAACTATCGTGTATGATTTTAAACACGTCTGTCTGCAGGACCATTATTAATTTTTTGAAAATAAGAAATTTACTCGGATTCGGTTTACAGAACAGGGCCGATTAATTGATTCAATCATTCGACGCTTACCAAAATTATTTAAAAACGAAATACAAATTAAAACTCTATGAAATTTTTTATTAAAAAATTAAATAATTTTTTTTATAGCTATGCTCCTTTATTAAATGAATCTCAAATTAAAACTAACTTAAAACTAAACTGCATTACAACATATTTATTAGTAAATTATTCTATTGTTGCCCATCAACATCAGCTGACATTCGGCCCGAATCCGAATAGATTTCTCGTTCTCAGAGAATTAGTAATGGTCTTGCATATAGAATGGTCTTTCAAATATGATATTTGGGAATCTATATAATAAAAAAATTTAAAAAAAAAAATCTAAAAAAATATTTCCATTGTGTAGTTAGTTTTCTAAAAACGTGCGGTTTCAAATCGATCGGATTACAGAACAGGGCCGATTATTCCTGGAATTATGCATTTTTGCTGATGATGCGGATGTTCCCACGAAAATACGTTGCATATCGTAGACATGGTGTCCGCAAAATTCTTAATATAATTTTTATATGCAGTTAACATTTGCATCCTTAACTTACATATCGCTCATTTACTCAAAGAACATCATAACTCCAAAAATTAAATTTTTGAGTTAATGATGCAAAATCAATCGTCATATCGTTTTTTATAAAATTGTTTACTCAATTCTTGAAAACAAAAAAAGTTATGTGTAAACTTTAAACTCGTTTTCTAGCAAACTAGTTTTTTTTTGGAATTACGACGTTGTTTCATTAACTAAGCGATATGTTTGATTTTTTTTTTTTTTGAAGAGAGAGGGTCAATCAAAATTTCTTCCCATGTGACATAGACTTACACTTGTACAAAATTACTACTACTATATATTTATTTATTGTATCTTCAAAATAAATGAACTAACAATAAGTAATCAAATCTTAAGTCTATATATAATTAATGGGCCCGACCAATGCCGAACACAAATTTAGTGCTAGTAATTATTAATACAAGAATGATGTGCAAAAATATTCTCAAAAAGTGTCATCTGCGGTGTTGCGAATTACAGCCTTAGTGTCCTTTCTTTTTTAAGCGTCCAGTCCAGTCCAGTAAATATTTCCAGCAAGCGGACTCGAGTTTAGTTAAATATTTGCCTGCGTAGTTTGCAATTTCTTCAATCACTAGTGGCGTATTTAAATCACGATGTATATTTGAATTTTTTATATATAACAGGATTTTCTCAACATTTGAAGCTGAAGCAGTGCCCCATAACTGAATTCCGTAGCACCATATTGGCTTCAAAAGCGACTTGTATAGTAAAAGTTTACAATCTAGACTGAGTGTTGAATTTCTACCAATCAGCCAATGTATCTGAGTTAATTTAAGTTTCATTTGTGTTAGCTTTGAGTCAATATGGTGTTTCCATGTAAGTAGTCGATCAAGGTGTATACCAAGATATTTTACGTGTGAATGTTGAGCAACAACTTGATTGTTGATTCGAATTGGGGAACAAATATCTCTTCGCAGGGTAAATGTTACCTGAACACACTTTTGCTCGTTTACTTTAATTCTCCATAAGTTTAACCATAGTTCTAGTTGTGTAATATGTTCTTGTAAATATCGGTAAGCCTCGTGAGGGTTTTCGTGCATACTAAGGCAGGCTGTATCATCGGCAAACGTAGATGTATGGATATTGCTGCTCAAAGGCATATCACAAGTATAAATCAAATACAAAACTGGCCCCAGTATGCTCCCCTGTAGCACACCGGACGATATAGATTCGGGAACACACATGAATTCTCCTTCCACAACCTGAGAAACGTCAATAAACAAAGCTGAACAATACTTCTTTTCTTCAAAAGTTGTTCGTATAAATTGAACCAATCTATGAGTTTGTTCAATGGTGCTATGTTGACTTCTAATTAGAATTGGGGAAAATTTAGACATGAGCAGTTTTTCGAAAAGTTTTGACATTGTTGATAGCAGACTTATTGGCCTGTATGATTCAGCCTTGGTAAGATCTTTGCCCTGCTTTGGAATCATTTTGACCTTGGCAAGCTTCCAGTGGTGTGAATAATACTCTAGTCGTAATATGGCATTAAAAATAAATAGAAGGATTCTAATTGCAATACGAGGAAAAACAAACAACAAAATCTAGCTCGGCTGACAATATTGGACTCTTGTTATCATTCATAACTTGATTGAATTTAAAATCTCCGGAAGATGAGTGTATATTTTCTAAAAGTAAATATTAAAACATATTCAACAATTTATATTATTATTAGTTAGGCTGAGTTTATATCTGGCATTTCATGTATGCCATGTGCCCAAAAAAGCGTAACCACTAATTACTAATAAAAAACTGCTTGATTCAGACACGTATTTATTAAGTTAAACAGTTTCATACATAACTAATGGACAATTTTATAGAATACAACATGAGTGGAAACTGTTTAAATCAATAAATATATGTCTGGATAAAAAAAAATTTCATAGTAATTATTGGTTACGCTTTTTTGGGCACATGACACACAGATGTAAACCCGGCCTTAGTTTAATTATTATTGTTCGAACTTTCGAAATTATATGTAATAAATAGTAATGAACAAATAACACCAAAGTTAATTGTAAATATTCTGACATACACTAGCAGAACGGAACAACTAGCTGTTTTCGAAGGTCGCTGCACCTTCATCATCAGCATTCTTTGTGTTTGGTCCACCGTGTGTTGTGTCAGTTCTGATTTTCTGTATATTTCTGCTTTATAAGTGAATTGTTTTGATTCATGGTACATATTACAATTTGCTGAAAGCTTTCAGTGAGCAAAGTACAAAGAACGCTGTTGATGAAGGTGCAGCGATCTTCGAAAACAGCTAGTTGTTCCGTTCTGCTAGTGTTTGTCGGAATATTTACAATTAGCTTTGGTGTTATTTGTTCATTAGTAATTACCGCATGTAATTTGTCTTACAGAGTTATACGAACTTTAGCCTAATCAAATCATAAATATAGAAAGAAACCAAGTTCGAAAACTATTTTTTATACAAAAAAATAAAGAGCTTACGAACACTTATTTTTCTACCACAAAGATTGCCACAAATTCACTTGCGTACACACATGTATTTCTTTATATAGATGCAAAGCTCTTGAAACTCATCTAAAGTATTTTTATGCGTAATTTCTTACAAGAAGTTCAAATTTTTAACATGAGAGCGTTTGTAATAGAAATCATTAAAATCGTGAAACATGAACGTTTAATTGCAGAACACATTATTTCTACGCTAGAACCATATGAACAATTTAAAACTTGGAAATTTTTAAATTCATATTTATTTTCATGTTAGCGAGTAAAATTTATAAGTACCAGCATCTATGTATCTCCCCGGCATATGCTAATAACAATTTTAAAAAGTTGTTAACGTCTTAACCGAACATATCCGGCGCCTAATGTTCATGTACACGCTGTACTTTATTGCTGCGTACACATGCAACAACTGCAACTCTCATGTTGTTCAGCCGTTTGTTTGATTCTTTTTATTTTTTATTTATTTTATTTTTTTATGCGTTGTTTAGCCAAGCTGGTGTGTTGTTTGCGTGGCATTTGTTTTGGCAAAATATTCCCCGCAGAAGCATTAAACATCAATAATAATAATCATCATCAGCATTCCCAACTTCATCGATGTTTTATTGATTTAAAAATGTTTTTCTCTTCATCTTCTTTTTTTTTCTTAACAAAATCACATGGCATGAAAAAGAAAAGATTTTCGTTTGCTGCACATTTAAAAGCGTGAACGGGCCCATTAATAATTTCGCTTGTGATTTAATTGTGCATAAATTTTGTAAATTTTTTTCTTCTTATTTCTCATTTATTGTGGCACAGCATTTGATAATTTATAATTTTGTTGATTTTCTCAAGAGGGTGCATGTTACTTAAGGTTGCTTAGGGATTTTTATTTAATTTTTTTTTGGTTTGTTTCAGTTGCAGCCTGCTTTGCCTCTCCGCTTAAAGATGATATTTTTTTTATGATATTTAGGCACACTGGTGCATTGGCGCATGTTGTGCCAATATGTTAAGGACTAAGATAGTGTAGGAGAGAGTGTTGGTGTGTTAAAGATACGAGTATGTATTTCTTAAATCGTATTGTGGTACCTTTTTAGTGGTGGTACATAACTGATTCCTTCCTTAAGTTGCCTGCTTATTGCAATTGTTGTTGCTGTTGTCCTCCTACGTCCTCTACGCCAGTAGTGAAAACACAGAAAGGTTGAGATTTGTTATTGGTGGCGTTGTACCTTTTCTTTTTTTTTTTTTTTTTGCTTACTTTTCCTCTTGCAGATGGATTTGAAGGCATAAATTATTTCCCATAGTTTTTTATTCAATTGTGACTTTCTGCTTTTATTCTTTGTTTTTTAAGCACCCCTACTAGCAATCGACCGGGTACATTTGACTTTTTGATACGTGCGGCAAATTTATTTTATTGTGTATTTGAAGTTTTACTTAATATAGGTAGTCGTTGCAGTTCTTTTATGAAAAGTTGCAACTTAAGCCCGGTACGGAGTTCTTACGGAATTTCAGGTTGGTAAATTTACATTTATTTCTACACGGAAAAATAATCGTGTAGCATTTTGTGTAGAATTATATTTGCATACACAAAAATTCGTTTATTTTTAAATTCACAATGCACAAAAACACTAGAAATTAATTACAATTTGATGAAAATTAGAAATGTCAAAAACTCCGTCACCAAACAATTGTTTGAACATTAATTTTTGTATCAGTTGACTGAAAAAAGTCTCCACTTATATATCTAAATCCCTAAGATAGGCAATAAATTAAAAAAATTTTGTGTATTTTTCTTTTGAAAGTCCGTACTAGCAAATGGAAATTTCTTTATGAAATTTACCAACCTAAATTTCCGTAATTTTTTTTACATAGACTTTGTATGAAAACCTGAAATTCCGTATGAACTCCGTACCAGGCTTTATATATTATATTTACTTAGTTAAAAGTGAAAATGCATTTAAAGTTGGCTAAGCCAGCAACCACCATATTACGAAGGGGTTTATCTATTAAGTGGTTTCAAAACCACCGGGCTGGCGGGCCTGTCAGCTGTTAAATGTCTGTCATCTGAAGTGTCTTTTATTTAGTGAAAGGTTTACCATTTACGAATATGGATCGCTCAATAAACATCTTTAACTAAAAATAAAACCAAAAATTAAGTAAACATTTATTTAAGACAATTAAACTTTTGTTTAAAAATTTAATTAATTACAAAGTTTAATTGACTCAATTACATTTTTAATTGATTTTTAAATTAAAGTTGTTTTTTTCAATTAAAGTTGTGTCTTGCAGGAAATTTTTTTCTGTGCATAGAATTAGTTAAAACTTACTACAAAAGTTGTGGCCACTTTTCAAGCGTTAAGGGGTGATTATTATCGTCATAATCGACCTACTGTACAGTGAACTGGCAAGATTATAAAGAAATTAAAAGAGTCTGGAAGCATTGCAGTTGTGGTCAGGCCTGTGCGTCATCGCCTTTTGAAATTTTTGATAGTAAACTTATTGGCCTGTATGACTCAGCCTTGGTAAGATCTTTGCCCGACTTTGGAATCATTTTGACCTTGGCAAGCTGATGTGGATAATATTCCAGTCGCAATTTTGCATTAAAAATAAATAGCAGGATTGTAATTGCAATACGAGGCAACTAAATCAGCATCTTGCTACTAATTCCATAAATACCTGCGCCTTTCTTCGGATTGAGTTCAGCAATTATTTTTTGTACCTCACACATCTTAAACTTTAAGGGTCGAGGGGGGTAGAGCAACTACACTCGGCAAATCAGCAGTACCAGTACATGTATTTGGAGTAAATACGGATTTTAATTGCTCAGCAAATATAAAACCTTTGTCAGTATCTCTTCTTGCCCAATCTCCAGCGAAGTGCGCAGATGTGGTTTAAACTCAGCGGGTTTTTTTAATAAAGAGAAGTAACACTCATTCAATGAATGCCTACTACTATTACTAGTTGCTACTTTCTTTAGGAAAGGAATAGTGATAGAGAAGATAGGTGTTGAAGGAGTAGATAGAAGAAAGCTTCATTCTTTTATAACTCTGCTTTTTTGCAAGTATTTAATAATGCTGTGCTGCAGCGCCCGTGGTGTCAATGAGGCGTATTCAATACTTAAAGCTGTGCTTAGTAGCCATTTTATTGGTTATTTTACTTCGCCGATGATTCTGCTATACAATATCGGCGAATGAGGGCGCGCCACAAGGAGTAAATAGATGCTGCTGTGATATCGAGACCTTTTTAAGAGATGCAGTTTTTTCAGATGCAAGTCGTTTAGTGAACTCTTTAAGTCTTATTTTATGTTGAGGTGATCTGTTCTGTTGCAGTTTCCCTCTAGCTCTTCTTTTTTCACATGCGAAACGTTCAATATCCGTGGAATAACTTCTACTAAAGCCAGTCTGCGTATAGGAGGTAGTGGCATGCTCAGCAGCCTCTTTAATATTTTCGTTACGTTTGGCAATTTTATATTCAACATCCTCCCATGTTCTTAGCTTAATTGTTTGCGTGCAATAGCTACTGAGATATTTTTGAGTCCCAGGCAATTAGCATGATTGATCATCTGCACATATGGGTGAGGTGAATCACTTCTTAGTGAGTTGCAGATTGTAACGAGATTGTGAAAGTGATGCGGAGATCTATATATTGAAGCTTCAATTTGAATTAAGTATCTAGGAATATTTTCCATAACTCCGAAATCTATAACATTCCGAATTTTTTTTTTTTTCATTTCAATAGTCAAATAAGTGGACTCGCCACTGAAATTGCGTCCAAGCCGATTTTCGAATATCTTCAGCACTACCTGGTGGACATTAACTTTTTCTTGCCCACAACATCCTGGTGATGAAATTCAATTAACCTGACATAAGCTATAATCAAAATAGAACTCAAATAATAGGAAATTTTGTGTACATTATGAATCTGTGAAAATATTTAACCATTTTGATGTCAGCATTTTCACTGCTGACAATTTGTTTGTTTCTATATTTATGATTTGATTAAGTTAAAGTTTGTATCACTCTGTAAGCCAAAGTACATGTAATCATTTTTAATGCACAAATAACACCAAAGTTAGTTGTAAATGTTCTGAAAAAAGTGCCTTAAGTAGAACAAAAATAAACAAACGACAATGCCAAAACTGTTGTAAATTTAGAGATGGTAAAATTGAGCTTTCATTACCAAAAAGCTTTCAGCTGAATCAAAATAATGGCTGAGTATATAAAGCAGAAATATACATAAACTGACACCACACACAGTGGACCAAACATAAAAGAGCGCTGATGATGAAGGTTTAGTGGCCTTCGAAAACAGCTAGTTGTTCCGTTCAGCTATGTTTTTGTCAGAATATTTACAATTAACTTGGGTGTTTTTTGCTCATTAATAATTATCACATGTAATTTGGCGATACGAACTTTAGCCTGATCAAATCACAAATATAAAAAAAAGTTCTTGTCCCTGATTGTGGCCAATCATAGGGCTAGCTCAACCATTATTTAAGTTGTGAATGGCAATACCAATGTGTAAGTTGGATTTACTCTCAGACAACCACATTGAGTTGAGTTGAGTTGAGTTGAGAATGGCAATAGGTGCTTTAAATAAAATAATGCATTACTTCGTATTTGAAATTATATGTACGTAAATGAAGGCGTGTAGCATTCTGTGGGTTCGACTTGTGCTATTTTGTATTCGATTCGCTTAAAATACACTTGGGCTTTTAAGTGTTTCTTTGTTTTTTTTTTTAATTTTATTTCTTCTTTCTACTGCTTATGCTTAAAAGGTGAGGGTTTACGCAAGTATGTATTATTTTCGTAACTTTGGCTGTAGTTTATGCGCTAAGCTTCAATAAGAATGCTGGTACTTTTTTATACATACATACGTACATACATACGAGTATGTGTATGCTCGCAGTAATTTTAAGAGAAGAAAAAAATTAAAACTTAAAATGCAGATGCTAAGTTTCTGATTGCGTCTGTCCATTATGTATGAAGCGAAGAAACTGCTCACTAGCACTGTACACTGCAATACTGTACAGCATTGCAGTGCTCAGTTAATTATGAAAGCTTGGAAATTTTTTATTTATTTAGCAGTAGTAGTTTTTTTTTTTTACATACATATATTTTGCGATGCAGATTACATTATGATTTATGCAAAATAGTAAAACCATATGAAGGCAACATGTGCCCGTTTCGTTGCAAAGAACAACAACAACAACTGCAACACGGTGCAACATTCACTCACCCAGACAAAACCTTTGGACAAATAAAATGAGAAAATTAAAATAAATACTTGTACATTGGTAGATACTGTTGGACATATTCACTGGTACTTTCTGATTTAGGACACATGGATGGACAAGTTTGTTTTTCTTTTTAATTTTTAAGATTTAGCCTTTTTTCATAATTTTTTTTATTGCATACAAAGAACCAATAACTTTGCCATACTGTTGGGTATTTAGTATTTGTTTTCAGAAATACTTTATGGCTAATGCTTGTTAAAACAATAATGTTCATATTCATTCAGACATTTAAGCACTTCAGCCCTCTCCACACCACATTTCATTGAGTGCTTGTCAATATATTTCAATCGATATCATCGAAAGTGTGTCTGTCCGCTTGTCTGTCTAAGAATGCAACATGTATACATTTCATAGTCTCAACTACTCGTATCTATGAGGATATGAATGTCCATGTCCACTACTATTTATCTATTTAATATAATCGGATTCTTTTACTATTGGTCGCTGTTGTTAATACGAGTACATATTGCTGTCGTAGTCGTATGAGCTGCTTATGAACTCCACCTTTTTGAAATGGTCGTTTAGTTTCCATAACAAATATTTAAGTTTATTTTTCCCTCGCTTTGATTTTGCTTTTTATTCCCTGTATTTTTCAAGTTTAGCGTTTTGTTCCATTCGTTATCTCTCGTTGTGTTTTAATATGAAAATGATTGGTATTTGGTTTAAATTTCAATATTGCGTGACTTAAACAGCTTCTGTTTAATTTACATGTTGTAGAGTATTTTGAGTAGATAATATTTATGCAGCAGTAGTTAATTCGAAATAACACTTTAGTGGCTTGAAGTCTATAATTTAAGGTGAACATTTTAGTTTGTTTAAGTGGAAAAAAATTAGGTAATTCTAATAAAAAAAAAATCAATCTTAAAAGTTTAGAATATAAGAATATATATACATAATTATACATATGTGACAGCGCATAGAAAAAGGGACCTAAGTGTAAAAAAATCAATTTTCACTTTTTTTTATGTGGACAACATCTGAGCATCGAATGAGACCGATTCCATGCCCCAAAAGTGTTCCCTCCCAGAGATATGCACGTTTTATGAAATTGAAGTCGACGATTCTAAGCGCAAATAGAAAGGGACCTAACGGTAAAATTTATTTATTTTCATTTATTTATTTATTTTTTTCCTTATGAACAATTAAAAAAAATAGAAAAATAAATTTTAATCGACGGTTCTTGCGAATTGGTTCCTTAGAACTTTTCGGTACCGGTCCTTTATTTTTTTCGATTTCTTCTTAACGTCTGCTGCCTCCACTTCTTGAGGATTGTTCACTTCCACCGAATCTTCCTCTTCGTTTCCATTTCCAGAGACCAACCGAATCTTTCTTTGAATCGTCAAAACATAAACCCCAGATCGCTTTATACAAGTACCATTGACGCTTCATCGATAACCCTGGTGACGGAATTATAATTGGTTTGTCATTGAAACTGATATTGGTACTCAGATGTATATTTTCATTTACAGTGCACTGGTGACTGAGCAATAAATGCAAAGAGATGATACTACGATATTACAATTAAAGTTTTATATTTAGTGGAGAAGTATTCGTCCCATTTTCTCCACTCAACAACAGGCTCACTTGAGTTTGGAAGTCGAATAGGTACAGGAACATTAAATCCATTACGAGATGATTTTCTAACACAATCAACTACATCCATGAAGCAGTCGACATTAGTTTGGGCATATTTTGATTTGAAAACTCCGAATAAACGATCAGGTGAAAACTTTGCATGTCCGTTTAACAAAAAGTTAAATTCAACTGACTCACATCTGGAAGTATCGACAAGGTGTTGTAAATATCGTATAATCGCATTGTTTTCATTTCGTGAAAACGAATATCACTAATTTTTTTGGTTGAATGCACTTCTCGTAGGTAGTAATCAAGCATTGATATTACTGAATTCGGACCTTTTCCAATGTAATCGCTTTCGTCAATACAGAAGATGTGTTGAACATTTTGACGTTCGTTTGTAATTCCGAAAATTGCTGTTTTGCGACCTGATTTAAAGTATGCCGTTCCTATTTGCTGTGGACCCGACGGAAAGCTAACATTTTGAGCATAATCCATAGATATTATTAGATAATCCTTCTCTGGAATACCTGGATACATGGCGTTTGGATCAGGCTTGACTAATGTTCTCAAGTCGTTATAGTACTCTCGCTGAGTGCTGGCAGATTGCAAATGATCCGAATACACCTTCAATGCTGATTCTTTTTCAACTTCAGTAACGTTTACTGTATTAACAGCATCTTTTGCAAGATTTCGACACAATTCGCACAAATCGTATGTCGGCTTCATAGTGCCGATGTAAAGCGTTTGGAAAGTGCGAAGTTTTACGATTTCACCACCCGGTTCGACGCTGTTGGTGTATCTAGTGTAAACATAAGTCTTACTTTCAGTAGTTTGGAAGTTTCAATAAGCGATAATCACGATGATTTGGTTGACGTCCAGGTAAAGTGATAGCAACAGTTTCAGCAAAACGGCAGATAAATGAAACAATTTCTTTTTTTTTTCCAAAGTAGTTAGTTAAAGCACCTGTACGATTAATTTTAATCGTCATGCCATGTTCGCGTGGATAAACACCATTTTTGTCGTAATGTTCGATTAGATTTTTGTAGCGTTTAATTCCCATTGTATACAGGAAGAAGTACATATCACGGCATATCGGCAAACTTCGAAAATAATATATCTGATTGTACCGTTTTTTCATAGCTCGCGATCGATCACTAACTTTTGACATGAGAATTGCATCGTCACGGTGAGCTGCCAGATGTGCGAGAATAATTAAATCTTGGGACTCCTTATCTAAATTCAGGAAAGACGTACGAAAATCCACAGCCATCTTCTTAGGGATCACTTCATTGCATTGATTTGAACAACACGGAGGTATTTTCGAACCATACAGTCGAGCAACTACCTTTTCTTCGCGTAAATCAAGATCAGATTTATCAAGGCACATATTATCCGTATCATCTTTAGAGTCACTATCCGATAATTCTGAGAAGTGATCGTTATCATAAAATTTTTAGTATTACACAGTGCTTCCACATTACACTCTTCCTAATGAAAAATATTATCCTTTTGGGAATGTTGATTATATCCTTAGGTAGACGAAATGATTGTTCAATAAACGCAAGTTTAAGTCTGTCAATTGAAACTTTATCGGTATTCATTCCATTCTTAATTTTAAAGTATTTTTCATTTCTCTCAATCGCCTTGTATGGTCCACTATATATGTTGGACAATGGCTTGTGAAATGTGAAAGGTTTTGAGGAACATTGTTGAGACGCAGCTACCGAGCGAATCGTGAGCATTAACGATTTTAGCTGTATTCGCAAATCAGACTGAGAATTTTTATCATTAGCATCAAAGAAAAATTGTCCATTGTTTTGTGTAACCGAAACTAGATATTATTTTGATTTTAACTAATAGTGCGTTTGGATTTGGCCAAAATCTAGTATTTGCGAGATTTCGGGCAAAATCTATTAGATTTCCCATTCAAAATAAAATCTACTTCGTCACTAGGTATTATCGAAATCTATTTAAAATCTAGTAATCACAATGGACCTAATTGGGTCTCCGAGTGAAGGTGCGGTATAGCACCACCCTTTCTTACCTAAAATCTAGTAGAACTCAGTCCTCGTCCAGATTTACAATTTTTATTGCTGCAATTTTTTAAAATTCTGCTTTGAAATTGCATTAGTCCACATTATGAAATTCTAATTTTGCAATAATCTAAATCAGCTACGTCCAAACACACATACACTGATATTTGTATTTGAGGTAAACAGCGTATAACGCTCTGAAATTCGTTCTTGTTATTTTGCAAAGTAAGAGCAAGCATTTGGTGTTATCTGCAGGGAAGGAAAATGACTTCTTGGATTTTGTACCAACTGTGAAAATAAAATGTACTTTTTGGACCATGACGGTAACATTTTTTTTAAATATTTATCAATAAGAACGGAAACGTAAGAAAATTGTAAAAATTCAGAAGTAAACAATAAAAAACAGAAACTGAACAAAAATGTGTATAAAAATTTAGTATAAAAAATATTAAATATTACATTCATAAGGGTACATTCGTAGATTAGACTTGTTAGAGATCGATTATTTTAAAAATTTTGCTTATTAACTGGCCTGTTATTTTCATTCACTATAAAATCTAAGTTATGGGCATAAAAAATGCGAGATATAACCTAAAACACACCATTGAAGAAAAGGAGCGATATGTAGTTAACAAAAATAAATATAACCACAGCCAAGGCGAGTTCATGTACTGTCAAGTTCAGGTGTTCTCAAATTAACAGGTACAGTTAAAGTACTAGACAGATTTTTTGTTGCAGAGTTGACACCACCTGGTATATGAATTTGCCTTGACAACACCATTGCAACAACAACAGAGACGCTGACGGTCTAAAGTAAAGCATACACAAAAAAAATTTAAGACAACATAGGCAAAATTAATGTTACCATATAGTGAAACATTGACATTTTTAAATTGTACCAAGTAACTCGCGGTAGTACCACGGTACCTACGAGGTCAAAAATGTACCATAAAAAGTACAATTGTACAATGATTTCCATCCGTGATCTGCTGTGTCGTTGTTGTGGATGTTGTAGTCTCGTCGGTGCGAAAGTACTAAAAGCTCTTTATAAAAGTTTGCACATTGTGCATATGGATTGGACGGACGTAGCTGATCTAAATTGAAATTTATTTGCTGTTGGTTAAGCATTGTCTATACATTTCATTGGTGCTTAGCCAAATCATCAGTAGATCGCAACCAAATATTTTGAGCAGTAACAAACCTATTATCTTATGCAAAGACTTTCAAAAACTATTTGAGAATTCACAAATAATAATATTTTGGAAAATCACAAAAGAAAAATAATCGTAGCAGGCTTTGAAACTTTAACAAAACCCAGCAAATAATTTATAATTGATATGAATCTATTTTATTTTTCTACACCTTTATACATTTACAAATCAATTGGATAACATCATTTTCATTTATAAATTCATCTTTATTAACATCTTATACTTCCCAGCAAAAAAGTTTGCTTACTAGAATGCAATAAAGTGTATGTACTATTGAGTCGTAAGTACATACAATTTGACTGAATAACCCATTATTTTTGTTTGAGAAGTTCAAAAGGTATGCGGTACCCTATACTTTTTGCCTACAAATATCCAAAAGTTAATAGATTACTGATTGCCTAAACGTATTCAAAATTTAATGGGTTATTTTGTGGATTACTTTTTACCTAAAATTGTTGAAAAATAATTCATTTGCTAATAAAAATAAATATAATTTTGTAAAAATCATAATTTTGCAAAAAAAAATATCTGAATATGTGTATTGAATAATATGGAAAATTACTTAAATTTTGTAATAAATTTTTCTCTATATAAACTTTATTATTAACTGGAAAGTACTACAAGAAGTACTTTCAAGTAATGATATAAATAAGTACCATTCATTACTTTGTAAGCCATTAAAAGAGTACTACCCATTACAAAATCTTGAAAAATTTTTGCTGGGTTAGCATATAAATTTATAATTTCGAGATTTTATCTATAGATACTACAGCGAATAATATTGATAATAGAAAAAGCTTGATATTAATTTAACAATTTTGACATTATTTAAAGGAAAATAGGAAAAACCTTTATATGAAAAGAAAAATAAATTAAATATAGTTAGAAAATATACAGGTATACCATGAAATTATCTGAGGATAATACATGCATAGATGCCATTTTCAATTTAATGATTTCTGTTTTAAAGCTGCAATTATGCCAATTGTATGCATTCTCTTATCATTTGATAAGGAGAATTTAGAATAGATTCGTGATATTTGTTGTTAAGTTTTTTTATGAAATCAATAATTAGCTCATATCCAGTTTCGTGGTGGAGAACTTGAGTTGAATATCTCCAATTTTTGTTGTTTATTATTTTAAGACATTTATTTTGAATAATTTGTAGTTTTTTCAAATGTGTTTTTGCTGCATTATACCAAATAGGACTTGCATAAGTCAAAGTTGGTCTTATCACGCTTTTAAATAATAAGTTTTTGTTCTTAAAGTTAAGTGTTGAACGTTTACTAAGGAGTGGCCATAAAGCTCTGATAGTTTTCATAGATTTTTTACAGGTTTCACCGATGTGTTTCCCGAAATTAAGTTTCTTATCGAGGCAAACTCCAAGATATTTGACATCGTTTTTAATTGTCAGGCTCTCATTTTGAAAATTTAACTGACGGCTTGGTAATCGTTTTGGGGAATTGTTGTAAGGGAATATAATAGCCTGAGTTTTAATAGGGTTTATTTTTATTTTCCATTTATAAAAGTATTTGTTACATAGAGAAAATCCTCTTTCCATTTTTTTCAACAGTGCTTTAGTTAGTTTACTGGACGTGATGAGAGCTGTGTCATCAGCGTAATAAGCGACTTTCATGTATGATGGAGGACAGAAATCTGCAGTAATTTGTTTCTGAGATGAAAATGTTTTGTTGATAGCTACTACAAATGTTCTGTCAGTGAGAAAATCAGCAATAAGTCTGCACAAATATTTTGGTATATTGGCTTGGAGCAATTTATAAACAAGACCGTTGGATAACAAAAAATATTATTATTTGTGAATTTTCAAATAGTTTTTGAAATTTCAATTTAAATAAACGTGTGACAATAAAGTTATTTCAAAAGGAAACATTTTCTTTGACAATTACTATAAATCATGTTAGATAATATGAAACACATATGAAGCAAAATTATTTCTGAAAAAGATTAGATTAACCTTGTTTAAATAGATTTTAAGTTGAAATTTTTGTGTGTAATAGATATGTATGTGTTATTATCTTGTTGCCAACTTCCATTTACTTGAATACGCTCGTAATATTCATTCCATTAATTTATTTGATGTGAAAATTTAAATAAATTCTTTTCCATACTTTCTTTAAATTTAGATATTGTTTTTGTATTTCAAAAAATAAAAGAAAAAAATCAAGATATTGAACTCACGACACTGCTATTGACAACAATTTGTCAAGAAAGGTAGAAGATGCAGGCCACAAGAAAAAACTTACCTCAATATTGTCGTCATTCATTGAGAGAGTAACCAAACTATCACCACCAGCTTTTATTAAGACGCCACGTTTTTTTTTCTTCCTCTTCTTCTTAAACATTGTCTGAATTTTGTTAATTTTTTATTTTTATTTAAAAAAAAGGAACTCTAACTCTTCTTTATTTTAAAACTCACGTTTAATTGCTAGACTTACACACACACACACACACACATAAAGCGAACAGCAGAAACGACAAATCGTGAGTTTTTTGTCGAACAAAAACGTTTCAATTGTACTCCTTTCGTACTCTTGATGGTACGAGTATATGAGTTGCACAACTTAAGCAACAAAAAGTGAAAAAAGTAATTATTTCCATTAATTTTGGTCGTGATTTAATTGAAAATGAATGACAAAACGACCAGCCAGCAACGGACAGACGTAAAGTTACACAAAATTTTTTATTTTTTATTTTAAAATAATCATGAAACACGATTGTACTCCTCTTAAACGAAGAATAGCAAAACAATGAAGAAAAAATTAAACGAAACCAAAAAAAAAAAACGCTGCATTTGCTACACTCTTTAGTTTGACTATTGGTTTGCTTTTTGGTCTAAAATAAACAAAATACCGCCCGATAAAGCATAATTTAACAAATTGGCAATTATTTGATATTTTGGTCATGACAAAATTCCTTATCGCTGTATACGAGATACTGGGCCATGTTGGCCTTGTTTTTTTTGCCATTTTTCCAATTTTTTTCTGGCGCGTTTTGTCTTTCTGTGATTATGTTTTTATGTTTAACGTTTCTTTACTGCTGGTTTAAGCTGCAGCTTGGTGGCTGCATAAACATTTCCTCTCCTGCTTCGAATATTCCACTACTGGCTGGCACTGCCAATCGTCGTCTTAATTTCTTGCTAACAAATGGTTGATTGTTATTATGGCCCGGCTGCTATTTTGCTTTTATTGTTGCTTTTAGATGGTCTTTTGTTTTAGTAAAAAGTAAGTTAAATCCAAAAGTTACTTTGGACTGAGTCATATTCCACAGTAACATGTTCTCTGTTGATTTCGTTTAGTAGGCTGCGTGTCATGTGAGTCTGGACTTGTGCTGCTTGGACTGGCCAATATCAGTGATGTTTGTTATCTTAAATGGTCTTGAAGAGACACATCATAAACCACCCGGAATTAACTTATTGGAGTTAGTGGGTTTTTTAACTTTTGAAAGATTGGTTAAGACATTTCATTATACAGAGCAGGCAATCATTAAAAATTGTTTATGAATCGAATGAAATGATTGCGAATGGCATGTGTATGGACATATATTTTTAACAATTTAACCTTATGCCAGTCCAAATTAATTATAGTGAAATTAAAGAGCAATATAGAGGAATATTCCGCATTATCCGCCGGTTCGCTTAACAACCAAACATAAATTAGAGCGTTGAGCATATTACAGGGCCCGGGGGGAATATAATAACTACACAGAGAAAACAGTTTCGTTGAGACAAACGAATTTGTTGCCAATCGAATTTTGGCGGTTACACCAACTATCATAGAATTTTGGTATAACGACTGCAATTTTCGTGTGGTATCACTATATTTTAATTATAACCCTTAACCAAATAGTTGCAGCAACAGAAAAAGTTGGTTAACAGTATGGAATTTGAAATAAAAGTTATTCTTGCTGCCGAAAATATAGTTAATATAACTAAAACAATATCATAATTGGTACCTGTGAAAGAAAAATTGGCCTTCCTTGCTGAAATGAAATAAACAATAAACGCAAATAAAAATACACAATTTAAGAATTTTATTATTTGACATATTGTCATAAGTTTATTTTAATTAAAATTTATTTCCTGGTGGTGAAGCATGTCTATATCATTGTTGCCATTCTGGCATTTTCGCTGCCAGATCTGGCATTTTCATTACCCGAAAAGCATTCAACTTTTAAAAAATTCTGCCAGATGCTTTTTAGCAGAATTTACTTAAAATAAAAAATGCTAATTTGTTAAATTTTTTTTCAGTGTAAAGTATAATTCTTTTTATAAATGTATTTTCTTTACAATTATGTGTTTCCTACGTAATGTAGATACAATGTATTATATACTATGTATTATATGGGCAATTCCCAGGCGACTGACGCGACATTCGTACACTTTTATTTGAGCAAAAAACAAGAAAGGAATGGAAAGATCCAATATATATCTTAAGTGTTTTATAGCAATGAAGGAGTAGTATATTTAAGAAAAAGTTATTGGCGGTATCAATAATATAGTAAACAGATATAAGAGAATGTCAGCGAGAAATGGACGTGACAAAAATAGAAGTTATTTTTGTGCACTTATGAAGAATTTTTTTTTTGTAAATGTGGAAATGAAGGTGAGAGATCGTCGTTTATGTGTAGATTTATGAAATATGAAAATTTTGTTTTAATTCTTTTTTAAATGGTTAAAGTACAAATACGGACGCGACAAGGCGGACGCGACATTTTTTTCCGAAGAGAACTAAACGCAGTAACCTTGCTAATATTGATTGAACTTTAATTGAAAAGTAATTAAACAATAACAAATACTTATCTACTGCTGAAGAAAATTAATAAATATTGATTTTATACGACGTATGCGGCATTAAGGTATAAGTGGAAGCAAACTCAAATAACTTCTCTTGTAAGAACTCCATTCTCCTTTTTTCCGGCGAATGCGTAGGTTGTTGTTAGTAGAAAATTTGCAAATTACAAAAAAAGAAAATTAATACAAATTACTTTAAATAATCGCCAAAATAAGGCTCAGCAAAGAAAATATTTCTTTTAAAAATCACATATTTCAGTCAAAAAATTTCAAAAACTAAAAATGCTTTTACATTTGTAAAGTATAGATAGACCTTTATGCTTTATAATTTAAACAAAACACAAAAATTTTTTAGCAAAAAAAATTTTTTTTGGTTGACCTTTTTCTGGAATTACCCATATGTAATTATATGTGTGTATATGGAGCCCTATTTTCAATTATCAGTAAGCGACAAAAATTAAAGTTTTCGGAAGAGGGTTTTTATAGTATTCAAATATGTTTTACGTCATACATAAACTGTCGCTTACGATAAAATTTTACAGCCTGTATTTTAAAAGATATCAAACATTTCGACGTTTTGATAATTCTTAACTATGGGTAGGCTATTATTTTAATTTCAATTCAAAAGTTTATTTTTTACATCTTGCTTACAATTAAACCGAAAATAGGTTTCGATATACATACATACGTAATACATACAAACATATGTTTGAAAATACATAAACATTCATATATATGCCCTTAAGCAAATGTCGATGCTGAAAATGTACTGAGTCGCTTTTGGCTTTGTCACTCTCTAATTATTTCCCATATATTACTTTGTGGTATAGACATTTAGCATGTGCTTGTCATTGAAAGTCTACTAGTAACACTAAAACAATTGACTAGATAGTGACTACGTAGTTCTTATGGGAACATGGAGACATACCAAGGTATAGAAATGTACCAGTGGACATTTCTATACCTTACGTACATACAAATTTACTTATATTGACAAGTTGTTGCAAAATACACCAGAAATACACCACATCTGTTTTCTCTCTTTCTTTTATACTGACGAATAGAAGAGAACTTGTAGACAATGTAACTACTACTACAATTTTAGTGTTGACATATACACTTGGCCACCGCCTTACTGCAGGGTGGATAATAAAACCTGTTAATAGTAATAACTTTGTTTAAACATGAAATTCAGAGCTATTTCAATAATTTTTTTTAATTTAAATCTGGCATTATACTTTTCTTCTGTAGAACATTTTAGCAGAATTTTTTTACGGATCTAGCATTCTCTCATCATCATTTTCTGGCAACACTGGTCTATATGCATTTCTTCAACCACAAATCTGTTCTCTTATGCACATTGTTTCAAAAACCATTTGAGAATTCATAAATCATAATATCTTTGAAAGTCGCAAAAGTTAATTTTTAATTTGCTGCTACGAGTATAAAATATGATAGTAAACTCAACCTCTAGTTAGTTGCAGCAACCGATAGAAAGTGTTTATTTTAACCTTAATATAGAACAATTTTTTAGTTGACAATACCAAAAGTTGGTAGTAAAATCCAATTCATAATATTTCATTCGGTTGTGTTAACCAATCAGTTAATTAGTCATGACAAAAGCATACGCTCTGTTGATGCAATCAATTTAAGAATTTTCAGAATCATATCTTTATTACAATTATGCCCTTATGGCAATGAACATGGATTGTTTTTTGGATTAACAGAAAATTTATTGTGTGAACTGAAATATAGTTTATTCAACTGATATTTCATTGGCCTAACCATTTTCCAACCAATCTTTTTTCTTGGTGTAATGAAATGGCTACATAGCTTAAAAGTAATGCACCTACTTAGCAACAGAGGCGCTGCAATGGTGCTATAAAATTTAAAAACTAATTAAGATGACTGTACATGTATACACAGAGAAAACAGATTCGTTGAGACAACCGAATTTGTTGCCAATCGAATTTTGGTGGTTGCACCAACTATATAGATTTCTGGTATAACGACTGCATTTTTCTTGTGGTACCACTATATTTTAATTATAACCCTTAAACAAATAGTTGCAGCAACAGAAAAAATTGGTTAACAGTATGGAATTTGAAAAAAACTTATTCTTGCTACCGAAAATGTGGTTAGTATAACTGAAACAATATCATAATTGGTACCTGTGAAAGAAAAATTGGCCTTCCTTGCTGAAATAAAATAAGCAATCAACGCAAATAAAAATATACAATTTAAGAAATTTATTATTTAACATATTGTCATAAGTTATTTTTAATTGAAATTTATTTATTTCAACCACACATTTTGAACAGCCACAAACCTGTTATCTTATGCACAGACTTTCAAAAACCATTTGAGAATTCATAAATCATAATATCTTTGAAAGTCACAAAAGTTAATTTTTAATTTGCTGCAACGAGTATAAACTATGATAGTAAGCTCAACCTATAGTTAGTTGCAGCAACTGATAGAAAGTGTTTATTTTAACCTTAATATAGAACGACAATACCAAAAATTGGTAGTAACATCCAATTCATAATATTTTATTCGGTTGTGTTAACTAATCAATGAATTAGTCATGGCAAAAGCATACGCTCGGTTGATTCAATCAATTTAAGAATTGTCAGAATCATATCTTTATTACAATTATGCCCTTATGGCAATAAACATGGATTATTTTTTGGATTAACAGAAAATTGATTGTGTGAACTGAAATATAGTTTATGCAAATGATATTTTGTTGGCCTAACCATTTTCCAACTAATCTTTTTTCTGGGTGTAGTTTGGAACAGTTTGGAATTAATCATTCAATATTGTTTTTCAATAGTTTAGGTTAATTTGGCAGGTTGCTGAGGTTCAGCTCACTTGGGTCCAAATAACAAGTCCTTTTATGTTACGTGAGAATAGGAAAATCATAGTGAAAGTACAGATACAGTTAGACAGAAAAGAAGCGTAATTTATTTTATTGTTTTTACAACTATGCTATTTGTTAACTTACTAAATAGAAAAACACAGATTTTGAGTGATCAAAATCTTATTAAGACCCTCGCAATTTTTTCTGGCAGGTGGCTGCCATCAGTGTTTATACACATTTGTGACCATTTTGTCGCATTTTCCATGACATTCCGCGACATATCCGTTCATAACTCTTTGCATACATCTGGAATATTCTCCTTAAGAACTTAAGAAACCGCGACTTCAAGCAGCCCCAAACAAAAAAGTTGGGGTTGTTTAATTAATTAGATTCTGTGTGTGTGTTTAATTAATTAGCTTCTGTGTGTGTGTATGTGTGTGTGTGTGGGTGTGTGTGTGTGTGTGTGGGTGTGTGTGTGTGTGTGTGTGTGTGTGTGTGCATTTGCACCGTCTTGTTGAAACCACATGTTCACCTTGAACCGCTCATACAATTCCGGCAGATGTGTTTCATATTAATGTGAGCACCTGCCCTTATGGCCTGATCTCACGGTAGACTAAACACCGGGTGAAGTAGAGTGTCCAACCATCGCCCCCATTTACGCTTAGAAAGCACTCTGTAACTTGCAAAGAACACATATGTAGGTACCAATCTAGGAACATAGTTATCTATGCCCTATAAAAAAGTACTGAACTATCCTCCATGAAAAAGTAACCAAGTTCGTTCACCCTTCTGCTTAAAAGATGATGAGACAACGACTCACATTCTTTACTCAACGGCTTCGTATGATGTCCTAATAGCACAAATACAACCTTGATGGTACCTGCAAGGAATGTAAGGAACCTGGGGTAATTGGAACAGTATAACATCTGCTGTAACATTATCACCATCACGAACTAGACTACCATACGTATGGGGTTCTTGGCATCTGCTGGTATCGCTAAAGGCCGTTTCACACTATAATACAAGTATTAATACTTTTGTGGAAAATGCAACTCTGACATGTTGAGTTGCTATTGTCTTTTGAAATTTTTGAAACAGAAATTAGATTAGGGTTGCATTTACGTCAAAAGTATTAATACTTGTATTATAGTGTGAAACGGCTTTAAACATCAGTCCCAGACCACCCACATTAAGCTTACCTAAGCTAGTTCATAAAATTCTAATTTAATTGACGTACGACGCCATTTGCAGAAGTTAGATCTTCCGATAGCCATATTAATTGCCAAAAATAAAAATCAAAAGCGTAATATTCATAAGTCTACTTACACGAACGAATGAATGGTCATTAACAGGCTGTAGTTTAAGTATACAAATAAAAAAAAATATATTTTCCAAAGTAAAATTGTCTCTGTTAGGATGTAGGAAGCTATTGTACATCGAAGATTTCATTCAACAACTAATGAAGTTAAGGGAGCGTATTTGAATGATAATATTTCTGTCGGCGAAACTTCAATATTTAACTTATCTGAACCTGACTCAAGTGTCTCGAAAATTTGTTTTAATATATGATCACCGATGGTTTTCTCTATGGTATTATTTAACTTCTTCTTCACTTAAAAAAATATAGTTTGAATATAAAAAAAACCAACCAATTCTTTATAGAACTTAAATTCAATTATGTTTAAATTTTATTTTACTTGTTAAAATGTGCATTAAAATTTTTTTAACCTGCAAATTTGTGCATTTAATGCCAAAATATGTAAAAATATGCACTTGCAAATCAAGGCCAACTTACTTAAAATGTACTTAATTTTTATCAAACGTATATATGGCCCCAAAATACTACTTTGTTAACTAAAAAGTTCTCTAAAGGTGATGATAGAACTCTGCACACTCATTCCAGGTAAGAAAATGGAGGTCCTTTCTTTAAGCATGTTTCATGCCCAATCTGTATCTGTTTATACCTTGCACCTTTTTAAGGAAGAATAATATAAGAAAATGCACAGACATTATCAATAAATGGCGTTAAAATTGAAACGATTGAAATAACTGTAGAAAGTTCTTTGGAAGGCCTCAATATTGCGAAAAAGTCTGTTTTCAAATAATGGAGCTTCTGAGAGATTGATTGGATTGTGTTGAAAAAATACAAAACCAGCCCCCTTATTCTGCAATTCACTAAAGCTAAACCTAAATTCGATCGCTAAAATGTGGAACAAATGCAAAATTACATCAATGAGATCATCTCATCGTAATTTTATCCTTAGTATTAAGAATTTTAACTAAAACCCCCTAAAAAATTTTCATAAAGGTTTTTTGAAAATTTTCTCCTTCCATTTGATATAATTTACATCCACCTGATTATAAAATAATTGTTATTTAATATCTAAGTAGAAAAGGAAAAATCTTCCTAAACTCTTTAAGAAAACTGTTGTAATTTCATAACCAAATATGTTATATGCAAATCAGTGATGCAAAATGTGGCACAATTGGGCCATTTGTGGCACTTTTGGATGTTTGATGGCCCTGTGGTACTCTCTGGGCTATTTTGGCCCTTTCAGCTCAAAATTCAACTAATCCCTTTAATCCTTTGAGTAGACTTTCTAATTGAGTTTTCTCCGTTTTAAAAACTACTTGTATTTTTCAAGATTTTTATTTAAACTGGCTTCCGAAATCTGCGCCAAATCATGTTTTGAGTGGGGAAGTCAATAGTATTGTACCACTTGCTATTAAACTTTTTCAAAATGAAACAAGTAAATAATGAAAATAGGGCAGTATAGCAAGTTCTCCATAATTTAAAAAGCTCAAAGATTTAAGTAGAAGTAAATTTTGCAAAAGGATTTCTACCATTCAAAATCGCTTAGGTAATCCTTTGCATACAAATTTATACAGAATTATTCAAGGAACTCTTTCTATTCCCCATTCCTCAGCATGTGTTTAAAAATTATTTTCTTTCAACTGAAAATTTATATTGAAATCAACAAAAAATATGAAAATTCGCTTTTGTTTTCAATATACATTTTTAGTCGAGAGTTTTCTTTCGATATCGTGAAACAGTCCATAATAGAAGAAATCGTCGTCATGTAAAAAATACTGTGTCATATTTAATATAATTAAAAGATTTAATGAGATCTAATTCTAATAATTCTTATGATGAAGATATTTTAAAACTTAACACAAAAAAATGATTTTAAACAGACTAAGAATTTAGAGATTATTTATAATAAACTTAGAATTACATATAGAATGTTTTTTTTTGAACTAAAATAAATTTTTTTAAGCAACATACATATAAATCGTGCCATAACCGCCAAAAAAAGCTTAAGCTACATAATTTTTGAACTTAATTTTTTTACCATAATCGATAATTTGCGGTGGTAGATAATCGATTTTCGTAATTTTGGCTTTTATGGGTCGATATATAATATGCATTTACTTTAATTTAATAAAAAATACTGTAAAAACTTATCGCTAATTTCTGTTTTTGCCCTAAACAAAATAAATCACATGTATGATATTATTAATACATACATACTTTTGTTTTTATTTAAATTAACAGATTATAGTCAAGTACATTAAAGAACTTTTTGGCCCTATCAAAGTTATTTTGGCCCTTTTAAATCGTTAATTTGGCCCTAAATCAAAAAACTCAAAATGCATCACTGATGCAAATAAAGAATTGAAAATTGAAATGCAAAATTAAACATTTTTTGCGATGACATAAAACACCAAAATTTCGACGGACTAAATTTTTAAGCCATTGCTCGATTTAGCAATACACGTTTGAAAATTGCATTCTTAGCCGAAAATCGATTTTAATGATAGAGATTTAGCTTTAGCGAGTTACAGAATAAGGAGGCATATCCCTTGGTCAGCTTTTAAGATTTTTTTTGCCCATTTTAAGTAACTTCAAGTACATTTTAACCGACTTCAAAAAAGGAGCAGGTTATCAATTCGTCTCTACTTTTTTGTTTTGCTAATGTTACTTCATAACTCGGTTCATATTAGACCGATTGTAAAACTTCTTTTATTGTCTGAGTGGGTATAGCTTCACATTGGTCCACATTGTAAAAAAAAATTGGGACTGAGACACGCCCACATATATTTTTATTTGATTTTATGATATTCTACTTATTTGACTGCTGCGAAACCTAGCAAACATCTTTGGTTCTTATAATTACACATTTTTAAAGTTTAAACAAATGGGCGGGGCTACGACCATTAAAATTTATTCCTATATTTCATTTGCGCCTACTTAACCAATTTTTACGAAACTTACCACACACCTTGAGCTCAAAAATAGACACAATCTTACATTTGAAAAAATGGGCGGAGTCACGACCATTAGAATTTAATATTTTATTTTAAGTGGTTCCACTGTACCGATTTTTACAAAATTTAACACACACCCTGAGGTTTGAAAAACGCAAAATCTTGTATTTAAAAAATGGGCGGAGGTACGTCCATTAAATTTTTCATTTTATATCCCATAAATTTGTTTCGAAAATGTTTTATCACATCTTTGCATTGAAGTGGGTTATTTTTTTTTTTTGGCAGAATTATTCATATTAACCCAGTAAAAAAAAATTGGAAGTCATCCAAAGGAACTACATTTTCATTGCATCCAAAAAATCGATATTTTTAATTTGCCAGTAGTTAGCAGAAAACCAAGTAGAAGTTTATTTTAGTCATACAAAACCTTGTAATTTCTCCATAGTTTTAAAAAATACTCACCAGAATTTAAAAAAAAATCGAATTTTTTAAAGAAATTTATGAACTAATTTTAGTCTAAAATTTAATAGTTATTTACTTAAATTTAAATGAAAACACTGTTTCGGGCTTACATTCGTATAAAAAGAAAGGAATTGTTAAAATAGGTAACTATTTACCATTTTTCCTAGATGAAAATATTATCATAGAACACAAAAAAGGAAATTTTTCTTAAAATCGCTTCCAATTCGGTGACCAGGCATCGAAAAAGAGAACTTCTTGCAATGAAAACCCTATGTAAAAATCATTAGATCGGATCGAAATTTGAACTACTTCCAGATCGCAAACTCTACATTTTCATGACTTTTTTGGAGTGTCTTTTTTTACTGGGAAATAGCAGATACAATACACTTTAGCAAATTATGTACTCGATTTTTGCCATCCTAACGGGTGGCTATTCCAATATTGTAGTCACCTTTAAACAAAATAAGCCCACGTATTCCATACACGTTGACTCTGACTAGCAATCAGGCATCGCAAAAGAAAAATCTCACTAGCGATAAAAAAAAAACAATGATGACGATAATAAATCAACGCAGCTATGAAAAGGTATCATAAAATCGCTTAAATTAATCATTTTAAATGTTTATTTGTTTCTTATTTAACTCACTCAGTTTATGATGGCAACCAAACAGAGCACTAAAGTTGGCCAATTCGCCAGCCAGAGTTCTAAACAAATGCAAAACATTCAAAGAAACATAAATAGTCCTCCAGCCAGTCACCCAGTCAAACAGACGAGCCAACAAGCATCACTACTACCTCATGATTCTAGTTGTATTCCACATGCCACTGCGGCACGACTTTGGCAACAGGTTGTTACTAACAATTGGCTTCTTTTATGAGCTGGCTCATTCATTGTTTGTACAAAGCTGCTTAATTTTAAGCGCCACCAGCCAAAAAGAAAAAACATTTCCCAAGATAGTTTCTTCTTTTTATTTTTATTATTATTATTTCGTCTCCTTGATTTTGTGTTTGCTATATGACTGTTTACAAAAGTTTTTTTAGTTAAAATAACGAGCAGCCCAGTCTAGTTCAAGAGGTATGTATATCTTCTGCATCTTCAACATTTGAGTTTATCTTGACCATTTATGAGTGCGCGGGCATCATAAAAGTTTTGTCGTAAAGTTTATTGTGCACAAAAAAAAATACAAAAAAAAGTTAAAACTGAAAAAGCTTAAAAGCCAAAATATGCCTAAATGGCAAATTACCCATAAACTCATAAACCTTGTGAATCAGTTGGAATTTTTGGAAGAGAACAAGCAAACTATCCATACGGAAATAACTTTTTGGATGTTTTAGTGTGCATGTAGGTTGGGACATGCTGCTCTTTACTTTTTAAGGTTCAATAAGGAAATATTTTAACTTTTCCCCACAGGAGGAGAAGATCTTACGTATTCATAATAAAACCCAATTAGTATTTGCATATTGAATAAAATTGCGCTTAAGGAAACAATTATATTTTAATTAGTAAGAAAAAGTCATATATTAAGATCTTTTTATAGTGGAGTGGAGAGAAAAGTATCGGAATTTTTTTTAAATGCTTATTGCATGAATTGCTGCTGTTGCCAAAATCTATAAGTATATCATATGGACATTCAAAGTGGAATAGAATGAAAAGGTTTTTTGTACGTTGAAAAATCATATCAGCAAAAAGTAACTTGCATTAGATATTTAAGGAGCCGTAGAACCAAATGCGCTTTTTGCTTATTTAATATTTTTGAGGAATTGAAGTTTACTTATTTCCCTCTCTTAAAAAACTGCATGAGTAAAAAAAATCCTTACATACCAACAGATGCATCTGACTGCCACAAGTCACCACACTAAATTTTAATTATCACAGAAAAAAGTAATATGAAACATTTTGTAATATCAATTAAAATTTTGTGACATTAATTAAATTTTCACTTGTAAACAGTCAAGCAGCTATTAAAGCAATTTCAGCTGACTGCAATTGCTCATGTGTAGGAAGGCCCTAAATATGTTATGTGCTGGTAGATAAGTACATATATTCTGGGTCCGGGGACACATGGCAATTGAGGGAAATGAAATGGCCGATACACTGGCCAAAAGGGGAATTCAATTACCGGCTGAGGAAACGGTATATGTCCGAAAACCAATGCAACACCTTAAAGAGATCATAGACTCTAATATGAGGGAAGAGGCGGAGAAATGTTGGCGTGCGACGAAAACTTGCAAAACTTCTAAAATCATGTGGAGCTCATATGATCCCAAATCGACTAAATTCCTTTTATCATTAGCTAGAAGCAATTGCAAACGTTTAGTGGGGGTATTAACTGGACACTGCTGGACGGCTTCGTATGCTGTCAAAACAGTACAAATACTTGACGGTACCTGCAGGAAATGTAAGGAACCCGGAGAAATTGAAACAATGACAAATACTGTGGCACTGTCCGGCTCTAAGCCCCACTAGATATAACTACCTTGGTGCTCACACTTTTCGTAATCTTGAACTTGTATCGAAAGTAGAAATGTATAGATTGCTAAAATTTGTTAAATCTGTGAGGGAGTCATTCCATACAGGCTGCCATACTTACAGGTTCTCTTCTCATCTGCTGGTATCGCTAACGATCAATCCCGGTCTATGCGAGGCCTTTGGACCACCCAGATTAACCTAACCTAACCTAACCTGTAAACAATTTAATAACATCCATTAAGTTTTTCCGCTCGAATTAATACCAATTAAAAATTTAATTTAATCAATTAAATTCTTAATTGAAAATATTAATCACCTTTTAAATCGGAAAAAGTTAGTTTTGTTAAAAAAAAAATTAAAAGAAAAAAGTGCGTTTTGTAGTTAATGCATTTTTTAAAGGATAATATTTTGATTGAAAGTTTTTAAATCTGTACCTGATGAATCTGTAGCTGTATTCAGTAATATATTTTGATATATTTATTCATTTGCGATAACGATAATTTGATTCTGTAATTTCTTAAAAGCATAAAGAAAAACCAAATGAATTTGAGCTTGTGATTTTAGTTTTTTTTCCTCAACCGACAGCGAAT
This sequence comes from Tachina lurida, assembly GCA_944452675.1. NCBI lineage: Eukaryota > Metazoa > Arthropoda > Insecta > Diptera > Tachinidae > Tachina > Tachina lurida. The sequence goes on from OX101754.1 coordinate 99,808,963, forward strand.
GTAGTTAAAATAAATATACGGGATAGCAAAGTCGATACATTTTCGTTATATTTATTATAGCTCCAGGCACCGATGTAATACTTAAAACAATTACAGATTGAAATTCAATATACATTACTTTTGCCGTTTTATACTATAGTAGTTTTTTTTTGTTACATCATGTAATTAGATTATTTTCTATTTACCTCATATAAAAATTTATGGAGTTTCTTTCCTACAAAAAAAAAATATACATTTCCATCTATAAAGTGTGGTAAAAACAGATGAATGGAGGAAATATATTTTTAATATCAACGAAACGGGCTTTATTAGAAAGAAAATTTTATGAAATTAATGTTTAAGTATTATTTCTGCAGGCGCAATCTGTAACATCAATTTTCACCAACTTTTCGCAGCATTTGCGGTCGTATTTCGCCGATAACTGTTCTTCTTCTGGTTTATCGACGTAGACAAGTGACTTAAGATAACCCCAAAGAAAATAATCCAATGGTGTTAAATCACACGATATTGGTGGCCAATTAATTTAGTCATTACGTGAAATTATTTTTTCACCCAAAGTTCTTTGATTAAATCAATTGTAGCGCCCGCTGTGTGGCATGTGGCTCCGTCCTATTGGAACCACATATCAGCAAGATTAATGCCACGTAATTGAGGTACGAAAAAATTCCGAATCATGTTCCTATACCTTTCACCATTGAACAGTAATATTCTGATCATCATCGTTTTTGAAGACATATGGGCCAATGACTCCACCAGCCCATAAAGCTCACCAAACAGTAATTTTATGTGGATGTAATGGTGTTTCGACAAAAATGATAAAATATTGATAAATTATTTTGTTTAAAAATTTCAACAATTTGCACGCGGTGCTTTGGTGTAAGAGTCCTTTCAGAATGAAATATCAAAGCAAACTCAACAAAAAGTAATTATCAGCTGTTAAATAGATGCTGAAATAAGGCAGTCATGCCAACTCAAAGTTGTAACACTCCAAAAAAACACGCTTTATATATCTGTTCCTTTTAACTTCTACAAGAAGCATAGGGCCGTAATTGAGAGGACCAATGGAAAAGTCATGCGAATGCAAATATACAGTTGTATATACAGCATAATCTCTCCAACTGTTAACCTCACCCACTGTCCACCCGACACTTGGTGTTCTCTGCTACGCTAACGATTCTCTGACGACCGATCAGGGGCGGTATAACCCTACATATATGCAGCACGGAGTAAATACCTGTAGCAACTCAGCACGCCTGGGTGCATAGTTGGCAGTCCCAACACCAGGTAGGACGTTACGGCCTAATCAGCCATTCGTCTTAAAACAAACTCATTATTGAAACAGTTTCAAGAAAAAGTGATATATTGAAATCTCTAAAAATTCAAACGCTTGACTTTCTAGAAATAAGTAAGAGTTGAATTCGATATGATGAAAAGAAATGTTTGTTTTATATAAGATCTATCTTAAATCTTTACGGCCTTTTGTACACAGAGAAAACAGATTCGTTGAGACAACCGAATTTGTTGCCAATCGAATTTTGGTGGTTGCACTAACTATATAGATTTCTGGTATAACGACTGCAACTTGATTGTGGTACCACTATATTTTAATTATAACCCTTAAACAAATAGTTGCAGCAACAGAAAAAATTGGTTAACAGTATAGAATTAAAAAAAAAAAAGTTATTCTTGATACCGAAAATGTGGTTAGTATAACTAAAACAATATAATTGGTACCTGTGAAAGAAAAATTGGCCTTCCTTGCTGAAATAAAATAAGCAATAAACGCAAATAAAAATATACAATTTAAGATATTTATTATTTAACATATTGGCATAAGTTATTTTTAATTGAAATTTATTTATTTCAACCACACATTTTGAACAGCCACAAACCTGTTATCTTATGCACAGACTTTCAAAAACCATTTGAGAATTCATAAATCATAATATCTTTGAAAGTCACGAAAGTTAATTTTTAATTTGCTGGTACGAGTATAAACTATGATAGTAAACTTAACTTCTAGTTAGTTGCAGCAACTGATAGAAAGTGTTTATTTTAACCTTAATATAGAACGACAATTTTTTAGTTGCCAATACCAAAAGTTGGTAGTAACATCCAATTCATAATAAGCATACGCTCTGTTGATGCAATCAATTTAAGAATTGTCAGAGTCATATCTTTATTACAATTATGCCCTTATGGCAATAAACATGGATTGTTTTTTGGATTAACAGAAAATTGATTGTGTGAATTGAAATATAGTTTATGCAAATGATATTTTGTTGGCCTAACCATTTTCCAACCAATCTTTTTTCTGGGTGTACAAAAAAAAACTAGCAAGAAGTTAGCATAAGTAGCAAAATTGAATATGATCTTAACGAGTTTTGCCAAAAAAATCTAACATTAAAAATCACACAAGGATCTAATAGTGGGTTAAAATTACATTATGCCGTGATTCTTAATGTCAAATTGCATGGAGGAGCTCTTGTTCAATGTCGTCAGTTATGCTAACTTCATGCCAGTTTTGGCTTATACATAAAGCCGTTAGTGTCTAGTAAATCTAGTATTACATACGCACTTAATAAACTTTGCCTACGTTTAGTTTGCTATTGAAATACAATGGATAACAACAAAACGCATCGAAATTAATTTTTTTTTATAATATTCCATATACAAATACATGCACACCACACTAACAAACCCAACTAATTCCACAATCAAATTGTCCAGGCGTCTGAAAACAATACCGAATCTAACCGACCAACATACAGACAGACAGACAGACATCCATGCCATAACATAGCATTCATCCGCCTGTCCGCGTGCTATTACTAAATGGCCAGTAAACAATTTAGTCCGTGTAAAATGATGAAGAACAAGATCCATTTTGTAGCAGGAAGCTAAATTGTTGTTATTATTGCTTGTATTGTGTGGTTCACAAATTAAATTCCACATAAAAGCAATTTTGAAAATGTTTTTTAATGAAAATGTACAAAACATCATTTATTTAATATTTATTATTTTCTTTAGTTGATTTTATATACATATATGTATGTATAATTTTTTTTGCTCTGTTCAGTGATTTGAAATAAGTATAGCGAAGAGAGGAGCAAAAGAATCTATTAACTTCCGGGCAGTGGAGTTTAATAAACACACACACACACACACACTCATTCATTCACTGACATGCAGGCGTTTATGCAGTACGTGACAACGATGAGCAAAATGTACGATTATTAAAAATCCACAAGGAAGAGAACAACAAAAAAAAAAGGATTATTTTCATTTATTCTAAAATTGCGAAACAAGACGGAAAATGTTGTTTTAACATCGTTATGGACATGAATATTGACAGCATCAATAAACACAATTTTCTTTGTTTTTTTATTTTTGTTTGTTTGTTTTTGTTGTTGTACTGGAGGTTTGCAGAAAAAATGCGCACTAAAGCAAGTAATACACATGTTTTCTTTAAAACATCTAAAATTATTGACAACGATATTACCGCTGGCGGTACATTTGCCAGATAAAGAAAATGAAGGAAGAGAAAAAAAGAGAAGAACACAGAAGCAATAAACTGAAGTCCTGCTAGTAGTGCAAGTTAATTTGTTTTCTTGTATTTTTTATTTTATTCGAAATAATCAAACATGTCCATATATTTATATATACCAGATGCATAATCTGCATTGCCTGTACCCTACACCCAGGTGGCGATAGACGTTTATTTAGCACTCGCATAGGCTCTGATAGTTTTGACCGAGTTTTCGAAACATTTGTAATTTTATTTTTGAACAAACACAAACTGCAAAGTTACTTTGGATTGTCTGCAGAAACATCCAGAATCTTTGACAGGAATCCAAACCGCGACCCTCCCAATACTAGAATAGTGTAGTAGTGCCTTCTAGCCGAACGGGCACTTGGTTACTTTATATGCTAAAAAGCAGCCTGAATGACCGTTGGAATTATTGTGCAAACATTCTTATACAAAAATGAAAAGGATCATAAAAAAAATTGTCTCTATGTCTATTTATAGATATAAAATAACAAGACACCTCATAAAATCAAGAAGATTTCCTTATTATAAAAATCAATAAGATGCTTTACACATAATTATATAGAAACTCACTAAAATTAAGAAGAAAACCTTATTAAAAAAATCAATAAGATAGCCTAATAAAATCAAGAAGAACCCCTTTTTAAAAAAATCAATATGGCAATACTAATAAAATCAATAAGAAATCCCTATAGTTTACAATTTATAAGAAAACCTAATAGAATCAAGAAGTTTTTTTTTGGTGCCAAAAATAACGTAAAAAAAGTTGTGAATAATAAGATTTCTTCTTGATTTTATGTGGTTTTCTTCTTGATAAAATTAATAAGATTTACCACATAAAAACAATAAGGAATCTCTATGAAAAAATCTTCGCTTCTTTCTGCTGGGATACCCCTTAGCCTAAAAACGGTTCATAGAGAAAGTATTCTTGATTCTATGAGGCAGTTTCTTCTCTGTGAACTTCTGGAATAATAGAGCAACGGATGTGCATATATTTATAAAAGGAACTAGTTTCCTATATTGGCTTACAGGTGTTGCGTCACCTGCAACAGCACTGAGTTCAAAAGACGTTAGAGGTTCCACACGTTTCGGGGTGGAACTTCGACGTCTAACCAGTAGCTTTAAACATACCACGGGTGCCGGTACCCCGACGGCAGAGCTGCTCTAAGAGTTAACGGAGTAATGCGTCGGCATAGTCCTTTAGTGACCAACAGGTTTCAATAGATGATGTTTGCCAGTTGAAGTAAGTACTGGAATGTGTTCTATTCGGGCATTCGTCTGACTCCAATATGAATGGTAACGCTGTGCCGGTACCTGGTGAGGAATTATCTAGGCGAACTCGCTGTGGATATGAGCAACCACACTTGCAGCTAGTGATCACGGAAAATCTTACCTGGTGGCGTGGTTGCTACCAAAAACGCTAGGAGAATAGTCTTGGCTTCCCAGTGTTTAATTAATGCTAATGATTGGCATGATGTCGATGGATAGATGCTCACCTTCACCCGGTGCTTAGACCGGTTGAAGTCTACTGATGAGTTCCAAAAGGAGGTGCGAAATGCATATAGACGTTGCTTAAGAAACAAAAACAAGCAAAATGTTAAAATACTCAAATATGTTTTACACTTATAAATTGTCGCTTATGATCAAATTGTACAACCTTTATTTTAAAAGTTACCAATTTTGGCATTTTGCTAATTCTAAATTGTATGGGCCTCCGCATGCCCATAAAACTTTAAATAAAATAGTTTATTTTTTACTACAAGTCGTTGACAATTAAACCGAAAAGAGGGCTCGATATAAATATTTGTGCTTACTTAATAGGAGATCGGTCGAGGAGGCCAATCTAAAGGTTGATGCTATAACATTTTCAAGTAAAAATTATTTGTTATTCAGAATACTAAAAGCAAACTGGGCGGTGTGAAAGTTAACTCTCTGACTGACTCAAATGAGTTGAGTTGAAAACTGCAAAAGGGGCGTAAATGTATATTTTTATTAGCATCTTCTCGCGACTTCGTTAGCATCCAGAAAGATAATTACAGGTTTCTGCCCAGTTATTGGCCAGTAATGGGTTAATTTATGTCAAAAATCTTAGGCCGGGCTTACATCTGTGTGTCATGTGCCAAAGAAAGCGTAACCACTAATTACTAATGAAAAACTGTTTGATTCAGACATGTATTTATAGATTTAAACAGTTTCCAAACTGTTTAAACTGTTTAACTTAATAAATACGTGTCTGAATCACACAGTTTTTTATTAATAACTAGTGGTTACGCTTCTTTTGGCACATGCCACTCATGAAATGTCCGATGTTAACTCAGCCTTAAAACTTTTTTCTCAAGAATCTTTTTCATTCTGTTATATAACTGGGCAGCAATGGGTTAATTTGTGTCAAAAATTTTTAAAACCGAGCTAAAGTTATGTAGATTGAAATCCGTAACGGTCCAAATACGAGTATGTTTGCCTACATTTATAGCAAAGACAATCTAATGCTAAATCCTATATTGACCCATACATACCAATTAATGTATGTAGCGAATATTATTAAAATTAAAATCCTTTATTAACTTACTGAAACACACATCAATCGCTCTATCACCTGTAGTTAAAATTGCATGTTCGTTTTAACTGTAAATGATTAAAAGTTCATCAGGTGTAGCAAATTTTCAATCGCTTTTAAATTAGTTTAATGGTACTTACATGCGTTGCAACGAAAACAAAAATTAAAATAAAACCAGAAAAAATTGTCTACATGGGAGCTGAAACATATTTGCTGCAACAACAATGGAACAACAAAATTACTAACACGTGATCAATATGTTTTACACCGGATCATCGTTGACCAAAAAGCATGATCTTGGATCGCTTTAATCGTGCAAAACCATTTTATGGATTTGCTTGTACGCAGTAAACGCACCTTTTTTTATTTTCTTTGCAAACAATTTTATAAACTGTTGGTTCCATTTAACAAGTTCTTTGTTTTATATTTTTTTTTTTTTAATTATTGGTTAGTTTGTAAAGACAATTGCTTATCATGCAATGGTCCTTGACTACATAATCGTATATTGCATTTATTTTTTTTTTATCTTTTTAGTTTTAACTTAAAATTAAGTTGTGTAGTTGATTCCTAAAGAAAAATTCCCACTGTTGTCTCTAACAAAATATTTGCATAAATCTTGTCATCAAATTCTATTGGCGCCACGTTTGTAGATGATAGTCCAACTAGACCATGTAGCCATGATCAGTTGCTACTATCTTTGCCATTGGTAGGAAAACAATATGAAGAAGAGGCTAAATAGCGAACTCTGGACGATAAAATAAAAAGAAGAAGAAGAAGCCTTATGACCTGTCTTGGTACATGATTTTCATTGTAACGTAAATAAACTATTGCACAGTGGATACATGTTGTTAAACAGTTAACATTTAAAATTTCCACACATAAAATAACTGAACAATCACTAAAAATTTAAAAATAATTTTGATTCAATTGTATATTAAACTAGACCCCCAGACTTTCTCCTGTCAAAAAATTGGTTTACTACATTCGAAAGTGCAAAAATCGCCCCTACCAGCTCTTGGCCCAAATGTGGTGTATCAATTTGCTTGAATTCGGTGAAGCCGTTCCCAAGTTATAAGCTCACTCACACCTAACACGTGCACTTATTTTTACAAATTAAGATATCTTAACTATAGTTCAGTTCGAGGTCGGTACACAAGGTGTGCCAAAAACTTCATCGCAATCTATTGGGAAGGAATTCATGAAACATTCAATTCAATTCTTATATAATTGCTTTGAAAGCATGCACAGAGAAAACAGTGCCTACTAAATACCTCATAAAATAGAACAAAATTAATAAGAAATTTGTTTTTTTTTTCAATAAGGAAATCTTATTAATTTCATAGAGAAACCCTTTTTGAAAAAATCAAGAAGAAATCTTGTAGTTTTTATGAGGTTATCTTATTGATTTTGTCAATAAAAAATAAAAAAAATTGCGTCTTTATTCTCTGTACTTATGTAATTTCATTTAAATTCTATACCATATACATATGTATGTATGTATATGTAGTATATTGTAGACGTTATTTATTTATACATACATACATACACATTATGTTATATCCTTAACTAACGTACTCACCAAGTATTGAACCAGCAAACTTCTACCTGATAGACAAGCACTCTAATCAATATGCTAACAATCACCCTGAATAACCATTCAAATTATTGTGCAAACATTATTATACAAAAATTAAAAAGATCATGAAAAAAATTGTCTCTATGTCTATTTATAGATATGAAATAACAAGACACCTCATAAAATCAAGAAGATATCCTTATTAAAAAAATCAATAACATGCTTTACACATATAGGAACCTACTAAAATCAAGAAGAAAACCTTATTAAAAAAATCAATAAGATAATAAAATCAAGAAGAAAACCTTTTTTAAAACATTAATAAGGCAACCTAATAAAATCAATAAGAATTCCTTATAGTTTACAATTTATAAGAAAACCTAATATAATCAAGAAGTTTTTTTTTTGGTGCCAAAAATAACGGAAAATGAGTAAAAAATGTTGTGAATAATAAGATTTCTACTTGATTTTATGTGGTTTTCGTCTTGATAAAATTAATAAGATTTACCACACAAAAACAATAAGGAATCTCTATGAAAAAATCTTCGTTTCTTTCTGCTGGGATACCCCTTAGCCTAAAAACGTTTCATAGAGAAAATCTTATTGATTCTATGAGGCAGTTTTTTCTCTGTGTGGTACCACGATAAGCACGATGGAACTTTACACTGTAAAAAATAACACGAAAAATTTTAATTTAATGCGAAAAATTTGTTTATTAGATAGATCAATAATGGCATTAACATTTGAATATGATATCGGGCTTATGGTCAGGGCGGCATTTCTTGACGAAGCGTGTACTAACATTTTGGGCCACTTCCTCGGGCATTGTTGTCAAGAATAACACGAATCATTTTCATGATTTTCCCGTCGGCATATACACACATTATAAAAAGGAAAATCCTCTAACATATGAACCCCTTAATCCATTCTCACAACAAAAAACACCCGTTTACACACAATTAGTGTAAACAAAAAAAATGCAATTAATTATATAAGTTCCTGTAACTTCCATTGGAGCATAGGGCGCCAAGTAGCGATTGGTTAGCAAATTTGAGGTGTCGGGAGACGGGTTGCTGCCCTCTTCCCCTAGATTGGTGATATATCTGCTATCTTTGCGTCCAATTACACGATGCAAACACCTTTCAGCGGCTTATCGCTTACTTTCCTAAGACATCTCAGACACTCAGGATACATGGTTGTATCTCCAAGACTGGTTGCTGGTCTCCAAGGCTTCAATTGCTGCTGGCAGGACCGTATTGCACATACTGCCATTTTCTTGAAATCACACCTCTCCCTGATAAATGCCATCCATATTTTCAATAAAAATAAAGTAAAAATCATTGATCATGGCGGTGTAGCGACCTTCATTGACCGTAATGCGACCTCCTGACTCATTTTTGGAGAAAAAAGGTCCAATGATGTCATCAGCGTGCAAACCCCACGCTTAATTTTTCTGGATGTAATTAATGAATTTGAAGGATATGTGTTTAATTTTGCTTACTAAAAACCCCATTAAGTCCAAAATTAGACTCCTCGCTGAACACACGCGGAATTGATGACTAATTTCCAAAGTGAATCTAGATAATGTGGTGGTAGCCTTGTTCACGCATCACGCATGCTTTGCCAAAGTATGCTGATTATAAACGTCAAAAATTTGGACGCAGTATGATTTATCTATGCGCTGAAAAATATTTGTAGTATCAATTAAATTTTCACCTAATATCAATTAAGTTCTTCTACTCAAATTAATTAATACAATTAATTATTTAATTGAATCAATTAAATTATTAATTGAAAACATTAATTTGCAAATACTTCTTTCTGTGTATTATTATAAATACATACATATAAACATAGGTATAAATATGTATACATAAAAATAAAAAATATAAATACATGTATGTAAATGCTGTTATAGAATTTTTTGCTGTTCGAAGAAGATCGCTTAGAATGTGATGGAGGAAGTAAACCACTTGAAGGCACTCTGTGGTACGTTTTGAAGAATAGCAAGATTTAGCAAATGGAAATTCCATTTCTATGCTTCGGATGTAAAAACATGATGGCGATAGTGTTAACCTCTAGTTCATCCTCTAACCTTCTATATGGTGAATAAATGTCGCTAAGGACTATACGAATAATAAACTTAGTACATACACACAAAGCGAAAGAAGTTTTGCGACTTCTCAATATTACCAACAGCCTCTAAAAGCTCTATGTTGAATATAAAATAGAAGAAGGTGTCAGCTAAAAAGTAATTTAAGTGGTGGCACCCCAGTGGTGCACATAAAAGTCAATATTTTGAAGTGATCATCGTGGTATTTTTACCAGATTGTGTCATGATACCAAGATGTGCCCAAAGCGTACAAATCAGTAAGAAACGCATGCAAAGTATTAGAATACATTTTAATGAGCATGGCTGCTCTTACTTTTCTAAACACGAAATCTTTACATTCTAGGACCCCAGGATTTGAGCAAAGTTTCGTTGGAATCAATTGAGTGAGTGGAAGTTCATGAGGCATAACTTCGCCCACTCTTTAAAACGGAACCAAACGGCATCTATACTATTTTATAAACTAGAAAAAAATTTGTAATCGCTTAAAAACTAATGGAAATCTGAAGTAACAAACGTCAAAAAGAAGAGAAAGAAAAAAAATGGATTTGAGAACTTCCTTCTTTTTAGGGTCCCGTACACCAAAGGTGAAAAGGAAGTCTATTGTTTTCGCTACGCTGCCCGTCTGTCCGTCCGTCCGTCTGTTACAGGCTATTTTCGCGAGAACCATAAGAGCTGCGGACTGAAATTTTGACAGATTGGCCGCTACAAAAACAAATACACGAGAATTAAAAATTGAAGGGTGTTCCAAAACGAGCGAAGAAAAATTTTAAAATTCCTTGTAATATACATACATACAATTGTATGTATATGCACTTGAAAATTGTAAAGTTAGTGTATTTTTATACAGGCTACAACAATTAACCCTAAAATTTAAAATAATCTAAATTAAAGGGTGTTTCATCAGTTAATGTAATTTTGACTATGTAATTTGGACAACTTGCTGTACCTTGAAACCCGTAAGAGCCAAACTCTTTAAATTTTCAAAAACGGTAAAACTAAAAAATTCCAAAATTATAAAATCGCCAGACCGAAAAAAATCGCCAAAAACCAAAAAAATGGCCAAAACGAAAAAAATCGCCAAATTAAAAAAAATTTCTAAAACGAAAATAAATCGAAAAAACCGGAAAATCGCCAAAGTGTAAAAAATCGCCTAACTTAAAAAAATCGCCAAAAAAACTATTTCAGTTAAAAAAAACGTCAAAAACGTCAAAAACGCAAAAAAACGCCATATTAAAAAATGCTCAAGGAACCTTTTTTTGCGCGAGTCAAAGTCGCACTTTACTGAATTTATTTCTTTAATCAGGCTGATTTAGTTCACTGTATTAACATATAGAACTGAAGGTACTTTGCTAATTTGTTAAGGATAACAAATTATATAAGGACAAATACCTGTAACTTCTGTATTTTTAATTAAAATGTCTTGAAAATACATTTTGTTATAATCTTTGCTTAACTAAAACAGTGTAACTCGTTTATTCAATGAAATTCCAAAGTAGCAAAATTTTATTTTTGGCAGACTGCAAAAGAGGAGGCAAAATTAAGAGAAAAAAAACCAAACCATGACCAAACTACAGCTGCCACCACACATGCTTTTCATACAATTTATATTTCTGTGTACAAAAAAAATACATGATTATATGCTTCTGTGTGTCCTCGTCGTGTCTAACAAGACATCAACAGAGGATTCTAGTTTTCCTCGGTCCTTAGTACAAGAAGAGAGATAGAGAGAGAGAAAATATATTTAAAAAAATAATAATAAAGCCTGCGAACAATAACAAAAATTAAAGTCGCGACAACTTGTGAGGTTGCGCCTTTACCAGGCAGTTAATTAATTCTACATCCAGCATACATACATATACATACATACATTCATACTCTCAAAGCTCGACAAACATACATACGAGTATATACATACATACATACATACATCATGCAACAAGATCATGATGATGATCAATATTTGTTGTACTCATTGTCGCCATTATGCCGCCATGCATGCATGCATGCATGCAAGCTTTATGCATTAAACACATTCGACACAGCAGGCTACGGGCTACAATCTGTCAAAAATAGAATACACACATTCTTATGGTAACAATTATTTTAACGACAGCAGGCTACACGACTGCACGACCACCGTTGTAGCTGTCGCCAACTTTAAACTAATTTCTATTTCTCTGGCTACAATGAGCAAATGCAGTGTTGCCAGTATAATACAAAATGGTGAATGAATGATATCGTACAATTATTTCATACTATTTACTAGAAACAATATCCAAAAATTGATGTAAAGAATAAATTGATTCATTATTGTACTTTTATGTGAAATAAGTAAATTTTAAAAGAAAAATTAATTTTTATAAATGCAAAATATATGAAAGTGGCAATACTGAACTATGTATTTGTACTTGAATATCAGCTGCAGATGCTGCTGCTGCCGTCTCCAAAATAATTAAGTAGCTGGCTACGAGGCGACAAATGCTGCTAGCGGCATTTGAAGTCGTGTGTTCGTGTAGCCTGCTGTGGTGAATGTGTTTAATGCATTATTTTGGCGACAACATAGCCTTCTCCTCATACATTGGACTTGTTCCTAGTACTTTTGTGCACTTGCTTGGCAAAGTCACATCATGTGCTTCCACAACCCCCAACCAAAGATCTGCATTTTTTTTTTCTTCTTCTTAATACAAAATCAAGTCATTACGTTTGTCACTCTTAAGTTGAAGCAACAATGATCACTGTTACCAAAATAAGATCATCAATATCATGGATGGATGACTTGTAGTTAATTGTATTGTATCATTAATAAGTAGAAATAGTTTTTTTTTATATTTTTTTCACAAAAACAAAAAGAAACAAACGACGAATTGAATGCATTTAGTCAGATCATAAGAAAAAATTGAAAATCTCTCAATTAGTCAAACAATTAAATCAGTAATCGAAACGTATTGCATTGAATGTTTTGGAATGAGATTTCTTTTGCATTGATGAAGTTCAGCAAAGCTGAATTGTAGTTGGATTGGCATTTCAGTGAAATGGAATAAAATGAATTCCTATCAGGTTTTTTTTAAAATTAATGCCATTGCCTTTTTAAGATGATGCTGGTGTAGTCAATTGCAATTTCTTGGTCATCTTATCTACTGTTAGTTGGAGCATGTTTTCCTTTATTTTATTTTAGTTTTTACATTAATATGTATGTTCACTCTGGTGGTGGCAGGTTTATCAAAACCACCCGCAGGTTTCTACTTAACATTCATTTCACAAATTGCCACCGATTTTTTGTCGATTTCAGTTCTCAGAATATATCAGTTTTTTTTTCCTTTAACTGATTTGTTTCATTTGTCGTTATACTTTTGCTATCCAGGGCATTCATCAATGTTTCACTTGAAAAGAGAGGCATTTAGCTTTTTTCTGATCCTTTTTTTATTTATTCTTTATGTTCATTCATCCAGGTGGTGAAAATGGCTTCTTTTTCTTAAACAGCTTTATAAATTAATGTGAAATAATTTCATGTATTGTTAGTTTTTTTCCCATTGTATTTAAAATGGAGCAGAAAGGCCAAAGACATAACGTGACCAACTAAATTTCTATTAGAATAGGTATTTATATACATTTTTGGCGGTTATGGCACGATATATTTGCCTTTAATTTTTGTTTATTCAATTCTCAATAAGTATTAAAAGTCCAATTTAATAGTGCCTGCCACCCTTATATAACAAAGAGAAAGGAGAAACTAATTTATGTATTTTTCTTAGTATCCTGAGGATGGTTTGCATGAAAAGAAAATTTTTAAATTAATGTAAAAATAAGAAGTACGTTAAAAATCTAAAGCTGTAATGTACTGCACAAACTGTACTAATAGAATTCTCATTTGGTTTATGTTTAGAATAGTATATATTTATATATTTCAAGAATATATCTGTGGCAATAAGGAAAAACTGCTTGAGTCATATTTTACTGTTTTGCAGGAGAGCACTTTTAAGCGTTCAAGTCGATTTTCAGAAATGTATGTCTTTTGCAGTTAAATTGGGAAATTCTCTGATAACATTTATTTTTTTAAGCAAACATCGTTCTACACACTGTAAGTAGTACATTTAGTTTGAAATATACTAAAGTATAACCTAAATTAAGCTATTATTCCAAATGGGATTAGAAGTCTAAAAAAGATAAGTCGCAAGTCATATTGCTAAGACTTACTGAAAAATCACACAAATTAATTGAGATTTTGACCAGGGGTACTTTCGAATATGTAGATTGCGGAGGTACCATTAACTAAAAATTAACTTATCTCGACTTAAGCACTTTTTCCTTTTTGCCACAGATATAATACTGCACTGTAGAGGGCTTCGCCTTCCATACAAAAAAGGGCCAGTCACCTCCTAGAATTAAAGATAATGTAAAAACTATTCCAAAAATATATATTTATCCATACAAAAAAGGGCCAGTCACCTCCTAGAATTAAAGATAATGTAAAAACTATTCCAAAAATATATATTTATACAAATATCGTCTTTTTAGTATTTTGTTCACTGTGTCGCCATTTTTAGTCCGATTATAACATTTAATATACCAGTGTTCATGGCTCTGTAAGAGCTACATTTATGTCTTTAAAAGTTTTTATTACCACATCATATTCTAGTCATGACTTTTAAAATGCTAAATATTTTTGAACGAAAGTCATGACTAGAATTCGACGTGGTAGTAAAAAACTATTAAAGACAGAAATGTAGCCCTTACAGAGCCATGTACACCGGTATACAAAATGTTATGATCGGACTAAAAATTGCGACACAGTGAACAAAATACTAAAAGGGCGGTATTTGTAGGCGTGGCAGTAAGAGAGAATAATTACAGCAAGTATGAAAGAGTGATTTACTTTTTTTATATTAAATATTACAAATAAACTTGCAAACTGTATTTTGTACACTGAAAGAATTTTCGGCCTAAATTCTATGAATTTCGACATTAATCTAATGAAAAATTCGTTAAAATTCAACCAACGTCACGCTTCGTTGGATTAATGAAACCAGTTTCGTCAAAATTATTTTATTGAAAACTTCATCAAATTTATTTAACAGTGTAATTAATGCAGTGCTATAACTTCATCGAAACAATAAAAAAATTTCATGAAAATAATGAAATAACTTAAATATAAAACGGTTTCTGAATAATTAGAAAATATTGTTGTCATAAATCCAATAAACTATTCTTACGAAACCAGAATACCAATGAAGCAATTCAAATGAAATTCTTTCACAATATTCATGAAATTTTCATTGGATTTGTGAAATTATTATTAGATCCAAGGCACATCAATCAGGTAACCTCATTACTAATTACAACAAATATTACAACAGCAATAACCACATGTACTTTGTTGGTATAAATTACCATCTTACTTTTCATAACAGGGTAGCATCGTCAGTGTATGTTTCTTATAGGAAATGTCAAACAGCATACAAAACTGAATATTTGTTAGGTGTTTGAGGATAACCCCAATAAAAGCATGTTTTTAGGCTTATACCTACACAATTCAAATTTGACATTTGGCTGGGTATAATGACATTAGTCACCTGGTGTTGTGCTGCCACCTAATAAATGCGCCTTGATTAGATCTGTGAAAAAATTGTAATGAAATTGTTTTGTTGGACTTATGAAGCAAAATTCTTTCGGTGTACTGAGCATTATAACAAATTTATTTGTTTGCTGATTGTAAAGCAAAGGACTGGAATCTATACCGAGAATGGAATTTAAGAGAGTTGCACTTTGAGGAATACTCTTACCTTATCATTAATGTAGGCAAAAAAAAATAAAAAGTTTGTCTGTGTACATCCAAAACTTGAAATTTGTAATTTTTTTCATATCGCTCGTTTTAACATAAAGTTTTTTTATCAATATCGATCTTAACCCGATAACCCTTTCAATGTAGATGGACTTAAACGTAACACTTGTGTTTCAAGTGGCCTACGTATTATTTTAAAATTGGCTCGATAACCATTTTTATCGGCAACATAAATTGTTTCAATGCTGTAGACAAAATTTGCATCACCCTCGGGATATATAGTCTGTGTATGGCTGCCCTCAATAATTAATTCTTCTGCGCCAGTATTTTCCTTTCTTACAGAAAATATCTCCTTTCGATAGGCGTTAGCACTCTCAATACTAAAAATTTTATGTAAGTATGTATGTTATAAAATCGAATTACAAAATATACTTGCTTAACTTCACGTAAAACTTCAACATCTCCTTGGGCATAGGAAAATATTGCTAACAACACAGCAGTTGTTTGGAAGAACAGCTATTTTTTTTTTTTGTTTTTAGATAAATATTTAATAATATTTTCTCTTTTTATGCTTTTTATGCAACAAATAATTACCCAGCTTTTCATTTTGTTGATGTTGTATCTGCTAATGTCTAAAAGCAACTAATTTTGTTAAAGTTTTAGAGATTTCTTTGTTGTGTCTGCTGCTAGTTGTTTCAAAGTTCTTGGGATTTCTAAAAATAATGACGTTAAAAAAATTCACAATAAAACTTGAATTTCAAAGCTTCAGTTTGGGGCTTCCGTCACTTTGCAGTTTCATTGATTCCCATTTGTAAGCGATGCACAGTTCAAAGTCTTGTTTGTGTATTTAATATTTTTTTAATTATTACTTTGTCTATAAACTAGCTTCTTGAGATGCAAAACCAACCACACAAGGTTATTCAGTTTTTAATAACTATTTATAAAATTGAAAAGCGCAAAAATACAATCGAAAAGCATATACAAATTGTTCTTTTTCCACATAATAACACTGTGATACACAAAAAATATTCAGGGATTCTCATGTACCAATTCTATTTTGTTGGAGTCCATGGATGACGAAAATACCGTTGGTTTTTTTTTGGTCACTTCATAAACTGATTTTATAACGGTAAATGTAGTGAAAAACGGGGTTTCTTAGATTTTCAGTTGTAACTTCTTTGTTTCCCAACGGATTTCTTTTAACTTTTCGTTGGTGAAAAGAATCGAATATTATCTTTCAATAAAGATATATTTTTTGTAAATCGACTAAGAAATGGCTAAGTTACAGTCGTTGAAGTGTACAAAAAATCCATTAAAAAGTATTCTTTTGTAACTCATAAGCAACTTATAGCCTGAAGAAAACAAAAGAATACTTTTTTAATTGGTTTTTTGTACACTTCAACGACTGTAACTTGGCCATTTCTTAGTCGATTTACAAAAAATATATCTTTATTGAAAGATAATATTCGAGCCTTTTAACCAACGAAAAGTTAAAAGAAATCCGTTGGGAAACAAAGAAGTTACAACTGTTTAAAACTGAAAAGCTAAGAAACCCCGTTTTTCACTACATTTACCGTTATAAAATCACTTTATGAAGTGACCTAAAAAAACCAACGGTATTTTCGTCATCCATGGACTCCAACAAAACAGAATTGGTACATTAGAATCCCTGAATATTTTTTTTCTCAACTTTTGTAGCACAGTGTAATATATAATTTAGCAACAAACGTGAGTAGATTTTTATAAACAAAAAGTTAAAATGGTACGCCCTGATGCCCTTACAAGTTTTTTTTAGCTGGTCACACATTTCTAAAGAACCTTTATTGAATGTTTAAAAACTCTAATTTAGTATGAGCATGTGATTATTTAGTTGTTTTGCAAGAACTCTCATGAGATGATGTTGAGTGGACACAATTGATTTGTTTAATTTGTTTTTAAACATTTCTTTCGCTGAAATAAAAAAAATATATATAAATTTCTGTGGTATTAATTCTGATATTAAAACATTTTTAATGGAACTTTTTTTCATTCTAAATGCCTGTTATATCTTATACATGTAGAAGATAAATCGACAACTACATATATTCTAGTCTTCTGCGCCATAACCCAGCGAAAAGAGAACTTCTCAACAAGTGAATAAAAAACAAATATTGTGGTCTGCATCACTTGCTATTAGAGATGGGCGCGTATCGAATTTTTCCAACACGACACGAACACGAATAGCAAGAAGCCCAACACGTACGAAACACGCACGCGAAAAATTTTATCAACGCGATACTGTACAACACGCACGAAATATTATTGATATATTACTTGAAAATGTTCTGGTGTTCTGTGTTTGACGATACAAAATATTAAATTTTTTCATTGAAATTCATTCATTCATATTTTACATCTAAAGACCTGAACACGCACGAAATCAGATTTTTTGTCACGAACACTTCGTATTGGGTCGTGCGTGTTCGTGTCACAAAAACAACACGACACGCGCCCATCTCTACTTGCTATGACTTAAATATCGGCTTGCCTTTGCTGTAAGTTTTATTTGATGTTTGTCGATTTTTACAAGAATCATTTTAAAATTGACAAATCTTCCAATTAGTTGCTGGTAAATTGGGGAACTTTGCAAAAATTGAAGTTTGCAGGTGTACACTAAGTCCTAGTTTACACTATGAAAGAGAGGTGGAAAACTATCGATAGTGTTACTATCGAAAGATTTCGATAGTTTAAAAAACTTTATCGATATAATGATTCAAGACTATCGAAAATTAGAAAAACTATCGATATATCGACGGTACTATCGTGATAGTATCGAAATTGTATGGTTCTAGTATAATTTACATATTTATTTACACTAAAAATTCAAAACAAAATATTTTTAAGTACAACAAAACAAAATAAAATAGAATTTTATTTGTGAGTTCAATAATAACAAAATTAAAATAATTGTATGAAAAATAAGTGAGATCAGTGAAAAAAATTCTCCATCATCCACTTATTTTTGTTTATGAAAAGCAACATATTTACTCGTACATTCGTTTGCCTTTAGTGGTGTACCATTTACTATCGATAGTGACTAAAAAATGTCGATTGTTTTCAAGTATTAATCGACTGCAGAATTAAAACATCGATAGTGGAAAAAAATTAAATATCGATAGTACGATGGTGCCATCGATAGTTTTCCACCCCTGCTATGCAAGTCTTACCCTCATACCTAAATAAGAGCGGCAAGCGTTGCGTTAGCAGCAGGGTACGCATTTTCAAAACAATTTAAATGTGAAAATATTGTTTGATTGTACTGAAAAAACGTACCCTGCTGCTAACGCGACGCTTGCCGCTCTTATTTAGGGATGAGGGTTATTGCTAAGCTGATTAGAAGGGAGAAGCGTTTCAGTTCCCCTCGTTTCTCTCTCTCTCTCTCCTAAAAAAATTAAACAGATCATGGATGGAAATCATGGTACAATTGTACTTTTTATGGTACATTTTTGACCTCGTTGGTACCGTGGTACTACAGCGAGTTACTTGGTACAATTTAAAAATGCCAATGTTTCACTATATGGTAACATTAATTTTGCCTATGTCGTCTTTAATTTTTTTTTGTGTTTTATTTTAGACGGCCAGCTTCTTTTTTGGTTGCAATGCTGTTGTCAAGGCAAATTCATGTACCAGGTGATGTCAAGTCTGCAACAAAAAAATCTGTCCAGTACTTTAACTGTACCTGTTAACTTGACAGCACCTCGTACATGAACTCGCCTTGGCTGTGGTTATATTTATTTTTATTAACTACATATCGCTCCTTTACTTCAAAAGTGTGTTTTAGGTTTTATCGCGCATAACTTAGATTTTATAGTGCACGAAAATAACAGGCCTGTTAATAAGTAAAATTGGTAATATAACCGATCTCTAACAAGTCTAATCTACGAATGTACCGTTACGAATGCAACATTTAATATTTTTTTATGTTATTTTTTATACTGAATTTTTATACACATTTTTGTTAAGTTTCTGTTTTTTATTGTTTACTTCTGAATTTTTACAAATTTGTTTACGTTTCCGTTCTTATTAATTAATATTAAAAAAAAATGGTACCGTCATGGTCCAAAAAGTACATTTTGTTTTCACAGTTGGTACAAAATCCAAGAAGTCATTTTCCTTCCTTGAAACAGATTAGCAATAAGACCTGCATAGTGTAAACTAGAACGAAGTATCAAAATGTTCCGCCTGGGCTTTTATGAAAATCAAAAGTTAACTTTTCAATGCCACTCTAATGCACACGTCGAACCTTTGCTGCAACAGAGTTACAATTAAAAAACTTGTTTTGCAGAAAAAAAAGTTTGAAGTTTTGAATTTACTAACAAGTTAAAGGAAAAAAATTGTATTCTTCTCGCAAGAATTGAGTAAACAAGATATTTGCATGAACTTTTTAAGCAATATTAAGAACGATATGACAATTAATTCTGCATTATTAAATGAAAATTCACGTTTTTTCAGTTATGACTCTATTGCAACAAAGGCTCGATATACATACTCATTTAATTTAGTCGCTTATATGAGTATAAACATGTTAACAAAAATAATAACATATTTAAAACATAAAAACTAATACTACTTTTCTTTTTGATATTTTCAGGATCCGTCAACGGTAAGTTATTTTATTTTAAAATTTTAAAATTTTTAATTTTAACGAAGTACATATTTGTTGTAATTTTGTTAACAAACCTTGCTATGGAAAACTATATGAAATCGCCAAAAATTAAAAAAAAAAATGTTATCTGCTTTTATATTTATAATTTGAACGGGCTAAGGTTCGTATCGCTTTTTACGCCAAATTACTTATTTGCTTTTATTTATGGAAGTAATTTAATGGAAAAAATATAAAATAATTCTTTCTGCCAAGAAAAAGCCGACTTTAATGCAAAGCTCTGATAGAAGAAGATAAGGAGAAGTACGTGAAATATAAAATTAAATTTTAATGTACTTGCCTCCGTCCATTTTTTAAATGCAAGATTGTGTGTTTTTCAGAGCTGAGGGTGCGTGTTAAGTCTTGTTAAAATCGGTAAAGTAGAACCATTAAAAATAAAATATTAAGTTTTAATGGGCGTGACACCGCCCATTTTTTTAGATTGTGTCTATTTTAGAGCCCAAGGTGTGTGGTAAGCTTCGTAAAAATCGGTTAAGTTAGAACTGCGTAAAATATTATAATAATTTTTAATGGGCGTAACCCCGCCCATTTTTTCAACTTTCAAATTGTGTAATTACAAGAACCAAAGGTGTTTAATAGGTTTCGCCGCAACCAAATAAGTAGAAATCACAAAATTAAATTTTAAAAATTGTAGGTGTGTTCCCGCCCACTTTTTCTACAATGGGACCTATGGGAAGCTATACCCTCTCAGACAAAAAAAGAATTTTTGCAATCGGTCTAAAATGTACCGAGTTATGAAGTAACACGCAAACAAAATGGAGACGAATTGTTAATCTCCTCCTTTTTTTGAAGTCGGTTAAAAATATTTATTCTTACAGGACTCCGCGCAAGGATGGTGTATGATTTTTATACCACCGCGCTTATAAAGTAGCTTTATTTATGAAAGTCATTAAAGTGGGATTTCGTTCGCGATCAAAAAAAGTTCCTAGATTTGGTTCTGATCATCGAGGTCCTCAACATCATCGACAATTGAATCAGCGTCCGATAGAATATCTCTCAAACCAACTTCATCCCTGAAAGTTTCTAATATATGTATAGGAAATATCACTGTTCTTCAGCTTCTTATTTTTAGCCATAGATATAATGCGCAATGGTATAACTTGTATACCATCAACCTGAAGTCTCCACTGCTTCAACGTTTTATATATTTTTGGTGTTACTTTTTTCCAGCACTTTTTTCTATCTTATTTATCAAAAATTATAGAAGTACAGAGTCTAAAGCCTGGATCCCACTATCGGCACAATGTGCCGATTTTCGTCGACTCACTGAAATAAAGTTATAAGTATTAAGCTAAATTGGCCGTATTTTTCAACTGATTGAAATATAAGGACATAATTGCCCCACACTGCATTGGTAATGGAGCCATATATACTTATTCCGAAATTAATTGAGAAATAAGGCAATTTTGGTTTATTACTGACGACTTTATTGCAGTGAGCCGGCGAAAATCGGTACATTGTGCCGATAGTGGGATCCCGGCTTAACGCAGATGTTTATAAGAAATTTACTAAATATCGGAAAACACTTTAAACGCTTGACTAGTGGCACTCAAGATTAGTTAAAAAAATATTTATTTTATTTATTTATTAAATGTTACATATACAACTACAAATTATATCATAACTTAATTTAAACGAGAATAGTAACAAAGACCTTCACTTGTTGTAGTGAAACAGACCAGGGTCTACTATGGGAATCGAAACCACAATCTCCACACTGATAGGCTAGCACACTACTCACTAGCCTACCGAGGCTATATATTTCAAACACTTGGTATAATTGTTTTTTTATTAAATATAAGCTTTAATCTACTTACATACAAAAGAGGTATGTAGATTATGCCATTGAACAAAGAATGTAGAAAAATTCATTAAATAAGTGTTATAGTTTTCATACAAATACCCCGGAAAGAGTTAAAGTTAATTTGTGGTGCAGGGTTAAAAAGAAATATTTTGTAAAGAATCTTGCAAATAATTTTATAATACAAAATCAATCCGCCGAGTACATGACTGTTGGAAGATGAGAGCTTTATCAACAGCATCACTATTGCCATAATATTTGCTCTCTTACAACAACTATGTTTCCTGCCTTCGACTCGAAGAATCCTCTGCTAAATTAATTTAATTCTTCAAGTTCTTTCGAATAACCGGTAAGAAATTATTCTTTCCCAATGTGAACTGGTTAACAATTCCTATCAGACTGTAAGCCAATATGTTAATTGAATCTAATCAGTCATCTTTTCAACTAATATTTTGTCTTTTGAATTAACAGCTATTTCTTAAAGTTGTCTTTATTAAATACCATCAATAATTTACTTATTTTCATTATTCACTATCTTACATAATTGTACGACTTTTGGAAAAATACAACCCTGATCTAGTGAATTGTAATTGTATTTTGAAGATTTTCATCATACCAAGTGAATACCGGCCTTAAGAAGTAAAAAAGTGGAGTTTTGTAAAACAAAATTCAAACGACAATCTGACAATAGTTTGACAATTTCAAGGAATTATATTCAACACTATTGTCAGGTGTCTGACAATTTGTTGTCAGTTGGTAGTGTTGCCATAGACTGTCAATGCTGTTTCTGGCAACGTTGTCGGACAAAAATTATCAGTTTACACGGTTGTATGAAATGTTTAACACATTTTACTAACAATATTCTAAGATCTGACAACCGACTGTACATACGAGTAGCTTTAGCTTTTAATCCATCCATTTTATAAAAAATTACTTACAGGGTGCCTCACCCTGTGTGAAGATCGAATAATTTCTTATTTGTAATTGAGGTCAACCGTATGTGCAAGGCTTTAGTTCATATCGCCTACACACTTCAGAAACTGTCGTCAATGCAATGTGAACCTATACCTCTCCTTAATTCAAGTCTCCTTAAATTGTTAAACCCGTTTTAGATCGCTGATTTCAATTAAATATGTATCAATGAAGCATTTTTTTATAATTTTCTTTGACAATTTGCAATTGCATTTATTCACTTGAATTAATTGTGTTGAAGTTTTTGCTGAATTACTTACTCTTCATACTCCGTAATTTAACTCCAGACTCGTATAAATAAGTGTTTTAGCACAGTTTTCTGTTTTCAATTGGTTATATATTTGTATTAATGAAAACATAACAGGTGATAACATTTCGATACAATGCCGAACAAAATAATTACATTCAAATACATGACATTAACAAGATAAAAATCCAAAAAGGATTTTAAGTATTCGCATTCAGTACAAAGCTAAACTTAACTAAACAATTATTAAAACGAAATCAAATAATAATAATATAATCTCAACTTAATCTACATGAACATTAACAAGCTGTTCATATTCCCAAAATTATACGAGTATGAATTATAAAGGGTCTTGCAATGTAGTCAGGTCGCACATGTTGACAGGTAGTTGCGAATATTTTATATACTGTCATTGACGCCAAATTCTATGATTAGACAACAGTGTTAATTACCGACTGCGGAATATACAATAATTGATTTTAGATTATTTTGTGTTTAAAAAAAACATATAAATTAGATATCGAACAAAATTTAAAATATCAGCTGACTGAAAGTACCCTGCAGAAAATTCGGTACTAGAGAAAATGGGAGTGTTAACAGAAGTAGGGAGTAGTGTATGGTGGAAAGAAGACATATCGTGTAAATGATTACATATTCACCTTTTTCTTGAATTGGAACTCGTTCTAGTATTGTAGTCAACGGCACTGAACATGTTTGATGTGGCTGAACCCAAAACCTATCAAATAATATAAATATATCTTTTTTTCAATATAAATATATCTTTTTTTCATTGGATTTTCTCTACATTAAAAGCTGAAGCAGTGCCCCAGAGCTAACGTGGCCAGATGTGGCAAAAAGCGGGACATGACTCATCAAAAAGCAGGATTTAAAATTAAATATGAAAAAGCGGTATGTACTTAAGATACACAGTTTTCACAGTTTCTAACATGAGAAAATGTTAATATAAATATGTAGGTAGGGCAAAATTAAAGTTTTTTGAAGAACTCCTGAAAACTCCAACTTCATGAAATTCTGAGTAAGCACATTTTTAGAGGACCACTTGGACATGAATCTATGATCAATATTATCCGCCAGCATTGATTCCAAAATAAAGTGCGTATCCTTCAGAAAATGCCAAGTTAAAAAATCCGAGTAAATTTCTCGTTTTCAAAAAATTAATAATTGTCCTGCAGACTATTTAAAATCATACACAATAATTTTCTTACTAATATGATATTTGAGAATGTATATATTTAAAAATTTTAAAAAAATCTAATAAAATATTTCTCTCGTCGGAGTTAGTTTTCTAAAATCATGCGGTTTCGAATCGATCGTTTTATAGAACAGGCTCGAATATCTAGTTGAAATTCAGAAATAGACTCACGGGGAATAATAAAGGACGAGGAGCACCTTGTCAATCAATTTGCATTAAGTTTTGCCATCTCGGTGGCCCCAATTATTTCAAAAGTCCTTTCGAAATGCATTATAGCTTAACAGACCTCTGTTAGGACACTAATAGAGCTCTGATAAAGCGCAAGGTTTGTGTCAAGGGTTATAAATCTATACAAGCACAAACTTGAAATTCCGAAGATTCCGACAGAAAATAATGCAGTGATAATTTTGAAACTCTTCATGACATGTTAATAATGAGAATTTTATTCTAGAAATTAGCTGCACTACACTTCATCACAAAACGGGTTTAACGAAGCACACAGGGATTTGGATAGTTAAGCAATAACTACACTTAAAGAATATTTGGATTGATTTTTTATCACCTACATTTTAATAAAAATCTAATAAGAGATTGGAAAAACGGAATGTCTGGTTGATTTACCTAACTGTAACTGAATTCCTTAGCACCATAAAGGTTTCACAAGTATATTAAAAGTTTACCATCTAGACAGAATTTAATTTCAGCCAATCAGCTGAGTTAATTTAAGTTTCATTTGTGTTAGCTTAAGCTTAAATTAGACGTGACATAGCCATAACGCCATAACCATAACCATAACCAAACCAAAATGCAATTGGTTGCTATGGTGAGAGTGAGAGAGACTCGCCATAACGCCATAACTCTCACCATAGAAACCAATTGAATTTTTATGTGGTTATGGCTATGGCGTTATGGCTATGTCACGTCTAATTTAAGCTTTAGAGAGTCATGTTTCCATGTAAGCCGTCGATCAAGGTGTGAATGTTGAGGAACAACTCTCTTTCTCTCTCTCTCTTCATAGGGTAAATGTTACCTGAACACACTTTTGTTCGTTCACTTCCATAAATTCATCCATAGTTCAATAGGATACTATTACGAATATTATATATTATATGTACTACGAATATTTTTTTTTGTAGTTTGTCTATATAAGAAACACTCCGCTGGGGGCATGAATTATGTATTACGAATATTTTTTTTTTTTTGTTGAGTATATATAAGAAAGTCTTCGCTTGGACATCTGTTCACTGTGATTGTTAAACAATGAATCAATATAAATAGACTGCCAAGTCACTCTGGAACAAGTCTCTTAATTATACTTAGATATTAACCTTAGCTTAACTGGTACGTATTCATACTTTTGAAATATGAGTGCACTTATGATCGGGTAGGTAGTGTGCAAGATTGCCATGCCGTAGGTGGGTAGTTCCAATATAAAAAAATTTGTTTACTGAAAAATAAAAAAAAGTTCAAGTTTGCGTTGTTACAGTTACATAAATGTCGGAATGACATTTATATATAATTTATATTCTACAAGGAATAGGTGCCTATAAGATAGTTAAGTGATAAGCTACAAGGTGCTTACAAATTATCAATTAACCCCATCCTAGGCCATTCCCATGGAAAAGTGGCTGGTCCCTTCATACGAAGTGTTAGAACTCGGACTGGTCCCTATCAGTTGGCGATCGGTCACGTGGCTAGTCTTGTGTCAGTTTCATTTTCTGCAGGGTATATACTGAAATAAAATCAGTTTGACCATAATCTAAAACTAAGCAAGCTAAAGAAATTGGGTTTCAGAACTTTTAACAGTAAAAGAACTATAATGTATGCCAGTAAATATGAATTCTGGTTATTTAAAAAGGACTTCCTTAGAAGTTATTCCTTTTAAAAGAAAGAGAAAAAAATTACGGCCTAAATTTTCAGCCGGGCCTTTTTCCTTTTTTTATTTAAATTGACCAAGTGATTTTTTCCCCATGAAATTTTTATTCCCAACGAAGGGAAAAATGCTATCGTGAATCTCCCGTGAAATTTTTCTCAAGCTGTCAGTTTTCAGTGAATATAAAAAGCTTAAAAATTAATTGAAAATCAAAACAATTGAATAATAAAAATACAAAAATTTTCGCTTTGAAATTAAATGTTTAAATATTTTAGGTGTAGCTGAAAAAAATCTTTAGTACACCACCATTAAATTTACTAAATGTGAACCAAAGAAGTTCATATTCTATGCAAAAAGTTTTTCAAGCTATTATTGTTAACAATCGTGGACATTATTTACTGATATTGTTCTAAAAATAAATATTTATAACTTTTTAATATTTAATTGGAAGGAAATATGCAAACTACGCCATGTATCATCTGCAGTTCGCCTGCAAAAATAAAGTGAACAAAACCAAGGAAAAAGTGAATAAATCCCCGTGAAAAATATTTACCCTTGTCGCAAATCTCAAAAGAAATATTTTTTTTTATTCCCATAAGCAATAAATTGGCATCGTCAATTGTTAGGGAATAAAATAAACATCTGTTGGAATGCGAACATTCTATTGTGAATCGAAGTTATATTATTTTTTACGAGTATTTTTGTAAATTTATCAATAAATGTTTATACGCGTAATTCAGCAAGATTAATAGTATTTCGATCCGATTCATGTTACTAAAAGAAGAGAAAAGCTTATCGGAAAAAATAAAGAGACGAAATTTGAGAGGAGCAACAAATCCTTTGGGTTTATCGGAAGTAAAGTAAGTGAAAACATGAAGAATTGTTGGCAGTATGTTTTATTTATTATTCATGTTATGTCCACCAATGTAGCCAGCTGTAGACTATTTGCATTTCCAGTCCTTGTAAAAATAAAATCAAATAATTAAAACTATGGCATCGTGCTTCTATATTTATTCCCAAACGAAATGTTTTTTTTCACATATTTTTTTTTTTGGAAAACCCCATGGGAATAGAAATTGGAGATGCCATATTTGTTTAGAACATGCGGGTTTTTTCAATTGGAAATAATTCAAAATTGCAACTTTAGCGAAAATGGGAATATTTTGAGGGAAGAAATATTCACAATAGGGGTGATTATTCATGATGAGGCAATCACAATAGTGAAAAAGTTTCTAGAGAAATATTATTCACCATTGATATTTCATCGAGTGGTTACTGGTTTGCCGCACAGTATATGGGCACTTCCAAAAAAAAGTCCACCATGACGGACAAATTTAAAGTTCACCAACAGATTTGTTTTCTTGGGGAAAAAGATTTTTTAATCTAGAAGCTTGGAAAATAAGTGTATATCAGTCCAAGTCCTAACAAAAAAGTTTTGTATAAAAATACTTGGCCAATTCGCAGAGGTAAGCAATTTTGTTAGTCAAGTCAAACCCCACTTCTGTTTTTTGTAACGTAACGCCAGGTCATATTTAGCGAATATCTTGAAATCCTTAGGTGTGATTGTTATAATTTTTTCACTGAATATAGACCTATTTAATCACTTCTCAAATGTAAGAAAAAATTTTTTCAAACACAATTTTAAAACTTTTTTTTTCAACCTTTTGTCGTGCAAATGGCATGTAACGCCAGAATGGAATTACCCATATTAAAAATACATTATTACTGCGGCAAACCAATAACAGCCCGACGATTTGTGAAAAAAATTCACGATAAGAATGATTGTAAAAAGAGAGTAAAGAAGTTAATCTTAATATTGCATCTATTGAACTCAACATTATTATTCTACTTCAATTCGACTCATTTATATTCGAAAACCCTTTACTATAAATACGAGTATAATATAAGTTTTTTCTAACCTATTGTGGTATTTCATTCTGTTGTGTTGTTAATTAACAAAAGAATCAAAATATATAATTCCACGTTCGTAAATGTAGTTTTAAAGGCCAGTAATTAGAATCTATTTACATGTTTTTACGCCGTAATTTAATGATCAAATCTAATTGATTAGAAAGTTTATTTCCGGCCTAAATAAAACAAAAAACAAAAAGAAAACATTATACCAATGTGAAATTTAAAAAAAGAGCAAAGTACTAGTTAAGTTTTTAGTTTAACAATTCCCCCAAAAGTAATTGTCATAATTATAATCCGCCTTAAGGAATCGTGACCTTTGCTGGGTGCACGTACATAAAAATTTTTGTGTTGAAATGTTTGGACATGTTAAAAATTGAAATTACTTTTAAATAAAAGAACACACAAATATTCCTATTGAATGAAGCCCTGAAAACAATAACACTTATAATGATTACGATGATTATAATGATAATGTTAAATACACGCATGTCAGTCAGTCAGTCAGTCATTGTATACTACGTATCTGTGGCAAACCATCTAAGTGACATATTAAGCACTTAACAACTGCAAACAAACAGTCGCCGAAATTATGACCAACAATAATGGTTGAATTAATAATAATATACCCGTAGCGTATTTAAGACAACTATTTTACTCCGAGGACAGTAGACATTAAGCTAGTCAGTTAGTTGTCAATTTAATCAAATAAGGCAACACACAGGATAAGTGAATATGCACATGGAGTTTGTGGGTTATAATGAAATCTTAACTTTAAATTATTAGTTTTATTGCCTTTAGTAATTTAAACTTTAAGACATATGCAATAACTTTCTGCTACAAAGCGTAAGCGATGTTTTTAAACATTTAACAAACTTATTGTAACAGTTGACTTTTGAAATACGAAAGTACAGTAAAATAATTGCAATTTAAATTTTAACCTTTTATAAATTTTAGCATTTTTCATTGAATATCCTCAGATGTACAAAATTTCAGTGTCTGGTGTAGTTGTTTTGTTAGATAAGAACTTAAGCTTTCAGTAACTGACCTTTTTGGCCATCCTGCTATAATACAAGAGGAGACGCAGGGTGCTAAAGTAACTACCTCGGATGATAAAAACCATTTCCAAGCTCGTAACTCTTACAAATACACGGGTATGTTTTGTATTCCACGTGAAACTAAAAGGTGCGGGATGGCCATAGAAATGTTGTTGGAAATGTCCATTTATACCAACAATAATTCCGAACGATTTAATTTCCCGTGGAATACAAAACATATTCGATAGACTAATGATAAGGATGTTTATAGTTTAAAGGACGTCACTCTTCAGCTGTTTTCTATAGAGGACTTTGTGATGATAACGGCGACTAGAAGTCTCCTTAGACTCGTTAAAGCAAGTTTATTGAAGACAGGAGTAACAGGTCACACATCAATTTTAAATGAGATCAGTTTTATTAGGCGGAATTTCGGAACCCCTGGGTTCACGGACTATAAGGTCGTTGAAATAAATTTTGGTGGCACATTCTCACTGGTAGTTCTGGATTGGGTCAAATCTGATAAGCTATGTGAGATTAGAGCGGCCTTTACAGACGTGGAGACGAACAAGCTGAGATCTTGGTCATCCTCAAGGCCACAGAGCTTGTGGCCAAAAATGTGGCTGAAGGAGAAGAGGTAACCTACGTCGACAGTCAGGTAGTGATGAAAGCTCTGTCAAATCGAAGCTAGTTAGTGACTTTAGGAGAGCCCTCATGCTTATGGACAAGTATAGTGTCAGACGATGTTGGGTTCCTGGCCCAATTTAATAGAATAGGGTCGGCGTTAGATGAAAGAAAGTGTGACAGATGGATTACATTACCCATAAATCATTACTATAGAAAACTCAGCAATCGGGTGGTGATCAGGATCAACCATTCATAAGGAAGTAGGCGTGATTGTAGATTCTCGAGGGCTATGTGGCCAAAACTTAACTCAGGAAGATACAAACTGCTGTTGGATATGAAGAGGAAGGTGGTGCGAGTCTTGCTAAGCGCGTTTAGTGGTCACTGCTCGACCAGAGAAAATAACAGCATTTGGGAAACTGGCACTCCAGATTTCTGTAGAATGTGTGAGGATGAAGAGGAACCAGAAACCATCAAGCATATTATCCGTCATTGCTCGAAGCTGCGGCGCCATATGCTTAGGGTACTAAAAGAAAGGAATCACAATGTACCCAACGAGGTCTCCTAGTGGAGGTGTGTTGCAACACCACTATTCCTAACATAACCTAACCTATAGTTTAAAAGACATTTGAAGTTGGAATTTTTTAACTCCCACCATATTTAGCAATTCAAGTTCTTACCATGAATATCAATACTCCTTCTATAAAACATCGCCTTTTAAACTTTTATAAACAGAATACAATCTTCTTCACATTCCCACACTTAATTCACTTGGAAACTACTAACAAAATTCAAAGACCTACAAGAAAAAATTGTTTTTAAATTTTGTACTGAATCATTAATTTTTTTTGCATGAAATGTGTTCTCGGCTGTCTTTTTACAACTTGTCAAAAGTTGTCACTTAAACAACTGACAATTGAGCTTGTTAACGTTAATCGTAGTTATTTTGTTGCTAAACTCAACTGTGTGACTTATTAATGGAATTATTAATGATGTGTGTGTCCACACTAAGGAAAACACCCATTGTACTGTTTGTAACAATCAACGAAACGGAATTAAATTATGGAAGAGAAGACAGCAAAATTAACTAAAGACATGAATTCGTATGGAATATCAACAAGAGCAATAAAAAGAACTACTTAAAATTATACAATATGAATGAAATCGCATTTGGTATTGAGAGTTAAGAATGTCGTGAAATGCGAATATCTAAAGAGGCGGATCCTGTTTTTCACTTTTAACTTTTTTTTTGCAATGACAGGTGCACGTTTGGTTTCCTTTCATTTTAATTTCATAATACTTAATAAAAGTTCACCTAGTTTGTGATAATAATACCCGCTTATTATTTCAGATTATTATTACATATTATTATTCAAGTTTTAATATCATTTGTAAATTTTTTGCTTCTTTTAGGGAATTGCTAGTTGTAGGTATTAATAGTTGGGGCGCTTAAGATGAAAACAATATTTGACAATGCATAGTCTCTTGTTAAGACGTTAAATGTACGCATATCTATGTACATATATGTATATACGAGAAATACTTCTGTTTACGAACAACTTTACTATGATTTATGAGTTTCTTAAACTTTTAATATAAAAATTTAAGGTTCCATTTATGCACCCTGCCTTTTTTATAACTTCGAATAAATAAGCAGCAGTAGACGCTAAGCTTTCTGCTATAGAAAACCGACGACATTTGTACCATTACTGACATCGTGATGATCGTCGTCGTCGTCATCATCATCATCATCATCATCATCATCATCATCATCGTCATAATCTGCTTCATTGTGCAAATGTGTCAGTTTAATATCGCGTTATTCGATATCTTTAATTGGCTTCATAATCAACAGCCCAACAAACTACTACGTAAAAATATTTACACAAGATCAGACTCATTTGTCAGTTAATAAAGTGAGGATCGTTTGTCGCATCCATGTTTATTGGATTGCCAGGTTTATTGAAAAAGGGAGAGTTACCAAAAATTTCAATTTGCTTATTGCATCAAAACTGCTTTTATAAGTAACAAATATATCAAAGGTTTTAATATTGTAAAGCTAAAAGCGAAATACTATTTCCCATTTACCAAAAACTTCAGACGAAAACTTAAAAAACGATTTAAAATTTTTCACAAATCCTTGTGAATTGGAAGAAAAATATTTTCTTCACAAATGGGTGGCAGAGAATGGCAAAAATTATTTCAACTACTCTTTGAGTATTGGCCGCAAACAACTATGAATGCGTACAGCTAAAAATAAAATACATATTCAAAAGCACGCATTACTTTTAAACGAATACGTATAACTAGTTATTAACATCCAACAAACATATTTATACACATTTTTTTAAATTACGCAGTAGCAACAACTATAACTAAAATTTATGCGCATGAGTATAAAAATAATCTGACAATTAATCGGCTACGCATGCGTATGTACAGGGTTATTTTATTTACAATCTCGCATAAAGCACGTTTTCAAACAGCCGAAACACATTTACCATTCCATTTGATATCGTGGGTTACAAGTAGAAAGGCCCTAACTCAAATACCCAGTTGACCACGGCTTTCGTTAATGATATCTATTTCGAATACATCTCGAACATTTATCGTGTAAAACTATCGAGAGTGACACTCAAAATTTAATAGAAAAATCGCTCAGTTTTGTCCCAAGAAACATTTGATCTCGAATTTCGCTAGCAATATCAAAAGTGAGAGATTATCGAATTAATTTCGATACTGCAAAAAGGCAGCAGAAAAAGTAAAAATATTTTTTTTATTTATTTTAACTTACTTATTTTATTATTTGATTTATTTGTTTAATTCCGTAACTTACGCTGCAGGCTTTGAACATGGTACCTCCATTCTAACAGACTCGCACACATCCGCTAGACTATCATG
The DNA here is from genome assembly GCA_944452675.1 of Tachina lurida. Lineage (NCBI taxonomy): Eukaryota > Metazoa > Arthropoda > Insecta > Diptera > Tachinidae > Tachina > Tachina lurida. The sequence continues at coordinate 99,841,816 of OX101754.1, forward strand.
ACAAATTTGTTTCTGTTGAATTATTGCACATATGAAGGTATGTGTTCCTATTTTATTTTTTAATTTACAGTGCTGTTATGCATCGAACTTGGTACTTCTAGACTAACAGGCTGACACACTTCTACGCAGCTACCGTCACACATTCGAAAAACTATCGAGAGAAGTGCGAAGTTCGGAGCTTAAGCGAACATTCGAATTTTTTTATATTTGCGAACAAATATCGAAAAATTTTGTTTCGAAATTTCTTCGCTTTAGTGAGCATTCGTTTTATCGAATCTCAGGTCTAGTGGGTAACTGTAACTACAGGAGAAGGTAATAACATACAAATAAATAGTACAACTGCTTGTAAAAGCGTTCTTTTTTACGCTATTGCAATAAATTTTTGTGACGAGGTGTATTTGTGTGAAATGTATTGGAATCACTGAAAAACTCAATTTAGTGAAAATACAAGTTAGGGCCTTTCTACTTTTGACCATCCATATCATACCATATTCATACGGTAGCGAATGATGATTAAATATCCCGGGTAGCATGCGTATATATATTTTTCCCCTACTAAATATCCATACTCTGAGTATAAGCATACTTCTACTATAAGTATGCTAGAGTCAATGCACTTGATACGCATGTGCCTTTTTATTTATAGTTGAAGCGTATTTAAATTTTTTGTATAAACGGAGAGATGCTCTTGTATGTTGGAATCGGCTATAGTCATAGTTGCTTTAGAGAAAATAAGTGACTGACAATTATGATTGTACATAATAACTAAACTTAAGATCATTTACTTAAGTATATATTTTTTTGAGTACTCGTTGTTCTCCTCTGATGGGTGGATGTGGACCCTTGGGACTCCGTAGTAATTTTTCATGGAAGACAAAATTTTTTTTATATTATTCTAATATTAGTTTTAATTTTCATTCTACCTACTCTTTTTGATGTTGAAATTTTTTTAATACTTAATATGCAGCCTGTGCCTCGTTTCTGTAACTTGTGAAAAGTTCTCCTATCGAGAAAAACTAACTTTATTTGTTGTCTTACATTGCACAGGACTCTTCATATTAAAAATATCATCAAATATAATTTATTTTCTTACAAAACCTATGTTTTTACGTTGATAACAATTCTTCAGACTTGAAAAGTTCTCATAATCTTTACAGAAACGAGGCACAGTTTAGTATTTGCCTCACTGACTGTTATTAACATCACTAGCAATTAACAGCTGATTTTATTTTGATTGGCGTAGTGTGGAAGCACTTAAAAAAAATTAACTGGTGTCGAAAAAAGACAACGTGCTTAAAAACGATGAAGATCAATCATAGTAAAAATATGCCACACCATACTTTCGGGAGATGCGTTATACAAATTAAAATACATAATACTCGTAGTTATTAATGGGTGTCCAGAGTAAAAATAAAAAAGTGATGCGCAAACCAACTCCCTATTTTATAGTTACTTGTATATACTAACTTCTAAAGACTGGTACTCACTATCCTACATAATCGTTGGACTTTTGCGAAAATGCAACCCGGGGGGGTTACTCTCTATTGCGATGCGAAAGCAATTACAATGCGAAAGCTAAATGCGTTGACATGCAAATTTGGTACTCTCTATTACTTTCGCAAAATTGTTTGAAAAAGTGGCACCACGGACATTGCAAAAGAAAATATGGCAAAGGTTGGCAGTACTGAAATGTCAAAATATGTATAAAAACGACATTTAAAATGAAAATTTAAGAAAAAGTGAAGTGTAACAGCTTTTAATTGAAAATAAAGTGATGGATTCTGTAGCGTTATGGTTTTATGAAGAAAAGGTCCATGTATAACGAGTTGCAAGACGAGTCTTAAAGGTTCAATTAGACGTGACATAACCATAGCCATAGAAAACAACCTTAAAGCCATAACTGTCACCATAGAAACCAATTAAATTTTGGTTTGGTTATGGCTATGGCATTATGGGTATGTCACTTCTAATTTAAGCTTAAGAGATATTTCCGGTATACTTTCCTTAAATGACCGCAGGTAAGAAAAAATCTGTAGCGAAATATGTTATTAAATACATATTGCTTTATTTTAACTTTGTACAAAATTTGCGTTTCTGTATGTTCTAAACACTGTTCAACACTAGCTAAAAGTTTATAAAACTAGCCGCTGCCTTAAAATTACTTGGCCAAGCTGGATACCAACATCAAATTGGCCAGGACCATACCTTAGAAATATAGCAGCAGTCAATGTCCCGTCGCTTAAAAGAGCTCTACGCATCGATTGAGAAAATACAAAACTGTGCTGGAAATGCTTAATTTATTTTTACCAGGGTGCAGAGAGTGCTCGAATTAAACTCGCTCGCAAACGAATTTAATTCGAGCGAGTTTTATTTTTTGTATTGAAACGAGATACTCTTGTCTGCTCGCGAGTTAAAAAAATAAAACTCGACTCGTGAGTCGAGTTAAAAAGAATTATTCGCGAGTTTTATTAATTTTGTTTCCTCAAATTCTGTTCGCTATAGGTCGAAATGTTGAAATTATATTTTATTACTGACAGGTAAGCATTTGCATAACTTTTCATGAAGCAGAAGCCTTAAAACATTTGAAAAATACCTCATGACATGAAAGTAAGAACAAATATTTTTATATATGTATATGCATTTGTAAGTACAATGCTTTTCAAATTCGCATATAAATACATATACTTTTTCCAATAAACAAAAAAAAAATTTTTGTAATAACTACTCGTTTTGAATTCGTTTATGCTCGTTTTGCACTCTTTTAAAATTTGTGCTTACGAGTGTTAAAATAAAACTCGCGAGTGATGAAGGCATATTTACTGGTCACTGAACTATACCGACTTCAGCAGATACTAATCCTAATGTAACATCAGACCGCCCTCTTTCGCTGTGTAGCAGAATCATCGTCAAAATAACCAGTAACCACCACCTGTCTTCTCTATCAATATTCCTTTCGTAAAGAGTTAGCTTCTTTAGGAAATGTACTAGGCATTCATTGCCTAAGTGTTACTTCTCTTTATAAAAAAAGTTTGAGGGAGATCTTCGAATTCAGCTATTTTGTTTCCAGTTGTTTTATTTTAACTGAAAGCTTGCAACTGACTTTTCAAAATGCTGCAACAATGAATAGGGAATCAACTCCGGGGGTGATTCTATTCAGAATGAGGGTGTATATGTTCGAAGTGTGAGAAGAAGTAGTTCGCGCACAAATCTAACCAACATGTGTGGTGGCCTGATTTGGAGAAAATATGGGTACGAAACATAACAAAATTATAGTCCTTGTCTCTCTATTTCACCTATGCTTAATTAAAATTATGAAAAGAATTTCATTCCTTCAATTTCACACTGTTTTCTAAATAGAAAAACAAGCAAATAAAATTATCCTGGCAACTCTCGTATCAACTCATAAATAACTTTTAAGTTATTTAAAAATGAAAGAGTGAATATTTATTTTTTTTTAACACACATACACACACAAAAAGGAAGAAACGACTTATGATAAACTTACAGAGCATTCATAAGATCAATCGATAAATATTCCGACAGGTGGAAAAGCATAATTGTAACCGACTTATTTAGCCATTTCAACGGTCGGGCGTCCGTTCATCCATACCGACTGACCAAACAACAATCCAACCAAATGAGCAACCTAATAACGAATTTGATCTCTTGCATACAAAAAATGAGTGATGATGATGTTTAAATATTTTTACGAGCTGAATTTTGTGTTGCGAAAACTGTTCATTTTAAATGTGGCACGTTCGCATAAGTTTATTCATCACTGTTTTTGTAGCACCTTCAACAGATGCATTTGTTTCGATGGTACAACGAACGCACTCTACAAATATGAATATACATACAGACATACACTTTTTTCCCCATTTTCTTGCTGTATTATTAAGTTGTTTAAATATTTTGACTTTTTAGCATGTCAGGAAAAAATACATATTCAAAATAATAACTCGATACCATTCCATTTAACTCACTGATAGAATATATTCGAAAAAAATACAACAATACTGGTATTCCATAATTTAAATTGTATTTCGAACTGAAAGGGGTTATTTGTATTGAATATCCTTAGGCAGGATTTAGCAGTTCATTGTGATTATAATGTTTAATATTTTTTTTATTTCTTATTTACTGACAACAATGCCCGCTTCGAGGAGAAGTACGGGAAAAATAAAAACAAACATTGTTGTTTTAAGTATCTGGTCTATTAAGTAAATGTGCTCATAATTAGTTGTAATAATAATCGACCATAAAACAATAAGGCAGCTAGCTATTTATCAACTTTTATCCTTGTCAGCAAAGTAAATGTTTGTTGTTTTAATGTTGGCAACAAAGCTGTTTTTAATGTTGAAAACAACAGGGCATGCGGTCGGAATTATGCCAATATTAAATTTATCACTTTAAAATTATAAAACATAACTTAACATGTAAAGAATATATTTTAATTAAAATTATAATATAATTTACTATGTGTGTAAATACGTATGTATATACTTATTTATGGGAATGTTTGAAAAGATAAAGTCATTCGGTAATCATGAGATTTATCGAGATTGGCGTATTTTGACTACGACTACGATATTTTGGTCCTAGATTAAAAAACAATTATGCGGTTTTCATTAATAACAACGTATGCTACATATTTCTCATTTCGAGTTTACGAGTATAATATCAAATTGTTATACTTGAAATGCTTTTTAGAAAGTTCTAAGAAATTTTTTTAAGAATATGGACGCATGTACATCGTTTTTTTTCTAAAACAATAACACAATTACAAATTTTTTTGGAAATAAGCTTCAAAAATAACTTTATTTTACCCTAATGAAAAAATTTAATTTTTGGACATACGCTGTTATTAATGAAACCCACAGAATTTTTCGATACTCTATAATCTATTGCAATAACGTTGTAGTCGAAGCCTAACAATCCGGAAGTGACCGTTTCAATAAAAAATTTTCTAACCTAGCCCCTCTTTTTTTGTTTTTATTTCTTAAATCAAAATTATTATACTGTGAACATTTTGAAATGGGATATCCATCGTTTTAAAAATTATGCAAATTTGAATATGAACTTACTAGTGATGTAACGAATGTCAATTTTTGATATTCGCGAATACGAATACGAATATTTTAAACGATATTCGCGAATACGAATACGAGTATTGTAGGTGAAAATTTTAGACATTAAATTGGGGTTCTATTTACGCCTGCAATATGAAATACATACTAAAAAATTTTTATGAAAAAGGACTTCATACTTTTGTTGCCGTACTTTATAGCTAATAAAAACTTCCCAAAATTTTAATGAGCGTCTTAAATAATATTTGAAAATGATACAAAGTACAAATTTCTATAGAAAATTTAATGGATTTGTACAAACTAATATTTTTAGCCATTTATTTAAATTTCGTTTAGGATTTATGCATTTATTTACTTAATTTGTTTGGAAAAATATTCGTATTCGCCTAAATTTGGCGAATACGAATATATAAAAATGGCTTTAAACTTTTCCTTACTCTCACCCAAATTGGTGACCACAGGTAAAAAAAAAATAGCACCTACAAAATTCCAAGTCAATGGGTGAAGATTAAGGCGTGACTCAAGACAATTGAAATTCGGGGAAAACCCTAATATCTCTGAAAATCTATCTTTATTATATCGGAACTAGAAAAATATTAATTTTGCAATAAAATTTTGTAAGAGAAAACAAAAATGTTAAGTAAATTTTAAATAAACATTGTACTCTGCAAAAAATACTCACAATCTGGCGTTACGTTACACACCTTCGTTTTATAAATGATTTTTTTTATTATTATCACATAAGCTAATAACACTTTGTTAACATGCAAAATTTCACGCACTTGCGATCGTCAGCGTAGAGATAATGAAAATAATAAAATAATTAATGTGATGATCGTAAAAGATAAGTAAGAATAGTTAAACATACATAGGTAGAGTGATATAACTTCGTGCTAACCTAAATAGAAAATGGAAAAACAGAAAATGAATAGTGATACTTACAAATGTGTTTGCCAAAGGTAAATCAATAATTGTATACACAATAAATTCTCATATTCTATTTCATAGAAATTTAACTTAAATAGCTGATGTTAATAATAATCTCTACCCCAGTAGATAGACATGGGTGCTGATGAAGTGCGTGGCTGCACAGAAAAATATCGGTATTTCCCCCAGCTAATAAAGTCTAGTTTAATTTTTCTTCTCTTCTTTAGATACTCACATTAATTAATAAAAATATTTCATTCAATAAGAATTGAAATTACTGAACTCAAGCCTGATTAAGAAATTATTTCTGATTAAAATTCACTACAGTTCAACTAGATCTAAAAATGTCTCATTTAATTCATCATGGGCACGTGACAAAAATATGTTCACTTAGCGATCACTGTTCACTTGGCTATCACTGCTTCAGAATGCTGAAAAACCAAGTCAACTGTAGAAAGCAAAAACAAAGTAACATAAAGCCACTACAATAATACTTATATGTATGTACCGATGGTGCATCGAATAAGTAAAAATAATTAATGTGATGATCGTAAAAGATAAGTAAGAATAGTTAAACATACATAGGTAGAGTGATATAACTTCGTGCTAACCTAAATAGAAAATGGAAAAACAGAAAATGAATAGTGATACTTACAAATGTGTTTGCCAAAGGTAAATCAATAATTGTATACACAATAAATTCTCATATTCCATTTCATAGAAATTTAACTTAAATAGCTGATGTTAATAATAATCTCTACCCCAGTAGATAGACATGGGTGCTGATGAAGTGCGTGGCTGCACAGAAAAATATCGGTATTTCCCCCAGCTAATAAAGTCTAGTTTAATTTTTCTTCTCTTCTTTAGATACTCACATTAATTAATAAAAATATTTCATTCAATAAGAATTGAAATTACTGAACTCAAGCCTGATTAAGAAATTATTTCTGATTAAAATTCACTACAGTTCAACTAAATCTAAAAATGTCTCAGATAATGAAAATAAATACTACTTTTCCTGGCGTTATGTTATATTGAAATATCATTTTAAGAAAAACTAAATTTGACCGTTAGTTAATTGATATATACAGTGAAACTTCGTTATAGCGAACTTCTTTATAACGAAAAACTTAATATATCGTATGTTTTATTAAGTCTCTTGAGAAAACCTCTTTATTGCAAAGTTTTTCAGACAAAAATACACTATAGATATAACGAACAAATTCTGAGCAAAAAAGCCTCTATATAGCGAAATGTTCCTTCAAATGCCTCAATATAACGAAATCAGAATAAATCCTAAATGGTAAAGTCCCGTTATAAAAACAGCAAAGTCTAAATGTATTTACAAGCGCATTTGTTAAGCCTCTATACAACGAAGTACTCGTTCAAAAGCCTTTATACAACGAAGCAAGAATAAAATTATGTATAGCAAAATGGTAAGGTCCAGTTATCAAAGGAACGAATTCTTAGTGTGTGTGCTGTTTAATTTTTTATTTACCCCATGAAATATAAGCTCTTATGAGCATTCTCATGTGAAATAGAATTTGAATAATGAAAGCTATAGTTATAACGAATTTGTTTCGAATTTCTTCAAATTTCGTTGTATCGAGATTTTTCTGATTATATTTATAGCGAATTAATGGCTATAACTAAGTATTTTCAGATCCCCTTGGAATTCGTTATATCGAAGTTTCACTGTAACAGTTTTCTTTTCATTTCTCTATGATTAGTTGTTGTTGTAGCAACGGTTTTGCAATAAAATTATTACTGTGCAATTGCTCCTAGAATAGGGCTGTCATACGTCCTGGTTTTCCAGGATTTGTCCTGGACTTAGACATATTGTCCTGGTGTCCTGGTCCACTCTTAAATTGTCCTGGTTTTTTTTTTTGTACCGGAATATTTACCACCAACTACAATAAAGTTAAACGCGACCATTCTGATTCAATTTTTGTTTCAACTAAGTGACATAAAAAAGTGCACCGTGTAAACAACTGCTACAACTAATCGAGAACCAATTGCAAATTGTTTTCTCTGACATGTTAAACATCTGTTTCATTTGTGAATTGCTGAGTTTCATAATATATATTATTTTATTTTTGTTTTATTTGTTTAAAATATTAAGAGTTTTCATGAGAATGTTCAAAAGTCTCGCAAACTGTGCAATTGTGCATTTTTAGGCGCTCGTAAATAAAATGTCAAAAATTGTATAGAAATTTATTTACACAAACCTGTTAAGTTTGCCCAATAATTTTGACTTGTAAACTTAAGCTGTGCAATTGTGCATTTTGTAAACCACAACTTCTTGCTTTCTTGGCTATCTTTAGGCATTTTTAGACACACACGTACGTTTTATTTTTATAGAAATATATACAAAAATATGTTTTTAAATTAAAAATTTGCTGACATTTTCTTATTTTATTATATTTATTATGTTTGCACAAAAGGTTAAAAAGGGGCTTCATAAAACTAGTCTCGCAAGTTTGCCACAATTGCACAAATGGCAATTTTAAGAGTTCTCGTGAAAACCCTTATTACGTTTTTATTTTCCAGGAAATGCCTAAAAGAAGGCATGAGTGTGTGAGTGTCCTGGTTGACGGGCTCATACTTCTGGCAGCCCTATCCTAGAATTATAAAAAGTAAAGAGAAACAAGCTCCTGAAATTAAGTAAAACTTACCAAAATGAGAAGACTAAATTTGTAACCCGTATATTTCTGATTTATAACACAAGAAAACAAATCTGTAGGTGAACTTTAGAACTTTAAATATGTCCGCCATGGTAGACTTTTCTCTGGAAGTGCCCATATGTACATTAGATAGTTGTATGGAGAATATTTTTTTGGATTTCTTATATTCTCTTCCCCCAAATTAATTAAATTTTATGTAAAAAAATACAAAAAAATTTCAAAGGATTAAGTTGTTGGACGTACCCCCTGTCCGCCCCTCTAAAGTTGGCCCTCAAGAGAGAATATAAGAAATCAAAAAAAAAAAAATAAATAACGTTCACTCTAATGTACATACATACATATGTATGTGTAAACAAAATGGAACTGTTAATTCCCCACCGTAATTTTATTTTATCGGCTGGCAACACTGAATAAAATATTATTTCTAGCATGGTACCTTGACAGGGAAGGAAAATTACTTCTTGGATTTTGTACCACCTGTGAAAACAAAATGTACTTTTTGGACCATGACGGTATCATTTTTTTAATATTTATTAATTAAGAACGAAAACGTAAAAAAATGTGTAAAAATTCAGAAGTAAACAATAAAAATCAGAAACTTAACAAAAATGTGTATAAAACTTCTGTATAAAAAATAAAAATCTAACATAAAAAATATTAAATATTACTTTCATAAGGGTACATTCACATTAATTTGCCTTGATTACAGCATTGCAACAAAAACAGAGAAGCTGACCGTCTAAAATAAAACACACACAAAAAATTAAAGACAACATAGGCAAAACTAATGTTACCATATAGTGAAACATTGGCATTTTTAAATTGTACCAAGTAACACGCGGTAGTACCACGGTACCAACGAGGTCAAAAATGTACCATAAAAAGTACAATTGTACCATGATTTCCATCCGTGTACCTTGATATCTAGCAACAGTATTAAAACATTTAATAGAGCTCCATAAAAAAAAGTTCATCAATTAAATCTCTTACTGTAATATATCATTATCAGAAACATATTTATTTATTTATTGTTGTGTTTTAAATTATTTTATAATTTAAATTTATTCGTTTCCCTTTCTTTTTCGGTATTTCGATCACTTGCTGCATGACAACCGCTTCATCATTTTAATCATGATAATCTAAATATTATGACGCCTCATCAAATGATGGTAAATAACTATAATTATAATAACGGCGATGATTGACGCTGCTAAAATGATAACGCTATCATAAAACAAATTTAAATAAAAAATAATACAATTGAAATGAATCCACAAATCTTAACTCAACTTTGGTGCTCCTCATCTTGCATCTTCGGCAACATTTTATACTTCCTACAATCAACATAAAACTAAAAAAAAAAACCTAAATTTATTTCTGCCTGCTTGTAATGTGATAACGTGCGAAACACTTCTGTCTGTGAACATGGAATATTTTCTTAACTACTTCACTATTCAACAACTTGTATTGGAACGGTGCTGGTGGTGATGACGATGGCGATGGCGATGGCGATGATAATGATGGTGATGGTATCACCAAACAAACTACAATACATTAATTGCCAAAATGACAAATGCATTCATTGCTCTTGTGGCATACACAAACCGTCGATCCAAACCCATCCATTCATTCATTCATTCATCCATCCAACCGTTCAATTCACCTCGACCTACTGATGCTGATGTTCGGTTTTGATGTTGCTGTTGCTGTTGCTGTCTTGCCATGCATTTGTCTGTCTGTCTGTATGTGTGCAACAACACCATGTGACACAATGACGGATGATCATCTTCATACTTTGCGACTAAATACTCTTAATGACTGCGGGATATGATGATGTTTTCCTGTATATGTATGTGCTTCACTATCTATATGTTTGCTTCAATTGTTGGTTGGAATTTCGGCAAAATAATACATAAAATAAATGAATGAATGAATGAACGAATGCATTTTGAAATTCATTTCAATTTCATCACATATATGTACATACATATATATTGGACATAATTTTTGTTGGGAACAACCTGAATAACAACATCAAAACTAAAAAACAGGGTGTAAGTATTACTTTCTTCTTTATTTTATACTGCATTTACATTGGCTTGAAATCTAGTATATTTTATTTGAAATCTTTATGGAAATCTATATAGTTTACATTAGTTTTATTGACATATTTCAAGATTTCGTATCAAAGACAAAATCATTGGAGTAAAATTTTGTCGTAAACTGTAAACTAAAATGTGAAGACTTAGATTATTCTCACACCTTCAATAGAAAATGTAGAACTTAGCTAATTCACCCACATTTTATATAAATATGTTTTACAGGACATAAATAAAAATATTAGATTTAAGGTAGATTTTGTACAAATCTAATCACAAAGTAGATTTCCTTTTGGTATTTGGAATCTAGTAAAATCTAGCATGTAAATGCCCTATTATTTTATTTTATTATTCCCATATTCACAATAACTTTTGTTTTTAAGTTTGTTTAGACTGGCTTCACACATAGCAAATATTGTTGTGTATTTGGAATAGGGCAATTTTGTTTTCATTTCGATTTCTACGTAATTGTGACGTCACATCAGCACACTCAAGTTAACAGACATGCGCAATGCGTACTCTTCTATTCTTTGATTAATGTGAGAGAGAGAGGGAGAGAGAAAAGAAGATAATGCAGAGCAGATGCAAGCAAAATGCCGCACGTGGCCACTTCGTTATTCTCTTATTTACACGTACTTAAGCCAGAGCTGGCCACCGAGAGAAACACGAGAGAAATGTATTCGCGTAGGTCTATTCAATTGTATAATAGGCCGATTGATGTTCGGCACTCTACCGAATAAAAAAAATTCAGTCTCTCATAAGTATTTTACTCTTTTTCATATTATACATGTGTGTGTTTGCTCTATTCCATAAACTAACAAGTTGCCCCGAAAAACTGCTGTGTGTGAATTCATGGATTTAATCGCCGCTTTCTATAAAAAGCTGATTCTATCACGTTTTGAGATTATGACATTCGCTATCGAACATTGTAATAATCATTGAATCAGCTCGTTATCGTAAACGGCGATTAGACCCCAATCTTAATAAATTTAAAGTGTGGTATGTTTGCAAATTGTGAGCGCTTACCATTATTTAACGGTACATTATAAATTTGGATCTTATCGCGATAGGCGTATTTCGACTTCGACTATAACACTTTGGTCCTTGATTAATGAAAAAATAATAGGGGACAAATCCCGAAATTTCGTAATTATTCATTACGAGTAACATCCGCTACCCGCGAAAAACGCTAGATATAATGGATTGTAAGGCTGAGCTTACATCTGGCATTTCACGTGTGTCATGCGCCCAAAAAGCGTAACCACTAATTCCAAATGAAAAACTGTTTGATTCAGACACATAGTTATTAAGTTAAACAGTTTCATACATGACTAATAGACAATTTTATAGAATCCAACATTATTGGAAATTTAAAATCAATAAAATCAATAAAATCAATAAATTAATGTCTGAATAAAACAGTTTTTCATTAGTAATTAATGGTCACGCGTTTTTTTGGGCACATGGCACACAGATGTAAACCCGGTCTAATGTTCTGCAAAAATACTCTCGTTAAAATTTCATTATACATTTCTGAATATACCAAAGGTCATACTGCAACTTAAAAGCCAGAAATAAGTCAAAATTTATATTGAGGGCAATTATGAATAAACTTCCGCCAGAAATTTTTCCCGAGGAACAATTTCAACTATTAAGCGCAATCATGAATAAAATTCCGCGAAAAATTTCTTCCTTTTCCCATTAGAATTTTTTGTTTTTCCTATTACTTGCTATTGTTTGAAATTGTTCCCCGGGAAAAAATTCTCGCGGAATTTTATTCATAATTGCCCTGATTAATTCTAGTACGTATTTACATAACTGCCTGCTCCTATAAATCAAATGAAAATTTATATAGAAATAACAATACAAAATCACTCGTAATGTTACGGAAAAACAATTGACGGTGCAATTCATAAGTCTTTGATAACAGCTTTATATCAGCTTACGAGCAAAAATTAAAAAAAAAGACTAACCATAAATGCTTAACAGCCTATTAAAGGTACAGTTAGCCATAACGAAACCAAAATTCAATTGGTTTCTATGGTAATGGGTATGGCGTCTAGCGAGTCACCTATAATCAAATACAGTGTTGCCCATTTGTTTGGTTCGAACGGCTGTTTTCTATGGCTATGGTTATGTCACGTCTGATTGCACCTTAAGCGTTTAATAAACGTTTCATAACTTAGCACTTAATAAAGAATTATAAAGAATATTTTCTTTAGAAACCATTACATTTCATAAACAGGTGATAGTTTGAATATACTTCAAACGATTTAGTTATAATTCCCTCTAAAATCACAAATAGTATCTCCTGTTGAAACACCCGCTTAAATACTTACCATTTCATTTATGATATAAATCGTCACTAATTAAGAACTCATTAGTATATGTTGGTTTTTAAAAATGTCTATAATTAAATTTACTTCCTCTTTTTTTATTTCAAATGATATTTTAAGTGGCACAATTATTCTCGTAAATATTGTGCGTTAAAGATCTAAAACTCCAAGAAGCAAAAGGCTAAATGTAGAATACGAGTTTTTAGGCGTGTCCATCAGTCATTTACTCAGTGAATATTCAAGAGCAAAATATTTGTTTGCATGGCAGTGGTGCGAATCGTTAGCAAAATACTGCAACTCGTAACAAAACAAAAATAATTCAAAACCAACAATTTATCATTTGTTTCATTTTCAGTTTAACAGAATAAACAAAAGTAAAATGAAATTATTAAATACAATGAATGGGCGTAAAACTGTTGACAGTTAAAAACACATTTTATTCTTGCACTTTACACTTCTTAACGAGCCACAATTTCAACATAAACAAATAAACATTTAAAGATGCATTAATGAATGTTGCACTCGTTCACTCACTCTCCCGCCAGCTTGATTGCCGATTTTATTTATTTTTTTTATTTTTTTTTATTCTCTGGCGCACCGGTGTGCATAAATATCATATCACCTATCCCTATACCATATGACTGAATATTGTGGTCGAAACGACGACACTTTAAGGATCAGCTGCCATACAATGATTAATGGATTGCCACTAAGCAAGACTTTTTGGCAGGGAAATAAACGTATCTACGTAAGTAAGTACGATACGCACATATACGTGTTGGTTCTGAAGTATTAAAACGAAGATCTTTTTAAAATTACGCAGATAATTTGCGTGAATGCAACATTGAAGTTGAGATTAAAAGGTGATTACTTTAAGTTTATTTCCCTTCCAATCCACTGAAGCACAATATACAATATGATAAATGACTGTACGTGTATTAATACACTGGGCGGAAAAATTATGCTAATTTGTGGTGAATAAAAGGACTATTAACCTTAAATGGTTAAAAATAATTGAAAATGCATTTGTGTTACAAGAAATTTAGCTAATGACCTTAACCATTTACATTAACTAGATTTCTATTTTTTTAAGCAAGGATCCGTTTTGAGAAAACAGTTGGACGAAAGAATATTGATTTTATTTATTAAATGTTACAAATACGAGAATAGTAACAAAGACTTTCAGTCGTTGTAATGAAACCAACCACGAGTGTATGGTGGGAATCGAACCCACAACCTACACACTGATAGGCTAGCACACTACTCACTAGCCTACCGAGGCAATCAATATGAGAATAAAAATTCGATTCGATAAGCAATTTTAGAAAATTAGAATAAATGAAAATTTATTATTTGAATAATAAAATTCTGAAAAACGAAAATTAAAGTTGCACAAACAAAATGGGGACGGAGAAACTAAATTTTAAAGTGTACCCTACATACCAAAACTTACAGAAACAAAATCTTTAAATAATATAATTGAAGACAAAACAATAATAATTGCACCTTAAGAAACTTGTTCACAAACAACACAACAAAAAATGTCAAATTAAAAACAAACAATGTTGTTTACCAATTAAAATGTAATGGAAACGAGAGAGACGGATGTGATTTATTTTATATAGGCACAACAAGAAGAATGCTAGGGACGAGAATTAATGACCACAAGGCTGACATAAGAAAGGAAAAGGAAGCAACGGCGTTATTACTACATGTAAAAGAGTGCAGTCATGTAACGGACTTATGCCGGCCATACACTACACAAGTTCAGTGCTAAAGTCTGTTACAAGAATTTGAAAATTCTTAAATTCATCCTCATAGTACGTATGTGTGTAAGTAGGGTGTGTACATCGAAGCAGAACTTTTCCGCACTGTTTGCCTTTTCGACCCACTTCATGCATTATGTGGCACAGTGCCAGTCAAGGACAAGATATTTCGCCTATTCTATTCACTTCATACCATGAGACAGTCATAAATTGGATCGACCTTAAGTGACTTTAGTGTTGTATAAAAGTAGACTGGTAAATATCGACATATATTCTTACACTGAGAAATTCGTGAATACTATTAATTACGCCGAGTTCTTTCTCGCATCGTGCCAGTGAACATTCGCATATAATCTGTGCTGTCATTTCAGCTTTCAGCAAGATACAGTCTTTAATAGCATCTTTCAGAAACTAGTATGAATGAAGTTTTCGCGCACTGTAATTAACGCAACTAGCCAGCTTAATTTATTTTGGTTATACCAGTTATAACTAATTATTTGATTTGCTGTCCTACCTAGGGTTAAAGTGAGCAATTAGCCAGCCTGGCTACATATTGCTGTGTCTGATCACTTCTCAGGCCTATCGAATAAAACCACTGTTTTCACCATCTCATTTCCCAGGGGGATTCTGGATTCTGTTCCATAAAACACTGCAGCATGGCGTCAACGCTTTGCAATTGGAAAATCCGATCAGTCACTCTGAACTCTCTAAGAGCCCAACCTAAATTAGAGAGTCAAGAGTTGCGTTAGCTATTGCTGGGATATAACATCTTTTCTCAGCCCAGTAATACGCGTGTATGTTAGAGTATTTGTCCATATGAAGTTTATTTGTTTGTTTGTCAATTTTGTATTCATTATGATTTTTTTTGTGGCCAGCATATCCAATGGGGGGTTGAAACCTGCTGAGGTATATGTTCAGCTAAGAGCCAGTCAGAAACCCCATTGGGCAAATATCGCTGTAACACAAATATATTGTTACGGTTGTATGGGCCAGTGAGGTTTCCGACTAGCGCTTAATACACTTACATTTATACTTAACCACGTACCTTACAAATATACCATTTTTTACCTGAGACAGATGTTATTCCCAGGATTCGCCCGCAGCGCTTAACGCTCTAATTTAGGTTGGACTCTAAGGGCTAATAAATCAGTGCAAGTTTAAACGCTGGTTTAATTGGACTAAACTTAAATTTATATATATTTACTTTAAACCAGCTAAGTCCAAACCATATGCACAATGTGTAAGCTTGTGCAACAGAGCTTTATGCTTTCACACCGACTAGAGCACAACAAATCTCGGTGAAAGCAATCTTTGCTGCTTATTTTGCAAAGAAACAAGAACAAATTGTTTCAAAGCTTTTTACCTCAAATGCAAATATCAGAGTATGTGTATGCGGTAAATCAGTGAACCATATATTATGTGTAGCTTAAAAAATAATATTGCGGTAGCACTGGAATAAATATCAGAAAACAGCAGCAGGCTTTAAATTCTTTGCACAACAAAAAAGGCAAAAAAATTAAACAAAATAAATAAAAGATCGCCAAATTTTACTGAGATAGAAATTAATTTTATGTTTTCCAAAGTAGAAAAGTATAAAGATTCAATATAATGTAAGAAAACAGATTGAACAAGATCTGAAGAAAAAGTAGAGGTTTGGAAAAAAGTTGGGTGATCTCTTAACGCAAAGCATATGTGACGCGCAAAATAGAAAGGGACCTAAGTTTAAAAACTGGTTTTGCTCAGGAGAGCCATTTTAAAGATTTAAATACGTGTATCTTTGGTGTACCATCACTGAGCGTGTTAGTATTGGTCTCATTTGAAAGCGACACATCCATCTCATGACGTCAGGAACGTGTTGGTCAGCCTTGAAAATGCGCGTAGGTCGTCCCTACCTCTTGTTTTGTGTAGTTGGTTGTTACTGTTTTCTACCTAGCGCGCTGTTTCCATGAGTTTGATATCAATTTTGCTCGCGTTTTTTCGAATCCAGGTTTATTTTCTGAAATTATTAACTGTGAATTATAATAAATACTCATTTATAATTCTTTTAAATCGTAAATGTCACTCTGTTAGTACGAAAATTTTTTCACATAACCTTAGAATCGTCGACTTCAATTTTATAAAACGCGCATATCTCTGGGATGGAACACTTTTGGGGCATGGGATCGGTCTCATTCGATGCTCAGATGTCCACATCAATCAAAAATAAAAGTGAAAATTGATTTTTTTTTTACCCTTAGGTCCCTTTCTCTATGTGCTGTCACATATGCAGCCCAATTCTAAATATTCGTCGGAAAATATTTCCCACGGAATTACTTTTTTTCTAAAAATGCCCAATTCTAAATATTCCTGGGGAAATAATTCCCGGGTAGTTTAAAAATACAATTTTATTCTTTTAGAGATAATTTAAATACTGTACTGATTTATTAGTTTGCTGGTTTAAATAGATTTTAAGCCAAACATTTTGATTAAACTACACTAATTTATTAGCCCTAAGTATACAAATTATTTCTTAAAGAATTACTCAACTGGGTTGTTCCAATTGCGTTTGCTACAGATATGTATGTTTTGAAGAGATGATTACATACTTAAATAGTAACTTCGGCGTTTTCCTTATTAACGTTCTGTCAGTGTACGCACGAGAGGACAGACGGACTGGAAGGCGAAAATTATTTCCTCCCGTAAATAAGGTTCTGTATTTCCTTTGAGTACGGAGCCCCAATATATATTACTTCAACAGATCTCTGTTCAAACGATAATAAAAACTTTTGAATATGGCTGTATCGCTCCACGACCCTGTCCTAAGATTGCATCTTACAAACATACAAACTCATAATATTAGTATGTATAGAATTATAGATGCATCTTTTTTGTGAGAATTCCTGTTTTTAATTATATTGACTAATTAGTTACTACTGCATTTTGTTAACTCTCTTAGTAAGAATATGCACAAATATAATCTACAAATTGAATACTCGTGAGTTCTTTACTCCAGCCGAAATTTTTGCTGGTGTTGCTCATTTAGTTCTCTGCATATGAAATGTAGTTTACGAACGAGTATTAAAAATCCAACGTTTTTTTTTTTTGCTAATGAGCCAAAATTATTGTTAAATTAAATAGTAACATTTAAAATCCATTATATATTCATTGAATGAAAACAAAAATTTTTGTTTTACATGAAATGCAACATGTTCATCACATCGATCATATATACCGGCAACAACAATCTAACAAAAGGAAATACAAAAACAAAAATTAGTAACTTGAGCAACACTTTCGCATAAAGGTGGCAAAACAATCTACACCAGACAGCTAAACATTCAGTCATCAAAGACAAGCATCTGCACTAGCCAACAACTTCAAATAACAGCTTAAAGTGAGTGAGTTAGTGAGTGAATGTAGTTGCAAGTATGCAAACAACAAAAACTATACATGACGCGTGTTTGTTATCGGGAAAATATTAAATTTCGATCAAAGAAGTAAAAAAAAAGACGCCTCCAAAGGAAAACTGGATTTTTGAAGAACCAAAAATAAAATTATAGAACTCGGTTTGACTGAGTGAATGAATAAACCATTTAATTGGCCAACAACCAAATATGATTCAAGACTTGAAACATCTTTTCTGCATTTAAGGGGTGATAAGGAAATTTTTAAATTGAAAACGCGAGCTGCACTTGTTGTATTTTCCCCAACCCAAATATTTAAGTAGAAAAAGAACTAAACTAAAAAAAAGCGAAAATAAAACAGTGACGATATCACATAAGTCTAATTATCATATTTAGCTTTCAAAATGCAACAGCCATATTTCGTGTATCTTTTGCACTCTTTCGCATGTTTTGTTTTAAATTAATAAGGCAAGGACATTTTCACTGACATTTGCACATCTATATGCAGACAGAAGTTTCTCGATTGTTAGCAGTAGACAATTTGTTAAAATGGACTGCAGCTGCTGGTGAACGTTTCCACAGTTGCAGCTTATTAACAAACAACGCCCTGGCTGACCGCATATTTACGCTGTTGCATTAACTAGATGTTGCATTAGCAGCTAATTACAAAGTGATCGCAATTGCAGAATTTCAATAACAAGGAGATAAGAAGAACTTAAGAGTTGTTGCTTCTTATAATTATACATTAATGTACTAAATATGTATTTGGTGCATTAAGCACTCACCTGCAGTTTAGTTTTAGCACTAACAACTGTGCACCCTATAAAAAGAATTTCCTGATTTTACACGGGTAGGTTGGGGAATAAAATAGTGATGCTTAGGGTGCATGCTTACGAAACAACCGCCAGTAAGGCTTTCGTAGAGCACGTCTCGTGGAAAAATTATATGCTGGCTTCTCTCGATTCCTTATAAGAGTTAGTACAGACAGCATTAGCCTATTTATTATTTTTCTAAATTAGTTTCTAAGCGCACTTCCAATTCAATATACTCTTTCGCGAATGACAGCATCTTTTGAAGTTAGTATTAATTTATCAGTAGGCTAACCCTTTGGAGGGCTTCAGTCTAAAATTCGAAGTATGAAATATTTTCGGGATGTTTAATAATGGTATCGCCCATATTTCTATATTGAACGATGCGATTAGGGTTCATTTCAATGTTCGAAAGACCAAATATTGCACATAAGTACAAGGGTTGTCAGATTTATTCCGAAATCACTTTTATGTAGTTCTTATTAATATATATTTGATAAAAAGTTTGTTTTTATATAACACTTTTTATAGCTATGCTATTTATGTCACGACACATGAGCTAGGACGTGATTTTCGTAACAAAAATAATCGAAACCATTACAGTTATAAATTTATTTTTGTTGTGATTTCTTTGTACTTAAAAGCAGAGTACGAAAATAAACGAAACAAATTGTTTGATTTTGCTTTGTTTCGTTCATTGAAGTGAGTGAAACAAAAAGGAAAGAAAAACAATGAGAAGGATTCCTCAATTTGTTTTTGAATTGTTTTTGCACACGAGCACAAACCAAAGAACAGCCGCCGTCGCCTAAGAAAAATACATGAATTTAATCCGTACGCCGCTTTAAAAAAAAAATGGTAAATAAATGGAAAGGTTTTAAAATATTTGGGGCGAATTTGACATTCTTATATAATATAATTTTATTTTATTGTTATTTAACACTTTAAGCTTGTTTTACATAGCTAATCAGCATAGCTATAGCCGGGTGCCCTAAGACACCTCTCTACTTAAGTATATTTGACATGGAACATTAAAAGGTACCTCTGCTCGGAAAATAAGTTTTCGAGAAAACGACTTTGAAGTTAACAAGTTGATTTTGATGCGCCTTAACGCTCTCACGGCTTGAGACTCGTTACATGAAGGTTTTCAGGGTCGCCAATTACGAATGTGGTATTCGATTTTGAAAATTCAAAATGGCGGAGTAATTTTTAAATATTATTTGATTTGCTTAAAACTTGTCACGCAAGAGTTCTTTTAATATAAATTTTTATAAAATAATTGTATAAAAATTTAGCAGAAAATTGCCAATAGTAGAAATAAAGTCGCCAAAAATTATTTCTTGTAAATTCAAAACACCTTAATTATTATAATTACTATAAGAAAAATCATCAAAATCCAATTTTTTTAATATTTTTGCAGACGGCTTTTGGTAGATTTATTTTTGAAACTAATCCTTCAACAAATTATTTTTTTTTTAAATTACAAAAATTGTCAAGTCCAATTTTGTTTAAAGAAATTGCCAACAAATTTATTTATCGCCAGAAAAATTGCCATGTCACCAAATCAAGAATTTGGACGCCAAACAAGTTGAAAAATCTTCATATCTGGCATGAAAATCCAGTGTGAATGATATTCCTTGAACTGAACACATATTTGAAGTCTCAGAACAGGCATTGAACTGTCTAAATTTTTTTAAACTAACAAATACTTCTCTCCATCTAATCTCCTTACTATTTATACCACCTGTTTCCGGGTGAAACTCTGAAGCACGGCCCGTACTTCAAAGTTTAGGTTAAAAATGAATAAGCTCATCCGTAACAGTAGGATATTCAAATCTATTGACTCATTGGAGTTCTCGCAACTATATCTTTTTGAGATGACGATTCCGACAATCCCTCTGACCCTAGTCTGTGTAATTTTAGGTTTCCTTTAGACTGCTACCCATAAAACTTATGTGTTATTGCCCAACCTCGGAAATAGCAAAATAATGGATGTACATATATTTATTAAAGGAGGCAGATCCCCTATATGCCTGGTATTCACCATTTTCGTGATGTATCTAATATATTGAAAAATGCCAAAATCTCCAAATTCAAAAAAAAATAATGAGTTAGGTGGTTTCCATATTAAATTTATCAGAAAATGGCCAACCAAATACTTGAAAAAAAAAAATTGGAATTATATAAAATCTACCATAAAGTAATTGAGAATTAGTAAACATCTTAAAAGCTAAAAAGTTTCAATAGACTCGTTCTAGTTACTGGGACTCGTTCTAGTGTTGCAGCTGAGTCCAGGACCTATCAAATAATATAAATATATGTTTTTTTTTCCTTTGGATTTTCTCCACATTGGAAGCTGGAAGCGGGACATGATCCATCAAAAACTAGGATTTAAAAATAAATATCTTTTAGAAAGCGGGATGGGTAATATGTACATATACAGTTTCGTATGTATTTAAGATACACAGTTTCTAACATTAGAAAATATTAATACGCGTAGGACAAATTTAAAGTTTTTTGAAGAACTCCTGAAAACTCGAACTTCAAGAAATTCTGAGTATGCACGTTTTTAGAGGACCACTTGGACATTAATCTATGACCAATATTATCTGACAGCATTGACTTCCAAAAGTGCGTATCCTTCAGAAAATTCTAAGTTGAAAACTTGGCAATTCGAGTATTCATTTACCGGAAAAGTCCTTTAGAAATGCGTTATAGCTTAACAGAGCTCTGTTAAGACACTAACAAAGCTCTGTTAAAGAACAAGGCTCGTGTCAAGGCTTATAAATCTACAGAAGAAAATAACGCCGTGATAGTCTTAAAACTCTTCACAGCATGTTAATAATGAGAATTGTATTCTACAAA
The DNA here is from genome assembly GCA_944452675.1 of Tachina lurida. Taxonomy (NCBI): domain Eukaryota; kingdom Metazoa; phylum Arthropoda; class Insecta; order Diptera; family Tachinidae; genus Tachina; species Tachina lurida. The sequence goes on from OX101754.1 coordinate 99,863,769, forward strand.
TTAGCTGAACTACGAAGCACACAGGGATTTGGATAGTTAAGCAATAACTGCACTTAAAAAATATTTGGATTGAATTTGTATCAGTTACATTTTAATAAAAATCTAATAGATTGAAAATTTCAATAGCGGGATGTGTGGTCAGGCTACCCGTAACTGAATTCCGTAGCACCATAAAGGTTTCAAAAGTATATTAAAAGTTTACAATCTAGACTGAAGATTGAATTTCTGCTAGTTAATCACCCAATGTATCTTAGTTAATTTAAGCTTCATTTGTACTCGCTAGAGTCAATGTGGTGTTCCTATATAAGCCGTCGATCAAGGTGTATGTTGAAGAACAAGTTGGGAACAAGTATTTCTTTCTTCATAGGGTAAATGTTACCTCAACACATTTTTGTTCGTTTACTTTTATTCTCCATTAGTTCATCCATAGTTCAATAGGGCACTATTACGAATATTATATATTATATGTACTACGAATATTTTTTTTGCTTAGTATCTCTATATAAGAAAGACTCCGCTAGGGCATATATTATGTATTACGAATATTTTTTTTTTTTTTGGTTTTGTGTATATATGTATAAGAAAGACTTGGCTGGGAAAGACAATGAAAGGATATAAATGGACCGTCAAGTCACTCTGGGACAAGTCCTCAGATATTAACCTAAGCTTAACAGGTGTTTATGCTTTTGAAATATGAGTGCCTCTGTGGTCGAGCGAGTAGTCAGCAAGCCTGTCATGCACTAGGTTGTTAGTTCGAGTACCAAAAAATATCTGCTCAAAAATTAATTATAATTGAATTTGTAACAAGAAAAAGAAAAATTATAAGTTTTCATTGTTACAGTTAAGTGTCAGTTAAGGAATGACATTTTTAAATAATTATATTATTCAACAGCGAATAGGTCACTGTGAGATAGTTCAGTGACAAGTCAAAAGGCGTATACAAAATATCAATTAACCCCATCCTAGGCCATCGCCATGTAAAAGTGACTGGTCCGCTTCATAGGAAGTGTTAGAACTCGGACTGGCCCCTATCACTTAAAGGCCGATCACGTTGCTAGTCTTGTGTCAGTTCCATTTCCTGCAGGGAAAGTTCAAGTGATGAAGGCATAGTCACTATACCAACTTCAGCTTTAAAAATTTAACATGTCTCATTGACACTAGAGGTGGAAAATTATCGATAGTGTCACTATCGAAAATTTTCTATAATTTAAAAAATTTAATCGATATATCGATTCAAGACTGTCGCACCTATCAATATATCGGCGATACTATCGTGATAGTATTGAAGTTGTATGGTTCTCGCATAATGTACATATTTATTTACAATAAAAATTTAAAACAAAATATTTTTAAACAAAACAAAACAAAATAAAATAGAATTTTATTTGTCAGTTCAATAAATAACAAAACTAAAATATTTGTATGAAAAAGAAGTGAGATCAAGGCACATTCACAAGGTAGTAGCGGAAATGCAGCTGAGCTATTTTTTTTTTTTTAAATTAAAGTTCATCCGAATTTTTTACGAAAGAGAAATTAAAAGAAAATGTAAAAAAATTTCAATATGAAAAATATGTTATTAAAAAAATTCTGTGAAAACAAATCTAAAAATATGAAAAAACTATTAAAAAATTGTGAAAAGTGCTAAACGTTGCAAATTTTGTTAGTGGTAGCTGTCGTGGAGAAATATTTTCAAATTTATGTGAATAATTTTTATTATTATTATGTTAAAGAAATTATATTTTTGAAGTTTTGAATGTTGTTTTTTTCATTGTTGTATTTTTTCATCGTTTTTGTAATCCTGATATTACCTGGAAATGAATTTGCCTTGAGTGAGATCATACAACTTAACTGATTTGGGGGGAGAGAATATAAGAAATCAGAAAAATAAATAAATAACGGCCACTCTAGTGTACATATGTACATAAATAATCATTTCAGCATATTGTGGCATGCTTGGCATTATTGATCTCAATAATTGGGGGTCATTTCAATTGCATTAATGCATCAATTAACAGAATATCGGGTAAATGGTTTTTCCGCTCAATTAAAATTAAGCGGAAATTACTGTAACAGTATATCTCGAGAATCATTGTAAATAAAAAAGATGTATTTAGTTCTGCAAAAAAAAAACCCCCCGACTTAAATGCAAAGATCAAACTGGAAGTAAACTCTTTCAAACAAGAAAACAAATTTTTGGAAATCTGTTGGTTTAAATATTAAATAAGTTAAAATATTAAATGCAAGATTGTGTGTTATTCAGAGCTCAGGGTGTGTGTACAGTTTTGTAAAAATCGGTAAAGTATAACCACTTAAAATAAAATATTGAATTTTAATTTACGTGACTCCGCCCGATTTTTAAATGGAAAATTGTGTCTATTTTAGAGCTCAAGGTGTGTGGTTAGTTTCGTAAAAATCGCTTAGGTAGAACCACGTGAAATATAGTAATAAATTTTAATGGGCGTAGCCGCCCCCCATTTTTTCAACTTTAAAATTGTGTAATTACAAGAAGAAGAAAAGGTGTTTGCCAGGTTTTGCAGTAAATCAAATAAGTAGAATATCATAAAATCAAATAAAAAATTGTGGGCGTGTCCGTGGCCACTTTTTTACAATGAGACAAAATTGGAAGAATTTTTACAATCGGTCTAAAAGGTAGCGAGTTCTGAAGTCAAAAAATTTCAAAACAATGTCAAAAAAAAAATTCAGACGTATTGATAACCTCCTCCTTTTTTTGAAGTCGGCTAAAAAGGGCAATTTGTACGCATTGAATCTAAGTACTTACCTTGCATCAAAACAATGTCAAAAAAAATTCAGACGTATTGATAACCTCCTCCTTTTTTTGAAGTCGGCTAAAAAGGGCAATTTGTACGCATTGAATCTAAGTACTTACCTTTCATCAAAACAATGTCAAAAAAAAAAAAATTTCAGACGTATTGATAACCTCCTCCTTTTTTTGAAGTCGGCTAAAAAGGGCAATTTGTACGCATTGAATCTAAGTACTTACCTTTCATCAAAACAATGTCAAAAAAAAAAAATTCAGACGTATTGATAACCTCCTCCTTTTTTTGAAGTCGGCTAAAAAGGGCAATTTGTACGCATTGAATCTAAGTACTTACCTTGCATCCAAATTAACTAAGATAATAAAACAACATCTGTTTGTGATAAATATCGATCTCTCGTTAATAATTCGAATAATCATCAAAATTATTCGCATTGAGTTATGTAAAAACTTTATTCATATAAAAACGTAAATTTTCTGATGAAAAATTATTTTCTGATAAAATGTGCTACACATATGCGTACCTTAATGTGGAAAGGCGCTAAGGTTTTTTTTTTTTTTTAATACATGATTTTTATTTATTGTATCTTCATATATGAACTAACAATAAGTATTCAAATCTTAAATATAAAAATATAATTAGGCCCGACCAGTGTCGGACATAAGCTTAGTAATAGTTATATATAATACATAAGTAGTGATAATCAAAAGGAAAAAAAATATAAAAAAATAAAAGTATTTTCAGGAAGTCCCATCTGGAGTGCTGTGAATAAGAGCCATTGTATCCCTCTTTTTTAGGCGGATGTGTCCAGTAAAGTTCAAAATATTACGGGCAAGCGGATTAGGATGTGACTCGAGTTTTGTTAAATATTTGCCAGCGTTTTTTGCAATTTCTTCAGTCACTAGTGGCATATTTAAGTCACGATGTATATTTGAATTTTTTATATACCATGGAGCCGATGTTATTAACCGTAAAATTTTGTTTTGCCTTCGTTGGATTCTCTCGACATTAGAAGCTGAAGCAGTACCCCATAGCTGAATTCCGTAGCACCATATAGGTTTTAAGAGCGACTTGTATATTAAAAGTTTACAATCTAGGGTGAGGGTTGAATTTCTACCAACCAGCCAATGTATCTGAGTTAGTTTAAGTTTCATTTGCGTTAGCTTAGAGTCAATGTGGTATTTCCATGTGAGCCTTCGATCAAGATGTATACCAAGGTATTTCACATGCAAGTTTTGAGGAACAATTTGATTATTGATTGTAACGGGGGAGCAAGTGTCTTTTCTTAAGGTAAATGTTACCTGAGCACATTTCTGTTCGTTTACCTTTATTCTCTACATGTTTAACCATAGTTCTAGCTGAGTAATATGTTGCTGAAGATATCGGGAAGCCTCGTGAGGGTTTTCGTGCATACTAAGGCAGGCTGTATCATCGGCAAACGTAGATGTATGGATATTGCTGCTCACAAGTATAAATCAAATATAAAACTGGTCCCAGTATACTCCCCTGTGGCACACCGGATGAGATTATTTCAGGCGTACTCATAAAGTCTCCTTCCACAACAGTGAACTTCCGGGCAATAATGTAACTTTCCAGCAGATTTTAGGCCTTCATGCCACACTTTATCAAATGCCTGAGAAACGTCAATGAACAGCGCAGAGCAATACTTTTTTTCTTCAAAAGTTTTTCTTATAAATTGAACCAATCTATGAGTTTGTTCAATGGTGCTATGCTGACTTCTAAATCCAAATTGATGATCCGGTATGCACTCATTATCAGTTAGAATTGGGGACAATTTTATCATGAGTAACTTTTCAAAGAGCTTTGACATTGTTGACAGTAAACTTATTGGCCTATATGACTCAGCTTTGGTAAGATCTTTGCCCGGCTTTGGAATCATTTTAACCTTGGCAAGCTTCCAGCTGTTTGGATAATACTCCAGTCGTAAAATAGCGTTAAAAATGAATAACAGGATTCTAATAGCTATACGAGGCAACTTCATCAACATCTGGTTACTAATTCCATCAATACCTGGAGCTTTTTTCGGGTTTAGTTCTGCAATTATTTTTTGTACATCACGCGTCTTAAATTTTATTGGTCGAGGGGGTAGCGCAACTACATTTGGCAAATCAACAGCACCAGAAAACGTGTTTGGGGTGAATACGGATTTTAAATGCTCACCAAATATTTTACCTTTTTCAGTATCGCTTCTTGCCCAACCTCCTGTAGATGTGCGCTGAGGTGGTTTAAACTCAACTGGTGTTTTAAGCTTTCTAGCAGCGCGCCACAAAGAGTAATTGGATGCTGGTGTGACATCAAGACCTTCCAAATAATTTTTAAGAGATGCAGTTTTTTCAAATGCAAGCAACTCTTGGAGTCGTTTAGTACACTCTTTAAATCTGATTTTAAGTTGGGGTGATCTGTGCTGTTGCCATTCTCTTCTAGCTCTTCTTTTTTCACTTACGAGACATTCAATATCCGTAGAATAAATTCTATTTAACCTAATCTGTGGATGGGCGGTAGTGGCATGTTCCGCAGCCTGTTTAATATTTTCATTAAGGTTGGCAATGTTAGATTCAATATCATCATATGTTCTTAGCGTAATATTTTCCGTGCAATGACTACTAAGATATTTTTTAAATCGCAGCCAATTAACACGATTTATCAAATTCGCATATGGGTGAGGTAAATCACTTCCTAATGGGCTACAAATTGTAACGATCGTGGGAGAGTGATCGGACGAGAGATCTAAAGAAGCTTCAATTTGAATTAAATCTCTAGAGATATTTTTCATAACGCCAAAATCTATTACATCCGGAATTTTATGTATGTCAGTAGGCCAATAAGTGGGCTCCCCACTCGAAATGACATCCAAGCCCATTTTGGAAATTGTATTGAACAACGCTCGACCTCTGGGTGTAATAAGACGCGAACCCCAGAACGTGTGTTTAGCATTATAGTCGCCAGCTGCGACGAAACAAGGGCCCAGAGATTTGTAAAAATCCTCGTATTGATCCTCAGTAATTGCGAATCTAGGAGGAGAGTAAATTGATGATATGACAAAATTAGTGCAAAAATTTTCGACACAAATATTCGTTGCTTGTAAATGTTCTTCACAAATGTTGTCAATAAAATAATGCTTGAGTCTTGACTTTATTAAAACTGCTGATCCACCGCACGCTCTTCCTCTCGGGTCCTTTGAATCATATAAGGTGTAGCCATAAATTTTAAAAAGGCTTCTCGAAGTCAAATGAGTCTCAGAGACCAACATTATGTCAATATTTTTTTCCGTGAGGAAGTGCTCAAGTTCATTTTTATGTTGGCGAATGCCGTTCGCGTTCCAGAAAGGCGCTAAGTCATTATTTTTTTTTTTAAATCAAGTCAAATGTATTGAAAGATGCAAAAATCTCGATTTCAAAAACATAATTACTTTGGGTCTTTCCATATTAAGGTAACGATATGTATGTATATATGTAAATAGTTAGCATGATTTCAGTTCGACTTACAGCTAAAACTTTTAATGTCAGTATTACATTAAAAACACTTAAAACTATTATGCAAGTTTGTCAAAACGGAATCATCTAGATTATACTTGAATGCCTGCGTGAAGCGGGCAGCCAGCCGCGTAAACCATTATGCAACTTAAAGTTGCCAAAAAAAATTAAAAGAAAACCTTGTGTGCAATTTGTAGTTGGACACCCCGTTAAGAAGTTGCTGCCGACAAATTGTTTTTAATCTCATGTTTTTTTTTAACAAGGGTAGATTAACAAATGCATTTCAGCGTTATTTTTGGTATTTTTCTGTAATTTTGCAATATTAATTTTTTTTTCATCCTTATTTATTTCTTTTCATGCAACTAACACATGCTGCTGCCTTTTTGGTGGACTACATGAAACGTGAATATAAATGCTGTTGCAACATTTTGGCAAATGTACTTAATCAGTATGTAAGTAAAAAAATTACCATTAATAAGTATTATTAAGTATGTGCATGTGTATTCATGTGATTGGTATTCAGTAGTGGTTTAATTAATTTATGCATATTTTTAAGCTAATTTTTCTTGTGTTCTGCTACAAATGTTAATTCTTAAAAGGCACCAAATTGTTGGCTACTAAGTAGTTCCACAATATAGCAAGAAATAATAAGTAGACTTAATCTTAATTTGAAATAATTTAAGGGTACACCTGTGCAAAATATTTCAATTACTTTTCAAGGTTTTTGAGAATGTTATAGCAGAGTAAGTTTCTTTGTTTATTATTATTTTAATATGCTATATCATTTGTTATATCAATAATATATTCCTTCTTATTATGTGCAGTATACAAAGTTCATATACGTACACCCTCAACTTAAAAAAAAAGAAAAACTCTTGTAATTAAATACATTTTTCTTGTTCAAATCTATAAAAAGAGGTTCTATTTAACAAATCAAATAATCATGGTAACAAATCAATAATTTTATGAAAAAAACCAGATTTTTCTACATATCCTTAAAGAGTCCAACCTACATTAAAGCGCCAAGCGTAGCGTTACCAGCAGGGTAGGTATATAGTACATTTAAACATATAAAATATTATTTGAATGTACTTAAAATACGTACCCTGCTGCCAAAGCAACACTTGACGCTCTAATTTAGGTTGGACTCTAAGGAATCAAGTTTACATTCGTACACTAAAAACCTTGAAAATTTATTTTAAAAAATAGTGGTAAAAAGTCCGCCACTAATAAGCGACATCGATTAAACCAACTGTTTTTAAAAGAAGAAGTGTTGAACTTTTAAGGCAGTATATTTGGTGGCACCCTGTTGTAAGATAGTGTAGCTGTAAAGAGCGTCAAAGTTGGAAACTAACGGGATCGAAATTCTTTCGGAGCTTGTTACTTTTGTAAATATCGACCGATCTTAATAATTTTTTTAACGGAACAATCAACGTTAAGGAACAGAAATAAAATATGCCTAAAGCACCATTTTATCTCTTACTGTTTCCATTTTATTTGACTTCAGAATTTTTTTTTTAATTTTTGGCGATGATTTTTTTTAATCGTTAGTACATAACCGTTTTTCGGTATATCGACGGTGATCAAGGGTAATAGGGAACACTTATGGCTCTATCTCCCTGATTGGAACGTACAACCAAAATCGTTTCATAGCTCTCATGTCTCTCTCACAGGCCATTGCAGACTGAGAAAAGACCTCAGCAGACTTGGCATTGAGCGTAACAGCCTATACAGATTCTGTGATTACGATGATGAAACTCCAGAGCATATTCTGAAGGACTGTGAAGCGTTGTGGCACAGAAGATTTAGCCAATTGGGGAAGCACCTATTGGAGGATTGGTAACTGCCAACACTAGACCCACTGACAATCTTAAGATTCATCATCAGAGTAGGTCTAGATAAGGTGCCCTAGCACCTGGCAAGGGATACAATAGATCTACTTTAATCGCAATGTCCTGTTCCCCGTTTAATTTAATTCATTCATTCACATAACTTCTTTAATACTTAGCAAAAATCTTTTGGTTTTGTTGTTTTTAAAAGAGAACTTCATACGAATTCATATGAAGAAAAAATCTTTGATATCTCAACAATTGTGCAAAGGAATAATTTTTTTACAATTTGGATTTTTGAAAACAGAAAATTTTATATATATATTGTGAAAAGAGTATTCTTAGTTTGTGTGTAATATTAAGAAAATTATCAAGTATTTGATAAAAACTTTGATTGTTTCTAAGAGAAGAGATCTTATGAAAGAATGTGAAAAAAGTTTTATAGATTTTTGCTGGTGCACCCTACCTCCAGCATTGGTCGAAAATTAAAATTTTTTTGCAATGTGAATGAGGCAAAAAAAAATTATGTTCATTTTGTAAATTTTTTTTGGTCTTTTATTATAAATAAACTTGTTGTAAGCAACTTGTAAGAAACTCTTGATATCATACACATAAATGTAGGCAGGGGAGGAGATTTTCTAAAAATTTAAAAATTTTTCCAAGACAATTTGTTCTCAATAAAAAACGTTTTATAAAATTACATAATTATAAAATTATATACATTCTAATTTAATTCAATAGTATACATTTTGCTTTGCAAACTGAAAAAAATATTCTTATTCCTTCAATACTTTTCGAAATATTTAAAATCAAATCAAAAAAACTTTCGATCTTCGACTGTAGTCGAAAGTACTTATCGAACGAATTTTCATTTGGTATTATGACGAGCATTCGACAAAGAACGTCATTATTGTGAATAAAATGGAAGAAAATGCTTACAATTTGTGTTTGTGTACTTAAAAGTAAACATTGTTTAATTTAACACTTAGATTTTTTATAAATTTTTCATATTAAAGTAATTCATCGAAAGCCAAATTCTGTTCGATAGAAAATTCGTTGCCCTAGAAACTTTTCGATGCTCATAATATGAGTTTAAGATTCGATTTTCCATGTTCGATACCCAGCGAAGATCGAAAACCGAATGCAGCTCATAAAAGGGTATCCAGTCATTCTCAAAAAGGCCCTCAGCAGTTTCCACTTTTATGTACAATTTGTACGTTAACTTGATAAATACTCTCCAACTAAATGTATCTTGAGGATCACTGCTCTATCTGGTGTAGTGAAAAATTAGATTGGGTGTGTTCAATATCGAACAGATGGTTTGTTATCATTCTAAAACTAAAAGAACTGCAAAGCTCCTGCAAATGGATATATCGCACACTAAATCATGAAGAGTGACAACTCAAAAAATTTCAGATGCTGAGTAGTTGCAAACAACTGTTGATACTGTACAAATGACGCAAGTATGTGACATAAAAACATATCGTACACTAAATCATAAAGAGTCACAACTCAAAAAATTTCAGATGCTGAGTAGTTGTAAACAACTGTTGATACTGTACAAATGTTGCAAGTATGTGACATAAAAACATGCATAACGGTATTTTATATTCTTCAAGAAGACTGTATTGCAAAAGAAATTGTTGAGGTCGTTATAGATTTCTTCAATTAACTGGTTTATAAAAAAGCAAAACCACTTTGATAATTTTGAGTTGTGACTCTTTATGATTTAGTGTGCGATATGTATACTTAAAGAATCAACATAAATTGTGTGCTTAAAATTGAAAACAGCATAAGCCGACTTCGAGTTATATGTGCGACACAATTCTTTAACGAAGTTTAATATAAAAATAGAAACAAAACTATATTGACCTAAGTCCTAAAAAAATAGTCCAATAAACTTTATAATAAGCTTATAGTGCATTTACACTGTCACGAAATCTAGTAACTTCGAGATTTCGAGCGAAATCAAGCTGCTTTTTTCCAGATTTCCCATACAAAACGAAATCCAATTTTTCAGTAGATTTGTAGGAAATCTAATAAAAATCTAATTCTTTTTTTTATTATTTACTACCCTGTACAACAAAAGGGGAGTGAATTAGCTAAGGTCTGCTTAAAAAAGTGTGTGAATTGGCTACAATGCAGTTGGTTGGTTGTACTTTTGGAAACAATTCAGTTATTGGGTTTTGTTTTTGGATAAAAAAAATTTTGATAAATGTCAAAAAAGCTGGTGTAAACGATGGAGATTTTCATAAAAATTGTAATCAAAATATGCTAGATTTTGTGCTGATGTAAGTGCCCTATTGAATTATGCTAAATAATGCATTTTCATAAAAATTGGCTGCATTCATTAATACAATAATGTTTCAGTGGCAACAAGGAAAAACTGCTTAAGTCATATTTAACATTTTCAGAAATGTATTTCTTTTACAGTTAAACTGGAAAATTCTCTGTTAAACTTTATTTTTTTTAAGCAAACATCATTCTACACACTATATAAAAAATGCATTTAAGTTGAAATATACCAACGAATAACCTAAATTAAACTATTGTGCCAAATGAGATTAGAAGTCTAAAGAAGATAAGTCGCAAGTCATAGTGGCATAACTTCCTGAAAAATCACACCAAACAATTGAGATTTTAACCAGAGGAAGTTTCAAATACATATCCACATTACGCAAGTATAACTAATGCAAAATCAGTGCGCAAACTCTATAAACTCTATTGAAATATTTCATAATTTCGTTCGATAATTATAACGAGTGCCGTAATTTGTCCCCAGCTTATCTCGACTTAAGCACTTTTTCCTTTTTGCCACAGATTTACTTTACGACAAGCTTATTTTAATTTGCCCATTTTGATTTTTCGAAAAAAAAAACGTTCATACGTTAAAAGTTTTTTTTTCTCGAGGCTATGTTTTCCGACTGTGACCACAGAATGTCTTAAGTAGAGTTTTTTTGGGGAATTGTTACAATTTAAGCTTAACATTTATTAACGCACTAATAATCCCAAATTATTATTATTTTACCGTATTTGAAAGCAAACGGAAAAAACGATTTGAACAAAAATTCATTATAGTATGCAAAAAGAAAATAATTAAAATATCATTAACATTTACATATTCGTTTCTTCAAAACATATTCCTGGCAACACTGGCTCCAATAGACAACAAGTCCGTCTGTATCGAATTGTCAACAATTGAAAAAAAAATTTAATACTTGTAAAACATAAAAACAAGTTTGTACAACATAAATGCGACGAAATTTACGGCAGTTTGTCATTTTTATTATTCTGTTGTTGCTACTCCCTGGGTGCAGTGCTTTTTTTCTCTCTTTGTATATGTATTTGAACATCGAACATAATAAATGTGACAGCAACATTTATAACCAAAATATGTGTCCAAAAATATAAAGTAAAGATATAATTTTGTACGAGTATTCACGGACACCACCAATTCTTTCTGCGCTGCAGCATTTGCTACTTTGGCAAATTTAAGTCAAAATTGAAAAATTAAATCGTATTCCCTTGGGGAAGGGAGTATGAACTTTTTGTATTTACTTGTAGTCGTATGTTGCAAAAAGAACAATGGATTCTTGCTTGAGTGAAACTAAATAACGTAGTAAATCACTTGGGTGCTATAGATTTTTCTTGTATGCGGTTGTCGGTCGGTACCATTATCTCATAAATATATCAACACTATCAATATTTTGTATTTGGCATATTTTAGCTGGGATTTGTTGCTTATTTGTTTAAACTTCTTTTTAGCATCAATATACTTAATAATTCTGCGGCCGAATAAGATGTTGCTGGCTGGAAAATAAAAATAAAGCAAACACACAACAACAAGTTCAGAAGAAAATAAATTCGCACATGATCATGTCATGTTTAACAATTGCAATTATGATTGAATCGTCTGACGCCGGAGTATGTAGAAATTTTGCACTCAAACCGCTTTGCGTTGAAATGATTTACTTGTAACATTCATTTTAATGGCATTGAAAGGCGCCTGCCACAACATCATCATCACCAGCACGATGATGGCCTGACACTTAAGTTTTGAAAAGAAAAAGTGATTTATTTAAAATATTTTAATGATTTTGTTAACTTACCTCGTATCTTGAAACTTGGTAGTGTACGAGTAGCAAATATATTTTTAATGTTTTGAAATTTCAAATTGAGTTGCTCTGCATGTTTCTGAGAGCAGTGAGATTCCAACAAATATATGATGCATTAAACTACAAGTTAAACATGTTAAATGCAAACATAAACTCAAAAACATAATTGCATTAACAACATGGTCAGTGTTTTCTGTATCAGAGTTGTTGCTAATTTTGAAACTATTTCCGTTTCCGGAGATCTTTTTCTCCAAATATTTCTTATAAATACATACATACATACATATACATATCGAGTCATAACCGCTAAAATAGCTTAAGCGACACATTTTTTGGACTTCGTTTTTTTTACGAAAATCGACTATTTACGATCGCAAATAATCGATTTTGGTAAAAAAAATGAGGTTCGAAAATTATGTCGCTTAAGCTATTTTGGCGGTTATGGTACGATATATGGAAACAATTACGAGTTTACAAATCATATTATTTTTAATCCTTCAAAATCTAAAGTTTCTTAGAAAATTGTTTAATTGTGCCATATTTTGGTTTAATTAAATGCACATGAATAGGTAGTCGGAAAAGTTGACTTGTTGCTAAGAAGAAACCGTAAGTGTTCAGCTCCAATAATTAATGGTCCGTTCCTGGGTGTTAGATTAGGTTAGCAGGCTGCTGGTGAAGAAATGAAAAATCTATGGGTCCAGCTCACTTGATCCCTTTGTGCTACCTGTAAGTTGAAAGTAGTAGTAGAAAGGGAATAAAGGGGAGGATATAGATGAAAAGTTTATTTAGAATAAGAGAGAATAAAATAGAAAGGAAGTGGGTCAGGAAAGGGTCTAGTGTATACACATTCCATAGAGGAGCGTTAACGACCATACCAGCCGCTGCTCCTAATGTATAGACTTAGGCTTCTGAGTCCTATTTCCGATAACTCGGACAGGCTATTGAAGGATATTCTACCAAGGAAGCGCAGACGAAAATCCAAAGCGGGCAGAAGCAGACGAGATGCGAAATGCTTTCCTCCTCTTCTTCGTCATTGCAACTGTTCGAACTGTTTTTTTTTTTACCCTGGGTGTTACCCGGTGATAGAGAATGGCCGAAAAAGCGGTTTATGGCAAAGAACGAAGCTAAAGTGTTTGTTCCACGTTCTAGAAAAAATAGGTGGATGGAACAAGTTCTATTGAAAACAAAGAAACATTTTTATGATTTATTGTTGTTCTTTTAAATTATAAATTATTGATTGCACGTTTTCATTCAATATTGTAAAACAGAAAGAAAGTAGAGGAAGGTGAAGTGAAGACAAAATATTGGTATTAGAGAACGCGGCAGCGCCCTACACTAAAACTCATGCATATCTCGCTTGTACAGAATCCACTATAGAACCAACCGTTGCTCTTGAAAAAGTACAAGCTCGTTTCGTCTTTAATTTATAGTTCCGAGGAGCAACCAAGTTATTTGCTGCCTAGTAAGTAAAGACATGCCTTAGAAAGTTAGTTATTGTTTTCTCTTTATCTACACAATTCGTTTTGTAGACTTTATGGGGTACAACCGAGTACCAAAACTGCAAAAATAAGTGCGTACTCGCAGCCATGAGGTTACGCATATGCGTTTTTGTTAAAATAAAGGGTGTTTTTTTATAGAGTGACACAAGTTTAAATCATAATAAAACAAGGAAATATATTTTAATATCATTAAAAGGGGCTTTATTGCAAAGAAATTTTTATGAAATTAATGTTTAAATATGATTTCTGCCATGTGGCCGCCACGACTGACGCGTAAAAGGCGCAATCTGGAACACCAATTTTCAACAACTTTTCGCTGCATTTGCGACCGTATTTCGCCGACAACTCTTGAAATGCTAATTTCCAGGTGTTCAATTGTTTGTGGTTTATCGACATAGACAAGTGACTTAACATAGTTAGCCCCAAAGAAAATAATCCAATGGGGTTAAAGAACACGATATTGGTGGCCAATTAATTGCGTCATTACATGAAATTATTTTTTCATCAAAAGTTTATTTTAGTTAATGAATTGTAGCGCCTGCTGTGTGGCATATGGCTCCTCCGTGCTTTTGGAACCACATATCGGCAAGATTAATGCCACGTAATTGAGGTACGAAAAAATTTCGAACCATGTTCCTATACCGTTCACCATTGACAGTAACATTCTGACCATCATCGTTTTTGAAGACATATGGGTAACGTGACCAGATGGCTTTTGCAAAAAGCGGGACATGATCGATCAAAAAGCGGGATTTTGAAGAAAATAGCTCCAAAAAGCGGGATTTCAATATAAATATTTTTTAGAAAGCGGGATGTGTAATATGCACACAGGAAGCACAGTTTTCAAGTCAAAAGAATTTTTTTTAAATAAACAAAAGTATTTATAAAAAAATTATTTATCAATGTACATAAATAAAAATCAAATGTCGTTCGTTGGTAATGTCATCAATTAAGAGCGGATGCACCGATTTCGCTATTTTTTTTAATGTGGCACCTCTTTTATAATTTTTTTTTTTTTTTTTAAATATCATTCACCAAGAAACGTGAAATTTTGTGTAATTAACGATTTCTATATTGTGCGTTGTCTTACAAAAAAAGTTTGAATTATACAGGTGTGAAACCTGCCATAAAGAAAAAATATTTACTGTGAGATATCTGAAAACTAATATAGTGAGAACCTTGAAATATTATGGGGATTACTCTGCTGATATTGTGCATTGCCTCTGGAAACAACTTCAGAATTTAACAAGTAGGCGTGGTGCCTCACATATAGTACAAATTTCTGTTTGTCTTCAAAAATAATACCAGTGTACCGATCTTCCTGATTTGCTTACAGAGTATTACTGATGGTTTAGAAAGAAGAAGAGGTTATTACTTCAATGTATGTATCTAGGAAGCCAAAACAGTAAAAAATTTTAAATTTTTTTTTGTAAGCAGTGACGCCAATAACGAGAAAAGTATTATGAAAAGGAGTCAATAATGGAGCAAAAGGTGTGTCACGTCCCAAGTAAATTAAATATTAGTTTTTTCAATATCTTGGTATCTGCTACAAACACAAACTTGAAATCCCGCTGATTGCGCCGATGATAGGAAGTGAGCATGGCTCCTCTCAAATAGAGGATGTGTTAAATCAAGAAAAAGTCTTGAAATCTAATGCAATGAGAATTTTTAAACTCTTCGTGACTATTTTGTTAATAATAAAATTTGTATTCTGCAGAATAGTGAAGGTTGAACCACTATAGTGGCAAAGATATTGAAATCTAAAAAGCGGGATAAAGCGGGAATAAAATTCGAGGCGGGATCGACCTGTGAAAAGCGGGATAATCCCGCCTAAAGCGGGATGTCTGGTCAGGTTACATATGGGCCAATGACTCTGCCAGCCCATAAAACGCACCAAACAGTAATTTTATGTGAATGTAATGGTGTTTCGACAAAAGCTTGTGGATTCTCTTCACTCCGAATTCGACAATTCTGCTTATTTACCAGAAATGGGCTTCATGGGAAAATGGAAGAAGTGCACGATGAGTTTGATAAATAGAACAATTCCTTTGATTAAAAAATTTCAACAATTTGCTGGCGTTGGTTTGGTGTAAGTCGATTCATAATCAAATTTCAAAGCAAACTAAACAAAAAACAAATATCAGCTGTTAAATGGATGCTCAAATAAAGCAGTGATACCAACTCAAAGTTATGACACTCTAAAAAAACACCCTTTATATTTCATGCCAAACCTAACTCATTTTTTTAAGATTGGTCGCTGGAGCAAAATTATTCTGGGTCGACGATATAGGAATATCTTAAATCTTTGCATCTTAAATGCAAACGGACGTAACTACACTTTTATATTTTTTACAGAGAAATAAAAACGTTCCAAAATCAATAAAGTCGTCATTTTTGATCGCAGGGGTGTAAATATTTCCGTGAACATGTAGTTTGATAAAATGAACCATAATCAATCAAAAACTCGATTTCGAATTTTTGTGTAGTTATGTACGTCCGTTTGCAATTAAGGTGATGATATGCTTCATTTTCTATATCTGACGCCGGACTTCTGTCCACTTTAATAAAGTATTGTGCTCACATAGTAAATAAGCAAACATTAGGTTATATCTTTGTTCCACAATGGTCCTTATTACGAGTATCGTATTACGACTTCGACTACGACGATTTTGTAAAAGACTAAAGAACATTGCAACATTTTGTCTTTAATCTAGTACGAAATCGTCGTAGTAATTAGGCCTAATATATGTACATACACAGAAAAAAATTTCTGTAACAAACAACTTTAATTGAAAATAAAACCAAACATTTATTAAACATTTAACTGAGCCAATTAAACTTTGTAATTAATTAAATGTTTAAACAAAAGTTTTATTGACTTAAATACATTTTTAATTGATTTTTGGTTTTATTTTCAATTGAAGTTGCTTATTGCAGGAATATTTTGTTCTGTGTATAGATATCGTTCATTAACTAAAACGACGTCATAACTCCATAAACACTAGTTTGTCAGAAAACAAGCTTAAAGTTTTAAATTTATACACTTCTGAATGGAAAAAGAATATTTTATTTTGCTTTCAAGAGTTGAGTATACAAGATATTTCTATGAAATATTTACAAGATATAAAAATGACAATATGAAAATTAATTTTTAATTCATCATTAACTCAAAAATTCCATTTTATGAGTTGGGACACTGTTTTAGTAAATGAGCGATATGAACGAATATAAAAAGTTTATAATTTTTTTATATCGCTTTTGTATCTGCAACATTTTTATCCCACGAATTTTGTTTAGTTTCCAACTTTTTTTTTCATCCTTTCGTATTTAGCTTAGTGATCATATTTATGCAAATTTGCTGCTGCTGTTTGTTTTTTTTTTCTTCCTTAGGAAATATTTTTGCCAAAAGAGATTTCTTATCAACTGTTTGCAATCTTTGCAATCAGCTGGATAAAACTTTATTCTTGAATTTCATACGCAAACGCATTCCTTCACTGAAATACCTTCCACAAGCTGCTAAAGACAAGAAAAAAAAACAAAAACAAAAAAAAAGCGAAGAGTATGGAAAAAAATGAAATCAGAAAAAGATTTATAACGATTTCTGTTAAAACAAAATTTAAACAATTCAATATTATCTACAACTAAAAGCCATCATGAACCGCAAAAATTTTTGTTTATGTTTTTTCTTTTGCATGCAAAAATTTGGTTTTAAACGAATTTAAAGGGTGTTTTGCTTAGAAAAGTTATATTAAAACTGCTGTTTGTCTAAAAAAAATTAAATAAGGCTTAAAATGAAATAACTAGAAAAATATGGGAATCGGTTGACCTTGCAGTGCATCAGTGAAACTTTCCGCAACATTTTATTAGTCTATAGAAATCTGAGAATATTGAAAATCGATTTGAAAAAGACTTGAAGTTGTTATAAAATTAAAATTGTTTCTTATTTTTTCGTCAACGATATCTCTCGACAGAATCACCCGATTTTAGTGAAACTAGCAGCAACTGACGTTCCAAGGTTAACAACTGATTAAACTTTGAATATAATAATCTAATCATGAAAATGCACACAAACAGGTCATAAAAGGAGCTAGACCACCCATGCTCAGACAAGAATAGTTTTGTGGACTCGGACCAAATAGAATCCAAGAAGGATATCGATAGAGATCAGAAATACCAGGAAACAACACTTCCCTTTCAGTATCCCTAAGTTGAGGCATGTAAAGCTAATGCTTGGGACTTATAACCAAAATTGTTTTAAAGCTCTCATCATTTCGCTCTTAAATTAATCGGAAAATTCTCCTCGGCTGTGTAGCTTTATACCTTAAAAAATATACTCCATAAAGGTAGGAACTACTTCAGGAGAGTATGTTAACACAAAAATTCGAAAGCATTGTCTTTCGCTTCGAATTACAGAAAAGGTCGGGGACCTACAGAGTAGTTCCCAGGTCTATATGAGGTGATCTAACAGCAGTCAAGGTATCTCTCGACAGAATCACCCGATTTTAGTGAAATCGGCAGCAATCGACGTCTCAGGGTTAACAGCTGTTTAAACTTTGAATATAACAATCTAATCATGGAAATGCCGACAAACAGGTCATAACGGGGCTAGCACAACCTTGCTCTAACAAGAACCGTTTTGTGCATTCGGACCAAATAGAATCCAAGAAGGTTATCGATGGAGCTCAAGAATACCAAGGAACAGCACTTCCCTTTCAGTATGCCTAACTTGAGGCATGTAAATCTAATGCTCGGGACTTATAACCAAAATTGTTTTAAAGTTCTCATCATTTCGCTCTATAGCTAACTAAAATTAATCGGAGAGTGCTCAAGGGCTTCCTCAGAAAACATTGCAGGTTGAAAAAATATCTCAATAGACTTGGTGTTGAGAGGACTGTGCTCTGGAGGACTGTGTAGCTTCATGCCTTGGAAAATACAGCAAGTAAGATAAGGAACTGTCTCAGGAGAGCATGTTAATAACATACAAATTCGAAAGCATTGTCTTTCGTTTCGAAGTACAGAGAAGGTCCCCGCGGGTCTACTTACAGAGTAATTCCCAGGATTATATGAGGTGCTCTAACAGCAGTCAAGGGGAAGCAATAGCTCTTTTCGGTTCCTTAAATTAATTGTAAACAAAATAAGCTCTCAAGTTACTCATCCTTTCGGTTTTAAAATTGACCTTGTTACAAGTTGTTAATACCACAAGACCCTGTAGCAATGGCAGCAGACATTATTCCTGCTAGTGTTAATGTGTATCACACATTGGGATTCTTTTGTTTGCCAAAGTCACATTATCGCTTGAAAAAAAAAATACGAAGAAAATATTCTTGGCATTCTTTTTATGATCACGAACAAAATATTCGAGGTATTTGAATGAAATAAAGATAGTAAAAATTTGTTTATACGATGACTACTTTAATGTTCGAAACTCTGTTAAATAGATAGTTGTATGGTGTCAGGAGAATGAAGAGTTTTAGCCATTTTCAATCTTTCTTTATGACTTTGATTATTACTTCTTTCTATATGGAGATTACTAAGCCAAAAATTGTGATCAGTTCCTTTGCTCTAAAATTAATTTCGGAAAGGTGATACATAAGTTGTGTTCTAAAACTTAACAGTGATGATCTGCAGTAGCTTACAATAGCATATCATAGATATTACTTTCATAAAATAGTGCTACATACATATATTTATCACTGTCAAATTAATTTATTTTCTTTACAGTAATTTCATTGCATTTACTACCTCAAACGAGGAATTTTTCCATCCTTTTTATATTATTGCCGTTTACCACTGAACTCAGTTTGTTCTTCTAAGAGCCAATTAAAGTTTTGTTTAAAAACTTAATTAAATACAAAGCTTAATTGGCTCAGTTCTTGAGAGAAAAATAAAATTTTCTTTATCCATTCATGCCCGTAATTTCTACACACAGGTAATTTACCTAAGGTTTTTACCCACACAACGAAGGAGGGCGCTCTGATGTTACATTAGGATTATTATCTGCTGAAGTCGGTATAGTTCAGTGACCAGTGACTATGCCTTCATCACTTGAACTTTCCTACAACAACTGAGACAAAGGGACACTAATGCACATCAGAAAAATGCGTGGTGTTGTTATTTAATGACTGTCGGATACAGGGATTGAACCCAGGACCTTCGGTTTTGTAGTCAACGTGCTAACTACTTCAGCCAACGCCACCCTCTGTGGTCAGCTCCGCAGTTGGAAATATTTGGCTATTGTACAGGCGTCACTGTCAGCGATAAAGAAACGCTCTGAAAACTCTGATATAATTCCAAACTAAAGTTGCAGTTCGCTGTATATACATATATGAACGCTTTCGGTCCTAGGAAACTTGGCCGGTCATCATATTATCCACTAATTTTTACATCAACTCCAAAGAACAGTTTAAGGAAATTGTTCGAATATTCGTGAAAAAAATACTCGAATAATTCCTTATTCTAAATTGAAATTTTTTCCAACAAAAATTAAAAATAGTTGTTCGAATATTCGCATAAGTTTTATTCGAATGACAACACTTGTCAGTACACAAATTATTTGTCTCGAAATATTTTGTTACATTCTTCGTTAATATTTAGTTCCTGGGAAAGTTAGAAATTGTTTTTCTAAACGTTATTAAAGAACTGATGCTATTGCTGGACCAGTTATTTGTTCTTGGCTAAATCATATGAACATAAATACATATGTACATATGCACGTATACATAATAAGAACTTAAGTGTTATGGTGCGCATAACAGCAACAATAAAGTACACACAAGCATGCGTACATACAAAGAAACCTTAAAAATTACATGAAGGAAAACAAATCGTTGGACAAAATAGGGCGACGCTTACTGGAGAACGACACAATAAATATATGTAAGGCTTAGTTTTTATCTGGCAATTCATGTGTGACATGTGCACAAAAAAGTGTAACCACTAATTGCTTATGAAAAACTGTTGGATTCAGACACGTATTTATTAAGTTAAACAGTTTCATACATAACTAATAGACAATTTTATAGAATCCAACATGTTTGGAAACTGTTTAAATCAATGAATACATGTCTGAATCAAACATTTTTTCATTAGTAATTATTGGTTACGTTTTTTTTGGGCACATGACACACAGATGTAAACCCGGCCTATATGCATAAATACATATACATAACTACAATCATGTCCATTCAGACATTCATATGTATGTACTAGTGATGTGCCGAATGTCAATTTTTGATATTCGCGAATACGAATATTTGAAACGGTATTCGCGAATACGAATACGAATATCATATGTGAAATTTATAGACATTAAAAGTTTTATGAAAAATAACTTCATACTCCTGTTGGCGTACTTTAAAGTTAATAAAAATTTTCCAAAATTTTAATGATCGTCATTAAATAATATTTGAAAATAATACAAAACACAAATTTCTGTAATTTCTATAAAAAATTTAATGGATTGCTTCCTCACAGTGCGACAAAAATTACATTTTTTAAAAATTTTAAGGCTAATCGTATAAGTTTTTACAGATGCATTAATGGAAACTTTCATGCATAGACATATTTTCCAAGCGATATTATATTAATTTTTTATTTAACCGCACTAAAGAGAATCCATCGGCCCTGTTTTGTAAACCGATCGATTTGAAACCGCACGATTTCAGAAAACTAACTCCGACAATAAAAATGTTTTAGATTTATTTTAATATTTTTATTATATAAGTTGCCAAATATCATATTTGATAGAAAAATCTCGTGTATGATTTTAAACACGTCTGCAGAATCATTATTAATGTTTTGAAAACGAGAAATTTACTTGGATTAGGTTTACAGAACAGGGCCGTATGTATATATATGTATGTATATATACGAGTAAGATCGTAGAACTATTAGAAGCTGTGGAGCTGAAATTTTGAGGGTAAGACAACGATTTTTTTAGTATATGTTCTGCCGAAGCAAGAACAACAATAAACAACATAAGTATAGAGGCTATTAGGGAGTCCCTGGAGACACTTAGGGTTCACAACTTTGTAGTGGAGTGGATAGTTATCATGCTTAATAGCAGAATCATCAACTCGAGTATGGGAAGGGGAAAACTGAGGAGATTAGTCACAAGAGATACACCTCAAGGAAGATTTTTATCATTTCTATTGTGGTTGTTGGCAATGAGCAAAATTTTTAAGTGTTTTGACAGGAGCGGACTTAAGATAGTTGCATATGCGGACGACGTGACTGGTAACGGGAAAGTTTCTTTCCACTATCAGTGAAAGTTATGACTCGGCGTTGGGCGATCTATCCTCCTGGGACAGCAGTAAGGGACTGGCAGTCAACCCAGAGAAAACCGAGCTAGTCCTCTTTAGCAGGAGATACAAAGTAGAAAGCTTTGCACTGCCCAGGGTGGCAGGGGTGGAGCTAAATACCTGAGTGTTTTCCTAGATAGCATGCTTTCTTGGAAAAGGAACACCCAACAAAGGCTTAAGAAATGGCTCAATGCCTACTACGCATGCAGGAACTCCATAGGAAGGAACTGGGGTCTGCAACCGAAGATAGTAAACTAGATGTATACATCGGTTGTCAGGCCGGTTATTTCCTATGGCTGTGTGGTATGATGCGAGGCATTGAGGAAAGAAAGGTCGCTGAAATCGATTTTAGTAGAACACCCTTACTGGTAATTCGGATAGAGACTATTGGGTCAAATCAAAAATGGGGAAAGGCACAGAGGCTGGTGTCTATATCTTGGGAACGAAAATTTTTAGTTCTTTCAGACTGCCGAATAAATGCAACGTTTTCCAGGCTGAGATCTTGGTGAACCGCAGGGCCACGGAGCTGGTGGCCAGGAATGTAGCTGAAGGTGAGAAGGTAATCTTCTACGTCGATAGCCAGTCAGCGCTAAAAGCTTTGAAAGGACACAATGTCAAATCGAAAATTTTTAGTGTAGGAAAGCCCTCAACTTGCTTATGGATAAATATAGTGTCAGATTATGTTGGGTTCCTGGCCACAGACAGCAGTGTTGAGGGAAATTAAATTGCCGATGAGCTGGCCTGGCCCTATTGTTGGCATTAGATGAGGGAATGTCAGACAGATTGGTGAAATTTCCGATAAGTCATTACTATAGGGAACTCAGTAATTGGGTAAAAAGCATGACCAACAGTTCATGGCGAAGTAGGGAGGATTGTAGAATATCGAGGGGTATTTGTCCAAAACTTGACTCAGGAAGATCCAAACTGCTACTGGACATGAATAGGAAGGCGATACGAATCGTGATAGGCGCGTTGATAGGTCACTGCTCGGTCAGAGCAAGAACCTGCATTTGGGAAACTGGCAGTCAAGATTTATATAGGATGTGCGGGGATGAAGAGGAACCAGAAACCATTGAACATATTATCTGTCACTGCCCGAAGCTGCAACGTCATAGGCTTAGATGGCTGAGCAGATGTTTCCATAAAAGCATTACTGATATCGAGAAGTGGAAACTAGAAGACATCAAGGGCTTTATCATGGAAATTCGGTGGCTCAATGGCGGAAAATAGGGTCACTTCTGGGAATCACAATGGACCCAATTGGGTCTCCGAGTGGCGGTGTGGTATAGCACCACCCTTCCTAACCTAACGTAAGAGAGCGTTTGCCGCGGTCAGCTAGTATTTTTATAAAATAGCAGTTATCTAGGAACTGGCTCGTTATCCCTTCCAGTACATTTAAAGAATACTTTATTATATTTTAATATAGACAAATATTATCTAGAAAAGTACTTCAACTTTTTTATATTAGTGTTTTATTTTTTGGAATTGTTACAATTTTTTTTAATATTAATTGTTTTTAATTTGGGTACAAGAATTGAATTGAAGTAATCAATTTATTTTTAATTATTACAAACTACATAATATTTTTATGCCATTTATATAAGATTCTTTTAGGATTTACGCAATTATTTATTTAATTTATTTAAATTTGGCGTATACGAATATCTAAAAATCGCCGAATATTCTGGAATTCGAATAAGAATACGAATATTCGCACATCACTAGTATGTACGTATGTATGTAAATTGATATGTACGATTAGTGTCCGTATGGTTGCATTAAATTTTTTTTTTCAAAAATTCCATACACAAAAAAATGGGGAAAAAGTTTCTTAGCAAATGCCAAAACCAAGTTGGTCTTAAATAAATTGACATTTAATGGAGACACTTTGTTTAAAAGCGGCAAAAGCCGAAAGCAACAAGTAAAAAAAAGAGGAAAACAAAAGCAAATATATACATACATACTTACATACTCGTAAGCACATACACACTTGGATACATTAAAGTTCGTACAAACAAAGATTCAAGCATCCTAGGGTCTGACTGCTGGCACTGCTTTTGTATTTATGGTTGTGGTAAGCGGAGGTTTAGCTATCGATATATAAAATCTAAGTGCATATTTGTAGGAAGTAACATAAGCAATCTGCTTGTACTTCTAAACACATTTGTTCAGCCATCAATTGCCGGCTATTGTTATGTATTTCTCTTTAGCAGCCTGCATTTGCTAAGCGGCCTAAAAATTCATGCATACAAGTCTCTTAAGAATACAACAGAAGCACTGCCGATTGTTCTTCGTCGTTGGATGCTAATGCCAAAATGGTTGAGTTAAATAAATAAATTGCCTGATATAAGTAAATTCTTGTTTCAATTATATCCATGTTAACATAATAATTTAGTAAAAACGGAGGAGTTTGTTTGTGCTGCTACTGCTGCCGTTGGTGCATCGTTTTCATACGCAACAAATGCAACCGACGACATCATAAACAGGAGTATTTTCACTAGTCTTAACATTTTATTTTGCTATAATTAAAAAAATAAAAAAAAAATAAAGAGTTCACATGACTTAAAATGAAATATGTCGATCGGGATGCCTAAACTCATGTCAGTACGCATTGGTTCATGAAATACACTGCAATTAAATACATTTAAATTTGAATACATTTGACCAATTCACAAAGTGTTCTATTATGTCATTGTCATAATATACTAAAATTTTGATCAGGCCTGATCAAATCATAAATAAAAGAAATTATATTAAAATAATTTAAAACATTATGAAAATGTGACATAATATACATATTTATGTATGTATGTACATAAATATGTACATAGATACCTATCCTTACCTTAACATAGCAAGGCAATAGCTCATTGTTTTTTTGAGATCGATTTTTTTGTATATTTCGATAGAAGAACATCTAATGAATCGATAAATGTAAAAAATTTTGACACAGTGCTGCCAAGTTATGCATTTTTTATCGTTAGATGTTCGTGATGCTGCAGACTGCACTACCCAGCAAAAAATAAAAGGAGTACTTCCTTACGAACCACTTTTAAATTACTTCGTGAGTATCTAATGCATATTTTTAGATGGTAAAGAAGTTATTTTTATCCACTTATTAAATGGAATTTTAAATCACTACTTTGTTTTCAACAAATTCATTCCTTTTTTGGCTCGAGCCAAATACAAGGGATTTTTATTACATTTAAGGCTTTTCAAATAAAAAAAATGTATTATTAAAAATAACAATGTAATAAAATAAGAAAAAAATTAATTTTTTAACCTTTTTTCTTTGCAAACCATATAAAAGTGATTTTAATCACTGACTAAAACTACTTTTGTGAAGTGAATTATTTTCACACCCAAATTTCAAATTTTTATAGCACCAAAAACCTGATTTTTATTGAGTTAAAAAATGTCAAAAGTAAACCACTTCCTTCCAATGACAAGTCAATGTAAAATTCATTGGTTTTTTCTAATTTTTTTTCCTCACTTTTTTTGCTGGTATAAATGCTTTTAAAACGTACCCTATATTATTGGACCAAAAAAACTGCGTCAAATTAAATATATGTATGTATGTATGTGCGGCTATCACAAGTCAGGCAGACGAATCGTCTGGAAAATTTTTATGAAAATCACTCAGAAAAATTAGTGCTTTCCATAAAAATTTTATACTCAAGTCGACCGTCTGCGTTGTAGAAACAGGGGGAAAAAGTAAAGGCAAGAAATTGATCTGCCTTTTTAACAATAATTTCTCGAAGTGCAAATGAATTTGGATGCTTTAGTAAATTTGAGTATTGAATGCGTGTGTTAAAAAAAAGCTTCTCATGATTTTAACCTCTTTTGTTTTGCCACAACTCGTACACATGGAAAAAACTGTTCTGCTGATGAATACGGCAAACAAATGCTGTGTTGTAACACACAAACATGTAACTAACAACAATAACCATAAGAACAGCTTAAAATTGCAACAACAGCAACAACATAAAAATCGATACATAGTTCTAGCAGCACCTGAAATTGCTTGAATTTCTTTATTTTTATTTATTTTTTTTTTTTTTTTGAGATATCAATACAATCTCATGTTGTCGGCATTTAATCTTCATTCTATTGTCCTCCACATCTGGTGTGCTAAAGACACACCACTCACCACTTACCACAAGTATCTCTGCTGCAATGTCCGTCCGAGTGTAAGTACGAGTATTTGCCGTTGGTAGATATAAAAGCTTTAAAAGAAATATCTTCGTTTATCTGATACAAATATAGTACAAGTTTAAATAAATATATAAAACGTTCTGAATAAAATCCTGATAAAGAAACAAAAGAACGACAACTGTCTCAAACACTTTTAAGCTGAATTATTCACAAAAATAGTAGAATTTTGCATAAAAAAACAAAATAATTAAATAAATATAAATAGCCCCTGTAAAATAACGAAAAATTTTAAAATGCGGAGCCTTACTTCGAGTTCAACTAATAAAAATGGGTCTCATAAGCACTGTCGCCAATTTATCCATTTCCCAGCTAGATCTAGCGATTTTTGTCATTAAACTAGAAAAAAAATGGCTAAACGTCAGCTAGCTGGAAAATTTAATTAGCTAGAAGAATCTTTTATTTGTTTTGAAAAGTAATTATTAATTTTTTTGTATTTGTCTTTTATGGGCTAGAAACTCAATTGATCAAGACTTTATTGCATAATAATTTAAGAAAAAAAAATATTGATCTAAGTTAGAAATTGTTGTATTGAAACGGTCACTTGATGTGTTGTTAGAAAATGATGATGGAGAATGCTAAATCGTTACAAAATAGAAGAAAACAAGTAAGAGTGCTATATTCGGCTGTGAAGAATCTTATATACCCTTCACCAAAGTGTGTATATTTACACTGAAAGAATTTTCGGCCTAACTTCTATGAATTTCGACATTAATCTAATGAAAAATTCATTAAAATTCAACCAACGTCACGCTTCGTTGGATTAATGAAACCAGTTTCGTGAAAATTATTTTATTGAAAACTTCATCAAATTTATTTAACAGTGTAATTAATGCAGTGCTATAACTTCATCGAAACAATAAAATAATTTCCTGAAATGAATGAAATAACTTAAATATAAAGGGGTTTCTTAATAATTAGAAAATATTGTTGTCATAAATCCCATAAAATATTCTTACGAAACCAGAATAACAACGAAGCAATTCTAATGAAATTCTTTCACAATATTCATGAAAGTTTCATTGGATTTGTGAAATTATCATTAGATTTGTGAAAAAATTTTAATGAAATTGTTTCATTGGACTTATGAAGCAAAATTCTTTCGGTGTAGTAGTATGTAGTGTATGTAGTAGTAAAATTGTCGATCTACATTTTTGTCTCAGAAAAAACTAACCGTTTGGAGAAAAAATCAAAAACAAAAAATTTTTGTAACATTTGACCTTGAATAAAATATTTTGCACACACTGGATCAATGGGGACTTTTCATTATTTCATTACCCCTACGTGCCTGCAAATTTTCAGCTTGTTGTGAATTAATGCAAGGGTCAATGTCTATGTTGATAGGGCTATACAAACTCGTCATTTCCGTTTTTGCTCATGAAAAATAATTCTTTTTAAACTTGTTTTAAAGATCAAACGATTTTCTATAAGAAGCACTTACTTTTTTTTAATTCGAAAGAATAATTTAAAAAACTAAATTTTCAAAATCGGCAACACTTTAGCACTCCATAATTCGGCAGATAGACATTTTAGAAAAATATTTGGTATACACATTCATATCTAC
This sequence comes from Tachina lurida, assembly GCA_944452675.1. Taxonomy (NCBI): domain Eukaryota; kingdom Metazoa; phylum Arthropoda; class Insecta; order Diptera; family Tachinidae; genus Tachina; species Tachina lurida. The sequence goes on from OX101754.1 coordinate 99,891,559, forward strand.
TAAAAGGATAGTTATGCAGAATATCAAGGAATTTTTGGACAAAAAATGTTTCGTTTATGCAAAAAACTTAAATACGCTACAACTAAAAATAAAAAGGCACATGCGTATCAAACGCATTGACTCTCTCATAGTCTGAGTATGTTTATACTCAGGCATAGTCTGAGCATGTTTATAATCAGGCTATGGATATTAAATCGGACAGAAAAAATATATGCATGATACTCTGGATACACCGAGTGCATACATATGTGTGTGTATATTAGGGATGTAACGAATACCAGTTTAGCGAATGCGAATGCGAAAGCGAATAATACATTTTAATTTTTGCGAAAGCGAATGCGATTGCGAAAGCGAATGCGATTGCGAAAGCGAATGCAAATATTACAATTCGTTAAAATATCACATGCAAATAAATTTTTTTAAGAGTAAGTCTAGATGATAATTAAAAATAAGTTTACACAATGTTAGGCAATCAACCCATTCATACTTTGGTCCTAAAGCCTGGTACTCTGGTCAACATTTCATGTGAAATGCTGCTAAATACATATGAAGAAAACTTGGAATGAAGTTTTCCTGAAAAAATCTTGCAGAAGTAGTACTCTGTTCATCTTGGGAAAAACATATGAAATATATCTTCAACATTTTAAGTTTTCATAAGAAATAATATCAGTGGCAACAACAAACAAGGACTAGTTAATATTGTTGTACGAATGAATGGTGTTCAAGTTTGAAACTGAAAAATATTTCCAAACACCACTGGATTTTGGTTTCATTTTGATACTTATGAGAACTTATTGATAGAAAAGTTTTCCGCTAAAATATTAAAGTTTTACATGTAAGTACATGCATCTTTTTCATGCTGGTTTAAAATAATTTTCGTCTTTTTGATGTTTGTTCATCGTAAACTATTTTCGTAAAAGAAGTACAAAATTTATTTTGTCTTTAGTATTCACTTGAAATATTCGCATACATTTTAGCGAATGCAAAAGCGAATGCAAATAGCAAAAGTAAGCGAATTATTTGCGAATGCGAAAGCGAATGCGAACATTCGTTACATCCCTAGTGTATATATATAAAATGGAATGGAAATTGTGTGGGTGCGTTTGCGTGGCTGTTTTAAAACATGATGGGTAAATAAAAGATCCCTGCATATAGACAAGTGTAGCCGATTAATAGTCAGAGTATTTTTATACTCCTGCGTATGATTGCAGCTCACACAGTCTATAAGTTTTAGTTACAGTTGTTTGTGCTGCACATTTAAAAAAAATGTGTGTAAACATAGTTGTTGGATGTTTTTACTGAATTTTCACAAAAATATTTGAAATTCTTGAAAATGAATTTTTCTATTAGCAATAGCAGCGGCAGAAAAGAGAGCGGCATGGAAAATATATATACATATGTATATGTATATATATGTATATGTATATGTATATGTATATGTATATGTATATGTATATGTATATGTATATGTATATGTATATGTATATGTATATGTATATGTATATGTATATGTATATGTATATGTATATGTATATGTATATGTATATGTATATGTATATGTATATGTATATGTATATGTATATGTATATGTATATGTATATGTATATGTATATGTATATGTATATGTATATGTATATGTATATGTATATGTATATGTATATGTATATGTATATGTATATGTATATGTATATGTATATGTATATGTATATGTATATGTATATGTATATGTATATGTATATGTATATGTATATGTATATGTATATGTATATGTATATGTATATGTATATGTATATGTATATGTATATGTATATGTATATGTATATGTATATGTATATGTATATGTATATGTATATGTATATGTATATGTATATGTATATGTATATGTATATGTATATGTATATGTATATGTATATGTATATGTATATGTATATGTATATGTATATGTATATGTATATGTATATGTATATGTATATGTATATGTATATGTATATGTATATGTATATGTATATGTATATGTATATGTATATGTATATGTATATGTATATGTATATGTATATGTATATGTATATGTATATGTATATGTATATGTATATGTATATGTATATGTATATGTATATGTATATGTATATGTATATGTATATGTATATGTATATGTATATGTATATGTATATGTATATGTATATGTATATGTATATGTATATGTATATGTATATGTATATGTATATGTATATGTATATGTATATGTATATGTATATGTATATGTATATGTATATGTATATGTATATGTATATGTATATGTATATGTATATGTATATGTATATGTATATGTATATGTATATGTATATGTATATGTATATGTATATGTATATGTATATGTATATGTATATGTATATGTATATGTATATGTATATGTATATGTATATGTATATGTATATGTATATGTATATGTATATGTATATGTATATGTATATGTATATGTATATGTATATGTATATGTATATGTATATGTATATGTATATGTATATGTATATGTATATGTATATGTATATGTATATGTATATGTATATGTATATGTATATGTATATGTATATGTATATGAAAGTAACAGACCATAAATCTTACGGCATTTCTTGATATAAAAGCAGATTTTATAGGAAATTTTTGAAAGTAATATGTTTTTTTTTTTGCTTTTAGGGGTATAACAAATTTTTTGACATAGTACCATGAGGTCAACCATGTCCTAGTAACCACAAAAATCATAATTTTTTGTAATTTTTATCAAAAAAGTTGACGCACCAATTCGTTTTTCTAGACATTATATGTATCTGCCAATTGGATTTTACGCGGCATTACTAAACTGTTTTTGAATATAGATAACTGTTTTTTCCAGATTGTGGAATTATTAAGTTTTCTTAACCAAAAAGAAAATTAAAAATTTTCAAAACTCCATCGCGGTTGGTGCGTGAACTTTTTTGACCTTAGCGAAAAAATAAATATACGTTCCCTTATATTTTTTTATGCTCTATCGGACTGTGCTATGCCAATTTTGATATTTTAAAAAATTGGTAAAAAGTTATATCCCTAATGTACATATATTTCCTTTCAATTGAAATTCTAGTTGACAATCGATCTCATTTGGTTTAAAGTCTTGTCACATTTTTAGTATGTATTATTTTGGTGGTTTTAACAAACAAATATGCAGCATGTTATTATTTTAATAATAATATACTTGCAATTTGTTAATCGCTACTTTATTCATACACATGAAAGTCATAAAAATATAATATTCACCGGTTACTTATCATTAAAATAAATTGACTGCACGCAATATGTAAAAGTTGCCAATGGAAATGAAAAAAAAAATGTTGCCTGCCGCATTCGACAAGTTGGCTGAAAAATTAACACATTGTTTTATCATCTGTCAAGAATCTACTGCGTGTTAAAATGTCCCAAAATTTTGCAATAATACTTACATACATACTTACATATTTCGTACTTGGAACATGTAGTCACGTGTGTTTTTTACGAGTACATACATTGAAAATTATAGTGTAATTTTTATATTCTTCGTGATCTTTAGGGAAATTAAATATGTATGTTGTTATTGTGAATCTCGCGCCATTAGCAAGACATGTGTCAATTTGTTGTTGCTTTATCGCAGTGAAATTATATCTTTGAAAGCACATAATTTATCTCTTAATATCCGATTAATATAAAAATATCATTTTCATTGTGGCTTTTTTAATATACAATTTAATACGTTTATCATTGCTGCAAGATTCTAAAATATTCAAATGATTGCATTCATTCACTGTTGCAGTCTTCTGATAGGAAAAGTTAGGAGAAAACAATATGTCGTCCAGCTCAAATTAGACAGATTTTATTAAATTAGATTATATTATATTAGCACTGCTGGGTGCGTCAATCCTATATGAAATATGCAATTTAAAATTTGCAAGAATAATAAATAAAACATATTTTTTCAGACCGCTTTACATTGGGCTGCCAAACATGGCAATGAAGATGTTGTCAAATTAATTGCGGGCACATATAAGGCCGATGTCAATGCGCAAACGGTAATTTTTTAATATACAAATTTACATATATTTATTCAAAATTTAACTATGTAAATGTAATTTTTTTTATTTTGATCGGGCCTTTCCTATGGACTTGAATTGGACTGCTGATACAGAATGGGGTAAGTTATTTAACGCATACGTACTTCTTGTTCACATTAGCATATTTATACATAAGTATCTATACACCTATGTATGTATGTATATACCCTGTCGGAGAATGTATGGTTGACTACAAAAATAGTTAACTTATAGTTAGCTTTTCTTAGACTGACTAAAAGCTAGCTGTAAAGTCATCCAGAACAAATCCATAATTAATTTTTCAGTTGAGTACGTAATCGAAATTGATGAGAGCCAACAAATTTATTCTCAGCCACTTTAAAACTCATTTCAATTCTATATTAACATTTTGCTGTTGTTATTTTAGATGGCAGCTTAGCCGAGTGGTAGCGCGTTGAGTACACAACGTGCGATGTTACATGTTCGAGCCCCAGAAAAAATTTTTTAATTTACTGACTATCAAGTGATTTAAAAAAGTCAACTTTAAGTTAGCTGAAAGTAGTGCAGAGTGAGACAATTGACTACCGCCTAGGACATCGCAATGTTAAAATAGTCAGTTGATTACATTGCAAAGTAATCCAAGTGTCAGTCAGTACTAGTTGCGAAATAGTTAGCTTAAAGTTAGTTTAAAGTTAATCAAATTTCCGACAGGGTGTCTATACTAATATTATTAAGAGGTAAAGTTTATATATGTATGTTTGCAGTTCTCGTTGAACATTCATAGTGAATGTCTTAGCGGAGTTTTTTTATGTAGGTACATACATCTTCTATCTATATAATTAATAGGCAAGCACGTTTTTTGTAATCCCTTTTACGCCTGTACTACTGCACCGATTTTGAAAAGATATACATGGTTTTAAAGATTTTTCTGTATAGATATGCACAATCTATATTTTATTGAAATCGCTGTAGTATTTTGGGAGCTACAAGCATTTAAAGTTGCTACTACTACATGGACACATAGTACACACGCATTTGTTATATAGTTTACACTTAAAAAAGAAACAAAACAGGTGTGTGTGTGTTTGTAGCAGGGACTGAAAGCATGAAAAAATGAGTTCGGGTTAATCAAAATAAAAAATTCAGGTTCGGTTTAGGGTTCCTGTTCAAAATTAAAATAAAAAAACTACATGTGTGTTTTGTTAGTAAAAGCTGTATTACCTTATACGCTGTTTTTATACCAAAGTTAGACCACATAGAGTGGTCTTAGAGTGGCCGTTATTTATTTTTTTTATTTCTTATATTCTCACACCCCAAAATCGGTTCAGTTTTATGTAAAAAAATACAAAAAAAAATCATATCGATAACTTATCGATATGTGTTTTAGGGGGTGCGTCCGCCCTTCAAAAAAATCCTCCATATAACTAACGGCCACTCTAATGTACATGTAAAGGACACCTGGTGTTAAATCCGCCTCGGTCGTTATTTTAATTTGATTTTTTTTTTTTAATTTTTTTTTTGCATGCAAGAAATGTAATTATTCTTCTATTAAATATTTCTCTATTTTTTTATATTTTTGAACCCAAACCTTGCTGAATTTTTCGGTTGAACGGGCTCGGGTTCAAAATCTTTATAAACAGCGATTGTTTCTCTTATTTGTTATTAGGGAAGAGAGTTCAATGTAGTTTAAAGAATTATCTATGACGTTTAGATCACTTTTCTTTGAATCTTAATAAAATTATTTATCATACAAAAAGAAATATTCCTAGTACATAGTTTTAGTATTATTCGTAATACATATTAACTCTGATAAATAAGATTTATTTGCTTTGCTAATATTTTTTACACAGTCAGAAATAAACAAAAAACAAAAAAAACTGCAAACAAAAAAAAAACAAATAAAGTGACGTTGAGGAATACTCTATATGACTACATCAAAAACAAAAAATTGTGAAGTGAGTTCTAACGGCAGAAATGCCTTTTTCTTTTGATGAAAACAATAAAAATAAAAAATCTGATGATAGTCTTTTTCTAACGGCAAAGCTACTCTTTCGTTAGCGATCAACTTCGCTTTGTCCAATGCCAACTAGTGATTCGTTAACATTACCATTGGCTAGTACTTCTACGTTTAAGTCAGCGGTAGGATCCACTTCGGGCTCATGGTCATCACTCTACCAAGTTATCAGTATAGATAACAATAGCCCAAAACCAAACGTGCAAGTCGGAATGGACATATATATAATTGTGGTAAAACGCAGGGAAGCCCAAATTCTTCTAAAATTTCATCTGCTCCAAAGATATCTAGGGGTAACAGCGCATCCCCTACTAATCGGCAAAACTGTTTTAAAGTATTGCAAGATGACAACGACAAACCCGATGTATCCTCAAACAAAACCTTCAAGCCGCCATCAATCTATTTAAGGGAAAAAAATTCAAATTAAAAAAATTATCTCGGTCATTGGTGAGAATAAATTTCACTTTGTTCCAATAAAACGTGGTACCATTGATGAAACGAAAATTGAAATTTATGAAAAAAAAAAGATTTCCGCAAATTGGTTACTGAATTTGAAAAGAATAAAACAAGTTTCTACACATACCAGCTTAAGAGTTCTGCCTGCAGATCGTATTGAAGGGCATTGATGCTTATGTTAATCCCGAAGAAATAAAAGATGCACTCATCATACAAGGATTTAAAGTAAAAAGTGTTACTAACATAATCAATAGAGGGAAGATCCCCCAGCCTCTATTTCGTGTTGAACTGGAGCCGAATGATATACAGTTGAAAAAAAACGAGACACACCTTTTATACTGAAAAATTACAGTTGAAGAGCCACATAAGCGTTCAGGTACCGTACAGTGCCATAATTGCCAAGAATATATCCATACAAAAACTTACTCCAATTTACCTACAGTTTGCATTATCTGCAGTGAATTGCACAATACTGCTAGTTGTACTAAACGAAAAGATCAAGCAGAAAAAAATGCAGTTATTGTGGAGGTAATCACACCGCTAACTACAAAGAATGTCCTGTATATTCTTTCGTTAAACAGACTATTGGACGAAATTCTAAATTAGCTCCAGTTCAATCAGCAAACGCTTACTCCGCCACTTTTGCTCAAATGAGCCAACCAGTTACTTCACGTGTATCGTATGCCGATGCTGCTAAGACTAGTTCTATTCCCATACAAAATGTTCCAAATAATTCAACGAAAGCAAACTCAAGCTTTAACTTTAGTTGCCTTGAAGCTACTATTGAGTATTTGGGGCTAACTATTAATAGTTTTGCAACAAATATGACTAGCATGATGCAAGAAATGCTGCGAATGCAGAATACACTGCTTCAAGCATTAGTTAACAAGCCATGAACACGTTAAAAATATGTTTCTGGAACGCAAACGGCATTCGTCAACATAAAAATGAACTTGAGCACTTCCCCATGGAAAAAAACTATACATACAAAATTTCATAAAAATCGGTTTAGCCGTTTCGTCGGAGTTCAATTACAAACACCGTGACACGAGAATTTTATATATCGATGGTCTCAAGTAGAAATGTCCTAACTCAAATAATTGTAACTTTACAGGAGATGGTAAAAAATAATACAAACTTTAATATTCAATAGGTAACATTTTTTGTTACAACTGCTTGTAAAAGCGTTTTTTTTTTCAACTATTGCAATATATTTTTGCAAATGTATTGGTATCACTGAAAACTCGATCTCGTAAAAGTACGAGTTAGGGCCTTTCTACTACCATCGAAATGTAAGTATATAGATTTCAATAGTTTTAATATTCAACAGCATACAACTTAATATAGCAGCATATGGCAGCATGTTACTTTTCATAAAATAATGAAATAAATGTTTTTTTATTACAAGAGCTGTTTCTTTGTGTTCAAACTTTTTACTCCCTCCCCATTTCTCTCAATCAGAGATGATTAAGTAACTACAATTGTACTTTTTGTATGCTAATAGTGAATTGTTTGGTTTCAAATTATAAAGCAATTTTTATCAGTGAAGAATTCTAAACCATCCCAGCAAAAAACTTTGCCTACTAGAATGCAAAAAAGTGTATGTACTCCTCAGTCGTAAGTACTTACAATTTGACTGAATAACCCATTATTTTTGTTTGAGAAGTTCAAAAAGTATGCGGTACCCTATACTTTTTGCCTACAAACATACAAAAGTTAATAGATTACTGATTGCCTAAAAGTACTCAAAATTTAATGGGTTATTTTTTGCGTACAAATATGCAAAATAATATAGATTAATTTTTGCTTAAACTTATTCAAAATTAATTTGCTATATTTTCTAATTTTTTTATTTTAAATGAATAAAATTTTGTAACAAATTTCTCTAGATATACATATTTCCTTATTAACTGGAAAGTACTACAATAATTACTTTCACGTAGTGATATAAATAAGCTCTTATTTTATTCATTACATGACAGTCATTATTATGCAAATAAAATAATTAGATAAATAAGTACCACTCGTTACTTTGTAAGCCATTAAAAGAGTACTACCCATTACAAAATTTCGAAAATTTTTTGCTGGGATGTACCACATTTCAATGATTTTCTATATTTTATTGTGAACTTAATAAAGAATAATTTGTCATCAGATCGCTCGCTCCTTTCTTTCAACATGTAGTGGCTTAAAAAGAAATTAGTTTTACAGGAAAGTAGTTTAAAGTTTACAATTTATGTCAGTGAAGATGCTAAAAAAATGTATTCTCTCACATACAGAAAAATTTTAACTTAAAATCTACGTAAACAAAGTTAATATAATCTTTTTCGGCAATGAGTTTGCTTGCTATGTGTTTCATGTTAATCTAACATGATTTATAGTAATTTTCAAAGTTATTTCAAGTTGAAACAACATGAATTTAATTTAATGGAGTAATTGTATTTTATTAATTATATAACTTACGTGTGGTTGACATACACATCAGAAAAATGTTTGTTTGTATGTAAATTGGCTTCCCCGGCCAAGATTTGAACTCGGAACTCATCGCGTGGTAGTAGACGTGCTTACCCCTGCAGCCACAACAACTTTAAATATTCTTTAGATACACACTAACGGCCCTATGTATAAGAAAAAATTGGTATGAAGTTAGCATAAGTGACGAATTTGAATTAGGTGTCAACCAGTTCCTCCATACAATTTGACATTCAAAATTGTCGCATTACCTAATTTTAAGCCACCTATAACTTCTAACATGATTTTTAATGTGAGGTTTCATGGCAAAACTCTTTAAGATCATGTTCAATTTTGCCACTTATGCTAACTTCATGCCAATTATATATATTATACATAGGGCCGTAAGTATGTACCATCATGAATTAAATTTGAATTCAACATTATTTCATTGATAATTTACCTACCATTTACACATGAAACTAATTGCAAGAAAGTAGCAATCCAATAAAATTTATTTACTACCACACTCATATTATTTTTAATTTCTACTCAGCTTTCAACAATATTTTCCAGAAAGTAAATTTTTGATGTTTTCAGAAAGTAAAATGAAAAAGGTTAAATAGTGTTAAAGATTTGTACAAATATACAGGATTATAGCAAATAGTTATTATAAATTATGTTTATTTTGTATAAATATTTAAAGAATTATAATGTCGTTTCTTCAAATATACATGAACAACACAATTAATGCATTCTTAAAACAAAAATATTATTAAAATATTAGCAATAATACTTATTCTCAACTTATTGCCCTATAAATATTTGTATCTGAATATTCTGGGTAACTCTAATTAAGTAGTAAACAAACCAATTTTTCCAACTTTACTTTTCGACGACATTTTTAAAATAAACTTTCACTTTCTCATGAAAACGAACAAGAAATTTTCATGAAAGTCATTTGTTTCATTAGAATTTTTGTTCACAAATTTCAAGGAAGCACTTTCATGTGTAAATGTAGCGTTAGCAATACAAAAGTTTTAGTTAAAAAAATACAAAATACTTTGACATGAAAAGTTTTAGTTAAAAAAATACAAAATACTTTGACTTGACACCAAGATTCGAACCTGCGATCCTCCGGCTGCAAGACTAGTACACTGCCTACCAGCCAGCAGCAGTTTGTCAGCTGTTTACAAACATCAAAAAACAACTCACAAAGCAAATAAACACCAATACACGTAAACAAAATATTATTTGTTGTAAATTAGTGTGATTTGAAGGAATTTGAAGCAAACTTTTTGCATGGTGATTTTACACTGGTATTTTTTTTCTGTGTGCAAGAGGTGCCTCAAATGTCCAATGTGGCATAAACAGTGGAGAACGTAGCGCTGTCCTAATCAAAATAAGTTAGTCATCATCGTGGCCATGAAATGCACGTGCTGTTGAAAGCTATTTCCGCACATAGTGATTTAGCAATAAAAAAAGGCTGTATAAATGACAGTTAATTCGACAAATATAGCTTCAACAGCATGGGCGTTATCAACTGCTACAGTTTGAAGGTCCCTATTGTAAGACTCTTAAATATTTATCATATCAAAATATTCACTTTTTGTAGCATATTTTGCACATGATCGAATAAATTGACCGATAGTACAAACAATTTTTATTGCAATGCTGGACTGGACGTGGCAATCAAGTTTTCTTTTAGGTGTCCTTTTTCTCCAAGTGTCTTTCGACTACGTTTTCTGTTTGTATGACTACTATTGACTACTATTAAGATGCTTCATTAATTTACAAAGGCTTAGAGACAGCGTGACCGTTTGACCGACTAAAGTGGCAAATTGCCCCTTTTTCGACTGCCTTGCCACTTTTTTGACTGCCTTGCCACTTATTTTCTCCCTTTTTTTATAGTGAATTATATAAAAATACATTAAAAATAAAAAGTTTAATGTAGTTTTCTCTTTATTTTTTTAATTTTGCCCCTTTATTTTGATAAATCCCCTTTTGGTGCCACTTTTTGAAAAATTTCATCGGTCACCCTGCTTAGAGATTAGCAAGAGATTGTCAATAAGAGCCAACTCTTGCAGATAAGGAGTAGCCAACTGACAATATTTACTGTCGTCTTGATGTGACGTCGACGACGCCATTCACAATAAGGGGGAATATATTTGTTTCTGCTTACCCGTACCAAATTTATTTTTACTGAGATTATAAATACGACATTGATTTAACCAAAACGAATCTTAAGCGTAAAGGGTTGTACCATTGTATGTACTTGTACACCCGTCGTATTGGCAATATAAAAAGAAACAATTGGCAATTTCAATTTTGTTATATGTCAAACGTGAAATTTTAAAATTTAAATGCATACATACATACAAAACGATTTACAAATCTTTGTTAATATTTAGATTTCAATTCATAGATGTTAGTACATACATACATATGATTGTGTGTATTTTTCGCATGTAAAAGCATACGTATTGTATTTATTAAATTGAAATTGGCAACACATTTGTCGCGATAAATGAAATGTTTTTTGAGAAACACAATGAAGTGTTTATAGCAGAGTCTTAAAAGAAGTTACTCGAATTATATCAAAAAATTTAAATACTAGAATTTTAGATACATAAATAAGTATATTCACAAACATGCGGTGAATTAGGACTGGTCAACATTTTTTCGAAAAGAAGTTCAGCAGAAACATAATCTACTGACAATTCTCCAAGAAACTTCTAGGTAGGTCGGAAATATATTCCTTTATTGGAACTGCGTCAGGCCAAGTTCCAGTCCATGCACACAGTGTATATTTACTCATAAAATTATAAAACTTACGGCTCATTTCACAATGTCCGAATAAAAGTTATTTAGAACTTTAACTCTCAGTTAGTCAAAAATATTTTACACTATGTATGATTAGCACTTACCCGATATCATTTAACAGAAAAGTGGCTGTTAAATATAACCGAATGAAATTTGCCGGTTAAGACACTAATCCAAACCTAAAAAAATACAAAATGTATAGGATTATACATGAATATTTCTATTATTGCAAAATTCTTAATCTTACTTAAGTTCATATGACAGAAACAGAAATGTATGTATAAATGTAACTTCTTTATCTAATGCTTATGAGCAGGGCTAATTTTTCTGGCTTTTTGCCAGAAAAAGCATTTTTTTGCATATTTTAATTTTTTTGTAGAAAAATGCTTATTTTGGATCACCTGGCTTAAAAAAGCTTATTTTTCACTCTGGCAACGCGATTATTATATAACGACTCATATAACTCAAACTGGTGTAAAAGAAATTCACATAAAATATATTTCTCTCCTCTTCTTGCACATGTATGTCTGCATGTTATTAATTTTTTTCTTTACTTTTCTATAACTTCTACCACAAAGTCGAACCGAAACTATAACCGTCGGAGGCTTATGATCGTTTGCTTGCAGATATTCGATTCAAAAATACCTTTCATTACTCTACGTCTCCACGAGCTATCAACTTGGACATGACATGAACATGACGCCTGTAGAGCAACTGTGAAAAATTCATCAACTTTTTGTTGTTGTGAACACGGGCGATGTCCATGTTCAGTCATATCAAAGTATTTTGGTGTATCGCAACAGAGATAGAATATTTACCAATTTTGTTCTGTCTCTTTTCTTTCTATTATAAATGGTTGCGGACGGCGAATCTCATGGCGAACATCGTTGCTCAGACATATGTTCGGGCATCAATGTCAGAGCATGGACGAAACATGGACATGAGCGGTGTCCATTCGCATTTAAATACGCTCCTGTTACATCTACTGATGTTGAACGCATATTTTCCATGTATTCATCTGTTTTATGTGACAAAAGAAGATAATTTCTTTTTGAAAATTTATGCCCTAATTCAGTAAGAAGATTTAGGACGTTTTTGTTTGAAAATGCTTCCGAGTTCTTGTCTTTGAAGTCTCTAAATTATTTTCTTCAAAAATGATTGTTTTCTTTGATAATGAAAAATATAGATATTATTGCCATGTTTTTAAAACATAAAAATTCAATTAAAGTATTATACAATAGTTTGAAAAATACATGAAAAAATATCTGTTGGATATAATGTTCGGAACAAAATCATAAAGCAAATACACGAACCTTCTAGCAGAGACAATAAAGAATAATCGTTTTAAAGAATCAAAACTGCTTCTTTTTTTCGTCTATAGACATTCGTCGAACAGAATTCGGGCATTAAAAAAACACATGATTGTTCATTGTAATAAAGATCTCTTTGAATAAAAATACTATGAAGTAACAAAATTGTTGATTTTATTCTTGCATATTTTGCATATTTGTGCATATAACCATGCATATTTTGAAAAAATTTCGTGCTATTCCTGGCGCATATTTTTAATTTTTTTTTGCATATTTTAATTAGCCCTACTTATGAGCTCTAATGTATCATATTTACACACAGAAAATTTTCAACTTAATATAATCTTTTTCGGTAATGATTTTGCTTCATATGTGTTTCATGTTAATCTAACATGTTTTATAGCAAGTTTCAAAGAAAATTTTTCCTATTGAAATAACTTTATTTCACGTTGATTTAACATTTTCGTTCTGTTAAAATCAAAATGAAGCATCATGTTGAATATAAAGTTATTTCAAGTTGGAACAACTTGAATTTAATTTAATGTAGTAATTGTATTTTATTAATTATATAACTTACGTGTGGTTGACATAGACATTAGAAAAATTTTTTGTTTGTATATAAATTAGCTTCCCCGGACAAAATTTGAACTCGGAAGTCATCGCATGGAAGTCAACGTGCTTACCCCTGTAGCCCATACCAACTTTAAATATTCTTTAGATACACACTAAATTTGTGCCATCATGAATAAAATTTTAATTCAACATTATTTCATTGATCATTTAACATACAATTTATTTGAAAAGTTTAAGATAAAAAAAAAACAAAAAATACTTTGACTTTACTCCAGGACTCGAACCTGCGATCCTTTGACTAAAAGACTAGTACACTGCCTACCAGCCATCAGCAGTTTGTCGGCTGTCTACCAACAGAAAAAAACAACAATACAAAAACAACTCACAATTAAGCACAAAAGCGTATTACAGCTACCCAGTCGTATTTTTATTAGCTAGCTCAAAATATAAGTGACTCTTTGCTAACTCAGTTACAACTAGCTTCCGAACTAACTCATAAATGATACAGATGTGAGTCAGTTGTTTTTTGCACAACTGTCTTCTTCCCTATAAGTATTGAACTAACTTTAAGCTAACTCAAAACTGATGCAGAGATTAGTCAGTTGTTTTTGTGCAACTAACTTCTCGATAAGTTTTGAGCAAACATTTAGCTAACTCAAGGCTGATACAGAGATGAGTTCAGCGAAAAGATGTCAGCATAAAATTCATGTTTATGTTAACTCCGTGCCCTTTATATTTTATAGGGCGCGATGCCAAAGTGATGATGGTGGCTGACAAAAAAACTGATCACGGTTCGATACCCATCCGTTCTCGTTTCTTAAAAAATAATTTAAAATTGTTTAAACTTTAAGCGGACGAAAAAATTTTAATCAATTGTAAGTTAAATCATAATTAACTAAAAAAAAACGCGTTCTTTTTTTTTATGTGGCACAAGCTAACTCATAATGACCTAACTCATGGTTAGTTCAAAACTGATGCACTCGTCCTGTGGCCACTCAATGCTAAAACTGATCATTTTTAAAATGCTGAATGATTGCGAACTTTAACCACCTCTGACTAATTTTTAGCTGATAATTCAATAATTTTGAGTTAACTCAAACTCCCACTGGGTATGAACAAAGGAAATAAATACCAACACACCTAAACAACATATTATTTCTTGTAAATTTAATGTGATTTGAATGAATTTTAATCAAACTTTTTGCATGGTGATTTTACATTGGTATTTTCCTCTGTGTGAACAAGCAACTCCTGGGAAATATTGGCCAAATGTTTTGCCCAGAGCTGTTAAATTTCGATTACGATTAGTAATCAATTAGATTACATTTTAAAAAGAATTGTAATGATTATATAATTTCCTTCAAAATAATTGCTGATAAATAATTGATTACGATTACTAATAATCGAAAAGTAAACTGAATTACTTAAAATTACTAAAAATAATCAAAAAGAATCAAAAATAATCAAAAAGTAGTCTCGACTACTTTCAAATATTACTTTTGATTTCTAATAAATAATCAAAAAGAATCAAAAGTAATCCGTATAAGTAATCGGATTTTTTTTTATTACTTTTGATTCTTTTTGATTATTTAATCGTAATTGAATCATTACTTCACCTTTAAAAAAAAAAAGTAATCAAGTTAATAATCATTACGATTACTAATCATTACTTAACAGCTATGGTTCTGCCTATAATTTTGGATGTTCTAAAGTTAGTAATAGGATATTAAAAATAAAACGGGAGGAAAAATTCGTAATTTTACGTTACTGACTTTTGCTCTTTATACATACATATACTGCATATCTCACTCCTCAACTTTATTTCATTTTAATCAGTTTTGTGTAAAAATCAAATCAACATAAAATGATTGACACCTCGGTTTGTTTCACATGCTTGATGCTTGTTTGTGTGTGATTGTATGTGTTTATCCCTTTACAACAGAAGTGTAAAACGATTTTGAAATTGTTACGCTTTTCAAAAATTTTAAATATGTCATGTATTTTATTATTATACTTTTTTTTTAATTTACAACACAAATGTAAACTTAAAATTTTGAATTTAAAATGTTAATCCTTTTAACGTACCTTTTCATAATGTATAGTTAAGAGTTAACGTGAACTTTAATCGCAAGTTCTTCATACAAAACTTGCCGTTAAAGTCTCTGTTAGCTTTTAATTGTACATTGTAAAAAAGGCCGTAAGTGTTTTATATAAAAGTAATAATTTGTTTTTGGTTTCATATTATTTTTCAGGGTTATACTCCTCTACATATAGCCATGCAATTTGGAAGATCGAATATATTTGCTTTACTCTGCAATACTTACAGTAAGTAACACCTTTTGAATTAAGTGGTAATTTCGTTTTATTGTTTTATTTAACATTTAACTAATTTATGTTTAGTTTGTAGTTCAATGATAACAAACAATATTAACTTGTTATCAATAGCTGTCAATCAAAATATGCTTTCTTATTTGAACAAAACCCTAAGCGATAAAAAAAACAATCAAAACCTTATACTTACTATTCCTAAGATAAAAAAACTATATTTTCATATTGAATATTTTCTAAATATGGTCTATCAAACTAATTGCCAAATTCAATAGTTACTGAGTGCTTGAGGTAAATATTTGCTCAATTTTGATTATTTATTACATTTATTTTGTTGATTTTAGTCCGTTCCTGAGAGGCAAGTCTTTGATCCAAGTGTACTATAACAGCGTCAATTAGAAAATGCGGTTTCCCTTTTAACTGTATAAGTACAAATTTTTTATTATTTACACAGTTGCATTTTCCAAAGTCAATGGCTTGCTTGTTCATCATTTTTTACCAGACGCTATGGAGTCTCTTTATTATCACTTTTCTAATAGAGAATAAAAAACATTTGATTTAATTTTTGTTCTGAAGATCATTGTCACTCATAATTATATTTTAATATTAAAATGTACATACTCGTATATGTAGTTTTGTATATAGTTCATTGATTTTATGGATAAATACTAATCGGAAGTCATATATTTGAAAGTAATTCAATATTTATTATGTTTGTTTTCAAAAACTAATACATATAATCTTTATTTACTTAGGTTGTCAGTAAGCCTGACTTGATTTTATTGATTGTATTTTAATGGACAATTTCAGAATTATAGATTAATCCAAAAATATGCATCTTTTGTCCTTATTAAAGCACCTTTCCATTATTCGATTACGCCGTTCAACATTTTTGAAGTCGTCGAGTGCAAACTCCTTTTTGTATGCAATTTCTTAAAATACGAGGGTGGGTTATTAATTCAGTATCTTTTTGAATTTTCCGCCACTTAATTTAAATGGCAACACTGCCCCTGTCAAGAAGCAACTGTCAGTTGATTCCTGTCTAAATTTGAAGAAGCTGCGTCATTTAGTTTGTGCTTGGCAGCCGTTTGGAGAAGAAAATGTAAAAACTTTAATTTCGTGTGCTCATTAAGCATTTTTTTTTTGCGGAAAAAAGTATCACTCAAACCAAAGCTAAGCTTGATAGATTATATGGGAACTCCTCACCATCAATTCAAATGGGCATCCGAACGTTCTGGATGCCCATTTGAAATCTCTACATACGAAACAATTAAAAATGCACTATATGGTTTCGCCAGTTGGAAATTGAAAGTGAGAGAGTTTGGGGAAACCATAGGCATCTCACATTGCACAGTGGTTTCAATTTTGAATGATCACTTGGGTATGAGAAAGTTTTCCTCAAGATGGGTGCCGCGTTTGCTCACAATCGATCACAAACGAATGTGCAGCTTCCATCACAAAAATCCATCCATTTACTATTTCAAAGCGCAAAAATTACTGCAGCAACTTACAAGACTCTATTACAATTACCTTTCCCCAAAAAAAAATATTTTTGGACCAATTTCATAGATTTTGCAACATGATAATGTTCCTATACACAATGCCAGAGTTGTAAAATTCATGGAGTTGGTTTTACCGCAAGGTTTATTCAGAGACAAACCCTTTTGACGATAATTTAATGATATTTCTGCAGATTGTTTCAAGTCACTTTATGAGTCATAGTTATTATAATCAAGGTATCCAGTATTTAAAATTAAATTTAATTCTAATTATCTGATCGGAAGTGTACTTAATGCAATGGGCTCAATATATCATATATTTTTTAATATTGTGCAACTTATTTAATAGTGTAGACCATAGGGCGATAATAACAAAAGCAATATATTGTTCAATAATATTGTATAGTAGATATGGATACAACAACAAACAAATCATTTGAATCACTCATATCATTGTCATAAGTGCTTTTCTGCTCAACTGTTAAAAGCTGATGTAACGAAATCACATCGAATCGAAAAAATAGTAGATTCGTTCAGGAGACTAACGCATGCATACAAGGCAGATGAATAAGGTACCCCTAGTTCTATAACGAATAGTACAATACAAAAACCTACATACATACTATGATGCTTTTAAATGCTGGATGACATCGTCAATGTGTATGTGACTTGAAAGAAGTGTCAAATGCCATACATAAATTAATTGAATATTGGAATTTATGATCATGATATACTATAAAAATGTTTCCTTAATATCTGAGGCATTATGCCCTGGGCATTCTACTGCATAATCTGTAGTTCACTTCTGGATAACAGGTTAATATAATATATTTTAGCATCATGCCAAACTTGGTCTTGGATGTTTGTAATGCGACTAGACCTTCAAAATATATCTCTAGATTCTAGCCATTGTATATATACATAGGTTCCCGCCGTTTTTACAGGTAGCATAGGTGCTCAATATTCCTATTCTGCGCCAACGCCTTCACTTCTCCCCAACTTTTGTGTTGCAGTTTACTTCGGCCTCAATTTGTCCTCTCCGTGTGTGAGCGGGACGTTTCTTTCTTCTAATCCCTTAAAGGTTCCAATCTACGGCAGTTCTTTCTAGTCATGTCGTTAGTGTGCCTTCTAAGGGTGTGCCCAATCCAGCGCCATTTCTGTCTCTTTATCTCAATTGATAGGGATTCTTGGGCTGTCCTTGGCCAAAGCGTATGATTCGATATACTTCTCGGCCAGAATACACGGAGGATCTTGCAAAGTCAGCGGTTCACGAATAATTGCATTTTTTGCAGGTCCCGAGTGGCAGCATTCCATGTTTCACAACGGCCCCACGCTATCCCCCGCCATTATCAAGGGCTCGATAAAGGATTGTGTTCAAAACTATATTGAATAGAAGTGCTGATAGAACGCAGCCCTGTCTAACACCAATCTCAACTCTCACCGCTCGACTCAACACTTTTCCATGTTTTATACTACAAGATGCGTTTCGTTATACGGTGTTTATGAGACGTATGAGTTTGAGAGGGATCCTCCTGTATGCCAGCGCACTCCAAATCACATAGTCACTCAGGTTGTCAAAGGCCTTCTCAAAGTCTGTGAAGCATATATACGATGGTGAGCGCCATTCTGCAGATTATCCACAATGACACGTAGGCTGTTTATGTGGTCGATGGTGGACTTCTGGTGTCGGAATCCAGCTTGTTCCTGTCTTAAAGTTGGTGTTACCCTATCAAAAATTCTTTTGGCAATTATATGGGTTATTACCTTATTAATTACGCTTAGGAAAGTAATGCCGCGTCAGTTATTAGGGTCCGCGAGATTTCCCTTTTTCGGTATGTTTATTATAATGCCCTCCCAAAAATTTCGAATCATTTGCAGTATTGTTTCAGCACTCGTATGAGGGTCGGACTTCAAGACCTCGGCAGTGATTCTTTCAGCACCTGGTGATTTGTTATCCTTAAGACTGCTAAGAGTACTCGATCTCCTCCATTAGATATACATATGTATATTGAGCACTGGTAAAGATTTGTGTAAGGTATTTGAAGGATTATTGCTAGTGGTAGACGCTGTATAGAAATAAATTAACGAGATAAATTAAATGTAAACCTGTATTTATAAAAATTTATAAAAAAAGTTTCTTCTTAATTATTTTCAGAGTCAAATCGTGACCATCTCGATTGGGCTGGTAATAAACCGTTGGACTATAGCAAACAACAAACAAGTGTCTCAGCATCCACATACAGCAGTGAGTATTGCACAAAGTTCCTACTCAGCGAAATTAACAACAATTATCACTTTCAACTACCACCTTATATGAGGAACGTCTATGGTACTGGCAAAAATGCTCTTGGAGGTGGTACAGTCGGTAGTGCTCTAGTGCGCAGTAAAAAACGTTCCCCTCTAACCCGTCCTCTAACACGCACCCAGTCTCTACTAATGCAAACAACTACAATAAGACGCCAAAAGAAATCGGCTATACAATCGATGAAATATGACAATGATGATGGCAATTTAATTCCTTGTGAAATGTTGCCATCACCGCAAAGTTCACCAGAATCGACACCTCGCAGTCTCTCACCGAAAGATATACGTCACGGCACTGTGGCTCGTCGTAAGGAGAGCTTTTTGCGGAAGACACTACGAGCTGCTACCGCCTCCAGAAGCAACAACAACCCAGATAGTGTTACTAACAAAACTGTAATGGAATGATATATTTTCTTAACATACAACAAAATCTGTATAGAACATATAATAGTTGCACCTTAAAAGTATATTTTTATTCTTACTCTTATTAAATTTTTATTTCTCTATTATTATTTTTTTTTGGGTAGAGCATGCTTTTCTTTTTTTAGTTTTTATATAATATCTACATGAAAAATTAAATTTTTCTATTTTTCAGAGGTTTAATTTCTTATTGGGTAGTGTGAATAAATAAAAATCATTTGCTTTTTACTTAAATTTTTTTTAAACCCCATAAATGTGCGTGTTTTTCGTCTTTTAATAAAAATTTTTAAGTAAAAAACAAATACTTTTTTCTATTCACACTACTCATTTTCTTATCACTTTAAACATATCGTTAGCTGAAATAAAAAACCATGTTACGTCACGTCAAAGCACGTTATTTCTCCTACTTTAAATTTTATAATATTTTTTTCTCCATAAAATTTAAAAAATATGATCTTAGTACATGGTTTTTCGTTTAAGATAACGATACCTGTTACGTTATTTGATTAAATAATACAAAGTTTCTTTCATATATTTTATAATAACACAAATTCTTTATTATTATTGTTATGAGTATTAATATATTATATGATTTACACATTGGTTTTCTTTTCTGCTACTTCTCTAATATTATTTATAATTTACTTAATTGCTTAACTACTTTTTCTGCATTTAGTTTTCTAATAATACATAATAATAAAACCAACTAAATTTAAAAGGTCAAGGGTTATACTTTTTTGAAGTTGCCTCTTCCCAAACCTAACAGTTAGACGACTCCATCTATTTTGTAGACGGTCTTAACGAGTGCTCTCTAGAACATATATATATTATATGTATATGTACATATATATTTATTTCGATTATTCTCTTTTCTTATCATACAAGCCCTTCCCCCCCCCCGCACATAACATTCGTCATGCCTTAAACTTCGCCTTTTTCAACTGACATTAATGCAACAGCGGACAGGGTTGGTGGCACAATGGGTACTTTATTGACGGATGCATTTGAACAGCTTCAATAGGATGGTTCTCCAGTTATTTGTTAAACTCAACTTTTTTTAATTAGTGTATTTTTGGGAATTGTTACAATTTGAGTTTAATAACAAATGCACTGTATTATTAGTGCATTATTATTTTGCTTATTCAGTAAAATATATTTTATTAAAAATTCATTGAAATTGATTATTGAGGTGCTTAGCTGGATCCTATGCGCATATCACTGTTGCTTATGCAGATCATCAGGGAACCTTTACCCAAAACTTTCTTAGAACAACTAGAGTTAGGGCCATTTTCACAATTTGTCTTTAGTTAAAGGTAGGATTTTGTCTGCCCGATAAATATATTTGCATTATTACAACTTAAATTTTTTATTGTTATTATTGTCAATAATAATAATATTTAATGAATAAAAAAATAAGAAATGAAGGTTTTATAATCCAAAGCTATTTATGGGGCAGACAAAATCCTGCCTTTATCTAAAGGCAACTTGTGAAAATGGCCCTTATTATGTTAAACATCCATTTATAAAAATGAAAGAAGAAGGAGTATGTAAAGAAATTAAATATAAAGAACAACAACAGCTATCCAAGAATAGAGTGTTGCCACACAAGTATTGTGCAGTTGGGGTGCAGTCAAGTTAATAATTAGTGTTTTTTTGGGAATTGTTTTTTTAATTGTTTTGTTTATTTCTTATGTTTTATTTTATATTTGCTGCCAAACCCAAATAAAAACACAAAAACCTAAATCAAAACATACAAAAAAAACCAACCAATATCTGTCCAACTACTCAACGTACGCAAAAAGTTAAAAGTTGCCCAATTTTTGTGTCTTGCGAACGGGAGGGCCTCATAAGAAACCATGTATTTAGTTCAACTTAGCTGTCAGTTGAAAAAGGTGAAGTTTACCATATGACAGATTCTATTTTCCTGGGCCTTTAGCTTTTTTGATAAGCAAAAAAACCAATGTTTTCACTTAGCGGCTTTTAGAAAAAAAGCGCTGAGATAGCAACTTTTGTTTCTTTGATTTTAGCATCTTTTTGAACAAATTAAGTAGTACTACGAAACAAAATCAGCTTATTTTGGCCTGAAGCTAAGTCCTAGTTTACACTATGCAACTCTTATTGCTAAGCTGATTAGTTTGAGGGAGAGAGTGACGAGGGGAACAGAAACATTTATGTTCCCCTCGTCTCTCTCTCCTAAAAAACTAATCAGCTTAGCGATAAGACTTGCATAGTCTAAACTAGGACTAATGAACCCCCATGTTTTAAGATATCAAATTTTGTTTTAGATTTACATTTGTAAATAGATATTGAAATTTTCACTCTCGTATCCTAAAATCGAGAGAGTATTCAATGCACACCAATATAATATACATATATAAAAGGTATTCACGTCAACTCTTGCAACTGTGTAAAATGCATAATTGCACTTTCTGACGTGAGCAACACATTAGCCCAATTCACAATCTTGTGCAAATGGTCTTGCATCGTAGCATGTGCAAAATGGTATTGTATATTGATACTCACCACTAAGAATTGTTAAATGGTAAGTATTAATAACTATACCATTTTGCACATGCTACGATGCAAGATCATTTGCACAAGATTGTAAATTTGGCTATTTTGTTTACTTGTCTATAAAGCAACGAACGAAATTCTAATAACAATTTGAGCCATAGGTCTATTGAAAATTTTGTTATCTTAAAATCGAAATTCAAGATTACTTCAAAACTTCTAACTAGTTAAGAATTTCTTAAATTTTTTTAATTTTATAATTTTTTAATTAATTTATTTTTATAGTAAACATTTTCAACCACTTGTTTTTTCCATTTAAAAGAAAAACATATACATACATGACACAGGTATGTATGTCTGCGTTGTAACTGGGTATACATATCGCACACTAAATCATAAACAGTCACAGCTCAAAATTATCAAAGTGGTTTTTCTTTTTTTTATAAATCAGTTACCTGAACAAACCCCTAACGACCGCAACAATTTATTTTGCAATAATTGCAATTCTTGAAGAATATATAATACCGTTATTCTTATTGTTATGTTGCTTACTTGCGTCATTTGCAGAGTATCAACAGTTGTTTGCAACTATTCAGCGTCTGAAATTTTTTGAGTTGTGACTCTTTATGATTTAGTGTACGATATGTATATTTGATTTTGTAAGTAATTTTTGTGCCTTTTTTTTTTTTGGGTTGGCAATGCCATAAAAAGTTGCACAACTTTGCAAAATTTACTCTGCTAGACCATTTGTGCCAAATTATTTTCTATGTGGTTGTTGTTATATATTTTGAAAATTTTGAAATTTTGCTTTTCAAATCTTAAATCTAAATATATTATTAGGCCCGACCAGTGTCGGACATAAACTTAGTGATGGTAATTAATAATACATAAAAGTCGTACATAAAAAATATTTTCAAGCAGTTTAATCTGGAGTGTTGCGTATCAAGCGAATGTGTCGAGTAAATTTCAAGATATTACAAGCATTTGGATTAAGATGGGGCCCGAGTTTTGTTAAATACTGTATTTTGCAATTTCAGCAGTCACAAGTGGCATATTTAGATCACGATGTAAATTTTAATTTTTTATGTACCATGGATTCGGTGTCAGTGTTGTCAGATTTATTTTCAGCCTCCTCGCCAAATGACTTGTCGAATATCGCCAAATATCGCCAATATAATAAAACATTAAATTTTAGCTACAAAAATATTTTTATTATGTAATTGCATTGCAAATATCGTTAAATTTTAAATTCAGTAGGTAACGTCTATCGTAAAACATAAAAAATATGTTGTTTAAAGCGGCGCACCCACTTGCAATATGTCTGTGGCAAAAAGGAAAAAGTGCTTAAGTCGAGATAAGCAAATTTTGAGTTCATGGTACGTCCGTAATCTGCATATTTGAAAGTATCACTTGGAATAATAGCTTAATTAAGGTCATAATATGGTATATTTCAACTCAAATGTCTTACTTATAGTGTGTAAAACGAAGATTGGTTAAAAAAATAAAGGTTAAATGAACATATCCTAATTTATCTGTAAAAGAAATAAATTTCTGAAAATCGACTTGAAACCTTAAAAGTGCTCTCCTGTAAAACAGTAAAATATGACTTAAGCACTTTTTCCTTATTGCCACAGATATGTAATTGTGCATTTTTTCGTATTGTACAATAATATCGGCAATGTGTATGTCATATTCGAAGGTAACACTATATACACATTGGCAAATATCAAAAGACTTCTGATTTTTATTGTACAATCAAGGGAATTGTGTAATGTGGTGGCAACATTTTTCAATTTTGTTTACTTTTTCAATGTCAGGAATATTGGGCAATATTTGCTTTGCAATAATATTGCAAAGTAGTTAAATTAACATATAAAAAGTACTGGCGTATAAAAGACTTAAAAATAACTTATTGCAAAAATCAATCTTAATAGGATAAATTGAAGTTGAACACCAAGATCAAAATTATTATTTAAATCTTGTGATAAAACGGAATTAACGTTCACTTAAATGTGTGTTAAAGTACACATATCATATCCTTGAAGTAGTAAGTACCAGCAGCATCGTAGTAATAATACAATTTAGGCGAGAACTCTTTCAGCCTTTTCCTGCTTCATTATCAAAATGTTGGTTCGAATTTATAAAAGGAAGTTTGCTTAACTGTGTTGTTTATCATCAAATGATATTTTTTGGTCCATAATTTTTTTTAACTTCTTGAGTTCAGAAAATTTTGTTTGAGAATTTAGAACATTTAGAACATTTAGAATTTTTTGCACGAAATATTTTATGTTGGAGAAAAAATTGCTTTATATAAACATATTTTTTAGCATTATTCTATTTTATTGAAATCGTTAAAATATAGCCAAAAATATCGCCAAGGAGTTCAAATATCGCCAAGTAAATCGCCAATCGCCATTTCAAAATTTTCATCGCCAAAACCAAATTTTTGTCGCCACGTTTGGCGAGATATCGCCATATCTGACAACACCGAATCGGTGTTATAAACCTTAAAATTTTGTTTTGCCTTCGATGGATTCTCTCTACATTGAAAGCTGAAGCAGTGCCCCAAGCTGAATACCGTAACACGTACATTAAGAGCTTACAATCTATTCTGAGGGTTGAATTTCTACCAATCAGCCAATGTATTTGAGATAATATACCAAGGTATTTTACATGTAAATGTTGAGGAACAATTTGATTATTGATTGTAATGGGGAAACAAGTATTTTTCGTAGGGTAAATGTTACCTGAGCACACTTCTGTTCGTTTACCTTTATTCTCCATAGGTTTAACCACAGTTCCAGCTGGGTAATATGTTCCTGAAGATATCGGGATGCCTAGTGAGGGTTTTCGTGCATACTAAGGCAGGCTGTATCATCGGCAAATGTAGATGTGTGGATATTACTGCTCACATGCATGCAAGTATAAATCAAATACATAACTAACCCCAGTATACTCCCCTGTGGCACACCGGGTGAGATTGATTCGGACACATTCATAAAGACTCCTTCTACAACAGTGAACTGCCGGGCTAGAATATAACTTTCCACTATATGCAGTTTTTTGCATAAAATAAAATTACTACAAACAATTACTGCAAAGTATAAAATATTTACTGAAGCTAAATTTTATTTCAAACACGCGTATCAAGGCACATTCACCAGGTGGTAGCGAAGACGCAGCTGAGCTATTTTTTTTAATAAAGTTCATCCGAAGCTTCAAAAATTGTTTTTGAAAAAGAAATTAAGAAATAATATTAAGAAATTTCAATATAGATATGAAATATATTTTATTAAAAAATATTTGTAAACATTGTGAAAAGTACTTAACGTTTCAAATTTTGGTTTGTGATTTTTTTATTTTTATTTTTTGACATTTTGGATAAACTAAAAGTCATGTTTTATTTTTCATTGTTGGATTTTTTTAATTTTTTTTTTTTTTTTTTGTAATCCTGATACTACCTGGAAATTAATGTGCCTTGACACGTATGTTTGAATATTTTTGTGGAATTATTTTTTTCTGGTTAGTTTTTTTTTTTGAGTTGTGACTAGAGTTTTTTCTCGCACTTTTTCATTTCCTGGAAAAGCGGGAATTTTTCTCCAAATCCCGGGATCCCACTTTATTGACACAAATTTGATTAGAAAACTTAAAACACTAACTAAAACATATCTTATGTTTTAATAATACATAAATATTTTAATTCAAATTGCACCAACTTGTTTAAATATCAATTCATATTTAAAAGTCATTTTTCGATACAAAAATTAATGAAAATCGACATTTAAATATGAATTGATATTTAAATAGAGTTGGTGAAATTGGCCTTTAAAGTTTTTTTCCAAAACGAAAAACGTTGCTATGTCTATAATATCAAATATAAATGAACATAAACATAACATTACAGTTAATAAAAGCAAACATAAAATAAATAATACAACTGTACACGAGGTTTGAGATCGAAAACAAATCAATAGATTTTTTCTTAAAAAACGTCCATGCAATTTAGTTTTACATCCAAAACAATTTCATTTGTTTTTATTAAAAACAAGAAAAAAGAGAATACATAATGATTTCAATAAATTACCTTAAAACATCAATCTATTTGAGAAAATGTCTTTAAATGTAAAATTTGTGTTCTAAATGTAGGGTTGTCAGTTTTTTTTATAATATCCCGGAATTTTAGCAGTCGCGGAAATTCCCGGGAAACCCCTTTGTCTTATGTAAAAATTTTGTAGAAATGGCATGCACTGAGAGAAGAAATTGAAATTGAAAACTTTAAAGTTATTTTCTTCCAAACTATTTTTTTATATACATACATATCGTGCCATAACTGCAAAAAAAAAAGAGCTTAAGCGACATAATTTTTGAAGTTAATTTTTTTGCGAAAAATGTAAGTAATCGATTTCCGTCAGAAACTGAAATTGAACAAATGTACCACTTAAGGTTTGTTGGCTGTTATGATTGTTGCTCAAAATAAATTACTTACTGATGTATGTCGCTGGCAGTGTAAAGCAACATTTCAATATTAGTTTAATCAAGTTTTAATATACATACATATTTGTGTTTTTTTTTTGTTTTCTAACAATTAACTTTTAACTTTGTATTTAATACTGCTCGTATTATATTCGATAGTCTTTAACATAATATGCATAATGATAATAACGTTTTACTAAAGCTGTAAAGATGACAGGTGATAATAATATTCATGTTGCTTGGATAATCAATCATTTTGTTTTTAAAGTCATTTACAAATGAAATGGAATAAGGTGGACAAAATGAAATCCATCAACCATATATAAAATCACAGCACACAAGCACACATTTTTCAAATACATGCATATCTACTATGTATGAAAATAACAATCAATTTCAATTTACATATGTACATAATTTTTAATGCACAACCAACAAATCCATTCTTTTATCGTTCTCTGCTACTCCTCCGGACTCAACATTTTACTCGACTCTACTATCAACATTATGTATGTATGTATGTATATCGGCAGAGATCCAAGCAATGCGCCAGCAATTGATCAGCAGTGGATATGGCACCTGGAGGCAAGTGGATAATAATAATCATGGCAAAAATGAGCGCTGTGCCATTGAAAGCTTATTGGCACAAACAATAGCTGTTGATATTTAATTTTTTTTTAATTAAATGCATTTTACTCATTTATATATGTTACTGCTTTAAATAACTTTATTTGATTTTGTTTACATTTTTGTTCATGTATGTATGTATGTGTACATGCATATACATATGTACACATGTATGTATGTATGTATGTACGTGTATACTTATGTTGATTTATTAAACGCTTTAAATTTTTAATAAATTATCGGATGTGTGATGGAAACCGATCGTTTTAAAAGATGTGATGAATTTCGATCGATTTCGGAAATCAGTTGTACATCCATCTGATAATACTGACATGCAAAAAGTTCACCAAAATTTTAAATAGAATATTTAATACAACGATGCATAGTCAAAAATTTATAAAAAAAATATATTTAAAAGTATGTATGTACTAAAAATTTAAAATAAAATATAAACAAAACGAATTAAATAAATTCATCACACATTTTGTCGTTTTAAAATCGTTTTTGTGTCCAGGAGTCTAACCGTCGCTTTCGATAACGAGCTGATTCGATCACGTTTTTTCAGTTTGAGATTATGGCACTCGATATCGAACCATATTATAACATTGCTCGATAAGGAATGATATAATCTCAAAATAAAAAACCCGATCGAATCAGCCCGTTACTGAAAGCGACAATTAGACCCCAGATCGTTTTTCATCACGTACCAGCATATGTATGTATGTATTAACCTGAAGCATTACTCATGTACTCTCATGATTGCAAAAATATGTTTCTCTTTAGCAGTGATGCATTTTGTACTGGTTGTAAAAGAGAGAAGAAACTAGTTTGGTGAGACATTTTGTGCATTAAAATTTTATTATTATTATTATTTAATATTTTTTTTTTTTTAATTGGGTTCCGTATTTTTTTTTTTTTTTTTGGTTATATTGAAATTAAAAAGTTTCTACAGGGGTAAGTTTTTTCACTTTATTTTTTAAAGTTTTAATTGGCCTTTATTTCACACGCATGCACATTTTTTAAGCGATTTCCATTACATTTTATTCTCTTTGTTTCTCATAACAGCTTCTATAGACTGCACTTTCAAAATATATTTATTTAATTTAATTTAATTTTTTTTAATATTTACAGAAATCAAAGCAAAGAGAAAACCTACGGGTAAGAGTTATATAGAAATATATAAATAATATAAAATAAATTTATTTTATTATATGATACAGTGCACAAGAACGATTTGAAAAATCATATCGTGACATTACTGCTGAAATGTAAAGTTTTTTTTAATTTACTTCAAAAAAATTTTATTATTTAACTTTTAATATTTCGAGCCTTGTTTTTCATTTATGCTAGGAGCACAACTGGGACGAACGAAAATAGCAAAATGACGATTTGAAGATTTTTTCCTTAAAATGTACGATTTTTAACAGTCCAAATATTTCAGTTTTTTATGAAAAATCGACAATTACAATGTATTACTTACGTTCTAAAAAATTGTATTGTAATTTTTATTTCTAGTTGTGTTTATAACATCGAATCAATATGAAATCGAAAGTAAATTTTTTTTGACTGTGGTGTTTATTTGAGAGACCGATTGATTTTTATTCGATCGGATATAGCATTTTTTTTATTTTTAAAAATATTTAAATCCGTTATTTTTATTTTTAACGCAGTTTTCTTTTCGAATGTAATTAGATAACACAGTGGTACAAAATTGAATGAAATAGAAAAACCTGGGCAGTGATATGTTTTTTCTTGTAGGTCTTGTCGAGTTAAAGAAGAACCCAATAGTGAAATATGCCGGACACCTCCAAAATCCGGATTTACGGATAAAAACCGGTTTTTTACCTTTGCGCACTTATAAGCCAGTAACTTTGTTGATAATGATCTGATTTTCAATTTCTTACTAGATTTGGAAAGAAGAAACTGAGATCTTTAAATTTTAATTTAAATTGCACACGATTTTTATTAAATTCTAAAAATTGTTTTAAATATACAGATTCAAAGTGAAAAAGAAGACATTAACAAAACGTCATATTAAAAGAAAAACAATAATTTTTGTTGTGTTTACGCTAACAGTGATTTGTAATTTTAAAGAAAGTGCATAAAAAGAACACGAAAAAAACAATATTTTTGAATGACTAAAACTCTCATTACAAATTTTTTTTGTGTTTAGGATAACATTGATTTGTAACTTAATAGAAGGTGCATAAAAACAACACCAAAAACATTGTGCAGGCATTTTGGTAAAAATTTTGTTTTCATGAAAAGTTAAAAAACTCAGTCAATTGCTTATCTATTTTTAATCTCAAATATACATTGTAATCGTAAATAAATGTACTTTTTGAATAAATTCAATAGTATTATAGTTTCTTAATAAAATAATGTATAAAAACTTCACCAAAGTTGAAAAATTTTTGAAAAATCTACAAAATTTTTGTTTGCTGGAAAATAACACCAAAATTTCTCAAGTTTTCTTAAATAAATTATATATCATTCGAAAGAGTATTTCAATAAAATGCAACTCGATGGAAATGAGATCATTAGTATATTAAATGGTTCGGATTTTAACAGCTTATATAAATATCTTGAGATTTGTCTTAAGTATAGAAAATTGATATTGAATGAATATTCTACTTAAATATTTCTTTTTATAAATAAACTTATAAATAAATAAGTATAAATGTATATCTCATAAACTACTTGTAAGTACATACATACATATGTAGATTCATGTAAAGTGCTAATCTGGCACACAACATTATGTTATGTGATATATAAATGTGAATTTTTTTATATATTCTTATTAACCAGATATATAAAATTTTTTATATTTATTAATAAATAATAATAATATATCATTCGAAAGATTCAGTTTCTTCTTTCCAAATCTAGTAAGAAATTGAAAATCGGATCATTATCAACAAAGTTACAGGCTTATAAGTGCACAAAGGTAAAAAAACCGGTTTTTTAACCGTAAATCCGAATTTTGGAGGTGTCCGGCATATTTCACTATTTTAATCTTTTTTTACTCGACAAGCCATACAAGAAAAATAATATCCTGTCACAGGTTTTTTGGACTGTCGCACCGTGTAATAACCTCCTAAAACACTACAAAGAAAATACTCAATACTTTGTATTTTATAAACCAATCCGCCTTCTATATGAAGTTTTATAGAAGTGTAGAAGTGTTTAGAAGTAAACACTTGAACTGAATCTTGTTTTTAAAAGATTATTTTCGAAAGTAAGAAGATAAACTAGTAAATAGATAAAGATTTATACATTTAAATTTTTAATTAAATAATAAGATCTTATTCATATAAAACTGTTTAACATCTATTGTATTATAAATAAAACTAAAAAGTGCTTAAGTCGAGATAATACAATTTTGAGTCAATGCCACCTCTGTAATCTTCATATTCAAAAGTGCCTTTAGGCAAAATCTTAAATATTTTGTGCCATTTTTCAGGAAGTTACTGGGAAATTACTTTCCACTAATCTTTTTCCACTTATAACTTATATGAAGTAATACTCGTAGCTGAATTCACCTTTGTTATCGGGTCTGTTCTAAAAATCAGGTTGATTGCAAATCACATGATTTCATAAACAATCTATTAATATCTGGCTTGTTAGTGGGTTGTTATTGTATTTTAACCTTTTGCCATTTATAATACAATGTTTTATTCCAACTTTCAAAGCTATAAAGCTTGCAATTTCCAATGATTTATCTTATTTTATATGTTTTTAAATCAGCGTAATTCGACATGTCATTAATTGAATATAATATCTATAGTGTGAAGAAGGATATTTTCGTAAATAAAATAATAGTGAACATAGAATTTCTTAATTTAACTGCAAATGCAATAAATTTCTGAAAATCGAATAGAAAGTTTAAAACTATAAGATATGACTTGATAGATTTTTCCTTATTACCACAGATACATATGGCTGCCAGGCACTAACTCGTTATTTTTTGGAAATTGAGGTTTTTGCATTTTTCCATGTTCTTCAAAACAAAAACTCGATTCCAAAGAAATAATGAGTTAGGGCCTTTCTATATTAATGTAGCGATATGTACATATGTATGTATGTGCAATTTATTATTAATGTGGTATAAGTCAAACGCAATTTTGTTTAGAAATCCTTACTTAATCAGGCGTATCAAAGCGAGATTCGTTATACCAAGACTTGTGTGTAATCGATTTTCCTCAAAAAACGATGTCAATAATCGATTTTCGTCAAAAAAAAAAACGTGGTCCAAAAAATTTATCGGTTAAGCTTTTTTGGCGGTTATTCCTCGACATGCTGGCATAAAGCACCAACGAAATGGGTATGGACTAGCTTAACCTACAACAAACAAACTTTTTGCAAACATATTTAATTTTTTTAATTTATAAAATTAAAATTTTTGCTAAATAAAAGAAGAAGTCATAGCAATTGCACGATAATAAAATGTACATATCTCACACATATTCATAAACAGTCACAACTCAAACTGATCAAACCGGTTTTGTTTTTTCATATACCAGTACCTGGATTCCGGAAATTTTTGCGAAAGTGTACATTTGTGTTCAACTCGCCATTTTTTTTTTATTTCATGTGTCATCCCTCCATACAAACTGGCAAAATAAGCGCAAAAGGCAAAGAAAAATTAAAGAAAACTTAATTGAATTTGAGCATTGGATTTTACTTTTTTCCTTCAAACGACAGCGAATATCGTTAAAACATGTTACTGAATAGCTAAGTCGATAAATGTTCGCTATGTTTATAATAGCGATACGATTATCGTAATAATAGTTACTGAATCCAGGTACAGTTCTCTGAAGAAATCTCTAACGACCGCAAAAATTTATTTTGCATCGCAGTCTCCTTGAACAATTTAAAATACCGTTACGTCTGTTTTTATGTTACATACATATACATACATACTTGCATCATTTGTGCAGTATTTTGCCACTCCAGAATATCTGGTTTTTTTTTTTTAGTTGTGATTGTTTATGATTTAGTGTGCGATATGCAGCACAATTACTCCATAATTCTTTTAATATTCATTTTAAGAGTTTATTGTTTATTTTAGTCGAAAAAGATTCGGGATTCCTACGGATTGGTTCTTTGAATGTGCGAGTGAAGAAAACGACCGAAGCGTTCAGCAACTTCTTGGGAGTGGGCAATGGCACTGGGAACACGATACACTCTCAACACCATCAGCATACACACTCAGCGTTAACAGCAAATCATCCTCACCAGCGCCATCACCGTCACCTTCATTATCCTCATCATCCTCACGCTGCCGGTGGTATGACGCGGAATCAGCAACATCTTCATCCGATGATGATGAAAAATTCAACAACAATGACAGTGAGGAACCAACCGTCGTCGATGAAACTTTCACCAACGGTATCACGAGCCAGTGTTCCAATTAATACAGCAAAGTATGACATGTTGCACAAATCGTGGGGCTCTGCTGATAACATAACACAAAACTGCACTAATACTGTGCAGAGTTTAGAGAACTACAACAACCATAATGACGACGGCGACGAGGATGCTTTAATGCCACCACCTAAAGGTTTAGATAGTGTCAAGAAACGTCAAAGGAATCATCAAAGCTCCTCCATATCATCAAATGCCACAAATTCACCAAGAGATTCAATATCATCAACATCAAGTTCAAATTTTAACTCAGGTTACAGCAGTATGCCAACAACCCCCAATCAGTTAAGATCACCTTTAGCTTTAGGTGTGCCAAATAATTTAACAGCCGATTCCGATTCTGATTCCGCTTGTGGTTTCGACTCAAATTGGTCTATAAATGGTCGTAGTTCTTTAAGTAGTGGCAATTTAAAGACTTCAAAATATTAACATTTCAATACAATACAAAATGCAATTTGTATGCAAAATTCGTTTTAAAAAATGTCTCAAACATAAATGTACATAAACATAAAAATATAGTACATACCATGTATTTAAATTGAACTAAAGAATGTACTTGTAAATAAACTAATCAAAATACGATATTAAAAAAAATATATTTAGTACGTCGTTGCAACATCATGTAACTACACTTTGTTCCTTCTACAGGTGGAAAAAAAAGGTTTATAAAATTGACCGATGTTTAAATCTCGAGTGAGTGATGGAATGTGATATGATACGTTAGGTAAGCAAAAAAAAAACAATTTTGATTTTTTTTTCTAAATAAATTATTTGAGCTTTCGAATTAAAAAAAAAGTATTAATTTTAAATGCTTACATATTTTCAATAAAACTCTGGGGGTCTACTCTGTAACTCGATTCGAAAGAAAATGCTTTCGAATTTACATGTTACATACATGTTTCGTTTCGAATTACACAGTAGACAGACCTCCTGATTGAACTTGTTTAAAATTCATATCTGCAAAAGAAGGAATGTGTACTGTTTCTGTTCGTGATAAATGTTCGTGTTTTCTTTATAATACATTACGTTAAGAAAATCCATCGCCTTCAAACTGAAATTTTTATTAAAAGATGCAGTTTGTGTTTGAACGCGTGTCAGTGAAATTCAATTTGCGAAATTTTATTAAAAAATTATGTATTCCAAGCACATTGGAGCAGATTGATAGCAAATTGCAGAAGAACAAAAAATTTATTATATTAATTAATAATTCGTTCTGCCAAAAAAAACCGACTTCAAAGCAAAGATCTGATAGAAGAAGATAAGAAGAATTAAGTGAAATATAAAGTTAAATTTTAATGGGCATGCTGCCGCCCATTTTTTTAAATGCTGCGTGTTAAGTCTTGTAAAAATCGGTAAAGTATAACCACTTAAAATAAAATATTAAATTTTAATGGGCATAACTCCGCCCATTTTTTTCAAATGGAGGATTGTGTCTATTTTAGAGCTCAAAGTGTGTGATAAGTTTAGTAGAACCTCGTGAAATATTATAATAAATTTTAATGGGCGTAACTCCGCCCATTTTTGCAACTTTCAAATTGTGTAATTACAAGACCCAAATGTGTTTTATAGGTTTCGCAGAAATCAAATAAGTAGAATATCATAAAAATAAATACAAAAATTGGGCGTGTCCCCGCCCACTTTTTTTACAATGGAACCAATGGGAAGCTATACCCTCTCAGACAAAAAAAGGAATTTTTACAATCGGTTTAAAATGTTCCGAGTTATGAATTAACACCCAATAAAAAAATAGAGACGAATTGTTAACCTCCTCCTTTTTTGAAGTCGGTTAATTATACTACATATTATAAACGAATGTTCGCTAATGCTTTGAAACTTCTCTTAATCGTTTTTCGAATGTGATGGTAGCTGAGTGGATGTGTGCTAGTCTGTTAGTGTAGAGGTACCATGTTCAAATGCTGCGGCGTAAGTTAAGGAGTTAAAAAAATTAAATAAAATAAGCAAGTTAAAATAAACAAATTAAAAAGTAAAAATACTTTTATTACTCTTTCTGCTGCCATTTTGAGATATCGAAATTAGTTCGATATTCTCTCACTTTTAATATTGCTAGCGAAATTCGAGATCGGATGTTTTTTGATACAAAATTGAGCGGCAGGTGAACTTTTTTCGATTCATTTTTAAGTGTCACTCTCAATAGTTTTACACGATAAATGTTCGAGATATATTCGAAATCGATATCAATAACGCAAGTCTTGGTCAACTGGGCTAGTGGATGTGTGATAGTCTGTTAGAATGGAGATACATACCATCACAAAACATATTCTGTGATACCATATTCAAAGTGTGTAAGTTAAGCAATTAACAAAATATAAAGTAAGTTAGTTAAAATAAATAAATTAAAAAATAACTTTACTCTTTTACTTTTTCTGTTGCCTTTTTGCGATATCAAAATTAATTCGATATTTTCTCACTTTTGATATTGCTAGCGAAGCTTCGAAATCGAATGTTTTTTTGGGACAAAACTGAGCGCCGGGTGAACATTTTTCGATTCACATTTGAGAGTCGCTCACGATAAATGTTCGAGGTATAGGTATTCTAAATTGATATAAATAACGAAAGTCTTGGTCACCTGGGTGTAGCCTAATCAAAACCAAATAAAATAACGTATGTATCTATGTATTTTTAGTAAGGATGATAACCAATATTAGTTCTTAGCAAGGGTGAGAACCAATATTATAAGCGGATGATTCACGTTAAGATGTCACTTGATGTAAAGGTATTTTTTGGGGGGTTTGGTATAATTTGGCTAGCTACTGAGAGCAAAGTGCCAGGTTCTACAACAAATAGAAGCTTTCTCAAGGCCCCATTCGACCCACGCCTTCACATAGGAAGTAGAGAATCCAAGAGTCCACTCCTAGAGTATAAATGGTCTCCACCAGTTAGTCTTCTTTAAGTTTGAGTTATATATGGTACACCACCAGGTTCTTCAACAAAAAATGGTCTCCACCAGTCAGTATTCTTTACATTTGAGTTATATATGTATGGTACTCCACCAGGTTCTTCAACAAAATGCTTTTAATCCAGTCTCCACCAGTTTTTTCCAATATTAAATAAGTTAGTCTCCAAGTATTAATAAGTTTTTTAAATCTCTTTTGTCAGATTAGTATGGCACATTTGAGTGTTCTATTTGGTCTCCACCAGGTTCTCCAACAAATTGCTCTTAAATTGAGTTTCTATTTGGTCTCCACCAGATTCTTCAACAAATCGTTAAGTTTTATCAAATTTCTTGTAGTGTCACGCAAGCCATCAAAAAGTTTGGTTATACATAAGTCTCAGTAAAAGCCGTATAAAAAATCATCAAAAGTGTAACAAATCACGAACAGTTATACATAATACATATGTATACATAATACATAACAAAACGATTGCATATGCCAATGAAAAATTCTAGAAAGAGCCGCAATTAATTACGGTTAATCAAGGAAAAAACATTAACAATGCGACAGCCGCAAAATTCTCGAAGGCAAGACAACAACAAAATGCCTGACCGCATTTAAAAAATAGCTACGACGACGCGAAAAAGGTGTTCTCCCACCCAGAGTTAAATTACGACTGTAAAGGTATTTAATGAGCTCCATATAACCAGCGTTACCGTTGAAAAATTTCAGAAAGGGGCATAAAAAGGGGATTTTCAAAAAAAAAGTGGCACAAAAAGGGGATTTCAAAGAAAAAAAGAGGCAACTTCAAAATCAAGAAAAAATAAAGAAACAAGCATATTTATTAAGTTATTTTCATTTAAAACAAACAAAAAACAACAATAATTTCTCATGTATAAGAAGTACAAAAACATTAATTTTATGAAAACTCATATACTACGCTTATACGTACGTGTTATTTGTAAGCAAAAACGCAGTATAGAAAGCTATTATATAAAAAAATCACAAAATCTATGTTAATAATAAAACAGTAGTCAAATTGCTGCATTTGATATCAATCGAAATTCCAACAGAAAATAAATGGAAATTTCGTTCGATATCAAATGCAGTAATTGGTCCCAGTTCTTAAGATATACAAAAAACTAAAGAATACATACATATATAAATTTTTCTATAATTTTCGGGACATGGTTCATATCACTTATTTACTTAAAAACCAGCATAATTCAAAAAATTTATTTAACCATATAAAGATTTGATAAAAATTTTAAAATTCGATTCTGAAGAGGATAATATTATTCTTTTTAGGCATTATGCATAGTTATTAAATACCTTTAATACCTTTTCTTTTCAAGTTGTACATTTGTATATATTAATAAGTTTTTTACTTGGAATCCATTCTTCCAAATCGTTTTGAAATAACAAAAATTAAAAATTTTAAAAACCCCCGATTTATCCAAAAAAGATGTGATATCTTCTAAACGGCTGGACCGATTTTATTCAAACATAGCTAAGAACCATCTCGATCATGCCACCTTTCAAACATAAAAAACTAAATCGAAATTGGTTTAGCCGTTTGGTCTGTACGTGGACACGGACAGACATACAGATACACGGACACACTACCAACTTATAACACCTCTTTTTTTGGTCGGGGGTTAATAAATTTAAAGCAGACAGCATGGACTGACAAGTGTCTACTCTTAGTCTATTTGATAATTTTTTCGTAATACGAGTTCTAATTTATGTTTATGCTTTGTGTTTTTTTTTTTTTTAATTTTACTTTATATAGATAAAGAAATAATGTGTAATTCGCAGACTTTGCAACTGGCGATTTGTCCATTTGCTTAAAAGGATTCATCTATCATCCTTAAACAAGCTTCATTTCAGCAATATCAACTTTCCTCCGAAAATCGGTAGATTTTTGTGGTAAAAGCTCGGATATTTCTACATAATTTTTTTTGTTGGAATTGGCCATGTGTGTGGCTGTTTTAACATGACATTCAATGATTCATTCGGCAGATGAGCAACTGATTGCAGAAAACACAAATGGGTTTTTTGGTATCTGCATCCATCTGAACCCACTTATGCCGTCTCTCCTAATAATTGGAATACTTTCGTGTTGCTTTTTTCTTTTTTACTGGTTTTTCGAAGATAATATGCTCGCATGATGAACTAATTTCATGGGAACTTAAATCAAAAGCATTACTTGATGATAGCAGTTCAGTGTGGTATTTTCATACAATATTATTTCCCTTAGCATAAGGGTTTTCACCTTTTAAAATCAAATCAAATTTGGCTGCGGAACATACATTTAGAATTATCTATGAATGACTGTAAGTAATTTCATATTCATACCAAGGCTTTTTAACACCATATACTCCCACAGAAAATAATATTGCGCCACACTGTCAATTTCCCAAAAAAAATTTTATTTTTTCATATACATATATATATATATATATATATATATATACACATAGGAAATAAAATCTTGTTGTCGAATGTGGTAGAATGTACAAATTTGCGTACATTTATTGTAAAAATAAAAATTAAAGTTGACTTTGAACAAAAAGGGGCACAAAATAATGCAAATGATACTAAAAGGAGATTTAAAACTAAGGGGCATAAAAAGCGGCAAAGCATTCGAAAAAGGGGCAAAATGCGACTTTAGTCGCACAACGGTAACGCTGCATATAACACTTATTATTCAGGGATCCTAAATGAAAATTGTGCACTGAAAGGGTATCCCGTTCACTGTTGCCAACTTTTTTCCAACAAATATCGCTAAAGTAGACAAGAAAATAGCTAGAAAAAAGCTAAACTTCAAAAATATTTGAAAACTTAGCGATAAATAGCTAAAAACAAATTTATTTTTAGAATGTTTTAAAAATTTTACGGCAACTTGTTAACTTCTTTAATAAAGAGCAATGTAAAAGGCTTGTTTTATAAAAAAAAACATACATCCATAAAAATACATAAAAATTTTTGAAAAAAGGGCTAAAAAGGGCTAAACGGAAAAAATATACGTTTAGAGCAACATTAAGTAAAATGTTTGAAAAAAGCGCGACAAGGGGCTAATTTTAAGCTCATCAGCACTAGTAATTTTACACAACAACTTTAAGCCTTTTTGCATTAGTAAAAGTAGCACCCACAAGCCTGCTGATTTTTGTATGACGAGTTCACTGTTTGGAGTACTACATTTTTGCTCACAAAAGCCCTTTTTTGAACTGTTGTGGCGCTATTCAATCACCTTTTTTCCATAGTTTTCTTCATATACGTTCACTGTTTCTAAACAAGCTCACATTTTAAAGCGAATTATGATGCACAAAAAAACCGATAGAATTCCCGCTAATAGCTAAATCATATTTTTCCCGCAAAATGTTCTTAAAAATCGCTAGATTTGACGAGAAAATAGCTGAATTGGCAACAGTGGTACCCAACACACTAAAAGGCTATGGAAATACTTTATAACAAAGTTTCTACCATAAGCATCAAGCTTAGAAAAGTGTTGTGAATAGTATTGTGAAAGGTTTCTTAACAATTATTTTATAAAGAAAATTGAATCCTTGCGATAATATTGCTAGCCTTTATTCTACAACAAGCTTATAATTCTAATTATAGAATACGCTTCCAGGAAAATAGTTTTCTAATCAGGCTTGTGGTATGTTTATTGAAAATGAAAATGTACATTCTAATACAATAATTTTTTATTCGATTCGAAATTTCCAGGAGATGGTTTGTAAAGACAAGAAAATTCCTGCTAAAAATCATAAAATTAAAGTTTTTAATATATTGCCTACTATTCACTTCTCATTTTTTCTAGGTACCCAACACACTAAAAGGCTATGGAAATACTTTATAACAAAGTTTCTACCATAAGCCTCAAGCTTAGAAAAGTGTTGTGAATAGTATTGTGAAAGGTTTCTTAACAATTATTTTATAACGAAAATTGAATCTTTGGCGATAATATTGCTAGTCTTTAGTATATAACAAGCTTATAATTCTAATTATAGAATATGCTTCCAGGAAAATAGTTTTCTAATCAGGCTTGTGGTATGTTTATTGAAAATGAAAATGTACATTCTAATACAATAATTTTTTATTCTATTCGAAATTTCCAGGAGATGGTTTGTAAAGACAAGAAAATTCCTGTTAAAAATCATAAAATTAAAGTTTTTAATATATTGCGTACTATTCACGTCTCATTTTTTCTAGGTACCCAACACACTAAAAGGCTATGGAAATACTTTATAACAAAGTTTCTACCATAAGCCTCAAGCTTAGAAAAGTGTTGTGAATAGTATTGTGAAAGTTTTCTTAACAATTATTTTATAAAGAAAATTGAATCCTTGCGATAATATTGCTAGCCTTTAGTATACAACAAGCTTATAATTCTAATTATAGAATATGCTTCCAGGAAAATAGTTTTCTAATACAATAATTTTTTATTCGATTCGAAATTTCCAGGAGATGGTTTGTAAAAACAAGAAAATTCCTGTTTAAAAATTATAAAATTAAAGTTTTTAATATATTGCCTACTATTCACTTCTCATTTTTTCTAGGTACCCAACACACTGAAAGGCTATGGAAATACTTTATAACAAAGTTTCTATCATAAGCCTCAAGCTTAGAAAAGTGTTGTGAATAGTATTGTGAAAAGTTTCTTAACAATTATTTTATAAAGAAAATTGAATCCTTGCGATAATATTGCTAGCCTTTAGTATACAACAAGCTTATAATTCTAATTATAGAATATGCTTCCAGGAAAATAGTTTTCTAATACAATAATTTTTTATTCGATTCGAAATTTCCAGGAGATGGTTTGTAAAGACAAGAAAGTTCCTGTTTAAAAATTATAAAATTAAAATTTTTAATATGTTGCCTACTATTCACTTCTCATTTTTTCTAGGTACCCAACACCCTAAAAGGCTATGGAAATACTTTATAACAAAGTTTCTACCATAAGCCTCAAGCTTAGAAAAGTGTTGTGAATAGTATTGTGAAAGGTTTCTTAACAATTATTTTATAAAGAAAATTGAATCCTTGCGATAATATTGCTAGCCTTTAGCATACAACAAGCTTATAATTCTAATTATAGAATATGCTTCCAGGAAAATAGTTTTCTAATCAGGCTTGTGGTATGTTTATTTAAAATGAAAATGTACATTCTAATACAATAATTTTTATTCGATTCGATATTTCCAGGAGATGGTTTGTAAAGACAAGAAAATTCCTGCTAAAAATCATAAAATTAAAGTTTTTAATATATTGCCTACTATTCACTTCTCATTTTTTCTAGGTACTCAACACACTAAAAGGCTATGGAAATACTTTATAACAAAGTTTCTACCATAAGCCTCAAGCTTAGAAAAGTGTTGTGAATAGTATTGTGAAAGGTTTCTTAACAATTATTTTATAAAGAAAATTGAATCTTTGGCGATAATATTGCTAGTCTTTAGTATATAACAAGCTTATAATTCTAATTATAGAATATGCTTCCAGGAAAATAGTTTTCTAATCAGGCTTGTGGTATGTTTATTGAAAATGAAAATGTACATTCTAATACAATAATTTTTTATTCGATTCGAAATTTCCAGGAAATTGTTTGTAAAGACAAGAAAATTCCTGTTAAAAATCATAAAATTAAAGTTTTTAATATATTGCGTACTATTCACGTCTCATTTTTTCTAGGTACCCAACACACTAAAAGGCTATGGAAATACTTTATAACAAAGTTTCTACCATAAGCCTCAAGCTTAGAAAAGTGTTGTGAATAGTATTGTGAAAGTTTTCTTAACAATTATTTTATAAAGAAAATTGAATCCTTGCGATAATATTGCTAGCCTTTAGTATACAACAAGCTTATAATTCTAATTATAGAATATGCTTCCAGGAAAATAGTTTTCTAATACAATAATTTTTTATTCGATTCGAAATTTCCAGGAGATGGTTTGTAAAGACAAGAAAATTCCTGTTTAAAAATTATAAAATTAAAGTTTTTAATATATTGCCTACTATTCACTTCTCATTTTTTCTAGGTACCCAACACACTGAAAGGCTATGGAAATACTTTATAACAAAGTTTCTACCATAAGCCTCAAGCTTAGAAAAGTGTTGTGAATAGTATTGTAAAAGGTTTCTTAACAATTATTTTATAAAGAAAATTGAATCCTTGCGATAATATTGCTAGCCTTTAGTATACAACAAGCTTATAATTCTAATTATAGAATATGCTTCCAGGAAAATAGTTTTCTAATACAATAATTTTTTATTCGATTCGATATTTCCAGGAGATGGTTTGTAAAGACAAGAAAATTCCTGCTAAAAATCATAAAATTAAAGTTTTTAATATATTGCCTACTATTCACTTCTCATTTTTTCTAGGTACCCAACACACTGAAAGGCTATGGAAATACTTTATAACAAAGTTTCTACCATAAGCCTCAAGCTTAGAAAAGTGTTGTGAATAGTATTGTGAAAAGTTTCTTAACAATTATTTTATAAAGAAAATTGAATCCTTGCGATAATATTGCTAGCCTTTAGCATACAACAAGCTTATAATTCTAATTATAGAATATGCTTCCAGCAAAATAGTTTTCTAATCAGGCTTGTGGTATGTTTATTTAAAATGAAAATGTACATTCTAATACAATAATTTTTATTCGATTCGAAATTTCCAGGAGATGGTTTGTAAAGACAAGAAAATTCCTGTTAAAAATCATTAAATTAAGTTTTTAATATATTGCCTACTATTCACTTCTCATTTTTTCTAGGTACCCAACACACTAAAAGGCTATGGAAATACTTTATAACAAAGTTTCTACCATAAGCCTCAAGCTTAGAAAAGTGTTGTGAATAGTATTGTGAAAGGTTTCTTAACAATTATTTTATAAAGAAAATTGAATCCTTGCGATAATATTGCTAGCCTTTAGCATACAACAAGCTTATAATTCTAATTATAGAATATGCTTCCAGGAAAATAGTTTTCTAATACAATAATTTTTTATTCGATTCGAAATTTCCAGGAGATGGTTTGTAAAGACAAGAAAGTTCCTGTTTAAAAATTATAAAATTAAAATTTTTAATATGTTGCCTACTATTCACTTCTCATTTTTTCTAGGTACCCAACGCACTAAAAGGCTATGGAAATACTTTATAACAAAGTTTCTACCATAAGCCTCAAGCTTAGAAAAGTGTTGTGAATAGTATTGTGAAAGGTTTCTTAACAATTATTTTATAAAGAAAATTGAATCCTTGCGATAATATTGCTAGCCTTAAGTATACAACAAGCTTATAATTCTAATTATAGAATATGCTTCCAGGAAAATAGTTTTCTAATACAATAATTTTTATTCGATTCGAAATTTCCAGGAGATGGTTTGTAAAGACAAGAAAATTCCTGCTAAAAATCATAAAATTAAAGTTTTTAATATATTGCCTACTAGTCACTTCTCATTTTTTCTAGGTACCCAACACACTAAAAGGCTATGGAAATACTTTATAACAAAGTTTCTACCATAAGCCTCAAGCTTAGAAAAGTGTTGTGAATAGTATTGTGAAAGGTTTCTTAACAATTATTTTATAAAGAAAATTGAATCCTTGCGATAATATTGCTAGCCTTAAGTATACAACAAGCTTATAATTCTAATTATAGAATATGCTTCCAGGAAAATAGTTTTCTAATACAATAATTTTTATTCGATTCGAAATTTCCAGGAGATGGTTTGTAAAGACAAGAAAATTCCTGCTAAAAATCATAAAATTATAGTTTTTAATAAATTGCCTACTATTCACTTCTCATTTTTTCTAGGTACCCAACACACTAAAAGGCTATGGAAATACTTTATAACAAAGTTTCTACCATAAGCCTCAAGCTTAGAAAAGTGTTGTGAATAGTATTGTGAAAGGTTTCTTAACAATTATTTTATAAAGAAAATTGAATCCTTGCGATAATATTGCTAGCCTTAAGTATACAACAAGCTTATAATTCTAATTATAGAATATGCTTCCAGGAAAATAGTTTTCTAATACAATAATTTTTATTCGATTCGAAATTTCCAGGAGATGGTTTGTAAAGACAAGAAAATTCCTGCTAAAAATCATAAAATTAAAGTTTTTAATATATTGCCTACTATTCACTTCTCATTTTTTCTAGGTACCCAACACACTAAAAGGCTATGGAAATACTTTATAACAAAGTTTCTACCATAAGCCTCAAGCTTAGAAAAGTGTTGTGAATAGTATTGTGAAAAGTTTCTTAACAATTATTTTATAAAGAAAATTGAATCCTTGCGATAATATTGCTAGCCTTTAGTATACAACAAGCTTATAATTCTAATTATAGAATATGCTTCCAGGAAAATAGTTTTCTAATACAATAATTTTTTATTCGATTCGAAATTT
This sequence comes from Tachina lurida, assembly GCA_944452675.1. Taxonomy (NCBI): domain Eukaryota; kingdom Metazoa; phylum Arthropoda; class Insecta; order Diptera; family Tachinidae; genus Tachina; species Tachina lurida. The sequence continues at coordinate 99,936,154 of OX101754.1, forward strand.
CCAGGAGATGGTTTGTAAAGACAAGAAAGTTCCTGTTTAAAAATCATAAAATTAAAGTTTTTAATATGTTGCCTACTATTCACTTCTCATTTTTTCTAGGTACCCAACACACTAAAAGGCTATGGAAATACTTTATAACAAAGTTTCTACCATAAGCCTCAAGTTTAGAAAAGTGTTGTGAATAGTATTGTGAAAGGTTTCTTAACAATTATTTTATAAAGAAAATTGAATCCTTGCGATAATATTGCTAGCCTTTAGCATACAACAAGCTTATAATTCTAATTATAGAATATGCTTCCAGGAAAATAGTTTTCTAATCAGGCTTGTGGTATGTTTATTTAAAATGAAAATGTACATTCTAATACAATAATTTTTATTCGATTCGAAATTTCCAGGAGATGGTTTGTAAAGACAAGAAAATTCCTGTTAAAAATCATTAAATTAAGTTTTTAATATATTGCCTACTATTCACTTCTCATTTTTTCTAGGTACCCAACACACTAAAAGGCTATGGAAATACTTTATAACAAAGTTTCTACCATAAGCCTCAAGCTTAGAAAAGTGTTGTGAATAGTATTGTGAAAAGTTTCTTAACAATTATTTTATAAAGAAAATTGAATCCTTGCGATAATATTGCTAGCCTTTAGTATACAACAAGCTTATAATTCTAATTATAGAATATGCTTCCAGGAAAATAGTTTTCTAATACAATAATTTTTTATTCGATTCGAAATTTCCAGGAGATGGTTTGTAAAGACAAGAAAATTCCTGTTTAAAAATTATAAAATTAAAGTTTTTAATATATTGCCTACTATTCACTTCTCATTTTTTCTAGGTACCCAACACACTGAAAGGCTATGGAAATACTTTATAACAAAGTTTCTACCATAAGCCTCAAGCTTAGAAAAGTGTTGTGAATAGTATTGTAAAAGGTTTCTTAACAATTATTTTATAAAGAAAATTGAATCCTTGCGATAATATTGCTAGCCTTTAGTATACAACAAGCTTATAATTCTAATTATAGAATATGCTTCCAGGAAAATAGTTTTCTAATCAGGCTTGTGGTATGTTTATTTAAAATGAAAATGTACATTCTAATACAATAATTTTTATTCGATTCGAAATTTCCAGGAGATGGTTTGTAAAGACAAGAAAATTCCTGTTTAAAAATTATAAAATTAAAGTTTTTAATATATTGCCTACTATTCACTTCTCATTTTTTCTAGGTACCCAACACACTGAAAGGCTATGGAAATACTTTATAACAAAGTTTCTACCATAAGCCTCAAGCTTAGAAAAGTGTTGTGAATAGTATTGTAAAAGGTTTCTTAACAATTATTTTATAAAGAAAATTGAATCCTTGCGATAATATTGCTAGCCTTTAGTATACAACAAGCTTATAATTCTAATTATAGAATATGCTTCCAGGAAAATAGTTTTCTAATCAGGCTTGTGGTATGTTTATTTAAAATGAAAATGTACATTCTAATACAATAATTTTTATTCGATTCGAAATTTCCAGGAGATGGTTTGTAAAGACAAGAAAATTCCTGCTAAAAATCATAAAATTAAAGTTTTTAATATATTGCCTACTATTCACTTCTCATTTTTTCTAGGTACCCAACACACTAAAAGGCTATGGAAATACTTTATAACAAAGTTTCTACCATAAGCCTCAAGCTTAGAAAAGTGTTGTGAATAGTATTGTGAAAAGTTTCTTAACAATTATTTTATAAAGAAAATTGAATCCTTGCGATAATATTGCTAGCCTTTAGTATACAACAAGCTTATAATTCTAATTATAGAATATGCTTCCAGGAAAATAGTTTTCTAATCAGGCTTGTGGTATGTTTATTTAAAATGAAAATGTACATTCTAATACAATAATTTTTATTCGATTCGAAATTTCCAGGAGATGGTTTGTAAAGACAAGAAAATTCCTGTTTAAAAATTATAAAATTAAAGTTTTTAATATATTGCCTACTATTCACTTCTCATTTTTTCTAGGTACCCAACACACTGAAAGGCTATGGAAATACTTTATAACAAAGTTTCTACCATAAGCCTCAAGCTTAGAAAAGTGTTGTGAATAGTATTGTGAAAAGTTTCTTAACAATTATTTTATAAAGAAAATTGAATCCTTGCGATAATATTGCTAGCCTTTAGTATACAACAAGCTTATAATTCTAATTATAGAATATGCTTCCAGGAAAATAGTTTTCTAATCAGGCTTGTGGTATGTTTATTTAAAATGAAAATGTACATTCTAATACAATAATTTTTATTCGATTCGAAATTTCCAGGAGATGGTTTGTAAAGACAAGAAAATTCCTGTTTAAAAATTATAAAATTAAAGTTTTTAATATATTGCCTACTATTCACTTCTCATTTTTTCTAGGTACCCAACACACTGAAAGGCTATGGAAATACTTTATAACAAAGTTTCTACCATAAGCCTCAAGCTTAGAAAAGTGTTGTGAATAGTATTGTAAAAGGTTTCTTAACAATTATTTTATAAAGAAAATTGAATCCTTGCGATAATATTGCTAGCCTTTAGTATACAACAAGCTTATAATTCTAATTATAGAATATGCTTCCAGGAAAATAGTTTTCTAATCAGGCTTGTGGTATGTTTATTTAAAATGAAAATGTACATTCTAATACAATAATTTTTATTCGATTCGAAATTTCCAGGAGATGGTTTGTAAAGACAAGAAAATTCCTGCTAAAAATCATAAAATTAAAGTTTTTAATATATTGCCTACTATTCACTTCTCATTTTTTCTAGGTACCCAACACACTAAAAGGCTATGGAAATACTTTATAACAAAGTTTCTACCATAAGCCTCAAGCTTAGAAAAGTGTTGTGAATAGTATTGTGAAAAGTTTCTTAACAATTATTTTATAAAGAAAATTGAATCCTTGCAATAATATTGCTAGCCTTTAGTATACAACAAGCTTATAATTCTAATTATAGAATATGCTTCCAGGAAAATAGTTTTCTAATCAGGCTTGTGGTATGTTTATTTAAAATGTAAATGTACATTCTAATACAATAATTTTTATTCGATTCGAAATTTCCAGGAGATGGTTTGTAAAGACAAGAAAATTCCTGCTAAAAATCATAAAATTAAAGTTTTTAATATATTGCCTACTATTCACTTCTCATTTTTTCTAGGTACCCAACACACTAAAAGGCTATGGAAATACTTTATAACAAAGTTTCTACCATAAGCCTCAAGCTTAGAAAAGTGTTGTGAATAGTATTGTGAAAAGTTTCTTAACAATTATTTTATAAAGAAAATTGAATCCTTGCGATAATATTGCTAGCCTTTAGTATACAACAAGCTTATAATTCTAATTATAGAATATGCTTCCAGGAAAATAGTTTTCTAATCAGGCTTGTGGTATGTTTATTTAAAATGAAAATGTACATTCTAATACAATAATTTTTATTCGATTCGAAATTTCCAGGAGATGGTTTGTAAAGACAAGAAAATTCCTGTTTAAAAATTATAAAATTAAAGTTTTTAATATATTGCCTACTATTCACTTCTCATTTTTTCTAGGTACCCAACACACTGAAAGGCTATGGAAATACTTTATAACAAAGTTTCTACCATAAGCCTCAAGCTTAGAAAAGTGTTGTGAATAGTATTGTAAAAGGTTTCTTAACAATTATTTTATAAAGAAAATTGAATCCTTGCGATAATATTGCTAGCCTTTAGTATACAACAAGCTTATAATTCTAATTATAGAATATGCTTCCAGGAAAATAGTTTTCTAATCAGGCTTGTGGTATGTTTATTTAAAATGAAAATGTACATTCTAATACAATAATTTTTATTCGATTCGAAATTTCCAGGAGATGGTTTGTAAAGACAAGAAAATTCCTGCTAAAAATCATAAAATTAAAGTTTTTAATATATTGCCTACTATTCACTTCTCATTTTTTCTAGGTACCCAACACACTAAAAGGCTATGGAAATACTTTATAACAAAGTTTCTACCATAAGCCTCAAGCTTAGAAAAGTGTTGTGAATAGTATTGTGAAAAGTTTCTTAACAATTATTTTATAAAGAAAATTGAATCCTTGCGATAATATTGCTAGCCTTTAGTATACAACAAGCTTATAATTCTAATTATAGAATATGCTTCCAGGAAAATAGTTTTCTAATCAGGCTTGTGGTATGTTTATTTAAAATGAAAATGTACATTCTAATACAATAATTTTTATTCGATTCGAAATTTCCAGGAGATGGTTTGTAAAGACAAGAAAATTCCTGTTTAAAAATTATAAAATTAAAGTTTTTAATATATTGCCTACTATTCACTTCTCATTTTTTCTAGGTACCCAACACACTGAAAGGCTATGGAAATACTTTATAACAAAGTTTCTACCATAAGCCTCAAGCTTAGAAAAGTGTTGTGAATAGTATTGTGAAAGGTTTCTTAACAATTATTTTATAAAGAAAATTGAATCCTTGCGATAATATTGCTAGCCTTAAGTATACAACAAGCTTATAATTCTAATTATAGAATATGCTTCCAGGAAAATAGTTTTCTAATACAATAATTTTTATTCGATTCGAAATTTCCAGGAGATGGTTTGTAAAGACAAGAAAATTCCTGCTAAAAATCATAAAATTATAGTTTTTAATAAATTGCCTACTATTCACTTCTCATTTTTTCTAGGTACCCAACACACTAAAAGGCTATGGAAATGCTTTATAACAAAGTTTCTACCATAAGCCTCAAGCTTAGAAAAGTGTTGTGAATAGTATTGTGAAAAGTTTCTTAACAATTATTTTATAAAGAAAATTGAATCCTTGCGATAATATTGCTAGCCTTTAGTATACAACAAGCTTATAATTCTAATTATAGAATATGCTTCCAGGAAAATAGTTTTCTAATACAATAATTTTTTATTCGATTCGAAATTTCCAGGAGATGGTTTGTAAAGACAAGAAAGTTCCTGTTTAAAAATTATAAAATTAAAATTTTTAATATGTTGCCTACTAGTCACTTCTCATTTTTTCTAGGTACCCAACACACTAAAAGGCTATGGAAATACTTTATAACAAAGCTTCTACCATAAGCCTCAAGCTTAGAAAAGTGTTGTGAATAGTATTGTGAAAGGTTTCTTAACAATTATTTTATAAAGAAAATTGAATCCTTGCGATAATATTGCTAGCCTTTAGCATACAACAAGCTTATAATTCTAATTATAGAATATGCTTCCAGGAAAATAGTTTTCTAATCAGGCTTGTGGTATGTTTATTTAAAATGAAAATGTACATTCTAATACATTAATTTTTATTCGATTCGATATTTCCAGGAGATGGTTTGTAAAGACAAGAAAATTCCTGCTAAAAATCATAAAATTAAAGTTTTTAATATATTGCCTACTAGTCACTTCTCATTTTTTCTAGGTACCCAACACACTAAAAGGCTATGGAAATACTTTATAACAAAGCTTCTACCATAAGCCTCAAGCTTAGAAAAGTGTTGTGAATAGTATTGTGAAAGGTTTCTTAACAATTATTTTATAAAGAAAATTGAATCCTTGCGATAATATTGCTAGCCTTTAGTATACAACAAGCTTATAATTCTAATTATAGAATATGCTTCCAGGAAAATAGTTTTCTAATACAATAATTTTTTATTCGATTCGAAATTTCCAGGAGATGGTTTGTAAAGACAAGAAAGTTCCTGTTTAAAAATCATAAAATTAAAGTTTTTAATATGTTGCCTACTATTCACTTCTCATTTTTTCTAGGTACCCAACACACTAAAAGGCTATGGAAATACTTTATAACAAAGTTTCTACCATAAGCCTCAAGCTTAGAAAAGTGTTGTGAATAGTATTGTGAAAGGTTTCTTAACAATTATTTTATAAAGAAAATTGAATCCTTGCGATAATATTGCTAGCCTTTAGCATACAACAAGCTTATAATTCTAATTATAGAATATGCTTCCAGCAAAATAGTTTTCTAATCAGGCTTGTGGTATGTTTATTTAAAATGAAAATGTACATTCTAATACAATAATTTTTATTCGATTCGAAATTTCCAGGAGATGGTTTGTAAAGACAAGAAAATTCCTGTTAAAAATCATTAAATTAAGTTTTTAATATATTGCCTACTATTCACTTCTCATTTTTTCTAGGTACCCAACACACTAAAAGGCTATGGAAATACTTTATAACAAAGTTTCTACCATAAGCCTCAAGTTTAGAAAAGTGTTGTGAATAGTATTGTGAAAAGTTTCTTAACAATTATTTTATAAAGAAAATTGAATCCTTGCGATAATATTGCTAGCCTTTAGTATACAACAAGCTTATAATTCTAATTATAGAATATGCTTCCAGGAAAATAGTTTTCTAATACAATAATTTTTTATTCGATTCGAAATTTCCAGGAGATGGTTTGTAAAGACAAGAAAATTCCTGTTTAAAAATTATAAAATTAAAGTTTTTAATATATTGCCTACTATTCACTTCTCATTTTTTCTAGGTACCCAACACACTGAAAGGCTATGGAAATACTTTATAACAAAGTTTCTACCATAAGCCTCAAGCTTAGAAAAGTGTTGTGAATAGTATTGTGAAAAGTTTCTTAACAATTATTTTATAAAGAAAATTGAATCCTTGCGATAATATTGCTAGCCTTTAGCATACAACAAGCTTATAATTCTAATTATAGAATATGCTTCCAGGAAAATAGTTTTCTAATCAGGCTTGTGGTATGTTTATTTAAAATGAAAATGTACATTCTAATACATTAATTTTTATTCGATTCGATATTTCCAGGAGATGGTTTGTAAAGACAAGAAAATTCCTGCTAAAAATCATAAAATTAAAGTTTTTAATATATTGCCTACTATTCACTTCTCATTTTTTCTAGGTACTCAACACACTAAAAGGCTATGGAAATACTTTATAACAAAGTTTCTACCATAAGCCTCAAGCTTAGAAAAGTGTTGTGAATAGTATTGTGAAAAGTTTCTTAACAATTATTTTATAAAGAAAATTGAATCCTTGCGATAATATTGCTAGCCTTAAGTATACAACAAGCTTATAATTCTAATTATAGAATATGCTTCCAGGAAAATAGTTTTCTAATACAATAATTTTTATTCGATTCGAAATTTCCAGGAGATGGTTTGTAAAGACAAGAAAATTCCTGCTAAAAATCATAAAATTAAAGTTTTTAATATATTGCCTACTATTCACTTCTCATTTTTTCTAGGTACCCAACACACTAAAAAGCTATGGAAATACTTTATAACAAAGTTTCTACCATAAGCCTCAAGCTTAGAAAAGTGTTGTGAATAGTATTGTGAAAAGTTTCTTAACAATTATTTTATAAAGAAAATTGAATCCTTGCGATAATATTGCTAGCCTTTAGTATACAACAAGCTTATAATTCTAATTATAGAATATGCTTCCAGGAAAATAGTTTTCTAATACAATAATTTTTTATTCGATTCGAAATTTCCAGGAGATGGTTTGTAAAGACAAGAAAGTTCCTGTTTAAAAATCATAAAATTAAAGTTTTTAATATGTTGCCTACTATTCACTTCTCATTTTTTCTAGGTACCCAACACACTAAAAGGCTATGGAAATACTTTATAACAAAGTTTCTACCATAAGCCTCAAGCTTAGAAAAGTGTTGTGAATAGTATTGTGAAAGGTTTCTTAACAATTATTTTATAAAGAAAATTGAATCCTTGCGATAATATTGCTAGCCTTTAGCATACAACAAGCTTATAATTCTAATTATAGAATATGCTTCCAGCAAAATAGTTTTCTAATCAGGCTTGTGGTATGTTTATTTAAAATGAAAATGTACATTCTAATACAATAATTTTTATTCGATTCGAAATTTCCAGGAGATGGTTTGTAAAGACAAGAAAATTCCTGTTAAAAATCATTAAATTAAGTTTTTAATATATTGCCTACTATTCACTTCTCATTTTTTCTAGGTACCCAACACACTAAAAGGCTATGGAAATACTTTATAACAAAGTTTCTACCATAAGCCTCAAGTTTAGAAAAGTGTTGTGAATAGTATTGTGAAAAGTTTCTTAACAATTATTTTATAAAGAAAATTGAATCCTTGCGATAATATTGCTAGCCTTTAGTATACAACAAGCTTATAATTCTAATTATAGAATATGCTTCCAGGAAAATAGTTTTCTAATACAATAATTTTTTATTCGATTCGAAATTTCCAGGAGATGGTTTGTAAAGACAAGAAAATTCCTGTTTAAAAATTATAAAATTAAAGTTTTTAATATATTGCCTACTATTCACTTCTCATTTTTTCTAGGTACCCAACACACTGAAAGGCTATGGAAATACTTTATAACAAAGTTTCTACCATAAGCCTCAAGCTTAGAAAAGTGTTGTGAATAGTATTGTAAAAGGTTTCTTAACAATTATTTTATAAAGAAAATTGAATCCTTGCGATAATATTGCTAGCCTTTAGTATACAACAAGCTTATAATTCTAATTATAGAATATGCTTCCAGGAAAATAGTTTTCTAATCAGGCTTGTGGTATGTTTATTTAAAATGAAAATGTACATTCTAATACAATAATTTTTATTCGATTCGAAATTTCCAGGAGATGGTTTGTAAAGACAAGAAAATTCCTGCTAAAAATCATAAAATTAAAGTTTTTAATATATTGCCTACTATTCACTTCTCATTTTTTCTAGGTACCCAACACACTGAAAGGCTATGGAAATACTTTATAACAAAGTTTCTACCATAAGCCTCAAGCTTAGAAAAGTGTTGTGAATAGTATTGTGAAAAGTTTCTTAACAATTATTTTATAAAGAAAATTGAATCCTTGCGATAATATTGCTAGCCTTTAGCATACAACAAGCTTATAATTCTAATTATAGAATATGCTTCCAGGAAAATAGTTTTCTAATCAGGCTTGTGGTATGTTTATTTAAAATGAAAATGTACATTCTAATACATTAATTTTTATTCGATTCGATATTTCCAGGAGATGGTTTGTAAAGACAAGAAAATTCCTGCTAAAAATCATAAAATTAAAGTTTTTAATATATTGCCTACTATTCACTTCTCATTTTTTCTAGGTACTCAACACACTAAAAGGCTATGGAAATACTTTATAACAAAGTTTCTACCATAAGCCTCAAGCTTAGAAAAGTGTTGTGAATAGTATTGTGAAAAGTTTCTTAACAATTATTTTATAAAGAAAATTGAATCCTTGCGATAATATTGCTAGCCTTAAGTATACAACAAGCTTATAATTCTAATTATAGAATATGCTTCCAGGAAAATAGTTTTCTAATACAATAATTTTTATTCGATTCGAAATTTCCAGGAGATGGTTTGTAAAGACAAGAAAATTCCTGCTAAAAATCATAAAATTAAAGTTTTTAATATATTGCCTACTATTCACTTCTCATTTTTTCTAGGTACCCAACACACTAAAAGGCTATGGAAATACTTTATAACAAAGTTTCTACCATAAGCCTCAAGCTTAGAAAAGTGTTGTGAATAGTATTGTGAAAAGTTTCTTAACAATTATTTTATAAAGAAAATTGAATCCTTGCGATAATATTGCTAGCCTTTAGTATACAACAAGCTTATAATTCTAATTATAGAATATGCTTCCAGGAAAATAGTTTTCTAATACAATAATTTTTTATTCGATTCGAAATTTCCAGGAGATGGTTTGTAAAGACAAGAAAGTTCCTGTTTAAAAATCATAAAATTAAAGTTTTTAATATGTTGCCTACTATTCACTTCTCATTTTTTCTAGGTACCCAACACACTAAAAGGCTATGGAAATACTTTATAACAAAGTTTCTACCATAAGCCTCAAGCTTAGAAAAGTGTTGTGAATAGTATTGTGAAAGGTTTCTTAACAATTATTTTATAAAGAAAATTGAATCCTTGCGATAATATTGCTAGCCTTTAGCATACAACAAGCTTATAATTCTAATTATAGAATATGCTTCCAGCAAAATAGTTTTCTAATCAGGCTTGTGGTATGTTTATTTAAAATGAAAATGTACATTCTAATACAATAATTTTTATTCGATTCGAAATTTCCAGGAGATGGTTTGTAAAGACAAGAAAATTCCTGTTAAAAATCATTAAATTAAGTTTTTAATATATTGCCTACTATTCACTTCTCATTTTTTCTAGGTACCCAACACACTAAAAGGCTATGGAAATACTTTATAACAAAGTTTCTACCATAAGCCTCAAGTTTAGAAAAGTGTTGTGAATAGTATTGTGAAAAGTTTCTTAACAATTATTTTATAAAGAAAATTGAATCCTTGCGATAATATTGCTAGCCTTTAGTATACAACAAGCTTATAATTCTAATTATAGAATATGCTTCCAGGAAAATAGTTTTCTAATACAATAATTTTTTATTCGATTCGAAATTTCCAGGAGATGGTTTGTAAAGACAAGAAAATTCCTGTTTAAAAATTATAAAATTAAAGTTTTTAATATATTGCCTACTATTCACTTCTCATTTTTTCTAGGTACCCAACACACTGAAAGGCTATGGAAATACTTTATAACAAAGTTTCTACCATAAGCCTCAAGCTTAGAAAAGTGTTGTGAATAGTATTGTGAAAAGTTTCTTAACAATTATTTTATAAAGAAAATTGAATCCTTGCGATAATATTGCTAGCCTTTAGTATACAACAAGCTTATAATTCTAATTATAGAATATGCTTCCAGGAAAATAGTTTTCTAATACAATAATTTTTTATTCGATTCGAAATTTCCAGGAGATGGTTTGTAAAGACAAGAAAATTCCTGCTAAAAATCATAAAATTAAAGTTTTTAATATATTGCCTACTATTCACTTCTCATTTTTTCTAGGTACCCAACACACTAAAAGGCTATGGAAATACTTTATAACAAAGTTTCTACCATAAGCCTCAAGCTTAGAAAAGTGTTGTGAATAGTATTGTGAAAAGTTTCTTAACAATTATTTTATAAAGAAAATTGAATCCTTGCAATAATATTGCTAGCCTTTAGTATACAACAAGTTTATAATTCTAATTATAGAATATGCTTCCAGGAAAATAGTTTTCTAATCAGGCTTGTGGTATGTTTATTTAAAATGAAAATGTACATTCTAATACAATAATTTTTATTCGATTCGAAATTTCCAGGAGATGGTTTGTAAAGACAAGAAAATTCCTGTTTAAAAATTATAAAATTAAAGTTTTTAATATATTGCCTACTATTCACTTCTCATTTTTTCTAGGTACCCAACACACTGAAAGGCTATGGAAATACTTTATAACAAAGTTTCTACCATAAGCCTCAAGCTTAGAAAAGTGTTGTGAATAGTATTGTAAAAGGTTTCTTAACAATTATTTTATAAAGAAAATTGAATCCTTGCGATAATATTGCTAGCCTTTAGTATACAACAAGCTTATAATTCTAATTATAGAATATGCTTCCAGGAAAATAGTTTTCTAATCAGGCTTGTGGTATGTTTATTTAAAATGAAAATGTACATTCTAATACAATAATTTTTATTCGATTCGAAATTTCCAGGAGATGGTTTGTAAAGACAAGAAAATTCCTGCTAAAAATCATAAAATTAAAGTTTTTAATATATTGCCTACTATTCACTTCTCATTTTTTCTAGGTACCCAACACACTAAAAGGCTATGGAAATACTTTATAACAAAGTTTCTACCATAAGCCTCAAGCTTAGAAAAGTGTTGTGAATAGTATTGTGAAAAGTTTCTTAACAATTATTTTATAAAGAAAATTGAATCCTTGCGATAATATTGCTAGCCTTTAGTATACAACAAGCTTATAATTCTAATTATAGAATATGTTTCCAGGAAAATAGTTTTCTAATACAATAATTTTTTATTCGATTCGAAATTTCCAGGAGATGGTTTGTAAAGACAAGAAAGTTCCTGTTTAAAAATTATAAAATTAAAATTTTTAATATGTTGCCTACTATTCACTTCTCATTTTTTCTAGGTACCCAACACACTAAAAGGCTATGGAAATACTTTATAACAAAGTTTCTACCATAAGCCTCAAGCTTAGAAAAGTGTTGTGAATAGTATTGTGAAAAGTTTCTTAACAATTATTTTATAAAGAAAATTGAATCCTTGCGATAATATTGCTAGCCTTTAGCATACAACAAGCTTATAATTCTAATTATAGAATATGCTTCCAGGAAAATAGTTTTCTAATCAGGCTTGTGGTATGTTTATTTAAAATGAAAATGTACATTCTAATACAATAATTTTTATTCGATTCGAAATTTCCAGGAGATGGTTTGTAAAGACAAGAAAATTCCTGCTAAAAATCATAAAATTAAAGTTTTTAATAAATTGCCTACTATTCACTTCTCATTTTTTCTAGGTACCCAACACACTAAAAGGCTATGGAAATACTTTATAACAAAGTTTCTACCATAAGCCTCAAGCTTAGAAAAGTGTTGTGAATAGTATTGTGAAAAGTTTCTTAACAATTATTTTATAAAGAAAATTGAATCCTTGCGATAATATTGCTAGCCTTTAGTATACAACAAGCTTATAATTCTAATTATAGAATATGCTTCCAGGAAAATAGTTTTCTAATACAATAATTTTTTATTCGATTCGAAATTTCCAGGAGATGGTTTGTAAAGACAAGAAAGTTCCTGTTTAAAAATTATAAAATTAAAATGTTTAATATGTTGCCTACTATTCACTTCTCATTTTTTCTAGGTACCCAACACACTAAAAGGATATGGAAATACTTTATAACAAAGCTTCTACCATAAGCCTCAAGCTTAGAAAAGTGTTGTGAATAGTATTGTGAAAGGTTTCTTAACAATTATTTTATAAAGAAAATTGAATCCTTGCGATAATATTGCTAGCCTTTAGCATACAACAAGCTTATAATTCTAATTATAGAATATGCTTCCAGGAAAATAGTTTTCTAATCAGGCTTGTGGTATGTTTATTTAAAATGAAAATGTACATTCTAATACAATAATTTTTATTCGATTCGAAATTTCCAGGAGATGGTTTGTAAAGACAAGAAAATTCCTGTTAAAAATCATAAAATTAAAGTTTTTAATATATTGCCTACTATTCACTTCTCATTTTTTCTAGGTACCCAACACACTAAAAGGCTATGGAAATACTTTATAACAAAGTTTCTACCATAAGCCTCAAGCTTAGAAAAGTGTTGTGAATAGTATTGTGAAAAGTTTCTTAACAATTATTTTATAAAGAAAATTGAATCCTTGCGATAATATTGCTAGCCTTTAGTATACAACAAGCTTATAATTCTAATTATAGAATATGCTTCCAGGAAAATAGTTTTCTAATCAGGCTTGTGGTATGTTTATTTAAAATGAAAATGTATATTCTAATACAATAATTACACATTATTAAATATAAATTTAGGTAGACACACTACTGAACCTTAAGGCACTCTACTTATTAAATAAGACAAAAAATTACGACTTTAACAAATAATATAAAATTCACGCGTTCAAAATAACTAGACATCATAAACAACAATTTTTTTATTCGATTCGAAATTTCCAGGAGATGGTTTGTAAAGACAAGAAAGTTCCTGTTTAAAAATTATAAAATTAAAATTTTTAATATGTTGCCTACTATTCACTTCTCATTTTTTCTAGGTACCCAACACACTAAAAGGCTATGGAAATACTTTATAACAAAGTTTCTACCATAAGCCTCAAGCTTAGAAAAGTGTTGTGAATAGTATTGTGAAAGGTTTCTTAACAATTATTTTATAAAGAAAATTGAATCCTTGCGATAATATTGCTAGCCTTAAGTATACAACAAGCTTATAATTCTAATTATAGAATATGCTTCCAGGAAAATAGTTTTCTAATACAATAATTTTTTATTCGATTCGAAATTTCCAGGAGATGGTTTGTAAAGACAAGAAAATTCCTGCTAAAAATCATAAAATTAAAGTTTTTAATATATTGCCTACTATTCACTTCTCATTTTTTCTAGGTACCCAACACACTGAAAGGCTATGGAAATACTTTATAACAAAGTTTCTACCATAAGCCTCAAGCTTAGAAAAGTGTTGTGAATAGTATTGTGAAAAGTTTCTTAACAATTATTTTATAAAGAAAATTGAATCCTTGCGATAATATTGCTAGCCTTTAGCATACAACAAGCTTATAATTCTAATTATAGAATATGCTTCCAGGAAAATAGTTTTCTAATCAGGCTTGTGGTATGTTTATTTAAAATGAAAATGTACATTCTAATACAATAATTTTTATTCGATTCGAAATTTCCAGGAGATGGTTTGTAAAGACAAGAAAATTCCTGTTAAAAATCATAAAATTAAAGTTTTTAATATATTGCCTACTATTCACTTCTCATTTTTTCTAGGTACCCAACACACTAAAAGGCTATGGAAATACTTTATAACAAACACTGTTGCCAACTTTTTTCCAACAAATATCGCTAAAGTAGACAAGAAAATATCTAGAAAAAAGCTAATCTTCAAAAATTTTTGAAAACTTAGCGATAAATAGCTAAAAACAAATTTATTTTTAGAATGTTTTAAAAGTTTTACGGTAACTTGTTAACTTCTTTAATAAAGCTCATCAGCACTAGTAATTTTACACAACAACTTTAAGCCTTTTTGCATTAGTAAAAGTAGCACCCACAAGCCTTCTGATTTTTGTATGACGAGTTCACTGTTTGGAGTACTACATTTTTGCTCACAAAAGCCCTTTTTTGAACTGTTGTGGCGCTATTCAATCACCTTTTTTCCATAGTTTTCTTCATATATGTACGTTCACTGTTTCTAAACAAGCTCACATTTTAAGCGAATTATGATGCACAAAAAACCGCTAAAATTCCCGCTAATAGCTAAATCATATTTTTCCCGCAAAATGTTCTTAAAAATCGCTAGATTTGACGAGAAAATAGCTGTATTGGCAACAGTGATCCCGTTATTTGCATGAAAGTCAGCGATGCCAACTATTTATAACACAAACGCGCTATTCCCCTTCACAAAACGCGCTAGAACGCGCTAACTTACAGCATTATCAGCAATTTATAGTCAAAACGCGCTATTTTCCTACGCGCTAAATTAAATTTTAATAAAGGTTGATGTATGTATTAACTAGTAAAGACAATTAATTTTTTTTTAGTAACTCTTTTTCAGATTTTGCTTTGAAATTATATCCTAAATAACTAAAATCATTTAATAAAGAATCAGACTCTTCCAAATATTCAAATTCTTATGCCCTTATGCAAAAACGATTGTTAAAGCATGCTTTAAAACCGGTTTTGCCATACAAAATTCGTTTGTTAAACCAACTTTAAGCCTAATCGTTTTTGCATAAGGGGTTACTTTTTATTTTAATTTTATTTGTCAAACTTTGTAACAACTTACCTATATATAAATTGTCGAATAGTGTTGCGATTCAAATGCTTTTTGAAGTTCCAAAAGAATAGATGCTTAATAATTTATATATGTAAATTTTTTGGGTCACGACTACGAGTACATATTTTTAGCTGTGAAATTGCAAAATATTTCTCATTTACAGTATTAAAACGTGTTTTTAATTCTAACCATAGTCAAGGGAATTTTATTTGCAACATCTGAATCATTAACGAATTTAAACAAAAATTTAAATTTTGGATATTAGCAAATTGTTTAATTTATACAAAAAGTAAAAAGATATTGAACTGAAATGATATTTTTGACTTTAATCAAAACGCGCTAATTTAGCGCTTTTTTTATTAAACGCGCTAAGACGAAAAAAAGCGCGTTTGCCATAGTTAAAACGCGCTAAAACTAGCGCGAAAGGCGCTAAATTGGCATCGCTGATGAAAGTACTTACATACATATATATTTTATGAATTTTAAAAATTTACTTTTATGACTAATTTAAAAAAGTTTGTTTGTTGGTTTCGGTTAAGCACGTCTAGATGCATATCGTTGCTGCCTAGGCAACTATCAGTAAATTCTAACCAATTTTGACGAGCTTTAAATTAAACTATTTTTGTGTGCCAAGAACTGACATACGCAAGATTAAGATGAGTGGCAACTCTGTTACTAGTGCACACGTGTGTGATGACATTAGGAATTTGATTTGTTTTCATTTTGCGAAAGGTTTTCAACAACAATTATAACTTTACAATGGGTAAAAAGGATAAAAACAAGAAAAAAGGTAAAGGAGCTGAGAAGACGACAATGAAGACTGATAAAAAGTTGGCATCTAAACATAAGAAAATGTTGGAAAAGTTGGGAGAGGTAAATCATCTAATATTTTTAGTAATGAAGTATAATTACATTAGTTTTTATATGTATATATGTAGGCAGACATTGCTGAAGTTGTTGCTAAGTTAGAAGCCGAGGATGCGAGACAACAAACTATAACAGAAGTAATATGTGCCGTGCCTCCTACCCCAAGGTCCAATTTCACTTTCATAACTCATCCGGAAAAAGAGGAATTAATCCTTTTTGGTGGTGAATTTTTCAATGGTCAACGTATTTGCGTCTACAATGATCTATTCTTTTACAATATAAACAAAAATGAATGGAAACAGGTTAAATCTCCTGGTGGTCCAGCACCAAGGAGTGGCCATCAGATGGTTACAGTTGGCACAGATGGTGGACAACTATGGGTAATATTTTAATTTGTTAAATTGATAACAACCTTAAATCAAATTTCTAGTTATTTGGCGGAGAACATGCAAGTCCTTCTCAAATGCAATTCTACCACTACAAAGATTTATGGATGATGAGCTTAAAAACGCGTAAATGGGATAAAGTAAATGCACCTAATGGTCCTTCCGCACGTAGTGGGCATCGTATGGTAGTTTCAAAAAAGAAATTATTTGTATTTGGCGGCTTTCATGACAACAACCAATCGTATCGTTATTTCAATGATATGCATATATTTTCTTTGGAAACTTATGCCTGGTTAAAGGTAGAAATTAGTGCACCAATCTTACCTCCACCAAGATCAGGTTGCTGTATAGCGGCTAACCCTGAAGGGAAAATAGTCATATGGGGAGGTTACTCAAAATCTCAGCTTAAAAGAAACGTTGATCGTGGTATAACACATACAGATATGTACGCCTTTATTCCGGACAGTAAGTCGAAATTAAAATTTAATTCTTTTAATCTGTTTTTAAAAAATTTTAATATTTCAGAAAACTCTCCCGACTTAATAAAATTTAAATGTGTCACTGTAAGAACTGGTGGTTATAAGCCTTTACCACGTAGCAGTGTTGGCTGTTGCACTGCACCGAATGGCAAAGCTTATTGTTTTGGTGGCGTAATGGACATTGACGAAAATGAAGAAGACGTTAAGGGCCTGTTTGGTGATGAATTATTAGCACTTGACTTGTCGGCTTTAACCTGGCGACTAATAGAAATAAGCAAAAAAATTAAATCTGATAGGGAAAATCGACATGATTCTGTAGCAGATTTAGAAATGACGGGCAATGCTTCAAAACCTGAAAATATCGTTAAGACAGCTGGAATCTTTACCATTTCTGTTGCAGGCACCAGTAGCTGCACTGATTTATTGCCCAAAGTACCAAGTTTATTCCCAAATAGAAGACCCAAAAATGTGCCATCTCCCAGAATGAATTCAGGCATCTGTGTTTGTAAGGGAACTTTGTACATTTATGGTGGTTTATGTGAAGAAGATAATAAACAGTGTACGTTCAATGATTTTTATGCACTCGATTTACATAAACTTGAGGAATGGAGGGTGATTATACCAAATGATACAAATGCGCATGATTGGATTGATAGTGATAGCAGTAATTCAGACGAAAGTGATGAGGATGACGACGACGATGATGATGAGAGCGACTCCGAAATGGATACGGATTGAATAGCATATATTATTCTTTATCACAATTTGAAACTTTATTTAACATTAATGCATTTTTGATAGAATTAATTAAGCTTCAATAATTCAGTCAGAATTCTCCTAGTATCATTAGGAGATGACACTTTGTGCGAAATAGTACGTGGGTCAATAAATATTTCGTAATCATTGCCGCCAGGTTCAGTTTTATCACCAAAAAAATGTATTTCCTTAAATTTATAATTTGATTCAATGTAACGCAAAGAGTACGTCTTATCCCAACCATTAGGAAAGACGTCAAAACTTATTTGGCCGCCGATACTATAAGTCAAATCCACCTCCGAAAATTCTATTTTCAGTGCCTCTATCATTTTACTGCGCACTTGATGTTCCTTGTCATAAGCGGCGAAAGAATTTCGTTCTTCCCGAGAACACTGTCTGCCCACTGGGCAAACATTCATCATTCCATTACGAAACTCCAAAAAAGTTCCCCTCTTGAACGGTAGTTTTAAATCGGACAAATAACGAAGCACATAATTTATGAAACATTGTATGGTGTCTTCACCTAAATGCTGAATAATATTTTGTTTTCCCATTTCCTTTCCCTTTTCAATTTGAACTAATCCATTTTCGGGAAAGATGAAATCAAAGTGCTCCAAAATTTTGTGTCCATTCAGTTGTTCGAACATTTTATCCAAATCTGATCCACCAACAATCCCAACAGTTGCGCGAGGTTTTACTTGATTATAGAAAAATTCCTCAAACTCTGGATCCACAGTAGACCGAGGTGCAGTCAAAGTGCCGTCCACATCAAAAAGTAACAAGATTTCATTCCTCTTCAAATTTGACATTATTTTTGTTTAAAACAAGGAGAATTTTGAAATATTTAATTAAAGGTATTAACTAGCTTAAATTTAATCAAAAACAACTCCCTCATTCAAAATACCACGTAAACAACCACAATATCATGATTGTTAGGATTTTCACATAAGGCACATTCAACACTACAAAAACACGTTTTATTGCCACATTACACCTGATATATTTTTATCATGACAAATGTCAAATTCCATATAGAAAAAAGAGCTAACAAAAAACGAAAGTTTTTCAACATAAAAATTGACTCGTTATGATAAAAATATATCAGATGTCGACGTAGGGTTATGTACACACAAAATGCTATTATTTTTCCCTATTAAGTTTGAGAGTTTGAAGTCAGGTGTGCTAAATAGTGCACATATTTTATTAGTGGCTACATAGCGTAAAATATAGTATTTTTCTTCCAATAAATCCTGGTGTTCCCATTGGTCTTCCATACACGACTAATTTCTAAGCCGCACAATTTTTCGTCAGGTGGTTACGTTTTTGCCGTAAAGTATATTAAAAATACATTATATTTGCAGCAAACCAGAAACCAACCTACGATATGATTGTTATTTTTGTCTAATTAATGAAAAACTCGTGCCGATTTTCGAAATTAAGATGCCGATGTTTTTTCAAAAAAGTGCTGATTTTTCAGCAGAATCTTCTGGCAACCCTGCTTGTATACTCAGGGCTGCCGTTTTTGGTTATTTCTAACCATGATACAATAATATAAAGGTACAACCGTTCTCTCGTTTCGTCGCCATATTAACCTTCTGACGTTTGTGCCGACAATTTTTTACTCTCAAAATTAATGCTACCTTATTAATTTATGAAATCCGAGTTTTTGATTAATTTTTTGACGTTCTTTTTTATTTATTGAAAAATATTGAAGAATATGTATTTAAATTATATTTATAAAAAAAAATTACATCAGCATAAACAATTCAAGGGAAATTACAAACGGAAAAGCCTCTGAATTAAGGGTGGGACTTTCTGTTCGTACTACTCTGGCTTATTGCTTTACATCAGGTTCGTCCAAGTCATATGCACAATGTGCAAACTTTTTTAAAAGAGCTATTGAGCTTTCACACCGACGAGAGCACAATTGCCAATCAGATCTCGGCGAGAACAATGCCTCCTCTTAATTTGCAAGGAAACAACAGCACACTTAACAGCTTTCAAAGCTGTTTTCCTCAAATACAATCATCAGAGTATGCCTGCTTAGAGCCTAAAATTATAAGCAAAAGGCCACCGCGGGCACTTCGTTATGCTCTGTTTAAACATACATATGTATGTATATATAAACGAATAAACGTATCATGGGTTCTAAGCACTCATTGGAATGATGAGCAGTTTTGCTAAATGTTAGCCCATGCTCGTCAATGACACGCCTGTGTTAAAATCATGCGTTCTGCACCTAAATTGAACGAATTCATTAGCAACAAATCCCATGCATTAACTATTTCTTTTGCATGTCTTTTTGTGTTCAGATTATTCAGATGTAGCCCATCAAAAAAGCATTAATTCTTACTGTAAGCTGCAATAAATTTGCACACGAAGTGTATGTAAATGTGTATTATATGCATAAAACACGCTCATCCATTCTACGTCATATTATACACATGTATATTTCGTTATCCACGTATCCAATTAATACAACATTTAAAAAAATGTGTATTAAACCATAATTTCTAAACTTAAAATTACACATTTCCAAAAACATTCCTAAAAAAAAGTTCCCCGTAATTTCGTGTGGCAACGTTTTCCTCTCTCTTTACAAAAAAACAGCAATCAAACAATTTTGGTAAAAGTCAAAATTAATTTTATACGTCAAATGTGGTTGTACCTTTATATTATTGTATCATGTTTCTAACCAAAAGTTGTTACTTTTTTCTTTAATGTGGCGATGTGAATATTTTTCTTATTTTGGTTATTTTTTTGCCAAAATAATGATACACATGTACATATTTTTTATGTTATACTTTTTAAGCTTTATGCTCTTCAATTTTTAGTATTGCTACCAATTTCTCTTTGTTTTTTCGTACTCTCAACACTAAGAGTGTATACAAACGTCAGAAAGTCAGGAAGAAAAAAGTCTTAATGTAAATGTGCTTGACTTTTCGTAGGGGGTTCAAAAGAAAATTGTCGAAAGAAGGCAGGCTAAAAAGGCATAATGTGAATAGGCACTTACAATACTTTTACAACACTGTCAACAGCTTTTAATTTTACTAAATGATCGCAACTCTGTATTACAGAAATGACATGTCTTTTGTAATGGCGGCAACATTCAATTAAAAGATTTTACAAAGTAAATTTATATAAAGAATATGTACGTAAGTTGTTTGTGTAAAAATACTGTTCGGCTGTCAAATACAAAAACTACACGTGTGAAGAAAAACAAAATTCAAAAATAAAACGGAAAACTAAAAGAGAAAAAATTAATCAGCTGCCGACTGGCATATACCTTACAAATGAGCATTGAACTATTGCTTGCAAGTCAGCTTCATGTACCTTGATTTCTTGTTGTAGTGCGGCACAAAGTGTATACATTTTAAATGTTATTTAATAAAAATACTACATATTGAAATTTGGTTATTTTTTTCTCATTTGGTAACTTTAAAAGCGAATTTTGGTTGTAAAATTTTTTGGTTGTGGCAGCACTGCTCATATTCGAATGTTTTTAATTTTTTATTAAATTGGGCGTGCCTAAGATTATTTGTGTTTATGATAAAAATTTAATTTAAAATTTGTTAAATAAATGCAAAAATGTGTAAAAACTTGTCCATTATAGTGTTACTAACAGTTTTTGCTTTGCAAACAGAAGGTATATTAAAAAATAATTTAAGTTTTGTGCTTGGTGGAAGGTATATGTGTGTGGTATTGTAAATTAAAACTTATTTTGAAAAACACACCATTTTGTGTACTCCGAATTAGTATATTAAACATGAAATAATAATATGTATATTACAAGTGATACAAAAGGTGTCAAAGAAAAGTTTAAAAATAAAAGTAGTATAATACAGTGTATCTTACATTCCAAACCATAACCAAACTTTGGACTTTTACCATGGCTTGTCTACCAATGTAAAGTTCATATTTAAAATTAGGAAAGCTAAATTTGCAGCCATTAATAGTTTTTAACAAAATAATAGAGCCGACTAGTTAACTGTTGTAAGAAGCCTTTCGGGAATAAACTACACACATACATATGCATGTGTAAAATTTTAGTGAATAATGAAATGAGTATACAAACGATTTTCCTTTTTAGCCAAGTATGAATTCAGTAAACAAAAAGTTACTGATATCGTATGGTGTACAAAAAATCAAGAAGAACAATACAAATGCCAAAATTTAACTGCAGCCATTGTAAGAGATCGTGCATTATTTGATGATGCGATATTAAACCTTAATTGTTTTATGGCATATAGTGCAGACGAATGCATTCATCATATCGACAGAGAACATGCTCACATAACAAGTCTTGATGCTGGTAATGTTTTCACAGCTGGTCGTTATAACTCTCTAGTGCCATTGATGCAAGAAAAGTTTGAGGGTGGTTTTACAAACTACCATGCTGTAGCAGTAATTAAAGCAGGCACACTCCCTGAAGTAACAAGTATTCGAGACCTTAGGCAAAAGAAAGCATGCTTTCCATGGGTAGGAAGTTTGGCCGGCTGGATTGTTCCTATATACACGGTATTTTACTTTGTTATGCATATTCATTCATATGGTAATAATATCAAAACTGCAATGGTTTTTATAGCTTCAACGTGAAGGTGGAATGGAAGTTGTTGACTGCAACAACCAAGTGAAAACGGCAGCTAATTATTTCAATAATTCGTGTGCTGTTTATTCTTTGATAGACAAATACAATCCAATTGGGGACAACTCTGACAAGTAAGTATTACGTACAGTAAGTGTCATTAATATTCGGTTTTCAGACTCACATTCAATAAAATGTTTACCAAACAATGGCAACCATTTAAACTGAAAAATTTCTTTCATTATTTTATTTAGCAATTGATTACAAATATGAATTTATAAAAAATAATCGAAAAAATTATATCAGTAGGTAAAAACTGACAGATTATTTGACGTACTTCAAAAAATGTCGCGTCATTAATATTCGGTTTTTTGTTGAGTAACGAATTAGTCCTTTTAAGGATATTTATCTCATCAGAGGACTTCAATTAAAAAATTTTACATATATTGAAGAAAAAAAATTTACGATATTTTTTTCTGAATATCAGTTTAGTTTTCCTCCCTGTTGTACCTAAATTTCAGAATGTGTCACAGACTTTGCGGGATGAATTTGTCACTCAAACTTTGATTAGGAATAACATCTACCAATTCGTGGGTAAGATGAACTATTTTGAAACAATTACATGCAGGCTATACCCGAATGGGGGTGTTTTATGACAAGTGAATAATAGTGAAATGTGTTAAAAATAGTGAAATGTGTTAAAAATAGCTCGTTTCATTTGATAATGTTTATAAATTTCTCTTAATATATTCAAATACTGTCTGCAGTTGACATTTAATAGCAAAAACTCTTAATACTTTACTTTACTTGCTCCCATCAGATACAACAATAATGTAGAATCCTGATTTAAAGGATAATAATTACTATGTAATGCATTTGTTTGGCATTGCTTTAAAAATATTTGTTTTTTTTACCCGAATGTTTCACATTACACTATTATTTCAATTTTAATTATAAGCGAATGTGATCCTGTAGCAAAAACTGAACAAGGATCTAAGACTAGAGAATCTAAAGCTAACAAGGTGTTGTATGGAAGGATGTAAACTCGAAAATTGGATATTTTTTTTAGCAAATATATATTTTAGAAAGTATTTAATATATTTAGGAAGATTTAGAAAGGTTATCCTACCAAACGAGATATTTTTAACACATTTCACTATTACGAAGGATATGACCCTTGTCATAAAACACCCCCATTCGGGTATAGCCTGCATGTAATTGTTTCAAAATAGTTCATCTTACCCATGAATTGGTAGATATTAATCTTAATCAAAGTTTGAGTGACAAATTCATCCCGCAAAGTCTGTGACACATTCTGAAATTTAGGTACAACAGGGAGGAAAACTAAACTGATATTCGGAAAAAATATGGTACAGTTTTTTCTTCAATATGTGTCAAATTTTTTAATTGAAGTCCTCTGATGAGATAAATATCCTTAAAATGACTAATTCTAATCAAAACGGTTCAAACTCCCTTGATTTTTTCGTTACTCAACAAAAAACCGAATATTAATGACGCGACATTTTTTGAAGTACGTGAAGTAATCTGTCAGTTTTTACCTACTGATATAATTTTTTCGATTATTTTTTATAAATTCATATTTGTACTCAATTGCTAAATAAAATAATGAAAGAAATTTTTCAGTTTAAATGGTTGCCATTGTTTGGTAAACTTTTTATTGAATGTGAGTCTGAAAACCGAATATTAATGACACTAACTGTATATGTATATTCTGGATTATACATATGTATGTACATATACCTACATATGTAAATTATATGTGATAACTTCCACAAAATGCAAAATCAATAATTGCTTATCTATTGTTTTAAATTGAGTATAAATGAACATTTTTGTTACATAACGTATTAAAATTTTAGATTATGTACTCTATGTACAGGTAAAATACCAGGTGGTCGTTGTTCGGCCTCAGATCCTTATTATGGCTATGATGGCGCTTTTCGCTGTTTGCTAGAAGCGGGCGATGTAGCATTTTTACGTGATTCAACAGTATTGGAAATGCTGCAAAGTGCTGAATTTAGTAAGTTTATTATTGCTAGAAATTAAATATTTATTCGCGTTAAACTATTTTTAAATCAGAAAATATTTCTCCTGACCGTTTCGAACTTTTGTGCACCGATGGTCGTCGTGCTCTCATAACCGAATACCGCCAGTGTAATTGGGGTCTTATACCTTCAGATGCAATTGTAACATCTTCCGCTAGAAATGTTATGGAACGTAAAAAATATCAAAAGTTTTTAATGAAAATTGTGGAATTGTATTCAGATGGCTTAAAGGACGATCCTCAAGATCAAAATTTAAATAGAAATAATAACAATTACAGGAATAACAACGAGAATAATTTTAATGATGTTCGTAACCCCTTCAATAATAACGTCTATAGCAAATATAATAATGATCGGTTTGGTAACAATGGTTATCGCAATGACCGTTTAGATAGCAGCTTTACAACAGAACGCTCCTATAATGAAAACGGTTTAAATGATACAGTACAATATGAAAAATTCCGTATTTTTGAATCCAATCGTTATGGTAAAGTAAATCTACTATTTCAAGTAAGTTAAAAATGATTTTATTAAATAGGTTATTTCAATTCAAAAGAACAAACGTAAACTTATGAAATATATTTTCCAGGATGCTGCAAAATCGTTATCTGTTATAAACGAAGACGATCAATCATTTAGCAAATATTTACATAATAAAATAGATTATATTTATGGCTTACGCGAATGTCCAGTACCGAGCATGACATTGTGTGTAACTTCAGATCCCGAACTGGAAAAGTGTGTTAAAATGAAGGTAATATTCGGTATATACGCGAAAAATTAATTTTACGTTGGTTGAAATTTCGTTTTAGATTGCTTTGCAAGCACAAATTTTAAAACCTGAGCTTATATGCAAAAAAGTTCATTCTCACATTAATTGTATGCAATGGATACAATCTGGCAAGGCTGATATTGCAGTTTTTGATGCAGGCGATGTCTACACCGGTGGCCTAAATTATAATCTGGTTCCATTTATGTCTGAAGTTTATAATCTGGGTGATCCGGAATATTATGTTGTAGCCGTCGCTAAGGAGGAGGATCCCGATACTGAGTTAACTTATTTAAAAGGAAAATATACTTGTCATACTGGAATAAATACAGCAGCTGGTTGGACCTATCCCATGGCACATCTTATATCAAATGGTTGGATACGGCCATATGGCTGTGACTCTGTAAGAGCAGCTGCAGAATATTTTACCAAATCTTGCATACCAGGTGCTATAAGCAATGAATACAATACAGGAGTTCCTTACGATAGCATGTGCGATCTGTGCCATGGCACTAGTTATCGTTACTGCCGACGAGATGCTTCCGAAGACTACTATGGTCACACTGGCGCCTTCCGCTGCTTAGTAGAAGGTGGTGGTCATGTTGCGTTTATGAAACATACAACGGTTATGGAAAATACAGGTGGTAAGAGGAAAGAATGGTGGGCTCGAAATGCTCTTAATGATGATTTTGAGCTGTTGTGTGCAGACGGCACACGCGCTAAGTTGCGCGATTACGAAAGATGTAATTTGGGGAAAGTTAAAGCCAACGCAATAGTTGCTCGTGGTGGTGTTAATTACAACGAAACAGAAATTAATGCATACCTTAATTTGTTAATGTATGCCCAACAACTTTATGGTCGAAAAAATTTAGATGCTTTCAGTTTTAGCATGTTTTCGTCTCCCATTGGTTTTTATGACCTTATCTTCCAGGATGCCACCAGACAATTAAAAGTGATACCAACTGAGAGTCGTCGTTATGATATTTATTTAGGAAATGATTTTATGCGCGCTAGGCGTATAACCGATTGTCACGCTGGCTCTGGTCGCCTGGCAGTGTCAATTTTAACTTTATCATTTTCCATAATGATTTCATATAACCGATTGTCACGCTGGCTCTGGTCGCCTGGCAGTGTCAATTTGAACTTTATCATTCTCCATAATGATTTCAATTAAATACTAGCGCATGTATATCATATTACAAATTCGAATATATGCATTCCAAAAAAAAAAATAATATTAAGTTTAACTTCATAAACATATCGCGATTAACTAAGTACAAACTCAGATACATATGTATTGAAGCACAACTCAATCAATGTTCTCGATTATAAATACATAATACAAGTATTTCAATAAGTAATAATACATATTTACATTTATCTCGTGTTAATATATGTAGCCATACATATGTATACTTTGTACGAGCTGTATTATATCTTTATTGAAATTTTACTTACATGAAGAATCCGTCCAATTGAACTGTGTATACAATTTTATAATGAATAAATATTTCCAAAAAGTATTTTTTCTTTCTGTATAGCTTTGCAAAACAGCGAAAAAAAGAAAGAAGATAATTCACTGACAGAGAATAAAATCACTAAAATACTACTAACAATTACTTCAAAACTTAATTCCAGGGTGATGTGTTCCCGGATCCAGTACAAGCCTAGATTTTTTATATATTTAATTTAATCAACTTCGACATTCAGGTATGTGATGGCAAACGATCATTTTTAAAACGATTTAAATTTTTTTTTGGTTTTCAAAAACTATTCATTTTTATTATAAAAACTTTTACATACTGTAGGTACACGCAATCCTTACTTGAAATCACACACAAATATTTTATAAAGTTCTGTTTACTTTTTTATTTTTTATTTTTAAGAAGTAACACTCAGGCAGTTAATGCCTACTACTATTACTAGGTGTTACCTTCTTTAGGAAAGGGATAGTGATAGAAGACAGGTGGTGAAGGGTAGAGATAGAGGATAGCTTCATTATTTTACAACTCTGCTTTTTGCACGTTTTTAATAATGCATAGCTCTGGTGTCAATGAGGCGTATTAAATTTTCAAAGCTAATTTTCTGTTACCCAATACCGACGAATAATGGTGTTGTTATTTAAGGACCGTCGGAGACCGGGCTCGAACCCAGGACCTTCGGTTTTGTAGTCAACGTGCTAACTACTTCAGTCAACACCACCCTCACTTTTACTTTGTTTTTATATTGTATTGTTATTATATTAAACACTACTTTTTAGACCCAATTAATTGCGTTAAAGAAACTTGTTTAAAACAAGTATATACTCGTACATACAGTAAATATTTCGTTGTAGCTATGTGCCTTGTATAATCTGTTTAACAAAAAGATAAACATTTGCAGTTGGAATATTTCAAACTCGGAAGTTAATTGATTGAAATAGAGAGCTGTGATGGTGTTATAGCTATATTTTTTTTAAGTCGGAATGATAAAATACTAGTTATATTAGTTTAAGATTTCTTCAATAATTTCTATTTAATCGACGTAATACACATCATTCACCAAAATTCTGTTATACATAAAAAAAACTGTTCTTTCGACGAAATCTTCCATTTATTAAATTTTAGAATTTATAAACTCTTATTGCCGAAACCTTTATTCACTGCATTTTAACTCATATCAAAACTGCATTGAAAATATTATACCTTTTGAAGTTATTATAATAAAGTATGTTAAAAAGTAAGAGTTTTTCGAATATTTTCTACAACTGAATTCCCGGGTTTTCGTACCCGTATGCACTTATCAACTTCTAACTAACTTAAATATCAAATGATTTTAAATTTATACGAGTAAACAGACTTAGAAAAAAGAGACTAAGACCTTTTTTTTGGGGGGTGTTTGAAAAATTTAAAATACAGATTGTTTTTATGCTCGACAATACCTACCAGAAATATAGTCCCAGGTATTTCGATTTCATTAATTTTTGTCACAAATTTTAATTAAAACATTTTTTTCAGAACAAACATTTTGTAATTGAAGAAAGATGGTTAAATTTTTAATTTTATTTCATTGTTAAATTTAAGACTAACAATTTTTTAATTTTAATAGGCTTAAATGTAGTGGTTAAAAATAACTTCTCTACCATCTGAAAATATGCATCGGCTACTATCGAAGGAAGTACATACTCCAATTTTTTGCTGGATATTTAAGTATGTATGCAATCAGAAAATATTTATTTACATATCGAAAATTCCGTGAAAATATTTCAATATGCGTTAGGTTAAGACATAATTCCACCAAAGAGCTTTAAAAGTAGTCTTGTGTAGTTCATGAACGAACTAGTTCAAATGAACGATTCAGTACTTTGAACTATGTGAACTAGTTCAATTGTTTTACGATCACTAGTTCAATTTTTGATCTAGTTCAATTTTTGAACTAAGAACTAAGACACAAAATGAACTAACACAGAGGATATGAACTAAATGTTTTCAACGTTTTGCTTTACTTTTTTACTGTTTGTGTGCTTTGCTTCTATACTCATCCATATGTATGTATGTATGCAAGTATATTTAGGTCTGGGTACGTTCGTAAATGCTGCAAATTTATGCATCAATGCGGCAGTTCTGCCAGGTTTTACTGCGTATGCGTAATTATCTCCTGCACATGCTTTGCAACTGCTCAACATCTGTGCTCCGTTGACATTTTTGAACAAACTGCAAAAAATTTTTAAATTGGCGGGTAATTTTATTTAAGAAAATAGTGATAATTTTCTTTTAAATTATAGTAAGCAAAAAATTTAAAAGAAAATCAAAGCGACAATTTCTTATGAGAACAGCACTGGCCTTAAAAAAAATACAACTAAAATAAAAAAACTCCTTTGAAATAATAAAAAACTACCAAGATATGTGTTTCAAAGTTATTTTCGAGTTTATCAATCTCTTTTTTTGGTAAGATTCGAAACATGTAATTTAAACATCAAAATTCATAGATATATTCAACTTATTGTTCCACTGCAACTTCTTGCATCTGAAAATAATTTACTGCGCCATTTGCACAGATTTGCGGCAGGTATGCCGATTAAATGCATTAAAAAACGTTTGACTCTAAACAGTGCTGCCAAGTTCTGCATTTTTGAACGTTAGATGTTCGTGATGCTGCAGACGTGCACTATAAATGCTTTTACGAACGTACCCTCTTTTTATCGATGGCTACTACCACAAATGCAATAAACAAGAAAACACAAGTAAACACTTAAAAATATTTTAAATTTTAAAATATTTAAAGGTTTTCACACTAAATATGTTTTATCAACTCATTATAAAGCAAATTTATTATTAATTAATTAGTTTTAGTAGTTTTTTAATCACAGAGTCTGTGTTTTAAATTTTTCCAAAGACCACACAAACATACATATGCATGTAGAATTGTAGATGTAAAATCATTGAACTAAAAAGACCTAACTAATTCATTGAACTAAAAAGACCGATTGAACTAAATGAACGAACTAGTTCATTTATAAATAATGAACTAAAATGACCGGTCACTGAAATGAACTAAATGGCACAAGTCTATTTAAAAGTTAGGTTTTGCTGTTCAGTTCAGAGAAAACTATTGCATTTGGGCGTTATTTGGTCTCGCTGTGCACTGTTACAGTGACAGTGGTGCAAAATAATAGCACTACGTGCATGAAAAGAAAGAAAATAAAAAAGGAAAGATAGGAATAAACGTAATATATGCTGATTCTTATAACCACCAACAAGTAAATAACAATTAAAACTATTTTTATTTTCAAAATAATTTGGTATAACTTATTGCTGGAAGCCTACGTCATATTAAAGAACTATCATCGTTTTTAAAAACTCGTACTAGTTGTAACGGCTTTAGTAAGGTTTCAATTATGTGGCAGCACAACATCTTTTCTTATCTTGTGGTATCTTTGAATAATAAACAAAATCATTCCATTTTCCGTCAGCTGGTTTCTACTTTGAGAGTTGGCGTAGAAAGTTGGTGCGTGTTGTGGACGGTGGCAGACACAAGAAGGCTAATAATTACATATACCAAAATCCACTTTCTTTCTTTTGATTATACTTAAAAAAATTTAAATGTCTATTAACTTGAGAACTATTTATGCCTTCGCCCGGGAAATGTATCCCAGGAAATCAAGTGAACGCATACAATATGGTACAGCAGGATTTCGTGGCAAGTAAGTAATATACATATATTGTACATACATACCTATGTATGTACATTCGTATGTGCATATGATAGTATTTGCATATTGTTTGTTGGAAAGTATTGCATTAAAGAGTTAAACAATGAAATTATTCAAGTTTATTGTTATGGTATTTCCATTTAATTAAACTATTGTCAGAAACAGTAAATCGCTTGTCAGAACCTATTAATAGATAACAATATTGACGTTGTTCCATGAAAATAAAAAGAAAATTTCTCTTTTAATAGCATATTTTCTTTACTTTTCATGAAGAAGTATAATGAACTATGATGCATGAGTAATCATCTCAAGAACAAATAAAATTGAACGTGTACAAGTTATTGTTTGAGACAGAAGGCACCGGTATTGGTGCATGCCAAAATAAGTATGTATGTACCTATGTAAAAAAAAAAGTTTTCTTTTAATATGCAAATAATATGATACGACTGGAAATGTTTTTTAACACTTGATACAAGTAAATCAAGTTGTGTGCCAGCACGTCAAAAAATTCACAATTTTAAAGAAATTATTTTTTTAATACATTACTGCATTCCAATCTACATTTGCACAAACACATAAATATGTACATATGTATTTATCTACATATCGTCGGGTGGTTACTGGTTTGCCGCACAGTATATTAAAAATAAAACTATGTCTAGACTAACCAAACCAGAAATTCTATCAGTTTGAACATATTAGCCTCGCTTATTATAAAAGATAACTATGTATGTATGTAGTACATACATAGTGTTTAAATACATACATACATATCGTCGGTTTAGAGTGTAAATCTGCTAACTCACTTCAACCAAATTTTACAGGAGAGACAAAATACTCTAAAGGCCGGGGCACAATGAATCCGTCATGTGTTAAACTTCGCCTTTTTCAACTGACAGCTAAGTTGAAATACATGGTTTCTTATGAGGTCGGTTACATTCGTCAATAAAGTACTCATTGTGCTAACCTTCTCCGTCGTTGCGTTAATGTCAGTTCAAAAAGGCGAAGTTTAACGTATGACGGAATCATTGTGCTCCGGCCTTAAAGACATATTTTCTATACAAAGCTTAAAGCGGGTCCCATGGTAGAGTTATAGCATATATGTAATCCGCATGACCATATTAGCTTATTTTGGGGTAAATTTAGCTTATTTTATTTAGATTTACCTTCAAAATTTTTCATTTAGCTCTTAGCTTTTTTTAAAAACTCATTCTAGATTTTTTTTGTCTGTTTTGCATGTTCTCAAAATATCTGTTTAAAACATAAAAAAGTTATAAAAATTATAATTTGTTAACGTTTAAAAATATAAAATTATTATTATAAAATTATCTTTGAGTTGACTTGAACTTGCATTCAGGGGCATGAATTTGCTTAAAACAAAAATTAGAAATAGATTAACTGTAAATAGCACTAATTCACTTTAGAAAAAGTTTTCGTAATTTAGTACAAATACTTTTACATTTTTGAAGACTGGTTAAGCTTATTTTGCGAAGTTTTTGCTTGGTTTTCTTTAAAACTAAAATATAATAATGAATACATAATTTAATTAAATAATTATTCAATATTTTTTATTTCAAATAATAAAAAAATATTTTTGTGTATGTATACATTTAACGTTATTTTAGTAATAAGAAACTATTGCGAAGTTAAAGAAGTAGAAAAAAGTTTAGCTTTATTTTCTGGCTTGAAATTTAACTTTTTAGCCCTTTTTTAAGCCTGATTTAGCTTAGTTATTTTAAAATCTGGTCACACTGTATGTAATTATAATTCTACCATGGCGAGTGCCAAACACGTCAATATTCATCTTCAATATATTTGTTTGTATGCGTTTGTTTACAAAAAATTGTCACATTCCAGATAGCCAAGAAGTGTTTCATATGCAACTCCAAAACGAATCTTCTGCTGATTATTTGGAGAGTGATATTGTAACATTTCTGTTTAACTCTCTCTTATAAATCTTGCAATGTTTAATCGACGATAGATAAATGTATCTAAAATATGTTTGTTCTTTTTGATGTGTAAACATCTATACGCTAGGGGGAAAAAATCCTTTTCACAATACAATCACAAATTTTGAGTAAGATCCCTCTAGTCAGCCTAGAACCATATGTCTCTATGTCAACACTCTTTTCTCTAGCGACAATTGCACTAGTTGAAATGTCGACAACTTTCGCGAGTAGAGATACGTTAGAGACAACAGTTCTAGTGTATTTCTGGTGACATTATCAATAAACGCGTCAATAGTTTGTTTTTCTCTTTTATTATGCTATGCAATAATGTTACAAACTTACGTACATATGTATGTGGGTATGTATTTAAGTTTGTTGCCCCAACCCTTATAAAACTGTAGACGAGAGTCACTAAAATTTACTAGTGAATCTTTAGTTCAAATGTCTCCATATGGTTGTAAAAGAATAGTGCTAAATTCTACTGGTAGATTTTCAATGACAACCTTATGTTATATGTCAATAGGCAATTGCACAGGCTGCGGTTCACATATTCAGTTGTACTATTGACAATGTCAATAGTAAATCACCACAATTTTACTATTGACAACGAGCTAGGAAATATCGATATTGTAGACTAGAGCCCCTAAAATTTACTAGTGAATCTTTGGTGCCAATGTCTCCATGTGGTACCAAAAGAACTACTTAGTCAGTATTGCTACAGTCTAGTGGTGGATTTTCAATGACAAGCTAATGTTAAATGTCAATAGATAATTACATTGGCAGGGGTACACCTGGTCAGTAATGCTACTGACAATGTCACTAGTAAATCACTACAATTTCACTATTCGCATTTTCTGCAGGGCATCTACATCTTACACACACACTCAAACGTACAATATGGAAAATAACAAGCATACACGTATCAACACTACTTTGTTGACTGTTTGTTAATAACAAGAAGTCTTGACGACATTGCTTGTTAGCACTCATATACACGCACACAAATGCATCTATCGTGCTTTGCTTATAATACGACATCATTTATTATTGGTTTAGTATAATGCAGCCACGAGAATCATTTAAAAAACAAGACGTATTTACATTTCAAGACTATTTACGCAGGTCTATAATGCGTCACCCGTTTTTATACTTTGCACAACAACCACTAGAATTTTCAAGCAAAGTCTAGACGAATCATTATTATCTTCAATGTTGTTTACAAAGCGCGTAATTAAGTTTGGTAACTATATACATACGTGTGTATATGCATTCATCATTAAGTGGTTGTTTACTTTAGGTTTGATCCCGTACTTTTTGGGCAAAGTTCGGTAAAATGAGAACAAGCTATAATTTCTCTCCATAATACAAAAAATGTACAAAAGTACGGGAACGCGAAAAACCAAAAATTTTACCAAAAGCCAAAGCACAAGCAAATACATACTTACACACATACACACGCATGCGTTTACTTACATGCTGTGTCATAACTAGAACGTTTTGTTTCTTAATTTTACATATACATAAACTGATAAAACTTAGTTCACCACTTGTTTATAAACCTTTTTCATACAACTTTTCAATGTTTTCAGTGTTTAGGACAATTTAATTTTACTTTGTTATTGGTTATTTTTCAAACAGCTGATTGTTTTTCGGCTTGCCCAAACTACGTGAGCCAAGATAGCGTCGACGAAATAGCGTCGATTTTGGGAATTAAAAAACCGGGACAAAAATGGGGAAAAATCAAGGGTATTTCTAAAAATATAACAACAGGCTAGCGTCGATTTTGGGAATTCAAGGGGGAAACAAAACAAAAACCGTGGTTGAGTTTTCCCAGGAGCACTGTTCAACTGTCATGCCAAAGGGTCATATATTCTTAAAGGGGACACTTAGGAGAACAAAATGAGAGAACCGTGCAAAAAATCGGTGAGGCCATTTTCGAGAAAATCGGGAAAGTCCAAAATGGCAAAAAAAAACCGTGGATGAATTTTCCCAGGAGCACTGTTCAACTGTCATGCCAAAGGGTCATATATTCTTAAAGGGGACACTTAGGAGAACAAAATGAGAGAACCGTGCAAAAAATCGGTGAGGCCATTTTCGAGAAAATCGGGAAAGTCCAAAATGGCCAAAAAAAACCGTGGATGAATTTTCCCAGGAGCACTGTTCAACTGTCATGCCAAAGAGTCATATATTCTTAAAGGGGACACTTAGGAGAACAAAATGAGAGAACCGTGCAAAAAATCGGTGAGGCCATTTTCGAGAAAATCGGGAAAGTCCAAAATGGCCAAAAAAAAGCGTGGATGAATTTTCCCAGGAGCACTGTTCAACTGTCATGCCAAAGGGTCATATATTCTTAAAGGGGACACTTAGGAGAACAAAATGAGAGAACCGTGCAAAAAATCGGTGAGGCCATTTTCGAGAAAATCGGGAAAGTCCAAAATGGCCAAAAAAACCGTGGATGAATTTTCCCAGGAGCACTGTTCAACTGTCATGCCAAAGGGTCATATATTCTTAAAGGGGACACTTAGGAGAACAAAATGAGAGAACCGTGCAAAAAATCGGTGATACCATTTTCGAGAAAATCGGGAAAGTCCAAAATGGCAAAAAAAAACCGTGGATGAATTTTCCCAGGAGCACTGTTCAACTGTCATGCCAAAGGGTCATATATTCTTAAAGGGGACACTTAGGAGAACAAAATGAGAGAACCGTGCAAAAAATCGGTGAGGCCATTTTCGAGAAAATCGGGAAAGTCCAAAATGGCCAAAAAAAACCGTGGATGAATTTTCCCAGGAGCACTGTTCAACTGTCATGCCAAAGGGTCATATATTCTTAAAGGGGACACTTAGGAGAACAAAATGAGAGAACCGTGCAAAAAATCGGTGAGGCCATTTTCGAGAAAATCGGGAAAGTCCAAAATGGCCAAAAAAAACCGTGGATGAATTTTCCCAGGAGCACTGTTCAACTGTCATGCCAAAGGGTCATATATTCTTAAAGGGGACACTTAGGAGAACAAAATGAGAGAACCGTGCAAAAAATCGGTGAGGCCATTTTCGAGAAAATCGGGAAAGTCCAAAATGGCCAAAAAAAACCGTGGATGAATTTTCCCAGGAGCACTGTTCAACTGTCATGCCAAAGGGTCATATATTCTTAAAGGGGACACTTAGGAGAACAAAATGAGAGAACCGTGCAAAAAATCGGTGAGGCCATTTTCGAGAAAATCGGGAAAGTCCAAAATGGCCAAAAAAAACCGTGGATGAATTTTCCCAGGAGCACTGTTCAACTGTCATTCCAAAGGGTCATATATTCTTAAAGGGGACACTTAGGAGAACAAAATGAGAGAACCGTGCAAAAAATCGGTGAGGCCATTTTCGAGAAAATCGAGAAAGTCCAAAATGGCCAAAAAAAACCGTGGATGAATTTTCCCAGGAGCACTGTTCAACTGTCATGCCAAAGGGTCATATATTCTTAAAGGGGACACTTAGGAGAACAAAATGAGAGAACCGTGCAAAAAATCGGTGAGGCCATTTCGAGAAAATCGAGAAAGTCCAAAATGGCCAAAAAAAACCGTGGATGAATTTTCCCAGGAGCACTGTTCAACTGTCATGCCAAAGGGTCATATATTCTTAAAGGGGACACTTAGGAGAACAAAATGAGAGAACCGTGCAAAAAATCGGTGAGGCCATTTTCGAGAAAATCGGGAAAGTCCAAAATGGCCAAAAAAACCGTGGATGAATTTTCCCAGGAGCACTGTTCAACTGTCATGCCAAAGGGTCATATATTCTTAAAGGGGACACTTAGGAGAACAAAATGAGAGAACCGTGCAAAAAATCGGTGAGGCCATTTTCGAGAAAATCGGGAAAGTCCAAAATGGCCAAAAAAAACCGTGGATGAATTTTCCCAGGAGCACTGTTCAACTGTCATGCCAAAGGGTCATATATTCTTAAAGGGGACACTTAGGAGAACAAAATGAGAGAACCGTGCAAAAAATCGGTGAGGCCATTTTCGAGAAAATCGGGAAAGTCCAAAATGGCCAAAAAAACCGTGGATGAATTTTCCCAGGAGCACTGTTCAACTGTCATGCCAAAGGGTCATATATTCTTAAAGGGGACACTTAGGAGAACAAAATGAGAGAACCGTGCAAAAAATCGGTGAGGCCATTTTCGAGAAAATCGGGAAAGTCCAAAATGGCCAAAAAAAACCGTGGATGAATTTTCCCAGGAGCACTGTTCAACTGTCATGCCAAAGGGTCATATATTCTTAAAGGGGACACTTAGGAGAACAAAATGAGAGAACCGTGCAAAAAATCGGTGAGGCCATTTTCGAGAAAATCGGGAAAGTCCAAAATGGCAAAAAAAAACCGTGGATGAATTTTCCCAGGAGCACTGTTCAACTGTCATGCCAAAGGGTCATATATTCTTAAAGGGGACACTTAGGAGAACAAAATGAGAGAACCGTGCAAAAAATCGGTGAGGCCATTTTCGAGAAAATCGGGAAAGTCCAAAATGGCCAAAAAAAACCGTGGATGAATTTTCCCAGGAGCACTGTTCAACTGTCATGCCAAAGGGTCATATATTCTTAAAGGGGACACTTAGGAGAACAAAATGAGAGAACCGTGCAAAAAATCGGTGAGGCCATTTTCGAGAAAATCGGGAAAGTCCAAAATGGCCAAAAAAAACCGTGGATGAATTTTCCCAGGAGCACTGTTCAACTGTCATGCCAAAGGGTCATATATTCTTAAAGGGGACACTTAGGAGAACAAAATGAGAGAACCGTGCAAAAAATCGGTGAGGCCATTTTCGAGAAAATCGAGAAAGTCCAAAATGGCCAAAAAAAAACCGTGGATGAATTTTCCCAGGAGCACTGTTCAACTGTCATGCCAAAGGGTCATATATTCTTAAAGGGGACACTTAGGAGAACAAAATGAGAGAACCGTGCAAAAAATCGGTGAGGCCATTTTCGAGAAAATCGGGAAAGTCCAAAATGGCCAAAAAAAACCGTGGATGAATTTTCCCAGGAGCACTGTTCAACTGTCATGCCAAAGGGTCA
The DNA here is from genome assembly GCA_944452675.1 of Tachina lurida. Lineage (NCBI taxonomy): Eukaryota > Metazoa > Arthropoda > Insecta > Diptera > Tachinidae > Tachina > Tachina lurida. The sequence continues at coordinate 99,973,665 of OX101754.1, forward strand.
TATATTCTTAAAGGGGACACTTAGGAGAACAAAATGAGAGAACCGTGCAAAAAATCGGTGAGGCCATTTTCGAGAAAATACCAGAATTGACAATACCAGATTTGCACATTTTGTAAAAAACGTTATGGTATGTGTACAAAAAATCCAAGCTTTATAAGCGAATTTAAGTGCAAACTATGCGAATAAATTTTCAAAAGCACTTAATTTTGAATGTAATATGAAATGATATAATGCATGAGAACTTGAAAAAAGATTTTAAATAAAAAATCGTGTCCAAATGGCATAAAAGCCAAAGTACAAATATTTATATGAACATGTTAAGTACATGTTTATATAAATGAGTGAAAAACAAAAAATCGCACTTCAAATCACTCTTAAAATGGCTGTAGCATGTTTTAAAAATGGCAGATTGAATGATATATATATAAAATATGACCCTTTGGCATGACAGTTGAACAGTGCTCCTGGGAAAATTCATCCACGGTTTTTTTTTGGCCATTTTGGACTTTCCCGATTTTCTCGAAAATGGCCTCACCGATTTTTTGCACGGTTCTCTCATTTTGTTCTCCTAAGTGTCCCCTTTAAGAATATATAACCCTTTGGCATGACAGTTGAACAGTGCTCCTGGGAAAATTCATCCACGGTTTTTTTTGGCCATTTTGGACTTTCCCGATTTTCTCGAAAATGGCCTCACCGATTTTTTGCACGGTTCTCTCATTTTGTTCTCCTAAGTGTCCCCTTTAAGAATATATGACCCTTTGGCATGACAGTTGAACAGTGCTCCTGGGAAAATTCATCCACGGTTTTTTTTGGCCATTTTGGACTTTCCCGATTTTCTCGAAAATGGCCTCACCGATTTTTTGCACGGTTCTCTCATTTTGTTCTCCTAAGTGTCCCCTTTAAGAATATATGACCCTTTGGCATGACAGTTGAACAGTGCTCCTGGGAAAATTCATCCACGGTTTTTTTTGGCCATTTTGGACTTTCCCGATTTTCTCGAAAATGGCCTCACCGATTTTTTGCACGGTTCTCTCATTTTGTTCTCCTAAGTGTCCCCTTTAAGAATATATGACCCTTTGGCATGACAGTTGAACAGTGCTCCTGGGAAAATTCATCCACGGTTTTTTTTGGCCATTTTGGACTTTCCCGATTTTCTCGAAAATGGCCTCACCGATTTTTTGCACGGTTCTCTCATTTTGTTCTCCTAAGTGTCCCTTTTAAGAATATATGACCCTTTGGCATGACAGTTGAACAGTGCTCCTGGGAAAATTCATCCACGGTTTTTTTTGGCCATTTTGGACTTTCCCGATTTTCTCGAAAATGGCCTCACCGATTTTTTGCACGGTTCTCTCATTTTGCTCTCCTAAGTGTCCCCTTTAAGAATATATGACCCTTTGGCATGACAGTTGAACAGTGCTCCTGGGAAAATTCATCCACGGTTTTTTTTGGCCATTTTGGACTTTCCCGATTTTCTCGAAAATGGCCTCACCGATTTTTTGCACGGTTCTCTCATTTTGTTCTCCTAAGTGTCCCCTTTAAGAATATATGACCCTTTGGCATGACAGTTGAACAGTGCTCCTGGGAAAATTCATCCACGGTTTTTTTTGGCCATTTTGGACTTTCCCGATTTTCTCGAAAATGGCCTCACCGATTTTTTGCACGGTTCTCTCATTTTGTTCTCCTAAGTGTAGCCTTTAAGAATATATGACCCTTTGGCATGACAGTTGAACAGTGCTCCTGGGAAAATTCATCCACGGTTTTTTTTGGCCATTTTGGACTTTCCCGATTTTCTCGAAAATGGCCTCACCGATTTTTCGCACGGTTCTCTCATTTTGTTCTCCTAAGTGTCCCCTTTAAGAATATATGACCCTTTGGCATGACAGTTGAACAGTGCTCCTGGGAAAACTCAACCACGGTTTTTGTTTTGTTTCCCCCTTGAATTCCCAAAATCGACGCTAGCCTGTTGTTATATTTTTAGAAATACCCTTGATTTTTCCCCATTTTTTTCCCGGTTTTTTAATTCCCAAAATCGACGCTATTTCGTCGACGCTATCTTGGCGCACTTGCCCAAACTAGCCCAAAGAAAAATTACGGGCTGTTTAGTGCAAGAAGAAGAAGAACATTACTCTCTCAAAAGCTCCCTTACTTGTCCAAACTTTGAGTACGGGAACAGTTTTCGGTAAAATTGGGATCCCGCGGGCTCCCAATGTGGAGTACGGGATCAAACCTTTTATTTCTGCCTTTCGTTGGAATTGTCAGGCATGTATGTATGTATGTATGCATGTAGCTGTGTCTATCTTCATAATAAGCAGAAGCTTGTAGTTGTTGTTGGTTGTTTACGTTTAATCATGTATGTATGTGCTAGGCATGCGTATATTGCTATTATTCCAGATAATTCTTTTTTTATTGACCCTATAGGAATATTTTCGCGTAGCACTTACATTAACCCTGTTGGAATATATTAGCATAATGCTTCATTAACCTTGTCGACGGCCATTTCCGTAACAATTGGCCTTATCGTGGTTGGCGTATTTCAAATACGAATACGACTGTTTGGTAATAGATTAAAGAAGACTTCAAAATTTTTTTTTTTAATCTATTACCAAACAGTCGTAGTCGTATTTGAAATACGCTAACCACGATAAGGCAGAATATATTCAAGTGAAGTACATATTAATTCAATGTTTTTTTTATTTATTTTTATTTTTAAAGAGAAGTAACACTCAGACAATGCCTACTATTATTACTAGGTGTTACCTTCCTTAGGAAAGGGGTAGTGATAGAGAAGACAGTTGGTGAAGGAAGATATAGAGAAAAGCTTCATTCTTTTTACAACTCTGCTTTTGCTCGTTTTTTAATAATGCAGTGTTTCAGCGCCTCTGATGTTAAATGAGGCGTATTAATTTTTTGAAGCTGTGCTTTGTAGCCATTTTATTGATTATTTTACTTCGCCGATGATTCTGCTACACAACGAAGGAGGGCGCTCTGATGTTACATTAGGATTAGTATCTGCTGAAGTCGGTATAGTTCAGTGACCAGTGACTATGATTTCATCACTTGAACTTTCCTACTACAACTGATACAAAGGGACACTAATGCACATCAGAAAAATGCGTGGTGTTGTTATTTAATGACTGTTGGATACAGGAATTGAACCCAGGGGGTTCGGTTTTGTAGTCAACGTGCTAACTACTTCAGCCAACGCCACCCAAATGAATGGCAACACTGTTTCCTGTACAAACTAGTGCGAACCTTTTCTTCTGGGTAATTCAAAATTTTTGTTTTTATTATGTTATGCGTTTTAAGCGATTAAAGATCTGTCTGCGTACACATATTTTGCATCATTTTGTGCAAAATGTTGCAAAATCTTGCAAAATGTTGTCTGCTACTCCAAATCTCTTGCAGCGAGAGAGCCAAAAAGAGAACTTTTTGACAGTTGGAAGTTAGAGAACTTGCAAAATGTTGCTGGAGAAATTTCCGCTTGCAAGATTTCGCAACTAGTTTGAACAACTGTTTTTATTTACTGTTTGAATGAAATAATTTTTGTGAAATGAAAATAAAAATTGAAATTTAACAATCTCAAAGGTAAGTAGTTAGAATTGTGTTGATTTTTAACGTTTATAATAAATTATAATAAACAAAACATTTTATTTCATGCTAGAAACGTCGCAAATATATTTAATTAATAATTTTTTAATTTACCGCGAGAATTCACTTTTGCGTACACATATGCTGAAATTCTTTTGCTTTGTTATTTCAATTGTTTACACACCGATCAGCTGTTTTCTTGCAAGATTTCACTGGATACTGTCTGCGTACTTTTTGAGATATTTTCAGCCGACAGAGTAAAATTGGCCTTATTCTCCCAAAAAAATTTACTGAGTATTTGCTACTGGAAAAGTACCCAGACAGACCTGATTATAGAGATGTAATGTAACGTAGCCTACTTTTCATATAAAAATACCGATCAGCTGTTTCCTACTGTTGCAGTTACTTCACATTACAGTCGGGTAACTGAGCCTTAAATCAAAATCACCTAAATTTAATGTAAAAAGTAGGGAAGTAACGAATACCAGCTTAGCGAATGCGGATGCGAAAACGAATAATGTATTTGAATTTTTGCGAAAGCGAATGCAAATACTTACAATACGGAAAAAAATCACATAAAATTAAATTTGTTTAAAGGCTCAGTTACCCGACGGTAATGTAATGTAAAAGTAACGTAGGAAACAGCTGATCGATATTTTTATATGAAAAGTAGGGTACGTTACATTACATCTTTATAATCATTTGCATTACTTTTCACATAACAATATCGATCAGCTGTTTCCTACTGTTGCAGTTACTTTACATTACAGTCGGGTAACTGAGCTTTAATAACATTGAATTGAGGAAATATTTATTAAATTCTCAAAACAAAAATATACATATGATACACACGTATATGAAATTATATTAAAATAAGTATATATAATAACTAAAAATAAATTTACAAAATGTTAGGCAATTAACCCATTCGTATTTTGGACCTAAATCCTGATACTCTGTTCATCATTTCATGTAAAATGCTGCCAAAATACATATTGAGAAAAATTGGCATGAATTGTTCATGTAAAATTTTTGGAGCAGTAGTACTCTGTTCATCTTGGGAAAAACATATGAAATATGCATACATATCTCTTTTTATTTTCGTAAAAGAAGTAAAAATTTTCTTGTTTTTAGTATTCGCTTGAAATATTCGCATACATTTTAGCGAATGCAAATAAGCAAAAGTAAGCGAAAATTTGCGAATGCGAATGCGAACATTCGTTACTCCTTACTAAAAAGTAAGCAACATTAGTATTACAAGATGTGCAATTATGGTTTTTTGCGTTCCAGCAATTTTGCATAACTTTTGCATATTCAGAGAGTAATTTTCTTTTTTTTTTCTCATTAGTCCGAACTTGTACAACACACCTTTTGACTGATTTCGAAGTTTCCAGATTTTATAATTTTCAACTTTTTTCTGATTTAAGATTTTAAAAATATTTCTAAGTTTAGTGACCTTTGGAACTAGTGATGAAAGTGGTTTTTGGATTTGGTCCTACATGAACTTTTTTCTTTCACACAGAGAAAATCTAAGAAAAATTTAGATTTTTAGGTACTTTTAAATAAATAAATAAATAAATAATAATAAAACTAATTAGTTTTCAAGCTCTAAAATTTTAAGTCAACTTTTTTTAAATTTAAATTGTTTTTTTAATCGGTGGAACACAATTTAAGTGAAAAGTTTTGGTACATTTTTTTAATACATATTTATATTATTTTTTTTATCAGTTCACCACAAGTCAAATGATCTTTTCAAATAGTTCTTGATTAAAAGATTTCTTACTTATCACAAGATTTTTCTTTGATTTAAAAATGTTATACATTAAATTACTTTATTTCTTACATAGTGCTGATAGTTTGGACAGTGTAATGTTTCGTATGGGTGTCTTGGCAACTTTGAGATCTCGCGTGTTGGGTGGTTCAGTAATAGGTGTTATGATAACGGCTTCTCACAATCCTGAACCTGATAATGGTGTCAAGTTAGTTGATCCTAAAGGAGACATGTTAGATTACAGTTGGGAGGTTATAGCAACGGAACTAGCCAATGTATCTGATCTAGAACTTGAAGCACAAGTGGCAAAGATAATAAAAGATAACAATATTGATATTGGAACATCATCAAATGTGTTTGTAGGAATGGATAATCGTTATCATAGTCCGCGATTATTAAAAGCTGTAGCTGATGGTGTCATTGCATTGAAAGGAAATGTCAAAGAATATGGGATTGTAACCACTCCAATGATGCATTATTTCGTTGTTGCAGCCAATACTAGAGGCGTATATGGACAACCTACTGAAGAAGGATATTATACAAAATTGATTAATGCTTTTGAGTCATTAAGAGATAATAAAATAGAGAATGGCAATTATAAAAATCGTTTACTATTTGACGGCGCAAATGGTGTGGGTGCCCGAAAAATGTTGCAATTTATTAAAAGGATGAATAAATCGCTAGATGTTGAAGTGTTCAATAAGGGTGATGGGAAAATAAATCACGAATGTGGAGCTGATCATGTTAAAGTTGGACAAAAAGTGCCAGCTGCTATGCCCATTGCAGAGCCCAACACAAGGTGCGTTAGTGTAGATGGAGATGCCGATAGGGTAGTTTACTTTTTTACTGATGAAAACGGCGTATTTCATTTACTGGATGGTGATCGCATTGCAACGCTAGTAGCTAACTTCCTTATGGATTTAGTTAAAAGTTGCGGCCTAGATATTAAATTGGGTCTAGTTCAGACTGCTTATGCTAATGGTGCATCCACCGACTATATAACAAATAAACTGAAAGTACCAGTTGCATGTGTTCCAACCGGAGTGAAGCACTTACACCACAAAGCCTTGAAATTCGACGTTGGTGTTTATTTCGAAGCGAATGGTCATGGTACAGTCATCTTCAGTGAATCGGCGAAGAAATTGATCAGCAAAGCAGCAGAAGAAGGCAATGAAAATGCTAAACGGTTTTTACTAGTTATAGATTTAATAAATGAAACTGTGGGAGATGCCATATCAGACATGCTGTTAGTGGAAACAATACTTAATCATAAAGGATGGGATGTTAAAGACTGGCTCGGTTGTTACGAAGATTTACCAAATTTGCAACTGAAAATTAAAGTCCAAGATCGAAATGTTATAACAACTACTGACGCAGAAAGGGTTTGTGTTACACCGGTTGGTTTACAGGACGCAATTAATGAAACAGTTGCAAATTATAAAAAAGGCCGTGCTTTTGTTCGCCCTTCGGGAACGGAAGACGTAGTTAGAGTGTATTCGGAAGCATCTACAAAAGAAGTTAATATTCATTTCATTGAAGTACGGAAACTCAATCAATCCTAATAAAATAATTTTATATTTTCAGGAAAGTCAGAATCTTGCATATGATGTCGGTATTTTAGTGCAGAAAATGGCTGGAGGCGTAGGACCTGAACTTGTTCATCCAAATAATTCCGTTAAAGCTCATTTCTAAATTTGTTCTTAATCATTAATATATCTTTTGACCAGTGTTATTTAAAACCTGTTTTTAGAGAATGATAAAAAAAACTTTCCTGCCTTTTAAAGTAGTATAATGGTTATTAATTAAGAAAAGCAAATTTTAATCTCACAATGTATTTACACATACATACATATGTAAGTATATAAAATTATCTGTTTTTGTGTTATTCTGTACTCTACCATTTATAATTATTATAAATACATCTAGAGATTACAAAAAGAAATAAATACTTTAATAAAAACAATTATCGTAAGCTTTTATTATTTTGCAACTGAATGTAATGTTTTAGTTTTATTTGATTCATGTATAAAAATATTCTCATACATACATTTCGCACACTAAATCATAAACAGTCACAACTCAAAATGATCTACATAAGTAGTTTTGTTTTTTTTTTTAACCAGTTCATTGAACAAATCTGTAACGACCGCAACAATTTATTTTGCCTTCTTGAAGGATATTAAATACCGTTATGCTTGTTTTTGTTAGATACTTGCGGCATTTCTACAGTACCAACAGTTATTTGACACTACTCATCATCTGAAATTTTTAGAGTTGTGACTGTTTACGTAGTTTGTGATCAATTATTAATTTTCCAATAATTATACAAAATTCCAATGGAAAAATAAAGAATATTAGAAACTTTAAACTTATAGGCAGATTTTGTAAAAAATTTCGTTTCTAAACGTTTCAAATTTGTATGAAAAATAACGAAAATTCGTTTCAAAAAATATTTTTTCCATACAAATTTCAAAACGAAAAAAACGTTTCCATTTACAAAATGTGCCTTTTAATAAATTATATGCGGAAATGTGCCAAAAACATTTTTCAAGAATAAAAGTATATTGTTTTATTGAAGATTCAAAATCAAACCGAGATATTGAAATTAATTTTAAAGACTACTACTACCATCTAAAAGTAATTGCATATTTTTAACAAACTCATGAAATAGAAAAATCTTTTATTTAAATTTTTTGTAGTTTTCAATAAATCATGTCTAAAAAAATTAAAATTAAAATTTATAAAATTAACCTGCAGTTACTTCACTCTGCAACACCATTCCCAATATTGGACATGGTCCAATTTTAGACGTTCTTCTTTTTGCAATAGGGCGACTTGTGTATAGATAGTAACAAAAATATATACATTTACGTAGTTTTCGCTCTGATAGCGGCACGCTTTCCAGTGACTGCTTGGAAACCAGATTTAATACTAGCTACAGAACAGCGCGATCCACACGATTCACATTGGAGGAAGAAGAGACGTGTATCTTTTTGCAGAATAGTTTCGGGGGAGCGACATGTGTGGCAGGTGACATATTCCTTAATATAACGGCGCAGCACATTCTCAATTTGTTTAGGCTGAAAGCGTCCTTTAATAATAAGCTGCTGATTACCATCCATTGAACCACTTGTACCTAGTTCAGCTAACAAGAAATCCAATAAATGTTTTGGCAAACGATGCAATGTTCTTGCAATATCAAGGAAATTAGCAAATGAAGTCTTTTTAGTGCCCACACGCAATACTTGAGGTGGTCTCATGACAAATTTAGGCTTCCGCCCCGCAGCCATCTCTGGGTTTTTGTCCAAAATTATTTCAAATATCCGCTTTAATAGTTCATCATAGCTGTAATCTTTATCGGAATCGCGTTCCGCTTCCAAATTTTCATCAGTTTCAGCTGGCTCGCCGCTCTGATCCTCCCCGCCAATCTCTTCTCCATCTTTCGGTAAAGCACCTTCTAATTCATCCAAGTTAAAGGCCTTCTTCTTTTTTTTCTTCTTTTTACCAAAGCTCTCTAGATCCAAATTGTCGTCGATTTCATTTGCTGCTGCATCATCTGCAGTAATTTCTATTGTTTCTTCTTTTTTGGAACCATCATCTAAGCCCAAGGCTGCATCCAAATCGAAAGCCTTCTTCTTTTTTTTCTTTTTCAGAAGTGTTGGATCAAACTATAAATGGGAAGAATTATTAAATGTAAGTAGGAAACACCTTTAAAGTTATCATAACCTTAATTTGAAATTTATTTGCTGGTGGTTCAGCGATGTCTATATGCATTTCATTGTTGCTGTAACAATTCGTCAGTAGACTTCAACCACACATTTTGAACAGTCACAAACCTCTTATCTTATGTACAGACTTTCAAAATGTGTGGTTGAAGTCTACTGACAATTTGTTACAGCAACAATGAAATGCATATAGACATCGCTGAACCACCAGCAAATATATTTCAAATTAAGGTTAACTTATGACAATATGTCGAACAAATTTCTCAAATATAAAACTTTTTAAATATTATTTTTTAGTTTTAACATGTATCACAATCCACTTACTTGTTCACCTTCCATTTTTGCTTTAAAATTACTTTTTACAACTTAATTTAAAATTATTTATGAGTTTTGTTGTTTAATATTAAACAGAATTGTATGTAGATAGTTTTCGAGTAGTATGATGTGACCGACTATGGCTCATAGGCTACGTATACATAATGAATAAATAAATGAAAATAGCGTAAAAAAAATAGCGTCTGTGATAGCGTACTGCTGTGGTATTGCGTGGTATTGCATCAGAAAAATTAGCACAAAAGAAAAATCGTGGCAGAACTACTGGCGATGTTGCCAGATCAGTTAAATGAATGTATACTGCCAGTGATGCTACCTTTTTTTTGCTTCAGCGATGCCAACTATTTATAGGCCAAACGCGCTATACCCCTTCTCAAAACGCGCTAAGTTACAGCAGTATAAACAATTTATAGTCAAAACACGCTATTTCCTACGCGCTAAATTAAATTTTAATAAAGGTCGATGTATGTATTAGTAAATACGAGTACAATTAATTTTTTAGTAACTCTTTTTCAGATTATGTAATATTGCTTCTTCGAAATTATATCCTAAATAACTAAAATCATTTAATACAGAATCAGTCTCGCCTTCCAAATATTCGAAATTCTTAGTTTTTATTTTAATTTTATTTGTCAAACTTTGTAACAACTTATATGAGTTGTCGAATAGTGTTGCGATTCAAATGCTTTTTGAAGTACAAAAAGAATAGATGCTTAATAAGATATATAAATTTTTTTGGTCACGAGTACGAGTACATATTTTTAACTGTGAAGTTTCAAAATATTTGCCATTTACAATATTAAAATGCGTTTTTAGTTCCAACCACAGTCAAGGGAATTTTATTTGCAACATCTGAATCATTAATGAATTTAAACAAAAAGTTAAATTTTGGATATTAGACAAATAATTGGATAAGAATTATAGCTGGTGGAGCTGGTTAAAGTCGACAGTTTTTTGGAAAGTCCAAAACAATGTGATTTTGAGAAAAAAAACATTTTAGAATTGAAGTGTCAGAAATATTGCCATATGATCACTACTTTTTTGGTATTGTTTTAAAGGTATATTTATTGTTTATTAAAAAAAGTAATAAAATATGCACCAGATACCCTAATTTTTCGGCAGTTGCCGTTTTTCAGACACCCTATATTTAGGTCCTTTTTACAAATAAAATAGAGAATATCTAAAAATGGGCAAAAATGGTCACGCCCATATTTTTTTTAGAATATTTACTACACAGTACTTTAAATAATTAAGCTAAATTGGTCCACAAAAAATTACAGGTTTTCTTGAAATTTGAAGAAAGATGTTACAATCTTATAGCCAGCGCTGCCACAGCCAAGATATTTTTGCAACCAAAATATAAAAAAAATTGCCAAATAAGGAAAAAAGCTACCAAAATTTTAATATATTTTATATTTTATGTTATCTTACAGCACAAATGGAAAAATCCGCGCCCATCGTCAGTCCATTTTTGGCGTCCGATATTTTTTAAATATGCAAAGGAGTCTTCAGAAATAATCAAGTCTACAGTAAACGATATAAAAAAGCAAATTTCCGAACTAAAGCCTTCTGTTATTGAAGTGAAGAATGGAAAAAAAGGTTGTCATTAATTATGAATTTTCTCTTACAATGATTGATGGCAAAGTCTTAAATGTAATAAAAGATACTTCTTCAACTTTAAAGTGTGCAATTTGCAAAAAGTCACAGAAGGACTTTCAAAATTTTAATGATTCAAAACTATGAATATGGAATTTCTCCGTTACATGCCAGAATTAGGTGCATGGAGTTTATTTTAAAATTAGCGTATACAATTCCGAAAGAAGAGAAAGTTTTCATGAGAATGCAACACCAAAAGAAAAACTAACTGCTCGAAAAAATATTATACAAAATGAATTTTTTAAGAACCTTGGACTTAAAATAGACTGCGCAAAGCAGGGATATGGAAATACTAATACTAATAAAAATAATTATCGTAAGCTTCTATTATTTTGCAACTGAATGTCATGTTTTAGTTTTATTTGATTCATGTATTAAAATATTCTCATACATACATTTCGCACACTAAATCATAAACAGTCACAGCTCAAAATGATCTACATAAGTGGTTTTGTTTTTTTAAGCAGTTCATTGAACAAATCTGTAACGACAGCAACCATTTATTTTGCCTTCTTGAAGGATATAAAATACCGTTATGATTGTTTTTATGTTACATACTTGCGGCATTTCTACAGTACCAACAATTGTTTGGCACTACTCATCATCTGAAATTTTTAGAGTTGTGACTGTTTACGTAGTTTGTGATCAATTATTAATTTTCCAATAATTATACAAAATTCCAATGGAAAAATAAAGAATATTAGAAACTTTAAACTTAATAAATTATATGCGGAAAATGTGCCAAAAATATTATTATTTATTTAAAAAATTTGAGTTTAAAAATACAATTATGATCACAGATATACTTTGCGGCAAACCAGTAACCAGCCGATGACATATCGAGCCTTTGCTGCAATAGAGTCATAACTCACAACTTTTTAGTTAACACTGCATATTGCTTAAATCATGTTAAATTTTTTCCTTTCAATTCCATCAAATTTTCAATACACTCACACTTTTTTTACTTACACCCTCAAACTTTTTAAATTGAAAACTAGATTGATATCAATTTCACCTATCCATTTAAACGGCAATTTAATTTTTAATTTGAACGGCTGGTCACAGCACACATTGATTGAAGCTACAAATTTGAGTTGTTTCTTCGTCGGTGGCATTTAAAAAATGAAATTGACTATCAATTTGTGCAATAGCTATCAATTTAAAGAAATTTTGACAAACAGTACTGTGATGAAATTGAAAGCTATTTATTGAACGTGTGGCTGCATCTGTGGATAAAAGTTAAATCGATTAATTTACTAAACAATAAACTTATTTTTCATAACTTATGTGAGTTTGTTATTTACTTTTTTACTTTGCCAAACTCATCAGTTAGTGTTGAAAGAATATTTAGTAATATTAACCTTACTTAATCCCACATCTAAAATTTACTGGAAACAGAAACCCTTGAAATCGTTGTGTTTTTGAAACATAATTTGAATGTTACAGTGTTGACATTAAGAAAAATTTTATAAAAAACAATTCTAAAATGTATAGTTTTATTTTGAAACTAATTTTATTTGGAAATTGTTACACACTATTAAATATTCTAAATTTTTTGGTTTAATTTCACCCTATAGTTTTTATCTTTGACAATAATGCCGATGAATTGTTTTTTGTTACATAAAATGGTCTCTTATTTCTAATATGATACATTAGTTTTTCAATAAAACGGATAATTCTTTTATGAAGATTTTTCGACGATTTATTTTGAAAATCGTGACGATTTTGACGATTTTATTTTTAAAATTTGACGATTTTTAGAAAAAATTGTCTAACACTGGCCACAGCTGTCAATTTCTTCTTTAAATTAAAAGAAAGTATTTGTATGTATTCGTGTATGTGTAATTGAACGTGTTAAAACTTGGGGCCACACGTTCTATTTTTGCCTTTCAATTCCATTCAATTTTCAATACACTCACACTTTTTTTACTTACACACTCAAACTTTTTAAATTGAAAACTAGATGGATATCAATTTCACCTATCCAAGGCCTATTTATCAGGTCAATGCAATCGTCCTGATGATATTCTGTGTTTTCGTGTTTAAGCTGTCAAAAGTTATTTGCACCATATACTTAAGTTCATGTTTGTGTGTGTTTCTGACAACTTAAACATAAAGTTGTTTTTTGTATTGCTGTGTTTTTGTAGAGTTGCGTTGACCTGATAAATAGGCCTTGCACCTATCCATTTAAATGGCAATTAAATATTCAATTTGAAATTGTCAAATGAAAGCAAATTAAGAAGAAAAAAGAAACGAAAAGATTGCGTATGTGTTTAAAAGGAATTATTTTTTCTTATCATTTTCTAATCGTACGTTTAAAAAGTAACAAACCAATTTCATAATTAAATTTAATTTAAAATTATCATGTAGAAAGAATAATTCCAATTGATTTCTGCAGAAAGCAGAATTATTAATACATACAGTTAAGGAATTAACTCTACATACACCCATCATTTTTGGGGTTTGAGGAAACTTGGGAAGAAATTAAAAAAATTAATTCACTTGTGCAGTGAACTGGTGTAGTGTATGGCCGGCATTATCAACGGCATATTGAAAATAAATTTGCTTGGAAATTGCGTGCAGCCTACGTCTCAGCTTTCAACTTGTTTGGCAAATGTGTCTTCAAGAGATGATGACAACATCAAGGGTCAGTATCAGTGCTGCCACAACCAAAAAATTTTTGCAACCAAAATTCGCTTTAAAAGTTACCAAATGAGAAAAAAATAACCAAATTTCAATATGTAATATTTTTATTAAATAACATTTAAAATACACTTTGTGCCGCACTACAACAAGAAATGAAGGTACATACATGAAGCTGACTTGCAACCAATAGTTCAATGCTCATTTGTAAGGTATATGCCAGTCGGCAGCTGATTAATTTGTTCTCGTTTAGTTTTCCGTTTTATTGTTGAATTTTGTTTTTCTTCACACGTTTAGTTTTTGTATTTGACAGCCGAACAGTATTTTTACACAAACATCAGCTTACGTGCATATTCTTTATATAAATTTACTTTGTAAAATCTTTTAACTGAATCTTGCCGCCATTATAAAAGACATGTAATTTCTGTAGTACAGAGTTGCGATCATTTAGTAAATTTAAAAGCAGTTGACAGTGTTGTAAAAGTATTGTAAACAAGTGAGTAGCAATCAAGGCGAATTCATAACAGGTGGCTGCACTAGCGATTATAGTCACAGCTGTTTTATTTTCAGTTGCCTTGGGAGCAATACTAAAAATTGAAGAAAATAAAAGCTTAAAAAGTATAACATAAAAAATATGTACATGTGTATCACTATTTTGTCAAAAAAATAACCAAAATGAGAAAAATATTCATATCTCCACATTAAAGTAAAAAGTAACCATTTTTGGTTAGAAATAACCAAAAACGGCAGCCCTGGTCAGTATAGAAGCAAAAAAAAGGTAGCATCACTGGCAGTATACATTCATTTAACTGATCTGGCAACATCGCCAGTAGTTCTGCCACGATTTTTCTTTTGTGCTAATTTTTCTGATGCAATACCACAGCCATGATACAATTATACAGGTAACCGCGAAGCACCAGCTGTTTTGCTTGATTCGTGGTGCCATCTGCCAAAAGTTGTTTATGTTTTACAAACACACACTCACGCTGTTTATCTTTCATTTCAATCACTTGCTCTATGACAGTTGGCACCACAAACTAGCAACAAAAAGCCCTGTTGTTTTATTTGCTGTAAATTTGTTGTCGATTTGCGGTTACCTGTATAATTGTATCATGACCACAGCCAAGGCCTATTTATTTTCGTGTTTAAGCTGTCAAAAGTTATTTGCACCATATACTTTAGTTCATGTTTGTGTGTGTTTCTGACAACTTAAACATAAAACTTAAATACAAAATTGCTGTGTTTTTGTAGAGTTGCTTTGACCTGATAAATAGGCCTTGACCACAGCAATACGCTATCACAGACGCTCAAATTTTTTGACGCTATTCTTTTCATTTATTTATTCATTATGTATACCAAGGTGAATTCAGTATCAGGTGACCTTATCAGCCCAGCTGATTATCAGCTGTTGCTACCAAATTGAGCATTTTGAACCAAAACGTCAAAATTTGCTTAAAAATCTTCTGACAGATTGGTTTTGTAGCATAGCAAACTACGTGTTGTTTTTTGTGTTGTAAAATTGTTGTAGCGATATTTACAACCCAAACGCGCTAGAACGCACTGAGTTACAGCATTGTCAACTATTTATAGCCAAAACGCGCTATTTTTCTGCGCGCTAAATTAAATTTTAATAAAAGTCGATGTATGTAAGAGTTAATATTCTTTTTTAAGCAACTCTTTTTCAGATTTTGCAATATTGCTTCTTCGAAATTATATACTAAATAACTAAAATAATTTAATTCAGAATCAGAATTACCAAATAATCGAAATCCTTAGTTCTTATTTTAATTTTCTTTAACAAGCTTTGTACGAGTAACAATATACTCGTATAAAATGTCCAATAGTGTTGCGATTCAAACTATTTTTGTACTTCAGCTATAATAGATGCTTGATAAGTTACATAAATTTTTTTCGTCACGTGTACGGCTACATATTTGTAGTTGTGAAATTTAAAGATATTTGCCATTTACAGTATTAAAATGCGTTTTTAATTCTAATCACAGGCAAGGGAATTTTATTTGCAACAGCTGACTCATTAACGAAATTAAAAAAAATTTTATCAGAGTTTTGGACACTAGAAAATTGGTAAATTTATACAAAAAAGGAAAAGAATTTAACTGAAATGATGTTATTGACTTTATCCAAAACGCGCTAAGTTGGCGCTTTTTTTTATTAAACGCGCTAAGACGAAAAAAAGCGCGTTTGGCGTAAAAACGCGCTAAATCTAGCGCGAAGCGCGCTAAATTGGCATCACTGCACATCATACTACTCGAAAACCAAGGCCTATTTATCAGGTCAACGCAATCGTCCTGATGTTATTCTGTTTTCGTGTTTAAGCTGTCAAAAGTTATTTGCACCATATACTTTAGTTCATGTTTGTGTGTGTTTCTGACAACTTAAACATAAAGTTGTTTTTTGTATTGCTGTGTTTTTGTAGAGTTGCGTTGACCTGATAAATAGGCCCTGTCGAAAACTATCTACATACAATTCTGTTTAATATTAAACAACAAAACTCATAAATAATTTTAAATTAAGTTATAAAAAGTAATTTTAAAGCAAAAATGGAAAGTGAACAAGTAAGTGGATTGTGATACATGTTAAAACTAAAAAATAATATTAATTAAAAAGTTTTATATTTGAGATAACATTTAAGAAATTTGTTCGACATATTGTCATAAGTTTACCTTAATTTGAAATCGCTGGTGGTTCAGCGATGTCTATATGAAAGTCTGTACATAAGATAAGAGGTTTGTGACTGTTCAAAATGTGTGGTTGAAGTCTACTGACGATTTGTTACAGCAACAATGAAATGCATATAGACATCGCTGAACCACCAGCAAATAAATTTCAAATTAAGGTTATGATAACTTTAAAGGTGTTTCCTACTTACATTTAATAATTCTTCCCATTTATAGTTTGATCCAACACTTCTGAAAAAGAAAAAAAAGAAGAAGGCTTTCGATTTGGATGCAGCCTTGGGCTTAGATGATGGTTCCAAAAAAGAAGAAACAATAGAAATTACTGCAGATGATGCAGCAGCAAATGAAATCGACGACAATTTGGATCTAGAGAGCTTTGGTAAAAAGAAGAAAAAAAAGAAGAAGGCCTTTAACTTGGATGAATTAGAAGGTGCTTTACCGAAAGATGGAGAAGAGATTGGCGGGGAGGATCAGAGCGGCGAGCCAGCTGAAACTGATGAAAATTTGGAAGCGGAACGCGATTCCGATAAAGATTACAGCTATGATGAACTATTAAAGCGGATATTTGAAATAATTTTGGACAAAAACCCAGAGATGGCTGCGGGGCGGAAGCCTAAATTTGTCATGAGACCACCTCAAGTATTGCGTGTGGGCACTAAAAAGACTTCATTTGCTAATTTCCTTGATATTGCAAGAACATTGCATCGTTTGCCAAAACATTTATTGGATTTCTTGTTAGCTGAACTAGGTACAAGTGGTTCAATGGATGGTAATCAGCAGCTTATTATTAAAGGACGCTTTCAGCCTAAACAAATTGAGAATGTGCTGCGCCGTTATATTAAGGAATATGTCACCTGCCACACATGTCGCTCCCCCGAAACTATTCTGCAAAAAGATACACGTCTCTTCTTCCTCCAATGTGAATCGTGTGGATCGCGCTGTTCTGTAGCTAGTATTAAATCTGGTTTCCAAGCAGTCACTGGAAAGCGTGCCGCTATCAGAGCGAAAACTACGTAAATTTATATATTTTTGTTACTATCTATACACAAGTCGCCCTATTGCAAAAAGAAGAACGTCTAAAATTGGACCATGTCCAATATTGGGAATGGTGTTGCAGAGTGAAGTAACTGCAGGTTAATTTTATTTATTTATTCAACAATACTATACAAAGTAAATTGCAAAGTATGGTGTTGCACGAATATGGGGGGAGTAACTAGACCATATGCCCAAGATGTTATTGTTGTATTTCCAAAAAAGTTCCGTGACTTATTGTACGACCTATGCCTTCACATAGGAAGTAGCAACGTGGTTGTTAAAGAAATTCCACAAAAAAACCGCAAGATTACACAGTTATCCGTGGCAGATCAGTCAACCAGTGTGAGCGAGACGAAAAACTCTCGAAGGCCTAACAACAGAATTAAGCCTGAACGCACTTAAGAAATAATTAAGATGACGCGAAATGATGTTCTTCGACCCAGAGCTGCTTAACGACTGAGGTTAATTTTATAAATTTTAATTTTTTTAGACAATATGATTTATTAAAAACTACAAAATATTTAAATAAAAGATTTTTCTATTTCATGAGTTTGTTAAAAATATGCAATTACTTTTATGCCAATTAATTAAGTAGTCTTTAAAATAAATTTCAATATCACGGTTTGATTTTGAATCTTCAATAAAACAATATACTTTAAAATATATTCTTGATTTTCGACAAGTTGGCCTGCCATACACCAAAATTTTAGATCCCATTGGAAGATTAGAATAATCAATCTGCTCTTTGGTTTTGAATAACAAATTTTGCAAACTATTAACAATTTCATTTTTGTTCTGTGTCAACAGTTCTTTCTTGGCGGCTTGCAGTTCATTTTCCATTTTCCACATTTTCTCTATATCACCTGTTTTCCGGAAGAGACTTATATGTAATGAATCTGTTCCATCATCTATTATATAATTATAGCTTGATTCAGATGCGTTTCCTCTACTCATTATTTTCCCATAAACCAAACAATGTTTAAACTGCACCTTGTTGATCATTATATCCATCAAATTTGAATCCCCACATTTGTCTTTGAAACTTGTTATATGTTTACACGTTAAAGGAATACAATTGAACATATCCTTGGAATAATTTTCCTGTTCACGGGTTTCAGTGAGACAGTGGTGTGGTCAAAATGTATCCTCTGTGGTTACAATTAGGATGATTGTTATCAAAATTTGGATGACTACAATCTGAGTAAATTTATAAATGTAATTATATATATTATATTATAAATTTATATAAATTAATATAAACAAGGCCACAAAGTACACAGAGGTGACACGAGACGGAAGATAGTTTGTGTTTTCGGATTTCGCACTCACACCGAACCCGTGTCTTCTTTAAGACGTTTTTGTATTTTATTCTTTGAGTCCTCATTCGCTATGAGATTTTTGCAATTAAAATGTTAAAATTAACATTTATGAACTAAAAAGCTCAAAGTTAAATCAGGAATCATTTGAAAACAAATCTTAATAACTTTTTTAATACTAATAAAAATTTTCACATTCAGTTTTTTAATTCAACACAACAAATTCCTTGATTTAATTTTGTACAAATGTTCACTCGTTCAAATGTATTTTCATTTTATTCTTTGTGGTATTATTCGCTATATGCTTTTTGGAAGTAAATGGTAAAAACTAATATTTTTTAATGAAAATGCTTAAAATGATGTCTGTAATTATGTGGAAACTAATTTTAATCACTTTTTTACCACTAATGAAAATGCTTAAAATGATGTCTGTAATTATGTGGAAACTAATTTTAATCACTTTTTTACCACTAATAACATTTAACACATTAAGTTTTCTAGTTCAACACTACAAAATCTTTCATTTAATTTTGGTTATTTCACAAAGAACACATTTTCTCTAGTTTGTTTTGATTATATGGTTAGCAACTTAATAACAAATATAGTACAGTTGTCCCTTTCTCGCCGAACCCGTGTCGTAGCTGATTTTAGCTTTTTTCATCACTCACTTTCTTCACCTCTGTATACTTTGTGACAAAGCACATGTATACTTTGTAGCATCAAAAAACTCTGAAAATACAAAAACAACTCCACAAAGTAGACCAGAGTTGAAGAAAGTGACTTATGAAAAAAGCTAAAATCATTTGTCGCGCAGATTCTGCGAGAAAGGGACAACTGCAGTATATTTATTATTAAAATGTTACCAAAAAAATCAAAACAAACAAGAGAAAATGTGTGCTTTGTGAAATATACACGTGTACATACATACACATTTACAAAATTAAATTGAAGAATTTGTTGCATTTACTTAAAAAACCGAATGTGAATGAAAAAGATTATTTGTATTAAAAAGTTATTAAAATTTGTTTGCAAATTATTCCTGATTTAACTTTAAGCATTTTCATTGAAAAACTTTAATTTTTACCTTTTATTTACAAAAATCACAGCGAATAAGACCACAAAGTGTTAAACGAAAAACATTTCAACAAGTAAACAATTTTGCAAAATTAGATGAAAGAATTTGTTGTGTTGAATTAAGAAACAAAGTGCGAAATAGCTTATAACTATTAAAAAGGCAATTACAAATTGTTTTAAGATGATTGCAGATTTCATTTGAAGCATTTTCATTAAAAAATATTAATTTTTATCATTTATTTCCAAAAATCGTCAAGCGAATGAGGTTACAAAGTATAAATTGAAATTAAGCTACCATCTCTGGTATACCCTGTGACAACTCGTTCTGTTTACATAAAATCTGATGAAATGTCAAAAACATAAATACAATAAGAAAACGTGTGGAAAGACAAAAAAAATAAAGTAAATTTTTTGACATTCAAGGCCTATTTATCAGGTCAATGCAACTCTACAAAAACACAGCAATACAAAAAACAACTTTATGTTTAAGGCCCAATAATTGACCTCTCAATTATATGTCATTTATCTTTAAAATCCACTTAAGTATTGAATCCATTTTTTCAGTACAAAGTTGAGAGACATTTAAATGCCCAATCTTGTGGACTTAAATCACACTTAAGTTTTACGAGCATACCATATGTTATTGTGCTTGTGTGTGTTTATTGAAAACATGTATGTACATGAACATCATGTGGTCGTATTAAAAAGGATTTCGTTTAATTTTCATAAATATATAACATATACAATATATACTTTCATATCATGAAATATGTTAGTAAAAAAATGCATTCTGATGCTCTTTTCGTTTCATAAAATGTGTTTTTATGCAATTTTAGTTATCTTCATTTTGATAACCTAACTTTTTTATTTATAAAAAACAGCTGTTGTTTAAAAAGCCTTCCATAATGTTGTAGTGCTACCGTACTTTCAACGTAATTTAATAAGAACTTTAATTAACCACTGAAAAAATGAAGCTACATTTAAGTGCCACCTAAACTTAAGTGGCAATTAGCTAAATGACATATAATTGGGAGGTCAATTATTGGGCCTAAGAGTCTAAACACAATGTTTGCGGTGCGGTGCTATTTCTCGTTGCGGGAGAGAAAAATAAACATAATACAACGGAAGACGGCTACGGCAATACTTGTCATTGTTTGTTTAAATTTTTATTAATTTTTTTGTGGATACATTTTTATAAAATTTTCTAAAAAATTTACTATTTGTTTAATATTTTGTAATGGAGGACCTATGCTCCTTATAGGAATGACTGGAACATATATACATATGTATATATATTGTTACGTTTTTATTCTCTTTAAAAACGCTTTTCCGTAGATTCGAAGATTTGCAATAAATAAAAGACCCCAGTGTACTAATTAGGGTTAAGAATGATACAATCTTTATTTACTAATAAATACCACTTATACTAATCCAATTCAAGAGCTTAAATACAAACACGTAGATTACTTTAATATTCACAACTGGTTACCACTACGCCTTCTTCGCTGTTGTATATACACGTCTCAGACAACCTGCTGCGCTAGTGTTGACACAATTCTGCTTTCTCTGTTGCACGTCACACACAAGACTCACTCTGCCGTCACTTCCAGTTGATACACCAATAACAACTCTATGGCAGACTTTCACAGTTGATACACTAATCAGGACTCGCTGGTTTCACTTACACACGTTTATCAGCTTCCACTGCTCCCTCACTCTTTACTCAAGGGACTCCACAATAATATCAAATCACGACAGACTCTAACTGTCACTATAGACTGTACTATAGTCTCTTCAATTTCCAACTTACGTATTGTAAAGCACAGACTCAAATATCAACTCACTGTTGTATCACAAATCACGGACTGCGCACAACTTAATTGTCAACTCACTTGATTAACAACAGACTTCTTATTAACAACTGCACTTATTCGCAACTTAGCTTCTTCTCAACTGAGCTTCTTCGCAACTGACTTATTCGCAACTAACTTTTGATCGCGACTGAACTGCTGTTGGATGCGTCAACCCCTTTTTATACTTCGCACAACAACCACTAGAATTTTCATGCAAAGTCTAGACCGAATCATCATTATCTTCAATGTTGTTTACCATACGTCTCGACTAGCTATAAATATGTCGACATATATTGCAGCAGTTGTCAAAATTATATTTTTGCTAGTGGAGACAGCTCATTGCAGGAACTTGCAATATATGTTGCAATAATTGTCAACGCATTTTCGTTAACAATTATTGCAAGCCTGAAACGTCAAACTCGGTGTTAATTTATGTTCGACTTTTCTGTATAACATTTGACATTTATATAATATTAGTGAAATTGGGAAAATATACACATGAATGTATAATAAAATAGGAAAATAGTCTCTTAAAAACGTGTGTAGTAAAATAATTTGTATTGTTATAAATTTATAAACATAAAAATTCGTTCGATTAACCAGATATTTACAAGTGAATTGTGTTTTTGTTTTGCACCTTTCCTGTTGACTTTTCCCATATCGTGAGGTACGATTACCCACAGCCTTAACATAAGTAAAGCAATCAGCAATATTTTTCTGTTATTCTGCCGGCGTTATTGCTATATTGCCAACATATTTATTGCTTGTCGAGAAGGGGGGTTACAAAGCGCGTAATTAAGTTTATGTGGTAACTCAAGGCGAATTCAGTA
Source organism: Tachina lurida (assembly GCA_944452675.1). NCBI lineage: Eukaryota > Metazoa > Arthropoda > Insecta > Diptera > Tachinidae > Tachina > Tachina lurida. The sequence continues at coordinate 99,996,188 of OX101754.1, forward strand.
TCAGGTGACCTTATCAGCCCAGCTGATTATCAGCTGTTGCTACCAAATTGAGCATTTTGAACCAAAACGTCAAAATTTGCTTAGAAATCTTCTGACAGATTGGTTTTGTAGCATAGCAAACTACGTGTTGTTTTTTGTGTTATAAAATTGTTGCAGCGATAAGGTCACCTGATACTGAATTCGCCTTGGTGGTAACTATGTACATACGTGTGTATATGCATACATCATTAAGTGGTTGTTTACTTTTATTTCTGCCTTTAGTTGGAATTGTCAGGCATGTATGTATGTATGCATGTAGCTATGTATGTCTATCTTCATAACAAGCAGAAGCTTGTAGTTGTTGTTGGTTGTTTACGTTTAATCACGTATGTATGTGCTACGCATGTGTATATAGTTGTTTGCTATAGTGCTTGTATGTGAATACGAGTGTACGTTTAGTTATCTATTTAAATACTTCTGGATGTTTCTTTATATTGGCCCTGTTCGAATATTCTTGCGTAACACTTATATTAACCCGACGGCCATTTCCGTAACAATATATACATATATAATAGTTTGTAATGGCAGTAACTAAAAATAAGAAATTATTAACATTTTATACATTGGCAGATATATTTGAAACATTTTTAAAATTTTATATTTAATGACAAAAGTTTTTAACTCTTAAATGCATGAGGTCAGAACCTTTGACTTATATCAAGTAAATCTAATGCAAATTTGGTCCCTAAACATGAATATAGGCTTTATTTTCAAGAAAAATTAACGGTTTTCGTGAAAAATTGGAAAAACAACTCTTTTTGAAAAATTAAAAACGAGAGAAAAAACTATTTAAAAAATTTAACTTGATCCAAATTTATTAAAATTCGTTAAAATAGTGTCCCATATACAATATGATAATACTCTCCACAAAAATGGCACACATACTAATTATTTATTTACTTTTGAAATTTGGTTCACAAACTATATTTGTTCAAAAATTTCATACGACAACTTTGGTAGCTTGCTGATGATATAAACAAATTAAAAACAAACTTAAACGGCGTTTCAAAGAACACTTATACAGTATTCTTTATTTTAAAGGGTTCTTTATTGAGTTTCGGTTACATTTACTATATTATTTTTATCAAATAAATAATGTACCATTTATGGTACGGTATGCATTTAAGGGTTAAACCTCAAAATCATTTTTTTGTTCACAATAATGTTGTGAACACCGCCAATGATTCAAAAACTATGGCAACATCAGAAAGAGAAAGAGAGTCAAAAATTGAGAGAATAAGAAAGTCCGCAGAGAAAATAAAATAGATTTTAATTTTATACCGTTCCGCACTGCGGTTTTTTACTTCAAAATCGTATGAAAAACCGCACCGCAATAAATTATCGTTACATTGTGTTCAGACTCTAAGTTGTCAGAAACACACAAACATGAACTAAAGTATATGGTGCAAATAACTTTTGACAGCTTAAACACGAAAACACAGAATATCATCAGGACGATTACGTTGACCTGATAAATAGGCCTTGGCTACGTTCAATAAGTAAACTGAAGGATACCCTGTAGCCAAGGCGAATTCATAATTCATAGGGCCAAGGCCAAGGCCTATTTATCAGGTCAATGCAACTCTACAAAAACACAGCAATACAAAAAACAACTTTAGGTTTAGTTGTCAGAAACACACACAAACATGAACTAAAGTATATGGTGCAAATAACTTTTGACAGCTTAAACACGAAAACACGGAATATCATCAGGACGATTGCATTGACCTGATAAATAGGCCTTGGCCAAGGCCATTGTGTAATTATACAGGTCACTGCGTAAGGATTTGTTACACAAAAATACGGCAACCATAGCTGTGTAAAGAACCGAAGAATGTCAAAAGCACAAAAATAATTGTACCAAAACCATACACCTTGGCCAAGGCACATTCACTTCCAGGTAGAGATGGGCGCGTGTCGTTTTTTTCGTGACACGAATACGCACGACTCAACACGTAGTGTTGGTGTCAGAAAATCTGATTTCATGCGTGTTCGTTTCGTGTCGTATTCAGCAACATTGACACGAAAATCACGAAACGATTTAACGTGTAAAATATGTATATCATGCATACAGGAAAAAAATTTAATGCTTATTTTGTATCGTCAAACACGCAAGCACCAGCCATGGTTTGTCACTTTTAAGGTCAAAGTTTCGTATATAGTATCAGCTGTTGACAGTGCCACCACTGTTTGAAAATTACGCTTGAATTCACATTCGTCGAAATGATGAAAAATACCAATTGGTAACGAGCCAAATTAAAATTAGATTAGAAAAAAAGCAATGTTAACATTGAAATTGAAAATTACTATAATAGCTCGAAAGAAAATGAAAACGATTATTTAAAATTTTGGAAGCATGCAACGAATTTAAAGATTTTGCAGAAGGTAGTATTGCTAGTATTGAACAGGTACTAAATATACCTGTAAGTTTCGCGACTAGTGAGTGAGTATTTACCACTTCTGGATTAATCTTAAGCGAACACCGCACAAGCTTATTGAGCGCAAGTCTTGATACATTAATTTTTCTCAACAAAAATATGTAAATAAATACGAATAGAGCATATATATGTATGTACTAGGGATGCCAATCGGGATCGATTTTTGGAAATCCCGGGATCTCGGAATTTTCGGGATCCCGGGATTTTTCGGGATCACGGGATTTTCGAGATTTTGAGATCGAATTTTTTTCGTAAAATAAATTATATTTTTAAATAAATATTACTTTAATAACAATTTAATGCATTTTAAAAGGTTTTATGTTCATAATTTATCATTCCACAATTGTCTTTAAAGTGAACAATTTTCTAATACGAGTACGAAATAAAAATCAAAAGAATTTTTCTCATCTATTTTTAAGTTGATTATTCACATTTGATGTTAGAGAATTTATAGTGAAAACAATAACTTAATATATTTTTAATTATATTGTTTTCAATATAAATGTTTTAATATAATCTAAACCAAAACGAATGTATCTGTGGACTTTTAGCACTACCGCTTATGTTGACTTACGAACATTTTTATATTCGCTTTCATTTTTGTTACATACATATGTATGTATGTATACCAAGCATTATATAATTTTTTATCGATTTCGTTACGACTATGACAACGATAATAAAGCTGAAGATGTCGAAAAATTAAAAGAAATGTATACACTATTCTAATCAAATTCGATTAATTACGTCTAACGATCACATTTTTATAGGCAGATACATTAAAAGTTTGCCTGAGCACTTAAACAGTATTTTTGCTCTACTGAAAAATTTTAAATTCATACATAGGTTGTTTTCTACAAGTTCATGGTTTATTAGTGTCCTGGGGGTCGATTCTGAATTTATGATAAAAATGAAGTGATAAAAAATTTATCATATTCACTTCACTGGACAGGTAGTTCTCATAAAAACTAAAATCAGAATCGCATTTTCAATGGAGTGATATTTTATTTTTCATTTTCACGCTTTCACAGAAACAGAATAGACCCCCTGGCCTTTTACTCTGCAACTAGAATAAAACTATATATTATTCGAAATCATTCAGTTGGTCGTTTTTGACTAAAACTATTTATCAAACCCATGTCATGTTAATGGGTTTGATCTTAGGTTTGTGTCAAAAACCACCTAAATGGTCTAAGTAAAAAAGAAAATAATTTTGAACTGTAATGTAAAAAACATACACACTCGAGCAGTTTTTTAGACAAAATACTCCGCATTATTCTGTAAATATTTCTCGCTTTTCCGTCAACCCGACAACAAAAAGTTTTCACTTGCCTTGTATCAAAGAATATAAATTGCGAAGAATATAAATGATGATTTGTGATTCCAAAGCTAATATGTGTCTTCTGTTTTCAAAATAATTCTAAAATGTACATGTATTCTAGCACCTTTGATGAAAATAACCGTAAGAAAGTAGTTTATTTATTTTGCACTTATTGTTAATTTATAAGAAATATGTCACGAATAGTCATTAAATTGTTAAAATTGTATGTATAAAATTGTATGGGACTTTTAAATATTATAAAAAATGCCATAAAATCAACGAAAATTTGAATTTATAAAATTTTTTATATAAAAATTGCTAAGAAATCCCGAAAATGAAATCCCGGGATTGAATTTTACAAATCCCGGGATTCGGGATTTGCTAAATCCCGAAAATACCGGGATTTTCGGGTTCGGGATTTCCCGTTTGGCATCCCTAGTATGTACACACATACATACAATTGTATGAAACAATAAAATAAAATGTCTTTGAATATAAAAAAAGATTTTTTTTGCACTCGTATTTGATTTCGTGCGTCTTGTGCAGTTTCGTGTTGAGAAAATTTTTTGGAGTTCGTGTTTCGTACGTGTTGAATATCATGGTATTCGTGTTCGTGCGTGTCGTGTTGGAAAAATTCGACACGCGCCCATCTCTACTACCAGGTAATATCAGAATTACAAAAACAATGAAAAAATACAACAATAAAAAAACAACATGGGTTTTAGTTTATCCAAAACTTCAAGAATAGAATTTGTTTAATATAATAATAATAAAAATTATTCACATAAATTTGAAAACATTTCTCCGCGGCAGCTACCACTAACAAAATTTGCAACGTTTAGCACTTTTCACAATTTATTAATAGTTTTTTCTATTTTTAAATATGTTTTCATTTCTAATAAAACCACAGAATATGAACCAGAAGACCCACCAGTGAGTGATGAAAAATCGCGATAGCAGCTGATTGGTGTGAATTTTAAATTTTTACTAAGTTGTTGCAAGTGAGAGAAAAAATTGTTTTCTACATGCATAAAAAGCAAAAGCTATATGTTGCATTTGCAAACATATGTTCTTAAAAAAGTAGAAAATAAAATTGTTCAAAAGTGAAAAATTTTAAGTAAAAATTTAATTTTTGTTGAAAATAGATGTGTTTTTGATATAATAAGATGTGTAATTGATGGTCAGTGGGCTTCCTCAACTACTGACTGTAAATTGTTGCCCAAATAATGTAAAAATCTTTCGTAATTACAAAGTGTTTACAAAAAAAGTGGATAAGGGCATTGTGTTACTTTCCCGAAATTTGGAAATATGGGTATGTAGCCACAAAGTTACTACCGATGATGGAGACTCATCTAAAGCAAACGGCTTTGTACACTTCGGAAGATGTAGCAAATAAAACAATTGCTAAAGTTGTGGATGTTGTTTTTACATATATGGAGAAAGGATACGTTTGCAAGTTCCTTCCCCATAAGAAAATCGGCATTTGCTCAACGAAAATAAGTTTGGAAAGCTCATCTGGACTCACAATATGTGCATCACATGGGCGTTAAGCGACCCATGCAACAATTTGGCCAAGCATTCTAATATAATGCAGCTAGACGCTTTTGTGTGTCTAACTTTGGCCGGACCACCTTTAACAGCTGGTGCTACTCAAGAGCGTGCTACCAAATAAAAATGCACGCGTGCTTCCACGCCTAATGTACCCGGCCACATTTTTCTGATCTGTAAGTGCCTACATAAATGTGTAATACTCTACCCTGGGCTGCAAACTATTCCAGCACCTTATATTACTTTGGCCGGGCCACCTTTAACGCTGCTCAACAGCGTGCTACCAAAAAAGGTGTACGCAAACAGTTCAAAAGGTTCCAGCAAGTCAGCTTGTGTCGCAAATACATCAAAACGGTAAGTTTTATTTGAATAATATTTCAGTATTTGAAACATTAATTGTTCTCACCGTTTATTCCAGAAAATCCTTAGTCCTCTTTGTTACTATACTGGTCGAACGTTTATACCCAGACCGACATTTGCATCCATTTTTGGCTAGTAAGATCAATGGTATGTTGCTTGAAGTAATAGCTGGCCAAGAAACTATTGGCAAAACACAATCAGCATGAGCTCCACGAAAATAAAGCTCGTCTGGACTCACAATATATGCATCAAAAGTGCGGTATACGGTCCATGCAACAACTTGGCCAAGTAATAGAACATAATGCTGTTGGGAGTTTCTTTGTGCCTTACATGGGGCCCGGCCAATTTTTTTTTTGGATCCGCAAGTGTATACACAAATACGTATAACACCACGCTGACCTGCACATGTTCAGATATGATATAACTGGCCAGCAAACTCTTCCAGCACCTTATATTGGTTTGGCCGGGCCACCTGTAAAATCTGGTGCTATGCATCAAAACGGTAAGTTTTATTTGAACAATAATTATTACATCCATTGAATAAATAAATAAATAATTCATTATTTGAAATATTAATTGTCATCGTTTATTTCAGATAATCGTTAGGCCTCTTTGTTGGTAAATGCAACAAGATCAGAAACAAATACTGGTCGAACATGTATACCAAATAATCAGACATATGCATCCAGTACTAGTAGACGGCTCCCATAAATAAAGAAATTAGAAATTTAATAACATGATTACAAAATAATAAGGGTCAATTGAAATCAGAAGTACACGCTATAAATTTGAGAAACTTTTTCGAGGTCAAGGTATTTTTTAATTTAATATACATGAATGTACATTTATTAATTAACTTTTTTCTTACAGATGCACACATCATTAAGGAAAGTTACATCGCAAAAGTGAATTGGATTAGTTCATTTTATCAGTTACACAGTGGATCTATTTCAATTTTTAATAATGCTAATAATAAGCTCAATCGAGTTAGTTTTTAGAAAGAAAGCGGATATTTATAAAATAGTTATAATCATAAATAATGTCAAAAAGTTTAAATTAATTTTATATTGAAAATTTTTTATATTTTTTCTGAATCTTAGTACCTTATACCTATCCGAATTGCTTACTAATTTCTTAAGAGTGGAACAATCGTGGAATTGTGTTATTAAACATATCTTAGACTCAAAGTAATAACTTTTTTATAAAAATTAACGATTTTTTTAACTTTTGTATTGACTTGAAATAATATTCAGTACAGAAATAAGTTATTTTAATGGCGATTCAAATCAAAAAAGTATTCGTTTCTTGAGCGTATACTCACCTCAATTTGTAGTAATAAAATCTTGAAAAAATCAGTTATACTATGTTCAATTTTGGAATTGTTTTATTTTTATTTTAAAATTTTTTAGTAACTACATAAATATATAATTTTTAATCATTTGAAATTGTTACAAAAAGAACTGCATTACACACATTGTAAACAAAAACAAAATTAGAATATTAACTAATGTAACTAACTAAATTTTTTTAAATATCTTGAAATAAAAATAATTTTACTTATGCCACCAAAGTCTGAAGTTGTTTTCCATGGAAACATTCCAGTTTAGTTCTTAGGGGTCGAATGGTTTTTGTAGCAGCGATATTTCGTTTAGTTTCTTCCAGGTTTTCTTGCCGTTCACATATGTAAATAAAATAAAAATTAAAAAATAGCATTATTAAAATTGTATTTTTAGTTTTAAAAAAATTGTATTTTTTGGAAAAAGTTAAAGGGCTTTTTATTTATAGAACTAAGGTTATATATCTATAAAACAAAAGTTGAATGTCTTTTATAAAGTATTCTGTAGCCCGTAAAAGTTCTTTTAATGTAATGAAAAATACTTTCTTTTTTGTATCAAGTACTTGTAAAGAAGAACACAAAATTAACACAATTGCGTTCCAACTGATTGGAAAACTTCTTTTCCTAGCGACTTACAAACTGGTGTTATTATACATTGGACAAGACTATCATCGTCCTTTCCAATGTACAAAATTCCACGTTGTCAATTCACTTTATAGGCACATATTAGTCTTATTTCTGTCAAGTACTTAAAAAAAAGATCACAAATCAAACATATTTGGATTCCAATTAATCCGAAGACTTCACTTTTTTGCGGCTTGTTAACCTGTGTCATTGTACATTGGACAATAACATGAATGTCCTTTCCAATGTACAAGATTCCACACAAACACTTCACTTATATGTACACATTAGTCATAAAAACTAGTTATTTGTGAACAAATTTTGAATCCAATTGTTCCAAGCACTTCTTTCTTAAACGGTTTGTTAACCAAAGTATTTGTACATTGGAAAAGAGCATCATTGCTCCTTCCAATGTGCAAAATTCCACACAAACAACGCACTTTACGTAGACACAATTCACTTATTTTTGTTAAGAACTTGTGAAAAACAAAAAGAACTTGGAACACTTGGAATCCAAAAGATCTGGACACTACATTTTTATATGTCTTGTTAACCCTTGCTATTGTGCATTGGACAGGAACATCATTGTCCCTTCCAATGCACAAGATTCCACACATACACTTCACTTTATCTGTCCACATTAACCGTATAAACTTGTTTGCGTAAGGCACTTGCAAAAAGCGAACAAAATTGCATTCCAATTGATCCCAACACTTCATTTCATGTCGGCATGTTAAACAAAGTTTTTGTACAATGGACATGACAAACATCGTCTTTTCCAATGTACATAATTTCACACTTTCAATTCACTTTACAGTACACATTAGTCTTGTAGTTTACATTACTTAGCTCTTTCTAAAAGTAATAGAAAGCGAGCTTATTTTATATCGTATTGATCGGAACACATCTTCTCTTCACTACATGTTAAGCAAAGCAATTGTACATTGGAAGGGACAAGAACACCATTGTCCCTTCCAATGTACACAATTCCACACTTAAATTTCACTTCAAAAAAATCACTTTCACAAAGGTTTTTATATAAATTACTTACTTAGTTGGCTCTGTCGGGAACAAATTCAGCTTCTATCCTGTGGGTCAACCCATAGTGCATCTGTGGCTACTGGAAATTAAGTATATATTGTTAGAATCTATTATAAATAAGTAAAAGAAACAATAAATATATACTTACATTTTTACTTTTGCTGTGTGATGCTCCCAGTAATCCATGTTTTTTTCACCATCACTTTTGTTTTGTTCACTTTTCTCACTGTTGGTAATATGTGGACAAGATAATCTACCAATTTTTGTCCACATATTACCAACTTTGGCAAGGATTTTGGCGCAAAATCATTTTTTATCCAATTTGCGCCAATTCCTGCCAAGAAAATTTATATTTTGTAAATAACTAAATGACATTTTACTAAGATGGTGCGATAGAGAAAGGCATAGAAATTAGTCATATTTGCTGTCTCTACCGCAAGATCTTAGTAAAGCGAATTCTCTTCAATTCGCCGGTGTCGCCTCTAGTTAGTACTCTATGAATAAAACATTTCTCATATTGAAATTTTTTTTAATTTCTCTTTTGTAAAAAATCTTTGAAGTTTTGGCCTATTTATCAGGTCAATGCAACTCTACAAAAACACAGCAATACAAAAAACAACTTTATGTTTAAGTTGTCAGAAATACACAAGCATAAACTAAAGTATATGGTGTAAATAACTTTTGACAGCTTAAACACGAAAACACAGAATATCATCAGGACTATTGCGTTGACCTGATAAATAGGCCTTGTTTCGGATGAACTATAATTTGAAAAAAAAAATAGCTCAGCTGCATTTCCGCTACTACCTTGTGAATGGGCCTTGGGACTCGCCTTGCCCTGTAGCAAGGTGTATTTAACTAGGTGGCAGTGCTACTACAGCTGATAATTTTTTGCTGTGTGTGCTTTGTAGCTAAAGAATGTCAAAAACTTCGATTTTGTTTTGGTTTTGGATCAATTATTTTTGTGCTTTTGACATTCTTCGGTTCTTTACACAGCTATAGTTGCCGTATTTTTATATAACAAATCCTTAAGCAGTCACCTGCATGCGTCATATACAGTGGCATCAACGCCACTAATATTATAATGCTTGTCCATGGTGTAATTATACAGGTGACTGCGAAAGGATTTTTTATACAAAAATACGGCAACCATAGCTATGTAAGGAAATGAAGAATGTCAAAAGCATAAAAATAATAGTATTAAAACCAAAACAAAATCTAAGTTTTTGACATTCTTCAGCTACAAGGCACATAGAGTAAAAAACTATCAGCTGAAGTAACGCTGCCACCTAGTTAGATACACCTTGTGCTTGTCCTTGCATTTTAGGAAAAAGTCACTTCGTGTTGTATCTTGTACTTAAGCTTGGTAGCACTAATATAAATTTAGTTTATAAGTGTTGGCATCACTCCTTTTGGAAACACATATACACATATATACATATATACAATTGGCTTTGTTTATTATATTCTCTTCCGATTTTTGGTAATATTGTGAAATTGTTTAATTTGTTTAGCAAACTTCAATATACATAATACGTTAATTACGGAAAAAACTTTATTTCAATTCTCAAAATTAGGTGAATAGAGATATGTCTGGGGGCTCTCTTATAACATTAAAAGAAGAATCAATTGATGGCAATGCTGCAGCAGCTGGAACTAACGCCAACGTCCAACAGCAATCGTCGGCCGCGCCTCAGCAGAATGGTACAGGAAATGGTGCTGCACCTGCTGAAGGTACTAGACAAAATAGTTTGCAGCGCATACAGCAGCGAAAACAAAAGGTTTTTAATCTACCTGTAGCTCAAAAATTGGCTAAACTATCGATGTACTCTGCTTGTCAATCTGAAGGATGTCGGTGTACTGGCTGGAAAACCCCTCAAGAAAATCGCCATCGTGATGTTGAGTCGTCATATTGTCCAGAGTTTAGTGAAGAGTGTCGCAATACTAGCTGTCGTCATTCACTGCAGAGCCATATTTCCCATTTGGATGGTATTTCCGGTTCCGAAATGAATAATTTACTTGGCGCTATTATTGACATGGAAAATCTTTTCATGTCTATGCAAAGAGTAGATGACGAGGATACGAAAAAAGTTTATCTCTATCTCTTTCGACTGTTACGTCAATGTGTAATAACTAGACAACAAGCCGTAATTCGTGGACCTCTAGGAGATCCTCCATTTGAATCTCCATGTATAGCAAAAGCTGTTTATTCATTTGTGTTTTATAAATACAATCATTTAAGTCCAAATGAATTGCAGACCATGACTGAAGTGGCTAAAACTTTTTTGAATTTTCTAAATCACTACAATTTTGAACCCCCTTCAATGAGAAGAGCAGATTTGAAAAACGACGATGCGTCAACGTATAAAATCAACTACACCAGATGGCTTGTTTTCTGTCATGTACCCGCATTTTGTAATTCACTAAGACATTTTGAGACTTCATTGGTTTTTGGGCGTACACTTTTGAGAACAGTATTCCAGTATATGGCCCAACAACTAAAAAAGAAATGCATTTCTGAGCGTGATCGTTTTCCTGCGGATAAAAGATCTATAATAACTCAAATGCCAAAGTTCTTGGAAGCTCTTAAAGGAGAGCTTCTTAAAGACGATTCCCCAATATGGGATCAATCATATCGTCCACCCACTGCCTTTTTACTACAACAACGCAAACGTCAACAGGATACGTCAGCAACTGCAGCTTCGGTAGTATCAAGCAGCATAGGATCAATTGCTGCAAAAAGAGTTAGTATTAGTGGAGAACCAGTTCATAAAAGAGCTAAAAAAGAAACTGTTGAGCGTTCGGCTGGGTAAGTTAATTTGACAATGGTAGCTGTGATTTTTACAAGTATGTAATGTTATTATACAAGTATTGTTATTCTTTTTTTTGTAAAATAAATTGATTTAATTTCAAATAACGGTGTAATAACGATTTTTTGCTTGTGCTTTCGAATATTTATTTATTAATTTAAACATACTATACAAAGTAAATTAGCATTATATGGTGTTGCTCAAATATGGGCGGAGTAAGTATACCATATTTGTTTGGGTCATGAGAAAATAAATTTTTCAATATTTTATTTTTATTTAACGCGTTTCAAAATGAATTCGAACTAAGTGCATCCTCATGTGTCACAACAAATACATTTTGAAAATTTGTAAACGTTTCTAATAACATACATACATACATATGTATGTACATATAATTCGGGTATAATAATTTTTTCGATCTTTAAAAATATGCCACAAATGATCTATTTCGTTAAGGCAATATTTTGTATTTGTTTTATTTTTTTATTTCAAAATGCAATTGACTATGTTCATCATACGTAGTAGGGAAAATTATAATATTTTCGCAGTATTAGTTGGAGTATGTTTTTTTTTACTACACAGTATATAAATGTATTATGATATTAAATAAATTAAATTATTATAATTATTGTCCTTTATTTATTTATTTGTATTTCATTAATATTAATTGTTTTTTTTATGGATATATTTACATATTTGAAAATGTTAATATAATTGAATCAAATAATAATTTTTAAAAGACGCTTTAAAAATAATAATATGGAGAGTAGTAAAATATAAACTGATAATACATACCAATTTTATTTATTTTAGCGACTCTACATACGAAGATCTTTCCGATGAGACTGTTCTACGCGCTCTTAAAGCTATTTCGGAATCAAAGGCCATTAACAAAACTGAAATTCTCTTTCCGGTCAATGTGTCACGTGATGAAAATGTAAAAGCAGAGGAACAGAAGCGTGCCATTGAGTTCCACGTTGTTGGCAATTCTTTGACAAAACCTGTAGATAAGCAAACTATACTCTGGCTTTTGGGGTTGCAAAGTGTTTTTGCTCATCAGTTGCCCGAAATGCCACGAGAATATATATCGCAATTGGTTTTTGATACAAAACACAAAACTCTGGCACTTATTAAAGAAAATATGCCAATTGGAGGTATTTGTTTCAGGCCTTTTCCAGATCAACAATTTACAGAGATTGTTTTCTGCGCAGTAACAATGTCGGAACAAGTTAAAGGATACGGTACGCATCTTATGAATCATTTAAAGGATTACAGTATTCAAAAGAATATACAGCATCTTTTGACCTATGCTGATTGTGATGCAATTGGCTATTTCAAAAAGCAAGGTTTCTCGAAGGATATTAAGTTAGCGCGACCAGTATATGCGGGCTTTATAAAGGAATATGATGGAGCGACTCTGATGCATTGCGAATTACATAAGAATATTGTGAATACACAATTCATATCAGGTAATATTTAAATATAAAATATAATGAGATATGTGTTGAAAATTAATTTTTCTGTCCGGTGGCATAAGCGATATCCGGCCAAGTCGACTTGGAAATAAATTATGTATGCTGCAATATTTCATTAACAAAACTTCATATCTATGTGAAATCCCTGCTTCTATAACCTTTCTTAAAACATATATAGTATATGAAGAAAACGGCTGATTTCTAAATATATGTTCTCAACGTTTCAATATCGCATTTACACATTTTGTAAATATTTTGTGAATACGTTGTATACTCTTTTCATACAAAATTTTTGTATGTTTAACTTGCTTTTGTCTGCATATTGAAAACAATTGTGCTTGTCGACATAGGTTATTATTGCTTGTGTTCACAAATTTAATGTACTCCTGAATTCTATGTTTCACTTAAAATGTAGTTGATCCAATTTAGAGTAAATATTTATAACAAAAATGCTGTTATAAAATGCTTCGATATTTCGTGACAATAAGGATAAAATGCTTAAGTCATATTTTAATCTTGCAGTAGAGTAAATTTAACCTTTAATTTAGATTTCCACTTATTTTTTTTTTTTTTTCAAAACATCGGTCTACACCAAGGCACATTCACTGCGAATGTATTGAAAAAATTAAATTAAGCTTTTATTCCATATGAGATTATAAGTCGAAAATATATAAGCAGAAAGTTATTGCGCTACAACTTCCTGAACAATTTATTAAAATTGAGATTTTGCGCAGGATTCCTTTTGAATATGAAGATTACAGGGGTACCATTAACTCAAAATCAGATTATCTCGACCTAAGCATTTTTTCCCTTGGCCACATATTTTAGAAAGTTTTCTTTTAAAAATTAATTTTCTTAACATGTCAGCGTTACTGAATTATGCATAGAAGTTGAATTAAAACATATTTTATCATTATTTAGTAATAAGACGCCAAAGTGAAATTCTTAAAGAACTTATTGCTCAACGACATAATGAAGTTCAAAAAGTTCGACCTGGTTTAACGTGTTTTAAAGAAGGTCTTCCTTCCATACCTGTAGAATCAATACCAGGATTGCGTGAAATTGGCTGGAAGCCCCAAATGCGTACTCAAAGAACATCTAGACCTTTGGAAGAATCTTCGGATCCCGAGAAATTGTCTTCCTCACTTGCAGCTGTTTTACAATCAGTACGACATCATGCCTCTGCTTGGCCATTCTTGAAACCCGTAACAGCTGCTGAGGTGCCAGACTATTATGATCATATTAAATATCCCATGGATTTGAAAACCATGGGTGAACGCCTAAAGAAAGGATATTACGTCACGCGGCGACTTTTTATGGCCGATATGGCTCGTATATTTTCAAATTGTCGTTTTTATAACTCTCCTGAAACCGAATATTATCGTTGTGCTAACAGTTTAGAACGTTATTTTCAGACTAAAATGCGAGAGTTAGGTTTGTGGGATAAATGATGTTCCGCTCTATCTGCTAATTTTGAACCTCCTATTGAGAAAATTGGAAGCGATGATGCTGACGGCGACGGTGATGGTGAGGGTAATACTAAAATAGTTACAAAAGAAGAACGCACTGCAACAAATAATTTAACTAACTCTATTGCAAACAATTTATCTCAAAATACTACTTTAAATACCACTTATGAGAATACGTTTTTGAGTGGAAATTTAGGAGTTTTTTCATCTCTTCCTGATGACATTTTTACTAATTAAAATATATGAATAATTATTATTTCTTACTTTTTCCAATTTAAAATTAACAGCATTACATTAATGCTGTCTTTATTTTTCCATTTGTTACTTTTATGAGTTTTTCTTTACACCTTTATTGATAGAATGAAACATTTTTCTGTCTGCTTGCTTAAAAGGAAAGAGAATGTTCTTCATACGACGGTTTGTATTTAAATGGAAAAATTGTTTTCTATTTTATTGTTTTCTTTGTAAATCATAAAACGAAAATTCGTTTATAAAGACTAGCAGTTTATTAAATTAGTATACTTATAAATAAAAAATAATAAAACAAATAAATTAATACATTAAAAACTAAATAAACAAATAAACTATTTTAGTTCTTATGCTATAGATTCTAACAGAACATATTCTCTTGGCTATAAGTCGTCTATTTTTCATAAAAAAATTAACGGGCTATACACCGACAATTTTTCGTAAAAAATTAAATGGGCTATTTTCTCCCATTTGTCAAATCAATCGACCATTTTTCGTACAGAAAAATTAAATAGGCTATACATCGCAAAAATTTTTCATACAAAAAATTAAATGGTTTATAGATCGTAAATTTTTCATAAATATTAATCGTTCTATTTTCGTACAGAAAAATTATAAGGGCTACACATTGTCCGTTTTTTATACAGATAATTAAATGGGCTATACATTGTACATTTTCCATACTGAAAAATTAAAAGTCCATTTAATGCAAAACATTGAATGGGCTATACACCGTCAACTTTTCATACAAAATGTTAAAAACACTATACATCGTCCATCTTTCATACAAAAAAAAAGAAAATAAAATAAAAGGGCTGTATATCTTACATTTTAGTACATCGTAAATTCATGTGCAAATAATTAAATAGACTATACATCGTCTATTTCAGATGCACAAAATTAAATGGACTTACTATATATACAAAATTTAATAATAATTCATCCATTTCGTATCTAAAAAATTAAATGGACTATATACGTCGTCTTCTTTTCGTGCAAAGAATTTAATAAACTATACATCATCCATTTTTCATGCAAAAAAATTTTTTATGAAAAAAATATAATGGACTATACATCGTCTTTTTTTCAAATTTTTATGAAAAAATTTTATCGACTATAAATCGTCCGATTCATGTACAAATAATTAAATAGACTATACATCGTCTATTTCAGATGCACAAAATTAAATGGACTGACTATATATACAAAATTTAATGGACTATACATCGTCCATTTTTAAATTAAAAAAAAAAATTAAATTGACTATAATTCGTCCATTTCGTATCTAAAAAATTAAATGGACTATATACGTCGTCTTCTTTTCGTGCAAAGAATTAAATAAACTATACATCATCCATTTTTCATGCAAAAATTTTTTTTATGAAAAAAATATAATGGACTATACATCGTCTTTTTTTCAAATTTTTATGAAAAAATTTTATCGACTATAAATCGTCCGATTCATGTACAAATAATTAAATAGACTATACATCGTCTATTTCAGATGCACAAAATTAAATGGACTGACTATATATACAAAATTTAATGGACTATACATAGTACATTTTTAAATTAAAAAAAAAAAATTAAATTGACTATAATTCGTCCATTTCGTATCTAAAAAATTAAATGGACTATATACGTCGTCTTCTTTTCGTGCAAAGAATTTAATAAACTATACATCATCCATTTTTCATGCAAAAAAATTTTTTATGAAAAAAATATAATGGACTGACTATATATCGTCTATTTGATATGCAAACAATTAAATGGACTGACTATATATACAAAATTTAATGGACTATACATCGTCCATTTTTAAATTAAAAAAAAATTAAATTGACTATCATTCATCCATTTCGTATCTAAAAAATTAAATGGACTATATAGGTCGTCTTCTTTTCGTGCAAAGAATTTAATAAACTATACATCATCCATTTTTCATGCAAAAAATTTTTTATGAAAAAAATATAATGGACTATACATCGTCTTTTTTTCAATTTTTTATGAAAAAATTTTATCGACTATAAATCGTCCGATTCATGTGCAAATAATTAAATAGACTATACATCATCTATTTCAGATGCACAAAATTAAATGGACTGACTATATATACAAAATTTAATGGACTATACATCGTCCATTTTTAAATAAAAAAAAAAAAAATTAAATTGACTATAATTCGTCCATTTCGTATCTAAAAAATTAAATGGACTATATACGTCGTCTTCTTTTCGTGCGAAGAATTTAATAAACTATACATCATCCATTTTTCATGGAAAAAATTTTTTTATGAAAAAAATATAATGGACTATATATACATAGTCTTTTTTTCAATTTTTTATGAAAAAATTTTATCGACTATAAATCGTCCGATTCATGTGCAAATAATTAAATAGACTATACATCGTCTATTTCAGATGCACAAAATTAAATGGACTGACTATATATACCAAATTTAATGGACTATACATCGTCCATTTTTAAATAAAAAAAAAATTAAATTGACTATAATTCGTCCACTTCGTATCTAAAAAATTAAATGGACTATATACGTCATCTTCTTTTCGTGCAAAGATTTTAATAAACTATACATCATCCATTTTTCATGGAAAAAATTTTTTTATGAAAAAAATATACATCGTCTTTTTTCAATTTTTTATGAAAAAATTTTATCGACTATAAATCGTCCGATTCATGTGCAAATAATTATATAGACTATACATCGTCTATTTCAGATGCACAAAATTAAATGGACTGACTATATATACAAAATTTAATGGACTATACATCGTCCATTTTTAAATTAAAAAAAATTAAATTGACTATAATTCGTCCATTTCGTATCTAAAAAATTAAATGGACTATATACGTCGTCTTCTTTTCGTGCAAAGAATTTAATAAACTATACATCATCCATTTTTCATGCAAAAAATTTTTTTATGAAAAAAATATAATGGACTATATATACATCGTCTTTTTTTCAATATTTTATGAAAAAATTTTATCGACTATAAATCGTCCGATTCATGTGCAAATAATTAAATAGACTATACATCGTCTATTTCAGATGCACAAAATTAAATGGACTGACTATATATACAAAATTTAATAGACTATACATCGTCGATTTTTAAATTAAAAAAAAATTAAATTGACTATAATTCGTCCATTTCGTATCTAAAAAATTAAATGGACTATATACGTCGTCTTCTTTTCGTGCAAAGAACTTAATAAACTATACATCATCCATTTTTCATGCAAAAATTTTTTTATGAAAAAAATATAATGGACTATACATCGTCTTTTTTTCAATTTTTTATGAAAAAATTTTATCGACTATAAATCGTCCGATTCATGTACAAATAATTAAATAGACTATACATCGTCTATTTCAGACGCACAAAATTAAATAAACTGACTATATATACAAAATTTAATAGACTATACATCGTCCATTTTTAAATAAAAAAATAAAAAAATGACTATAATTCGTCCATTTCGTATCTAAAAAATTAAATGGACTATATACGTCGTCTTCTTTTCGTGCAAAGAATTTAATAAACTATACATCATCCATTTTTCATGGTAAATTTTTTTTTATGAAAAAAATATAATGGACTATTATACATCGTCTTTTTTTCAATTTTTTATGAAAAAATTTTATAGACTATAAATCGTCCGATTCATTTGCAAATAATTATATAGACTATATATCGTCTATTTTATATGCAAACAATTAAATGGACTGACTATATATACAAAATTTAATAGACTATACATCGTCCATTTTTAAATAAAAAAAAAAATTAAATTGACTATAATTCGTCCATTTCGTATCTAAAAAATTAAATGGACTATATACGTCGTCTTCTTTTCGTGCAAAGAATTTAATAAACTATACATCATCCATTTTTCATGCAAAAAAATTTTTTATGAAAAAAATATAATGGACTATACATCGTCTTTTTTAAATTTTTTATGAAAAAATTTTATCGACTATAAATCGTCCGATTCATGTGCAAATAATTATATAGACTATATATCGTCTATTTTATATGCAAACAATTAAATGGACTGACTGCATATACAAAATTTAATGGACTATATATACATCGTCCATTTTTAAATTAAAAAAAAATTAAATTGACTATCATTCATCCATTTCGTATCTAAAAAATTAAATGGACTATATACGTCGTCTTCTTTTCGTGCAAAGAATTTAATAAACTATAC
Source organism: Tachina lurida (assembly GCA_944452675.1). Classification (NCBI taxonomy): domain Eukaryota; kingdom Metazoa; phylum Arthropoda; class Insecta; order Diptera; family Tachinidae; genus Tachina; species Tachina lurida. The sequence continues at coordinate 100,015,134 of OX101754.1, forward strand.
ATCATCCAATTTTCATGCAAAAAATTTTTTTATGAAAAAAATATAATGGACTATACATCGTCTTTTTTCAATTTTTTATGAAAAAATTTTATCGACTATAAATCGTCCGATTCATGTGCAAATAATTAAATAGACTATACATCGTCTATTTCAGATGCACAAAATTAAATGGACTGACTATATATACAAAATTTAATGGACTATACATCGTCCATTTTTAAATTAAAAAAAATTAAATTGACTATAATTCGTCCATTTCGTATCTAAAAAATTAAATGGACTATATACGTCGTCTTCTTTTCGTGCAAAGAATTTAATAAACTATACATCATCCATTTTTCATGCAAAAAATTTTTTTATGAAAAAAATATAATGGACTATACATCGTCTTTTTTTCAATTTTTTATGAAAAAATTTTATCGACTATAAATCGTCCGATTCATGTGCAAATAATTAAATAGACTATACATCGTCTATTTCAGATGCACAAAATTAAATGGACTGACTATATATACAAAATTTAATAGACTATACATCGTCGATTTTTAAATTAAAAAAAAATTAAATTGACTATAATTCGTCCATTTCGTATCTAAAAAATTAAATGGACTATACACGTCGTCTTATTTCGTGCGAAGAATTTAATAAACTATACATCATCCATTTTTCATGCAAAAAAATTTTTTATGAAAAAAATATAATGGACTGTACATCGTCTTTTTTTAAATTTTTTATGAAAAAATTTTCTCGACTATAAATCGTCCGATTCATGTGCAAATAATTATATAGACTATATATCGTCTATTTTATATGCAAACAATTAAATGGACTGACTATATATACAAAATTTAATGGACTATACATTGTCCATTTTTAAATAAAAAAAAAATTAAATTGACTATAATTCGTCCATTTCGTATCTAAAAAATTAAATGGACTATATACGTCATCTTCTTTTCGTGCAAAGATTTTAATAAACTATACATCATCCATTTTTCATGGAAAAAAATTTTTTATGAAAAAAATATAATGGACTATAATGGTCTTTTTTAAATTTTTTATGAAAAAATTTTATCGACTATAAATCGTCCGATTAATGTGCAAATAATTATATAGACTATACCTCGTCTATTTCAGATGCACAAAATCAAATGGACTTACTATATATACAAAATTTAATAGACTATACATCGTCGATTTTTAAATTAAAAAAAAATTAAATTGACTATAATTCGTCCATTTCGTATCTAAGAAATTAAATGGACTACATACGTCGTCTTCTTTTCGTGCAAAGAATTTAATAAACTATACATCATCCATTTTTCATGCACAAAAATTTTTTATGAAAAAAATATAATGGACTAAAAAAAAGACTATATTTTATCGACTATAAATCGTCCGATTCATGTGCAAATAATTATATAGGCTATATATCGTATATTTTATATGCAAACAATTAAATGGACTGACTGTATATACAAAATTTAATGGACTATACATCGTCCATTTTTAAATTAAAAAAAAAATTAAATTGACTATCATTCATCCATTTCGTATCTAAAAAATTAAATGGACTATATACGTAGTCTTCTTTTCGTGCAAAGAATTTAATAAACTATACATCATCCATTTTTCATGCAAAACATTTTTTTATGAACAAAATATAATGGACTATACATCGTCTTTTTTTCAATTTTTTATGAAAAAATTTTATCGACTATAAATCGTCCGATTCATGTACAAATAATTAAATAGACTATACATCGTCTATTTCAGATGCACAAAATTAAATGGACTGACTATATATACAAAATTTAATAGACTATACATCGTCCATTTTTAAATAAAAAAAAATTAAATTGACTATAATTCGTCCATTTCGCATCTAAAAAATTAAATGGACTATATACGTCGTCTTCTTTTCGTGCAAAGAATTTAATAAACTATACATCATCCATTTTTAATGCAAAAATTTTTTTATGAAAAAAATATAATGGACTATACATCGTCTTTTTTTCAATTTTTTATGAAAAAATTTTATCGACTATAAATCGTCCGATTCATGTGCAAATAATTAAATAGACTATACATCGTCTATTTCAGATGCACAAAATTAAATGGACTGACTATATATACAAAATTTAATGGACTATACATCGTCCATTTTTAAATAAAAAAAAAAAAAAATTAAATTGACTATAATTCGTCCATTTCGTATCTAAAAAATTAAATGGACTATATACGTCGTCTTATTTCGTGCGAAGAATTTAATAAACTATACATCATCCATTTTTAATGCAAAAAATTTTTTTATGAAAAAAATATAATGGACTATACATCGTCTTTTTTTAAATTTTTTATGAAAAAATTTTATCGACTATAAATCGTCCGATTCATGTGCAAATAATTAAATAGACTATACATCGTCTATTTCAGATGCACAAAATTAAATGGACTGACTATATATACAAAATTTAATGGACTATACATCGTCCATTTTTAAATAAAAAAAAAAATTAAATTGACTATAATTCGTCCATTTCGTATCTAAAAAATTAAATGGACTATATACGTCGTCTTCTTTTCGTGCAAAGAATTTAATAAACTATTAAACTATTTTTATGAAAAAATTTTATCGACTATAAATCGTCCGATTCATGTGCAAATAATTAAATAGACTATACATCGTCTATTTCAGATGCACAAAATTAAATAGACTGACTATATATACAAAATTTAATGGACTATACATCGTCCACTTTTAAATAAAAAAAAAATTAAATTGACTATAATTCGTCCATTTCGTATCTAAAAAATTAAATGGACTATATACGTCATCTTCTTTTCGTGCAAAGAATTTAATAAACTATACATCATCCATTTTTCATGCAAAAAATTTTTTATGAAAAAAATATAATGGACTATACATCGTCTTTTTTTCAATTTTTTATGAAAAAATTTTATCGACTATAAATCGTCCGATTCATGTGCAAATAATTAAATAGAATATACATCGTCTATTTCAGATGCACAAAATTAAATGGACTGACTATATATACAAAATTTAATGGACTATACATCGTCCATTTTTAAATTAAAAAAAAAAAATTAAATTGACTATAATTCGTCCATTTCGTATCTAAAAAATTAAATGGTTTATATACGTCGTCTTCTTTTCGTGCAAAGAATTTAATAAACTATACATCATCCATTTTTCATGCAAACAATTTTTTTATGAAAAAAATATAATGGACTATATACATCGTCTTTTTTTTCAATTTTTTATGAAAAAATTTTATCGACTATAAATCGTCCGATTCATGTGCAAATAATTAAATAGACTATACATCGTCTATTTCAGATGCACAAAATTAAATGGACTGACTATATATACAAAATTTAATGGACTATACATCGTCCATTTTTAAATTAAAAAATAAAAATTAAATTGACTATAATTCGTCCATTTCGTATCTAAAAAATTAAATGGACTATATACGTCGTCTTCTTTTCGGGCAAAGAATTTAATAAACTATACATCATCCATTTTTAATGCAAAAACTTTTTTTATGAAAATAATATAATGGACTATACATCGTCTTTTTTTCAATTTTTTATGAAAAAATTTTATCGACTATAAATCGTCCGATTCATGTACAAATAATTAAATAGACTATACATAGTCTATTTCAGACGCACAAAATTAAATAAACTGACTATATATACAAAATTTAATAGACTATACATCGTCCATTTTTAAATAAAAAAAAATTAAATTGACTATAATTCGTCCATTTCGTATCTAAAAAATAAAATGGACTATATACGTCGTCTTCTCTTCGTGCAAAGAATTTAATAAACTATACATCATCCATTTTTCATGGTAAAATTTTTTTTATGAAAAAAATATAATGGACTATTTATTATACATCGTCTTTTTTTCAATTTTTTATGAAAAAATTTTATCGACTATAAATCGTCCGATTCATTTGCAAATAATTAAATAGACTATATATCGTCTATTTTATATGCAAACAATTAAATGGACTGACTATATATACAAAATTTAATAGACTATACATCGTCCATTTTTAAATAAAAAAAAAAATTAAATTGACTATAATTCGTCCATTTCGTATCTAAAAAATTAAATGGACTATATACGTCGTCTTCTTTTCGTGCAAAGAGTTTAATAACCTATACATCATCCATTTTTCATGCAAAAAATTTTTTTATGAAAAAAATATAATGGACTATACATCGTCTTTTTTAAATTTTTTATGAAAAAATTTTATCGACTATAAATCGTCCGATTCATCTGAAAATAATTATATAGACTATATATCGTCTATTTTATATGCAAACAATTAAATGGACTGACTGCATATACAAAATTTAATGGACTATACATCGTCCATTTTTAAATTAAAAAAAAATTAAATTGACTATCATTCATCCATTCCGTATCTAAAAAATTAGATGGACTATATACGTAGTCTTCTTTTCATGCAAAGAATTTAATAAACTATACATCATCCATTTTTCATGCAAAAAAATTTTTTATGAAAAAAATATAATGGACTATACATCGTCTTTTTTTCAAATTTTTATGAAAAAATTTTATCGACTATAAATCGTCCGATTCATGTACAAATAATTATATAGACTATATATCGTCTATTTTATATGCAAACAATTAAATGGACTGATTATATATACAAAATTTAATGGACTATACATTGTCCATTTTTAAATTAAAAAAAAAATTAAATTGACTATAATTCGTCCATTTCGTATCTAAAAAATTAAATGGACTATATACGTCGTCTTCTTTTCGTGCAAAGAATTTAATAAACTATACATCATCCATTTTTCATGCAAAAATTTTTTTTATGAAAAAAATATAATGGACTATATATAATACATCGTATTTTTTTCAATTTTTTATGAAAAAATTTTATCGACTATAAATCGTCCGATTCATGTGCAAATAATTAAATAGACTATACATCGTCTATTTCAGATGCACAAAATTAAATGGACTAACTATATATACAAAATTTAATGGACTATACATCGTCCATTTTTAAATTAAAAAAAAAAAATAAATTGACTATAATTCGTCCATTTCGTATCTAAAAAATTAAATGGACTATATACGTCGTCTTCTTTTCGTGCAAAGAATTTAATAAACTATACATCATCCATTTTTCATGCAAAAAAATTTTTTATGAAAAAAATATAATGGACTATACATCGTCTTTTTTTCAAATTTTTATGAAAAAATTTTATCGACTATAAATCGTCCGATTCATGTACAAATAATTATATAGACTATATATCGTCTATTTTATATGCAAACAATTAAATGGACTGACTATATATACAAAATTTAATAGACTATACATCGTCCATTTTTAAATAAAAAAAAAAAATTAAATTGACTATAATTCGTCCATTTCGTATCTAAAAAATTAAATGGACTATATACGTCGTCTTCTTTTCGTGCAAAGAATTTAATAAACTATACATCATCCATTTTTCATGCAAAAAAATTTTTTATGAAAAAAATATAATGGACTATACATCGTCTTTTTTCAATTTTTTATGAAAAAATTTTATCGACTATAAATCGTCCGATTCATGTGCAAATAATTATATAGACTATATATCGTCTATTTTATATGCAAACAATTAAATGGACTGACTGCATATACAAAATTTAATGGACTATACATCGTCCATTTTTAAATTAAAAAAAAATTAAATTGACTATCATTCATCCATTTCGTATCTAAAAAATTAAATGGACTATATGCGTAGTCTTCTTTTCATGCAAAGAATTTAATAAACTATACATCATCCATTTTTCATGCAAAAAATTTTTTTATGAAAAAAATATAATGGACATCGTCTTTTTTTCAATTTTTTATGAAAAAATTTTATCGACTATAAATCGTCCGATTCATGTGCAAATAATTAAATACACTATACATCGTCTATTTCAGATGCACAAAATTAAATGGACTGACTATATATACATAATTTAATAGACTATACATCGTCCATTTTTAAATAAAAAAAAATTAAATTGACTATAATTCGTCCATTTCGTATCTAAGAAATTAAATGGACTATATACGTCGTCTTCTTTTCATGCAAAGAATTTAATAAAGTATACATCATCCATTTTTCATGCAAAAATTTTTTTTAAAAAAATATAATGGACTATACATCGTCTTTTTTCAATTTTTTATGAAAAAATTTTATCGACTATAAATCGTCCGATTCATGTGCAAATAATTATATAGACTATATATCGTCTATTTTATATGCAAACAATTAAATGGACTGAATGCATATACAAAATTTAATGGACTATACATCGTCCATTTTTAAATTAAAAAAAAAATTAAATTGACTATCATTCATCCATTTCGTATCTAAAAAATTAAATGGACTATATACGTAGTCTTCTTTTCGTGCAAAGAATTTAATAAACTATACATCATCCATTTTTAATGCAAAAAATTTTTTTATGAAAAAAATATAATGGACTATTATACATCGTCTTTTTTCAATTTTTTATGAAAAAATTTTATCGACTATAAATCGTCCGATTCATGTACAAATAATTAAATAGACTATACATCGTCTATTTCAGATGCACAAAATTAAATGGACTGACTATATATACAAAATTTAATAGACTATACATCGTCCATTTTTAAATAAAAAAAAAATTAAATTGACTATAATTCGTCCATTTCGTATCTAAAAAATTAAATGGACTATATACGTCGTCTTCTTTTCGTGCAAAGAATTTAATAAACTATACATCATCCATTTTTCATGCAAAAAAATTTTTTATGAAAAAAATATAATGGACTGACTACATATCGTCTATTTGATATGCAAACAATTAAATGGACTGACTATATATACAAAATTTAATGGACTATACATTGTCCATTTTTAAATTAAAAAAAAAATTAAATTGACTATCATTCATCCATTTCGTATCTAAAAAATTAAATGGACTATATCCGTCGTCTTCTTTTCGTGCAAAGAATTTAATACATCATCCATTTTTCCTGCAAAAAATTTTTTTATGAAAAAAATATAATGGACTATACATCGTCTTTTTTCAATTTTTTATGAAAAAATTTTATCGACTATAAATCGTCCGATTCATGTGCAAATAATTATATAGACTATATATCGTCTATTTTATATGCAAACAATTAAATGGACTGACTGCATATACAAAATTTAATGGACTATACATCGTCCATTTTTAAATTAAAAAAAAATTAAATTGACTATCATTCATCCATTTCGAATCTAAAAAATTAAATGGACTATATACGTCGTCTTCTTTTCGTGCAAAGAATTTAATAAACTATACATCATCCATTTTTCATGCAAAAAATTTTTTTATGAAAAAAATATAATGGACTATACATCGTCTTTTTTCAATTTTTTATGAAAAAATTTTATCGACTATAAATCGTCCGATTCATGTGCAAATAATTATATAGACTATATATCGTCTATTTTATATGCAAACAATTAAATGGACTGACTGCATATACAAAATTTAATGGACTATACATCGTCCATTTTTAAATTAAAAAAAAATTAAATTGACTATCATTCATCCATTTCGCATCTAAAAAATTAAATGGACTATATACGTCGTCTTCTTTTCGTGCAAAGAATTTAATAAACTATACATCATCCATTTTTCATGCAAAAAATTTTTTATGAAAAAAATATAATGGACTATACATCGTCTTTTTTTAAATTTTTTATGAAAAAATTTTATCGACTATAAATCGTCCGATTCATGTGCAAATAATTAAATAGACTATACATCGTCTATTTCAGATGCACAAAATTAAATGGACTGACTATATATACAAAATTTAATGGACTATACATCGTCCATTTTTAAATAAAAAAAAAAATTAAATTGACTATAATTCGTCCATTTCGTATCTAAAAAATTAAATGGACTATATACATCGTCTTATTTCGTGCGAAGAATTTAATAAACTATACATCATCCATTTTTCATGCAAAAAATTTTTTTATGAAAAAAATATAATGGACTATACATCGTCTTTTTTTCAATTTTTTATGAAAAAATTTTATCGACTATAAATCGTCCGATTCATGTGCAAATAATTAAATAGACTATACATCGTCTATTTCAGATGCACAAAATTAAATGGACTGACTATATATACAAAATTTAATGGACTATACATCGTCCATTTTTAAATTAAAAAAAAAATTAAATTGACTATAATTCGTCCATTTCGTATCTAAAAAATTAAATGGACTATATACGTCGTCTTCTTTTCGTGCAAAGAATTTAATAAACTATACATCATCCATTTTTCATGCAAAAAAATTTTTTATGAAAAAAATATTTTCAAATTTTTATGAAAAAATTTTATCGACTATAAATCGTCCGATTCATGTACAAATAATTAAATAGACTATACATCGTCTATTTCAGACGCACAAAATTAAATGGACTGACTATATATACAAAATTTAATAAACTATACATCGTCGATTTTTAAATTAAAAAAAAAATTAAATTGACTATAATTCGTCCATTATACATCGTCTTTTTTTAAATTTTTTATGAAAAAATTTTATCCACTATAAATCGTCCGATTCATGTACAAATAATTAAATAGACTATACATCGTCTATTTCAGATGCACAAAATTAAATGGACTGACTATATATACAAAATTTAATAGACTATACATCGTCCATTTTTAAATAAAAAAAAAAAATTAAATTGACTATAACTCGTCCATTTCGTATCTAAAAAATTAAATGGACTATATACGTCGTCTTCTTTTCGTGCAAAGAATTTAATATACTATACATCATCCATTTTTCATGCAAAAAAATTTTTTATGAAAAAAATATAATGGACTGATATGCAAACAATTAAATGGACTGACTATATACAAAATTTAATGGACTATACATCGTCCATTTTTAAATTAAAAAAAAATTAAATTGACTATCATTCATCCATTTCATATCTAAAAAATTAAATGGACTATATACGTCGTCTTCTTTTAAATTTTTTATGAAAAAATTTTATCGACTATAAATCGTCCGATTTATGTACAAATAATTAAATAGACTATACATCGTCTATTTCAGATGCACAAAATTAAATGGACTGACTATATATACAAAATTTAATAGACTATACATCGTCCATTTTTAAATAAAAAAAAAATTAAATTGACTATAATTCGTCCATTTCGTATCTAAAAAATTAAATGGACTATATACGTCGTCTTCTTTTCGTGCAAAGAATTTAAAACATCATCCATTTTTCATGCAAAAAATTTTTTTATGAAAAAAATATAATGGACTATACATCGTCTTTTTTTCAATTTTTTATGAAAAAATTTTATCGACTATAAATCGTCCGATTCATATACAAATAATTAAATAGACTATACATCGTCTATTTCAGATGCACAAAATTAAATGGACTGACTATATATACAAAATTTAATAGACTATACATCGTCCATTTCGTATCTAAAAAATTAAATGGACTATATACGTCGTCTTCTTTTCGTGCAAAGAATTTAATAAACTATACATCATCCATTTTTCATGCCAAAAATTTTTTTATGAAAAAAGTATAATGGACTATACATCGTCTTTTTTTCAATTTTTTATGAAAAAATTTTATCGACTATAAATCGTCCGATTCATGTGCAAATAATTATATAGACTATATATCGTCTATTTTATATGCAAACAATTAAATGGACTGACTATATATACAAAATTTAATGGACTATACATTGTCCACTTTTAAATTAAAAAAAAAAATTAAATTGACTATAATTCGTCCATTTCGTATCTAAAAAATTAAATGGACTATATACGTCATCTTCTTTTCGTGCAAAGATTTTAATAAACTATACATCATCCATTTTTCATGCAAAAAATTTTTTTATGAAAAAAATATAATGGACTATACATCGTCTTTTTTCAATTTCTTATGAAAAAATTTTATCGACTATAAATCGTCCGATTCATGTGCAAATAATTATATAGACTATATATCGTCTATTTTATATGCAAACAATTAAATGGACTGACTATATATACAAAATTTAATGGACTATACATTGTCCACTTTTAAATTAAAAAAAAAAAATTAAATTGACCATAATTCGTCCATTTCGTATCTAAAAAATTAAATGGACTATATACGTCGTCTTCTTTTCGTGCAAAGAATTTAATAAACTATACATCATACATTTTTCATGCAAAAAATTTTTTTATAAAAAAAATATAATGACTATACATCGTCTTTTTTTCAATTTTTTATGAAAAAATTTTATCGACTATAAATCGTCCGATTCATGTGCAAATAATTAAATAGACTATACATCGTCTATTTCAGATGCACAAAATTAAATGGAGTTACTATATATACAAAATTTAATAGACTATACATCGTCGATTTTTAAATTTAAAAAAAAATTAAATTGACTATAATTCGTCCATTTCGTATCTAAAAAATTAAATGGACTATATACGTCGTCTTCTTTTCGTGCAAAGAATTTAATAAACTATACATCATCCATTTTTCATGCAAAACATTTTTTTATGAAAAAAGTATAATGGACTATACATCGTCTTTTTTTCAATTTTTTATGAAAAAATTGTATCGACTATAAATCGTCCGATTCATGTGCAAATAATTATATAGACTATATATCGTCTATTTTATATGCAAACAATTAAATGGACTGACTATATATACAAAATTTAATGGACTATACATTGTCCACTTTTAAATTAAAAAAAAATTTAATTGACTATAATTCGTCCATTTCGTATCTAAAAAATTAAATGGACTATATACGTCATCTTCTTTTGGTGCAAAGATTTTAATAAACTATACATCATCCATTTTTCATGCAAAAAATTTTTTTATGAAAAAAATATAATGGACTATACATCGTCTTTTTTTAAATTTTTTATGAAAAAATTTTATCGACTATAAATCGTCCGATTCATGTACAAATAATTAAATAGACTATACATCGTCTATTTCAGATGCACAAAATTAAATGGACTGACTATATATACAAAATTTAATAGACTATACATCGTCCATTTTAAAAAAAAAAAAAAATTAAATTGACTATAATTCGTCCATTTCGTATCTAAAAAATTAAATGGACTATATACGTCGTCTTCTTTTCGTGCAAAGAATTTAATAAACTATACATCATCCATTTTTCATGCAAAAAATTTTTTTATGAAAAAAGTATAATGGACTATATATACATCGTCTTTTTTTCAATTTTTTATGAAAAAATTTTATCGACTATAAATCGTCCGATTCATGTGCAAATAATTAGATAGACTATATATCGTCTATTTTATATGCAAACAATTAAATGGACTGACTATATATACAAAATTTAATGGACTATACATTGTCCACTTTTAAATTAAAAAAAAAAAATTAAATTGACTATAATTCGTCCATTTCGTATCTAAAAAATTAAATGGACTATATACGTCGTCTTCTTTTCGTGCAAAGAATTTAATAAACTATACATCATCCATTTTTCATGCAAAAAATTTTTTTATGAAAAAAATATAATGGACTATACATCGTCTTTTTTCAATTTTTTATGAAAAAATTTTATCGACTATAAATCGTCCGATTCATGTGCAAATAATTATATAGACTATATATCGTCTATTTTATATGCAAACAATTAAATGGACTGACTATATATACAAAATTTAATGGACTATACATTGTCCACTTTTAAATTAAAAAAAAAATTAAATTGACTATAATTCGTCCATTTTGTATCTAAAAAATTAAATGGACTATATACGTCGTATTCTTTTCGTGCAAAGATTTTAATAAACTATACATCATCCATTTTTCATGCAAACAATTTTTTTATGAAAAAAATATAATGGACTATACATCGTCTTTTTTCAATTTTTTATGAAAAAATTTTATCGACTATAAATCGTCCGATTCATGTGCAAATAATTATATAGACTATATATCGTCTATTTTATATGCAAACAATTAAATGGACTGACTATATATACAAAATTTAATGGACTATACATCGTCCATTTTTAAATTAAAAAAAAAATTAAATTGACTATAATTCGTCTATTTCGTATCTAAAAAATTAAATGGACTATATACGTCGTCTTCTTTTCGTGCAAAGAATTTAATAAACTATACATCATCCATTTTTCATGCAAAAAATTTTTTTATGAAAAAAATATAATGGACTATACATCGTCTTTTTTGAAATTTTTTATGAAAAAATTTTATCGACTATAAATCGTCCGATTCATGTACAAATAATTAAATAGACTATACATCGTCTATTTCAGATGCACAAAATTAAATGAACTGACTATATATACAAAATTTAATAGACTATACATCGTCCATTTTTAAATAAAAAAAAAAATTAAATTGACTATAATTCGTCCATTTCGTATCTAAAAAATTAAATGGACTATATACGTCGTCTTCTTTTCGTGCAAAGAATTTAATAAACTATACATCATCCATTTTTCATGCAAAAAATTTTTTTATAAAAAATATATAATCGTCTTTTTTTTAATTTTTTATGAAAAAATTTTATCGACTATAAATCGTCCGATTCATGTGCAAATAATTAAATAGACTATACATCGTCTATTTCAGATGCACAAAATTAAATGGACTTACTATATATACAAAATTTAATAGAATATACATCGTCGATTTTTAAATTTAAAAAAAAAATTAAATTGACTATAATTCGTCCATTTCGTATCTAAAAAATTAAATGGACTATATACGTCGTATTCTTTTCGTGCAAAGAATTTAATAAACTATACATCATCCATTTTTCATGCAAAACGTCTTTTTTTCAATTTTTTATGAAAAAATTTTATCGACTATTTAAATGGACTAAATACGTCGTCTTCTTTTCGTGCAAAGAATTTAATAAACTATACATTATCCATTTTTCATGCAAAATATTTTTTTATGAAAAAAGTATAATGGACTATACGTCGTCTTTTTTTCAATTTTTTATGAAAAAATTTTATCGACTATAAATCGTCCGATTCATGTACAAATAATTAAATAGACTATACATCGTCTATTTCAGATGCACAAAATTAAATGGACTGACTATATATACAAAATTTAATAGACTATACATCGTCCATTTTTAAATAAAAAAAAATTAAATTGACTATAATTCGTCCATTTCGTATCTAAAAAATTAAATGGAATATATACGTCGTCTTCTTTTCGTGCAAAGAATTTAATAAACTATACATCATCCATTTTTCATGCAAAAAATTTTTTTATAAAAAAAATATAATGGACTATACATCGTCTTTTTTTCAATTTTTTATGAACAAATTTTATCGACTATAAATCGTCCGATTCATGTGCAAATAATTAAATAGACTATACATCGTCTATTTCAGATGCACAAAATTAAATGGACTTACTATATATAAAAAATTTAATAGACTATACATCGTCGATTTTTAAATTTAAAAAAAAAATTAAATTGACTATAATTCGTCCATTTCGTATCTAAAAAATTAAATGGACTATATACGTTGTATTCTTTTCGTGCCAAGAATTTAATAAACTATACATCATCCATTTTTCATGCAAAATTTTTTTTTTATGAAAAAAATATAATGGACTATATATACATCGTGTTTTTTTCAATTTTTTATGAAAAAATTTTATCTACTATAAATCGTCCGATTCATGTACAAATAATTAAATAGACTATACATCGTCTATTTCAGATGCACAAAATTAAATGGACTGACTATATATACAAAATTTAATAGACTATACATCGTCCATTTTTAAATAAAAAAAAATTTAATTGACTATAATTCGTCCATTTCGTATCTAAAAAATTAAATGGACTATATACGTCGTCTTCTTTTCGTGCAAAGAATTTAATAAACTATACATCATCCATTTTTCATGAAAAAAATTTTTTTATGAAAAAAGTATAATGGACTATACATCGTCTTTTTTTAAATTTTTTATGAAAAAATTTTATCGACTATAAATCGTCCGATTCATGTGCAAATAATTATATAGACTATATATCGTCTATTTTATATGCAAACAATTAAATGGACTGACTATATATACAAAATTTAATGGACTATACATTGTCCACTTTTAAATTAAAAAAAAAATTAAATTGACTATAATTCGTCCATTTCGTATCTAAAAAATTAAATGGACTATATACGTCGTCTTCTTTTCGTGCAAAGAATTTAATAAACTATACATTATCCATTTTTCATGCAAAATATTTTTTTATGAAAAAAGTATAATGGACTATACGTCGTCTTTTTTTCAATTTTTTATGAAAAAATTTTATCGACTATAAATCGTCCGATTCATGTACAAATAATTAAATAGACTATACATCGTCTATTTCAGATGCACAAAATTAAATGGACTGACTATATATACAAAATTTAATAGACTATACATCGTCCATTTTTAAATAAAAAAAAAATTAAATTGACTATAATTCGTCCATTTCGTATCTAAAAAATTAAATGGAATATATACGTCGTCTTCTTTTCGTGCAAAGAATTTAATAAACTATACATCATCCATTTTTCATGCAAAAAATTTTTTTATAAAAAAAATATAATGGACTATACATCGTCTTTTTTTCAATTTTTTATGAACAAATTTTATCGACTATAAATCGTCCGATTCATGTGCAAATAATTAAATAGACTATACATCGTCTATTTCAGATGCACAAAATTAAATGGACTTACTATATATAAAAAATTTAATAGACTATACATCGTCGATTTTTAAATTTAAAAAAAAAATTAAATTGACTATAATTCGTCCATTTCGTATCTAAAAAATTAAATGGACTATATACGTTGTATTCTTTTCGTGCCAAGAATTTAATAAACTATACATCATCCATTTTTCATGCAAAATTTTTTTTTTATGAAAAAAATATAATGGACTATATATACATCGTGTTTTTTTCAATTTTTTATGAAAAAATTTTATCTACTATAAATCGTCCGATTCATGTACAAATAATTAAATAGACTATACATCGTCTATTTCAGATGCACAAAATTAAATGGACTGACTATATATACAAAATTTAATGGACTATACATCGTCCATTTTTAAATTAAAAAAAAATTAAATTGACTATAATTCGTCTATTTCGTATGTAAAAAATTAAATGGACTATATACGTCGTATTCTTTTCGTGCAAAGAATTTAATAAACTATACATCATCCATTTTTCATGCAAAAATTTTTTTTATGAAAAAAATATAATGTACTATACATCGTCTTTTTTTAAATTTTTTATGAAAAAATTTTATCGACTATAAATCGTCCGATTCATGTACAAATAATTAAATAGACTATACATCGTCTATTTCAGATGCACAAAATTAAATGGACTGACTATATATACAAAATTTAATGGACTATACATCCTCCATTTTTAAATAAAAAAAAATTTAATTGACTATAATTCGTCCATTTCGTATCTAAAAAATTAAATGGACTATATACGTCGTCTTCTTTTCGTGCAAAGAATTTAATAAGCTATACATCATCCATTTTTCATGCAAAAAATTTTTTTATGAAAAAATTTTATCGACTATAAATCGTCCGATTCATGTGCAAATAATTATATAGACTATATATCGTCTATTTTATATGCAAACAATTAAATGGACTGACTATATATACAAAATTTAATGGACTATACATCGTCCACTTTTAAATTAAAAAAAAAATTAAATTGACTATAATTCGTCCATTTCGTATCTAAAAAATTAAATGGACTATATACGTCATCTTCTTTTCATGCAAAGATTTTAATAAACTATACATCATCCATTTTTCATGCAAAAAATTTTTTTATGAAAAAAATATAATGGACTATACATCCTCTTTTTTCAATTTTTTATGAAAAAATTTTATCGACTATAAATCGTCCGATTCATGTGCAAATAATTATATAGACTATATATCGTCTATTTTATATGCAAACAATTAAATGGACTGACTGTCCATTTCGTATCTAAAAAATTAAATGGACTATATACGTCGTCTTCTTTTCGTGCAAAGAATTTAATAAACTATACATCATCCATTTTTCATGCAAAAAATTTTTTTATAAAAAAAATATAATGGACTATACATCGTCTTTTTTTCAATTTTTTATGAAAAAATTTTATCGACTATAAATCGTCCGATTCATGTGCAAATAATTAAATAGACTATACATCGTCTATTTCAGATGCACAAAATTAAATGGACTTACTATATATACAAAATTTAATAGACTATACATCGTCGATTTTTAAATTAAAAAAAAAATTTAAATTGACTATAATTCGTCCATTTCGTATCTAAAAATTAAATGGACTATATACGTCGTATTCTTTTCGTGCAAAGAATTTAATAAACTATACATCATCAATTTTTCATGCAAAAATTTTTTTTATGAAAAAAATATAATGGACTATACATCGTCTTTTTTTCAATTTTTTATGAAAAAATTTTATCGACAATAAATCGTCCGATTCATGTGCAAATAATTATATAGACTATATATCGTCTATTTTATATGCAAACAATGAAATGGACTGACTATATATACAAAATTTAATGGACTATACATTGTCCACTTTTAAATAAAAAAAAAGTTAAATTGACTATAATTCGTCCATTTCGTATCTAAAAAATTAAATGGACTATATACGTCATCTTCTTTTCGTGCAAAGATTTTAATAAACTATACATCATCCATTTTTCATGCAAAAAATTTTTTTATGAAAAAAATATAATGGACTATACATCGACTTTTTTCAATTTTTATGAAAAAATTTTATCGACTATAAATCGTCCGATTCATGTGCAAATAATTATATAGACTATATATCGTCTATTTTATATGCAAACAATTAAATGGACTGACTATATATACAAAATTTAATGGAATATACATCGTCCATTTTTAAATTAAAAAAAAAATTAAATTGACTATAATTCGTCTATTTCGTATCTAAAAAATTAAATGGACTATATACGTCGTCTTCTTTTCGTTCAAATAATTTAATAAACTATACATCATCCATTTTTCATGCAAAAAATTTTTTTATGAAAAAAAATAATGGACTATACATCGACTTTTTTTCAATTTTTTATGAAAAAATTTTATCGACTATAAATCGTCCGATTCATGTACAAATAATTAAATAGACTATACATCGTCTATTTCAGATGCACAAAATTAAATGGACTGACTATATATACAAAATTTAATAGACTATACATCGTCCATTTTTAAATAAAAAAAAATTAAATTGACTATAATTCGTCCATTTCGTATCTAAAAAATTAAATGGACTATATACGTCATCTTCTTTTCGTGCAAAGATTTTAATAAACTATACATCATCCATTTTTCATGCAAAAAATTTTTTTATGAAAAAAATATAATGGACTATACATCGTCTTTTTTCAATTTTTTATGAAAAAATTTTATCGACTATAAATCGTCCGATTCATGTGCAAATAATTATATAGACTATATATCGTCTATTTTATATGCAAACAATTAAATGGACTGACTATATATACAAAATTTAATGGACTATACATCGTCCATTTTTAAATTAAAAAAAAAAATTAAATTGACTATAATTCGTCTATTTCGTATCTAAAAAATTAAATGGACTATATACGTCGTCTTCTTTTCGTGCAAAGAATTTAATAAACTATACATCATCCATTTTTCATGCAAAAAATTTTTTTATGAAAAAAATATAATGGACTATACATCGTCTATTTCAGATGCACAAAATTAAATGGACTGACTATATATACAAAATTTAATAGACTATACATCGTCCATTTTTAAATAAAAAAAAACTAAATTGACTATAATTCCTCCATTTCGTATCTAAAAAATTAAATGGACTATATACGTCGTATTCTTTTCGTGCAAAGAATTTAATAAACTATACATCATCCATTTTTCATGCAAAAATTTTTTTTTTATGAAAAAAATATAATGGACTATACATCGTCTTTTTTTCAATTTTTTATGAAAAAATTTTATCGACTATAAATCGTCCGATTCATGTGCAAATAATTAAATAGACTATACATCGTCTATTTCAGATGCACAAAATTAAATGGACTGACTATATATACAAAATTTAATAGACTATACATCGTCCATTTTTAAATAAAAAAAAAAAATAAATTGACTATAATTCGTCCATTTCGTATCTAAAAAATTAAATGGACTATATACGTCGTCTTCTTTTCGTGCAAAGAATTTAATAAACTATACATCATCCATTTTTCATGCAAAAAATTTTTTTATGAAAAAAATATAATGGACTTATACATCGTCTTTTTTCAATTTTTTATGAAAAAATTTTATCGACTATAAATCGTCCGATTCATGTGCAAATAATTATATAGACTATATATCGTCTATTTTATATGCAAACAATGAAATGGACTGACTATATATACAAAATTTAATGGACTATACATTGTCCACTTTTAAATAAAAAAAAAGTTAAATTGACTATAATTCGTCCATTTCGTATCTAAAAAATTAAATGGACTATATACGTCATCTTCTTTTCGTGCAAAGATTTTAATAAACTATACATCATCCATTTTTCATGCAAAAATTTTTTTTATGAAAAAAATATAATGGACTATACATCGACTTTTTTCAATTTTTATGAAAAAATTTTATCGACTATAAATCGTCCGATTCATGTGCAAATAATTATATAGACTATATATCGTCTATTTTATATGCAAACAATTAAATGGACTGACTATATATACAAAATTTAATGGAATATACATCGTCCATTTTTAAATTAAAAAAAAAAATTAAATTGACTATAATTCGTCTATTTCGTATCTAAAAAATTAAATGGACTATATACGTCGTCTTCTTTTCGTGCAAAGAATTTAATAAACTATACATCATCCATTTTTCATGCAAAAAATTTTTTTATGAAAAAAATATAATGGACTATACATCGACTTTTTTTCAATTTTTTATGAAAAAATTTTATCGACTATAAATCGTCCGATTCATGTACAAATAATTAAATAGACTATACATCGTCTATTTCAGATGCACAAAATTAAATGGACTGACTATATATACAAAATTTAATAGACTATACATCGTCCATTTTTAAATAAAAAAAAAAAATAAATTGACTATAATTCGTCCATTTCGTATCTAAAAAATTAAATGGACTATATACGTCGTCTTCTTTTCGTGCAAAGAATTTAATAAACTATACATCATCCATTTTTCATGCAAAAAATTTTTTTATGAAAAAAGTATAATGGACTATACATCGTCTTTTTTTAAATTTTTTATGAAAAAATTTTATCGACTATAAATCGTCCGATTCATGTGCAAATAATTATATAGACTATATATCGTCTATTTTATATGCAAACAATTAAATGGACTGACTATATATACAAAATTTAATGGACTATACATCGTCCATTTTTAAATTAAAAAAAAAATTAAATTGACTATAATTCGTCTATTTCGTATCTAAAAAATTAAATGGACTATATACGTCGTCTTCTTTTCGTGCAAAGAATTTAATAAACTATACATCATCCATTTTTCATGCAAAAAATTTTTTTATGAAAAAAATATAATGGACTATACATCGTCTTTTTTTCAATTTTTTATGAAAAAATTTTATCGACTATAAATCGTCCGATTCATGTACAAATAATTAAATAGACTATACATCGTCTATTTCAGATGCACAAAATTAAATGGACTGACTATATGTACAAAATTTAATAGACTATACATCGTCCATTTTTAAATAAAAAAAAATTAAATTGACTATAATTCGTCCATTTCGTATCTAAAAAATTAAATGGACTATATACGTCGTCTTCTTTTCGTGCAAAGAATTTAATAAACTATACATCATCCATTTTTCATGCAAAAAATTTTTTTATAAAAAAAATATAATGGACTATATATCGTCTTTTTTTCAATTTTTTATGAAAAAATTTTATCGACTATAAATCGTCCGATTCATGTGCAAATAATTAAATAGACTATACATCGTCTATTTCAGATGCACAAAATTAAATGGACTTACTATATATA
This sequence comes from Tachina lurida, assembly GCA_944452675.1. Lineage (NCBI taxonomy): Eukaryota > Metazoa > Arthropoda > Insecta > Diptera > Tachinidae > Tachina > Tachina lurida. Next base: position 100,035,434 of record OX101754.1, read on the forward strand.
CAAAATTTAATAGACTATACATCGTCGATTTTTAAATTTAAAAAAAAAATTAAATTGACTATAATTCGTCCATTTCGTATCTAAAAAATTAAATGGACTATATACGTCGTCTTCTTTTCGTGCAAAGAATTTAATAAACTATACATCATCCATTTTTCATGCAAAAAATTTTTTTATGAAAAAAATATAATGGACTTATACATCGTCTTTTTTCAATTTTTTATGAAAAAATTTTATCGACTATAAATCGTCCGATTCATGTGCAAATAATTATATAGACTATATATCGTCTATTTTATATGCAAACAATGAAATGGACTGACTATATATACAAAATTTAATGGACTATACATTGTCCACTTTTAAATAAAAAAAAAGTTAAATTGACTATAATTCGTCCATTTCGTATCTAAAAAATTAAATGGACTATATACGTCATCTTCTTTTCGTGCAAAGATTTTAATAAACTATACATCATCCATTTTTCATGCAAAAAATTTTTTTATGAAAAAAATATAATGGACTATATATACATCGTCTTTTTTTCAATTTTTTATGAAAAAATTTTATCGACTATAAATCGTCCGATTCGTGTGCAAATAATTATATAGACTATACATCGTCTATTTTTCATGCAAAAAATTAAATGGACTGGCTATATATACAAAATTTAATGGACTATACATCGTCCATTTTTAAATTAAAAAAAAATTAAATTGACTATAATTCGTCCATTTCGTATCTAAAAAATTAAATGGACTATATACGTCGTCTTCTTTTCGTGCAAAGAATTTAATAAACTATACATCATCCATTTTTCATGCAAAAAATTTTTTTATGAAAAAAATATAATGGACTTATACATCGTCTTTTTTTCAATTTTTTATGAAAAAATTTTATCGACTATAAATCGTCCGATTCGTGTGCAAATAATTATATAGACTATACATCGTCTAATTTTCATGCAAAAAATTAAATGGACTGGCTATATATACAAAATTTAATGGACTATACATCGTCCATTTTTAAATTTAAAAAAAAATTAAATTGACTATAATTCGTCCATTTCGTATCTAAAAAATTAAATGGACTATATACGTCGTCTTCTTTTCGTGCAAAGAATTTAATAAACTATACATCATCCATTTTTCGTGCAAAAAAATTTTTTATGAAAAAAATATCGTCTTTTTTTCAATTTTTTATGAAAAAATTTTGTCGACTATAAATCGTCCGATTCGTGTGCAAATAATTATATAGACTATACATCGTCTATTTTAGATGCAAAAAATTAAATAGACTGACTATATATACAAAATTTAATGGACTATACATCGTCCATTTTTAAATAATAAAAAAAAATTAAATTGACTATAATTCGTCCATTTCGTATCTAAAAAATTAAATGGACTATATACGTCGTCTTCTTTTCGTGCAAAGAATTTAATAAACTATACATCATCCATTTTTCATGCAAAAAATTTTTTTATGAAAAAAATATAATGGACTATACATCGTCTTTTTTTCAATTTTTTATGAAAAAATTTTGTCGACTATAAATCGTCCGATTCGTGTGCAAATAATTATATAGACTATACATCGTCTATTTTTCATGCAAAAAATTAAATGGACTGGCTGTATATACAAAATTTAATGGACTATACATCGTCCATTTTTAAATTTAAAAAAAAAATTAAATTGACTATAATTCGTCCATTTCGTATCTAAAAAATTAAATGGACTATATACGTCGTCTTCTTTTCGTGCAAAGAATTTAATAAACTATACATCATCCATTTTTCGTGCAAAAAAATTTTTTATGAAAAAAATATTATGGACTATACATCGTCTTTTTTTAAATTTTTTATGAAAAAATTTTGTCGACTATAAATCGTCCGATTCGTGTGCAAATAATTATATAGACTATACATCGTCTATTTTAGATGCAAAAAATTAAATAGACTGACTATATATACAAAATTTAATGGACTATACATCGTCCATTTTTAAATAAAAAAAAAAAAATTAAATTGACTATAATTCGTCCATTTCGTATCTAAAAAATTAAATGGACTATATACGTCGTCTTCTTTTCGTGCAAAGAATTTAATAAACTATACATCATCCATTTTTCATGCAAAAAATTTTTTTATGAAAAAAATATAATGGACTATACATCGTCTTTTTTTCAATTTGTTATGAAAAAATTTTATCGACTATAAATCGTCCGATTCGTGTGCAAATAATTATATAGACTATACATCGTCTATTTTTCATGCAAAAAATTAAATGGACTGGCTATATATACAAAATTTAATGGACTATACATCGTCCATTTTTAAATTTAAAAAAAAATTAAATTGACTATAATTCGTCCATTTCGTATCTAAAAAATTAAATGGACTATATACGTCGTCTTCTTTTCGTGCAAAGAATTTAATAAACTATACATCATCCATTTTTCGTGCAAAAAAATTTTTTATGAAAAAAATATTATGGACTATACATCGTCTTTTTTTCAATTTTTTATGAAAAAATTTTTTCGACTATAAATCGTCCGATTCGTGTGCAAATAATTATATAGACTATACATCGTCTATTTTAGATGCAAAAAATTAAATAGACTGACTATATATACAAAATTTAATGGACTATACATCGTCCATTTTTAAATAAAAAAAAAAAAATTAAATTGACTATAATTCGTCCATTTCGTATCTAAAAAATTAAATGGACTATATACGTCGTCTTCTTTTCGTGCAAAGAATTTAATAAACTATACATCATCCATTTTTCGTGCAAAAAAATTTTTTATGAAAAAAATTTTATGGACTATACATCGTCTTTTTTTCAATTTTTTATGAAAAAATTTTGTCGACTATAAATCGTCCGATTCGTGTGCAAATAATTATATAGACTATACATCGTCTATTTTAGATGCAAAAAATTAAATAGACTGACTATATATACAAAATTTAATGGACTATACATCGTCCATTTTTAAATAATAAAAAAAAATTAAATTGACTATAATTCGTCCATTTCGTATCTAAAAAATTAAATGGACTATATACGTCGTCTTCTTTTCGTGCAAAGAATTTAATAAACTATACATCATCCATTTTTCATGCAAAAAATTTTTTTATGAAAAAAATATAATGGACTATACATCGTCTTTTTTTCAATTTTTTATGAACAAATTTTGTCGACTATAAATCGTCCGATTCGTATGCAAATAATTATATAGACTATACATCGTCTATTTTTCATGCAAAAAATTAAATGGACTGGCTGTATATACAAAATTTAATGGACTATACATCGTCCATTTTTAAATTTAAAAAAAAAATTAAATTGACTATAATTCGTCCATTTCGTATCTAAAAAATTAAATGGACTATATACGTCGTCTTCTTTTCGTGCAAAGAATTTAATAAACTATACATCATCCATTTTTCATGCAAAAAATTTTTTTATGAAAAAAATATAATGGACTATACATCGTCTTTTTTTCAATTTTTTATGAAAAAATTTTGTCGACTATAAATCGTCCGATTCGTGTGCAAATAATTATATAGACTATACATCGTCTATTTTAGATGCAAAAAATTAAATAGACTGACTATATATACAAAATTTAATGGACTATACATCGTCCATTTTTAAATAAAAAAAAAAAAATTAAATTGACTATAATTCGTCCATTTCGTATCTAAAAAATTAAATGGACTATATACGTCGTCTTCTTTTCGTGCAAAGAATTTAATAAACTATACATCATCCATTTTTCATGCAAAAAATTTTTTTATGAAAAAAATATAATGGACTATACATCGTCTTTTTTTCAATTTTTTATGAAAAAATTTTATCGACTATAAATCGTCCGATTCGTGTGCAAATAATTATATAGACTATACATCGTCTATTTTTCATGCAAAAAATTAAATGGACTGGCTATATATACAAAATTTAATGGACTATACATCGTCCATTTTTAAATTAAAAAAAAAATTAAATTGACTACATCATCCATTTTTCATGCAAAAAATTTTTTTATGAAAAAAATATAATGGACTTATACATCGTCTTTTTTTCAATTTTTTATGAAAAAATTTTTTCGACTATAAATCGTCCGATTCGTGTGCAAATAATTATATAGACTATACATCGTCTATTTTAGATGCAAAAAATTAAATAGACTGACTATATATACAAAATTTAATGGACTAAACATCGTCCATTTTTAAATAAAAAAAAAAATTAAATTGACTATAATTCGTCCATTTCGTATCTAAAAAATTAAATGGACTATATACGTCGTCTTCTTTTCGTGCAAAGAATTTAATAAACTATACATCATCCGTTTTTCGTGCAAAAAAATTTTTTATGAAAAAAATTTTATGGACTATACATCGTCTTTTTTTCAATTTTTTATGAAAAAATTTTGTCGACTATAAATCGTCCGATTCGTGTGCAAATAATTATATAGACTATACATCGTCTATTTTTCATGCAAAAAATTAAATGGACTGGCTATATATACAAAATTTAATGGACTATACATCGTCCATTTTTAAATAATAAAAAAAAATTAAATTGACTATAATTCGTCCATTTCGTATCTAAAAAATTAAATGGACTATATACGTCGTCTTCTTTTCGTGCAAAGAATTTAATAAACTATACATCATCCATTTTTCATGCAAAAAATTTTTTTATGAAAAAAATATAATGGACTATACATCGTCTTTTTTTCAATTTTTTATGAAAAAATTTTATCGACTATAAATCGTCCGATTCGTGTGCAAATAATTATATAGACTATACATCGTCTATTTTTCATGCAAAAAATTAAATGGACTGGCTATATATACAAAATTTAATGGACTATACATCGTCCATTTTTAAATTAAAAAAAAAATTAAATTGACTATAATTCGTCCATTTCGTATCTAAAAAATTAAATGGACTATATACGTCGTCTTCTTTTCGTGCAAAGAATTTAATAAACTATACATCATCCATTTTTCGTGCAAAAAAATTTTTTATGAAAAAAATATTATGGACTATACATCGTCTTTTTTTCAATTTTTTATGAAAAAATTTTTTCGACTATAAATCGTCCGATTCGTGTGCAAATAATTATATAGACTATACATCGTCTATTTTAGATGCAAAAAATTAAATAGACTGACTATATATACAAAATTTAATGGACTATACATCGTCCATTTTTAAATAAAAAAAAAAAATTAAATTGACTATAATTCGTCCATTTCGTATCTAAAAAATTAAATGGACTATATACGTCGTCTTCTTTTCGTGCAAAGAATTTAATAAACTATACATCATCCATTTTTCATGCAAAAAATTTTTTTATGAAAAAAATATTATGGACTATATATACATCGTCTTTTTTTCAATTTTTTATGAAAAAATTTTATCGACTATAAATCGTCCGATTCGTGTGCAAATAATTACATAGACTATACATCGTCTATTTTAGATGCAAAAAATTAAATAGACTGACTATATATTCAAAATTTAATGGACTATACATCGTCCATTTTTAAATAAAAAAAAAAAAATTAAATTGACTATAATTCGTCCATTTCGTATCTAAAAAATTAAATGGACTATATACGTCGTCTTCTTTTCGTGCAAAGAATTTAATAAACTATACATCATCCATTTTTCATGCAAAAAATTTTTTTATGAAAAAAATATAATGGACTATATATACATCGTCTTTTTTTCAATTTTTTATGAAAAAATTTTGTCGACTATAAATCGTCCGATTCGTGTGCAAATAATTATATAGACTATACATCGTCTATTTTTCATGCAAAAAATTAAATGGACTGGCTATATATAAAAAATTTAATGGACTATACATCGTCCATTTTTAAATTTAAAAAAAAAATTTAATTGACTATAATTCGTCCATTTCGTATCTAAAAAATTAAATGGACTATATACGTCGTCTTCTTTTCGTGCAAAGAATTTAATAAACTATACATCATCCATTTTTCGTGCAAAAAAATTTTTTATGAAAAAAATATTATGGACTATACATCGTCTTTTTTTTCAATTTTTTATGAAAAAATGTTGTCGACTATAAATCGTCCGATTCGTGTGCAAATAATTATATAGACTATACATCGTCTATTTTTCATGCAAAAAATTAAATGGACTGGCTATATATACAAAATTTAATGGACTATACATCGTCCATTTTTAAATTAAAAAAAAATTAAATTGACTATAATTCGTCCATTTCGTATCTAAAAAATTAAATGGACTATATACGTCGTCTTCTTTTCGTGCAAAGAATTTAATAAACTATACATCATCCATTTTTCATGCAAAAAATTTTTTTATGAAAAAAATATAATGGACTTATACATCGTCTTTTTTCAATTTTTTATGAAAAAATTTTATCGACTATAAATCGTCCGATTCGTGTGCAAATAATTATATAGACTATACATCGTCTATTTTTCATGCAAAAAATTAAATGGACTGGCTATATATACAAAATTTAATGGACTATACATCGTCCATTTTTAAATTAAAAAAAAAATTAAATTGACTATAATTCGTCCATTTCGTATCTAAAAAATTAAATGGACTATATACGTCGTCTTCTTTTCGTGCAAAGAATTTAATAAACTATACATCATCCATTTTTCGTGCAAAAAAATTTTTTATGAAAAAAATATTATGGACTATACATCGTCTTTTTTTCAATTTTTTATGAAAAAATTTTTTCGACTATAAATCGTCCGATTCGTGTGCAAATAATTATATAGACTATACATCGTCTATTTTAGATGCAAAAAATTAAATAGACTGACTATATATACAAAATTTAATGGACTATACATCGTCCATTTTTAAATAAAAAAAAAAAATTAAATTGACTATAATTCGTCCATTTCGTATCTAAAAAATTAAATGGACTATATACGTCGTCTTCTTTTCGTGCAAAGAATTTAATAAACTATACATCATCCATTTTTCGTGCAAAAAAATTTTTTATGAAAAAAATATTATGGACTATACATCGTCTTTTTTTCAATTTTTTATGAAAAAATTTTGTCGACTATAAATCGTCCGATTCGTGTGCAAATAATTATATAGACTATACATCGTCTATTTTAGATGAAAAAAATTAAATAGACTGACTATATATACAAAATTTAATGGACTATACATCGTCCATTTTTAAATAATAAAAAAAAATTAAATTGACTATAATTCGTCCATTTCGTATCTAAAAAATTAAATGGACTATATACGTCGTCTTCTTTTCGTGCAAAGAATTTAATAAACTATACATCATCCATTTTTCATGCAAAAAATTTTTTTATGAAAAAAATATAATGGACTATACATCGTCTTTTTTTCAATTTTTTATGAAAAAATTTTGTCGACTATAAATCGTCCGATTCGTGTGCAAATAATTATATAGACTATACATCGTCTATTTTTCATGCAAAAAATTAAATGGACTGGCTATATATACAAAATTTAATGGACTATACATCGTCCATTTTTAAATTTAAAAAAAAATTAAATTGACTATAATTCGTCCATTTCGTATCTAAAAACTTAAATGGACTATATAAGTCGTCTTCTTTTCGTGCAAAGAATTTAATAAACTATACATCATCCATTTTTCGTGCAAAAAAATTTTTTATGAAAAAAATATTATGGACTATATATACATCGTCTTTTTTTCAATTTTTTATGAAAAAATTTTGTCGACTATAAATCGTCCGATTCGTGTGCAAATAATTATATAGACTATACATCGTCTATTTTAGATGCAAAAAATTAAATAGACTGACTATATATACAAAATTTAATGGACTATACATCGTCCATTTTTAAATAAAAAAAAAAAATTAAATTGACTATAATTCGTCCATTTCGTATCTAAAAAATTAAATGGACTATATACGTCGTCTTCTTTTCGTGCAAAGAATTTAATAAACTATACATCATCCATTTTTCATGCAAAAAATTTTTTATGAAAAAATTTTATCGACTATAAATCGTCCGATTCGTGTGCAAATAATTATATAGACTATACATCGTCTATTTTTCATGCAAAAAATTAAATAGACTGGCTATATATACAAAATTTAATGGACTATACATCGTCCATTTTTAAATAATAAAAAAAAATTAAATTGACTATAATTCGTCCATATCGTATCTAAAAAATTAAATGGACTATATACGTCGTCTTCTTTTCGTGCAAAGAATTTAATAAACTATACATCATCCATTTTTCGTGCAAAAAAATTTTTTATGAAAAAAATATTATGGACTATACATCGTCTTTTTTTCAATTTTTTATGAAAAAATTTTGTCGACTATAAATCGTCCGATTCGTGTGCAAATAATTATATAGACTATACATCGTCTATTTTAGATGCAAAAAATTAAATAGACTGACTATATATACAAAATTTAATGGACTATACATCGTCCATTTTTAAATAATAAAAAAAAATTAAATTGACTATAATTCGTCCATTTCGTATCTAAAAAATTAAATGGACTATATACGTCGTCTTCTTTTCGTGCAAAGAATTTAATAAACTATACATCATCCATTTTTCGTGCAAAAAAATTTTTTATGAAAAAAATATTATGGACTATACATCGTCTTTTTTTCAATTTTTTATGAAAAAATTTTGTCGACTATAAATCGTCCGATTCGTATGCAAATAATTATATAGACTATACATCGTCTATTTTAGATGCAAAAAATTAAATAGACTGACTATATATACAAAATTTAATGGACTATACATCGTCCATTTTTAAATAATAAAAAAAAATTAAATTGACTATAATTCGTCCATTTCGTATCTAAAAAATTAAATGGACTATATACGTCGTCTTCTTTTCGTGCAAAGAATTTAATAAACTATACATCATCCATTTTTCGTGCAAAAAAATTTTTTATGAAAAAAATATTATGGACTATACATCGTCTTTTTTTCAATTTTTTATGAAAAAATTTTGTCGACTATAAATCGTCCGATTCGTGTGCAAATAATTATATAGACTATACATCGTCTATTTTAGATGCAAAAAATTAAATAGACTGACTATATATACAAAATTTAATGGACTATACATCGTCCATTTTTAAATAATAAAAAAAAATTAAATTGACTATAATTCGTCCATTTCGTATCTAAAAAATTAAATGGACTATATACGTCGTCTTCTTTTCGTGCAAAGAATTTAATAAACTATACATCATCCATTTTTCGTGCAAAAAAATTTTTTATGAAAAAAATATTATGGACTATATATACATCGTCTTTTTTTCAATTTTTTATGAAAAAATTTTGTCGACTATAAATCGTCCGATTCGTGTGCAAATAATTATATAGACTATACATCGTCTATTTTAGATGCAAAAAATTAAATAGACTGACTATATATACAAAATTTAATGGACTATACATCGTCCATTTTTAAATAATAAAAAAAAATTAAATTGACTATAATTCGTCCATTTCGTATCTAAAAAATTAAATGGACTATATACGTCGTCTTCTTTTCGTGCAAAGAATTTAATAAACTATACATCATCCATTTTTCGTGCAAAAAAATTTTTTATGAAAAAAATATTATGGACTATACATCGTCTTTTTTTCAATTTTTTATGAAAAAATTTTGTCGACTATAAATCGTCCGATTCGTGTGCAAATAATTATATAGACTATACATCGTCTATTTTAGATGCAAAAAATTAAATAGACTGACTATATATACAAAATTTAATGGACTATACATCGTCCATTTTTAAATAATAAAAAAAAATTAAATTGACTATAATTCGTCCATTTCGTATCTAAAAAATTAAATGGACTATATACATCGTCTTCTTTTCGTGCAAAGAATTTAATAAACTATACATCATCCATTTTTCGTGCAAAAAAATTTTTTATGAAAAAAATATTATGGACTATACATCGTCTTTTTTTCAATTTTTTATGAAAAAATTTTGTCGACTATAAATCGTCCGATTCGTGTGCAAATAATTATATAGACTATACATCGTCTATTTTAGATGCAAAAAATTAAATAGACTGACTATATATACAAAATTTAATGGACTATACATCGTCCATTTTTAAATAATAAAAAAAAAATTAAATTGACTATAATTCGTCCATTTCGTATCTAAAAAATTAAATGGACTATATACGTCGTCTTCTTTTCGTGCAAAGAATTTAATAAACTATACATCATCCATTTTTCGTGCAAAAAAATTTTTTATGAAAAAAATATTATGGACTATACATCGTCTTTTTTTCAATTTCTTATGAAAAAATTTTTTCGACTATAAATCGTCCGATTCGTGTGCAAATAATTATATATACTATACATCGTCTATTTTAGATGCAAAAAATTAAATAGACTGACTATATATACAAAATTTAATAGACTATACATCGTCCATTTTTAAATAATAAAAAAAAATTAAATTGACTATAATTCGTCCATTTCGTATCTAAAAAATTAAATGGACTATATACGTCGTCTTCTTTTCGTGCAAAGAATTTAATAAACTATACATCATCCATTTTTCGTGCAAAAAAATTTTTTATGAAAAAAATATTATGGACTATACATCGTCTTTTTTTCAATTTTTTATGAAAAAATTTTGTCGACTATAAATCGTCCGATTCGTGTGCAAATAATTATATAGACTATACATCGTCTATTTTAGATGCAAAAAATTAAATAGACTGACTATATATACAAAATTTAATGGACTATACATCGTCCATTTTTAAATAATAAAAAAAAATTAAATTGACTATAATTCGTCCATTTCGTATCTAAAAAATTAAATGGACTATATACGTCGTCTTCTTTTCGTGCAAAGAATTTAATAAACTATACATCATCCATTTTTCGTGCAAAAAAATTTTTTATGAAAAAAATATTATGGACTATACATCGTCTTTTTTTTCAATTTTTTATGAAAAAATTTTGTCGACTATAAATCGTCCGATTCGTGTGCAAATAATTATATAGACTATACATCGTCTATTTTAGATGCAAAAAATTAAATAGACTGACTATATATACAAAATTTAATGGACTATACATCGTCCATTTTTAAATAATAAAAAAAAATTAAATTGACTATAATTCGTCCATTTCGTATCTAAAAAATTAAATGGACTATATACATCGTCTTCTTTTCGTGCAAAGAATTTAATAAACTATACATCATCCATTTTTCGTGCAAAAAAATTTTTTATGAAAAAAATATTATGGACTATACATCGTCTTTTTTTCAATTTTTTATGAAAAAATTTTGTCGACTATAAATCGTCCGATTCGTGTGCAAATAATTATATAGACTATACATCGTCTATTTTAGATGCAAAAAATTAAATAGACTGACTATATATACAAAATTTAATGGACTATACATCGTCCATTTTTAAATAATAAAAAAAAATTAAATTGACTATAATTCGTCCATTTCGTATCTAAAAAATTAAATGGACTATATACATCGTCTTCTTTTCGTGCAAAGAATTTAATAAACTATACATCATCCATTTTTCGTGCAAAAAAATTTTTTATGAAAAAAATATTATGGACTATACATCGTCTTTTTTTCAATTTTTTATGAAAACATTTTGTCGACTATAAATCGTCCGATTCGTGTGCAAATAATTATATAGACTATACATCGTCTATTTTAGATGCAAAAAATTAAATAGACTGACTATATATACAAAATTTAATGGACTATACATCGTCCATTTTTAAATAATAAAAAAAAATTAAATTGACTATAATTCGTCCATTTCGTATCTAAAAAATTAAATGGACTATATACGTCGACTTCTTTTCGTGCAAAGAATTTAATAAACTATACATCATCCATTTTTCGTGCAAAAAAATTTTTTATGAAAAAAATATTATGGACTATACATCGTCTTTTTTTCAATTTTTTATGAAAAAATTTTGTCGACTATAAATCGTCCGATTCGTGTGCAAATAATTATATAGACTATACATCGTCTATTTTAGATGCAAAAAATTAAATAGACTGACTATATATACAAAATTTAATGGACTATACATCGTCCATTTTTAAATAATAAAAAAAAATTAAATTGACTATAATTCGTCCATTTCGTATCTAAAAAATTAAATGGACTATATACGTCGTCTTCTTTTCGTGCAAAGAATTTAATAAACTATACATCATCCATTTTTCGTGCAAAAAAATTTTTTATGAAAAAAATATTATGGACTATACATCGTCTTTTTTTCAATTTTTTATGAAAAAATTTTGTCGACTATAAATCGTCCGATTCGTGTGCAAATAATTATATAGACTATACATCGTCTATTTTAGATGCAAAAAATTAAATAGACTGACTATATATACAAAATTTAATGGACTATACATCGTCCATTTTTAAATAAAAAAAAAAAATTAAATTGACTATAATTCGTCCATTTCGTATCTAAAAAATTAAATGGACTATATACGTCGTCTTCTTTTCGTGCAAAGAATTTAATAAACTATACATCATCCATTTTTCGTGCAAAAAAATTTTTTATGAAAAAAATATTATGGACTATACATCGTCTTTTTTTCAATTTTTTATGAAAAAATTTTGTCGACTATAAATCGTCCGATTCGTGTGCAAATAATTATATAGACTATACATCGTCTATTTTAGATGCAAAAAATTAAATAGACTGACTATATATACAAAATTTAATGGACTATACATCGTCCATTTTTAAATAATAAAAAAAAATTAAATTGACTATAATTCGTCCATTTCGTATCTAAAAAATTAAATGGACTATATACGTCGTCTTCTTTTCGTGCAAAGAATTTAATAAACTATACATCATCCATTTTTCGTGCAAAAAAATTTTTTATGAAAAAAATATTATGGACTATACATCGTCTTTTTTTCAATTTTTTATGAAAAAATTTTGTCGACTATAAATCGTCCGATTCGTGTGCAAATAATTATATAGACTATACATCGTCTATTTTAGATGCAAAAAATTAAATAGACTGACTATATATACAAAATTTAATGGACTATACATCGTCCATTTTTAAATAATAAAAAAAAATTAAATTGACTATAATTCGTCCATTTCGTATCTAAAAAATTAAATGGACTATATACGTCGTCTTCTTTTCGTGCAAAGAATTTAATAAACTATACATCATCCATTTTTCGTGCAAAAAAATTTTTTATGAAAAAAATATTATGGACTATACATCGTCTTTTTTTCAATTTTTTATGAAAAAATTTTGTCGACTATAAATCGTCCGATTCGTGTGCAAATAATTATATAGACTATACATCGTCTATTTTAGATGCAAAAAATTAAATAGACTGACTATATATACAAAATTTAATGGACTATACATCGTCCATTTTTAAATAATAAAAAAAAATTAAATTGACTATAATTCGTCCATTTCGTATCTAAAAAATTAAATGGACTATATACGTCGTCTTCTTTTCGTGCAAAGAATTTAATAAACTATACATCATCCATTTTTCGTGCAAAAAAATTTTTTATGAAAAAAATATTATGGACTATACATCGTCTTTTTTTCAATTTTTTATGAAAAAATTTTGTCGACTATAAATCGTCCGATTCGTGTGCAAATAATTATATAGACTATACATCGTCTATTTTAGATGCAAAAAATTAAATAGACTGACTATATATACAAAATTTAATGGACTATACATCGTCCATTTTTAAATAATAAAAAAAAATTAAATTGACTATAATTCGTCCATTTCGTATCTAAAAAATTAAATGGACTATATACGTCGTCTTCTTTTCGTGCAAAGAATTTAATAAACTATACATCATCCATTTTTCGTGCAAAAAAATTTTTTATGAAAAAAATATTATGGACTATACATCGTCTTTTTTTCAATTTTTTATGAAAAAATTTTGTCGACTATAAATCGTCCGATTCGTGTGCAAATAATTATATAGACTATACATCGTCTATTTTAGATGCAAAAAATTAAATAGACTGACTATATATACAAAATTTAATGGACTATACATCGTCCATTTTTAAATAATAAAAAAAAATTAAATTGACTATAATTCGTCCATTTCGTATCTAAAAAATTAAATGGACTATATACGTCGTCTTCTTTTCGTGCAAAGAATTTAATAAACTATACATCATCCATTTTTCGTGCAAAAAAATTTTTTATGAAAAAAATATTATGGACTATACATCGTCTTTTTTTCAATTTTTTATGAAAAAATTTTGTCGACTATAAATCGTCCGATTCGTGTGCAAATAATTATATAGACTATACATCGTCTATTTTAGATGCAAAAAATTAAATAGACTGACTATATATACAAAATTTAATGGACTATACATCGTCCATTTTTAAATAATAAAAAAAAATTAAATTGACTATAATTCGTCCATTTCGTATCTAAAAAATTAAATGGACTATATACGTCGTCTTCTTTTCGTGCAAAGAATTTAATAAACTATACATCATCCATTTTTCGTGCAAAAAAATTTTTTATGAAAAAAGTATTATGGACTATACATCGTCTTTTTTTCAATTTCTTATGAAAAAATTTTTTCGACTATAAATCGTCCGATTCGTGTGCAAATAATTATATAGACTATACATCGTCTATTTTAGATGCAAAAAATTAAATAGACTGACTATATATACAAAATTTAATGGACTATACATCGTCCATTTTTAAATAATAAAAAAAAATTAAATTGACTATAATTCGTCCATTTCGTATCTAAAAAATTAAATGGACTATATACGTCGTCTTCTTTTCGTGCAAAGAATTTAATAAACTATACATCATCCATTTTTCGTGCAAAAAAATTTTTTATGAAAAAAATATTATGGACTATACATCGTCTTTTTTTTCAATTTTTTATGAAAAAATTTTGTCGACTATAAATCGTCCGATTCGTGTGCAAATAATTATATAGACTATACATCGTCTATTTTAGATGCAAAAAATTAAATAGACTGACTATATATACAAAATTTAATGGACTATACATCGTCCATTTTTAAATAATAAAAAAAAATTAAATTGACTATAATTCGTCCATTTCGTATCTAAAAAATTAAATGGACTATATACGTCGTCTTCTTTTCGTGCAAAGAATTTAATAAACTATACATCATCCATTTTTCGTGCAAAAAAATTTTTTATGAAAAAAATATTATGGACTATACATCGTCTTTTTTTCAATTTTTTATGAAAAAATTTTGTCGACTATAAATCGTCCGATTCGTGTGCAAATAATTATATAGACTATACATCGTCTATTTTAGATGCAAAAAATTAAATAGACTGACTATATATACAAAATTTAATGGACTATACATCGTCCATTTTTAAATAATAAAAAAAATTAAATTGACTATAATTCGTCCATTTCGTATCTAAAAAATTAAATGGACTATATACGTCGTCTTCTTTTCGTGCAAAGAATTTAATAAACTATACATCATCCATTTTTCGTGCAAAAAAATTTTTTATGAAAAAAATATTATGGACTATACATCGTCTTTTTTTCAATTTTTTATGAAAAAATTTTGTCGACTATAAATCGTCCGATTCGTGTGCAAATAATTATATAGACTATACATCGTCTATTTTAGATGCAAAAAATTAAATAGACTGACTATATATACAAAATTTAATGGACTATACATCGTCCATTTTTAAATAATAAAAAAAAATTAAATTGACTATAATTCGTCCATTTCGTATCTAAAAAATTAAATGGACTATATACGTCGTCTTCTTTTCGTGCAAAGAATTTAATAAACTATACATCATCCATTTTTCGTGCAAAAAAATTTTTTATGAAAAAAATATTATGGACTATACATCGTCTTTTTTTCAATTTTTTATGAAAAAATTTTGTCGACTATAAATCGTCCGATTCGTGTGCAAATAATTATATAGACTATACATCGTCTATTTTAGATGCAAAAAATTAAATAGACTGACTATATATACAAAATTTAATGGACTATACATCGTCCATTTTTAAATAATAAAAAAAAATTAAATTGACTATAATTCGTCCATTTCGTATCTAAAAAATTAAATGGACTATATACGTCGTCTTCTTTTCGTGCAAAGAATTTAATAAACTATACATCATCCATTTTTCGTGCAAAAAAATTTTTTATGAAAAAAATATTATGGACTATACATCGTCTTTTTTTCAATTTTTTATGAAAAAATTTTGTCGACTATAAATCGTCCGATTCGTGTGCAAATAATTATATAGACTATACATCGTCTATTTTAGATGCAAAAAATTAAATAGACTGACTATATATACAAAATTTAATGGACTATACATCGTCCATTTTTAAATAATAAAAAAAAATTAAATTGACTATAATTCGTCCATTTCGTATCTAAAAAATTAAATGGACTATATACGTCGTCTTCTTTTCGTGCAAAGAATTTAATAAACTATACATCATCCATTTTTCGTGCAAACAAATTTTTTATGAAAAAAATATTATGGACTATACATCGTCTTTTTTTCAATTTTTTATGAAAAAATTTTGTCGACTATAAATCGTCCGATTCGTGTGCAAATAATTATATAGACTATACATCGTCTATTTTAGATGCAAAAAATTAAATAGACTGACTATATATACAAAATTTAATGGACTATACATCGTCCATTTTTAAATAATAAAAAAAAATTAAATTGACTATAATTCGTCCATTTCGTATCTAAAAAATTAAATGGACTATATACGTCGTCTTCTTTTCGTGCAAAGAATTTAATAAACTATACATCATCCATTTTTCGTGCAAAAAAATTTTTTATGAAAAAAATATTATGGACTATACATCGTCTTTTTTTCAATTTTTTATGAAAAAATTTTGTCGACTATAAATCGTCCGATTCGTGTGCAAATAATTATATAGACTATACATCGTCTATTTTAGATGCAAAAAATTAAATAGACTGACTATATATACAAAATTTAATGGACTATACATCGTCCATTTTTAAATAATAAAAAAAAATTAAATTGACTATAATTCGTCCATTTCGTATCTAAAAAATTAAATGGACTATATACGTCGTCTTCTTTTCGTGCAAAGAATTTAATAAACTATACATCATCCATTTTTCGTGCAAAAAAATTTTTTATGAAAAAAATATTATGGACTATACATCGTCTTTTTTTCAATTTTTTATGAAAAAATTTTGTCGACTATAAATCGTCCGATTCGTGTGCAAATAATTATATAGACTATACATCGTCTATTTTTCATGCAAAAAATTAAATGGACTGGCTATATATACAAAATTTAATGGACTATACATCGTCCATTTTTAAATTTAAAAAAAAATTAAATTGACTATAATTCGTCCATTTCGTATCTAAAAAATTAAATGGACTATATACGTCGTCTTCTTTTCGTGCAAAGAATTTAATAAACTATACATCATCCATTTTTCGTGCAAAAAAATTTTTTATGAAAAAAATATTATGGACTATACATCGTCTTTTTTTCAATTTTTTATGAAAAAATTTTGTCGACTATAAATCGTCCGATTCGTGTGCAAATAATTATATAGACTATACATCGTCTATTTTAGATGCAAAAAATTAAATAGACTGACTATATATACAAAATTTAATGGACTATACATCGTCCATTTTTAAATAATAAAAAAAAATTAAATTGACTATAATTCGTCCATTTCGTATCTAAAAAATTAAATGGACTATATACGTCGTCTTCTTTTCGTGCAAAGAATTTAATAAACTATACATCATCCATTTTTCGTGCAAAAAAATTTTTTATGAAAAAAATATTATGGACTATACATCGTCTTTTTTTCAATTTTTTATGAAAAAATTTTGTCGACTATAAATCGTCCGATTCGTGTGCAAATAATTATATAGACTATACATCGTCTAGTTTAGATGCAAAAAATTAAATAGACTGACTATATATACAAAATTTAATGGACTATACATCGTCCATTTTTAAATAATAAAAAAAAATTAAATTGACTATAATTCGTCCATTTCGTATCTAAAAAATTAAATGGACTATATACGTCGTCTTCTTTTCGTGCAAAGAATTTAATAAACTATACATCATCCATTTTTCATGCAAAAAATTTTTTTATGAACAAAATATAATGGACTATACATCGTCTTTTTTTCAATTTTTTATGAAAAAATTTTGTCGACTATAAATCGTCCGATTCGTGTGCAAATAATTATATAGACTATACATCGTCTATTTTTCATGCAAAAAATTAAATGGACTGGCTATATATACAAAATTTAATGGACTATACATCGTCCATTTTTAAATTTAAAAAAAAATTAAATTGACTATAATTCGTCCATTTCGTATCTAAAAAATTAAATGGACTTTATACGTCGTCTTCTTTTCGTGCAAAGAATTTAATAAACTATACATCATCCATTTTTCGTGCAAAAAAATTTTTTATGAAAAAAATATTATGGACTATACATCGTCTTTTTTTTAATTTTTTATGAAAAAATTTTGTCGACTATAAATCGTCCGATTCGTGTGCAAATAATTATATAGACTATACATCGTCTATTTTAGATGCAAAAAATTAAATAGACTGACTATATATACAAAATTTAATGGACTATACATCGTCCATTTTTAAATAATAAAAAAAAATTAAATTGACTATAATTCGTCCATTTCGTATCTAAAAAATTAAATGGACTATATACGTCGTCTTCTTTTCATGCAAAGAATTTAATAAACTATACATCATCCATTTTTCGTGCAAAAAAATTTTTTATGAAAAAAATATTATGGACTATACATCGTCTTTTTTTCAATTTTTTATGAAAAAATTTTGTCGACTATAAATCGTCCGATTCGTGTGCAAATAATTATATAGACTATACTATACATCGTCTTTTTTTCAATTTTGTATGAAAAAATTTTGTCGACTATAAATCGTCCGATTCGTGTGCAAATAATTATATAGACTATACATCGTCTATTTTAGATGCAAAAAATTAAATAGACTGACTATATATACAAAATTTAATGGACTATACATCGTCCATTTTTAAATAATAAAAAAAAATTAAATTGACTATAATTCGTCCATTTCGTATCTAAAAAATTAAATGGACTATATACGTCGTCTTCTTTTCGTGCAAAGAATTTAATAAACTATACATCATCCATTTTTCATGCAAAAATTTTTTTTATGAACAAAATATAATGGACTATACATCGTCTTTTTTTCAATTTTTTATGAAAAAATTTTGTCGACTATAAATCGTCCGATTCGTGTGCAAATAATTATATAGACTATACATCGTCTATTTTTCATGCAAAAAATTAAATGGACTGGCTATATATACAAAATTTAATGGACTATACATCGTCCATTTTTAAATTTAAAAAAAAATTAAATTGACTATAATTCGTCCATTTTGTATCTAAAAAATTAAATGGACTATATACGTCGTCTTCTTTTCGTGCAAAGAATTTAATAAACTATACATCATCCATTTTTCGTGCAAAAAAATTTTTTATGAAAAAAATATTATGGACTATACATCGTCTTTTTTTCAATTTTTTATGAAAAAATTTTGTCGACTATAAATCGTCCGATTCGTGTGCAAATAATTATATAGACTATACATCGTCTATTTTAGATGCAAAAAATTAAATAGACTGACTATATATACAAAATTTAATGGACTATACATCGTCCATTTTTAAATAATAAAAAAAAATTAAATTGACTATAATTCGTCCATTTCGTATCTAAAAAATTAAATGGACTATATACGTCGTCTTCTTTTCGTGCAAAGAATTTAATAAACTATACATCATCCATTTTTCGTGCAAAAAAATTTTTTATGAAAAAAATATTATGGACTATACATCGTCTTTTTTTCAATTTTTTATGAAAAAATTTTGTCGACTATAAATCGTCCGATTCGTGTGCAAATAATTATATAGACTATACATCGTCTATTTTAGATGCAAAAAATTAAATAGACTGACTATATATACAAAATTTAATGGACTATACATCGTCCATTTTTAAATAATAAAAAAAAATTAAATTGACTATAATTCGTCCATTTCGTATCTAAAAAATTAAATGGACTATATACGTCGTCTTCTTTTCGTGCAAAGAATTTAATAAACTATACATCATCCATTTTTCGTGCAAAAAAATTTTTTATGAAAAAAATATTATGGACTATATATACATCGTCTTTTTTTCAATTTTTTATGAAAAAATTTTGTCGACTATAAATCGTCCGATTCGTGTGCAAATAATTATATAGACTATACATCGTCTATTTTAGATGCAAAAAATTAAATAGACTGACTATATATACAAAATTTAATGGACTATACATCGTCCATTTTTAAATAATAAAAAAAAATTAAATTGACTATAATTCGTCCATTTCGTATCTAAAAAATTAAATGGACTATATACGTCGTCTTCTTTTCGTGCAAAGAATTTAATAAACTATACATCATCCATTTTTCGTGCAAAAAAATTTTTTATGAAAAAAATATTATGGACTATACATCGTCTTTTTTTCAATTTTTTATGAAAAAATTTTGTCGACTATAAATCGTCCGATTCGTGTGCAAATAATTATATAGACTATACATCGTCTATTTTAGATGCAAAAAATTAAATAGACTGACTATATATACAAAATTTAATGGACTATACATCGTCCATTTTTAAATTAAAAAAAAAATTAAATTGACTATAATTCGTCCATTTCGTATCTAAAAAATTAAATGGACTATATACGTCGTCTTCTTTTCGTGCAAAGAATTTAATAAACTATACATCATCCATTTTTCGTGCAAAAAAATTTTTTATGAAAAAAATATTATGGACTATACATCGTCTTTTTTTCAATTTTTTATGAAAAAATTTTGTCGACTATAAATCGTCCGATTCGTGTGCAAATAATTATATAGACTATACATCGTCTATTTTAGATGCAAAAAATTAAATAGACTGACTATATATACAAAATTTAATGGACTATACATCGTCCATTTTTAAATAAAAAAAAAAATTAAATTGACCATAATTCGTCCATTTCGTATCTAAAAAATTAAATGGACTATATATGTCGTCTTCTTTTCGTGCAAAGAATTTAATAAACTATACATCATCCATTTTTCATGCAAAAAAATTTTTTATGAAAAAAATATTATGGACTATACATCGTCTTTTTTTCAATTTTTTATGAACAAATTTTGTCGACTATAAATCGTCCGATTCGTGTGCAAATAATTATATAGACTATACATCGTCTATTTTAGATGCAAAAAATTAAATAGACTGACTATATATACAAAATTTAATGGACTATACATCGTCCATTTTTAAATAATAAAAAAAAATTAAATTGACTATAATTCGTCCATTTCGTATCTAAAAAATTAAATGGACTATATACGTCGTCTTCTTTTCGTGCAAAGAATTTAATGAACTATACATCATCCATTTTTCGTGCAAAAAAATTTTTTATGAAAAAAATATTATGGACTATACATCGTCTTTTTTTCAATTTTTTATGAAAAAATTTTGTCGACTATAAATCGTCCGATTCGTGTGCAAATAATTATATAGACTATACATCGTCTATTTTAGATGCAAAAAATTAAATAGACTGACTATATATACAAAATTTAATGGACTATACATCGTCCATTTTTAAATAATAAAAAAAAATTAAATTGACTATAATTCGTCCATTTCGTATCTAAAAAATTAAATGGACTATATACGTCGTCTTCTTTTCGTGCAAAGAATTTAATAAACTATACATCATCCATTTTTCATGCAAAAAATTTTTTTATGAACAAAATATAATGGACTATACATCGTCTTTTTTTCAATTTTTTATGAAAAAATTTTGTCGACTATAAATCGTCCGATTCGTGTGCAAATAATTATATAGACTATACATCGTCTATTTTTCATGCAAAAAATTAAATGGACTGGCTATATATACAAAATTTAATGGACTATACATCGTCCATTTTTAAATTTAAAAAAAAATTAAATTGACTATAATTCGTCCATTTCGTATCTAAAAAATTAAATGGACTATATACGTCGTCTTCTTTTCGTGCAAAGAATTTAATAAACTATACATCATCCATTTTTCGTGCAAAAAATTTTTTTATGAAAAAAATATTATGGACTATACATCGTCTTTTTTTCAATTTTTTATGAAAAAATTTTTTCGACTATAAATCGTCCGATTCATGTGCAAATAATTATATAGACTATACATCGTCTATTTTAGATGCAAAAAATTAAATAGACTAACTATATATACAAAATTTAATGGACTATACATCGTCCATTTTTAAATAAAAAAAAAATTAAATTGACTATAATTCGTCCATTTCGTATCTAAAAAATTAAATGGACTATATACGTCGTCTTCTTTTCGTGCAAAGAATTTAATAAACTATACATCATCCATTTTTCGTGCAAAAAAATTTTTTATGAAAAAAATATTATGGACTATACATCGTCTTTTTTTCAATTTTTTATGAAAAAATTTTGTCGACTATAAATCGTCCGATTCGTGTGCAAATAATTATATAGACTATACATCGTCTATTTTAGATGCAAAAAATTAAATAGACTGACTATATATACAAAATTTAATGGACTATACATCGTCCATTTTTAAATAATAAAAAAAAATTAAATTGACTATAATTCGTCCATTTCGTATCTAAAAAATTAAATGGACTATATACGTCGTCTTCTTTTCGTGCAAAGAATTTAATAAACTATACATCATCCATTTTTCATGCAAAAAATTTTTTTATGAAAAAAATATAATGGACTATACATCGTCTTTTTTTCAATTTTTTATGAAAAAATTTTGTCGACTATAAATCGTCCGATTCGTGTGCAAATAATTATATAGACTATACATCGTCTATTTTTCATGCAAAAAATTAAATGGACTGGCTATATATACAAAATTTAATGGACTATACATCGTCCATTTTTAAATTTAAAAAAAAAATTAAATTGACTATAATTCGTCCATTTCGTATCTAAAAAATTAAATGGACTATATACGTCGTCTTCTTTTCGTGCAAAGAATTTAATAAACTATACATCATCCATTTTTCGTGCAAAAAAATTTTTTATGAAAAAAATATTATGGACTATACATCGTCTTTTTTTCAATTTTTTATGAAAAAATTTTGTCGACTATAAATCGTCCGATTCGTGTGCAAATAATTATATAGACTATACATCGTCTATTTTAGATGCAAAAAATTAAAAAGACTGACTATATATACAAAATTTAATGGACTATACATCGTCCATTTTTAAATAAAAAAAAAATTAAATTGACTATAATTCGTCCATTTCGTATCTAAAAAATTAAATGGACTATATACGTCGTCTTCTTTTCGTGCAAAGAATTTAATAAACTATACATCATCCATTTTTCGTGCAAAAAAATTTTTTATGAAAAAAATATTATGGACTATACATCGTCTTTTTTTCAATTTTTTATGAAAAAATTTTATCGACTATAAATCGTCCGATTCGTGTGCAAATAATTATATAGACTATACATCGTCTATTTTTCATGCAAAAAATTAAATGGACTGGCTATATATACAAAATTTAATGGACTATACATCGTCCATTTTTAAATTTAAAAAAAAAATTAAATTGACTATAATTCGTCCATTTCGTATCTAAAAAATTAAATGGACTATATACGTCGTCTTCTTTTCGTGCAAAGAATTTAATAAACTATACATCATCCATTTTTCGTGCAAAAAAATTTTTTATGAAAAAAATATTATGGACTATACATCGTCTTTTTTTCAATTTTTTATGAAAAAATTTTGTCGACTATAAATCGTCCGATTCGTGTGCAAATAATTATATAGACTATACATCGTCTATTTTAGATGCAAAAAATTAAATAGACTGACTATATATACAAAATTTAATGGACTATACATCGTCCATTTTTAAATAATAAAAAAAAATTAAATTGACTATAATTCGTCCATTTCGTATCTAAAAAATTAAATGGACTATATACGTCGTCTTCTTTTCGTGCAAAGAATTTAATAAACTATACATCATCCATTTTCCATGCAAAAAATTTTTTTATGAAAAAAATATAATGGACTATACATCGTCTTTTTTTCAATTTTTTATGAAAAAATTTTGTCGACTATAAATCGTCCGATTCGTGTGCAAATAATTATATAGACTATACATCGTCTATTTTTCATGCAAAAAATTAAATGGACTGGCTATATATACAAAATTTAATGGACTATACATCGTCCATTTTTAAATTAAAAAAAAAAATTAAATTGACTATAATTCGTCCATTTCGTATCTAAAAAATTAAATGGACTATATACGTCGTCTTCTTTTCGTGCAAAGAATTTAATAAACTATACATCATCCATTTTTCGTGCAAAAAAATTTTTTATGAAAAAAATATTATGGACTATGGTCTTTTTTTCAATTTTTTATGAAAAAATTTTGTCGACTATAAATCGTCCGATTCGTGTGCAAATAATTATATAGACTATACATCGTCTATTTTAGATGCAAAAAATTAAATAGACTGACTATATATACAAAATTTAATGGACTATACATCGTCCATTTTTAAATAAAAAAAAAAAAATTAAATTGACTATAATTCGTCCATTTCGTATCTAAAAAATTAAATGGACTATATACGTCGTCTTCTTTTCGTGCAAAGAATTTAATAAACTATACATCATCCATTTTTCATGCAAAAAATTTTTTTATGAAAAAAATATAATGGACTATACATCGTCTTTTTTTCAATTTTTTATGAAAAAATTTTATCGACTATAAATCGTCCGATTCGTGTGCAAATAATTATATAGACTATACATCGTCTATTTTTCATGCAAAAAATTAAATGGACTGGCTATATATACAAAATTTAATGGACTATACATCGTCCATTTTTAAATTAAAAAAAAAAATTAAATTGACTATAATTCGTCCATTTCGTATCTAAAAAATTAAATGGACTATATACGTCGTCTTCTTTTCGTGCAAAGAATTTAATAAACTATACATCATCCATTTTTCGTGCAAAAAAATTTTTTATGAAAAAAATATTATGGACTATACATCGTCTTTTTTTCAATTTTTTATGATAAAATTTTATCGACTATAAATCGTCCGATTCGTGTGCAAATAATTATATAGACTATACATCGTCTATTTTAGATGCAAAAATTTAAATAGACTGACTATATATACAAAATTTAATGGACTATACATCGTCCATTTTTAAATAAAAAAAAAAATTAAATTGACTATAATTCGTCCATTTCGTATCTAAAAAATTAAATGGACTATATACGTCGTCTTCTTTTCGTGCAAAGAATTTAATAAACTATACATCATCCATTTTTCATGCAAAAAATTTTTTTATGAAAAAAATATTATGGACTATACATCGTCTTTTTTTCAATTTTTTATGAAAAAATTTTATCGACTATAAATCGTCCGATTCGTGTGCAAATAATTACATAGACTATACATCGTCTATTTTAGATGCAAAAAATTAAATAGACTGACTATATATTCAAAATTTAATGGACTATACATCGTCCATTTTTAAATAAAAAAATAAAATTAAATTGACTATAATTCGTCCATTTCGTATCTAAAAAATTAAATGGACTATATACGTCGTCTTCTTTTCGTGCAAAGAATTTAATAAACTATACATCATCCATTTTTCATGCAAAAAATTTTTTTATGAAAAAAATATAATGGACTATACATCGTCTTTTTTTCAATTTTTTATGAAAAAATTTTATCGACTATAAATCGTCCGATTCGTGTGCAAATAATTATATAGACTATACATCGTCTATTTTTCATGCAAAAAATTAAATGGACTGGCTATATATACAAAATTTAATGGACTATACATCGTCCATTTTTAAATTAAAAAAAAAAATTAAATTGACTATAATTCGTCCATTTCGTATCTAAAAAATTAAATGGACTATATACGTCGTCTTCTTTTCGTGCAAAGAATTTAATAAACTATACATCATCCATTTTTCGTGCAAAAAAATTTTTTATGAAAAAAATATTATGGACTATACATCGTCTTTTTTTCAATTTTTTATGAAAAAATTTTGTCGACTATAAATCGTCCGATTCGTGTGCAAATAATTATATAGACTATACATCGTCTATTTTAGATGCAAAAAATTAAATAGACTGACTATATATACAAAATTTAATGGACTATACATCGTCCATTTTTAAATAAAAAAAAAAATTAAATTGACTATAATTCGTCTATTTCGTATCTAAAAAATTAAATGGACTATATACGTCGTCTTCTTTTCGTGCAAAGAATTTAATAAACTATACATCATCCATTTTTCATGCAAAAAATTTTTTTATGAAAAAAATATAATGGACTATACATCGTCTTTTTTTCAATTTTTTATGAAAAAATTTTATCGACTATAAATCGTCCGATTCGTGTGCAACTAATTATATAGACTATACATCGTCTATTTTTCATGCAAAAAATTAAATGGACTGGCTATATATACAAAATTTAATGGACTATACATCGTCCATTTTTAAATTAAAAAAAAATTAAATTGACTATAATTCGTCCATTTCGTATCTAAAAAATTAAATGGACTATATACGTCGTCTTCTTTTCGTGCAAAGAATTTAATAAACTATACATCATCCATTTTTCATGCAAAAAATTTTTTTATGAAAAAATATAATGGACTTATACATCGTCTTTTTTTCAATTTTTTATGAAAAAATTTTATCGACTATAAATCGTCCGATTCGTGTGCAAATAATTATATAGACTATACATCGTCTATTTTTCATGCAAAAAATTAAATGGACTGGCTATATATACAAAATTTAATGGACTATACATCGTCCATTTTTCAATTTAAAAAAAAATTAAATTGACTATAATTCGTCCATTTCGTATCTAAAAAATTAAATGGACTATATACGTCGTCTTCTTTTCGTGCAAAGAATTTAATAAACTATACATCATCCATTTTTCGTGCAAAAAAATTTTTTATGAAAAAAATATTATGGACTATACATCGTCTTTTTTTCAATTTTTTATGAAAAAATTTTATCGACTATAAATCGTCCGATTCGTGTGCAAATAATTATATAGACTATACATCGTCTATTTTAGATGCAAAAAATTAAATAGACTGACTATATATACAAAATTTAATGGACTATACATCGTCCATTTTTAAATAAAAAAAAAAAATTAAATTGACTATAATTCGTCTATTTCGTATCTAAAAAATTAAATGGACTATATACGTCGTCTTCTTTTCGTGCAAAGAATTTAATAAACTATACATCATCCATTTTTCATGCAAAAAATTTTTTTATGAAAAAAATATAATGGACTATACATCGTCTTTTTTTCAATTTTTTATGAAAAAATTTTATCGACTATAAATCGTCCGATTCGTGTGCAACTAATTATATAGACTATACATCGTCTATTTTTCATGCAAAAAATTAAATGGACTGGCTATATATACAAAATTTAATGGACTATACATCGTCCATTTTTAAATTAAAAAAAAATTAAATTGACTATAATTCGTCCATTTCGTATCTAAAAAATTAAATGGACTATATACGTCGTCTTCTTTTCGTGCAAAGAATTTAATAAACTATACATCATCCATTTTTCATGCAAAAAATTTTTTTATGAAAAAATATAATGGACTTATACATCGTCTTTTTTTCAATTTTTTATGAAAAAATTTTATCGACTATAAATCGTCCGATTCGTGTGCAAATAATTACATAGACTATACATCGTCTATTTTAGATGCAAAAAATTAAATAGACTGACTATATATTCAAAATTTAATGGACTATACATCGTCCATTTTTAAATTAAAAAAAAAAATTAAATTGACTATAATTCGTCCATTTCGTATCTAAAAAATTAAATGGACTATATACGTCGTCTTCTTTTCGTGCAAAGAATTTAATAAACTATACATCATCCATTTTTCATGCAAAAAATTTTTTTATGAAAAAAATATAATGGACTTATATTATACATCGTCTTTTTTTCAATTTTTTATGAAAAAATTTTGTCGACTATAAATCGTCCGATTCGTGTGCAAATAATTATATAGACTATACATCGTCTATTTTTCATGCAAAAAATTAAATGGACTGGCTATATATACAAAATTTAATGGACTATACATCGTCCATTTTTAAATTAAAAAAAAAAATTAAATTGACTATAATTCGTCCATTTCGTATCTAAAAAATTAAATGGACTATATACGTCGTCTTCTTTTCGTGCAAAGAATTTAATAAACTATACATCATCCATTTTTCGTGCAAAAAAATTTTTTATGAAAAAAATATTATGGACTATATATACATCGTCTTTTTTTCAATTTTTTATGAAAAAATTTTGTCGACTATAAATCGTCCGATTCGTGTGCAAATAATTATATAGACTATACATCGTCTATTTTAGATGCAAAAAATTAAATAGACTGACTATATATACAAAATTTAATGGACTATACATCGTCCATTTTTAAATAAAAAAAAAAAATTAAATTGACTATAATTCGTCCATTTCGTATCTAAAAAATTAAATGGACTATATACGTCGTCTTCTTTTCGTGCAAAGAATTTAATAAACTATACATCATCCATTTTTCATGCAAAAAATTTTTTTATGAAAAAAATATAATGGACTATACATCGTCTTTTTTTCAATTTTTTATGAAAAAATTTTATCGACTATAAATCGTCCGATTCGTGTGCAAATAATTATATAGACTATACATCGTCTATTTTTCATGCAAAAAATTAAATGGACTGGCTATATATACAAAATTCAATGGACTATACATCGTCCATTTTTAAATAAAAAAAAAAATTAAATTGACTATAATTCGTCCATTTCGTATCTAAAAAATTAAATGGACTATATACGTCGTCTTCTTTTCGTGCAAGGAATTTAATAAACTATACATCATCCATTTTTCATGCAAAAAATTTTTTTATGAAAAAATTATAATGGACTTATACATCGTCTTTTTTTCAATTTTTTATGAAAAAATTTTATCGACTATAAATCGTCCGATTCGTGTGCAAATAATTATATAGACTATACATCGTCTATTTTTCATGCAAAAAATTAAATGGACTGGCTATATATACAAAATTTAATGGACTATACATCGTCCATTTTTAAATTTAAAAAAAAATTAAATTGACTATAATTCGTCCATTTCGTATCTAAAAAATTAAATGGACTATATACGTCGTCTTCTTTTCGTGCAAAGAATTTAATAAACTATACATCATCCATTTTTCGTGCAAAAAATTTTTTTATGAAAAATATACATCGTCTTTTTTTCAATTTTTTATGAAAAAATTTTGTCGACTATAAATCGTCCGATTCGTGTGCAAATAATTATATAGACTATACATCGTCTATTTTAGATGCAAAAAATTAAATAGACTGACTATATATACAAAATTTAATGGACTATACATCGTCCATTTTTAAATAAAAAAAAAAAATTAAATTGACTATAATTCGTCCATTTCGTATCTAAAAAATTAAATGGACTATATACGTCGTCTTCTTTTCGTGCAAAGAATTTAATAAACTATACATCATCCATTTTTCATGCAAAAAATTTTTTTATGAAAAATATATAATGGACTATACATCGTCTTTTTTTCAATTTTTTATGAAAAAAGTTTGTCGACTATAAATCGTCCGATTCGTGTGCAAATAATTATATAGACTATACATCGTCTATTTTTCATGCAAAAAATTAAATGGACTGGCTATATATACAAAATTTAATGGACTATACATCGTCCATTTTTAAATTTAAAAAAAAATTAAATTGACTATAATTCGTCCATTTCGTATCTAAAAAATTAAATGGACTATATACGTCGTCTTCTTTTCGTGCAAAGAATTTAATAAACTATACAT
Source organism: Tachina lurida (assembly GCA_944452675.1). Taxonomy (NCBI): domain Eukaryota; kingdom Metazoa; phylum Arthropoda; class Insecta; order Diptera; family Tachinidae; genus Tachina; species Tachina lurida. The sequence goes on from OX101754.1 coordinate 100,065,643, forward strand.
CATCCATTTTTCGTGCAAAAAAATTTTTTATGAAAAAAATATTATGGACTATACATAGTCTTTTTTTCAATTTTTTATGAAAAAATTTTGTCGACTATAAATCGTCCGATTCGTGTGCAAATAATTATATAGACTATACATCGTCTATTTTAGATGCAAAAAATTAAATAGACTGACTATATATACAAAATTTAATGGACTATACATCGTCCATTTTTAAATAAAAAAAAAAAATTAAATTGACTATAATTCGTCCATTTCGTATCTAAAAAATTAAATGGACTATATACGTCGTCTTCTTTTCGTGCAAAGAATTTAATAAACTATACATCATCCATTTTTCATGCAAAAAATTTTTTTATGAAAAAAATATAATGGACTTATACATCGTCTTTTTTTCAATTTTTTATGAAAAAATTTTATCGACTATAAATCGTCCGATTCGTGTGCAAATAATTATATAGACTATACATCGTCTATTTTTCATGCAAAAAATTAAATGGACTGGCTATATATACAAAATTTAATGGACTATACATCGTCCATTTTTAAATTAAAAAAAAAATTAAATTGACTATAATTCGTCCATTTCGTATCTAAAAAATTAAATGGACTATATACGTCGTCTTCTTTTCGTGCAAAGAATTTAATAAACTATACATCATCCATTTTTCGTGCAAAAAAATTTTTTATGAAAAAAATGACTATACATCGTCTTTTTTTCAATTTTTTATGAAAAAATTTTATCGACTATAAATCGTCCGATTCATGTGCAAATAATTATATAGACTATACATCGTCTATTTTAGATGCAAAAAATTAAATAGACTGACTATATATACAAAATTTAATGGACTATACATCGTCCATTTTTAAATAAAAAAAAAAATTAAATTGACTATAATGCGTCCATTTCGTATCTAAAAAATTAAATGGACTATATACGTCGTCTTCTTTTCGTGCAAAGAATTTAATAAACTATACATCATCCATTTTTCATGCAAAAAATTTTTTTATGAAAAAAATATAATGGACTATACATCGTCTTTTTTTCAATTTTTTATGAAAAATTTTTATTGACTATAAATCGTCCGATTCGTGTGCAAATAATTATATAGACTATACATCGCCTATTTTTCATGCAAAAAATTAAATGGACTGGCTATATATACAAAATTTAATGGACTATACATCGTCCATTTTTAAATTAAAAAAAAAATTAAATTGACTATAATTCGTCCATTTCGTATCTAAAAAATTAAATGGACTATATACGTCGTCTTCTTTTCGTGCAAAGAATTTAATAAACTATACATCATCCATTTTTCATGCAAAAAATTTTTTTATGAAAAAAATATAATGGACTTATACATCGTCTTTTTTTCAATTTTTTATGAAAAAATTTTATCGACTATAAATCGTCCGATTCGTGTGCAAATAATTATATAGACTATACATCGTCTATTTTTCATGCAAAAAATTAAATGGACTGGCTATATATACAAAATTTAATGGACTATATATACATCGTCCATTTTGAAATTTAAAAAAAAATTAAATTGACTATAATTCGTCCAGTTCGTATCTAAAAAATTAAATGGACTATATACGTCGTCTTCTTTTCGTGCAAAGAATTTAATAAACTATACATCATCCATTTTTCGTGCAAAAAAATTTTTTATGAAAAAAATATTATGGACTATACATCGTCTTTTTTTCAATTTTTTATGAAAAAATTTTGTCGACTATAAATCGTCCGATTCGTGTGCAAATAATTATATAGACTATACATCGTCTATTTTAGATGCAAAAAATTAAATAGACTGACTATATATACAAAATTTAATGGACTATACATCGTCCATTTTTAAATAATAAAAAAAAATTAAATTGACTATAATTCGTCCATTTCGTATCTAAAAAATTAAATGGACTATATACGTCGTCTTCTTTTCGTGCAAAGAATTTAATAAACTATACATCATCCATTTTTCATGCAAAAAATTTTTTTATGAAAAAAATATAATGGACTATATATACATCGTCTTTTTTTCAATTTTTTATGAAAAAATTTTGTCGACTATAAATCGTCCGATTCGTGTGCAAATAATTATATAGACTATACATCGTCTATTTTTCATGCAAAAAATTAAATGGACTGGCTATATATACAAAATTTAATGGACTATACATCGTCCATTTTTAAATTTAAAAAAAAAATTAAATTGACTATAATTCGTCCATTTCGTATCTAAAAAATTAAATGGACTATATACGTCGTCTTCTTTTCGTGCAAAGAATTTAATAAACTATACATCATCCATTTTTCGTGCAAAAAAATTTTTTATGAAAAAAATATTATGGACTATACATCGTCTTTTTTTCAATTTTTTATGAAAAAATTTTGTCGACTATAAATCGTCCGATTCGTGTGCAAATAATTATATAGACTATACATCGTCTATTTTAGATGCAAAAAATTAAATAGACTGACTATATATACAAAATTTAATGGACTATACATCGTCCATTTTTAAATAAAAAAAAAAAAATTAAATTGACTATAATTCGTCCATTTCGTATCTAAAAAATTAAATGGACTATATACGTCGTCTTCTTTTCGTGCAAAGAATTTAATAAACTATACATCATCCATTTTTCATGCAAAAAATTTTTTTATGAAAAAAATATAATGGACTTATACATCGTCTTTTTTTCAATTTTTTATGAAAAAATTTTATCGACTATAAATCGTCCGATTCGTGTGCAAATAATTATATAGACTATACATCGTCTATTTTTCATGCAAAAAATTAAATGGACTGGCTATATATACAAAATTTAATGGACTATACATCGTCCATTTTTAAATTTAAAAAAAAATTAAATTGACTATAATTCGTCCATTTCGTATCTAAAAAATTAAATGGACTATATACGTCGTCTTCTTTTCGTGCAAAGAATTTAATAAACTATACATCATCCATTTTTCGTGCAAAAAAATTTTTTATGAAAAAAATATTATGGACTATACATCGTCTTTTTTTCAATTTTTTATGAAAAAATTTTGTCGACTATAAATCGTCCGATTCGTGTGCAAATAATTATATAGACTATACATCGTCTATTTTAGATGCAAAAAATTAAATAGACTGACTATATATACAAAATTTAATGGACTATACATCGTCCATTTTTAAATAATAAAAAAAAATTAAATTGACTATAATTCGTCCATTTCGTATCTAAAAAATTAAATGGACTATATACGTCGTCTTCTTTTCGTGCAAAGAATTTAATAAACTATACATCATCCATTTTTCATGCAAAAAATTTTTTTATGAAAAAAATATAATGGACTATACATCGTCTTTTTTTCAATTTTTTATGAAAAAATTTTGTCGACTATAAATCGTCCGATTCGTGTGCAAATAATTACATAGACTATACATCGTCTATTTTTCATGCAAAAAATTAAATGGACTGGCTATATATATAAAATTTAATGGACTATACATCGTCCATTTTTAAATTTAAAAAAAAAAATTAAATTGACTATAATTCGTCCATTTCGTATCTAAAAAATTAAATGGACTATATACGTCGTCTTCTTTTCGTGCAAAGAATTTAATAAACTATACATCATCCATTTTTCGTGCAAAAAAATTTTTTATGAAAAAAATATTATGGACTATACATCGTCTTTTTTTCAGTTTTTTATGAAAAAATTTTGTCGACTATAAATCGTCCGATTCGTGTGCAAATAATTATATAGACTATACATCGTCTATTTTAGATGCAAAAAATTAAATAGACTGACTATATATACAAAATTTAATGGACTATACATCGTCCATTTTTAAGTAAAAAAAAAAAATTAAATTGACTATAATTCGTCCATTTCGTATCTAAAAAATTAAATGGACTATATACGTCGTCTTCTTTTCGTGCAAAGAATTTAATAAACTATACATCATCCATTTTTCATGCAAAAAATTTTTTTATGAAAAAAATATAATGGACTATACATCGTCTTTTTTTCAATTTTTTATGAAAAAATTTTATCGACTATAAATCGTCCGATTCGTGTGCAAATAATTATATAGACTATACATCGTCTATTTTTCATGCAAAAAATTAAATGGACTGGCTATATATACAAAATTTAATGGACTATACATCGTCCATTTTTAAATTAAAAAAAAAAATTAAATTGACTATAATTCGTCCATTTCGTATCTAAAAAATTAAATGGACTATATACGTCGTCTTCTTTTCGTGCAAAGAATTTAATAAACTATACATCATCCATTTTTCATGCAAAAAATTTTTTTATGAAAAAAATATAATGGACTTATACATCGTCTTTTTTTCAATTTTTTATGAAAAAAATTTATCGACTATAAATCGTCCGATTCGTGTGCAAATAATTATATAGACTATACATCGTCTATTTTTCATGCAAAAAATTAAATGGACTGGCTATATATACAAAATTTAATGGACTATACATCGTCCATTTTTAAATTTAAAAAAAAATTAAATTGACTATAATTCGTCCATTTCGTATCTAAAAAATTAAATGGACTATATACGTCGTCTTCTTTTCGTGCAAAGAATTTAATAAACTATACATCATCCATTTTTCGTGCAAAAAAATTTTTTATGAAAAAAATATTATGGACTATACATCGTCTTTTTTTCAATTTTTTATGAAAAAATTTTTTCGACTATAAATCGTCCGATTCGTGTGCAAATAATTATATAGACTATACATCGTCTATTTTAGATGCAAAAAATTAAATAGACTGACTATATATACAAAATTTAATGGACTATACATCGTCCATTTTTAAATAAAAAAAAAAAAATTAAATTGACTATAATTCGTCCATTTCGTATCTAAAAAATTAAATGGACTATATACGTCGTCTTCTTTTCGTGCAAAGAATTTAATAAACTATACATCATCCATTTTTCGTGCAAAAAAATTTTTTATGAAAAAAATATTATGGACTATACATCGTCTTTTTTTCAATTTTTTATGAAAAAATTTTGTCGACTATAAATCGTCCGATTCGTGTGCAAATAATTATATAGACTATACATCGTCTATTTTAGATGCAAAAAATTAAATAGACTGACTATATATACAAAATTTAATGGACTATACATCGTCCATTTTTAAATAAAAAAAAAAAATTAAATTGACTATAATTCGTCCATTTCGTATCTAAAAAATTAAATGGACTATATACGTCGTCTTCTTTTCGTGCAAAGAATTTAATAAACTATACATCATCCATTTTTCATGCAAAAAATTTTTTTATGAAAAAAATATAATGGACTATACATCGTCTTTTTTTCAATTTTTTATGAAAAAATTTTATCGACTATAAATCGTCCGATTCGTGTGCAAATAATTATATAGACTATACATCGTCTATTTTTCATGCAAAAAATTAAATGGACTGGCTATATATACAAAATTTAATGGACTATACATCGTCCATTTTTAAATTAAAAAAAAAAATTAAATTGACTATAATTCGTCCATTTCGTATCTAAAAAATTAAATGGACTATATACGTCGTCTTCTTTTCGTGCAAAGAATTTAATAAACTATACATCATCCATTTTTCATGCAAAAAATTTTTTTATGAAAAAAATATTATGGACTTATACATCGTCTTTTTTTCAATTTTTTATGAAAAAATTTTGTCGACTATAAATCGTCCGATTCGTGTGCAAATAATTATATAGACTATACATCGTCTATTTTTCATGCAAAAAATTAAATGGACTGGCTATATATACAAAATTTAATGGACTATACATCGTCCATTTTTAAATTTAAAAAAAAAATTAAATTGACTATAATTCGTCCATTTCGTATCTAAAAAATTAAATGGACTATATACGTCGTCTTCTTTTCGTGCAAAGAATTTAATAAACTATACATCATCCATTTTTCGTGCAAAAAAATTTTTTATGAAAAAAATATTATGGACTAAACATAGTCTTTTTTTCAATTTTTTATGAAAAAATTTTGTCGACTATAAATCGTCCGATTCGTGTGCAAATAATTATATAGACTATACATCGTCTATTTTAGATGCAAAAAATTAAATAGACTGACTATATATACAAAATTTAATGGACTATACATCGTCCATTTTTAAATAAAAAAAAAAAAATTAAATTGACTATAATTCGTCCATTTCGTATCTAAAAAATTAAATGGACTATATACGTCGTCTTCTTTTCGTGCAAAGAATTTAATAAACTATACATCATCCATTTTTCATGCAAAAAATTTTTTTATGAAAAAAATATAATGGACTTATACATCGTCTTTTTTTCAATTTTTTATGAAAAAATTTTATCGACTATAAATCGTCCGATTCGTGTGCAAATAATTATATAGACTATACATCGTCTATTTTTCATGCAAAAAATTAAATGGACTGGCTATATATACAAAATTTAATGGACTATACATCGTCCATTTTTAAATTTAAAAAAAAATTAAATTGACTATAATTCGTCCATTTCGTATCTAAAAAATTAAATGGACTATATACGTCGTCTTCTTTTCGTGCAAAGAATTTAATAAACTATACATCATCCATTTTTCGTGCAAAAAAATTTTTTATGAAAAAAATATTATGGACTATACATCGTCTTTTTTTCAATTTTTTATGAAAAAATTTTGTCGACTATAAATCGTCCGATTCGTGTGCAAATAATTATATAGACTATACATCGTCTATTTTAGATGCAAAAAATTAAATAGACTGACTATATATACAAAATTTAATGGACTATACATCGTCCATTTTTAAATAATAAAAAAAAATTAAATTGACTATAATTCGTCCATTTCGTATCTAAAAAATTAAATGGACTATATACGTCGTCTTCTTTTCGTGCAAAGAATTTAATAAACTATACATCATCCATTTTTCATGCAAAAAATTTTTTTATGAAAAAAATATAATGGACTATACATCGTCTTTTTTTCAATTTTTTATGAAAAAATTTTGTCGACTATAAATCGTCCGATTCGTGTGCAAATAATTACATAGACTATACATCGTCTATTTTTCATGCAAAAAATTAAATGGACTGGCTATATATATAAAATTTAATGGACTATACATCGTCCATTTTTAAATTTAAAAAAAAAAATTAAATTGACTATAATTCGTCCATTTCGTATCTAAAAAATTAAATGGACTATATACGTCGTCTTCTTTTCGTGCAAAGAATTTAATAAACTATACATCATCCATTTTTCGTGCAAAAAAATTTTTTATGAAAAAAATATTATGGACTATACATCGTCTTTTTTTCAGTTTTTTATGAAAAAATTTTGTCGACTATAAATCGTCCGATTCGTGTGCAAATAATTATATAGACTATACATCGTCTATTTTAGATGCAAAAAATTAAATAGACTGACTATATATACAAAATTTAATGGACTATACATCGTCCATTTTTAAATAAAAAAAAAAAATTAAATTGACTATAATTCGTCCATTTCGTATCTAAAAAATTAAATGGACTATATACGTCGTCTTCTTTTCGTGCAAAGAATTTAATAAACTATACATCATCCATTTTTCATGCAAAAAATTTTTTTATGAAAAAAATATAATGGACTATACATCGTCTTTTTTCAATTTTTTATGAAAAAATTTTATCGACTATAAATCGTCCGATTCGTGTGCAAATAATTATATAGACTATACATCGTCTATTTTTCATGCAAAAAATTAAATGGACTGGCTATATATACAAAATTTAATGGACTATACATCGTCCATTTTTAAATTAAAAAAAAAAATTAAATTGACTATAATTCGTCCATTTCGTATCTAAAAAATTAAATGGACTATATACGTCGTCTTCTTTTCGTGCAAAGAATTTAATAAACTATACATCATCCATTTTTCATGCAAAAAATTTTTTTATGAAAAAAATATAATGGACTTATACATCGTCTTTTTTTCAATTTTTTATGAAAAAAATTTATCGACTATAAATCGTCCGATTCGTGTGCAAATAATTATATAGACTATACATCGTCTATTTTTCATGCAAAAAATTAAATGGACTGGCTATATATACAAAATTTAATGGACTATACATCGTCCATTTTTAAATTTAAAAAAAAATTAAATTGACTATAATTCGTCCATTTCGTATCTAAAAAATTAAATGGACTATATACGTCGTCTTCTTTTCGTGCAAAGAATTTAATAAACTATACATCATCCATTTTTCGTGCAAAAAAATTTTTTATGAAAAAAATATTATGGACTATACATCGTCTTTTTTTCAATTTTTTATGAAAAAATTTTTTCGACTATAAATCGTCCGATTCGTGTGCAAATAATTATATAGACTATACATCGTCTATTTTAGATGCAAAAAATTAAATAGACTGACTATATATACAAAATTTAATGGACTATACATCGTCCATTTTTAAATAAAAAAAAAAAATTAAATTGACTATAATTCGTCCATTTCGTATCTAAAAAATTAAATGGACTATATACGTCGTCTTCTTTTCGTGCAAAGAATTTAATAAACTATACATCATCCATTTTTCGTGCAAAAAATTTTTTTATGAAAAAAATATTATGGACTATGAATCGTCTTTTTTTCAATTTTTTATGAAAAAATTTTGTCGACTATAAATCGTCCGATTCGTGTGCAAATAATTATATAGACTATACATCGTCTATTTTAGATGCAAAAAATTAAATAGACTGACTATATATACAAAATTTAATGGACTATACATCGTCCATTTTTAAATAATAAAAAAAATTAAATTGACTATAATTCGTCCATTTCGTATCTAAAAAATTAAATGGACTATATACGTCGTCTTCTTTTCGTGCAAAGAATTTAATAAACTATACATCATCCATTTTTCATGCAAAAAATTTTTTTATGAAAAAAATATAATGGACTATACATCGTCTTTTTTTAAATTTTTTATGAAAAAATTTTGTCGACTATAAATCGTCCGATTCGTGTGCAAATAATTATATAGACTATACATCGTCTATTTTTCATGCAAAAAATTAAATGGACTGGCTATATATAAAATTTAATGGACTATACATCGTCCATTTTTAAATTAAAAAAAAAAAATTAAATTGACTATAATTCGTCCATTTCGTATCTAAAAAATTAAATGGACTATATACGTCGTCTTCTTTTCGTGCAAAGAATTTAATAAACTATACATCATCCATTTTTCGTGCAAAAAAATTTTTTATGAAAAAAATATTATGGACTATACATCGTCTTTTTTTCAGTTTTTTATGAAAAAATTTTGTCGACTATAAATCGTCCGATTCGTGTGCAAATAATTATATAGACTATACATCGTCTATTTTAGATGCAAAAAATTAAATAGACTGACTATATATACAAAATTTAATGGACTATACATCGTCCATTTTTAAATACAAAAAAAAAAAATTAAATTGACTATAATTCGTCCATTTCGTATCTAAAAAATTAAATGGACTATATACGTCGTCTTCTTTTCGTGCAAAGAATTTAATAAACTATACATCATCCATTTTTCATGCAAAAAATTTTTTTATGAAAAAAATATAATAGACTATACATCGTCTTTTTTTCAATTTTTTATGAAAAAATTTTATCGACTATAAATCGTCCGATTCGTGTGCAAATAATTATATAGACTATACATCGTCTATTTTTCATGCAAAAAATTAAATGGACTGGCTATATATACAAAATTTAATGGACTATACATCGTCCATTTTTAAATTAAAAAAAAAATTAAATTGACTATAATTCGTCCATTTCGTATCTAAAAAATTAAATGGACTATATACGTCGTCTTCTTTTCGTGCAAAGAATTTAATAAACTATACATCATCCATTTTTCATGCAAAAAATTTTTTTATGAAAAAAATATAATGGACTTATACATCGTCTTTTTTCAATTTTTTATGAAAAAATTTTATCGACTATAAATCGTCCGATTCGTGTGCAAATAATTATATAGACTATACATCGTCTATTTTTCATGCAAAAAATTAAATGGACTGGCTATATATACAAAATTTAATGGACTATACATCGTCCATTTTTAAATTTAAAAAAAAATTAAATTGACTATAATTCGTCCATTTCGTATCTAAAAAATTAAATGGACTATATACGTCGTCTTCTTTTCGTGCAAAGAATTTAATAAACTATACATCATCCATTTTTCGTGCAAAAAAATTTTTTATGAAAAAAATATTATGGACTATACATCGTCTTTTTTTCAATTTTTTATGAAAAAATTTTTTCGACTATAAATCGTCCGATTCGTGTGCAAATAATTATATAGACTATACATCGTCTATTTTTCATGCAAAAAATTAAATGGACTGGCTATATATAAAATTTAATGGACTATACATCGTCCATTTTTAAATTAAAAAAAAAAAAAATTAAATTGACTATAATTCGTCCATTTCGTATCTAAAAAATTAAATGGACTATATACGTCGTCTTCTTTTCGTGCAAAGAATTTAATAAACTATACATCATCCATTTTTCGTGCAAAAAAATTTTTTATGAAAAAAATATTATGGACTATACATCGTCTTTTTTTCAATTTTTTATGAAAAAATTTTGTCGACTATAAATCGTCCGATTCGTGTGCAAATAATTATATAGACTATACATCGTCTATTTTAGATGCAAAAAATTAAATAGACTGACTATATATACAAAATTTAATGGACTATACATCGTCCATTTTTAAATAAAAAAAAAAAATTAAATTGACTATAATTCGTCCATTTCGTATCTAAAAAATTAAATGGACTATATACGTCGTCTTCTTTTCGTGCAAAGAATTTAATAAACTATACATCATCCATTTTTCGTGCAAAAAAATTTTTTATGAAAAAAATATTATGGACTATACATCGTCTTTTTTTCAATTTTTTATGAAAAAATTTTGTCGACTATAAATCGTCCGATTCGTGTGCAAATAATTATATAGACTATACATCGTCTATTTTAGATGCAAAAAATTAAATAGACTGACTATATATACAAAATTTAATGGACTATACATCGTCCATTCTTAAATAAAAAAAAAAATTAAATTGACTATAATTCGTCCATTTCGTATCTAAAAAATTAAATGGACTATATACGTCGTCTTCTTTTCGTGCAAAGAATTTAATAAACTATACATCATCCATTTTTCATGCAAAAAAATTTTTTATGAAAAAAATATAATGGACGTCTTTTTTTCAATTTTTTATGAAAAAATTTTGTCGACTATAAATCGTCCGATTCGTGTGCAAATAATTATATAGACTATACATCGTCTATTTTTCATGCAAAAAATTAAATGGACTGGCTATATATACAAAATTTAATGGACTATACATCGTCCATTTTTAAATTTAAAAAAAAAATTAAATTGACTATAATTCGTCCATTTCGTATCTAAAAAATTAAATGGACTATATACGTCGTCTTCTTTTCGTGCAAAGAATTTAATAAACTATACATCATCCATTTTTCGTGCAAAAAAATTTTTTATGAAAAAAATATTATGGACTATAATACATCGTCTTTTTTTCAATTTTTTATGAAAAAATTTTGTCGACTATAAATCGTCCGATTCGTGTGCAAATAATTATATAGACTATACATCGTCTATTTTAGATGCAAAAAATTAAATAGACTGACTATATATACAAAATTTAATGGACTATACATCGTCCATTTTTAAATAAAAAAAAAAAATTAAATTGACTATAATTCGTCCATTTCGTATCTAAAAAATTAAATGGACTATATACGTCGTCTTCTTTTCGTGCAAAGAATTTAATAAACTATACATCATCCATTTTTCATGCAAAAAATTTTTTTATGAAAAAAATATTATGGACTATATATACATCGTCTTTTTTTCAATTTTTTATGAAAAAATTTTATCGACTATAAATCGTCCGATTCGTGTGCAAATAATTACATAGACTATACATCGTCTATTTTAGATGCAAAAAATTAAATAGACTGACTATATATTAAAAATTTAATGGACTATACATCGTCCATTTTTAAATAAAAAAAAAAAATTAAATTGACTATAATTCGTCCATTTCGTATCTAAAAAATTAAATGGACTATATACGTCGTCTTCTTTTCGTGAAAAGAATTTAATAAACTATACATCATCCATTTTTCATGCAAAAAATTTTTTTATGAAAAAAATATAATGGACTATACATCGTCTTTTTTTCAATTTTTTATGAAAAAATTTTGTCGACTATAAATCGTCCGATTCGTGTGCAAATAATTATATAGACTATACATCGTCTATTTTTCATGCAAAAAATTAAATGGACTGGCTATATATACAAAATTTAATAGACTATACATCGTCCATTTTTAAATTTAAAAAAAAAATTAAATTGACTATAATTCGTCCATTTCGTATCTAAAAAATTAAATGGACTATATACGTCGTCTTCTTTTCGTGCAAAGAATTTAATAAACTATACATCATCCATTTTTCGTGCAAAAAAATTTTTTATGAAAAAAATATTATGGACTATACATCGTCTTTTTTTCAATTTTTTATGAAAAAATTTTGTCGACTATAAATCGTCCGATTCGTGTGCAAATAATTATATAGACTATACATCGTCTATTTTAGATGCAAAAAATTAAATAGACTGACTATATATACAAAATTTAATGGACTATACATCGTCCATTTTTAAATAAAAAAAAAATTAAATTGACTATAATTCGTCCATTTCGTATCTAAAAAATTAAATGGACTATATACGTCGTCTTCTTTTCGTGCAAAGAATTTAATAAACTATACATCATCCATTTTTCATGCAAAAAATTTTTTTATGAAAAAAATATAATGGACTATACATCGTCTTTTTTTCAATTTTTTATGAAAAAATTTTATCGACTATAAATCGTCCGATTCGTGTGCAAATAATTATATAGACTATACATCGTCTATTTTTCATGCAAAAAATTAAATGGACTGGCTATATATACAAAATTTAATGGACTATACATCGTCCATTTTTAAATTAAAAAAAAATTAAATTGACTATAATTCGTCCATTTCGTATCTAAAAAATTAAATGGACTATATACGTCGTCTTCTTTTCGTGCAAAGAATTTAATAAACTATACATCATCCATTTTTCATGCAAAAAATTTTTTTATGAAAAAAATATAATGGACTTATACATCGTCTTTTTTTCAATTTTTTATGAAAAAATTTTATCGACTATAAATCGTCCGATTCGTGTGCAAATAATTATATAGACTATACATCGTCTATTTTTCATGCAAAAAATTAAATGGACTGGCTATATATACAAAATTTAATGGACTATACATCGTCCATTTTTAAATAAAAAAAAAAAATTAAATTGACTATAATTCGTCCATTTCGTATCTAAAAAATTAAATGGACTATATACGTCGTCTTCTTTTCGTGCAAAGAATTTAATAAACTATACATCATCCATTTTTCGTGCAAAAAAATTTTTTATGAAAAAAATATTATGGACTATACATCGTCTTTTTTCAATTTTTTATGAAAAAATTTTGTCGACTATAAATCGTCCGATTCGTGTGCAAATAATTATATAGACTATACATCGTCTATTTTAGATGCAAAAAATTAAATAGACTGACTATATATACAAAATTTAATGGACTATACATCGTCCATTTTTAAATAAAAAAAAAAATTAAATTGACTATAATTCGTCCATTTCGTATCTAAAAAATTAAATGGACTATATACGTCGTCTTCTTTTCGTGCAAAGAATTTAATAAACTATACATCATCCATTTTTCATGCAAAAAAATTTTTTATGAAAAAAATATAATGGACGTCTTTTTTTCAATTTTTTATGAAAAAATTTTGTCGACTATAAATCGTCCGATTCGTGTGCAAATAATTATATAGACTATACATCGTCTATTTTTCATGCAAAAAATTAAATGGACTGGCTATATATACAAAATTTAATGGACTATACATCGTCCATTTTTAAATTTAAAAAAAAAATTAAATTGACTATAATTCGTCCATTTCGTATCTAAAAAATTAAATGGACTATATATTTCGTCTTCTTTTCGTGCAAAGAATTTAATAAACTATACATCATCCATTTTTCGTGCAAAAAAATTTTTTATGAAAAAAATATTATCGTCTTTTTTTCAATTTTTTATGAAAAAATTTTGTCGACTATAAATCGTCCGATTCGTGTGCAAATAATTATATAGACTATACATCGTCTATTTTAGATGCAAAAAATTAAATAGACTGACTATATATACAAAATTTAATGGACTATACATCGTCCATTTTTAAATAAAAAAAAACAAGTAAGAGTGCTATATTCGGCTGTGCCGAATCTTATATACCCTTTACCAACGTATGTACATACATATACATATATATAGTATACAGACACATACATACATATTTGTTTCCATCTTGGGAGCTTTAATTTTCATTTTTCAAATTTCATACGCTAAACTTTTCTTTCAGAAGCATAAAATATATTCAATTTATAAAGAAAACGAAAAAAATTTTTAGACCTATTTAATTTTACATAACACAAAAAGTGTGAGTTTTCCAACCCTGGAGTCATAATTTTGGATTTTTCTGATTATTGATACCAATCTAGTTCTTTAAAAAATACATAAAATATGTTAAGTGAACAAAGCAAAAACGAAATAAGGAAAAACTTAGTTTCATTTTATTCCTTTAATATTAAAAAATTCAGTAAAGTGCGACTTTGAATCGCGCACGAAAGGCAGGCTATTTTGCTTTTTCGAAGATTTTTTCAGTTTAAACGATTTTTTCAGTGTTGTCGCTTTTTTCTCGTTTCGGCGATTTTTTTCTGTTTTTGGAGGTTTTTTTCTTTTTGGCGATTTTTTTTTGTGTTTTTGGGCTTTTCTTCATTTTGGAGATTTTTTTTTCAGTTTGGAGATTTTTTTTCAGTTTGGCGATTTTTTTCAGTTTGGCGATTTTATAATTTTTTGATTTTTTAGTTTTACCGTTTTTGAAAATTTCAAGAGTTTTGCTCTTATGGTATCCAAGATACAGCAAGTTGTCAAAATTGCATAGTCAAAAGTGCATTAACTGATGGAACACCCTTTAATTTAAATTTTTGGAAATTTTAGTGTTAATTTTTGTAGTCTGTATAAAAAGTGTATATACATATAATTGTATGTATATTACATGGGATTTTAACATTTTTCGCTGCTCGTTTTGGAACACCCTTTAATTTCCAATTCTCATGTATTTGTTGTTGTAGCGGCCAAAGGTCTACACACTGAGTCCAAATTTCAGGTCTGTAACTCTTACGGTTCTCGAGAAAATACTAATATAGTTTTAGACATAGTTAATTTTACATAACACAAAAAGTTACAGTTTTCCAACCCTGGAAACGTTTTTTTAATTTTTTTATATTTTTTTAATTTAAAATACCAGTTGTAATCGTACTGATGTGTAAAATAAGTTTATTTATTAAAAAAAAAATAAAAATTTGTTTTCGGTAGTTACTTTTATATGGCAAAATGAAGTTTACGTTTTCCAGCTCTGCAATCGTCTGCTCGATTTTGCTGAATTTCAATACCAATCTATTTTGGAAAATTTCTGACACACCAGTCCAAGAACGAAGTCTTTAGCTTTTCTGGGAGCTTCGGAAAACCGATTTCACGTACAGACAGACGGACAGACGGACAGACGGACAGACGGACATCGCTTATTCGTCTTCCCTATGCATAAGGATCCAGAATATATATATTATATGGGTCGCTTATTGATATTATAGAAATTACAAACGGAATGACAAACCTATATATACCCTTTTACCATTTTTGTTGGTAAAGGGTATAAAAATTAAATTGACTATAATTCGTCCATTTCGTATCTAAAAAATTAAATGGACTATATACGTCGTCTTCTTTTCGTGCAAAGAATTTAATAAACTATACATCATCCATTTTTCATGCAAAAAATTTTTTTATGAAAAAAATATAATGGACTATACATCGTCTTTTTTTCAATTTTTTATGAAAAAATTTTATCGACTATAAATCGTCCGATTCGTGTGCAAATAATTATATAGACTATACATCGTCTATTTTTCATGCAAAAAATTAAATGGACTGGCTATATATACAAAATTTAATGGACTATACATCGTCCATTTTTAAATTTAAAAAAAAATTAAATTGACTATAATTCGTCCATTTCGTATCTAAAAAATTAAATGGACTATATACGTCGTCTTCTTTTCGTGCAAAGAATTTAATAAACTATACATCATCCATTTTTCGTGCAAAAAAATTTTTTATGAAAAAAATATTATGGACTATACATCGTCTTTTTTTAAATTTTTTATGAAAAAATTTTTTCGACTATAAATCGTCCGATTCGTGTGCAAATAATTATATAGACTATACATCGTCTATTTTAGATGCAAAAAATTAAATAGACTGACTATATATACAAAATTTAATGGACTATACATCGTCCATTTTTAAATAAAAAAAAAAAATTAAATTGACTATAATTCGTCCATTTCGTATCTAAAAAATTAAATGGACTATATACGTCGTCTTCTTTTCGTGCAAAGAATTTAATAAACTATACATCATCCATTTTTCATGCAAAAAATTTTTTTATGAAAAAAATATTATGGACTATATATACATCGTCTTTTTTTCAATTTTTTATGAAAAAATTTTATCGACTATAAATCGTCCGATTCGTGTGCAAATAATTACATAGACTATACATCGTCTATTTTAGATGCAAAAAATTAAATAGACTGACTATATATTCAAAATTTAATGGACTATACATCGTCCATTTTTAAATAAAAAAAAAAAATTAAATTGACTATAATTCGTCCATTTCGTATCTAAAAAATTAAATGGACTATATACGTCGTCTTCTTTTCGTGCAAAGAATTTAATAAACTATACATCATCCATTTTTCATGCAAAAAATTTTTTTATGAAAAAAATATAATGGACTATACATCGTCTTTTTTTCAATTTTTTATGAAAAAATTTTAACGACTATAAATCGTCCGATTCGTGTGCAAATAATTATATAGACTATACATCGTCTATTTTTCATGCAAAAAATTAAATGGACTGGCTATATATACAAAATTTAATGGACTATACATCGTCCATTTTTAAATTAAAAAAAAAATTAAATTGACTATAATTCGTCCATTTCGTATCTAAAAAATTAAATGGACTATATACGTCGTCTTCTTTTCGTGCAAAGAATTTAATAAACTATACATCATCCATTTTTCATGCAAAAAATTTTTTTATGAAAAAAATATAATGGACTTATACATCGTCTTTTTTTCAATTTTTTATGAAAAAATTTTATCGACTATAAATCGTCCGATTCGTGTGCAAATAATTATATAGACTATACATCGTCTATTTTTCATGCAAAAAATTAAATGGACTGGCTATATATAAAAAATTTAATGGACTATACATCGTCCATTTTTAAATTTAAAAAAAAATTAAATTGACTATAATTCGTCCATTTCGTATCTAAAAAATTAAATGGACTATATACGTCGTCTTCTTTTCGTGCAAAGAATTTAATAAACTATACATCATCCATTTTTCGTGCAAAAAAATTTTTTATGAAAAAAATATTATGGACTATACATCGTCTTTTTTTCAATTTTTTATGAAAAAATTTTGTCGACTATAAATCGTCCGATTCGTGTGCAAATAATTATATAGACTATACATCGTCTATTTTAGATGCAAAAAATTAAATAGACTGACTATATATACAAAATTTAATGGACTATACATCGTCCATTTTTAAATAAAAAAAAAAATTAAATTGACTATCAGTTCTCGTGGTACCTTCATAGCGAACAGTCGAATAGCGGAATTTTACTTACTTACCAAACAAACAAAAATTACATATACAAAAAAAAAATATTAGTAGTACATATTATTCGTAATAGGTACATACATACTGTCTTTAATAAATAAGCTTTCTGCTTTGCTAATATTTTTTACATAGTAAAAATAACAAAAACAAAAAAACCGCAAAAAAAACTTAAACAAGTGATATTGAGGAATACCTCAAAGTCAAACAAACAATCATAAATAACAAAAACAAAAAATACCGAAATTAAAAAAAAAAAAAACATAAACGAATAACCCTTGAGGAATTCTTTGTATGAATTCCTCAAATACAGAAAAACTTGAAGTGAGTTCTAACGGCAGAAATGCTTATTTTACTGTGAGTTCTGAAACTCTGAATGAAAAAAATATAAAAAATAAATCTGATGAAAATCTTTTGTTAACGGCAACGCCAATTTTTCGTCAGCGATCAACTTCGCTTTGTCCAATGCCAAATAGTAATGATGCATTAACATTACAGTTGCCCAGTACTTCTTCATTTAAGTCAGTAATATCATCCCCTTCAGGCTCGTGTTTATCACTTAACAAAGTTATCACTACAGATAACAGCGGCTCGAAACTCAAGGTACAAGTTGGAATGGACAGATACATTACAATTTTAAAGCGCGGGCGAAGCCCGAATTCTTCAAAAATCTCATCTGCTCCAAAAGTGTCTAGGGATAACAGCGCAGCCTCAACTAATCGCCAAAACCACTTTAAAATTTTTCAAGATGACAACGACAAAGCCGAGGTATCCTCGAACAAAACATCCAAGCCGCCACCAATCTATTTGAGACAAAAAAATTCAAATGCCCTTATTAAAAAATTAATTTCGGTCATTGGTGAGAATAAATTTCACATTGTTCCAATAAAACGTGGCAACATCGATGAAACTAAAATCCAAATTTATGACGAAAAAGATTTCCGCAAAATGGTTGCTGAATTTGAAAAAAGTAAAACAAGCTTCTACACATACCAGCTTAAGAGCGCTAAAGGCATGCAGATCGTATTGAAGGGCATAGATTCTTATGTTGTCCCCGAAGAAATAAAAGATGCACTCGTCCTCCAGGGGTTCAAGGTAAAAAATGTGTCCAATATAATAAATAGAGAAAAGATTCCCCAACCCCTATTTCGTGTTGAACTAGAACCTAATGATATAAAATTGAAAAAAAATGAGACGCATCCAATTTATAATTTAAAATACCTCTTGTACCGAAAAATCACAGTTGAAGAGCCACATAAGCGTTCAGGTCCTGTACAGTGCCATAATTGCCAAGAATATGGCCATACAAAAACATACTGCAATTTACCCTCTGTTTGTGTTGTGTGCGGCGAATTACACGGCACCGCTAGCTGCAACAAACCAAAAGATCAAAGTGATAAAAAATGCAGTAATTGTGGAGGTAATCACACCGCTAACTACAGAGGTTGTCGTGTGTACTCTTTGGTAAAGAAGACTATGGTGCAAAAACCTAAATTAGCTCCAGCACAATCAGCAAACGTTTACTCTGCCACTTTTCAGCAAATGAGCCAACCAGTTACTTCCCGTGTATCGTATGCAGATGCTGCTAAGGCTAGTTCTATTCCGACACAAAATGTTTCACCGCAAAATAATTCTACAAATACAAACTCAAACTTTAATTATAATCGCCTTGAAGCCACTATTGAAAATCTTGTGCAAACTATAAACAATTTTACAACAAATATGACTACCATGATGCAAGAAATGTTGCGAATGCAGAATACTCTGCTTCAAGCAATACTTAATAAGCCATGAACACGTTAACAATATGTTTCTGGAACGCAAACGGCATTCGCCAACATAAAAATGAGCTTGAGCACTTCCTCACGGAAAAAAATATTGATATAATGTTAGTATCTGAGACTCATTTGACTTCGAGAAGTCTTTTTAAAATTTATGGCTACACTATATATGATACAAAGGACCCTAGAGGAAGGGCTTGCGGTGGATCAGCAATTCTAATAAAGTCAAGACTCAAGCACTATGTTCTTGATAACATTTGTGAAGAATACCTACAAGCAACAAATATTGGCATTGAAAGTTTTTGTTCAAATTTCGTTATATCATCAATTTACTCCCCTCCCAGATTTTCAATCACTGAGAATCAATATGAGGATTTCTACAAATCTCTTGGACCTTGTTTTGTAGCAGCTGGAGACTACAATGCGAAACATACGTTCTGGGGTTCGCGCCTTGTTACACCCAGAGGTCGAGCATTGTTCAACACTATTTCAAAAATGGGCTTGGATGTCATTTCGAGTGGGGAGCCCACTTATTGGCCTACTGACATACAAAAAATTCCGGACGTTATAGATTTTGGCGTCATAAAAAATATCTCTAGGGATTTAATTCAAGTTCAAGCTTCTCTTGATCTCTCGTCCGATCACTCCCCGACGATCATCACAATTTGTAGCCCATTAAGAAGTAACTTACCTGACCCATATGTGAAGATGATCAATCGTGTAAATTGGCTGGGGTTCAAAAAATATCTCAGCAGTCATTGTACGGAAAACATTACGCTTAGAACACCCGATGATATTGAATCGAACATTGCCAATCTCAGCGAGAATATTAAACAGGCTGCTGAACATGCCACTATCTCCCATCCGCAGATTGGGTTTAATAAAATTTATTCTACAGACATTGAACGTCTCGTACGTGAAAAAAGAAGTGCTAGAAGGGAATGGCAACAACACAGATCACCACAAAATAAAATCAGATTTAAAGAGTGCACTAAACGACTCCAAGAGTTGCTTGCATCTGAAAAAATTGCATCTCTTAAAAATTATCTGGAGGGTCTTGATGTTACACCGGCGTCTAATTACTCCTTGTGGCGCGCTGCCAGAAAGCTTAAAACTCCCGTTGAGTATAAGCCACCTCTACGCACATCTACCGGAGGTTGGGCAAGAAGCGATACTGAAAAAGGTAAAATATTTGCTGAGCACTTAAAATCCGTTTTTACGCCAAATATATGTACTGGTGTTGCTGATTTGCCGAATATAGTCGCTCTACCCCCTCAACACATAAAGTTTAAGACGCGTGATTTACAAAAATTAATTGCCGAACTCAACCCGAAGAAAGCTCCGGGTATTGATGGAATTAGTAATCAGATGCTGATGAACTTGCCTCGTATTGCAATGAGAATCCTGTTATTCATATTTAATGCTATTTTACGACTGGAGTATTATCCACACAACTGGAAACTTGCCAAGGTTAAAATGATTCCAAAGCCGGGCAAAGATATAACAAAGGCTGAGTCATATAGGCCAATAAGTCTACTATCTACAATGTCAAAGCTTTTCGAAAAACTGCTCAAAACAAAATTGTCCCCAATTCTAATTAGTAGTGGGTGCATACCAGACCATCAATTTGGTTTTAGAAGTCAGCATAGCACCATTGAACAAACTCACAGATTAGTTCAATTTATAAGAAGAACTTTTGAGGGAAAAAAGTATTGTTCTGCGCTGTTTATAGACATTTCCCAGGCATTTGATAAAGTGTGGCATGAAGGCCTTATTTTAAAATTGAAGACTTACTTACCAATAAACATTTTAAATCTTTTGGAAAGTTACATTATTTCCCGTAAGTTCACTGTTGCGGAAGGAGTCTTTACAAGTAGGCCTGAAACAATTTCATCTGGTGTGCCACAGGGGAGTATACTGGGACCATTTTTATATTTAATTTATACTTGTGATATGCCTGTGAGCAGTAGTATCCATACTTCCACATTTGCCGACGATACAGCCTGCCTTAGTATGCATGAAAACCCTGAAGAGGCATCCTGCAAACTCCAGGAACACATTAGCCAGATGGAGCTTTGGTTAAACTTATGGAGAATCAAGGTAAATGAACAAAAGTGTGTTCAAGTAACATTTACTTTACGAAGAGATACTTGTTCCCCCATTCGGATTAACAATCAAGTTGTTTCTCAACATTCACATGTGAAATACCTTGGTATACATCTTGATCGAAGGCTCACGTGGAAATACCACATTGACTCCAAGCTAACGCAAATGAAACTTAAACTAACTCAGATACATTGGCTGGTTGGTAGAAACTCAACCCTCACCCTAGATTGTAAACTTTTAATATACAAGTCGCTCTTAAAACCTATATGGTGCTACGGAATTCAGCTATGGGGTACTGCTTCAGCTTCTAATGTCGAGAGAATCCAACGAAGGCAAAACAAAATTTTACGGTTAATAACATCGGCTCCATGGTATATAAAAAATTCAAATATACATCGTGACTTAAATATGCCACTAGTGACTGAAGAAATTGCAAAAAACGCTGGCAAATATTTAACAAAACTCGAGTCACATCCTAATCCGCTTGCCCGTAATATTTTGAACTTTACTGGACACATCCGCCTAAAAAAGAGGGACACAATGGCTCTTATTCACAGCACTCCAGATGGGACTTCTTGAAAATACTTTTATTATTATTTTTTCCTTTTGATTATCACTACTTACATATGTATTATATATAACTACTACTAAGCTTATGTCCGACATTGGTCGGGCCTAATTATATTTTTTAGATTTAAGATTTGAATACTTATTGTTAGTTCATATATGAAGATACAATAAATAAAAATTCATGCATAAAAAAAAAAAAAAAAAAAAAAAAAAATTGACTATAATTCGTCCATTTCGTATCTAAAAAATTAAATGGACTATATACGTCGTCTTCTTTTCGTGCAAAGAATTTAATAAACTATACATCATCCATTTTTCATGCAAAAAATTTTTTTATGAAAAAAATATAATGGACTATACATCGTCTTTTTTCAATTTTTTATGAAAAAATTTTATCGACTATAAATCGTCCGATTCGTGTGCAAATAATTATATAGACTATACATCGTCTATTTTTCATGCAAAAAATTAAATGGACTGGCTATATATACAAAATTTAATGGACTATACATCGTCCATTTTAAATTAAAAAAAAAATTAAATTGACTATAATTCGTCCATTTCGTATCTAAAAAATTAAATGGACTATATACGTCGTCTTCTTTTCGTGCAAAGAATTTAATAAACTCTACATCATCCATTTTTCATGCAAAAAATTTTTTTATGAAAAAAATATAATGGACTTATGCATCGTCTTTTTTTCAATTTTTTATGAAAAAATTTTATCGACTATAAATCGTCCGATTCGTGTGCAAATAATTATATAGACTATACATCGTCTATTTTTCATGCAAAAAATTAAATGGACTGGCTATATATACAAAATTTAATGGACTATACATCGTCCATTTTTAAATTTAAAAAAAAATTAAATTGACTATAATTCGTCCATTTCGTATCTAAAAAATTAAATGGACTATATACGTCGTCTTCTTTTCGTGCAAAGAATTTAATAAACTATACATTATCCATTTTTCGTGCAAAAAATTTTTTTATGAAAAAAATATTATGGACTATACATCGTCTTTTTTTAAATTTTTTATGAAAAAATTTTTTCGACTATAAATCGTCCGATTCGTGTGCAAATAATTATATAGACTATACATCGTCTATTTTAGATGCAAAAAATTAAAAAGACTGACTATATATACAAAATTTAATGGACTATACATCGTCCATTTTTAAATAAAAAAAAAAAAATTAAATTGACTATAATACGTCCATTTTGTATCTAAAAAATTAAATGGACTATATACGTCGTCTTCTTTTCGTGCAAAGAATTTAATAAACTATACATCATCCATTTTTCGTGCAAAAAAATTTTTTATGAAAAAAATATTATGGACTATACATCGTCTTTTTTTCAATTTTTTATGAAAAAATTTTGTCGACTATAAATCGTCCGATTCGTGTGCAAATAATTATATAGACTATACATCGTCTATTTTAGATGCAAAAAATTAAATAGACTGACTATATATACAAAATTTAATGGACTATACATCGTCCATTTTTAAATAATAAAAAAAAATTAAATTGACTATAATTCGTCCATTTCGTATCTAAAAAATTAAATGGACTATATACGTCGTCTTCTTTTCGTGCAAAGAATTTAATAAACTATACATCATCCATTTTTCATGCAAAAAATTTTTTTATGAAAAAAATATAATGGACTATACATCGTCTTTTTTCAATTTTTTATGAAAAAATTTTATCGACTATAAATCGTCCGATTCGTGTGCAAATAATTATATAGACTATACATCGTCTATTTTTCATGCAAAAAATTAAATGGACTGGCTATATATACAAAATTTAATGGACTATACATCGTCCATTTTTAAATTAAAAAAAAAATTAAATTGACTATAATTCGTCCATTTCGTATCTAAAAAATTAAATGGACTATATACGTCGTCTTCTTTTCGTGCAAAGAATTTAATAAACTATACATCATCCATTTTTCATGCAAAAAATTTTCTTATGAAAAAAATATTATGGACTATACATCGTCTTTTTTTCAATTTTTTATGAAAAAATTTTGTCGACTATAAATCGTCCGATTCGTGTGCAAATAATTATATAGACTATACATCGTCTATTTTAGATGCAAAAAATTAAATAGACTGACTATATATACAAAATTTAATGGACTATACATCGTCCATTTTTAAATAATAAAAAAAAATTAAATTGACTATAATTCGTCCATTTCGTATCTAAAAAATTAAATGGACTATATACGTCGTCTTCTTTTCGTGCAAAGAATTTAATAAACTATACATCATCCATTTTTCATGCAAAAAATTTTTTTATAAAAAAAATATAATGGACTTATACATCGTCTTTTTTTCAATTTTTTATGAAAAAATTTTATCGACTATAAATCGTCCGATTCGTGTGCAAATAATTATATAGACTATACATCGTCTATTTTTCATGCAAAAAATTAAATGGACTGGCTATATATACAAAATTTAATGGACTATACATCGTCCATTTTTAAATTTAAAAAAAAATTAAATTGACTATAATTCGTCCATTTTGTATCTAAAAAATTAAATGGACTATATACGTCGTCTTCTTTTCGTGCAAAGAATTTAATAAACTATACATCATCCATTTTTCGTGCAAAAAATTTTTTTATGAAAAAAATATAATGGACTTATACATCGTCTTTTTTTCAATTTTTTATGAAAAAATTTTTTCGACTATAAATCGTCCGATTCGTGTGCAAATAATTATATAGACTATACATCGTCTATTTTAGATGCAAAAAATTAAATAGACTGACTATATATACAAAATTTAATGGACTATACATCGTCCATTTTTAAAAAAAAAAAAAAAATTAAATTGACTATAATTCGTCCATTTCGTATCTAAAAAATTAAATGGACTATATACGTCGTCTTCTTTTCGTGCAAAGAATTTAATAAACTATACATCATCCATTTTTCATGCAAAAAATTTTTTATGAAAAAAATATTATGGACTATATATACATCGTCTTTTTTTCAATTTTTTATGAAAAAATTTTATCGACTATAAATCATCCGATTCGTGTGCAAATAATTACATAGACTATACATCGTCTATTTTAGATGCAAAAAATTAAATAGACTGACTATATATTCAAAATTTAATGGACTATACATCGTCCATTTTTAAATAAAAAAAAAAAATTAAATTGACTATAATTCGTCCATTTCGTATCTAAAAAATTAAATGGACTATATACGTCGTCTTCTTTTCGTGCAAAGAATTTAATAAACTATACATCATCCATTTTTCATGCAAAAAATTTTTTTATGAAAAAAATATAATGGACTATACATCGTCTTTTTTTCAATTTTTTATGAAAAAATTTTGTCGACTATAAATCGTCCGATTCGTGTGCAAATAATTATATAGACTATACATCGTCTATTTTTCATGCAAAAAATTAAATGGACTGGCTATATATACAAAATTTAATGGACTATACATCGTCCATTTTTAAATTAAAAAAAAAAATTAAATTGACTATAATTCGTCCATTTCGTATCTAAAAAATTAAATGGACTATATACGTCGTCTTCTTTTCGTGCAAAGAATTTAATAAACTATACATCATCCATTTTTCGTGCAAAAAAATTTTTTATGAAAAAAATATTATGGACTATACATCGTCTTTTTTTCAATTTTTTATGAAAAAATTTTGTCGACTATAAATCGTCCGATTCGTGTGCAAATAATTATATAGACTATACATAGTCTATTTTAGATGCAAAAAATTAAATAGACTAACTATATATACAAAATTTAATGGACTATACATCGTCCATTTTTAAATAATAAAAAAAAATTAAATTGACTATAATTCGTCCATTTCGTATCTAAAAAATTAAATGGACTATATACGTCGTCTTCTTTTCGTGCAAAGAATTTAATAAACTATACATCATCCATTTTTCATGCAAAAAATTTTCTTATGAAAAAAATATTATGGACTATACATCGTCTTTTTTTCAATTTTTTATGAAAAAATTTTGTCGACTATAAATCGTCCGATTCGTGTGCAAATAATTATATAGACTATACATCGTCTATTTTTCATGCAAAAAATTAAATGGACTGGCTATATATACAAAATTTAATGGACTATACATCGTCCATTTTTAAATTTAAAAAAAAAATTAAATTGACTATAATTCGTCCATTTCGTATCTAAAAAATTAAATGGACTATATACGTCGTCTTCTTTTCGTGCAAAGAATTTAATAAACTATACATCATCCATTTTTCGTGCAAAAAAATTTTTTATGAAAAAAATATTATGGACTATACATCGTCTTTTTTTCAATTTTTTATGAAAAAATTTTGTCGACTATAAATCGTCCGATTCGTGTGCAAATAAATATATAGTCTATACATCGTCTATTTTAGATGCAAAAAATTAAATAGACTGACTATATATACAAAATTTAATGGACTATACATCGTCCATTTTTAAATAAAAAAAAAAATTAAATTGACTATAATTCGTCCATTTCGTATCTAAAAAATTAAATGGACTATATACGTCGTCTTCTTTTCGTGCAAGGAATTTAATAAACTATACATCATCCATTTTTCATGCAAAAAATTTTTTTATGAAAAAAATATAATGGACTATACATCGTCTTTTTTTCAATTTTTTATGAAAAAATTTTATCGACTATAAATCGTCCGATTCATGTGCAAATAATTATATAGACTATACATCGTCTATTTTTCATGCAAAAAATTAAATGGACTGGCTATATATACAAAATTTAATGGACTATACATCGTCCATTTTTAAATAAAAAAAAAAATTAAATTGACTATAATTCGTCCATTTCGTATCTAAAAAATTAAATGGACTATATACGTCGTCTTCTTTTCGTGCAAAGAATTTAATGAACTATACATCATCCATTTTTCATGCAAAAAATTTTTTTATGAAAAAAATATTATGGACTATATATACATCGTCTTTTTTTCAATTTTTTATGAAAAAATTTTATCGACTATAAATCGTCCGATTCGTGTGCAAATAATTACATAGACTATACATCGTCTATTTTAGATGCACAAATTTAAATAGACTGACTATATATTCAAAATTTAATGGACTATACATCGTCCATTTTTAAATAAAAAAAAAAATTAAATTGACTATAATTCGTCCATTTCGTATCTAAAAAATTAAATGGACTATATACGTCGTCTTCTTTTCGTGCAAAGAATTTAATAAACTATACATCATCCATTTTTCATGCAAAAAATTTTTTTATGAAAAAAATATAATGGACTATACATCGTCTTTTTTTCAATTTTTTATGAAAAAATTTTGTCGACTATAAATCGTCCGATTCGTGTGCAAATAATTATATAGACTATACATCGTCTATTTTTCATGCAAAAAATTAAATGGACTGGCTATATATACAAAATTTAATGGACTATACATCGTCCATTTTTAAATTTAAAAAAAAAATTAAATTGACTATAATTCGTCCATTTCGTATCTAAAAAATTAAATGGACTATATACGTCGTCTTCTTTTCGTGCAAAGAATTTAATAAACTATACATCATCCATTTTTCGTGCAAAAAAATTTTTTATGAAAAAAAATATTATGGACTATACATCGTCTTTTTTTCAATTTTTTATGAAAAAATTTTGTCGACTATAAATCGTCCGATTCGTGTGCAAATAATTATATAGACTATACATCGTCTATTTTAGATGCAAAAAATTAAATAGACTGACTATATATACAAAATTTAATGGACTATACATCGTCCATTTTTAAATAAAAAAAAAAAATTAAATTGACTATAATTCGTCCATTTCGTATCTAAAAAATTAAATGGACTATATACGTCGTCTTCTTTTCGTGCAAAGAATTTAATAAACTATACATCATCCATTTTTCATGCAAAAAATTTTTTTATGAAAAAAATATAATGGACTATACATCGTCTTTTTTTCAATTTTTTATGAAAAAATTTTATCGACTATAAATCGTCCGATTCGTGTGCAAATAATTATATAGACTATACATCGTCTATTTTTCATGCAAAAAATTAAATGGACTGGCTATATATACAAAATTTAATGGACTATACATCGTCCATTTTTAAATAAAAAAAAAAAAATTAAATTGACTATAATTCGTCCATTTCGTATCTAAAAAATTAAATGGACTATATACGTCGTCTTCTTTTCGTGCAAAGAATTTAATAAACTATACATCATCCATTTTTCATGCAAAAAATTTTTTTATAAAAAAAATATAATGGACTTATACATCGTCTTTTTTTCAATTTTTTATGAAAAAATTTTATCGACTATAAATCGTCCGATTCGTGTGCAAATAATTATATAGACTATACATCGTCTATTTTTCATGCAAAAAATTAAATGGACTGGCTATATATACAAAATTTAATGGACTATACATCGTCCATTTTTAAATAAAAAAAAAAAAATTAAATTGACTATAATTCGTCCATTTCGTATCTAAAAAATTAAATGGACTATATACGTCGTCTTCTTTTCGTGCAAAGAATTTAATAAACTATACATCATCCATTTTTCATGCAAAAAATTTTTTTATGAAAAAAATATAATGGACTATACATCGTCTTTTTTTCAATATTTTATGAAAAAATTTTGTCGACTATAAATCGTCCGATTCGTGTGCAAATAATTATATAGACTATACATCGTCTATTTTTCATGCAAAAAATTAAATGGACTGGCTATATATACAAAATTTAATGGACTATACATCGTCCATTTTTAAATTTAAAAAAAAAATTAAATTGACTATAATTCGTCCATTTCGTATCTAAAAAATTAAATGGACTATATACGTCGTCTTCTTTTCGTGCAAAGAATTTAATAAACTATACATCATCCATTTTTCGTGCAAAAAAATTTTTTATGAAAAAAATATTATGGACTATACATCGTCTTTTTTTCAATTTTTTATGAAAAAATTTTGTCGACTATAAATCGTCCGATTCGTGTGCAAATAATTATATAGACTATACATCGTCTATTTTTCATGCAAAAAATTAAATGGACTGGCTATATATACAAAATTTAATGGACTATACATCGTCCATTTTTAAATTTAAAAAAAAAATTAAATTGACTATAATTCGTCCATTTCGTATCTAAAAAATTAAATGGACTATATACGTCGTCTTCTTTTCGTGCAAAGAATTTAATAAACTATACATCATCCATTTTTCGTGCAAAAAAATTTTTTATGAAAAAAATATTATGGACTATTATACATCGTCTTTTTTTCAATTTTTTATGAAAAAATTTTGTCGACTATAAATCGTCCGATTCGTGTGCAAATAAATATATAGTCTATACATCGTCTATTTTAGATGCAAAAAATTAAATAGACTGACTATATATACAAAATTTAATGGACTATACATCGTCCATTTTTAAATAAAAAAAAAAAAATTAAATTGACTATAATTCGTCCATTTCGTATCTAAAAAATTAAATGGACTATATACGTCGTCTTCTTTTCGTGCAAGGAATTTAATAAACTATACATCATCCATTTTTCATGCAAAAAATTTTTTTATGAAAAAAATATAATGGACTATACATCGTCTTTTTTTCAATTTTTTATGAAAAAATTTTATCGACTATAAATCGTCCGATTCATGTGCAAATAATTATATAGACTATACATCGTCTATTTTTCATGCAAAAAATTAAATGGACTGGCTATATATACAAAATTTAATGGACTATACATCGTCCATTTTTAAATTTAAAAAAAAAATTAAATTGACTATAATTCGTCCATTTCGTATCTAAAAAATTAAATGGACTATATACGTCGTCTTCTTTTCGTGCAAAGAATTTAATAAACTATACATCATCCATTTTTCATGCAAAAAATTTTTTTATGAAAAAAATATAATGGACTTATACGTCGTCTTTTTTCAATTTTTTATGAAAAAATTTTATCGACTATAAATCGTCCGATTCGTGTGCAAATAATTATATAGACTATACGTCGTCTATTTTTCATGCAAAAAATTAAATGGACTGGCTATATATACAAAATTTAATGGACTATACATCGTCCATTTTTAAATTTAAAAAAAAAATTAAATTGACTATAATTCGTCCATTTCGTATCTAAAAAATTATATAGACTATATACGTCGTCTTCTTTTCGTGCAAAGAATTTAATAAACTATACATCATCCATTTTTCGTGCAAAACAATTTTTTATGAAAAAAATATTATGGACTATACATCGTCTTTTTTTCAATTTTTTATGAAAAAATTTTTTCGACTATAAATCGTCCGATTCGTGTGCAAATAATTATATAGACTATACATCGTCTATTTTAGATGCAAAAAATTAAATAGACTGACTATATATACAAAATTTGATGGACTATACATCGTCCATTTTTAAATAAAAAAAAAAAAATTAAATTGACTATAATTCGTCCATTTCGTATCTAAAAAATTAAATGGACTATATACGTCGTCTTCTTTTCGTGCAAAGAATTTAATAAACTATACATCATCCATTTTTCATGCAAAAAATTTTTTTATGAAAAAAATATTATGGACTATATATACATCGTCTTTTTTTCAATTTTTTATGAAAAAATTTTATCGACTATAAATCGTCCGATTCGTGTGCAAATAATTACATAGACTATACATCGTCTATTTTAGATGCACAAAATTAAATAGACTGACTATATATTCAAAATTTAATGGACTATACATCGTCCATTTTTAAATAAAAAAAAAAATTAAATTGACTATAATTCGTCCATTTCGTATCTAAAAAATTAAATGGACTATATACGTCGTCTTCTTTTCGTGCAAAGAATTTAATAAACTATACATCATCCATTTTTCATGCAAAAAATTTTTTTATGAAAAAAATATAATGGACTATACATCGTCTTTTTCAATTTTTTATGAAAAAATTTTGTCGACTATAAATCGTCCGATTCGTGTGCAAATAATTATATAGACTATACATCGTCTATTTTTCATGCAAAAAATTAAATGGACTGGCTATATATACAAAATTTAATGGACTATACATCGTCCATTTTTAAATTTAAAAAAAAAATTAAATTGACTATAATTCGTCCATTTCGTATCTAAAAAATTAAATGGACTATATACGTCGTCTTCTTTTCGTGCAAAGAATTTAATAAACTATACATCATCCATTTTTCGTGCAAAAAAATTTTTTATGAAAAAAATATTATGGACTATACATCGTCTTTTTTTCAATTTTTTATGAAAAAATTTTGTCGACTATAAATCGTCCGATTCGTGTGCAAATAATTATATAGACTATACATCGTCTATTTTAGATGCAAAAAATTAAATAGACTGACTATATATACAAAATTTAATGGACTATACATCGTCCATTTTTAAATAAAAAAAAAAAAAATTAAATTGACTATAATTCGTCCATTTCGTATCTAAAAAATTAAATGGACTATATACGTCGTCTTCTTTTCGTGCAAAGAATTTAATAAACTATACATCATCCATTTTTCATGCAAAAAATTTTTTTATGAAAAAAATATAATGGACTATACATCGTCTTTTTTTCAATTTTTTATGAAAAAATTTTATCGACTATAAATCGTCCGATTCGTGTGCAAATAATTATATAGACTATACATCGTCTATTTTTCATGCAAAAAATTAAATGGACTGGCTATATATACAAAAGTTAATGGACTATACATCGTCCATTTTTAAATTAAAAAAAAAAATTAAATTGACTATAATTCGTCCATTTCGTATCTAAAAAATTAAATGGACTATATACGTCGTCTTCTTTTCGTGCAAAGAATTTAATAAACTATACATCATCCATTTTTCATGCAAAAAATTTTTTATGAAAAAAATATAATGGACTTATACATCGTCTTTTTTTCAATTTTTTATGAAAAAATTTTATCGACTATAAATCGTCCGATTCGTGTGCAAATAATTATATAGACTATACATCGTCTATTTTTCATGCAAAAAATTAAATGGACTGGCTATATATACAAAATTTAATGGACTATACATCGTCCATTTTTAAATTTAAAAAAAATTAAATTGACTATAATTCGTCCATTTCGTATCTAAAAAATTAAATGGACTATATACGTCGTCTTCTTTTCGTGCAAAGAATTTAATAAACTATACATCATCCATTTTTCGTGCAAAAAAATTTTTTATGAAAAAAATATTATGGACTATATATACATCGTCTTTTTTTCAATTTTTTATGAAAAAATTTTTTCGACTATAAATCGTCCGATTCGTGTGCAAATAATTATATAGACTATACATCGTCTATTTTAGATGCAAAAAATTAAATAGACTGACTATATATACAAAATTTAATGGACTATACATCGTCCATTTTTAAATAAAAAAAAAAATTAAATTGACTATAATTCGTCCATTTCGTATCTAAAAAATTAAATGGACTATATACGTCGTCTTCTTTTCGTGCAAAGAATTTAATAAACTATACATCATCCATTTTTCGTGCAAAAAAATTTTTTATGAAAAAAAAATTATGGACTATACATCGTCTTTTTTTCAATTTTTTATGAAAAAATTTTGTCGACTATAAATCGTCCGATTCGTGTGCAAATAATTATATAGACTATACATCGTCTATTTTAGATGCAAAAAATTAAATAGACTGACTATATATACAAAATTTAATGGACTATACATCGTCCATTTTTAAATAATAAAAAAAAATTAAATTGACTATAATTCGTCCATTTCGTATCTAAAAAATTAAATGGACTATATACGTCGTCTTCTTTTCGTGCAAAGAATTTAATAAACTATACATCATCCATTTTTCATGCAAAAAATTTTTTTATGAAAAAAAT
This sequence comes from Tachina lurida, assembly GCA_944452675.1. Lineage (NCBI taxonomy): Eukaryota > Metazoa > Arthropoda > Insecta > Diptera > Tachinidae > Tachina > Tachina lurida. The sequence continues at coordinate 100,099,065 of OX101754.1, forward strand.
ATAATGGACTATACATCGTCTTTTTTTCAATTTTTTATGAAAAAATTTTATCGACTATAAATCGTCCGATTCGTGTGCAAATAATTATATAGACTATACATCGTCTATTTTTCATGCAAAAAATTAAATGGACTGGCTATATATACAAAATTTAATGGACTATACATCGTCCATTTTTAAATTTAAAAAAAAATTAAATTGACTATAATTCGTCCATTTCGTATCTAAAAAATTAAATGGACTATATACGTCGTCTTCTTTTCGTGCAAAGAATTTAATAAACTATACATCATCCATTTTTCGTGCAAAAAAATTTTTTATGAAAAAAATATTATGGACCTATAAATCGTCCGATTCGTGTGCAAATAATTATATAGACTATACATCGTCTATTTTTCATGCAAAAAATTAAATGGACTGGCTATATATACAAAATTTAATGGACTATACATCGTCCATTTTTAAATTAAAAAAAAAAATTAAATTGACTATAATTCGTCCATTTCGTATCTAAAAAATTAAATGGACTATATACGTCGTCTTCTTTTCGTACAAAGAATTTAATAAACTATACATCATCCATTTTTCATGCAAAAAATTTTTTTATGAAAAAAATATAATGGACTTATACATCGTCTTTTTTTCAATTTTTTATGAAAAAATTTTATCGACTATAAATCGTCCGATTCGTGTGCAAATAATTATATAGACTATACATCGTCTATTTTTCATGCAAAAAATTAAATGGACTGGCTATATATACAAAATTTAATGGACTATACATCGTCCATTTTTAAATTTAAAAAAAAATTAAATTGACTATAATTCGTCCATTTCGTATCTAAAAAATTAAATGGACTATATACGTCGTCTTCTTTTCGTGCAAAGAATTTAATAAACTATACATCATCCATTTTTCGTGCAAAAAAATTTTTTATGAAAAAAATATTGTGGACTATACATCGTCTTTTTTTCAATTTTTTATGAAAAAATTTTATCGACTATAAATCGTCCGATTCGTGTGAAAATAATTACATAGACTATACATCGTCTATTTTAGATGCAAAAAATTAAATAGACTGACTATATATTCGAAATTTAATGGACTATACATCGTCCATTTTTAAATAAAAAAAAAAATTTAATTGACTATAATTCGTCCATTTCGTATCTAAAAAATTAAATGGACTATATACGTCGTCTTCTTTTCGTGCAAAGAATTTAATAAACTATACATCATCCATTTTTCATGCAAAAAATTTTTTTATGAAAAAAATATAATGGACTATACATCGTCTTTTTTTCAATTTTTTATGAAAAAATTTTGTCGACTATAAATCGTCCGATTCGTGTGCAAATAATTATATGGACTATACATCGTCTATTTTTCATGCAAAAAATTAAATGGACTGGCTATATATACAAAATTTAATGGACTATACATCGTCCATTTTTAAATTTAAAAAAAAATTAAATTGACTATAATTCGTCCATTTCGTATCTAAAAAATTAAATGGACTATATACGTCGTCTTCTTTTCGTGCAAAGAATTTAATAAACTATACATCATCCATTTTTCGTGCAAAAAAATTTTTTATGAAAAAAATATTATGGACTATACATCGTCTTTTTTTCAATTTTTTATGAAAAAATTTTGTCGACTATAAATCGTCCGATTCGTGTGCAAATAATTATATAGACTATACATCGTCTATTTTAGATGCAAAAAATTAAATAGACTGACTATATATACAAAATTTAATGGACTATACATCGTCCATTTTTAAATAAAAAAAAAAAAATTAAATTGACTATAATTCGTCCATTTCGTATCTAAAAAATTAAATGGACTATATACGTCGTCTTCTTTTCGTGCAAAGAATTTAATAAACTATACATCATCCATTTTTCATGCAAAAAATTTTTTTATGAAAAAAATATAATGGACTATACATCGTCTTTTTTTCAATTTTTTATGAAAAAATTTTATCGACTATAAATCGTCCGATTCGTGTGCAAATAATTATATAGACTATACATCGTCTATTTTTCATGCAAAAAATTAAATGGACTGGCTATATATACAAAATTTAATGGACTATACATCGTCCATTTTTAAATTTAAAAAAAAATTAAATTGACTATAATTCGTCCATTTCGTATCTAAAAAATTAAATGGACTATATACGTCGTCTTCTTTTCGTGCAAAGAATTTAATAAACTATACATCATCCATTTTTCATGCAAAAAATTTTTTTATGAAAAAAATATAATGGACTTATACATCGTCTTTTTTTCAATTTTTTATGAAAAAATTTTATCGACTATAAATCGTCCGATTCGTGTGCAAATAATTATATAGACTATACATCGTCTATTTTTCATGCAAAAAATTAAATGGACTGGCTATATATACAAAATTTAATGGACTATACATCGTCCATTTTTAAATTTAAAAAAAATTAAATTGACTATAATTCGTCCATTTCGTATCTAAAAAATTAAATGGACTATATACGTCGTCTTCTTTTCGTGCAAAGAATTTAATAAACTATACATCATCCATTTTTCGTGCAAAAAAATTTTTTATGAAAAAAATATTATGGACTATACATCGTCTTTTTTTCAATTTTTTATGAAAAAATTTTTTCGACTATAAATCGTCCGATTCGTGTGCAAATAATTATATAGACTATACATCGTCTATTTTAGATGCAAAAAATTAAATAGACTGACTATATATACAAAATTTAATGGACTATACATCGTCCATTTTTAAATAAAAAAAAAAAATTAAATTGACTATAATTCGTCCATTTCGTATCTAAAAAATTAAATGGACTATATACGTCGTCTTCTTTTCGTGCAAAGAATTTAATAAACTATACATCATCCATTTTTCGTGCAAAAAAATTTTTTATGAAAAAAATATTATGGACTATACATCGTCTTTTTTTTCAATTTTTTATGAAAAAATTTTGTCGACTATAAATCGTCCGATTCGTGTGCAAATAATTATATAGACTATACATCGTCTATTTTAGATGCAAAAAATTAAATAGACTGACTATATATACAAAATTTAATGGACTATACATCGTCCATTTTTAAATAATAAAAATAAATTAAATTGACTATAATTCGTCCATTTCGTATCTAAAAAGTTAAATGGACTATATACGTCGTCTTCTTTTCGTACAAAGAATTTAATAAACTATACATCATCCATTTTTCATGCAAAAAATTTTTTTATGAAAAAAATATAATGGACGATACATCGTCTTTTTTTCAATTTTTTATGAAAAAATTTTATCGACTATAAATCGTCCGATTCGTGTGCAAATAATTATATAGACTATACATCGTCTATTTTTCATGCAAAAAATTAAATGGACTGGCTATATATACAAAATTTAATGGACTATACATCGTCCATTTTTAAATTAAAAAAAAAATTAAATTGACTATAATTCGTCCATTTCGTATCTAAAAAATTAAATGGACTATATACGTCGTCTTCTTTTCGTGCAAAGAATTTAATAAACTATACATCATCCATTTTTCGTGCAAAAAAATTTTTTATGAAAAAAATATTATGGACTATACATCGTCTTTTTTTCAATTTTTTATGAAAAAATTTTGTCGACTATAAATCGTCCGATTCGTGTGCAAATAATTACATAGACTATACATCGTCTATTTTAGATGGAAAAAATTAAATAGACTGACTATATATACAAAATTTAATGGACTATACATCGTCCATTTTTAAATAAAAAAAAAAAATTAAATTGACTATAATTCGTCCATTTCGTATCTAAAAAATTAAATGGACTATATACGTCGTCTTCTTTTCGTGCAAAGAATTTAATAAACTATACATCATCCATTTTTCATGCAAAAAATTTTTTTATGAAAAAAATATAATGGACTATACATCGTCTTTTTTTCAATTTTTTATGAAAAAATTTTATCGACTATAAATCGTCCGATTCGTGTGCAAATAATTACATAGACTATACATCGTCTATTTTAGATGCAAAAAATTAAATAGACTGACTATATATTCAAAATTTAATGGACTATACATCGTCCATTTTTAAATAAAAAAAAAAAAATTAAATTGACTATAATTCGTCCATTTGGTATCTAAAAAATTAAATGGACTATATACGTCGTCTTCTTTTCGTGCAAAGAATTTAATAAACTATACATCATCCATTTTTCATGCAAAAAATTTTTTTATGAAAAAAATATAATGGACTATATATACATCGTCTTTTTTTCAATTTTTTATGAAAAAATTTTGTCGACTATAAATCGTCCGATTCGTGTGCAAATAATTATATAGACTAAACATCGTCTATTTTTCATGCAAAAAATTAAATGGACTGGCTATATATACAAAATTTAATGGACTATACATCGTCCATTTTTAAATTTAAAAAAAAAATTAAATTGACTATAATTCGTCCATTTCGTATCTAAAAAATTAAATGGACTATATACGTCGTCTTCTTTTCGTGCAAAGAATTTAATAAACTATACATCATCCATTTTTCGTGCAAAAAAATTTTTTATGAAAAAAATATTATGGACTATACATCGTCTTTTTTTCAATTTTTTATGAAAAAATTTTGTCGACTATAAATCGTCCGATTCGTGTGCAAATAATTATATAGACTATACATCGTCTATTTTAGATGCAAAAAATTAAATAGACTGACTATATATACAAAATTTAATGGACTATACATCGTCCATTTTTAAATTAAAAAAAAATTAAATTGACTATAATTCGTCCATTTCGTATCTAAAAAATTAAATGGACTATATACGTCGTCTTCTTTTCGTGCAAAGAATTTAATAAACTATACATCATCCATTTTTCGTGCAAAAAAATTTTTTATGAAAAAAATATTATGGACTATATATACATCGTCTTTTTTTCAATTTTTTATGAAAAAATTTTGTCGACTATAAATCGTCCGATTCGTGTGCAAATAATTATATAGACTATACATCGTCTATTTTAGATGCAAAAAATTAAATAGACTGACTATATATACAAAATTTAATGGACTATACATCGTCCATTTTTAAATAATAAAAAAAAATTAAATTGACTATAATTCGTCCATTTCGTATCTAAAAAATTAAATGGACTATATACGTCGTCTTCTTTTCGTGCAAAGAATTTAATAAACTATACATCATCCATTTTTCATGCAAAAAATTTTTTTATGAAAAAAATATAATGGACTATACATCGTCTTTTTTTCAATTTTTTATGAAAAAATTTTATCGACTATAAATCGTCCGATTCGTGTGCAAATAATTATATAGACTATACATCGTCTATTTTAGATGCAAAAAATTAAATGGACTGGCTATATATACAAAATTTAATGGACTATACATCGTCCATTTTTAAATTTAAAAAAAAATTAAATTGACTATAATTCGTCCATTTCGTATCTAAAAAATTAAATGGACTATATACGTCGTCTTCTTTTCGTGCAAAGAATTTAATAAACTATACATCATCCATTTTTCGTGCAAAAAAATATTTTATGAAAAAAATATTATGGACTATACATCGTCTTTTTTTCAATTTTTTATGAAAAAATTTTGTCGACTATAAATCGTCCGATTCGTGTGCAAATAATTATATAGACTATACATCGTCTATTTTAGATGCAAAAAATTAAATAGACTGACTATATATACAAAATTTAATGGACTATACATCGTCCATTTTTAAATAATAAAAAAAAATTAAATTGACTATAATTCGTCCATTTCGTATCTAAAAAATTAAATGGACTATATACGTCGTCTTCTTTTCGTGCAAAGAATTTAATAAACTATACATCATCCATTTTTCATGCAAAAAATTTTTTTATGAAAAAAATATAATGGACTATACATCGTCTTTTTTTCAATTTTTTATGAAAAAATTTTGTCGACTATAAATCGTCCGATTCGTGTGCAAATAATTATATAGACTATACATCGTCTATTTTTCATGCAAAAAATTAAATGGACTGGCTATATATACAAAATTTAATGGACTATACATCGTCCATTTTTAAATTTAAAAAAAAATTAAATTGACTATAATTCGTCCATTTCGTATCTAAAAAATTAAATGGACTATATACGTCGTCTTCTTTTCGTGCAAAGAATTTAATAAACTATACATCATCCATTTTTCGTGCAAAAAAATTTTTTATGAAAAAAAATTTATGGACTATTTTTTTTCAATTTTTTATGAAAAAATTTTGTCGACTATAAATCGTCCGATTCGTGTGCAAATAATTATATAGACTATACATCGTCTATTTTAGATGCAAAAAATTAAATAGACTGACTATATATACAAAATTTAATGGACTATACATCGTCCATTTTTAAATAATAAAAAAAAATTAAATTGACTATAATTCGTCCATTTCGTATCTAAAAAATTAAATGGACTATATACGTCGTCTTCTTTTCGTGCAAAGAATTTAATAAACTATACATCATCCATTTTTCATGCAAAAAATTTTTTTATGAAAAAAATATAATGGACTATACATCGTCTTTTTTTCAATTTTTTATGAAAAAATTTTATCGACTATAAATCGTCCGATTCGTGTGCAAATAATTATATAGACTATACATCGTCTATTTTAGATGCAAAAAATTAAATGGACTGGCTATATATACAAAATTTAATGGACTATACATCGTCCATTTTTAAATTTAAAAAAAAATTAAATTGACTATAATTCGTCCATTTCGTATCTAAAAAATTAAATGGACTATATACGTCGTCTTCTTTTCGTGCAAAGAATTTAATAAACTATACATCATCCATTTTTCGTGCAAAAAAATATTTTATGAAAAAAATATTATGGACTATACATCGTCTTTTTTTCAATTTTTTATGAAAAAATTTTGTCGACTATAAATCGTCCGATTCGTGTGCAAATAATTATATAGACTATACATCGTCTATTTTTCATGCAAAAAATTAAATGGACTGGCTATATATACAAAATTTAATGGACTATACATCGTCCATTTTTAAATTTAAAAAAAAATTAAATTGACTATAATTCGTCCATTTCGTATCTAAAAAATTAAATGGACTATATACGTCGTCTTCTTTTCGTGCAAAGAATTTAATAAACTATACATCATCCATTTTTCGTGCAAAAAAATTTTTTATGAAAAAAATATTATGGACTATACATCGTCTTTTTTTAAATTTTTTATGAAAAAATTTTGTCGACTATAAATCGTCCGATTCGTGTGCAAATAATTATATAGACTATACATCGTCTATTTTAGATGCAAAAAATTAAATAGACTGACTATATATACAAAATTTAATGGACTATACATCGTCCATTTTTAAATAATAAAAAAAAATTAAATTGACTATAATTCGTCCATTTCGTATCTAAAAAATTAAATGGACTATATACGTCGTCTTCTTTTCGTGCAAAGAATTTAATAAACTATACATCATCCATTTTTCATGCAAAAAATTTTTTTATGAAAAAAATATAATGGACTATACATCGTCTTTTTTTCAATTTTTTATGAAAAAATTTTATCGACTATAAATCGTCCGATTCGTGTGCAAATAATTATATAGACTATACATCGTCTATTTTTCATGCAAAAAATTAAATGGACTGGCTATATATACAAAATTTAATGGACTATACATCGTCCATTTTTAAATTTAAAAAAAAATTAAATTGACTATAATTCGTCCATTTCGTATCTAAAAAATTAAATGGACTATATACGTCGTCTTCTTTTCGTGCAAAGAATTTAATAAACTATACATCATCCATTTTTCGTGCAAAAAAATTTTTTATGAAAAAAATATTATGGACTATACATCGTCTTTTTTTCAATTTTTTATGAAAAAATTTTGTCGACTATAAATCGTCCGATTCGTGTGCAAATAATTATATAGACTATACATCGTCTATTTTAGATGCAAAAAATTAAATAGACTGACTATATATACAAAATTTAATGGACTATACATCGTCCATTTTTAAATAATAAAAAAAAATTAAATTGACTATAATTCGTCCATTTCGTATCTAAAAAATTAAATGGACTATATACGTCGTCTTCTTTTCGTGCAAAGAATTTAATAAACTATACATCATCCATTTTTCATGCAAAAAATTTTTTTATGAAAAAAATATAATGGACTATACATCGTCTTTTTTTCAATTTTTTATGAAAAAATTTTGTCGACTATAAATCGTCCGATTCGTGTGCAAATAATTATATAGACTATACATCGTCTATTTTTCATGCAAAAAATTAAATGGACTGGCTGTATATACAAAATTTAATGGACTATACATCGTCCATTTTTAAATTTAAAAAAAAAATTAAATTGACTATAATTCGTCCATTTCGTATCTAAAAAATTAAATGGACTATATACGTCGTCTTCTTTTCGTGCAAAGAATTTAATAAACTATACATCATCCATTTTTCGTGCAAAAAATTTTTTTATGAAAAAAATATTATGGACTATACATCGTCTTTTTTTCAATTTTTTATGAAAAAATTTTTTCGACTATAAATCGTCCGATTCGTGTGCAAATAATTATATAGACTATACATCGTCTATTTTAGATGCAAAAAATTAAATAGACTGACTATATATACAAAATTTAATGGACTATACATCGTCCATTTTTAAATAAAAAAAAAATTAAATTGACTATAATTCGTCCATTTCGTATCTAAAAAATTAAATGGACTATATACGTCGTCTTCTTTTCGTGCAAAGAATTTAATAAACTATACATCATCCATTTTTCGTGCAAAAAAATTTTTTATGAAAAAAATTTTATGGACTATACATCGTCTTTTTTTCAATTTTTTATGAAAAAATTTTGTCGACTATAAATCGTCCGATTCGTGTGCAAAATAATTATATAGACTATACATCGTCTATTTTTCATGCAAAAAATTAAATGGACTGGCTATATATACAAAATTTAATGGACTATACATCGTCCATTTTTAAATTTAAAAAAAAATTTAATTGACTATAATTCGTCCATTTCGTATCTAAAAAATTAAATGGACTATATACGTCGTCTTCTTTTCGTGCAAAGAATTTAATAAACTATACATCATCCATTTTTCGTGCAAAAAAATTTTTTATGAAAAAAAATATTATGGACTATACATCGTCTTTTTTTAAATTTTTTATGAAAAAATTTTTTCGACTATAAATCGTCCGATTCGTGTGCAAATAATTATATAGACTATACATCGTCTATTTTAGATGCAAAAAATTAAATAGACTGACTATATATACAAAATTTAATAGACTATACATCGTCCATTTTTAAATAAAAAAAAAAAATTAAATTGACTATAATTCGTCCATTTCGTATCTAAAAAATTAAATGGACTATATACGTCGTCTTCTTTTCGTGCAAAGAATTTAATAAACTATACATCATCCATTTTTCGTGCAAAAAAATTTTTTATGAAAAAAATATTATGGGACTATACATCGTCTTTTTTTCAATTTTTTATGAAAAAATTTTGTCGACTATAAATCGTCCGATTCGTGTGCAAATAATTATATAGACTATACATCGTCTATTTTAGATGCAAAAAATTAAATAGACTGACTATATATACAAAATTTAATGGACTATACATCGTCCATTTTTAAAAAATAAAAAAAAATTAAATTGACTATAATTCGTCCATTTCGTATCTAAAAAATTAAATGGACTATATACGTCGTCTTCTTTTCGTGCAAAGAATTTAATAAACTATACATCATCCATTTTTCATGCAAAAAATTTTTTTATGAAAAAAAATATAATGGACTATACATCGTCTTTTTTTCAATTTTTTATGAAAAAATTTTATCGACTATAAATCGTCCGATTCGTGTGCAAATAATTATATAGACTATACATCGTCTATTTTTCATGCAAAAAATTAAATGGACTGGCTATATATACAAAATTTAATGGACTATACATCGTCCATTTTTAAATTTAAAAAAAAATTAAATTGACTATAATTCGTCCATTTCGTATCTAAAAAATTAAATGGACTATATACGTCGTCTTCTTTTCGTGCAAAGAATTTAATAAACTATACATCATCCATTTTTCGTGCAAAAAAATTTTTTTATGAAAAAAATATTATGGACTATACATCGTCTTTTTTTAAATTTTTTATGAAAAAATTTTGTCGACTATAAATCGTCCGATTCATGTGCAAATAATTATATAGACTATACATCGTCTATTTTAGATGCAAAAAATTAAATAGACTGACTATATATACAAAATTTAATGGACTATACATCGTCCATTTTTAAATAATAAAAAAAAATTAAATTGACTATAATTCGTCCATTTCGTATCTAAAAAATTAAATGGACTATATACGTCGTCTTCTTTTCGTGCAAAGAATTTAATAAACTATACATCATCCATTTTTCGTGCAAAAAAATTTTTCATGAAAAAAATATTATGGACTATACATCGTCTTTTTTTCAATTTTTATGAAAAAATTTTTTCGACTATAAATCGTCCGATTCGTGTGCAAATAATTATATAGACTATACATCGTCTATTTTAGATGCAAAAAATTAAATAGACTGACTATATATACAAAATTTAATGGACTATACATCGTCCATTTTTAAATAAAAAAAAAAATTAAATTGACTATAATTCGTCCATTTCGTATCTAAAAAATTAAATGGACTATATACGTCGTCTTCTTTTCGTGCAAAGAATTTAATAAACTATACATCATCCATTTTTCGTGGAAAAAAATTTTTTATGAAAAAAATTTTATGGACTATACATCGTCTTTTTTTCAATTTTTTATGAAAAAATTTTGTCGACTATAAATCGTCCGATTCGTGTGCAAATAATTATATAGACTATACATCGTCTATTTTAGATGCAAAAAATTAAATAGACTGACTATATATTCAAAATTTAATGGACTATACATCGTCCATTTTTAAATAATAAAAAAAAATTAAATTGACTATAATTCGTCCATTTCGTATCTAAAAAATTAAATGGACTATATACGTCGTCTTCTTTTCGTGCAAAGAATTTAATAAACTATACATCATCCATTTTTCATGCAAAAAATTTTTTTATGAAAAAAATATAATGGACTATACATCGTCTTTTTTTCAATTTTTTATGAAAAAATTTTATCGACTATAAATCGTCCGATTCGTGTGCAAATAATTATATAGACTATACATCGTCTATTTTTCATGCAAAAAATTAAATGGACTGGCTATATATACAAAATTTAATGGACTATACATCGTCCATTTTTAAATTTAAAAAAAAATTAAATTGACTATAATTCGTCCATTTCGTATCTAAAAAATTAAATGGACTATATACGTCGTCTTCTTTTCGTGCAAAGAATTTAATAAACTATACATCATCCATTTTTCGTGCAAAAAAATTTTTTATGAAAAAAATATTATGGACTATATATACATCGTCTTTTTTTCAATTTTTTATGAAAAAATTTTGTCGACTATAAATCATCCGATTCGTGTGCAAATAATTATATAGACTATACATCGTCTATTTTAGATGCAAAAAATTAAATAGACTGACCTATATATACAAAATTTAATGGACTATACATCGTCCATTTTTAAATAATAAAAAAAAATTAAATTGACTATAATTCGTCCATTTCGTATCTAAAAAATTAAATGGACTATATACGTCGTCTTCTTTTCGTGCAAAGAATTTAATAAACTATACATCATCCATTTTTCATGCAAAAAATTTTTTATGAAAAAAATATTATGGACTATATATACATCGTCTTTTTTTCAATTTTTTATGAAAAAATTTTGTCGACTATAAATCGTCCGATTCGTGTGCAAATAATTATATAGACTATACATCGTCTATTTTTCATGCAAAAAATTAAATGGACTGGCTATATATACAAAATTTAATGGACTATACATCGTCCATTTTTAAATTTAAAAAAAAATTTAATTGACTATAATTCGTCCATTTCGTATCTAAAAAATTAAATGGACTATATACGTCGTCTTCTTTTCGTGCAAAGAATTTAATAAACTATACATCATCCATTTTTCGTGCAAACAAATTTTTTATGAAAAAAATATTATGGACTATACATCGTCTTTTTTTCAATTTTTTTATGAAAAAATTTTGTCGACTATAAATCGTCCGATTCGTGTGCAAATAATTATATAGACTATACATCGTCTATTTCAGATGCAAAAAATTAAATAGACTGACTATATATACAAAATTTAATGGACTATACATCGTCCATTTTTAAATTTAAAAAAAAATTAAATTGACTATAATTCGTCCATTTCGTATCTAAAAAATTAAATGGACTATATACGTCGTCTTCTTTTCGTGCAAAGAATTTAATAAACTATACATCATCCATTTTTCGTGCAAAAAAATTTTTTATGAAAAAAATATTATGGACTATATATACATCGTCTTTTTTTCAATTTTTTATGAAAAAATTTTGTCGACTATAAATCGTCCGATTCGTGTGCAAATAATTATATAGACTATACATCGTCTATTTTAGATGCAAAAAATTAAATAGACTGACTATATATACAAAATTTAATGGACTATACATCGTCCATTTTTAAATAATAAAAAAAAATTAAATTGACTATAATTCGTCCATTTCGTATCTAAAAAATTAAATGGACTATATACGTCGTCTTCTTTTCGTGCAAAGAATTTAATAAACTATACATCATCCATTTTTCATGCAAAAAATTTTTTTATGAAAAAATATAATGGACTATACATCGTCTTTTTTTCAATTTTTTATGAAAAAATTTTATCGACTATAAATCGTCCGATTCGTGTGCAAATAATTATATAGACTATACATCGTCTATTTTTCATGCAAAAAATTAAATGGACTGGCTATATATACAAAATTTAATGGACTATACATCGTCCATTTTTAAATTTAAAAAAAAATTAAATTGACTATAATTCGTCCATTTCGTATCTAAAAAATTAAATGGACTATATACGTCGTCTTCTTTTCGTGCAAAGAATTTAATAAACTATACATCATCCATTTTTCGTGCAAAAAAATTTTTTATGAAAAAAATATTATGGACTATACATCGTCTTTTTTTCAATTTTTTATGAAAAAATTTTGTCGACTATAAATCGTCCGATTCGTGTGCAAATAATTATATAGACTATACATCGTCTATTTTAGATGCAAAAAATTAGACTATATATACAAAATTTAATGGACTATACATCGTCCATTTTTAAATAATAAAAAAAAAATTAAATTGACTATAATTCGTCCATTTCGTATCTAAAAAATTAAATGGACTATATACGTCGTCTTCTTTTCGTGCAAAGAATTTAATAAACTATACATCATCCATTTTTCGTGCAAAAAAATTTTTTATGAAAAAAATATTATGGACTATACATCGTCTTTTTTTCAATTTTTTATGAAAAAATTTTGTCGACTATAAATCGTCCGATTCGTGTGCAAATAATTATATAGACTATACATCGTCTATTTTTCATGCAAAAAATTAAATGGACTGGCTATATATACAAAATTTAATGGACTATACATCGTCCATTTTTAATTTAAAAAAAAAATTAAATTGACTATAATTCGTCCATTTCGTATCTAAAAAATTAAATGGACTATATACGTCGTCTTCTTTTCGTGCAAAGAATTTAATAAACTATACATCATCCATTTTTCGTGCAAAAAAATTTTTTATGAAAAAAATATTATGGACTATACATCGTCTTTTTTTCAATTTTTTATGAAAAAATTTTGTCGACTATAAATCGTCCGATTCGTGTGCAAATAATTATATAGACTATACATCGTCTATTTTAGATGCAAAAAATTAAATAGACTGACTATATATACAAAATTTAATGGACTATACATCGTCCATTTTTAAATAAAAAAAAAAAAATTTAATTGACTATAATTCGTCCATTTCGTATCTAAAAAATTAAATGGACTATATACGTCGTCTTCTTTTCGTGCAAAGAATTTAATAAACTATACATCATCCATTTTTCGTGCAAACAAATTTTTTATGAAAAAAATATTATGGACTATACATCGTCTTTTTTTCAATTTTTTATGAAAAAATTTTGTCGACTATAAATCGTCCGATTCGTGTGCAAATAATTATATAGACTATACATCGTCTATTTTAGATGCAAAAAATTAAATAGACTGACTATATATACAAAATTTAATGGACTATACATCGTCCATTTTTAAATAATAAAAAAAAATTAAATTGACTATAATTCGTCCATTTCGTATCTAAAAAATTAAATGGACTATATACGTCGTCTTCTTTTCGTGCAAAGAATTTAATAAACTATACATCATCCATTTTTCGTGCAAAAAAATTTTTTATGAAAAAAATATTATGGACTATACATCGTCTTTTTTTCAATTTTTTATGAAAAAATTTTGTCGACTATAAATCGTCCGATTCGTGTGCAAATAATTATATAGACTATACATCGTCTATTTTTCATGCAAAAAATTAAATGGACTGGCTATATTTACAAAATTTAATGGACTATACATCGTCCATTTTTAAATTTAAAAAAAAAATTAAATTGACTATAATTCGTCCATTTCGTATCTAAAAAATTAAATGGACTATATACATCGTCTTCTTTTCGTGCAAAGAATTTAATAAACTATACATCATCCATTTTTCGTGCAAAAAAATTTTTTATGAAAAAAATATTATGGACTATACATCGTCTTTTTTTCAATTTTTTATGAAAAAATTTTGTCGACTATAAATCGTCCGATTCGTGTGCAAATAATTATATAGACTATACATCGTCTATTTTAAATGCAAAAAATTAAATAGACTGACTATATATACAAAATTTAATGGACTATACATCGTCCATTTTTAAATAAAAAAAAAAATTAAATTGACTATAATTCGTCCATTTCGTATCTAAAAAATTAAATGGACTATATACGTCGTCTTCTTTTCGTGCAAAGAATTTAATAAACTATACATCATCCATTTTTCATGCAAAAAATTTTTTTATGAAAAAAATATAATGGACTATATATACATCGTCTTTTTTTTCAATTTTTTATGAAAAATTTTTATCGACTATAAATCGTCCGATTCGTGTGCAAATAATTATATAGACTATACATCGTCTATTTTTCATGCAAAAAATTAAATGGACTGGCTATATATACAAAATTTAATGGACTATACATCGTCCATTTTTAAATTAAAAAAAAAATTAAATTGACTATAATTCGTCCATTTCGTATCTAAAAAATTAAATGGACTATATACGTCGTCTTCTTTTCGTGCAAAGAATTTAATAAACTATACATCATCCATTTTTCATGCAAAAAATTTTTTTATGAAAAAAATATAATGGACTTATACATCGTCTTTTTTTCAATGTTTTATGAAAAAATTTTATCGACTATAAATCGTCCGATTCGTGTGCAAATAATTATATAGACTATACATCGTCTATTTTTCATGCAAAAAATTAAATGGACTGGCTATATATACAAAATTTAATGGACTATACATCGTCCATTTTTAAATTTAAAAAAAAAATTAAATTGACTATAATTCGTCCATTTCGTATCTAAAAAATTAAATGGACTATATACGTCGTCTTCTTTTCGTGCAAAGAATTTAATAAACTATACATCATCCATTTTTCGTGCAAAAAAATTTTTTATGAAAAAAATATTATGGACTATACATCGTCTTTTTTTCAATTTTTTATGAAAAAATGTTTTCGACTATAAATCGTCCGATTCGTGTGCAAATAATTATATAGACTATACATCGTCTATTTTAGATGCAAAAAATTAAATAGACTGACTATATATACAAAATTTAATGGACTATACATCGTCCATTTTTAAATAAAAAAAAAAATTAAATTGACTATAATTCGTCCATTTCGTATCTAAAAAATTAAATGGACTATATACGTCGTCTTCTTTTCGTGCAAAGAATTTAATAAACTATACATCATCCATTTTTCATGCAAAAAATTTTTTTATGAAAAAAATATTATGGACTATATATACATCGTCTTTTTTTCAATTTTTTATGAAAAAATTTTATCGACTATAAATCGTCCGATTCGTGTGCAAATAATTACATAGACTATACATCGTCTATTTTAGATGCAAAAAATTAAATAGACTGACTATATATTCAAAATTTAATGGACTATACATCGTCCATTTTTAAATAAAAAAAAAATTAAATTGACTATAATTCGTCCATTTCGTATCTAAAAAATTAAATGGACTATATACGTCGTCTTCTTTTCGTGCAAAGAATTTAATAAACTATACATCATCCATTTTTCATGCAAAAAATTTTTTTATGAAAAAAATATAATGGACTATACATCGTCTTTTTTTAAATTTTTTAGGAAAAAATTTTATCGACTATAAATCGTCCGATTCGTGTGCAAATAATTATATAGACTATACATCGTCTATTTTTCATGCAAAAAATTAAATGGACTGGCTATATATACAAAATTTAATGGACTATACATCGTCCATTTTTAAATTTAAAAAAAAATTAAATTGACTATAATTCGTCCATTTCGTATCTAAAAAATTAAATGGACTATATACGTCGTCTTCTTTTCGTGCAAAGAATTTAATAAACTATACATCATCCATTTTTCATGCAAAAAATTTTTTTATGAAAAAAATATTATGGACTATATATACATCGTCTTTTTTTCAATTTTTTATGAAAAAATTTTATCGACTATAAATCGTCCGATTCGTGTGCAAATAATTACATAGACTATACATCGTCTATTTTAGATGCAAAAAATTAAATAGACTGACTATATATTCAAAATTTAATGGACTATACATCGTCCATTTTTAAATAAAAAAAAAATTAAATTGACTATAATTCGTCCATTTCGTATCTAAAAAATTAAATGGACTATATACGTCGTCTTCTTTTCGTGCAAAGAATTTAATAAACTATACATCATCCATTTTTCATGCAAAAAATTTTTTTATGAAAAAAATATTATGGACTATATATACATCGTCTTTTTTTCAATTTTTTATGAAAAAATTTTATCGACTATAAATCGTCCGATTCGTGTGCAAATAATTACATAGACTATACATCGTCTATTTTTCATGCAAAAAATTAAATGGACTGGCTATATATACAAAATTTAATGGACTATACATCGTCCATTTTTAAATTTAAAAAAAAATTAAATTGACTATAATTCGTCCATTTCGTATCTAAAAAATTAAATGGACTATATACGTCGTCTTCTTTTCGTGCAAAGAATTTAATAAACTATACATCATCCATTTTTCATGCAAAAAATTTTTTTATGAAAAAAATATAATGGACTATACATCGTCTTTTTTTTTCAATTTTTTATGAAAAAATTTTATCGACTATAAATCGTCCGATTCGTGTGCAAATAATTATATAGACTATACATCGTCTATTTTTCATGCAAAAAATTAAATGGACTGGCTATATATACAAAATTTAATGGACTATACATCGTCCATTTTTAAATTAAAAATAAAATTAAATTGACTATAATTCGTCCATTTCGTATCTAAAAAATTAAATGGACTATATACGTCGTCTTCTTTTCGTGCAAAGAATTTAATAAACTATACATCATCCATTTTTCATGCAAAAAATTTTTTTATGAAAAAAATATAATGGACTTATACATCGTCTTTTTTTCAATTTTTTATGAAAAAATTTTATCGACTATAAATCGTCCGATTCGTGTGCAAATAATTATATAGACTATACATCGTCTATTTTTCATGCAAAAAATTAAATGGACTGGCTATATATACAAAATTTAATGGACTATACATCGTCCATTTTTAAATTTAAAAAAAAATTAAATTGACTATAATTCGTCCATTTCGTATCTAAAAAATTAAATGGACTATATACGTCGTCTTCTTTTCGTGCAAAGAATTTAATAAACTATACATCATCCATTTTTCGTGCAAAAAAATTTTTTATGAAAAAAATATTATGGACTATACATCGTCTTTTTTTCAATTTTTTATGAAAAAATTTTTTCGACTATAAATCGTCCGATTCGTGTGCAAATAATTATATAGACTATACATCGTCTATTTTAGATGCAAAAAATTAAATAGACTGACTATATATACAAAATTTAATGGACTATACATCGTCCATTTTTAAATAAAAAAAAAAATTAAATTGACTATAATTCGTCCATTTCGTATCTAAAAAATTAAATGGACTATATACGTCGTCTTCTTTTCGTGCAAAGAATTTAATAAACTATACATCATCCATTTTTCATGCAAAAAATTTTTTTATGAAAAAAATATTATGGACTATATATACATCGTCTTTTTTTCAATTTTTTATGAAAAAATTTTATCGACTATAAATCGCCCGATTCGTGTGCAAATAATTACATAGACTATACATCGTCTATTTTAGATGCAAAAAATTAAATAGACTGACTATATATTCAAAATTTAATGGACTATACATCGTCCATTTTTAAATAAAAAAAAAATTAAATTGACTATAATTCGTCCATTTCGTATCTAAAAAATTAAATGGACTATATACGTCGTCTTCTTTTCGTGCAAAGAATTTAATAAACTATACATCATCCATTTTTCATGCAAAAAATTTTTTTATGAAAAAAATATAATGGACTATACATCGTCTTTTTTTCAATTTTTTAGGAAAAAATTTTATCGACTATAAATCGTCCGATTCGTGTGCAAATAATTATATAGACTATACATCGTCTATTTTTCATGCAAAAAATTAAATGGACTGGCTATATATACAAAATTTAATGGACTATACATCGTCCATTTTTAAATTTAAAAAAAAATTAAATTGACTATAATTCGTCCATTTCGTATCTAAAAAATTAAATGGACTATATACGTCGTCTTCTTTTCGTGCAAAGAATTTAATAAACTATACATCATCCATTTTTCATGCAAAAAATTTTTTTATGAAAAAAATATTATGGACTATATATACATCGTCTTTTTTTCAATTTTTTATGAAAAAATTTTATCGACTATAAATCGTCCGATTCGTGTGCAAATAATTACATAGACTATACATCGTCTATTTTAGATGCAAAAAATTAAATAGACTGACTATATATTCAAAATTTAATGGACTATACATCGTCCATTTTTAAATAAAAAAAAAATTAAATTGACTATAATTCGTCCATTTCGTATCTAAAAAATTAAATGGACTATATACGTCGTCTTCTTTTCGTGCAAAGAATTTAATAAACTATACATCATCCATTTTTCATGCAAAAAATTTTTTTATGAAAAAAATATAATGGACTATACATCGTCTTTTTTTCAATTTTTTATGAAAAAATTTTGTCGACTATAAATCGTCCGATTCGTGTGCAAATAATTATATAGACTATACATCGTCTATTTTAGATGCAAAAAATTAAATGACTGACTATATATACAAAATTTAATGGACTATACATCGTCCATTTTTAAATAAAAAAAAAAAAATTAAATTGACTATAATTCGTCCATTTCGTATCTAAAAAATTAAATGGACTATATACGTCGTCTTCTTTTCGTGCAAAGAATTTAATAAACTATACATCATCCATTTTTCATGCAAAAAATTTTTTTATGAAAAAAATATAATGGACTATACATCGTCTTTTTTTCAATTTTTTATGAAAAAATTTTATCGACTATAAATCGTCCGATTCGTGTGCAAATAATTATATAGACTATACATCGTCTATTTTTCATGCAAAAAATTAAATGGACTGGCTATATATACAAAATTTAATGGACTATACATCGTCCATTTTTAAATTAAAAAAAAATTAAATTGACTATAATTCGTCCATTTCGTATCTAAAAAATTAAATGGACTATATACGTCGTCTTCTTTTCGTGCAAAGAATTTAATAAACTATACATCATCCATTTTTCATGCAAAAAATTTTTTTATGAAAAAAATATAATGGACTTATACATCGTCTTTTTTTTCAATTTTTTATGAAAAAATTTTATCGACTATAAATCGTCCGATTCGTGTGC
Source organism: Tachina lurida (assembly GCA_944452675.1). Classification (NCBI taxonomy): domain Eukaryota; kingdom Metazoa; phylum Arthropoda; class Insecta; order Diptera; family Tachinidae; genus Tachina; species Tachina lurida. Next base: position 100,119,291 of record OX101754.1, read on the forward strand.
AAATAATTATATAGACTATACATCGTCTATTTTTCATGCAAAAAATTAAATGGACTGGCTATATATACAAAATTTAATGGACTATACATCGTCCATTTTTAAATTTAAAAAAAAATTAAATTGACTATAATTCGTCCATTTCGTATCTAAAAAATTAAATGGACTATATACGTCGTCTTCTTTTCGTGCAAAGAATTTAATAAACTATACATCATCCATTTTTCATGCAAAAAATTTTTTTATGAAAAAAATATAATGGACTATACATCGTCTTTTTTTCAATTTTTTATGAAAAAATTTTATCGACTATAAATCGTCCGATTCGTGTGCAAATAATTATATAGACTATACATCGTCTATTTTTCATGCAAAAAATTAAATGGACTGGCTATATATACAAAATTTAATGGACTATACATCGTCCATTTTTAAATTAAAAAAAAATTAAATTGACTATAATTCGTCCATTTCGTATCTAAAAAATTAAATGGACTATATACGTCGTCTTCTTTTCGTGCAAAGAATTTAATAAACTATACATCATCCATTTTTCATGCAAAAATTTTTTTATGAAAAAAATATTATGGAATATATATACATCGTCTTTTTTTCAATTTTTTATGAAAAAATTTTATCGACTATAAATCGTCCGATTCGTGTGCAAATAATTACATAGACTATACATCGTCTATTTTAGATGCAAAAAATTAAATAGACTGACTATATATTCAAAATTTAATGGACTATACATCGTCCATTTTTAAATAAAAAAAAAATTAAATTGACTATAATTCGTCCATTTCGTATCTAAAAAATTAAATGGACTATATACGTCGTCTTCTTTTCGTGCAAAGAATTTAATAAACTATACATCATCCATTTTTCATGCAAAAAATTTTTTTATGAAAAAAATATAATGGACTATACATCGTCTTTTTTTCAATTTTTTAGGAAAAAATTTTATCGACTATAAATCGTCCGATTCGTGTGCAAATAATTATATAGACTATACATCGTCTATTTTTCATGCAAAAAATTAAATGGACTGGCTATATATACAAAATTTAATGGACTATACATCGTCCATTTTTAAATTTAAAAAAAAATTAAATTGACTATAATTCGTCCATTTCGTATCTAAAAAATTAAATGGACTATATACGTCGTCTTCTTTTCGTGCAAAGAATTTAATAAACTATACATCATCCATTTTTCGTGCAAAAAAATTTTTTATGAAAAAAATATTATGGACTATACATCGTCTTTTTTTCAATTTTTTATGAAAAAATTTTGTCGACTATAAATCGTCCGATTCGTGTGCAAATAATTATATAGACTATACATCGTCTATTTTAGATGCAAAAAATTATATAGACTGACTATATATACAAAATTTAATGGACTATACATCGTCCATTTTTAAATAATAAAAAAAAATTAAATTGACTATAATTCGTCCATTTCGTATCTAAAAAATTAAATGGACTATATACGTCGTCTTCTTTTCGTGCAAAGAATTTAATAAACTATACATCATCCATTTTTCATGCAAAAAATTTTTTTATGAAAAAAATATAATGGACTATACATCGTCTTTTTTTCAATTTTTTATGAAAAAATTTTGTCGACTATAAATCGTCCGATTCGTGTGCAAATAATTATATAGACTATACATCGTCTATTTTTCATGCAAAAAATTAAATGGACTGGCTATATATACAAAATTTAATGGACTATACATCGTCCATTTTTAAATTTAAAAAAAATTAAATTGACTATAATTCGTCCATTTCGTATCTAAAAAATTAAATGGACTATATACGTCGTCTTCTTTTCGTGCAAAGAATTTAATAAACTATACATCATCCATTTTTCGTGCAAAAAATTTTTTTATGAAAAAAATATTATGGACTATACATCGTCTTTTTTTCAATTTTTTATGAAAAAATTTTGTCGACTATAAATCGTCCGATTCGTGTGCAAATAATTATATAGACTATACATCGTCTATTTTAGATGCAAAAAATTAAATGACTGACTATATATACAAAATTTAATTTTAAATTTTAATTTAAATTAAATTTTTTAAATTTAAAAAAAAATTAAATTGACTATAATTCGTCCATTTCGTATCTAAAAAATTAAATGGACTATATACGTCGTCTTCTTTTCGTGCAAAGAATTTAATAAACTATACATCATCCATTTTTCGTGCAAAAAAATTTTTTATGAAAAAAATATTATCTTTTTTCAATTTTTTATGAAAAAATTTTTTCGGCTATAAATCGTCCGATTCGTGTGCAAATAATTATATAGACTATACATCGTCTATTTTAGATGCAAAAAATTAAATAGACTGACTATATATACAAAATTTAATGGACTATACATCGTCCATTTTTAAATAAAAAAAAAAAATTAAATTGACTATAATTCGTCCATTTCGTATCTAAAAAATTAAATGGACTATATACGTCGTCTTCTTTTCGTGCAAAGAATTTAATAAACTATACATCATCCATTTTTCATGCAAAAAATTTTTTTATGAAAAAAATATTATGGACTATATATATACATCGTCTTTTTTTCAATTTTTTATGAAAAAATTTTATCGACTATAAATCGTCCGATTCGTGTGCAAATAATTACATAGACTATACATCGTCTATTTTAGATGCAAAAAATTAAATAGACTGACTATATATTCAAAATTTAATGGACTATACATCGTCCATTTTTAAATAAAAAAAAAAAATTAAATTGACTATAATTCGTCCATTTCGTATCTAAAAAATTAAATGGACTATATACGTCGTCTTCTTTTCGTGCAAAGAATTTAATAAACTATACATCATCCATTTTTCATGCAAAAAATTTTTTTATGAAAAAAATATAATGGACTATACATCGTCTTTTTTTCAATTTTTTATGAAAAAATTTTGTCGACTATAAATCGTCCGATTCGTGTGCAAATAATTATATAGACTATACATCGTCTATTTTTCTTGCAAAAAATTAAATGGACTGGCTATATATAAAAAATTTAATGGACTATACATCGTCCATTTTTAAATTTAAAAAAAAAATTAAATTGACTATAATTCGTCCATTTCGTATCTAAAAAATTAAATGGACTATATACGTCGTCTTCTTTTCGTGCAAAGAATTTAATAAACTATACATCATCCATTTTTCGTGCAAAAAAATTTTTTATGAAAAAAATATTATGGACTATACATCGTCTTTTTTTCAATTTTTTATGAAAAAATGTTGTCGACTATAAATCGTCCGATTCGTGTGCAAATAATTATATAGACTATACATCGTCTATTTTAGATGCAAAAAATTAAATAGACTGACTATATATACAAAATTTAATGGACTATACATCGTCCATTTTTAAATAAAAAAAAAAAATTAAATTGACTATAATTCGTCCATTTCGTATCTAAAAAATTAAATGGACTATATACGTCGTCTTCTTTTCGTGCAAAGAATTTAATAAACTATACATCATCCATTTTTCATGCAAAAAATTTTTTTATGAAAAAAGTATAATGGACTATATATACATCGTCTTTTTTTCAATTTTTTATGAAAAAATTTTATCGACTATAAATCGTCCGATTCATGTGCAAATAATTATATAGACTATACATCGTCTATTTTTCATGCAAAAAATTAAATGGACTGGCTATATATACAAAATTTAATGGACTATACATCGTCCATTTTTAAATAAAAAAAAAAATTAAATTGACTATAATTCGTCCATTTCGTATCTAAAAAATGAAATGGACTATATACGTCGTCTTCTTTTCGTGCAAAGAATTTAATAAACTATACATCATCCATTTTTCATGCAAAAAATTTTTTTATGAAAAAAATATAATGGACTTATACATCGTCTTTTTTTCAATTTTTTATGAAAAAATTTTATCGACTATAAATCGTCCGATTCGTGTGCAAATAATTATATAGACTATACATCGTCTATTTTTCATGCAAAAAATTAAATGGACTGGCTATATATACAAAATTTAATGGACTATACATCGTCCATTTTTAAATTAAAAAAAAAATTAAATTGACTATAATTCGTCCATTTCGTATCTAAAAAATTAAATGGACTATATACGTCGTCTTCTTTTCGTGCAAAGAATTTAATAAACTATACATCATCCATTTTTCGTGCAAAAAATTTTTTTATGAAAAAAATATAATGGACTATACATCGTCTTTTTTTCAATTTTTTATGAAAAAATTTTTTCGACTATAAATCGTCCGATTCGTGTGCAAATAATTATATAGACTATACATCGTCTATTTTAGATGCAAAAAATTAAATAGACTGACTATATATACAAAATTTAATGGACTATACATCGACCATTTTAAAATAAAAAAAAAAATTTAATTGACTATAATTCGTCCATTTCGTATCTAAAAAATTAAATGGACTATATACGTCGTCTTCTTTTCGTGCAAAGAATTTAATAAACTATACATCATCCATTTTTCATGCAAAAAATTTTTTTATGAAAAAAATATAATGGACTATACATCGTCTTTTTTTCAATTTTTTATGAAAAAATTTTATCGACTATAAATCGTCCGATTCGTGTGCAAATAATTATATAGACTATACATCGTCTATTTTTCATGCAAAAAATTAAATGGACTGGCTATATATACAAAATTTAATGGACTATACATCGTCCATTTTTAAATTTAAAAAAAAATTAAATTGACTATAATTCGTCCATTTCGTATCTAAAAAATTAAATGGACTATATACGTCGTCTTCTTTTCGTGCAAAGAATTTAATAAACTATACATCATCCATTTTTCATGCAAAAAATTTTTTTATGAAAAAAATATAATGGACTTATACATCGTCTTTTTTTCAATTTTTTATGAAAAAATTTTATCGACTATAAATCGTCCGATTCGTGTGCAAATAATTATATAGACTATACATCGTCTATTTTTCATGCAAAAAATTAAATGGACTGGCTATATATACAAAATTTAATGGACTATACATCGTCCATTTTTAAATTAAAAAAAAAATTAAATTGACTATAATTCGTCCATTTCGTATCTAAAAAATTAAATGGACTATATACGTCGTCTTCTTTTCGTGCAAAGAATTTAATAAACTATACATCATCCATTTTTCGTGCAAAAAAATTTTTTATGAAAAAAATATTATGGACTATATATACATCGTCTTTTTTTCAATTTTTTATGAAAAAATTTTTTCGACTATAAATCGTCCGATTCGTGTGCAAATAATTATATAGACTATACATCGTCTATTTTAGATGCAAAAAATTAAATAGACTGACTATATATACAAAATTTAATGGACTATACATCGTCCATTTTTAAATAAAAAAAAAATTTAATTGACTATAATTCGTCCATTTCGTATCTAAAAAATTAAATGGACTATATACGTCGTCTTCTTTTCGTGCAAAGAATTTAATAAACTATACATCATCCATTTTTCATGCAAAAAATTTTTTTATGAAAAAAATATAATGGACTATACATCGTCTTTTTTTCAATTTTTTATGAAAAAATTTTATCGACTATAAATCGTCCGATTCGTGTGCAAATAATTATATAGACTATACATCGTCTATTTTTCATGCAAAAAATTAAATGGACTGGCTATATATACAAAATTTAATGGACTATACATCGTCCATTTTTAAATTTAAAAAAAAATTAAATTGACTATAATTCGTCCATTTCGTATCTAAAAAATTAAATGGACTATATACGTCGTCTTCTTTTCGTGCAAAGAATTTAATAAACTATACATCATCCATTTTTCGTGCAAAAAAATTTTTTATGAAAAAAATATTATGGACTATACATCGTCTTTTTTTCAATTTTTTATGAAAAAATTTTGTCGACTATAAATCGTCCGATTCGTGTGCAAATAATTATATAGACTATACATCGTCTATTTTAGATGCAAAAAATTAAATAGACTGACTATATATACAAAATTTAATGGACTATACATCGTCCATTTTTAAATAATAAAAAAAAATTAAATTGACTATAATTCGTCCATTTCGTATCTAAAAAATTAAATGGACTATATACGTCGCGTTCTTTTCGTGCAAAGAATTTAATAAACTATACATCATCCATTTTTCATGCAAAAAATTTTTTTATGAAAAAAATATAATGGACTATACATCGTCTTTTTTTCAATTTTTTATGAAAAAATTTTGTCGACTATAAATCGTCCGATTCGTGTGCAAATAATTATATAGCCTATACATCGTCTATTTTTCATGCAAAAAATTAAATGGACTGGCTATATATACAAAATTTAATGGACTATACATCGTCCATTTTTAAATTAAAAAAAAAAAATTAAATTGACTATAATTCGTCCATTTCGTATCTAAAAAATTAAATGGACTATATACGTCGTCTTCTTTTCGTGCAAAGAATTTAATAAACTATACATCATCCATTTTTCGTGCAAAAAAATTTTTTATGAAAAAAATATTATGGACTATACAACGTCATTTTTTCAATTATTTATGAAAAAATTTTGTCGACTATAAATCGTCCGATTCGTGTGCAAATAATTATATAGACTATACATCGTCTATTTTAGATGCAAAAAATTAAATAGACTGACTATATATACAAAATTTAATGGACTATACATCGTCCATTTTTAAATAAAAAAAAAAATTAAATTGACTATAATTCGTCCATTTCGTATCTAAAAAATTAAATGGACTATATACGTCGTCTTCTTTTCGTGCAAAGAATTTAATAAACTATACATCATCCATTTTTCATGCAAAAAAATTTTTTATGAAAAAAATATAATGGACTTATACATCGTCTTTTTTCAATTTTTTATGAAAAAATTTTATCGACTATAAATCGTCCAATTCGTGTGCAAAAATTTATATACACTATATATCGTCTATTTTAGATGCACAAAATTAAATGGACTGACTATATATACGAAATTTTATAGACTATACATCGTCCATTTTTAAATTTAAGAAAAAAAATTAAATTGATTATAATTCGTCCATTTCGCATCTAAAAATTTAAATGGACTGTATACGTCGTCTTCTTTTCGTGCAAAGAATTTAATAAACTATACATCATCCATTTTTCATGCAAAAAATTTTTTTATGAAAAAAATATAATGGACTTATACATCGTCTTTTTTTCAATTTTTTATGAAAAAATTTTTTCGACTATAAATCGTCCGATTCGTGTGCAAATAATTATATAGACTATACATCGTCTATTTTAGATGCAAAAAATTAAATAGACTGACTATATATACAAAATTTAATGGACTATACATCGTCCATTTTTAAATAAAAAAAAAATTAAATTGACTATAATTCGTCCATTTCGTATCTAAAAAATTAAATGGACTATATACGTCGTCTTCTTTTCGTGCAAAGAATTTAATAAACTATACATCATCCATTTTTCATGCAAAAAATTTTTTTATGAAAAAAATATAATGGACTATACATCGTCTTTTTTTCAATTTTTTATGAAAAAATTTTGTCGACTATAAATCGTCCGATTCGTGTGCAAATAATTATATAGACTATACATCGTCTATTTTTCATGCAAAAAATTAAATGGACTGGCTATATATACAAAATTTAATGGACTATACATCGTCCATTTTTAAATTTAAAAAAAAATTAAATTGACTATAATTCGTCCATTTCGTATCTAAATAATTAAATGGACTATATACGTCGTCTTCTTTTCGTGCAAAGAATTTAATAAACTATACATCATCCATTTTTCGTGCAAAAAAATTTTTTATGAAAAAAATATTATGGACTATACATCGTCTTTTTTTCAATTTTTTATGAAAAAATTTTTTCGACTATAAATCGTCCGATTTGTGTGCAAATAATTATATAGACTATACATCGTCTATTTTAGATGCAAAAAATTAAATAGACTGACTATATATACAAAATTTAATGGACTATACATCGTCCATTTTTAAATAAAAAAAAAAATTAAATTGACTATAATTCGTCCATTTCGTATCTAAAAAATTAAATGGACTATATACGTCGTCTTCTTTTCGTGCAAAGAATTTAATAAACTATACATCATCCATTTTTCGTGCAAAAAAATTTTTTATGAAAAAAATATTATGGACTATACATCGTCTTTTTTTAAATTTTTTATGAAAAAATTTTGTCGACTATAAATCGTCCGATTCGTGTGCAAATAATTATATAGACTATACATCGTCTATTTTTCATGCAAAAAATTAAATGGACTGGCTATATATACAAAATTTAATGGACTATACATCGTCCATTTTTAAATTTAAAAAAAAATTAAATTGACTATAATTCGTCCATTTCGTATCTAAAAAATTAAATGGACTATATACGTCGTCTTCTTTTCGTGCAAAGAATTTAATAAACTATACATCATCCATTTTTCGTGCAAAAAAATTTTTTATGAAAAAAATATTATGGACTATACATCGTCTTTTTTTCAATTTTTTATGAAAAAATTTTGTCGACTATAAATCGTCCGATTCGTGTGCAAATAATTATATAGACTATACATCGTCTATTTTAGATGCAAAAAATTAAATAGACTGACTATATATACAAAATTTAATGGACTATACATCGTCCATTTTTAAATAATAAAAAAAAATTAAATTGACTATAATTCGTCCATTTCGTATCTAAAAAATTAAATGGACTATATACGTCGTCTTCTTTTCGTGCAAAGAATTTAATAAACTATACATCATCCATTTTTCATGCAAAAAATTTTTTTATGAAAAAAATATAATGGACTATACATCGTCTTTTTTTCAATTTTTTATGAAAAAATTTTGTCGACTATAAATCGTCCGATTCGTGTGCAAATAATTATATAGACTATACATCGTCTATTTTTCATGCAAAAAATTAAATGGACTGGCTATATATACAAAATTTAATGGACTATACATCGTCCATTTTTAAATTTAAAAAAAAATTAAATTGACTATAATTCGTCCATTTCGTATCTAAAAAATTAAATGGACTATATACGTCGTCTTCTTTTCGTGCAAAGAATTTAATAAACTATACATCATCCATTTTTCGTGCAAAAAAATTTTTTATGAAAAAAATATTATGGACTATACATCGTCTTTTTTTCAATTTTTTTATGAAAAAATTTTTTCGACTATAAATCGTCCGATTCGTGTGCAAATAATTACATAGACTATACATCGTCTATTTTAGATGCAAAAAATTAAATAGACTGACTATATATTCAAAATTTAATGGACTATACATCGTCCATTTTTAAATAAAAAAAAAATTAAATTGACTATAATTCGTCCATTTCGTATCTAAAAAATTAAATGGACTATATACGTCGTCTTCTTTTCGTGCAAAGAATTTAATAAACTATACATCATCCATTTTTCATGCAAAAAATTTTTTTATGAAAAAAATATAATGGACTATACATCGTCTTTTTTTCAATTTTTTATGAAAAAATTTTATCGACTATAAATCGTCCGATTCATGTGCAAATAATTATATAGACTATACATCGTCTATTTTTCATGCAAAAAATTAAATGGACTGGCTATATATACAAAATTTAATGGACTATACATCGTCCATTTTTAAATTAAAAAAAAAAATTAAATTGACTATAATTCGTCCATTTCGTATCTAAAAAATTAAATGGACTATATACGTCGTCTTCTTTTCGTGCAAAGAATTTAATAAACTATACATCATCCATTTTTCGTGCAAAAAAATTTTTTATGAAAAAAATATTATGGACTATACATCGTCTTTTTTTCAATTTTTTATGAAAAAATTTTGTCGACTATAAATCGTCCGATTCGTGTGCAAATAATTATATAGACTATACATCGTCTATTTTAGATGCAAAAAATTAAATAGACTGACTATATATACAAAATTTAATGGACTATACATCGTCCATTTTTAAATAAAAAAAAAAATTAAATTGACTATAATTCGTCCATTTCGTATCTAAAAAATTAAATGGACTATATACGTCGTCTTCTTTTCGTGCAAAGAATTTAATAAACTATACATCATCCATTTTTCATGCAAAAAATTTTTTTATGAAAAAAATATAATGGACTATACATCGTCTTTTTTTCAATTTTTTATGAAAAAATTTTATCGACTATAAATCGTCCGATTCGTGTGCAAATAATTATATAGACTATACATCGTCTATTTTTCATGCAAAAAATTAAATGGACTGGCTATATATACAAAATTTAATGGACTATACATCGTCCATTTTTGAATTAAAAAAAAAATTAAATTGACTATAATTCGTCCATTTCGTATCTAAAAAATTAAATGGACTATATACGTCGTCTTCTTTTCGTGCAAAGAATTTAATAAACTATACATCATCCATTTTTCATGCAAAAAATTTTTTTATGAAAAAAATATAATGGACTTATACATCGTCTTTTTTTCAATTTTTTATGAAAAAATTTTATCGACTATAAATCGTCCGATTCGTGTGCAAATAATTATATAGACTATACATCGTCTATTTTTCATGCAAAAAATTAAATGGACTGGCTATATATACAAAATTTAATGGACTATACATCGTCCATTTTTAAATTTAAAAAAAAATTAAATTGACTATAATTCGTCCATTTCGTATCTAAAAAATTAAATGGACTATATACGTCGTCTTCTTTTCGTGCAAAGAATTTAATAAACTATACATCATCCATTTTTCGTGCAAAAAAATTTTTTATGAAAAAAATATTATGGACTATACATCGTCTTTTTTTCAATTTTTTTATGAAAAAATTTTTTCGACTATAAATCGTCCGATTCGTGTGCAAATAATTACATAGACTATACATCGTCTATTTTAGATGCAAAAAATTAAATAGACTGACTATATATTCAAAATTTAATGGACTATACATCGTCCATTTTTAAATTTAAAAAAAAATTAAATTGACTATAATTCGTCCATTTCGTATCTAAAAAATTAAATGGACTATATACGTCGTCTTCTTTTCGTGCAAAGAATTTAATAAACTATACATCATCCATTTTTCATGCAAAAAATTTTTTTATGAAAAAAATATAATACATACATAATACATCGTCTTTTTTTAAATTTTTTATGAAAAAATTTTGTCGACTATAAATCGTCCGATTCGTGTGCAAATAATTATATAGACTATACATCGTCTATTTTTCATGCAAAAAATTAAATGGACTGGCTATATATACAAAATTTAATGGACTATACATCGTCCATTTTTAAATTTAAAAAAAAAATTAAATTGACTATAATTCGTCCATTTCGTATCTAAAAACTTAAATGGACTATATACGTCGTCTTCTTTTCGTGCAAAGAATTTAATAAACTATACATCATCCATTTTTCGTGCAAAAAATTTTTTTATGAAAAAAATATAATACATACATAATACATCGTCTTTTTTTAAATTTTTTATGAAAAAATTTTGTCGACTATAAATCGTCCGATTCGTGTGCAAATAATTATATAGACTATACATCGTCTATTTTTCATGCAAAAAATTAAATGGACTGGCTATATATACAAAATTTAATGGACTATACATCGTCCATTTTTAAATTTAAAAAAAAAATTAAATTGACTATAATTCGTCCATTTCGTATCTAAAAACTTAAATGGACTATATACGTCGTCTTCTTTTCGTGCAAAGAATTTAATAAACTATACATCATCCATTTTTCGTGCAAAAAAATTTTTTATGAAAAAAATATTATGGACTATACATCGTCTTTTTTTCAATTTTTTATGAAAAAATTTTGTCGACTATAAATCGTCCGATTCGTGTGCAAATAATTATATAGACTATACATCGTCTATTTTAGATGCAAAAAATTAAATAGACTGACTATATATACAAAATTTAATGGACTATACATCGTCCATTTTTAAATAAAAAAAAAAAAATTAAATTTACTATAATTCGTCCATTTCGTATCTAAAAAATTAAATGGACTATATACGTCGTCTTCTTTTCGTGCAAAGAATTTAATAAACTATACATCATCCATTTTTCATGCAAAAAATTTTTTTATGAAAAAAATATAATGGACTATATACATCGTCTTTTTTTCAATTTTTTATGAAAAAATTGTATCTACTATAAATCGTCCGATTCGTGTGCAAATAATTATATAGACTATACATCGTCTATTTTATGCACAAAATTAAATGGACTGACTATATATACAAAATTTAATGGACTATACATCGTCCATTTTTAAATAAAAAAAAAAAAATTAAATTGACTATAATTCGTCCATTTCGTATCTAAAAAATTAAATGGACTATATACGTCGTCTTCTTTTCGTGCAAAGAATTTAATAAATAATTTAAAAAAATATAATGGACTATACATCGTCTTTTTTTCAATTTTTTATGAAAAAATTTTATCGACTATAAATCGTCCGATTCGTGTGCAAATAATTATATAGACTATACATCGTCTATTTTAGATGCAAAAAATTAAATAGACTGGCTATATATACAAAATTTAATGGACTATACATGGTCCATTTTTAAATTAAAAAAAAAATTAAATTGACTATAATTCGTCCATTTCGTATCTAAAAAATTAAATGGACTATATACGTCGTCTTCTTTTCGTGCAAAGAATTTAATAAACTATACATCATCCATTTTTCATGGAAAAAATTTTTTTATGAAAAAAATATAATGGACTTATACATCGTCTTTTTTTCAATTTTTTATGAAAAAATTTTATCGACTATAAATCGTCCGATTCGTGTGCAAATAATTATATAGACTATACATCGTCTATTTTTCATGCAAAAAATTAAATGGACTGGCTATATATACAAAATTTAATGGACTATACATCGTCCATTTTTAAATTAAAAAAAAAATTAAATTGACTATAATTCGTCCATTTCGTATCTAAAAAATTAAATGGACTATATACGTCGTCTTCTTTTCGTGCAAAGAATTTAATAAACTATACATCATCCATTTTTCGTGGAAAAAAATTTTTTATGAAAAAACTATTATGGACTATACATCGTCTTTTTTTCAATTTTTTATGAAAAAATTTTTTCGACTATAAATCGTCCGATTCGTGTGCAAATAATTATATAGACTATACATCGTCTATTTTAGATGCAAAAAATTAAATAGACTGACTATATATACAAAATTTAATGGACTATACATCGTCCATTTTTAAATAAAAAAAAAAATTAAATTGACTATAATTCGTCCATTTCGTATCTAAAAAATTAAATGGACTATATACGTCGTCTTCTTTTCGTGCAAAGAATTTAATAAACTATACATCATCCATTTTTCGTGCAAAAAAATTTTTTATGAAAAAAATATTATGGACTATACATCGTCTTTTTTTCAATTTTTTATGAAAAAATTTTGTCGACTATAAATCGTCCGATTCGTGTGCAAATAATTATATAGACTATACATCGTCTATTTTAGATGCAAAAAATTAAATAGACTGACTATATATACAAAATTTAATGGACTATACATCGTCCATTTTTAAATAATAAAAAAAAATTAAATTGACTATAATTCGTCCATTTCGTATCTAAAAAATTAAATGGACTATATACGTCGTCTTCTTTTCGTGCAAAGAATTTAATAAACTATACATCATCCATTTTTCGTGCAAAAAAATTTTTTATGAAAAAAATATTATGGACTATACATCGTCTTTTTTTCAATTTTTTATGAAAAAATTTTGTCGACTATAAATCGTCCGATTCGTGTGCAAATAATTATATAGACTATACATCGTCTATTTTAGATGCAAAAAATTAAATAGACTGACTATATATACAAAATTTAATGGACTATACATCGTCCATTTTTAAATAATAAAAAAAAATTAAATTGACTATAATTCGTCCATTTCGTATCTAAAAAATTAAATGGACTATATACGTCGTCTTCTTTTCGTGCAAAGAATTTAATAAACTATACATAATCCATTTTTCGTGCAAAAAAATTTTTTATGAAAAAAATATTATGGACTATACATCGTCTTTTTTTCAATTTTTTATGAAAAAATTGTGTCGACTATAAATCGTCCGATTCGTGTGCAAATAATTATATAGACTATACATCGTCTATTTTATATGCAAAAAATTAAATAGACTGACTATATATACAAAATTTAATGGACTATACATCGTCCATTTTTAAATAATAAAAAAAAATTAAATTGACTATAATTCGTCCATTTCGTATCTAAAAAATTAAATGGACTATATACGTCGTCTTCTTTTCGTGCAAAGAATTTAATAAACTATACATCATCCATTTTTCGTGCAAAAAAATTTTTTATGAAAAAAATATTATGGACTATACATCGTCTTTTTTTCAATTTTTTATGAAAAAATTGTGTCGACTATAAATCGTCCGATTCGTGTGCAAATAATTACATAGACTATACATCGTCTATTTTAGATGCAAAAAATTAAATAGACTGACTATATATTCAAAATTTAATGGACTATACATCGTCCATTTTTAAATTTAAAAAAAAATTAAATTGACTATAATTCGTCCATTTCGTATCTAAAAAATTAAATGGACTATATACGTCGTCTTCTTTTCGTGCAAAGAATTTAATAAACTATACATCATCCATTTTTCATGCAAAAAATTTTTTTATGAAAAAAATATAATACATACATAATACATCGTCTTTTTTTAAATTTTTTATGAAAAAATTTTGTCGACTATAAATCGTCCGATTCGTGTGCAAATAATTATATAGACTATACATCGTCTATTTTAGATGCAAAAAATTAAATAGACTGACTATATATACAAAATTTAATGGACTATACATCGTCCATTTTTAAATAATAAAAAAAAATTAAATTGACTATAATTCGTCCATTTCGTATCTAAAAAATTAAATGGACTATATACGTCGTCTTCTTTTCGTGCAAAGAATTTAATAAACTATACATCATCCATTTTTCGTGCAAAAAAATTTTTTATGAAAAAAATATTATGGACTATACATCGTCTTTTTTTCAATTTTTATGAAAAAATTTTGTCGACTATAAATCGTCCGATTCGTGTGCAAATAATTATATAGACTATACATCGTCTATTTTAGATGCAAAAAATTAAATAGACTGACTATATATACAAAATTTAATGGACTATACATCGTCCATTTTTAAATAATAAAAAAAAATTAAATTGACTATAATTCGTCCATTTCGTATCTAAAAAATTAAATGGACTATATACGTCGTCTTCTTTTCGTGCAAAGAATTTAATAAACTATACATAATCCATTTTTCGTGCAAAAAAATTTTTTATGAAAAAAATATTATGGACTATACATCGTCTTTTTTTCAATTTTTTATGAAAAAATTGTGTCGACTATAAATCGTCCGATTCGTGTGCAAATAATTATATAGACTATACATCGTCTATTTTATATGCAAAAAATTAAATAGACTGACTATATATACAAAATTTAATGGACTATACATCGTCCATTTTTAAATAATAAAAAAAAATTAAATTGACTATAATTCGTCCATTTCGTATCTAAAAAATTAAATGGACTATATACGTCGTCTTCTTTTCGTGCAAAGAATTTAATAAACTATACATCATCCATTTTTCGTGCAAAAAAATTTTTTATGAAAAAAATATTATGGACTATACATCGTCTTTTTTTCAATTTTTTATGAAAAAATTTTGTCGACTATAAATCGTCCGATTCGTGTGCAAATAATTATATAGACTATACATCGTCTATTTTAGATGCAAAAAATTAAATAGACTGACTATATATACAAAATTTAATGGACTATACATCGTCCATTTTTAAATAATAAAAAAAAATTAAATTGACTATAATTCGTCCATTTCGTATCTAAAAAATTAAATGGACTATATACGTCGTCTTCTTTTCGTGCAAAGAATTTAATAAACTATACATCATCCATTTTTCGTGCAAAAAAATTTTTTATGAAAAAAATATTATGGACTATACATCGTCTTTTTTTCAATTTTTTATGAAAAAATTTTGTCGACTATAAATCGTCCGATTCGTGTGCAAATAATTATATAGACTATACATCGTCTATTTTAGATGCAAAAAATTAAATAGACTGACTATATATACAAAATTTAATGGACTATACATCGTCAATTTTTAAATAATAAAAAAAAATTAAATTGACTATAATTCGTCCATTTCGTATCTAAAAAATTAAATGGACTATATACGTCGTCTTCTTTTCGTGCAAAGAATTTAATAAACTATACATCATCCATTTTTCGTGCAAAAAAATTTTTTATGAAAAAAATATTATGGACTATACATCGTCTTTTTTTCAATTTTTTATGAAAAAATTTTGTCGACTATAAATCGTCCGATTCGTGTGCAAATAATTATATAGACTATACATCGTCTATTTTAGATGCAAAAAATTAAATAGACTGACTATATATACAAAATTTAATGGACTATACATCGTCCATTTTTAAATAATAAAAAAAAATTAAATTGACTATAATTCGTCCATTTCGTATCTAAAAAATTAAATGGACTATATACGTCGTCTTCTTTTCGTGCAAAGAATTTAATAAACTATACATCATCCATTTTTCGTGCAAAAAAATTTTTTATGAAAAAAATATTATGGACTATACATCGTCTTTTTTTCAATTTTTTATGAAAAAATTTTGTCGACTATAAATCGTCCGATTCGTGTGCAAATAATTATATAGACTATACATCGTCTATTTTAGATGCAAAAAATTAAATAGACTGACTATATATACAAAATTTAATGGACTATACATCGTCCATTTTTAAATAATAAAAAAAAAATTAAATTGACTATAATTCGTCCATTTCGTATCTAAAAAATTAAATGGACTATATACGTCGTCTTCTTTTCGTGCAAAGAATTTAATAAACTATACATCATCCATTTTTCGTGCAAAAAAATTTTTTATGAAAAAAATATTATGGACTATACATCGTCTTTTTTTCAATTTTTTATGAAAAAATTTTGTCGACTATAAATCGTCCGATTCGTGTGCAAATAATTATATAGACTATACATCGTCTATTTTAGATGCAAAAAATTAAATAGACTGACTATATATACAAAATTTAATGGACTATACATCGTCCATTTTTAAATAATAAAAAAAAATTAAATTGACTATAATTCGTCCATTTCGTATCTAAAAAATTAAATGGACTATATACGTCGTCTTCTTTTCGTGCAAAGAATTTAATAAACTATACATCATCCATTTTTCGTGCAAAAAAATTTTTTATGAAAAAAATATTATGGACTATACACGTCTTTTTTTCAATTTTTTATGAAAAAATTTTGTCGACTATAAATCGTCCGATTCGTGTGCAAATAATTATATAGACTATACATCGTCTATTTTAGATGCAAAAAATTAAATAGACTGACTATATATACAAAATTTAATGGACTATACATCGTCCATTTTTAAATAATAAAAAAAAATTAAATTGACTATAATTCGTCCATTTCGTATCTAAAAAATTAAATGGACTATATACGTCGTCTTCTTTTCGTGCAAAGAATTTAATAAACTAAACAAAAAAATTTTTTATGAAAAAAATATTATGGACTATACATCGTCTTTTTTTCAATTTTTTATGAAAAAATTTTGTCGACTATAAATCGTCCGATTCGTGTGCAAATAATTATATAGACTATACATCGTCTATTTTAGATGCAAAAAATTAAATAGACTGACTATATATACAAAATTTAATGGACTATACATCGTCCATTTTTAAATAATAAAAAAAAATTAAATTGACTATAATTCGTCCATTTCGTATCTAAAAAATTAAATGGACTATATACGTCGTCTTCTTTTCGTGCAAAGAATTTAATAAACTATACATCATCCATTTTTCGTGCAAAAAAATTTTTTATGAAAAAAATATTATGGACTATACATCGTCTTTTTTTCAATTTTTTATGAAAAAATTTTGTCGACTATAAATCGTCCGATTCGTGTGCAAATAATTATATAGACTATACATCGTCTATTTTAGATGCAAAAAATTAAATAGACTGACTATATATACAAAATTTAATGGACTATACATCGTCCATTTTTAAATAATAAAAAAAAATTAAATTGACTATAATTCGTCCATTTCGTATCTAAAAAATTAAATGGACTATATACGTCGTCTTCTTTTCGTGCAAAGAATTTAATAAACTATACATCATCCATTTTTCGTGCAAAAAAATTTTTTATGAAAAAAATATTATGGACTATATATACATCGTCTTTTTTTCAATTTTTTATGAAAAAATTTTGTCGACTATAAATCGTCCGATTCGTGTGCAAATAATTATATAGACTATACATCGTCTATTTTAGATGCAAAAAATTAAATAGACTGACTATATATACAAAATTTAATGGACTATACATCGTCCATTTTTAAATAATAAAAAAAAATTAAATTGACTATAATTCGTCCATTTCGTATCTAAAAAATTAAATGGACTATATACGTCGTCTTCTTTTCGTGCAAAGAATTTAATAAACTATACATCATCCATTTTTCATGCAAAAAATTTTTTTATGAACAAAATATAATGGACTATACATCGTCTTTTTTTCAATTTTTATGAAAAAATTTTGTCGACTATAAATCGTCCGAATCGTGTGCAAATAATTATATAGACTATACATCGTCTATTTTTCATGCAAAAAATTAAATGGACTGGCTATATATACAAAATTTAATGGACTATACATCGTCCATTTTTAAATTTAAAAAAAAATTAAATTGACTATAATTCGTCCATTTCGTATCTAAAAAATTAAATGGACTATATACGTCGTCTTTTTTTCGTGCAAAGAATTTAATAAACTATACATCAACCATTTTTCGTGCAAAAAAATTTTTTATGAAAAAAATATTATGGACTATACATCGTCTTTTTTTCAATTTTTTATGAAAAAATTTTGTCGACTATAAATCGTCCGATTCGTGTGCAAATAATTATATAGACTATACATCGTCTATTTTAGATGCAAAAAATTAAATAGACTGACTATATATACAAAATTTAATGGACTATACATCGTCCATTTTTAAATAATAAAAAAAAATTAAATTGACTATAATTCGTCCATTTCGTATCTAAAAAATTAAATGGACTATATACGTCGTCTTCTTTTCGTGCAAAGAATTTAATAAACTATACATCATCCATTTTTCGTGCAAAAAAATTTTTTATGAAAAAAATATTATGGACTATACATCGTCTTTTTTTCAATTTTTTATGAAAAAATTTTGTCGACTATAAATCGTCCGATTCGTGTGCAAATAATTATATAGACTATACATCGTCTATTTTAGATGCAAAAAATTAAATAGACTGACTATATATACAAAATTTAATGGACTATACATCGTCCATTTTTAAATAATAAAAAAAAATTAAATTGACTATAATTCGTCCATTTCGTATCTAAAAAATTAAATGGACTATATACGTCGTCTTCTTTTCGTGCAAAGAATTTAATAAACTATACATCATCCATTTTTCGTGCAAAAAAATTTTTTATGAAAAAAATATTATGGACTATACATCGTCTTTTTTTCAATTTTTTATGAAAAAATTTTGTCGACTATAAATCGTCCGATTCGTGTGCAAATAATTATATAGACTATACATCGTCTATTTTAGATGCAAAAAATTAAATAGACTGACTATATATACAAAATTTAATGGACTATACATCGTCCATTTTTAAATAATAAAAAAAAAATTAAATTGACTATAATTCGTCCATTTCGTATCTAAAAAATTAAATGGACTATATACGTCGTCTTCTTTTCGTGCAAAGAATTTAATAAACTATACATCATCCATTTTTCGTGCAAAAAAATTTTTTATGAAAAAAATATTATGGACTATACATCGTCTTTTTTTCAATTTTTTATGAAAAAATTTTGTCGACTATAAATCGTCCGATTCGTGTGCAAATAATTATATAGACTATACATCGTCTATTTTAGATGCAAAAAATTAAATAGACTGACTATATATACAAAATTTAATGGACTATACATCGTCCATTTTTAAATAATAAAAAACAAGTAAGAGTGCTATATTCGGCTGTGCCGAATCTTATATACCCTTTACCAACGTATGTACATACATATACATATATATAGTATACAGACACATACATACATATTTGTTTCCATCTTGGGAGCTTTAATTTTCATTTTTCAAATTTCATACGCTAAACTTTTCTTTCAGAAGCATAAAATATATTCAATTTATAAAGAAAACGAAAAAAATTTTTAGACCTATTTAATTTTACATAACACAAAAAGTGTGAGTTTTCCAACCCTGGAGTCATAATTTTGGATTTTTCTGATTATTGATACCAATCTAGTTCTTTAAAAAATACATAAAATATGTTAAGTGAACAAAGCAAAAACGAAATAAGGAAAAACTTAGTTTCATTTAATTCCTTTAATATTAAAAAATTCAGTAAAGTGCGACTTTGAATCGCGCACGAAAGGCAGGCTATTTTGCTTTTTCGAAGATTTTTTCAGTTTAAACGATTTTTTCAGTGTTGTCGCTTTTTTCTCGTTTCGGCGATTTTTTTCTGTTTTTGGAGGTTTTTTTCTTTTTGGCGATTTTTTTTTTGTGTTTTTGGGCTTTTCTTCATTTTGGAGATTTTTTTTTCAGTTTGGAGATTTTTTTTTCAGTTTGGCGATTTTTTTCAGTTTTTGGGTTTCTTTTATATAAGCGATTTTTTTTTTTTGGTTTTTTTCATTTTGGCGATTTTTTTCTGTTTTTTGGGGTTTTTTTCGTTTTGGCGATTTTTTTTCATTTTGGCGATTTTTTTCATTTTGGCGATTTTTTTTCATTTTGGCGATTTTTTCTATTTCTTAGGTTTATTTTTCGTTTTGGCATTTTTTTCCATTTTGGCGATTTCTTTTCATTTTGGCGATTTTTTTTCATTTTGGCGATTTTTTTTCATTTTAGTAATTTTTCCGTTTTATGCGATTTATTTTAGTCTTAGAAATTTTTTTTAATTTGGTGCTTTTTTTCGTTTTGGCGATTTTTTTTTTGTTTTTGGCGATTTTTTTCAGTTTGGCGATTTTATAATTTTTTGATTTTTTAGTTTTACCGTTTTTGAAAATTTCAAGAGTTTTGCTCTTATGGTATCCAAGATACAGCAAGTTGTCAAAATTGCATAGTCAAAAGTGCATTAACTGATGGAACACCCTCTAATTTAAATTTTTGGAAATTTTAGTGTTAATTTTTGTAGTCTGTATAAAAAGTGTATATACATATAATTGTATGTATATTACATGGGATTTTAACATCGCTGCTCGTTTTGGAACACCCTTTAATTTCCAATTCTCATGTATTTGTTGTTGTAGCGGCCAAAGGTCTACACACTGTGTCCAAATTTCAGGTCTGTAGCTCTTACGGTTCTCGAGAAAATACTAATATAGTTTTAGACATAGTTAATTTTACATAACACAAAAAGTTACAGTTTTCCAACCCTGGAAACGTTTTTTTAATTTTTTTATATTTTTTTAATTTAAAATACCAGTTGTAATCGTACTGATGTGTAAAATAAGTTTATTTATTAAAAAAAAATAAAAATTTGTTTTCGGTAGTTACTTTTATATGGCAAAATGAAGTTTACGTTTTCCAGCTCTGCAATCGTCTGCTCGATTTTGCTGAATTTCAATACCAATCTATTTTGGAAAATTTCTGACACACCAGTCCAAGAACGAAGTCTCTAGCTTTTCTGGGAGCTTCGGAAAACCGATTTCACGTACAGACAGACGGACAGACGGACAGACGGACAGACGGACAGACGGACATCGCTTATTCGTCTTCCCTATGCATAAGGATCCAGAATATATATATTATATGGGTCGCTTATTGATATTATAGAAATTACAAACGGAATGACAAACCTATATATACCCTTTTACCATTTTTGTTGGTAAAGGGTATAAAAATTAAATTGACTATAATTCGTCCATTTCGTATCTAAAAAATTAAATGGACTATATACGTCGTCTTCTTTTCGTGCAAAGAATTTAATAAACTATACATCATCCATTTTTCATGCAAAAAATTTTTTTATGAACAAAATATAATGGACTATACATCGTCTTTTTTTCAATTTTTTATGAAAAAAGTTTGTCGACTATAAATCGTCCGATTCGTGTGCAAATAATTATATAGACTATACATCGTCTATTTTTCATGCAAAAAATTAAATGGACTGGCTATATATACAAAATTTAATGCACTATACATCGTCCATTTTTAAATTTAAAAAAAAATTAAATTGACTATAATTCGTCCATTTCGTATCTAAAAAATTAAATGGACTATATACGTCGTCTTCTTTTCGTGCAAAGAATTTAATAAACTATACATCATCCATTTTTCATGCAAAAAATTTTTTTATGAACAAAATATAATGGACTATACATCGTCTTTTTTTCAATTTTTATGAAAAAATTTTGTCGACTATAAATCGTCCGAATCGTGTGCAAATAATTATATAGACTATACATCGTCTATTTTTCATGCAAAAAATTAAATGGACTGGCTATATATACAAAATTTAATGGACTATACATCGTCCATTTTTAAATAATAAAAAAAAATTAAATTGACTATAATTCGTCCATTTCGTATCTAAAAAATTAAATGGACTATATACGTCGTCTTCTTTTCGTGCAAAGAATTTAATAAACTATACATCATCCATTTTTCGTGCAAAAAATTTTTTTATGAACAAAATATAATGGACTATACATCGTCTTTTTTTCAATTTTTATGAAAAAATTTTGTCGACTATAAATCGTCCGAATCGTGTGCAAATAATTATATAGACTATACATCGTCTATTTTTCATGCAAAAAATTAAATGGACTGGCTATATATACAAAATTTAATGGACTATACATCGTCCATTTTTAAATTTAAAAAAAAATTAAATTGACTATAATTCGTCCATTTCGTATCTAAAAAATTAAATGGACTATATACGTCGTCTTTTTTTCGTGCAAAGAATTTAATAAACTATACATCATCCATTTTTCGTGCAAAAAAATTTTTTATGAAAAAAATATTATGGACTATACATCGTCTTTTTTTCAATTTTTTATGAAAAAATTTTGTCGACTATAAATCGTCCGATTCGTGTGCAAATAATTATATAGACTATACATCGTCTATTTTAGATGCAAAAAATTAAATAGACTGACTATATATACAAAATTTAATGGACTATACATCGTCCATTTTTAAATAAAAAAAAAAAATTAAATTGACTATAATTCGTCCATTTCGTATCTAAAAAATTAAATGGACTATATACGTCGTCTTCTTTTCGTGCAAAGAATTTAATAAACTATACATCATCCATTTTTCGTGCAAAAAAATTTTTTATGAAAAAAATATTATGGACTATACATCGTCTTTTTTTCAATTTTTTATGAAAAAATTTTGTCGACTATAAATCGTCCGATTCGTGTGCAAATAATTATATAGACTATACATCGTCTATTTTAGATGCAAAAAATTAAATAGACTGACTATATATACAAAATTTAATGGACTATACATCGTCAATTTTTAAATAATAAAAAAAAATTAAATTGACTATAATTCGTCCATTTCGTATCTAAAAAATTAAATGGACTATATACGTCGTCTTCTTTTCGTGCAAAGAATTTAATAAACTATACATCATCCATTTTTCGTGCAAAAAAATTTTTTATGAAAAAAATATTATGGACTATAATACATCGTCTTTTTTTCAATTTTTTATGAAAAAATTTTGTCGACTATAAATCGTCCGATTCGTGTGCAAATAATTATATAGACTATACATCGTCTATTTTAGATGCAAAAAATTAAATAGACTGACTATATATACAAAATTTAATGGACTATACATCGTCCATTTTTAAATAATAAAAAAAAATTAAATTGACTATAATTCGTCCATTTCGTATCTAAAAAATTAAATGGACTATATACGTCGTCTTCTTTTCGTGCAAAGAATTTAATAAACTATACATCATCCATTTTTCGTGCAAAAAAATTTTTTATGAAAAAAATATTATGGACTATACATCGTCTTTTTTTCAATTTTTTATGAAAAAATTTTGTCGACTATAAATCGTCCGATTCGTGTGCAAATAATTATATAGACTATACATCGTCTATTTTAGATGCAAAAAATTAAATAGACTGACTATATATACAAAATTTAATGGACTATACATCGTCCATTTTTAAATAATAAAAAAAAAATTAAATTGACTATAATTCGTCCATTTCGTATCTAAAAAATTAAATGGACTATATACGTCGTCTTCTTTTCGTGCAAAGAATTTAATAAACTATACATCATCCATTTTTCGTGCAAAAAAATTTTTTATGAAAAAAATATTATGGACTATACATCGTCTTTTTTTCAATTTTTTATGAAAAAATTTTGTCGACTATAAATCGTCCGATTCGTGTGCAAATAATTATATAGACTATACATCGTCTATTTTAGATGCAAAAAATTAAATAGACTGACTATATATACAAAATTTAATGGACTATACATCGTCCATTTTTAAATAATAAAAAACAAGTAAGAGTGCTATATTCGGCTGTGCCGAATCTTATATACCCTTTACCAACGTATGTACATACATATACATATATATAGTATACAGACACATACATACATATTTGTTTCCATCTTGGGAGCTTTAATTTTCATTTTTCAAATTTCATACGCTAAACTTTTCTTTCAGAAGCATAAAATATATTCAATTTATAAAGAAAACGAAAAAAATTTTTAGACCTATTTAATTTTACATAACACAAAAAGTGTGAGTTTTCCAACCCTGGAGTCATAATTTTGGATTTTTCTGATTATTGATACCAATCTAGTTCTTTAAAAAATACATAAAATATGTTAAGTGAACAAAGCAAAAACGAAATAAGGAAAAACTTAGTTTCATTTAATTCCTTTAATATTAAAAAATTCAGTAAAGTGCGACTTTGAATCGCGCACGAAAGGCAGGCTATTTTGCTTTTTCGAAGATTTTTTCAGTTTAAACGATTTTTTCAGTGTTGTCGCTTTTTTCTCGTTTCGGCGATTTTTTTCTGTTTTTGGAGGTTTTTTTCTTTTTGGCGATTTTTTTTTTTTTTTTTGGGCTTTTCTTCATTTTGGAGATTTTTTTTTCAGTTTGGAGATTTTTTTTTCAGTTTGGCGATTTTTTTCAGTTTTTGGGTTTCTTTTATATAAGCGATTTTTTTTTTTGGTTTTTTTCATTTTGGCGATTTTTTTCTGTTTTTTGGGGTTTTTTTCGTTTTGGCGATTTTTTTTCATTTTGGCGATTTTTTTCATTTTGGCGATTTTTTTTCATTTTGGCGATTTTTTCTATTTCTTAGGTTTATTTTTCGTTTTGGCATTTTTTTCCATTTTGGCGATTTCTTTTCATTTTGGCGATTTTTTTTCATTTTGGCGATTTTTTTTCATTTTAGTAATTTTTCCGTTTTATGCGATTTATTTTAGTCTTAGAAATTTTTTTTAATTTGGTGCTTTTTTTCGTTTTGGCGATTTTTTTTTTGTTTTTGGCGATTTTTTTCAGTTTGGCGATTTTATAATTTTTTGATTTTTTAGTTTTACCGTTTTTGAAAATTTCAAGAGTTTTGCTCTTATGGTATCCAAGATACAGCAAGTTGTCAAAATTGCATAGTCAAAAGTGCATTAACTGATGGAACACCCTCTAATTTAAATTTTTGGAAATTTTAGTGTTAATTTTTGTAGTCTGTATAAAAAGTGTATATACATATAATTGTATGTATATTACATGGGATTTTAACATCGCTGCTCGTTTTGGAACACCCTTTAATTTCCAATTCTCATGTATTTGTTGTTGTAGCGGCCAAAGGTCTACACACTGTGTCCAAATTTCAGGTCTGTAGCTCTTACGGTTCTCGAGAAAATACTAATATAGTTTTAGACATAGTTAATTTTACATAACACAAAAAGTTACAGTTTTCCAACCCTGGAAACGTTTTTTTAATTTTTTTATATTTTTTTAATTTAAAATACCAGTTGTAATCGTACTGATGTGTAAAATAAGTTTATTTATTAAAAAAAAATAAAAATTTGTTTTCGGTAGTTACTTTTATATGGCAAAATGAAGTTTACGTTTTCCAGCTCTGCAATCGTCTGCTCGATTTTGCTGAATTTCAATACCAATCTATTTTGGAAAATTTCTGACACACCAGTCCAAGAACGAAGTCTCTAGCTTTTCTGGGAGCTTCGGAAAACCGATTTCACGTACAGACAGACGGACAGACGGACAGACGGACAGACGGACAGACGGACAGACGGACATCGCTTATTCGTCTTCCCTATGCATAAGGATCCAGAATATATATATTATATGGGTCGCTTATTGATATTATAGAAATTACAAACGGAATGACAAACCTATATATACCCTTTTACCATTTTTGTTGGTAAAGGGTATAAAAATTAAATTGACTATAATTCGTCCATTTCGTATCTAAAAAATTAAATGGACTATATACGTCGTCTTCTTTTCGTGCAAAGAATTTAATAAACTATACATCATCCATTTTTCATGCAAAAAATTTTTTTATGAACAAAATATAATGGACTATACATCGTCTTTTTTTCAATTTTTTATGAAAAAAGTTTGTCGACTATAAATCGTCCGATTCGTGTGCAAATAATTATATAGACTATACATCGTCTATTTTTCATGCAAAAAATTAAATGGACTGGCTATATATACAAAATTTAATGCACTATACATCGTCCATTTTTAAATTTAAAAAAAAAATTAAATTGACTATAATTCGTCCATTTCGTATCTAAAAAATTAAATGGACTATATACGTCGTCTTCTTTTCGTGCAAAGAATTTAATAAACTATACATCATCCATTTTTCGTGCAAAAAAATTTTTTATGAAAAAAATATTATGGACTATACATCGTCTTTTTTTCAATTTTTTATGAAAAAATTTTGTCGACTATAAATCGTCCGATTCGTGTGCAAATAATTATATAGACTATACATCGTCTATTTTTCATGCAAAAAATTAAATGGACTGGCTATATATACAAAATTTAATGGACTATACATCGTCCATTTTTAAATTTAAAAAAAAATTAAATTGACTATAATTCGTCCATTTCGTATCTAAAAAATTAAATGGACTATATACGTCGTCTTCTTTTCGTGCAAAGAATTTAATAAACTATACATCATCCATTTTTCGTGCAAAAAAATTTTTTATGAAAAAAATATTATGGACTATACATCGTCTTTTTTTCAATTTCTTATGAAAAAATTTTGTCGACTATAAATCGTCCGATTCGTGTGCAAATAATTATATAGACTATACATCGTCTATTTTAGATGCAAAAAATTAAATAGACTGACTATATATACAAAATTTAATGGACTATACATCGTCCATTTTTAAATAATAAAAAAAAATTAAATTGACTATAATTCGTCCATTTCGTATCTAAAAAATTAAATGGACTATATACGTCGTCTTCTTTTCGTGCAAAGAATTTAATAAACTATACATCATCCATTTTTCATGCAAAAAATTTTTTTATGAAAAAAATATAATGGACTATACATCGTCTTTTTTTCAATTTTTTATGAAAAAATTTTGTCGACTATAAATCGTCCGATTCGTGTGCAAATAATTATATAGACTATACATCGTCTATTTTTCATGCAAAAAATTAAATGGACTGGCTATATATACAAAATTTAATGGACTATACATCGTCCATTTTTAAATTTAAAAAAAAAATTAAATTGACTATAATTCGTCCATTTCGTATCTAAAAAATTAAATGGACTATATACGTCGTCTTCTTTTCGTGCAAAGAATTTAATAAACTATACATCATCCATTTTTCGTGCAAAAAAATTTTTTATGAAAAAAATATTATGGACTATACATCGTCTTTTTTTCAATTTTTTATGAAAAAATTTTGTCGACTATAAATCGTCCGATTCGTGTGCAAATAATTATATAGACTATACATCGTCTATTTTAGATGCAAAAAATTAAATAGACTGACTATATATACAAAATTTAATGGACTATACATCGTCCATTTTTAAATAAAAAAAAAAAAATTAAATTGACTATAATTCGTCCATTTCGTATCTAAAAAATTAAATGGACTATATACGTCGTCTCCTTTTCGTGCAAAGAATTTAATAAACTATACATCATCCATTTTTCATGCAAAAAATTTTTTTATGAAAAAAATATAATGGACTATACATCGTCTTTTTTTCAATTTTTTATGATAAAATTTTATCGACTATAAATCGTCCGATTCGTGTGCAAATAATTATATAGACTATACATCGTCTATTTTTCATGCAAAAAATTAAATGGACTGGCTATATATACAAAATTTAATGGACTATACATCGTCCATTTTTAAATTTAAAAAAAAAATTAAATTGACTATAATTCGTCCATTTCGTATCTAAAAAATTAAATGGACTATATACGTCGTCTTCTTTTCGTGCAAAGAATTTAATAAACTATACATCATCCATTTTTCGTGCAAAAAAATTTTTTATGAAAAAAATATTATGGACTATATATACATCGTCTTTTTTTCAATTTTTTATGAAAAAATTTTATCGACTATAAATCGTCCGATTCGTGTGCAAATAATTACATAGACTATACATCGTCTATTTTAGATGCAAAAAATTAAATAGACTGACTATATATTCAAAATTTAATGGACTATACATCGTCCATTTTTAAATAAAAAAAAAAAATTAAATTGACTATAATTCGTCCATTTCGTATCTAAAAAATTAAATGGACTATATACGTCGTCTTCTTTTCGTGCAAAGAATTTAATAAACTATACATCATCCATTTTTCGTGCAAAAAAATTTTTTATGAAAAAAATATTATGGACTATACACGTCTTTTTTTCAATTTTTTATGAAAAAATTTTGTCGACTATAAATCGTCCGATTCGTGTGCAAATAATTATATAGACTATACATCGTCTATTTTAGATGCAAAAAATTAAATAGACTGACTATATATACAAAATTTAATGGACTATACATCGTCCATTTTTAAATAATAAAAAAAAATTAAATTGACTATAATTCGTCCATTTCGTATCTAAAAAATTAAATGGACTATATACGTCGTCTTCTTTTCGTGCAAAGAATTTAATAAACTATACATCATCCATTTTTCGTGCAAAAAAATTTTTTATTAAAAAAATATTATGGACTATACATCGTCTTTTTTTCAATTTTTTATGAAAAAATTTTGTCGACTATAAATCGTTCGATTCGTGTGCAAATAATTATATAGACTATACATCGTCTATTTTAGATGCAAAAAATTAAATAGACTGACTATATATACAAAATTTAATGGACTATACATCGTCCATTTTTAAATAATAAAAAAAAATTAAATTTACTATAATTCGTCCATTTCGTATCTAAAAAATTAAATGGACTATATACGTCGTCTTCTTTTCGTGCAAAGAATTTAATAAACTATACATCATCCATTTTTCATGCAAAAAATTTTTTTATGAAAAAAATATAATGGACTATACATCGTCTTTTTTTCAATTTTTTATGAAAAAATTTTGTCGACTATAAATCGTCCGATTCGTGTGCAAATAATTATATAGACTATACATCGTCTATTTTTCATGCAAAAAATTAAATGGACTGGCTATATATACAAAATTTAATGGACTATACATCGTCCATTTTTAAATTTAAAAAAAAAATTAAATTGACTATAATTCGTCCATTTCGTATCTAAAAAATTAAATGGACTATATACGTCGTCTTCTTTTCGTGCAAAGAATTTAATAAACTATACATCATCCATTTTTCGTGCAAAAAAATTTTTTATGAAAAAAATATTATGGACTATACATCGTCTTTTTTTCAATTTTTTATGAAAAAATTTTGTCGACTATAAATCGTCCGATTCGTGTGCAAATAATTATATAGACTATACATCGTCTATTTTAGATGCAAAAAATTAAATAGACTGACTATATATACAAAATTTAATGGACTATACATCGTCCATTTTTAAATGAAAAAAAAAAAAAATTAAATTGACTATAATTCGTCCATTTCGTATCTAAAAAATTAAATGGACTATATACGTCGTCTTCTTTTCGTGCAAAGAATTTAATAAACTATACATCATCCATTTTTCATGCAAAAAATTTTTTTATGAAAAAAATATAATGGACTATACATCGTCTTTTTTTCAATTTTTTATGAAAAAATTTTATCGACTATAAATCGTCCGATTCGTGTGCAAATAATTATATAGACTATACATCGTCTATTTTTCATGCAAAAAATTAAATGGACTGGCTATATATACAAAATTTAATGGACTATACATCGTCCATTTTTAAATAAAAAAAAAAATTAAATTGACTATAATTCGTCCATTTCGTATCTAAAAAATTAAATGGACTATATACGTCGTCTTCTTTTCGTGCAAAGAATTTAATAAACTATACATCATCCATTTTTCGTGCAAAAAAATTTTTTATGAAAAAAATATTATGGACTATACATCGTCTTTTTTTCAATTTTTTATGAAAAAATTTTATCGACTATAAATCGTCCGATTCGTGTGCAAATAATTATATAGACTATACATCGTCTATTTTTCATGCAAAAAATTAAATGGACTGGCTATATATACAAAATTTAATAGACTATACATCGTCCATTTTTAAATTAAAAAAAAATTAAATTGACTATAATTCGTCCATTTCGTATCTAAAAAATTAAATGGACTATATACGTCGTCTTCTTTTCGTGCAAAGAATTTAATAAACTATACATCATCCATTTTTCATGCAAAAAATTTTTTTATGAAAAAAAAAAATATAATGGACTTATACATCGTCTTTTTTTCAATTTTTTATGAAAAAATTTTATCGACTATAAATCGTCCGATTCGTGTGCAAATAATTATATAGACTATACATCGTCTATTTTTCATGCAAAAAATTAAATGGACTGGCTATATATACAAAATTTAATGGACTATACATCGTCCATTTTTAAATTTAAAAAAAAAATTAAATTGACTATAATTCGTCCATTTCGTATCTAAAAAATTAAATGGACTATATACGTCGTCTTCTTTTCGTGCAAAGAATTTAATAAACTATACATCATCCATTTTTCGTACAAAAAAATTTTTTATGAAAAAAATATTATGGACTATACATCGTCTTTTTTTCAATTTTTTATGAAAAAATTTTGTCGACTATAAATCGTCCGATTCGTGTGCAAATAATTATATAGACTATACATCGTCTATTTTAGATGCAAAAAATTAAATAGAATATAATTCGTCTATTTCGTATCTAAAAAATTAAATGGACTATATACGTCGTCTTCTTTTCGTGCAAAGAATTTAATAAACTATACATCATCCATTTTTCATGCAAAAAAATTTTTTATGAAAAAAATATAATGGACTATACATCGTCTTTTTTTCAATTTTTTATGAAAAAATTTTATCGACTATAAATCGTCCGATTCGTGTGCAAATAATTATATAGACTATACATCGTCTATTTCTCATGCAAAAAATTAAATGGACTGGCTATATATACAAAATTTAATGGACTATACATCGTCCATTTTTAAATTAAAAAAAAAAATTAAATTGACTATAATTCGTCCATTTCGTATCTAAAAAATTAAATGGACTATATACGTCGTCTTCTTTTCGTGCAAAGAATTTAATAAACTATACATCATCCATTTTTCATGCAAAAAATTTTTTTATGAAAAAAATATAATGGACTTATACATCGTCTTTTTTTCAATTTTTTATGAAAAAATTTTATCGACTATAAATCGTCCGATTCGTGTGCAAATAATTATATAGACTATACATCGTCTATTTTTCATGCAAAAAATTAAATGGACTGGCTATATATACAAAATTTAATGGACTATACATCGTCCATTTTTAAATTTAAAAAAAAATTAAATTGACTATAATTCGTCCATTTCGTATCTAAAAAATTAAATGGACTATATACGTCGTCTTCTTTTCGTGCAAAGAATTTAATAAACTATACATCATCCATTTTTCGTGCAAAAAAATTTTTTATGAAAAAAATATTATGGACTATATATACATCGTCTTTTTTTCAATTTTTTATGAAAAAATTTTTTCGACTATAAATCGTCCGATTCGTGTGCAAATAATTATATAGACTATACATCGTCTATTTTAGATGCAAAAAATTAAATAGACTGACTATATATACAAAATTTAATGGACTATACATCGTCCATTTTTAAATTAAAAAAAAAATTAAATTGACTATAATTCGTCTATTTCGTATCTAAAAAATTAAATGGACTATATACGTCGTCTTCTTTTCGTGCAAAGAATTTAATAAACTATACATCATCCATTTTTCATGCAAAAAATTTTTTTATGAAAAAAATATAATGGACTATAATCGTCTTTTTTTCAATTTTTTATGAAAAAATTTTATCGACTATAAATCGTCCGATTCGTGTGCAAATAATTATATAGACTATACATCGTCTATTTTTCATGCAAAAAATTAAATGGACTGGCTATATATACAAAATTTAATGGACTATACATCGTCCATTTTTAAATTAAAAAAAAAATTAAATTGACTATAATTCGTCCATTTCGTATCTAAAAAATTAAATGGACTATATACGTCGTCTTCTTTTCGTGCAAAGAATTTAATAAACTATACATCATCCATTTTTCATGCAAAAAATTTTTTTATGAAAAAAATATAATGGACTTATACATCGTCTTTTTTTCAATTTTTTATGAAAAAATTTTATCGACTATAAATCGTCCGATTCGTGTGCAAATAATTATATAGACTATACATCGTCTATTTTTCATGCAAAAAATTAAATGGACTGGCTATATATACAAAATTTAATGGACTATACATCGTCCATTTTTAAATTTAAAAAAAAATTAAATTGACTATAATTCGTCCATTTCGTATCTAAAAAATTAAATGGACTATATACGTCGTCTTCTTTTCGTGCAAAGAATTTAATAAACTATACATCATCCATTTTTCGTGCAAAAAAATTTTTTATGAAAAAAATATTATGGACTATATATACATCGTCTTTTTTTCAATTTTTTATGAAAAAATTTTTTCGACTATAAATCGTCCGATTCGTGTGCAAATAATTATATAGACTATACATCGTCTATTTTAGATGCAAAAAATTAAATAGACTGACTATATATACAAAATTTAATGGACTATACATCGTCCATTTTTAAATAAAAAAAAAAATTAAATTGACTATAATTCGTCCATTTCGTATCTAAAAAATTAAATGGACTATATACGTCGTCTTCTTTTCGTGCAAAGAATTTAATAAACTATACATCATCCATTTTTCATGCAAAAAATTTTTTTATGAAAAAAATATAATGGACTATACATCGTCTTTTTTTCAATTTTTTATGAAAAAATTTTATCGACTATAAATCGTCCGATTCGTGTGCAAATAATTATATAGACTATACATCGTCTATTTTTCATGCAAAAAATTAAATGGACTGGCTATATATACAAAATTTAATGGACTATACATCGTCCATTTTTAAATTAAAAAAAAAATTAAATTGACTATAATTCGTCCATTTCGTATCTAAAAAATTAAATGGACTATATACGTCGTCTTCTTTTCGTGCAAAGAATTTAATAAACTATACATCATCCATTTTTCGTGCAAAAAAATTTTTTATGAAAAAAATATTATGGACTATACATCGTCTTTTTTTCAATTTTTTATGAAAAAATTTTTTCGACTATAAATCGTCCGATTCGTGTGCAAATAATTATATAGACTATACATCGTCTATTTTAGATGCAAAAAATTAAATAGACTGACTATATATACAAAATTTAATGGACTATACATCGTCCATTTTTAAATAAAAAAAAAAATTAAATTGGCTATAATTCGTCCATTTCGTATCTAAAAAATTAAATGGACTATATACGTCGTCTTCTTTTCGTGCAAAGAATTTAATAAACTATACATCATCCATTTTTCGTGCAAAAAAATTTTTTATGAAAAAAATATAATGGACTATACATCGTCTTTTTTTCAATTTTTTATGAAAAAATTTTATCGACTATAAATCGTCCGATTCGTGTGCAAATAATTATATAGACTATACATCGTCTATTTTTCATGCAAAAAATTAAATGGACTGGCTATATATACAAAATTTAATGGACTATACATCGTCCATTTTTAAATTAAAAAAAAATTAAATTGACTATAATTCGTCCATTTCGTATCTAAAAAATTAAATGGACTATATACGTCGTCTTCTTTTCGTGCAAAGAATTTAATAAACTATACATCATCCATTTTTCATGCAAAAAATTTTTTTATGAAAAAAAAATATAATGGACTTATACATCGTCTTTTTTTCAATTTTTTATGAAAAAATTTTATCGACTATAAATCGTCCGATTCGTGTGCAAATAATTATATAGACTATACATCGTCTATTTTTCATGCAAAAAATTAAATGGACTGGCTATATATACAAAATTTAATGGACTATACATCGTCCATTTTTAAATTTAAAAAAAAATTAAATTGACTATAATTCGTCCATTTCGTATCTAAAAAATTAAATGGACTATATACGTCGTCTTCTTTTCGTGCAAAGAATTTAATAAACTATACATCATCCATTTTTCGTGCAAAAAAATTTTTTATGAAAAAAATATTATGGACTATATATACATCGTCTTTTTTCAATTTTTTATGAAAAAATTTTTTCGACTATAAATCGTCCGATTCGTGTGCAAATAATTATATAGACTATACATCGTCTATTTTAGATGCAAAAAATTAAATAGACTGACTATATATACAAAATTTAATGGACTATACATCGTCCATTTTTAAATAAAAAAAAAATTAAATTGACTATAATTCGTCCATTTCGTATCTAAAAAATTAAATGGACTATATACGTCGTCTTCTTTTCGTGCAAAGAATTTAATAAACTATACATCATCCATTTTTCGTGCAAAAAAATTTTTTATGAAAAAAATATTATGGACTATACATCGTCTTTTTTTCAATTTTTTATGAAAAAATTTTGTCGACTATAAATCGTCCGATTCGTGTGCAAATAATTATATAGACTATACATCGTCTATTTTAGATGCAAAAAATTAAATAGACTGACTATATATACAAAATTTAATGGACTATACATCGTCCATTTTTAAATAATAAAAAAAATTAAATTGACTATAATTCGTCCATTTCGTATCTAAAAAATTAAATGGACTATATACGTCGTCTTCTTTTCGTGCAAAGAATTTAATAAACTATACATCATCCATTTTTCATGCAAAAAATTTTTTTATGAAAAAAATATAATGGACTATACATCGTCTTTTTTTCAATTTTTTATGAAAAAATTTTGTCGACTATAAATCGTCCGATTCGTGTGCAAATAATTATATAGACTATACATCGTCTATTTTTCATGCAAAAAATTAAATGGACTGGCTATATATACAAAATTTAATGGACTATACATCGTCCATTTTTAAATTTAAAAAAAAATTAAATTGACTATAATTCGTCCATTTCGTATCTAAAAAATTAAATGGACTATATACGTCGTCTTCTTTTCGTGCAAAGAATTTAATAAACTATACATCATCCATTTTTCGTGCAAAAAAATTTTTTATGAAAAAAATATTATGGACTATACATCGTCTTTTTTTCAATTTTTTATGAAAAAATTTTGTCGACTATAAATCGTCCGATTCGTGTGCAAATAATAATATAGACTATACATCGTCTATTTTAGATGCAAAAAATTAAATAGACTGACCATATATACAAAATTTAATGGACTATACATCGTCCATTTTTAAATAAAAAAAAAATTAAATTGACTATAATTCGTCCATTTCGTATCTAAAAAATTAAATGGACTATATACGTCGTCTTCTTTTCGTGCAAAGAATTTAATAAACTATACATCATCCATTTTTCGTGCAAAAAAATTTTTTATGAAAAAAATATTATGGACTATACATCGTCTTTTTTTCAATTTTTTATGAAAAAATTTTATCGACTATAAATCGTCCGATTCGTGTGCAAATAATTATATAGACTATACATCGTCTATTTTTCATGCAAAAAATTAAATGGACTGGCTATATATACAAAATTTAATGGACTATACATCGTCCATTTTTAAATTAAAAAAAAATTAAATTGACTATAATTCGTCCATTTCGTATCTAAAAAATTAAATGGACTATATACGTCGTCTTCTTTTCGTGCAAAGAATTTAATAAACTATACATCATCCATTTTTCATGCAAAAAATTTTTTTATGAAAAAAATATAATGGACTTATATTATACATCGTCTTTTTTTCAATTTTTTATGAAAAAATTTTATCGACTATAAATCGTCCGATTCGTGTGCAAATAATTATATAGACTATACATCGTCTATTTTAGATGCAAAAAATTAAATGGACTGGCTATATATACAAAATTTAATGGACTATACATCGTCCATTTTTAAATTTAAAAAAAAATTAAATTGACTATAATTCGTCCATTTCGTATCTAAAAAATTAAATGGACTATATACGTCGTCTTCTTTTCGTGCAAAGAATTTAATAAACTATACATCATCCATTTTTCGTGCAAAAAAATTTTTTATGAAAAAAATATTATGGACTATACATCGTCTTTTTTTCAATTTTTTATGAAAAAATTTTGTCGACTATAAATCGTCCGATTCGTGTGCAAATAATTATATAGACTATACATCGTCTATTTTAGATGCAAAAAATTAAATAGACTGACTATATATACAAAATTTAATGGACTATACATCGTCCATTTTTAAATAAAAAAAAAAATTAAATTGACTATAATTCGTCCATTTCGTATCTAAAAAATTAAATGGACTATATACGTCGTCTTCTTTTCGTGCAAAGAATTTAATAAACTATACATCATCCATTTTTCATGCAAAAAATTTTTTTATGAAAAAAATATAATGGACTATACATCGTCTTTTTTTCAATTTTTTATGAAAAAATTTTTTCGACTATAAATCGTCCGATTCGTGTGCAAATAATTATATAGACTATACATCGTCTATTTTTCATGCAAAAAATTAAATGGACTGGCTATATATACAAAATTTAATGGACTATACATCGTCCATTTTTAAATTAAAAAAAAAATTAAATTGACTATAATTCGTCCATTTCGTATCTAAAAAATTAAATGGACTATATACGTCGTCTTCTTTTCGTGCAAAGAATTTAATAAACTATACATCATCCATTTTTCGTGCAAAAAAATTTTTTATGAAAAAAATATTATGGACTATACATCGTCTTTTTTTCAATTTTTTATGAAAAAATTTTTTCGACTATAAATCGTCCGATTCGTGTGCAAATAATTATATAGACTATACATCGTCTATTTTAGATGCAAAAAATTAAATAGACTGACTATATATACAAAATTTAATGGAC
The DNA here is from genome assembly GCA_944452675.1 of Tachina lurida. NCBI lineage: Eukaryota > Metazoa > Arthropoda > Insecta > Diptera > Tachinidae > Tachina > Tachina lurida. The sequence goes on from OX101754.1 coordinate 100,157,154, forward strand.
TATACATCGTCCATTTTTAAATAAAAAAAAAAATTAAATTGGCTATAATTCGTCCATTTCGTATCTAAAAAATTAAATGGACTATATACGTCGTCTTCTTTTCGTGCAAAGAATTTAATAAACTATACATCATCCATTTTTCGTGCAAAAAAATTTTTTATGAAAAAAATATTATGGACTATACATCGTCTTTTTTTCAATTTTTTATGAAAAAATTTTGTCGACTATAAATCGTCCGATTCGTGTGCAAATAATTATATAGACTATACATCGTCTATTTTAGATGCAAAAAATTAAATAGACTGACTATATATACAAAATTTAATGGACTATACATCGTCCATTTTTAAATAAAAAAAAAAAAAATTAAATTGACTATAATTCGTCTATTTCGTATCTAAAAAATTAAATGGACTATATACGTCGTCTTCTTTTCGTGCAAAGAATTTAATAAACTATACATCATCCATTTTTCATGCAAAAAATTTTTTTATGAAAAAAATATAATGGACTATACATCGTCTTTTTTTAATTTTTTATGAAAAAATTTTATCGACTATAAATCGTCCGATTCGTGTGCAAATAATTATATAGACTATACATCGTCTATTTTTCATGCAAAAAATTAAATGGACTGGCTATATATACAAAATTTAATGGACTATACATCGTCCATTTTTAAATTAAAAAAAAATTAAATTGACTATAATTCGTCCATTTCGTATCTAAAAAATTAAATGGACTATATACGTCGTCTTCTTTTCGTGCAAAGAATTTAATAAACTATACATCATCCATTTTTCATGCAAAAAATTTTTTTATGAAAAAAAAAATATAATGGACTTATACATCGTCTTTTTTTCAATTTTTTATGAAAAAATTTTATCGACTATAAATCGTCCGATTCGTGTGCAAATAATTATATAGACTATACATCGTCTATTTTTCATGCAAAAAATTAAATGGACTGGCTATATATACAAAATTTAATGGACTATACATCGTCCATTTTTAAATTTAAAAAAAAATTAAATTGACTATAATTCGTCCATTTCGTATCTAAAAAATTAAATGGACTATATACGTCGTCTTCTTTTCGTGCAAAGAATTTAATAAACTATACATCATCCATTTTTCGTGCAAAAAATTTTTTATGAAAAAAATATTATGGACTATATATACATCGTCTTTTTTCAATTTTTTATGAAAAATTTTTTCGACTATAAATCGTCCGATTCGTGTGCAAATAATTATATAGACTATACATCGTCTATTTTAGATGCAAAAAATTAAATAGACTGACTATATATACAAAATTTAATGGACTATACATCGTCCATTTTTAAATAAAAAAAAAATTAAATTGACTATAATTCGTCCATTTCGTATCTAAAAAATTAAATGGACTATATACGTCGTCTTCTTTTCGTGCAAAGAATTTAATAAACTATACATCATCCATTTTTCGTGCAAAAAAATTTTTTATGAAAAAAATATTATGGACTATACATCGTCTTTTTTTCAATTTTTTATGAAAAAATTTTGTCGACTATAAATCGTCCGATTCGTGTGCAAATAATTATATAGACTATACATCGTCTATTTTAGATGCAAAAAATTAAATAGACTGACTATATATACAAAATTTAATGGACTATACATCGTCCATTTTTAAATAATAAAAAAATTAAATTGACTATAATTCGTCCATTTCGTATCTAAAAAATTAAATGGACTATATACGTCGTCTTCTTTTCGTGCAAAGAATTTAATAAACTATACATCATCCATTTTTCATGCAAAAAATTTTTTTATGAAAAAAATATAATGGACTATACATCGTCTTTTTTTCAATTTTTTATGAAAAAATTTTGTCGACTATAAATCGTCCGATTCGTGTGCAAATAATTATATAGACTATACATCGTCTATTTTTCATGCAAAAAATTAAATGGACTGGCTATATATACAAAATTTAATGGACTATACATCGTCCATTTTTAAATTTAAAAAAAAATTAAATTGACTATAATTCGTCCATTTCGTATCTAAAAAATTAAATGGACTATATACGTCGTCTTCTTTTCGTGCAAAGAATTTAATAAACTATACATCATCCATTTTTCGTGCAAAAAAATTTTTTATGAAAAAAATATTATGGACTATACATCGTCTTTTTTTCAATTTTTTATGAAAAAATTTTGTCGACTATAAATCGTCCGATTCGTGTGCAAATAATAATATAGACTATACATCGTCTATTTTAGATGCAAAAAATTAAATAGACTGACCATATATACAAAATTTAATGGACTATACATCGTCCATTTTTAAATAAAAAAAAAATTAAATTGACTATAATTCGTCCATTTCGTATCTAAAAAATTAAATGGACTATATACGTCGTCTTCTTTTCGTGCAAAGAATTTAATAAACTATACATCATCCATTTTTCATGCAAAAAATTTTTTTATGAAAAAAATATAATGGACTTATATTATACATCGTCTTTTTTTCAATTTTTTATGAAAAAATTTTATCGACTATAAATCGTCCGATTCGTGTGCAAATAATTATATAGACTATACATCGTCTATTTTAGATGCAAAAAATTAAATGGACTGGCTATATATACAAAATTTAATGGACTATACATCGTCCATTTTTAAATTTAAAAAAAAATTAAATTGACTATAATTCGTCCATTTCGTATCTAAAAAATTAAATGGACTATATACGTCGTCTTCTTTTCGTGCAAAGAATTTAATAAACTATACATCATCCATTTTTCGTGCAAAAAAATTTTTTATGAAAAAAATATTATGGACTATACATCGTCTTTTTTTCAATTTTTTATGAAAAAATTTTTTCGACTATAAATCGTCCGATTCGTGTGCAAATAATTAAATAGACTATACATCGTCTATTTTAGATGCAAAAAATTAAATAGACTGACTATATATACAAAATTTAATGGACTATACTTCGTCCATTTTTAAATAAAAAAAAAAATTAAATTGACTATAATTCGTCCATTTCGTATCTAAAAAATTAAATGGACTATATACGTCGTCTTCTTTTCGTGCAAAGAATTTAATAAACTATACATCATCCATTTTTCGTGCAAAAAAATTTTTTATGAAAAAAATATTATGGACTATACATCGTCTTTTTTTCAATTTTTTATGAAAAAATTTTTTCGACTATAAATCGTCCGATTCGTGTGCAAATAATTATATAGACTATACATCGTCTATTTTAGATGCAAAAAATTAAATAGACTGACTATATATACAAAATTTAATGGACTATACATCGTCCATTTTTAAATAAAAAAAAAAATTAAATTGACTATAATTCGTCTATTTCGTATCTAAAAAATTAAATGGACTATATACGTCGTCTTCTTTTCGTGCAAAGAATTTAATAAACTATACATCATCCATTTTTCATGCAAAAAATTTTTTTATGAAAAAAATATAATGGACTATACATCGTCTTTTTTTCAATTTTTTATGAAAAAATTTTATCGACTATAAATCGTCCGATTCGTGTGCAAATAATTATATAGACTATACATCGTCTATTTTTCATGCAAAAAATTAAATGGACTGGCTATATATACAAAATTTAATGGACTATACATCGTCCATTTTTAAATTAAAAAAAAATTAAATTGACTATAATTCGTCCATTTCGTATCTAAAAAATTAAATGGACTATATACGTCGTCTTCTTTTCGTGCAAAGAATTTAATAAACTATACATCATCCATTTTTCATGCAAAAAATTTTTTTTATGAAAAAAAAATATAATGGACTTATACATCGTCTTTTTTTCAATTTTTTATGAAAAAATTTTATCGACTATAAATCGTCCGATTCGTGTGCAAATAATTATATAGACTATACATCGTCTATTTTTCAGGCAAAAAATTAAATGGACTGGCTATATATACAAAATTTAATGGACTATACATCGTCCATTTTTAAATTTAAAAAAAAATTAAATTGACTATAATTCGTCCATTTCGTATCTAAAAAATTAAATGGACTATATACGTCGTCTTCTTTTCGTGCAAAGAATTTAATAAACTATACATCATCCATTTTTCCTGCAAAAAAATTTTTTATGAAAAAAATATTATGGACTATATATACATCGTCTTTTTTTCAATTTTTTATGAAAAAATTTTTTCGACTATAAATCGTCCGATTCGTGTGCAAATAATTATATAGACTATACATCGTCTATTTTAGATGCAAAAAATTAAATAGACTGACTATATATACAAAATTTAATGGACTATACATCGTCCATTTTTAAATAAAAAAAAAAATTAAATTGACTATAATTCGTCCATTTCGTATCTAAAAAATTAAATGGACTATATACGTCGTCTTCTTTTCGTGCAAAGAATTTAATAAACTATTTTAGATGCAAAAAATTAAATAGACTGACTATATATACAAAATTTAATGGACTATACATCGTCCATTTTTAAATAATAAAAAAAATTAAATTGACTATAATTCGTCCATTTCGTATCTAAAAAATTAAATGGACTATATACGTCGTCTTCTTTTCGTGCAAAGAATTTAATAAACTATACATCATCCATTTTTCATGCAAAAAATTTTTTTATGAAAAAAATATAATGGACTATACATCGTCTTTTTTTCAATTTTTTATGAAAAAATTTTGTCGACTATAAATCGTCCGATTCGTGTGCAAATAATTATATAGACTATACATCGTCTATTTTTCATGCAAAAAATTAAATGGACTGGCTATATATACAAAATTTAATGGACTATACATCGTCCATTTTTAAATTTAAAAAAAAATTAAATTGACTATAATTCGTCCATTTCGTATCTAAAAAATTAAATGGACTATATACGTCGTCTTCTTTTCGTGCAAAGAATTTAATAAACTATACATCATCCATTTTTCGTGCAAAAAAATTTTTTATGAAAAAAATATTATGGACTATACATCGTCTTTTTTTCAATTTTTTATGAAAAAATTTTGTCGACTATAAATCGTCCGATTCGTGTGCAAATAATTATATAGACTATACATCGTCTATTTTAGATGCAAAAAATTAAATAGACTGACCATATATACAAAATTTAATGGACTATACATCGTCCATTTTTAAATAAAAAAAAAAAATTAAATTGACTATAATTCGTCCATTTCGTATCTAAAAAATTAAATGGACTATATACGTCGTCTTCTTTTCGTGCAAAGAATTTAATAAACTATACATCATCCATTTTTCGTGCAAAAAAATTTTTTATGAAAAAAATATTATGGACTATACATCGTCTTTTTTTCAATTTTTTATGAAAAAATTTTATCGACTATAAATCGTCCGATTCGTGTGCAAATAATTATATAGACTATACATCGTCTATTTTTCATGCAAAAAATTAAATGGACTGGCTATATATACAAAATTTAATGGACTATACATCGTCCATTTTTAAATTAAAAAAAAATTAAATTGACTATAATTCGTCCATTTCGTATCTAAAAAATTAAATGGACTATATACGTCGTCTTCTTTTCGTGCAAAGAATTTAATAAACTATACATCATCCATTTTTCGTGCAAAAAAATTTTTTATGAAAAAAATATTATGGACTATACATCGTCTTTTTTTCAATTTTTTATGAAAAAATTTTTTCGACTATAAATCGTCCGATTCGTGTGCAAATAATTAAATAGACTATACATCGTCTATTTTAGATGCAAAAAATTAAATAGACTGACTATATATACAAAATTTAATGGACTATACTTCGTCCATTTTTAAATAAAAAAAAAAATTAAATTGACTATAATTCGTCCATTTCGTATCTAAAAAATTAAATGGACTATATACGTCGTCTTCTTTTCGTGCAAAGAATTTAATAAACTATACATCATCCATTTTTCGTGCAAAAAAATTTTTTATGAAAAAAATATTATGGACTATACATCGTCTTTTTTTCAATTTTTTATGAAAAAATTTTGTCGACTATAAATCGTCCGATTCGTGTGCAAATAATTATATAGACTATACATCGTCTATTTTAGATGCAAAAAATTAAATAGACTGACTATATATACAAAATTTAATGGACTATACATCGTCCATTTTTAAATAAAAAAAAAAAATTAAATTGACTATAATTCGTCTATTTCGTATCTAAAAAATTAAATGGACTATATACGTCGTCTTCTTTTCGTGCAAAGAATTTAATAAACTATACATCATCCATTTTTCATGCAAAAAATTTTTTTATGAAAAAAATATAATGGACTATACATCGTCTTTTTTTCAATTTTTTATGAAAAAATTTTATCGACTATAAATCGTCCGATTCGTGTGCAAATAATTATATAGACTATACATCGTCTATTTTTCATGCAAAAAATTAAATGGACTGGCTATATATACAAAATTTAATGGACTATACATCGTCCATTTTTAAATTAAAAAAAAATTAAATTGACTATAATTCGTCCATTTCGTATCTAAAAAATTAAATGGACTATATACGTCGTCTTCTTTTCGTGCAAAGAATTTAATAAACTATACATCATCCATTTTTCATGCAAAAAATTTTTTTATGAAAAAAAAAATATAATGGACTTATACATCGTCTTTTTTTCAATTTTTTATGAAAAAATTTTATCGACTATAAATCGTCCGATTCGTGTGCAAATAATTATATAGACTATACATCGTCTATTTTTCATGCAAAAAATTAAATGGACTGGCTATATATACAAAATTTAATGGACTATACATCGTCCATTTTTAAATTTAAAAAAAAATTAAATTGACTATAATTCGTCCATTTCGTATCTAAAAAATTAAATGGACTATATACGTCGTCTTCTTTTCGTGCAAAGAATTTAATAAACTATACATCATCCATTTTTCGTGCAAAAAAATTTTTTATGAAAAAAATATTATGGACTATATATACATCGTCTTTTTTTCAATTTTTTATGAAAAAATTTTTTCGACTATAAATCGTCCGATTCGTGTGCAAATAATTATATAGACTATACATCGTCTATTTTAGATGCAAAAAATTAAATAGACTGACTATATATACAAAATTTAATGGACTATACATCGTCCATTTTTAAATAAAAAAAAAAATTAAATTGACTATAATTCGTCCATTTCGTATCTAAAAAATTAAATGGACTATATACGTCGTCTTCTTTTCGTGCAAAGAATTTAATAAACTATACATCATCCATTTTTCGTGCAAAAAAATTTTTTATGAAAAAAATATTATGGACTATACATCGTCTTTTTTTCAATTTTTTATGAAAAAATTTTGTCGACTATAAATCGTCCGATTCGTGTGCAAATAATTATATAGACTATACATCGTCTATTTTAGATGCAAAAAATTAAATAGACTGACTATATATACAAAATTTAATGGACTATACATCGTCCATTTTTAAATAATAAAAAAAATTAAATTGACTATAATTCGTCCATTTCGTATCTAAAAAATTAAATGGACTATATACGTCGTCTTCTTTTCGTGCAAAGAATTTAATAAACTATACATCATCCATTTTTCATGCAAAAAATTTTTTTATGAAAAAAATATAATGGACTATACATCGTCTTTTTTTCAATTTTTTATGAAAAAATTTTGTCGACTATAAATCGTCCGATTCGTGTGCAAATAATTATATAGACTATACATCGTCTATTTTTCATGCAAAAAATTAAATGGACTGGCTATATATACAAAATTTAATGGACTATACATCGTCCATTTTTAAATTTAAAAAAAAATTAAATTGACTATAATTCGTCCATTTCGTATCTAAAAAATTAAATGGACTATATACGTCGTCTTCTTTTCGTGCAAAGAATTTAATAAACTATACATCATCCATTTTTCGTGCAAAAAAATTTTTTATGAAAAAAATATTATGGACTATACATCGTCTTTTTTTCAATTTTTTATGAAAAAATTTTGTCGACTATAAATCGTCCGATTCGTGTGCAAATAATTATATAGACTATACATCGTCTATTTTAGATGCAAAAAATTAAATAGACTGACCATATATACAAAATTTAATGGACTATACATCGTCCATTTTTAAATAAAAAAAAAAATTAAATTGACTATAATTCGTCCATTTCGTATCTAAAAAATTAAATGGACTATATACGTCGTCTTCTTTTCGTGCAAAGAATTTAATAAACTATACATCATCCATTTTTCGTGCAAAAAAATTTTTTGTGAAAAAAATATTATGGACTATACATCGTCTTTTTTTCAATTTTTTATGAAAAAATTTTATCGACTATAAATCGTCCGATTCGTGTGCAAATAATTATATAGACTATACATCGTCTATTTTTCATGCAAAAAATTAAATGGACTGGCTATATATACAAAATTTAATGGACTATACATCGTCCATTTTTAAATTAAAAAAAAATTAAATTGACTATAATTCGTCCATTTCGTATCTAAAAAATTAAATGGACTATATACGTCGTCTTCTTTTCGTGCAAAGAATTTAATAAACTATACATCATCCATTTTTCATGCAAAAAATTTTTTTATGAAAAAAATATAATGGACTTATATTATACATCGTCTTTTTTTCAATTTTTTATGAAAAAATTTTATTGACTATAAATCGTCCGATTCGTGTGCAAATAATTATATAGACTATACATCGTCTATTTTAGATGCAAAAAATTAAATGGACTGGCTATATATACAAAATTTAATGGACTATACATCGTCCATTTTTAAATTTAAAAAAAAATTAAATTGACTATAATTCGTCCATTTCGTATCTAAAAAATTAAATGGACTATATACGTCGTCTTCTTTTCGTGCAAGGAATTTAATAAACTATACATCATCCATTTTTCGTGCAAAAAAATTTTTTATGAAAAAAATATTATGGACTATACATCGTCTTTTTTTCAATTTTTTATGAAAAAATTTTTTCGACTATAAATCGTCCGATTCGTGTGCAAATAATTAAATAGACTATACATCGTCTATTTTAGATGCAAAAAATTAAATAGACTGACTATATATACAAAATTTAATGGACTATACTTCGTCCATTTTTAAATAAAAAAAAAAATTAAATTGACTATAATTCGTCCATTTGGTATCTAAAAAATTAAATGGACTATATACGTCGTCTTCTTTTCGTGCAAAGAATTTAATAAACTATACATCATCCATTTTTCATGCAAAAAATTTTTTTATGAAAAAAATATTATGGACTATATATACATCGTCTTTTTTTCAATTTTTTATGAAAAAATTTTATCGACTATAAATCGTCCGATTCGTGTGCAAATAATTACATAGACTATACATCGTCTATTTTAGATGCAAAAAATTAAATAGACTGACTATATATTCAAAATTTAATGGACTATACATCGTCCATTTTTAAATAAAAAAAAAAATTAAATTGACTATAATTCGTCCATTTCGTATCTAAAAAATTAAATGGACTATATACGTCGTCTTCTTTTCGTGCAAAGAATTTAATAAACTATACATCATCCATTTTTCATGCAAAAAATTTTTTTTATGAAAAAAATATAATGGACTATACATCGTCTTTTTTTCAATTTTTTATGAAAAAATTTTGTCGACTATAAATCGTCCGATTCGTGTGCAAATAATTATATAGACTATACATCGTCTATTTTTCATGCAAAAAATTAAATGGACTGGCTATATATACAAAATTTAATGGACTATACATCGTCCATTTTTAAATTTAAAAAAAATTAAATTAACTATAATTCGTCCATTTCGTATCTAAAAAATTAAATGGACTATATACGTCGTCTTCTTTTCGTGCAAAGAATTTAATAAACTATACATCATCCATTTTTCATGCAAAAAATTTTTTTATGAAAAAAATATAATGGACTATACATCGTCTTTTTTTCAATTTTTTATGAAAAAATTTTATCGACTATAAATCGTCCGATTCGTGTGCAAATAATTATATAGACTATACATCGTCTATTTTTCCTGCAAAAAATTAAATGGACTGGCTATATATACAAAATTTAATGGACTATACATCGTCCATTTTTAAATTTAAAAAAAATTAAATTAACTATAATTCGTCCATTTCGTATCTAAAAAATTAAATGGACTATATACGTCGTCTTCTTTTCGTGCAAAGAATTTAATAAACTATACATCATCCATTTTTCGTGCAAAAAAATTTTTTATGAAAAAAATATTATGGACTATACATCGTCTTTTTTTCAATTTTTTATGAAAAAATTTTTTCGACTATAAATCGTCCGATTCGTGTGCAAATAATTATATAGACTATACATCGTCTATTTTAGATGCAAAAAATTAAATAGACTGACTATATATACAAAATTTAATGGACTATACATCGTCCATTTTTAAATAAAAAAAAAAATTAAATTGACTATAATTCGTCCATTTCGTATCTAAAAAATTAAATGGACTATATACGTCGTCTTCTTTTCGTGCAAAGAATTTAATAAACTATACATCATCCATTTTTCGTGCAAAAAAATTTTTTATGAAAAAAATATTATGGACTATAATCGTCTTTTTTTAAATTTTTTATGAAAAAATTTTGTCGACTATAAATCGTCCGATTCGTGTGCAAATAATTATATAGACTATACATCGTCTATTTTAGATGCAAAAAATTAAATAGACTGACTATATATACAAAATTTAATGGACTATACATCGTCCATTTTTAAATAATAAAAAAAAATTAAATTGACTATAATTCGTCCATTTCGTATCTAAAAATTTAAATGGACTATATACGTCGTCTTCTTTTCGTGCAAAGAATTTAATAAACTATACATCATCCATTTTTCATGCAAAAAATTTTTTTTATGAAAAAAATATAATGGACTATACATCGTCTTTTTTTCAATTTTTTATGAAAAAATTTTATCGACTATAAATCGTCCGATTCGTGTGCAAATAATTATATAGACTATACATCGTCTATTTTTCATGCAAAAAATTAAATGGACTGGCTATATATACAAAATTTAATGGACTATACATCGTCCATTTTTAAATTTAAAAAAAAATTAAATTGACTATAATTCGTCCATTTCGTATCTAAAAAATTAAATGGACTATATACGTCGTCTTCTTTTCGTGCAAAGAATTTAATAAACTATACATCATCCATTTTTCGTGCAAAAAAATTTTTTATGAAAAAAATATTATGGACTATACATCGTCTTTTTTTCAATTTTTTATGAAAAAATTTTGTCGACTATAAATCGTCCGATTCGTGTGCAAATAATTATATAGACTATACATCGTCTATTTTAGATGCAAAAAATTAAATAGACTGACTATATATACAAAATTTAATGGACTATACATCGTCCATTTTTAAATAATAAAAAAAAATTAAATTGACTATAATTCGTCCATTTCGTATCTAAAAAATTAAATGGACTATATACGTCGTCTTCTTTTCGTGCAAAGAATTTAATAAACTATACATCATCCATTTTTCATGCAAAAAATTTTTTTATGAAAAAAATATAATGGACTATACATCGTCTTTTTTTCAATTTTTTATGAAAAAATTTTGTCGACTATAAATCGTCCGATTCGTGTGCAAATAATTATATAGACTATACATGGTCTATTTTTCATGCAAAAAATTAAATGGACTGGCTATATATATAAAATTTAATGGACTATACATCGTCCATTTTTAAATTTAAAAAAAATTATATTAACTATAATTCGTCCATTTCGTATCTAAAAAATTAAATGGACTATATACGTCGTCTTCTTTTCGTGCAAAGAATTTAATAAACTATACATCATCCATTTTTCGTGCAAAAAAATTTTTTATGAAAAAAATATTATGGACTATACATCGTCTTTTTTTCAGTTTTTTATGAAAAAATTTTGTCGACTATAAATCGTCCGATTCGTGTGCAAATAATTATATAGACTATACATCGTCTATTTTAGATGCAAAAAATTAAATAGACTGACTATATATACAAAATTTAATGGACTATACATCGTCCATTTTTAAATTTAAAAAAAAAATTAAATTGACTATATATAATTCGTCCATTTCGTATCTAAAAAATTAAATGGACTATATACGTCGTCTTCTTTTCGTGCAAAGAATTTAATAAACTATACATCATCCATTTTTCGTGCAAAAAAATTTTTTATGAAAAAAATATTATACATCGTCTTTTTTTCAGTTTTTTATGAAAAAATTTTGTCGACTATAAATCGTCCGATTCGTGTGCAAATAATTATATAGACTATACATCGTCTATTTTAGATGCAAAAAATTAAATAGACTGACTATATATACAAAATTTAATGGACTATACATCGTCCATTTTTATATAAAAAAAAAAAATTAAATTGACTATAATTCGTCCATTTCGTATCTAAAAAATTAAATGGACTATATACGGCGTCTTCTTTTCGTGCAAAGAATTTAATAAACTATACATCATCCATTTTTCGTGCAAAAAAATTTTTTATGAAAAAAATATTATGGACTATACATCGTCTTTTTTTAAATTTTTTATGAAAAAATTTTGTCGACTATAAATCGTCCGATTCGTGTGCAAATAATTATATAGACTATACATCGTCTATTTTAGATGCAAAAAATTAAATAGACTGACTATATATACAAAATTTAATGGACTATACATCGTCCATTTTTAAATTTAAAAAAAAATTAAATTGACTATAATTCGTCCATTTCGTATCTAAAAAATTAAATGGACTATATACGTCGTCTTCTTTTCGTGCAAAGAATTTAATAAACTATACATCATCCATTTTTCGTGCAAAAAATTTTTTTATGAAAAAAATATTATGGACTATACATCGTCTTTTTTTCAATTTTTTATGAAAAAATTTTGTCGACTATAAATCGTCCGATTCGTGTGCAAATAATTATATAGACTATACATCGTCTATTTTAGATGTAAAAAATTAAATAGACTGACTATATATACAAAATTTAATGGACTATACATCGTCCATTTTTAAATAATAAAAAAAAATTAAATTGACTATAATTCGTCCATTTCGTATCTAAAAAATTAAATGGACTATATACGTCGTCTTCTTTTCGTGCAAAGAATTTAATAAACTATACATCATCCATTTTTCATGCAAAAAATTTGTTTATGAAAAAAATATAATGGACTATACATCGTCTTTTTTTCAATTTTTTATGAAAAAATTTTGTCGACTATAAATCGTCCGATTCGTGTGCAAATAATTATATAGACTATACATCGTCTATTTTTCATGCAAAAAATTAAATGGACTGGCTATATATATAAAATTTAATGGACTATACATCGTCCATTTTTAAATTTAAAAAAAAAAATTAAATTGACTATAATTCGTCCATTTCGTATCTAAAAAATTAAATGGACTATATACGTCGTCTTCTTTTCGTGCAAAGAATTTAATAAACTATACATCATCCATTTTTCATGCAAAAAATTTGTTTATGAAAAAAATATAATGGACTATACATCGTCTTTTTTTCAATTTTTTATGAAAAAATTTTATCGACTATAAATCGTCCGATTCGTGTGCAAATAATTATATAGACTATACATCGTCTATTTTTCATGCAAAAAATTAAATGGACTGGCTATATATACAAAATTTAATGGACTATACATCGTCCATTTTTAAATTTAAAAAAAATTAAATTAACTATAATTCGTCCATTTCGTATCTAAAAAATTAAATGGACTATATACGTCGTCTTCTTTTCGTGCAAAGAATTTAATAAACTATACATCATCCATTTTTCGTGCAAAAAAATTTTTTATGAAAAAAATATTATGGACTATACATCGTCTTTTTTTCAATTTTTTATGAAAAAATTTTTTCGACTATAAATCGTCCGATTCGTGTGCAAATAATTATATAGACTATACATCGTCTATTTTTCATGCAAAAAATTAAATGGACTGGCTATATATATAAAATTTAATGGACTATACATCGTCCATTTTTAAATTTAAAAAAAAAAATTAAATTGACTATAATTCGTCCATTTCGTATCTAAAAAATTAAATGGACTATATACGTCGTCTTCTTTTCGTGCAAAGAATTTAATAAACTATACATCATCCATTTTTCATGCAAAAAATTTTTTTATGAAAAAAATATAATGGACTATACATCGTCTTTTTTTCAATTTTTTATGAAAAAATTTTATCGACTATAAATCGTCCGATTCGTGTGCAAATAATTATATAGACTATACATCGTCTATTTTTCATGCAAAAAATTAAATGGACTGGCTATATATACAAAATTTAATGGACTATACATCGTCCATTTTTAAATTTAAAAAAAATTAAATTAACTATAATTCGTCCATTTCGTATCTAAAAAATTAAATGGACTATATACGTCGTCTTCTTTTCGTTGCAAAGAATTTAATAAACTATACATCATCCATTTTTCGTGCAAAAAAATTTTTTATGAAAAAAATATTATGGACTATACATCGTCTTTTTTTCAATTTTTTATGAAAAATTTTTTCGACTATAAATCGTCCGATTCGTGTGCAAATAATTATATAGACTATACATCGTCTATTTTAGATGCAAAAAATTAAATAGACTGACTATATATACAAAATTTAATGGACTATACATCGTCCATTTTTAAATAAAAAAAAAAAATTAAATTGACTATAATTCGTCCATTTCGTATCTAAAAAATTAAATGGACTATATACGTCGTCTTCTTTTCGTGCAAAGAATTTAATAAACTATACATCATCCATTTTTCGTGCAAAAAAATTTTTTATGAAAAAAATATTATGGACTATACATCGTCTTTTTTTAAATTTTTTATGAAAAAATTTTGTCGACTATAAATCGTCCGATTCGTGTGCAAATAATTATATAGACTATACATCGTCTATTTTAGATGCAAAAAATTAAATAGACTGGCTATATATACAAAATTTAATAGACTATACATCGTCGATTTTTAAATTAAAAAAAAAATTAAATTGACTATAATTCGTCCATTTCGTATCTAAAAAATTAAATGGACTATATACGTCGTATTCTTTTGGTGCAAAGAATTTAATTAACTATACATCATCCATTTTTCATGCAAACATTTTTTTTATGAAAAAAATATAATGGACTATACATCGTCTTTTTTTCAATTTTTTATGAAAAAATTTTATCGACTATAAATCGTCCGATTCATGTGCAAATAATTAAATAGACTATATATCGTCTATTTTATATGCAAACAATTAAATGGACTGACTATTTATACAAAATTTAATGGACTATACATTGTCCACTTTTAAATTAAAAAAAAAAATTAAATTGACTATAATTCGTCCATTTCGTATCTAAAAAATTAAATGGACTATATACGTCATCTTCTTTTCGTGCAAAGATTTTAATAAGCTATACATCATTCATTTTTCATACAAAAAATTTTTTTATGAAAAAAATATAATGGACTATACATCGTCTTTTTCAATTTTTTATGAAAAAATTTTATCGACTATAAATCGTCCGATTCATGTGCAAATAATTATATAGACTATATATCGTCTATTTTATATGCAAACAATTAAATGGACTGACTATATATACAAAATTTAATGGACTATACATCGTCCATTTTTAAATTAAAAAAAAAATTAAATTGACTATAATTCGTCCATTTCGTATCTAAAAAATTAAATGGACTATATACGTCGTCTTCTTTTCGTGCAAAGAATTTAATAAACTATACATCATCCATTTTTCATGCAAAAAATTTTTTTTATGAAATATATATAATGGACTATCGTCTTTTTTTCAATTTTTTATGAAAAAATGTTATCGACTATAAATCGTCCGATTCATGTACAAATAATTAAATAGACTAAACATCGTCTATTTCAGATGCACAAAATTAAATGGACTGACTATATATACAAAATTTAATAGACTATACATCGTCCATTTTTAAATAAAAAAAATTAAATTGACTATAATTCGTCCATTTCGTATCTAAAAAATTAAATGGACTATATACGTCGTCTTCTTTTCGTGCAAAGAATTTAATAAACTATACATCATCCATTTTTCATGCAAAAAATTTTTTTATGAAAAAAATATAACGGACTATACATCGTCTTTTTTTCAATTTTTTATGAAAAAATTTTTATCGACTATAAATCGTCGATTCATGTGCAAATAATTAAATAGACTATACATCGTCTATTTCAGATGCACAAAATTAAATGGACTTACTATATATACAAAATTTAATAGACTATACATCGTCGATTTTTAAATTAAAAAAAAAATTAAATTGACTATAATTCGTCCATTTCGTATCTAAAAAATTAAATGGACTATATACGTCGTATTCTTTTCGTGCAAAGAATTTAATTAACTATACATCATCCATTTTTCATGCAAAAATTTTTTTTATGAAAAAAATATAATGGACTATACATCGTCTTTTTTTCAATTTTTTATGAAAAAATTTTATCGACTATAAATCGTCCGATTCATGTGCAAATAATTATATAGACTATATATCGTCTATTTTATATGCAAACAATTAAATGGACTGACTATATATACAAAATTTAATGGACTATACATCGTCCATTTTTAAATAAAAAAAAATTAAATTGACTATAATTCGTCCATTTCGTATCTAAAAAATTAAATGGACTATATACGTCGTCTTCTTTTCGTGCAAAGAATTTAATAAACTATACATCATCCATTTTTCATGCAAAAAATTTTTTTATGAAAAATATATAATGGACTATCGTCTTTTTTTCAATTTTTTATGAAAAAATGTTATCGACTATAAATCGTCCGATTCATGTACAAATAATTAAATAGACTAAACATCGTCTATTTCAGATGCACAAAATTAAATGGACTGACTATATATACAAAATTTAATAGACTATACATCGTCCATTTTTAAATAAAAAAAAATTAAATTGACTATAATTCGTCCATTTCGTATCTAAAAAATTAAATGGACTATATACGTCGTCTTCTTTTCGTGCAAAGAATTTAATAAACTATACATCATCCATTTTTAATGCAAAAAATTTTTTTATAAAAAAAATATAATGGACTATACATCGTCTTTTTTCAATTTTTTATGAAAAAATTTTATCGACTATAAATCGTCCGATTCATGTACAAATAATTAAATAGACTATACATCGTCTATTTCAGATGCACAAAATTAAATGGACTTACTATATATACAAAATTTAATAGACTATACATCGTCCATTTTTAAATAAAAAAAAATTAAATTGACTATAATTCGTCCATTTCGTATCTAAAAAATTAAATGGACTATATACGTCGTCTTCTTTTCGTGCAAAGAATTTAGTAAACTATACATCATCCATTTTTCATGCAAAAAATTTTTTTATAAAAAAATTTTATCGACTATAAATCGTCCGATTCATGTGCAAATAATTATATAGACTATATATCGTCTATTTTATATGCAAACAATTAAATGGACTGACTATATATACAAAATTTAATGGACTATACATCGTCCATTTTTAAATTAAAAAAAAAATTAAATTGACTATAATTCGTCCATTTCGTATCTAAAAAATTAAATGGACTATATACGTCATCTTCTTTTCGTGCAAAGATTTTAATAAACTATACATCATTAATTTTTCATACAAAAAATTTTTTTATGAAAAAATTTTATCGACTATAAATCGTCCGATTCATGTGCAAATAATTATATAGACTATATATCGTCTATTTTATATGCAAACAATTAAATGGACTGACTATATATAAAAAATTTAATGGACTATACATCGTCCATTTTTAAATAAAAAAAAAAATTAAATTGACTATAATTCGTCCATTTCGTATCTAAAAAATTAAATGGACTATATACGTCGTCTTCTTTTCGTGCAAAGAATTTAATAAACTATACATCATCCATTTTTCATGCAAAAAATTTTTTTATGAAAAATATATAATGGACTATCGTCTTTTTTTCAATTTTTTATGAAAAAATTTTATCGACTATAAATCGTCCGATTCATGTACAAATAATTAAATAGACTATACATCGTCTATTTCAGATACACAAAATTAAATGGACTGACTATATATACAAAATTTAATAGACTATACATCGTCCATTTTTAAATAAAAAAAAAAATTAAATTGACTATAATTCGTCCATTTCGTATCTAAAAAATTAAATGGACTATATACGTCGTCTTCTTTTCGTGCAAAGAATTTAATAAACTATACATCATCCATTTTTCATGCAAAAAATTTTTTTATAAAAAAAATATAATGGACTATACATCGTCTTTTTTTCAATTTTTTATGAAAAAATTTTATCGACTATAAATCGTCCGATTCATGTGCAAATAATTAAATAGACTATACATCGTCTATTTCAGATGCACAAAATTAAATGGACTTACTATATATACAAAATTTAATAGACTATACATCGTCGATTTTGAAATTTAAAAAAAAAATTAAATTGACTATAATTCGTCCATTTCGTATCTAAAAAATTAAATGGACTATATACGTCGTATTCTTTTCGTGCAAAGAATTTAATAAACTATACATCATCCATTTTTCATGCAAAAAATTTTTTTATGAAAAAAATATAATCGTCTTTTTTTCAATTTTTTATGAAAAAATTTTATCGACTATAAATCGTCCGATTCATGTAAAAATAATTAAATAGACTATACATCGTCTATTTCAGATGCACAAAATTAAATGGACTGACTATATATACAAAATTTAATAGACTATACATCGTCCATTTTTAAATAAAAAAAAAAATTAAATTGACTATAATTCGTCCATTTCGTATCTAAAAAATTAAATGGACTATATACGTCGTCTTCTTTTCGTGCAAAGAATTTAATAAACTATACATCATCCATTTTTCATGCAAAAAATTTTTTTATGAAAAAAGTATAATGGACTATATATACATCGTCTTTTTTTAAATTTTTTATGAAAAAATTTTATCGACTATAAATCGTCCGATTCATGTGCAAATAATTATATAGACTATATATCGTCTATTTTATATGCAAACAATTAAATGGACTGACTATATATACAAAATTTAATGGACTATACATTGTCCACTTTTAAATTAAAAAAAAAAATTAAATTGACTATAATTCGTCCATTTCGTATCTAAAAAATTAAATGGACTATATACGTCATCTTCTTTTCGTGCAAAGATTTTAATAAACTATACATCATTCATTTTTCATACAAAAAATTTTTTTATGAAAAAATTTTATCGACTATAAATCGTCCGATTCATGTGCAAATAATTAAATAGACTATACATCGTCAATTTCAGATGCACAAAATTAAATGGACTTACTATATATACAAAATTTAATAGACTATACATCGTCGATTTTTAAATTAAAAAAAAAAATTAAATTGACTATAATTCGTCCATTTCGTATCTAAAAAATTAAATGGACTATATACGTCGTATTCTTTTCGTGCAAAGAATTTAATAAACTATACATCATCCATTTTTCATGCAAAAATTTTTTTTATGAAAAAAATATAATGGACTAAACATCGTCTTTTTTTCAATTTTTTATGAAAAAATTTTATCGACTATAAATCGTCCGATTCATGTACAAATAATTAAATAGACTATACATCGTCTATTTCAGATGCACAAAATTAAATGGACTGACTATATATACAAAATTTAATAGACTATACATCATCCATTTTTAAATAATAAAAAAATTAAATTGACTATAATTCGTCCATTTCGTATCTAAAAAATTAAATGGACTATATACGTTGTCTTCTTTTCGTGCAAAGAATTTAATAAACTATACATCATCCATTTTTCATGGAAAAAATTTTTTTATGAAAAAAGTATAATGGACTATACATCGTCTTTTTTTCAATTTTTTATGAAAAAATTTTATCGACTATAAATCGTCCGATTCATGTGCAAATAATTATATAGACTATATATCGTCTATTTTATATGCAAACAATTAAATGGACTGACTATATATACAAAATTTAATGGACTATACATTGTCCACTTTTAAATTAAAAAAAAAAATTAAATTGACTATAATTCGTCCATTTCGTATCTAAAAAATTAAATGGACTATATACGTCATCTTCTTTTCGTGCAAAGATTTTAATAAGCTATACATCATTCATTTTTCATACAAAAAATTTTTTTATGATATACATCATCCATTTTTCATGCAAAAATTTTTTTTATGAAAAAAAAAATAATGGACTATACATCGTCTTTTTTCAATTTTTTATGAAAAAATTTTATCTACTATAAATCGTCCGATTCATGTACAAATAATTAAATAGACTATACATCGTCTATTTCAGATGCACAAAATTAAATGGACTGACTATATATACAAAATTTAATAGACTATACATCGTCCATTTTTAAATAAAAAAAAATTAAATTGACTATAATTCGTCCATTTCGTATCTAAAAAATTAAATGGACTATATACGTCATCTTCTTTTTGTGCAAAGAATTAAATAAACTATACATCATCCATTTTTCATGGAAAAAATTTTTTTATGAAAAAAATATAATGGACTATACATCGTCTTTTTTTCAATTTTTTATGAAAAAATTTTATCGACTATAAATCGTCCGATTCATGTGCAAATAATTATATAGACTATATATCGTCTATTTTATATGCAAACAATTAAATGGACTGACTATATATACAAAATTTAATGGACTATACATTGTCCACTTTTAAATTAAAAAAAAAAATTAAATTGACTATAATTCGTCCATTTCGTATCTAAAAAATTAAATGGACTATATACGTCGTCTTCTTTTCGTGCAAAGAATATAATAAACTATACATCATACATTTTTCATGCAAAAAATTTTTTTATAAAAAAAATATAATGGACTATATATACATCGTCTTTTTTTCAATTTTTTATGAAAAAATTTTATCGACTATAAATCGTCCGATTCATGTGCAAATAATTAAATAGACTATACATCGTCTATTTCAGATGCACAAAATTAAATGGACTTACTATATATACAAAATTTAATAGACTATACATCGTCGATTTTTAAATTTAAAAAAAAAAATTAAATTGACTATAATTCGTCCATTTCGTATCTAAAAAATTAAATGGACTATATACGTCGTATTCTTTTCGTGCAAAGAATTTAATAAACTATACATCATCCATTTTTCATGCAAAAAATTTTTTTATGAAAAAAATATAATGGACTATACATCGTCTTTTTTCAATTTTTTATGAAAAAATTTTATCGACTATAAATCGTCCGATTCATGTGCAAATAATTATATAGACTATATATCGTCTATTTTATATGCAAACAATTAAATGGACTGACTATATATACAAAATTTAATGGACTATACATTGTCCACTTTTAAATAAAAAAAAAATTTAATTGACTATAATTCGTCCATTTCGTATCTAAAAAATTAAATGGACTATATACGTCATCTTCTTTTCGTGCAAAGATTTTAATAAACTATACATCATCCATTTTTCATGCAAAAAATTTTTTTATGAAAAAAATATAATGGACTACTTATATATCGTCTTTTTTTCAATTTTTTATGAAAAAATTTTATCGACTATAAATCGTCCGATTCATGTGCAAATAATTATATAGACTATATATCGTCTATTTTATATGCAAACAATTAAATGGACTGCCTCTTTTTTTCAATTTTTTATGAAAAAATTTTATCGACTATAAATCGTCCGATTCATGTGCAAATAATTAAATAGACTATACATCGTCTATTTCAGATGCACAAAATTAAATGGACTTACTATATATACAAAATTTAATAGACTATACATCGTCGATTTTTAAATTTAAAAAAAAAAATTAAATTGACTATAATTCGTCCATTTCGTATCTAAAAAATTAAATGGACTATATACGTCGTATTCTTTTCGTGCAAGGAATTTAATAAACTATACATCATCCATTTTTTATGCAAAAATTTTTTTTATGAAAAAAATATAATGGACTATACATCGTCTTTTTTTCAATTTTTTATGAAAAAATTTTATCGACTATAAATCGTCCGATTCATGTACAAATAATTAAATAGACTATACATCGTCTATTTCAGATGCACAAAATTAAATGGACTGACTATATATACAAAATTTAATAGACTATACATCGTCCATTTTTAAATAAAAAAAAAATTAAATTGAATATAATTCGTCCATTTCGTATCTAAAAAATTAAATGGACTATATACGTCGTCTTCTTTTCGTGCAAAGAATTTAATAAACTATACATCATCCATTTTTCATGCAAAAAATTTTTTTATGAAAAAAGTATAATGGACTATACATCGTCTTTTTTTCAATTTTTTATGAAAAAATTTTATCGACTATAAATCGTCCGATTCATGTGCAAATAATTATATAGACTATATATCGTCTATTTTATATGCAAACAAATAAATGGACTGACTATATATACAAAATTTAATGGACTATACATCGTCCATTTTTAAATAAAAAAAAAATTAAATTGACTATAATTCGTCCATTTCGTATCTAAAAAATTAAATGGACTATATACGTCGTCTTCTTTTCGTGCAAAGAATTTAATAAACTATACATCATCCATTTTTATGCAAAAAAAATTTTTATAAAAAAAATATAATGGACTATACATCGTGTTTTTTTCAATTTTTTATGAAAAAATTTTATCGACTATAAATCGTCCGATTCATGTGCAAATAATTAAATAGACTATATATCGTCTATTTCAGATGCACAAAATTAAATGGACTTACTATATATACAAAATTTAATAGACTATACATCGTCGATTTTTAAATTTAAAAAAAAAATTAAATTGACTATAGTTCGTCCATTTCGTATCTAAAAAATTAAATGGACTATATACGTCGTCTTCTTTTCGTGCAAAGAGTTTAATAAACTATACATCATCCATTTTTCATGCAAAATTTTTTTTTATGAAAAAAATATAATGGACTATACATCGTCTTTTTTTCAATTTTTTATGAAAAAATTTTATCGACTATAAATCGTCCGATTCATGTACAAATAATTAAATAGACTATACATCGTCTATTTCAGATGCACAAAATTAAATGGACTGACTATATATACAAAATTTAATGGACTATACATTGTCCACTTTTAAATTAAAAAAAAAAATTAAATTGACTATAATTCGTCCATTTCGTATCTAAAAAATTAAATGGACTATATACGTCATCTTCTTTTCGTGCAAAGATTTTAATAAACTATACATCATCCATTTTTCAAGCAAAAATTTTTTTTATGAAAAAAATATAATGGACTATACATCGTCTTTTTTCAATTTTTTATGAAAAAATTGTATCCACTATAAATCGTCCGATTCATGTACAAATAATTAAATAGACTATACATCGTCTATTCCAGATGCACAAAATTAAATGGACTGACTATATATACAAAATTTAATAGACTATACATCGTCCATTTTTAAATAAAAAAAAAATTAAATTGACTATAATTCGTCCATTTCGTATCTAAAAAATTAAATGGACTATATACGTCGTCTTCTTTTCGTGCAAAGAATTTAATAAACTATACATCATCCATTTTTCATGCAAAAAATTTTTTTATAAAAAAAATATAATGGTCTATACATCGTCTTTTTTTCAATTTTTTATGAAAAAATTTTATCGACTATAAATCGTCCGATTCATGTGCAAATAATTAAATAGACTATACATCGTCTATTTCAGATGCACAAAATTAAATGGACTTACTATATATACAAAATTTAATAGACTATACATCGTCGATTTTTAAATTTAAAAAAAAAATTAAATTGACTATAGTTCGTCCATTTCGTATCTAAAAAATTAAATGGACTATTTACGTCGTATTCTTTTCGTGCAAAGAATTTAATAAACTATACATCATCCATTTTTCATGCAAAAATTTTTTTTATGAAAAAAATATAATGGACTATACATCGTCTTTTTTTCAATTTTTTATGAAAAAATTTTATCGACTATAAATCGTCCGATTCATGTACAAATAATTAAATAGACTATACATCGTCTATTTCAGATGCACAAAATTAAATGGACTGACTATATATACAAAATTTAATAGACTATACATCGTCCATTTTTAAATAAAAAAAAAAAAATTAAATTGACTATAATTCGTCCATTTCGTATCTAAAAAATTAAATGGACTATATACGTCGTCTTCTTTTCGTGCAAAGAATTTAATAAACTATACATCATCCATTTTTCATGCAAAAAAATTTTTTATGAAAAAAATATAATGGACTATATATACATCGTCTTTTTTCAATTTTTTATGAAAAAATTTTATCGACTATAAATCGTCCGATTCATGTGCAAATAATTATATAGACTATATATCGTCTATTTTATATGCAAACAATTAAATGGACTGACTATATATACAAAATTTAATAGACTATACATCGTCCATTTTTAAATAAAAAAAAAATTAAATTGACTATAATTCGTCCATTTTGTATCTAAATAATTAAATAAAACAAAATATGTTATAGATGAATTTTCCAGCTATTTTGGGGTACCCGTACGTATAATTACTAATAGAGGAACATTGTTCACCTCAAAAGATTTTGAAAAATATTGTTCAGATTGTTTATTTTAATTATTTATTTATTATTTGAAATATGAAAAGTTTTGAAGTTTAAATCAGAAAATAGTCTTTGCTGTTCAAAGTTTTAAAAAGGAATGAAAACATGGAAAATAATTTAATATATAATGACTGATAATTCGAAGCTAGAATAATCTAGTAACATACACGTTGTATATGGTTGCCATCTACTTTCAACACGCCCCTTCAACGTGGATGTAACTTTACAATTTAAAAATATTAATTTATTTTCATTAAAGATACACAATTGTTATGTTTTATCTTCGATAAAGTCTTAGTTAAGATATCCGCCACCATATCATTCGTTGGACAATACTTCAGAGTAATTTCATTGCCCCGGATGACCTCCCTTATATGATGGTACTTTATATCGATATGCTTGCTTCTCTTATGGTAGACTGGATTTTTTGCTAACTTGTGCGCCCCTTGGTTGTCAATGTGTAGAATTACTGGTTCGCCTTTAGAATAACCCAACTCCATTAAAAGTTTCCGCAAGTATACTGCTTCTTTTGCGGCGTCAGAAGCGGTCATATATTCCGCCTCAGTACTACTGAGCGCAACAGAGTTTTGTTTTCTGGATTCCCACGATACTAAGCATTTACCCACAAAGAATGTAAATCCTGTGTACGATTTACGATTAGAAGCATCGCCTCCCCAGTCTGCATCTACGTAGCCTGTTACAGATGCATCTTTTGTTGGTATATATTCAAACTTATATTTAGTTTTACCTGCTAATAACGTAACACGTGCTTTACCGCTTGTAAATATTCCTGATGAGGATCTAAATTACGTTGATCCAATTTTGAAACTGCCATCACCAAACCAGTCTATGGAGACTTCTAGTCGTCGTTCCCACCACAAAGTCCTCTATAGGAAGTATATGAAGAATGACGTCCAAGGCAGCCTGAGGTGTGCTCTTCTGAGCACCTGTGATGCCCATCGATGCACATCTCTGAACCTTAGCTGGTAGTCTCCTGTGACTTTCCTTCCTCAATGCCTCTCACCATACCACACAGCCATAGGAAATAACCGGCCTGACAACAGATGTGTAAATCCAGTTTACTACCTTCGGTTGCAGACCCCAGTTCCTTCCAATGGAGTTCCTGCATGCGTAGTAGGCATTGAGCCCTTTCTTTAGCCTTTCCTATGTTTTCCTTAATAGCAAGAAAGCTTGCTATTAAGGAAAATACCTAGTAGTACAAAGCTTTTTACTTTGTATCTCTTGCTAAAGAGGACTAGCTCGGTTTTCTGTGGGTTGACACCCAGTCCTTTACTACATGACTTCACTGATAGTCGGAAGAAACTTTCCCGTTACCAGTAAAACCACGTCATCCGCATATGCAACTATCTTTCGTTCGCTCCTGTCAAAACGCCTAAGAATTGCATTCATTGCCAACAACCACAATAGAGGTGACAAATCTCCTCCCTGTGGTGTACCTCTTATCACTAATCTCCTCAGGCTTTCCCTTCCCATACTCGAGTTGATGATTCTGCTATTAAGCATGATGACTATCCACTCCACTAGAAAGTTGTGAACCCTAAGAGTTTGCAGCGACTCCTTAATAGCCTCTATACTTATGTTGTTAAGGGCTCAATCTCTGCAGCCTGCGTTTAATCCTTGTGCTGCAGTCCCCTCTCTATAACACTAACCAAGTCATGAACCGCACTCTCAACAGACCTGCCCTTACGATAGACAAGTGCCACTAATGACCCGGGTATCAATCGTGTTCCTTAGATGCAGACCAATCAGTCGTTCTAATGTTTTCAAAAGAAACGATGAAATACTGATTTGAGTGGCTTGCCTTACCCGCTTTGGGTATGAAGATGACCCTAACCTCTCTGCAGCCTTTCGGTATAAACGTCTTGCTTAAGCATATCTTAAAGATATCCACCAAAGACAGTAGTACGTGCCCTCTCATATTCTGCAACATGGTCGGAAAAATACCATCTGGGCCCGGTGATTTATACGGTTCAAATGTATTTATTGCCCATGTCGCTTTTTCCAACGTCACTATGTCGTCTACTGCTCCCTCTAATTCCGGTTCAGACAAGAATTAAAAATTAACCTCCGTCATTGCTTCCTCCCCTACTTCCCTACAGCCAGGAAAATGAGTGTCCATCAGAACAGAAAGTGGCTCAGAGCTGGATTCCGTCCATGAGCCATCCAGTCTTTTAATATTCCCAGGAGCCCTAGGGTCTTTTGACAATGCTCGCCGAAACCTCGATAGCTTATTTACGGAATCAATCTCCGCACAGTATTTCCTCCATAAGGCTCTTTTCGGCCTTTTGAGATCACCCTTGTACTTATTATACAATACTTTATGATTGTTCCAGTCTTCAATCCTTCCTGTGAGTTTCACCCTATTGAACAATCTTCTAACTGAGGACCTCAGATCTTTTAGATTTTAGGATTAAAGATAA
The DNA here is from genome assembly GCA_944452675.1 of Tachina lurida. Classification (NCBI taxonomy): domain Eukaryota; kingdom Metazoa; phylum Arthropoda; class Insecta; order Diptera; family Tachinidae; genus Tachina; species Tachina lurida. The sequence goes on from OX101754.1 coordinate 100,184,422, forward strand.
TGTAAACAAATTCCAAAAGTATATTTATTATTTTTTTGCCACGCCTGCAAATACCGCTCTTTTAGTATTTGGTTCACTGTGTCGCCATTTTTATTCCGATGATAACATTTTGTATACCGGTAAAGGATACATTTAAGTCTTTTAATAGTTTTTTTACTACCACTTCATATTCTAGCAATTACTGTCGTTCAAAAATATTTAGCTTTGGGGTGAGTACGAACCGAGTTTTAAAAGTTATGACTGGAATATGACGTGGTAGTAAAAAATTATTAAAAACAGAAATGTAACCCCTACACACAGTGAACAAAATACTAAAAGTGCGGTATTTGTAGGCGTGCCAAAAAAATTTAAAAAAATTTTTTGGAATTGTTTTTACATTTTCTTTAATCGTGGGGTGACTGGTACAACTTTTTTTCGAACCATTCTAGTGTATGCATATGTATGTATGTAGTATGTGTAAAAAATACGCGGAGTGTCGATATGTACCTTTTTAGTGTTGCCAGGTAATTCCAGTTTTGGATTATTATAATTTCTAATGTATTGATGTTGAAATCTTTGGGTTTTGAGAAAATAAAATTTATAATTTTGGAGTTAAAAAACTTTAGTACTAAATAAGGGATAGTTAAGGACAATTTAATTAAGAAAAAGACACTTTTTGAAAAAAAATCAAGAAGGACATCGTGTAAAAAAAAGTACTGTCGTCTTAAAAACGTACTAATGGTGACCGGACGTATAGAGAAAAATAGCACAATTTAGTTCGGTTTTGAAAGATACATATATATTCTATATCTATAGCAAAATGTATCTCAACAACGAGACGAGATAGCCGAAAACGGATTGCAGATTTTAAAAAAATTTTTTATTTATACTTACCAATTTTACAGTTTTCCAAATATAAAAATCTTTACTCTTTTTATGATTTTATTTATTTATTGTTTTTTTTCTGCTGTGTTGATAAATTTTTATTTATTTATTTTGTGTTGCTTGTTTGCAATGTTTTCTTGTAATTTTTCACAGTTCACAACCTTACAAATGGAAAGAACAAAAAGAAAGAAAATTAAAAACATTTTTTCTTTATTATTGTTGGCATTTTAACCAGTATTGCATGTATAAATTATTTTTCTACATTTTTCTTGTCTGGTTTTTAAATTTTTGGGCAAAAATTGTTTTTTTTACATAGAATGGAGTTAATACTTTATTTTTGAAATAAAAATTATCATCTTTTTGAATATATTCAAACAGGGCTGTGATTGTTCTGGTAATGAATTTTTTGTTTTTTGTAGTTTTTTTTTGCTTTAGAAATATATTAAAATTTAAATTATATGGAATTTTAAATTATTTTTAGCATTAATTAAATATGTATGCATGTATACATACATATTTCTTTTTTATTTTGCAAGGAAGATATAATTTGATCTTGTTTTTTATGTTGTTTTTTTTGCGCTAAAATATTTTGTTTAAATCTTTTTTGAATATTGTTCTATATGTATATTTGATTTTTTGTTTTCTTTTTTTATGGAGTTGTGAACTCAGTTTTTAACATATGAAAATTACATACTTATTTTTATATATTTGGCACATATTACATCTTTTTATTATTGATTTAATGTAATTTTAGTTATAAACTACATTGATACGTATTTTATGGAAAAAGTGTGTAAAGTGTTAAGGAAATTTATAAAAAAAAATACATCAAATGTGTATAATCTTGTATGAATAGCCCAATTAGAAACTTAAAGCCTATCTCAGGATGTCGATAGAAAAATTTCTTAGGACAATATATATTTTTATTTTCAATATGAATTGTCGTACGGACGTTTTCTCACGACATCATAGTGCAAGCTTTATATAATTGAACTTAAATATTTGTCTCACTATTTCCTCCGTTTTTAAAGTTTTACAAAATACTTGTTTAGATTTTGATTTTTATAAAAAAAAAGTTGTCGATTTGTAAAAAATTATTTTTAAAGCAATATTTTTAATATGGACATTTTTCATTAATTCATTTTGTTGCATAATTTTAACGGTGGATTTATTATTTTTAATCTTACAAATATCGAAGAGCATTTATATTATCTAAAAGCATTTCAGCAAACTTCATTTAGGAATAACCGATATGAATTTTGTACGATTAAAGTTAGTAAAAGAAGCACTATACAAATATATACAAATTTCACGCACTTTATATATTTCTAGGAGTCGATTTGTGGTAGGGAATGGTAAATATAAAAAATTAAAAAATTTTCAATAAACTTTTTTAATTTCGTTTTTTGAAATCGATTAATCGTACCTGAAAATCGATTTTAAAACTATTTAAAACAAATTTGCTAGTTTTTAAAAATTTTTAGCAGAAAACTCAATTACATTTTTAAATAATCAAGTAAACATTATATAACATTAATTGTGTTCGAGTAGTCAAAAGTTTTTAAAATTTTTACCGAACTTTACTACATTTTACTAGATTGCGTTGGCTTACCCAAAATACAGTAAATGAGAAAACAAATTGAAAGAGTAAAGTGACAGTTCTTGACTGAGTATTTGCAAAATGTGTACTGCAAAAAACTTTCGTAGTAAAGTCAACAATCAAAACTAAGCAAACCAAAAGTTTAAACATTTTAGAGAAGGTTAAATAAAAATTATTTTTAGAGGTTATTAGTTTAACGGTCCGTTTCACAATGTACTATTAAAAGCTAACAGGGACTTTAATGACAAGGTTTGTATGAAGAACTTGCAGTTAGAGTTCGCGTTAACTCTTAGAGCTAGTTTTTAACATAATAATAAACTATACTTGTCAGTTAACTGTAGTTTAAATTTAAAATATTGTTTTTCATATTAAGACTATTTAGTTAATAATCTGGGTTTAACCGAGCAACCATTGCTCAGTTAAACTCAAGTTAGAACTGTCAAATGATAAATATACATACATATGTACACATGATGAATATACATACATATGTATAATATAAATGTGTGTTACAATACTAAACTTCCTAACCTAACCTAAACTAGGAATCATCTTTCTACATTCAATGAAGAGATGAAATGGGAGGAGAATACTTGATAATTTCTTCTGTCATATTGAAATGCGAGGGTGGCGTTGGTTGTAGTAGTTAGTACGTTGATTACAAAACAGAAGGTCCTGGGTTCGAGCCCAGCAACCAACAGTCATTAAATAACAACACCACACATTTTTCTAATGTGTATTGGTGCCCCTTTGTCTCAGTTGTTGTAGTGATGAAGGGATAGTCACTGGATTATATCGACTTTAGCAGGTACTAATCCTAATTTAACATCATTAGTCCGATTTAGTATTTTTTTTAACGATAATCACATCGTTAAAATACGAAATAACGAAAATTTATCGAATTTGCTATTCAGTAACATTTTTAACGATATTCCCTGTAGATTAATATCAGCTGTGTCGTTATTTAAGCGACAATAATTAATGTGGTGTTCATTTTATCGACAAAAATCAATAGAAAATATCAGCTGCGTACTATCCTTAAAAAGAAGTTACAGAATCACACAATCGTTATTGCAAGCGACAAAATGTAATAGATAAAAATTACGATTGTCGGATCGTTAAAATTTACTTTATGTTTATTTAAAAGTTTGGTCATTAAACAGTTGGCAAGTAGTATACAAATGTACTAAATAGATTTTTTTTCAATTCCTGCAAAAAAACTAAAAAAACTAACATAGCAAACACATAACCTCATAATGAGTATTTTAATGTTCTTATACGAAGTTCGCATTGCGAATCATACTTATTTTGCATCGTTGTAGACATTGAGTCAAGGAGAGTCGAAATTAGACTTGGGCCGAACTCATCCACTTAATTCAGTTTTGCCACAAACCAATGATCAAACCCATTTAAATTACATGGGTTTGATCATTGGTTTGTGGCAAAACTGAATTAAGTGAATGAGTTCGACCCAAGTCTAGTCGAAATCAACAACGTCATAAATGTTGCTAAGTATGAGTTCGATGTGCATTTCAAACTTTCGAGTGGATATTAGACTTGGGTCGAACTCATTGAGTCGGTCGTTTTTGATACAAACCTGTGATCAAACCCATGTAATTTAAATGTAGACTTGTGTCCAACAGTTCTTTTTGAACTAGTTTGAGAGCGTTTGAATCAAAAGTTGTTTCAAACCCATTTAATTTACATTGATGTTTTTGATCGAACTTGTGTCCAACTGAACGAACTAGTTCAAAAAGAGCTGTTGGACACAAGTCTAGAACTAGTTCAAAAAGAACTGTTGGACACAAGTCTATTTAAATGGGTTTGATCATTGGTTTGTGTCAAAAACGACCGACTGAATGATTTCGACCTAAGTCTAGTGCATATGATTCATAGACAACATTACAATTAGTATGGGTGCGCATAAGTACAAGAAATTATAAGTCATGATTCAGTCCTACTCACTTTTTCACTACTGATTGCTGATTTCTGATACATATGCCTACTTTTGTGATGGTGTGTTTTCCCATATAAAATGTACATGAATTCATTTTTCTAATGAGAAAAACATTTCGGCGGTATCTAAGATAAAAGGCTCTGCTTGAGCGTGTCATTTGACTTATTTCCTTTCTGTGTGTTTATTGGTTATTTAAGAAATATGTAGGGTACTTTTTAGGCGGTAAAACGGATAAAAGTGTGTACTTTTCATACTTTTTCTGTTTGATAAATAGTTTATACTTATCGTCACCTTAAATGCAAACGGACACAAATATTCGAAAACGAGTTTTTGATTGATTATGGTTCATTTTATCAAACTACATGTTCACGCAAATATTTAGAACTCTGCGATCAAAAATGACGACTTTATTAAAGAAGTTCAAACGGACGTAATTACGAATCCATCTAATTTTTATTGCAATTAGCGTAACTAACATAAAAGCTTAAATATATTTAAAGGGGAAATACAAGAAAAATTTTAAAGAAAAGTTTTAAGAGCACTATTATTATTGATTTTGAAACGTTTTTTGTTTCTCCTGTAAAAAATAAAAAAGTGTAGCTACGTCCGTTTGCATTTAAGGTGACGATATACATATATATTTTGTATATCTAGTAGGGTCATCGACTCAGTTTTTCAACCGGTTTTAAAACCCAGTTTTTCACAATACGGTTGTGGGTTTTTTTCAAAATGTTGATTTTTCGAATGTCGAATAGTCCGGTTTTATAACAATATAAAAACAGGCTGAGTCGAATACTTTTCGATTTGTATATTTTGCAATAAAATTAGTTTTTACTATGTTAAAACTTAGACCAACGTGTTATTCTGTTGATTTTCCTAAGTACTTTTTTTCAGTGTAAGATTTCTAAGCATTTTTGGAGCATGGCAACACTTCTGAAACATGAAACAAAAGCGAAATTATTTTAAGAGGCAGAGGCTAATTAAATTGGCCTTATGGTGTGCAATGGATGTAAAAATCCATTTGCAAAGTGTTTTAAGTGTTATTGAAATTTTGGTATAATAATTTTCTTACTTAAAAAACCGGTTTTTTCCTGAATTATAAACACCGAAACCGGATTTTTCATAACTTCAAATATTCGAACTATTCGAAAACCGGATTCTAGAAAAAGCCGAATAATCGATCACCCTAATATCTACATATAGAGAAACATCTTTCATTCGATAAAAAAAAGTCATACTTCCACTGATTGATGCATAGAAGAATTTAAAAGCTTTTCAGGGACATTTTGCTTGATACCGTAAAGTTGCCAAGTTATTTTGGTACGCCGAAGGATTTTAGTTTTCTTACATTTCGAAATATTTCAAAGTCCTAAATTTGCTAGAAATGCCTTTCTGTTTTGTGATAGAAATAATTCTCATAACTAAATATCTATATGAAATAAAAATAAATAAAATAAAACAAAATAAAATTTCAAAACATTTTTTATTGTTTCTTCTTAATAAACTCATAAAACAAATTTTAAACATATATTATATGTGTGTAGAAGAGAAAAAATTTAAGCAAAAAGTATTTATTAAAGTTTTTATACTTTTCGTTAAAGAAAATGAAAAATTAAATTACAAGCTACATACATATGTTTTTTTTTTGTTGTTGTTCAATAACTTTTGTATAATATAATTAATAATGTTTAATAATTATATTGATATTTTATTGTTTTTATTTTTTGGTTTTAATATAAAATTTTTTTTGTTTTATTTTTTTTTTCTTTTAATTTAATTGATAAAAGCTACAATTAATTTGGCAATTGATGGGTTTGATTTATTTGTTTTCCTTTTAATAATTTTTTGTCTTATCGTTTTTATTTTTTATTTTTTACTGACACTTCTTAAAAATTTCTAAATCTACATGAGTGTTTAAAAACTAAATTTATATATGTATATATCTTCATTTAGATTTGTTTAATAATCGTTTTTAAAAATTTGCTTTAAATTATAAAGATTTTAGAGCAAAAGTGTATAGAAAATTAAAAGAATAATTAAAAATTATAATAGGTAATTTTAATTAAAAATTATTTAAAGAAATTTTTATTCTTTATTTGTTAAAATTAAAAATAAACTTTGGCTTTACGTTTTGTTGTTAAATTTTAAAATAATATAAAAAAAAAAATACTTAACAATTTCTTTTTTGTAAAAAATAAATTCGCAATAAAAGTGTTTTTTTCTTTATGAGTGTGTGTTTGTTGTTGTGTCTTCTGAGTATTTGTTTGTGTGGCTATTTTCATTTTAAAATAATTTCTTTGTTCTCATTTATTTTCTTTTCATATTTTTTCAATTTGTAACAGGAAGAAGAGGACGTTTTTTATTTAGATTTAATACTAAATTTACAAATACATATGAGCGTAAAGTTTTTTTTTTTAGTTTTATAAAGTTTTCTCGTTTTTTCTTTTAATTAAATTGAGCAAATATTGGGAGAAAAGATCTTTAATAAGGTAAAATAATACGAGTTGAGTTTGAATAATCGTTAAATATTCGAAACAGCTTTGTTGAACTTTTAGATTAAATTTGCTGTCCTATCTAAATTTTTCGGCGGGCGGGAGCAAATATCATTTTGAATTACATAGTTAAAATGTATTGTCTTAGAACAATATCCTTGATCGATAAATTTTAATAATTTTTAATCTCCTTTTTTTGAAAAATGCTTGATGTAGCGTGCGCATATAAAACGACCCAAATTTAGCTCAAACTTACATTTGAAAGCCTTTACTTTACAAATACATAATGGAAAAATATATTGTTTTGCAACTGTGGTTGACCGGTAAATAGACCCAAATTTATTTCAAACATCCTTTTCTTTACAAATATGTACATACATACATAAAGAAAAAAAATTTTTTTTCGCTAATACGTAATATGCTGTTCTCTTCGCATCGATAAAAATTCTGATACGCATTTCCGAAACCTTACGTCTTCTTCTATCTTTTTTGTGTGCATCATTCTGTAATCGGATCAGTGGTTGAGAATGAGGCTTCAGTTAAATAGATTTCTTAAATAAACAAATTGTGGGTCTCAAATATTCAAGCATGTCAATTCAAATTACCAGCCTCTTGCTTGAGCAATTATTGCTCAATAAAAACTGTCAATGCAATGGCTAAAATAAAAAACCGCATAAGGGCTTAAATATTATTTACCCTGTATTAAGCTTGGAGTTAATTACCTCCAAGCCACCACTTTTGTCGACTCTTTTGGTGACTTTTTGGCGAAATTGTCAACGAAACGTCTACATATTAATATTTTACTTTGATGAGTACAAAAAATTTAGTTAGATACTCGTACACACTCACGGCAGCTGCAACTGAGTGATAATTTGTAAGCAGCATAATTTTTTTTAACAAAAGAGATTTTTTTCAATTGGTGTATCAAAAGAACTTACAGGCAATAGTAATATCGTCAGTAGTGTAGACTAGAGTTACTAAAATAGCAGTAGACTTTCAATGGCACACACATGTTCACTGCAAAAGTCATATTTTGGAGGTATAATTCGTCAGTAGTAAATTTTTATTATTTCATATTGGAAATATGTACATACATACATATATAAACTTTTTTGGCAGTTATTTTGCTACGTGAAATTAAAACTTTCGGAAATGCCATAGCTTTCTTTATAAATACATATTTCCAAAAACAATTCTATGGCAATCCCGCATGTTTTAATTCCACGTAGAATATATCAATATTGAAATATAAGTATTTACCTATTATGAAAAAATTATGTATGTACATAGTGTCGAATATTTGTTTTTGTTTGAAATTTAACGATTATTCAAAATTTGTGCTTTTAATCTATAATTACCCTTTTTGTGTTGCGTGTTTCAAATTTGAACTTTATAGAACTTTATACATAGTTTATTTATTATTATTTTTTGTTTTGTAAATTCAGCAATTGTTTTAATATTCAAAAAGAAAAAGAAAAAAATAATTCAAGCTTATATTTTTGATTAAAGTTAAAATTTGAAGGGGTTTTGTTCTTTTAATTAACTGAACTCAATACATATTTTGTTAGGATTTACATAAATAAGTTGAATACTTTTGCAGTTGTCATAAAAAGTGTTCAATTTGTCAGTTAAAAAGTGCTGAATTTTTAACATTACTATTTTTTATATTTATTTTGTAAGCAATAATTTTTTTATTTTTTCCCATTTAACTTTAAATATATTATATATATGTACATACATCTAAACAATTGCACATTTAAACACGCAATACATTCATACAATTAAAGAAACGAAAGCAAAATTAAGTATAAAAGAAGTATTCAACACACTTAGAGAAATATTTGTGTTGTTGCAGATAATTTTCTTTTTCTTTAAAATAATATTTATAATATTTTGTATGGCTTTTTTTTAAATTTATATGTAAAATATTTTCATTTGAGCATTTGTTTTAAGATTATAATAATCGTATTTTTTTTTTAAAGTAGCTGTCTTATAAAATAAAATTTTCTTTTCCTTCCTTATACTTTGAACACACTTCATACATTTATGTTTTTACTTCTTTATTTATGAATATTAATTTTTTTTTGTTCATTAGGATGTGGAAAACTTTTTATGTTAAAATAGTAAATTGCTTTTTTTTATAAATTCTTTGGAAAAATATTTTATTTATACATGATTTCAAATTTTTTTTTATATATTTTTTTTTTGTTTTATAAAGAATTTAAATAGCTTTTACTGGTTTTTATTATTATTATTATTTTTTAATTTTATTGTATATATCGAGGATATGTCTACGTTTTTTTCACTAATTTCTTCTTATTTATAATTATTTTCTAAAATTATTATTTTTTTTATTATGTAATAAGATAACTTATACTTTGATATAAAAAAAATTAGCTGCCAATATAGAAAATAAATCAAAAATATAAAATAAAAAAATTGCAATTAAAACAGGAACACAAATTGTTGTTAAAAAAACTAAAAACTAAAAAGAAAAGAATGTTTTCAATTATTAATAAACATTTGAAAAATAAAAAAATTCTAAGACCTGTTTCATCCACATCAAGTTTTCTTGCTTGTTTTTATTTTGTATGAGATATAGTATAACGTTTGCATACCTTTCTTATTCTATATAACTATAAAATCAAAACTTGTTTGGGAAAGCTTGATGTGTGTGAGCGAGCCAGATCTAACAAATTAACACTACAATCGAAGAATTTTATGAAAAAGTGAAGGACTCCAAAATGTTATTGAGGAAATTTGTAATATATGTATGTAATGATGAAAAGTTGAAAGATTTCATTCGATCATAAAAATATGTACATTCATATGTATGCTATAAACAAATACATATTTCAGAGAGAAATTCTTTAGCGTTTCTAGAAATACTCGTAGGTAGTAAAGTCGGCTTCTTTTTTCTAAGACTCTCTTCTAAGTTTTTCTAAACTCGATTTTATATTTTAATTAATCGTATAATAAAGCAATAAAATCAAATTAATTAAAAAGTAAAATGCTGTTCCAGCAATGCAATGATCAAATCTATCTACAAAGTTGCTATGAAAAGCCTTGGCCCTTATGTGCCCTCAAAACTGCAAGTTGACTTCCAAAACGTATCAATACAAAATTTGTTTTTTATCGAACGAAAGTTTGTTTAAATTTTATAAAATTAGCCAGTTCAAACATTTTTATTTTTAACCCCCGACTAAAAAAAGGTTTGTTATAAGTTTGTAGTGTGCATCTGTGTGTCTGTACGTATCCACAGACCAAACGGCTGTACCGGTTTTGATTTAGTTTTTGTGTGCTTTGATCGAAAGGGTTCTTAGCTATGTTTTAAGAAAAACGGTCTAGCCGTTTAGAAGATATCACATTTTTTCTTGATATATTCGGGATTTTTTTAAATTTTTCATTTTTGTTATTTTATATCATAATTAGTTGTATAATAAAATAATAGACGAAACACTTCCAATGTCCAATTATTCTTTTTTCGGTGAAATGTTAAGATATTCGGTACATCAAATCGATCAAAACTTATAAAACTTTAAAATTATTAACAATATTGTCATGTTTTAGACACATCAGTTTTAGTTACTCAACTTTTGATTTTGTATGAGAGAGTTGAGAAAGTAGTATATAACTTTTGTATACCTATCGTTATCTTTCTCGTTATAAAATCAAAAGTTGAGCTAGAAAAATTGCTGTGCAGTGTTTAAAACCTGACTTACTTTAGATCTCTTTTGTTATTTCATTCACTACATTAAAACATACAGAATGTCTGCGTGTAAACAAACGAGCAGTTTTAGAAGAGAATTAAATATACTTGCTTCATGAAAAACTGATGTGTATAAAAGATAATTTTATCGAGTGCGCGTCATAATACGAGACGAAACGAAAATTATTCAAAGGGAGAAATTGTAAGAGGAAAACATAGCAGCAGAGATTTAACGTTTTTAGCGAAGCGCTGAGGCAGAGCTTAATTCTATAGGATCTCCTAAATAATGTGTTGCTGAATTACAAGAAACAATTTTTAATGTTTTAATTTTTTAACGTTTTCTCATTTCTAGAAGTGAACAGACCTCAATAAAAAAAGTATATGCCGCATAAGGGTTTTTTTTTTGTTATTATACAGTAGAAAATATATTTCTTTGTATTTTCTTCAATTACAATTTGAACCCTCTTTAACGTTGGATCTTCGCTGGCTATCGAATATTGAATGAAAATTTTCTAGTGAATAGAATTTTGATTTCGCTTGGTTTCGAGTATTGCTTGTAATAATAGTCTTGAATTAGAAAATTGTCGATTATTCAACATTTTTTTTACTAAATTTAAAATTTTTTAAGCTGAGTTTAAGGCATGATATAAATATTGAAGGTACTTCCATTCTCTAATTTTTTCTTGACATTCACCATCTGACAAGTGTAAGGATTGTGAAGTTTCCGGTAAAATCTTTCTACCGTATTAATTTAATATATCTCCTCTGTTTCCTGTTTGTTTAAAAAATTTATTTGAAAATTATTTCAAAATTGTTTTCATAAAATACAGAATGTGTAAATCAATTAAGTAAAAATATGAGTGTAGCCTTTTTTAAATTCCCATAATTTTCTGGTGTTCAATATAGTATGGTGTTGCACGAATATGGGCGGAGTAACTAGACCATATGCCCAAGATGTTATTAACAGTATTTTCAAAAAAGTTCCTTGACTGACTGTACGACCTATGCCTTCACATAGGAAGTAGCAACGTGGTTGTTAAAGATATTCCACAAAAATCCGCAAGATTATACGGTTATCCGTGGCAGATCAGTCAGTCAACCAGTGCAAGCGAGACGAAAAACTCTCGAAGGCCTAACAACAGAACTAAGCCTGACCGCACTTAAGAAATAATTACGATGACGCGAAATGATGTTCTTCGACCCAGAGCTGCTTAACGACTAAAGAGAGAATAGAAGTACCTTCTATATTTATACCATAGTTTAAAGTATTTGCAAAATGTCCTCTCGTGTCAATCAGTTGTTGTTAGTTTTAAAGTTTGATGGGGCATTTTCTTCTCTTTTCTTAATCTATGTACAGACCGTTGTCAGATCTTACAATATTGCCAGTAAAATGTGCTCAAAATTTCTTACAACCGTGTGAACTGGCAATTTTTGTCAGACGTCGTTGCCAGAAAAATCATTGTCAGTCCATTGCAAGACTAGTAGCTGACAACAAATTGTCAGACATCTTACAATCAAACACATTGAAAAACTATTGCCAGATATTTGTCAGACATTTTTATATTGTCAGATGCGCGAAGTTTATGCATGTGACAATGGCGTCATTGTAAGAGAATTCTTTCTATGAAAAAAATATATAATAAAATATATGCAGACAAAATCATAATATTTTCACTTTTTACATTTAACACAACCACAAAGGAGTCTGGCAACGCATAACAACAGATCTGACAATTTTTGCGTATGAAAACCGTGTGACAACCGTGACAATTTTTCGACTGATCAATTTATTGTCATACAACGGTCTGGCAATAAATTGTTAGATTTTCTGACAAATTTGATACAACCCTGTGAGCTGGCAATCTACCTTGTGCTGGCAATTTTTGATTGCCAGTACATTGTCAGCACATTTCCAGATCTGACAATATTGTAAGATCTGACAATCGTCTGTACATAATTAAATTTTGTATTCTGTTTTATTTTATTTTTTATTGTTATGTTTGATTGACATTGATTTGGTTTATTTTCACGAAGAACTAATTTTTGTGTAAATTTTATGAAAGGGACTTCTTAAAGATATTTCCTAAACAAAATATTAATTTTTCTTATTGATAAATATAAAATCATTTTAAAATTGTTCACAGCATTATTATATTAAATTTCCTTTTGAATACGCTTAAAAAAACGTTTTTTCTCATGTACAATTACATTTTCATTTGGAAAACTGAAATCCTTAACATTTTGCTTTTTCTTCTTCGCTGATAGTTTTAGTAATATGTAATGAGAAGTAGGTAGACATTTTATAAAATAAAACCCATGTTCAAGATTTTATAGTTCTCAGCTTAAGAATTTTTGTTTTTTAAATTTATTCATTGTAAAATGAACTTTTCTTTACATTATTTCATAATTACAATTATGAGTATTTTATTAAATAATATAAATCAGTAAATAAATGAAAAAGGAAGCTAAAAAAAAAGAAACTATCAAAAAGAGCAAATGTTTTTAATTTTAATAATAATAAAAATTAACATATAATGAGTATTTTGTAAATAGTTGCCAAATAAAACGAAATCAATTCGTTTTTGTAAAAAATATAGGTTCAACATTTAACATTAAGAATATGAATTATTAATATTATTATTATGTATTATTTTTTCCATAAAGGGCTGCCAATTTTAAACAAAATTCTTTCTTAGTCAAAAAAAAAAAAAAAAAAAAAATATACATACGTCTGTATTATACTTATAAATTTTTATATTTTCTGGGAATTTTTAGAGCTTGATTTAAATTCTCGAGACTCCATAAATATTTTTGGAGATTTTAATAAACTGGTTTCGATTGCGTTAGTCCAAGAGCTAATTATTGAAAATGTTGTAAAAATAAATAATTTTGTGTTCTCTTTATTATAACTAAATATTTTTTTACATTTGTGTGCAACTGTTCGTGTGGTGTGCAGATTTTTTTTTTGTAAATAATTTTCAAGATATTTGTTAAAAAGAAAATTTTTGCGCTGCTTGTTTTATTTTTGTGTTCAAAACGAAAATTCTCTACTTGTTTGATAATTCTGTGAAAATAATTAATGCAAATAGTTAAAATATTCTACTACGGTTTCATTTAGTTTCAGAGAAGCTCTAGAAATTTTGGTTTAATTTTATGTTTTTTTTTTTTGGTTGTAAATTTTGTTTTAGAGAATCAAGGATAAGGATTGTTTTGTTTGCTGTAAATTTAAGTTAAATTAATTCTAGAAATTTATTTTTTTGCTTTGCAATTTTTCTATTGCATTTTTCTTAAATTGTTATTTTTGCTGGACGACATTGAATTTGAACGAAAACTACTTGTAAGTTAAATCTGTTTTGTAATCTAAATATATATGTATACATAATTTAATTTCTCATTAAATAAATATGTAGTATTACTAAAATGTCTGGAGATTTTGTTAACGAACGCACTTTGAACGTTTGTTTTGTCCTTTGCATATTTTCATTATTATATTTTATTTCTTTTTTATAAAAAAGTTTTTTTTATGAGTATTTTTTATTATATATTTTTTTATATTATTTTGAGCATCATTTTAAATAGTTGTTGTCCGATCTGCAACCCCTGGTATGTTAATAATGAGTATTTAAAAAAACATTTTGTATGATTTTGTTGTTCTTCTTCCCAATGAGTTTGTTGATGAGTATTTTAATTAAACATGATTAATTTTCTTTGTTAATTTTCGTGATGATTTGTTTTTGCTGAAAATTAATATGGCGTAAAACGATTGAATCCTCCGCGATACATGGTTGCCTAAATGAAAGAAAATAAGCACATATAAATAATTTTCATATTAAAAAAAATTCTCCACTTACACCATAGCCGGGTACAGGTCCAATACCATGTCCTAAATAAGGATCAGCATATTCCCGAGCATAGCTGTTACAACAACAAAAATGAAAAGTAAAATTATTTCAATTAGTTTTAGCATCTCTTAGATTTCTAGCAAATATTTGCAACGTCTTTTAGTATTTCAAAATGGTTTTTTTTTAACTGGTGAATATTGTTTTTTGACTGGTAGTTCCGTTTCATAAGCATTTAATGAGTTGGTTAGTTTATTAGTTCATTTTTTTTTAGTTATGTTAGTTGAAATTATTTAGTTTTGTTAAGATTTTGCAAAAGTTTTCGAGTAAGATTTTAAGTTTTTCAGTTTCTTTTATTTCGTTTTTTCTAAAAATAAAAAGAGTTGAACAAAACAAGAATTAAAAAAAATTATAAAATAAAGAAGAAATTAAAAATTAAGGAATTCATAAATTAAACAAACAAAAAGATAAAATTAAATAAAAAAGTTTCGCTATATCAAATTCTTATTAAGTTTTAAGTTTTGGGCCAGACGCAGCCTAATTTTGTATAAAGATACACACTTCACGCTGCAAACTTAGCCAATGGGCCAATGACAATAATCTGACTTTTTAAAGAAATTGCAGATGAAATACTATGCGTTTGGGAAAATTGTCAGTCAGACTTTTTTAATTTCCTTTCGATATTATGCAGACTAGTCCGATTTTAATCGGATGTTTCCGAAAATGTGGCGAATGTCCTGTTAAACTACTGAGACAGTTTTACACAATTTGGTTGAGTGGCTGCTAAAGTTTTAAATATTTTTTGACTACAGACATTTGGGCAAATACTATTCACTTAACAGTTTTAGTTTTAGCAGAAATATGAATTGAGTGAAATACACAACAACGACATTCTGCGTTGAATAACTTTGAATTTGTTATTAAAATTTATTCGATCAGCTCTTTCGAAAACAGTCGAAGATAACAATTATGGCGAAACGTTTTCACAAATTTGCCTGTGAATTCGAAAATGTTAAAACACATGATACACCTGTTTAAGTTGAAATTTCGAAAATACACACTAATTAATAGCATGTGTTCTAGCATCCAGATTTAGAAGATAAAAAAATTTGGAAATTAACGATTTAAACTTTTTTTTTTTAATTTTCTCCTTTCGTTTTGATTTTACAAGACTGTTTACACGTGAGAAGAAAACGAGTTTATTTGGTTAAAAGGGAAAGCGATAAAATCAAAAAACTTCAAAACGTCATTTCCATTTTTTTTTTCTGAATTTGGATGATAAAACACATGGGGTCCACTTCGTAATTCGAAACGAAATCAAATGCTTTCAAAGTGTAATGTTAATAACATACAAATTCGAAAGCGTTTTCTTTCGTTTCGAAACACAGAGTAGACACCCTGCTATTAATTAATTTGTATTTTATAAATGTAATATTAATAACATATAAATTCGAAAGCATTTTCTTTCGTTTCGAAACACAGAGTAGACACCCTGGTATTAATTTTTATTTTATAAGTTTCAACAAATGTTTTAACATCAGTACCTGTGGTGCGCTTCAGTAACTTTAACGGTCCGATAATTGTAATTTTGTCTAATATTTTGTAGCTTGCAATAACTTCTTTTAACGATAGTAACTTCTTTTTAACGATAGTACGCAGCTGATATTCTGTGTTGATTTTTGTCGATAAAATTAACAGCATTGTCTCTTAAATAACAACACAGCTGACATTAAGCTGCAGCGAATATTGTTAAAAATGTTACTGAATAGCAAATTCGATAAGTTTTAGCGATGCGATTATCGTTAAAAAAAAGTTAATGAATCGCACTACTGGATTCAGTAACTATCATTACGATAATAGTATCGCTATAATAAATATAACGAAAATTTCTCGACTTTGCTATTCAGTAACATATTTAACTGATTTTGCGCACATATAGTTTACAGCTTAATAAAAAATAAAAATACGCTTATACTTATATACTACGTCTGACCATGCCTTAAAAATATTTAGAGGATTTAAAGATATGAAAAATAAAATAGCTTTCTAAAATGCCCTTAATTACGACACATAACTAAACCATAAATACATAAAATAAGCTTATAAAAAATGTTAAAACTTTAATAAAGACATAAAATATAAAATTTTAAAATAAGAAAATTTCAATTAACTGAGAAAACAAGATATCTTTTCAAATAAAACTTTTAAACTTATTAGTTTGATACATACTACATTAAACCGTTCAAATTGAATTTAGTAGATTAGAAATAATATTTTCAGTTACTTTTAAAATACTTTGTAAGTTTTGTTAGTAAAGCTAGCTAGCCATCTCTCTCATGTACGTCGGTGTTCGCTGTTACACAAAACTTACCCCGCAACGGTGGCATAACCAGCCAAAGCTGGTTGAGCTGCTGCAGCAGCTGCAGCACCATACGCTGCTCTAGCTGCTACAGCAGTATATGTTGTTGCTGCAGTAGCATAAGCTTGTTGAGCCTGAGACAAGGGTGTCTTTAACAGAGGACCAGCAGCCTGTAAAATTTGTTGAAAAGAGTAAAGAAGAAAAAAAAAAAGAGTTGCAAAAAATTAACAAACTTCAAGTCTAATTGGCTGCTAGAGCACAACCAAAGAAAGGAGATAATTTTATGGAAACAGAATACTTTAAGAAAGGTGAGATTTAACAATAAATTTAAATTTTTGCTGTTTAAAATTTAATTTGAGATATTAGTGTGCGATTCAATCAATCAGGTCACAAACAACTGATAAAACATTTTGTTCGAACTGAAATATGTACGTCAATTACAAAACACTCTCTCTACAAACAAATTTACTGTTGAATTTCGAAATTAAAATAATATGTAATGGGAACGAAAAGCAAAACAGAACATTGCTTGTTGCAAGTGGCAATGACAGTTAAATAATTTAACACTTGATTTTCAAACTTGGGGTGCATTTAACTAGTACAAAGATAATAATTTCAAATAATTTTGTTTGCCGCAAATCAATCAATCATTATAAACAGACATTTGGAAACACATTAATGTAAAATAGGTGCGTTTTTGTTTAAATATTATTAAATTCATGATTATATTTTCAAATGATGCGTTTTTATATAGTATACGATTAAATATGTATGTAAATGAAAGAGCATAGAAGTAAAACCAAAACCTTTACACCGAACACTTTGTAGTAGCTTTTAGATTTTGTTTTTTATTAAAAAAATGCGCGTTAAAATGATGCCGCTTAATTCTAATAATGGGATGGGAATGTTATTTGAGACAGTTTTAACAAATAGTTATTTGCTAAAAAAGTAGTTTTGTGTTAAAAAAATGCTCTCATTTGTTCAATTTTATGCAACTAAGACAACATGTTTGTTGCTTTGTATAAAATCTAAAAATAATTTAAAAAGACACGACACTCCGTCAAAAAAAAAAAAGAAACAAAGTGAAAGGAAGCTCTAAACCTCCTCAATGGTTGCCCGTGTATTTTTTTTTATTATTTTGCATCAGTGAATTTTTGAAAATCGCTGAGATTGAAAATAATTTAATATGGAGGAATTTAATCAGAGCTAGAAATTAAGCGAAACATATTTCAAAATTATAGGTTTGTTCATTTACTAAAATTTTTTACGAATTTGTAACAATTACTGGAAAGTAGGGATGTAACGAATGTTCGCATTCGCAAATATTTCGCTTACTTTTGCTATTTGCTTTTGCATTCGCTAAAACGTATGCGAATATTTCAAGCGAATACTAGAGACAAAAAAATTTTGTACTTCTTTTACGAAAATAGTTTACGATGAACAAACATCAAAAAGACGAAAATTATTTTAAACCAGCATGAAAAAGACACATGTACTTACATGTAAAACTTTAATATTTTAGCGGAAAACTTTTCTATCAATAAGTTCTCATAAGTATCAAAATGAAACCAAAATCCAGTGGTGTTTGGAAATATTTTTCAGTTTCAAACTATTGAACACCATTCGTTACTTCGAACAACAATATTAACTAGTCCTTGTTTGCTGTAAATTCCACGCGAAACAAGTGCCACTGATATTATTTCTAATGAAAACTTAAAATGTTGAAGATATATTTCATATGTTTTTCCCAAGATGAACAGAGTACTACTTCTGCAAGATTTTTTCAGGAAAAATTCATTCCAAGTTTTCTTCATATGTACATATTTAGCAGCATTTCACATGAAATGTTGAACAGAGTACCAGGCTTTAGAGTACCAAAGTATGAATGGGTGGATTGCCTAACATTGTGTAAACCTATTTTTAATTATCATCTAGACTTACTCTTAAAAAAATTTATTTGCATGAGATATTTTAACGAATTGTAATATTTGCATTCGCATTCGATTTCGCAAAAATTAAAATGTATTATTCGCTTTCGCATTCGCATTCGCTAAACTGATATTCGTTACATCCCTACTGAAAAGTGTTCATTATGCATGAAACACATTCACCACAGCAAACTACACGAACGCACGACTTCAACTGCCGCCTCGTAGCCAGCAAATTAATTATTTTGGAGACGGCAACAGCACCATCTGCACCTCATATTCAAGTACAAATACATAGTTCAGTATTTATAAAAATTTATTACTCTTTTAAAATGTACTTATATCACGTAAAAGTACAAAAATGAATAAATTTATTCTTTATATAACTTTTTGGATATTGTTACTGGTAACTAATATGAAATAATTGTAAAATATCATTCATTCAATATTTTGTATTATACTGGCAACACTGCATTTGCTCACTGTAGCCAAAGGAATAGAAATTAGTGTAATCAAATCATAATCAGCATATACTAGTGCTGGGATGCTATCGATAGTACTATCGATAGTTTTAAAATATCGAAAATATCGATAAGAAATAATATCGATATCGATATAATTTAAAATGCAGTTTTGAAAACGTGAGGTGTTATAAAATTTTTTTAACTGACATCACAATTTTTCAAAAGCTGTCACCTAAAATAACGTTCGTAGATACATTCATACATATTAAAATAAAAAGAGTATAAACTTTCAATAAAGTGATAAAAAAAAACTAACTGTGACCTGATGAAAAATTAGTTCTACTTTTCTCTTTCAAGTACAAACATTCAGTCGATAGTAATATCGATAGTGAAATCTGAACTAACGATATATATCGATAGTAGCAAATATTGATAGTATCCCAGCACTAGCATAGACAACAACCTGTCGCCCTATTGTATTGCTGTCTTCAAAATAACCATTCTCATATAAACATGTGTATTCTATCCTTGACATTTGGTAGTCGGTGGATCGCTGTTGTGAATGCGTTTAATGCATTAACTCCATAAGTTTGCAAGGAGAGAGCGTCAAAAGAGAGAACAAAATTGAGAGACAAACAAATTCTTAGAAATGATTACTAGTAAAATTTTTACTTGCAAGAATTATCCAACCACCTGTTGTGATTATTTTTTACGCACAGATATGTACATATGTATGTTTTTTTATTTTTAAATATTTTATGTAAAATATTTCTTAAAACAGAAGGTTAAAATTTGGTGTGCATTCAAATTTTGTTTCCTTAAAAGCCCTTGATTGACTTTTGACATCGGATTTATTTAAAAAAAATTTCTTGCAATGGTTTCTGAATATATTTTTTGTTTCACGGAATCTATATTTTTTTTTATAGAAAAACATTAAACAAATGAGAGAAAATGATATTTATGTATGTATGCAGTTTTTTTTTTTGTGAACCAAGGAAGCGGCCTTATCATTTTAATGCGTGCTTTAGTGTAACAGGTCTTACAATAGATATGAAAACAAGTTACCAGAAATTAAATAAAATTCATGCTACAAAATATCAAAATTATTATGTATGTATATTATTTTTTGCTTCAGTTCTTTTGCTGAAATATAATTGAATACATAATTAAATGCTAGTTTTATATTAAATAAATGTGAACTAAAATTCCAACACACAGCAACACCTGTAAAATTTAAATTAAAAAAAATTCATCATGCGAAGGCCTGGAATTTGTTAATCTTTCTAGTTTAGAGACAGACTTTTAATAATTGAAAAAAAATTTAACGGGTGATGTAAATGGAAACTTAAAATTATTATAAAGCAATAAGAACGACAACAATAACAACGATTAACTCTACTAATAATATTATTTGTATAAAACTAAATGATTACAAGGAACATAAATTCATGTAGATTTATATTTTTACCAAAACATTCTGTGGTACCGGTATGCGGTTGATCGTATGTGGGGTACTGTTTAGCGTTGTCACAGTGCGGCGCTGTAAGTTTTTAAGTAAATTTCGTTTCTTATTTTTCGGTTTTTCTTAAATTTTTTTCTTTAAATCAAATGTATGCAGGGGTTCAATCGTCGCTTTCCATAACGAGCTGATTCGATCACGTTTCTCAATTTGAGATTATGGCATTCGCTATCGAGCAATGTAATAATATGGTACGATATCGAATGCCATAATCTCAAACTGAAAAAACGTGATCGAATCAGCTCGTTATCGAAAGCGATGATTAACTAGACCCCATTATTTTTTGTGTAGTAATTTTTGTGTTAATATGAGTATAAAAAATAGTGTGATTAGTGAAAATAAAATAAATAAAGAAAATGACATAACATAAGAAATAATGTAAAAATGAAGCTGTTAAAAAGTTGCATAGAAAATAAAAATTACACTAAAAAAATAATTTATTATTTTTATGCTGCTGCGTCTTGAAGTGTAAATAAAAATTATAGTTGGCACTCTATAATATCTATTTCTCTTTAAAATACTAACCTAGAAGCGAAAAATACCCTGACAGGAAAGAAAAACTGCTAATATTCCTTAGAGCGTGACACCTTAAAGACAAAAAATTACGCCTTAAACCTTCTAATATGAATTATTATTTCAGGGCAATTTCGAATTTTTTTTTGCCGAACGAAGGCTTTCGCTACCATTTTAACGTTTTTGTTATTAGTTTGCATTCGGATCTCAAAGTATGACATATCGATGTTTTTGTATCGATGAGACCAATGTTTCGTCTTAAGGGTCATTGACCTCAATTATTCCGTCCTAGTATTGACTCACCAGATCTCCTAATGCCAGAAAATTAAAGCACGCCAAAATCTATTAAACTTTTCCAAAGGAAGTACTTCCGTTTAAAATTTATATGTTTTAAATTTAGTATTCAGGTTTATTATGAACAGCAACTATCAATTGGTTGAAAAGTGCAAAATTTTTTTAACTTAAGACTGGTTCGTACTCGAATATGCGAAAACTGTTGAGCAACATTGATTTTTCCTTGCGAAAAATTTGACATGTACGAAATGTAGCCCAGCTCGCGATTAAGCTAAATTTCTAAAATTTATTGCTTGAAAGTATGCAACATTGTTTAAAACTCCGTGCGAAAAAAGTGCTGCTCATTTTGTTTCGCAGCTTAAGCCTGGTACTCTGTTCAAAATTTCACGCGAAGATTGAAATAGTTTTTACGAAAACCAGCTGATAAAGTTGTGAATGATTAAGTAGGTATTCGCAATTGTGAATATGCATTTGAAGGAAACCAAAGTAACAGCTGACAAATGACAAAAATAAGATGCAGAGAATGTGGGTAGTTCGTTTAAAAATTGGTAGACTATTGCATTTAGTTGGACCTAAACTATTTAACTCTCACATGTCCAGCCCCCGTATTCTGTAACTCTCTAAAGCTAAAGCTAAAGTCGATCGCTAAAATGCTTAAGAAATTGATAATTAAAAATTTTTGGCGATGATATAAAACATTCAAATTTCGACAAATTACATTATTTCACCAACTCTATTTAAATATCAATTCATATTTAAATGTCGTTTTTCATAAATTTTTTTTTATTAAAAAAATTACTTTTAAATATGAATTGATATTTAAATAAGTTGGTGAAATAGGCTTTTGGCATTACACTTTTGAAAATCGCATTCGAAGCCGAAAATCGATAAATCGACTTTATAGATTTTTAGCGCCAGCGATTAAGCTTTTATCGAGTTACAGAATACGTGGGCAAGTTCGTTTCCATCAAGCTTACAAGCCTCGCAATTTGTTTTTTTTTTTTGCTCAATTATATTGTTTATTCCATATTTATTTATATATTTCTTATTATTTACTACTCACATTTCGAGTGAATATTTTTCTCCTATTATTTTGTAGGCAAAAAATAGATCTAAATTTTATATCTATTCGCCATAGTGATTTTGAAGTTGCTCGTTGAAAAGTTAGGGCTTCTACTTCTTTTCAACCGCTGGCATTTCGTAATACTGATTTATCAGCTTTGTTGTAAAAATTTCTTTTATCAACCTTATGTTGCTGTTCACAATAAACCTAATTATTACTTTTTTTGGCCGAACGAAAAGGGCTACCTTTTAAGTGTTCCGTTATAGATATAGGTTCTAATTCATAAAAAATATTTTGGTTTTATAAAAGGTTTATTAATCAAATTTCCATAGAAAATTTGTTTAATAAACCTCTTATAAATCCGAAATATTTTTTATGAAAAAGGCAGAAGATATTCGTAGGTGTAAAATACAAAACTGATCTGTAATCGAAGGCTAGATGGATTAACAACGTTGCTAAGCTCTCTGTTTTGCTATAGCTATTGGTTTTTCCCTTCCAGTAACTATTGGAAGTGCGCTTTCTTTTTTGATATAATCAAAGTTTATGAGTCATTTTGGTTTTTTGTGAAAACCCAACCACTGGCAATTCATTGAAGTCACTACGTTTTACAGTACATATCCTGGATTCGTCGGTTGCCGAAAGACATTCAACAGATCCTCCATCCGTTCATCGATGGAAAAACAGCGTAGTTTTTCCACTCCGACAATTTTTTTTGTTATCGACATTAAGATTTTATCAGCTCGCCATGAAGCAACGGAATGCATTCGTGAAATGTTTTGTCCACAAGTTGGTAATTTTATAAATTTCATACTTCAGTATGATCAATTGGACCAAATTAGAATTGACTGAGCCGCCATGTGGGCAGTTCTATACGACAGACTAGCCAAAAATAGTCGAATTATTAAATTAACGAAATAAAAATAGCTTCATTGAGAATTTGTTTAGATTAAGATTTAATACTATTGCATAGAATACCCAACAATTGAGTATTATTGACAGCCCCTAATAATTCCAACATTCAACGAGGCCAAGAAAATCAATAATAAAAATATTATCTTTCCAATAACATGTAACCTTAAGCACTGGATCTTAAACTACAGGGTTTCCCAACAGGGACTTCAGAACTTTGACAAATGATAGCGGCCATTTCGCCCATTTTACGATCAGCATAACCTTCCTACTGAGAAGATTATTGGCATAGTAGTTGATTGTTTACTGAACCAGTGGACTCAGGTTCAGTAAACAATCAACCAGCACGTTGACTAAACGCAAGCTCTGCCGCAAACATCGCCGTGAGAGTGTGCAATAGAATCAGAGGCAGTCTAAAGGCCGCAAAAACTCTACCTTTCTCAGGCCACAACTTGCTAACTGACCAAGGAGGTGAAAGTAAACGATCACAGATAACGAATGTGTTTGCTCAATTGGACACTGAACTTAATTTTCATCGAAAACCCATCTTAAGAGGACATTTTCTGGATGAATGGGTACGTGAGCGATAGCAATTCACATGAGATCCAATAGTGTTCAATGCAATCGAACAAATGAACTATTCGGTAAGGATTTTGGCGGAGTTAGCGGCGTCATCACTTTCAGCGGTTAGCGCTATAGGTTGGTGATTATCAATTTCTTTTGGTCAGAATTGATTAACATCGACACCTGTTTTAACAGGACATCGCTGTATGCCACATTGGACATTCTGCAAGACCGATAAGATAAGTTATTTTTAGTGGGGTTTCTTAAATCTAATAACCACAACGGCCCGATTTAACTCCGTTTGGCTTTTTCTTGTGGGGTTTCTTAAGTCCAATAACCATAACCGCCCTCAAAGCCAACATAACCCATGCCAATGGTCATATTCAGCTTGATTTATGCACCAGGATCATGGAAAATTTATCATTTCAAATGTGCACCACCCAGCAATGCCGCGTCGGATATTCGCATGATGTTGTTCCATACTCACTTAAATAAGAAAAATAGTCTCTTTGATTTCAAGAAATAAGAAACAAATCTCGGTTTTAGTGTTCGTGTTAACCGGACACTGTCTGATAGGCAGGCATGTATAGGTCTAATACAATGACGATTGCCGTAGCTGGCAAGATGATGAATATGAAAACGAAAAACATTTTCTGTATCATTTGACTGGGCCAATAAAGAAGTGAATGGCCACCATGGGCTCTCTTAAGTTCAGGGAACTTTTTAACGTTGCCAGGGTTAAACTGTAATGTAATGTAATGTTGAACTGTGTGCTGGTTCGACGTGGTATCACAATGAACCAAAAGGGTTTGAGTAAGTTCGGGATTCCGACAGCAACCCTTACCTAACCTAACCTGTATTCCATACATAATGGCATCAATGGGCCTTTCAAACGAATAAAAAATTTCAATTATATCTCACAAACACTTTGTTTTATTTAAATCTAAATATAATAACAAAATGTATGTAATGACAAATATTTTAATAATTTTTTTTGTGTTCTTTCAGAAATTGGACTCTCTAATGGTAAGTTCATTATCATTTATCAAAATATTGAATATTAAAATATTCATTAGCGATAGTTAAAAGTATGAATATAAACATCGCATGGAAAACTCACTTCTAAAACAAATTTTAGCTTCTAAAGTTACTTATGAATATTGTCCCATACAAATATTTAATTTGTGATTTAATATTGAATCTATTGAAAAATCTTAAAACTTAACATTTCCAAAAAGATTTTCCTGTTTATTTATTCACTTTTAAATTTTCTGAACCTAGAAAAGGGTCAATTAAAATTCATCACTTTTTCCCCAACGAAAAAACAAACAACTTTTCTTTGTTTGCCAAAATTCTGTTGCTTGAAAATGAAGCTGCAAAAAAGGAAAAGGCCTCAAGAATCAAAATACGTCGCATTTGCATAAAGAAAATTTGTTAATTTTTTTTAATAAAATAAAATAAAAAAGTTGTAAAAAAGAATGGGAAATACATGAAAACCAAAGTGAAAATGGAAAATAAGAAATTAAAAATACAACATCATGCTCTTAAACGAAATCGTTACAATCTTTTGGAAAATAATAATAAATGAAAAAGTTTTACAATTTGTACAGAAAATGCTTTTTTTTCATGTACAAGTATTTCCCAAACAAAGTAAAATTCAACAAAAGTTGCACAATTTGTTTGAAGCAATAAATGTGTATGACAAAAGTAAAATTTTGTTGCAAAATTTTATAGACGAACAACATATTTTTTGTTGTTGCTTATTTTTGGAACAGAAATTCACAATCGAATGACTTTAAAATTAATTTTAATATACTTGATACAATTTACATAATATAAACTGAAGGGGTAATTTTTAAAAATTGCCGTATATGGAATATTAAAATATTAATTGTGGGAGTTAGCATTAATTTTTTTAATTTATATTGGAAACATATTCACCCTTATTCCAGTTGTCAATATCGATGTCACGTCAATACAATGCCAAAAAATTAGGGCTTGTCGACTCGCTCTCGGGATCAGTTTTGTGCTATTGACAGTCTATTACTGTTCGCCAAGGTCTAGAAAATAGCATGAGCCGTCAGTTGTTTTCGGTAATGAGTAGACAGGGCCCAATTTTTTTGTATTGTATTGACTTGACGTCGATGTTGACAACTGGAATAAGGGTGTTTATTTATATATACTCTTTAAAAGTGTATTAGAATTAGAAAATAGTACACTAACAAAAAAAAAAAACAACATTAGGGATTGCACTTTTAGGGAAAGGGAACACATTTCACGTGAATTTTTATCCCGATAAGGGTGATTGCTAGATTTTTTGCATGAAAAATAGACGATGTATAGTCTATTTAATTTTTTCCATACGAAATGGACGATTTATAGACCATAAAATTTTTTCATAAGAAATTGAAAAATGGACGATTCCATATATAGTTTAGAGCTGTCACCAAGTCTGAATTAAATGTTGGCCAAAAACTGATGACACCATTTTTTGACGGCGTACTGATTTTCGAAATCTTTGGAGGCCCATCAAAAAATTTATCTCTAAAATCGCCAAAATGGATATAATAGAGTTTTAATACCCTTTGGTAGTAGAATCGAAGCTATACTGCTAAGTCCGTGTGATTTTTTCACTGTTGCACAGTGTTATTAGCAGATATTTTAAGTATAGGCATGCATACACCAGGAAAATTTGAGAATCCAAATATTTGTTTCCTAGTTTTACGGGGTCGAACATAGACTGCTAAATTTTTGACATGTTTGCAACCGACCGTCTTTACCTACAGGTACATCTGCATGGTGAATTTTATTTTTCAAATTGGAACGGCTCGCAGGGGATGATCCGTACTCATGAAATGCATTGTGCTACAAATGATAAAATGGGATTTGGGGGAGGAGGGAGTAGTGTTTGTGGACATTTGATTCTAAATTTCTCAAATTGAAAGTGGCAGGAAAGACCTCTACACATTCCATTGTAGTACGAATAGAACAAGCATACCTTACCGATACCAATGAGGTTCTTCACCTTCTCCTGTGCGTGAGTCAGCAGCCCAAAAATAAACTTTAACGGCCATAAAAATTGGCATGAAGTTAGCATAAGTGACGAAATTGAATTAGGTGTTAACGAGTTCCCCCATACAATTTGACATTAAAAATGGTCGCATTACCAGCTCTAAGTCCCAGCATAATTTATAATACGAAGTTTCATCGCAAAACTCTTGAAGATCATGCTCAATTTTGCCTGATTTTGCATAAGTTAACTTCATACCAATTTTTACTTATACATAGGGCCGTAAAGCTTTTGCCCATACATTAGAGTTGCATTCCATTTTCGCATGGAAGTATTTTGGTAAGGTAAGGTGATCATATGGAGTAAAGTACATGTCTCTTATACCGTTTCAGAGAACCTAGGCTGTTGAATTATTTTTCTTGACACTTGAAAAATGTGAAGGAGCATCCATTTGCAAGTTCAAAATCTTTCAAGCGACATCTATTGTTATTCACTGGCATAAACATTATCCGCTGCTTGCGGTCATTTTAACTTGGCAGCACTTAATATAGCACAGCGAAAACAAGGCTGAATTTTATAAAACCAGCTTAAAACCAATTCTGAAATGGATTTAAGCTGGTTTTAACAAATACAATTTGTATGGTAAAACCAGGTTTTAACAGAAAACACTATAAGACTACAAATTAGGTATTAGGAGTTTTTAAATCGACCCTATTCAACAGCAAAAAGAAAGCATATAGATACACACTCCAAATTATTTTCAGAGTATCTAGAAAGTAATATAATTTTCGACTTGTTTTAAGTACGATTTAGTGTAGTTCTTACCTAACTTTAAAAAGAAAACTCGTACTTAAGCTAAGAAGGCAAAACTTAAATTTAGGACGAGTTGTAATCTTGGGACAATTTACGACATTAGATATCGAAAAAATTTTAATTCATTTTTGAATTGTGTTCGTATGGAAATTACGATCGATATCGAATGCCGTAATTTGCCCCCTGATCTTTGAAGTTTTCCACATAAAAACATCCACCTTTTGTTATTGCTCCCTTTCGATCTGATACCCTGTTTGCATAATATAATTATGTAGTCTGCAATGGTTTTTTTTTATCATCGTTTTGTAAATTACTCATCTATTGCATCACATATTTCCCCTACTTGCACAATCCTCTGACGTGACAAAGTGTATGACTTCGACAAGAGGTTTGGAACTGCTCTGGCCAATAGAAGGGAAAGGGGATAATAGAACCCCGGTATATCTTTGGAACTGGCACCATCAAGTGGTACACTGATGGCCCCAGAACGCCGGCAGGTTCTGGTGTGGGACTTATAGGACCAAGGACTAACTACCACGAGTCGTTGGAAAAATCTCCTACCATTTTTCAATCGGAAGTTTATGCCATTGAGAGATGCACACAATTTAATCTTGATAAGGGCTACCGAGGGAAAGAAATAGCCATTTGCTCGGATAGTCAGGCTGCCATCACAACGCTCAGCTAATATGAGCTTACCTCTGCTAAGCAGCATGAATAACTTCAGATTCTGCTGGGTTCCTGGACACGCCGGGGTGGTAAGAAATGAAAATGCAGACAAAATGGCCAGAAGAGGGGCTAGTACACCCATGGTCGGACCAGAACCGTTTTGTGAACTCGGATTGGACAAAATCTGGGAAGATATATCGACGGAGATCAAGAGTGATAGGGAACACCTCTGGCTCAATCTCCCTGGATTGAGGCATGCAAAGCTAATGATTGGAACGTATAACAAAAATCGTTTCATAGCTTTCATGTCCCTGAGTAAAAACAATCTAAGAATGCTCACAGGCCATTGTAGACTGATAAAACACCTCAGCCGACTTGGCATTGAGAGAAACAGCCTGTGCAGATTCTGTTATTACGAAGATGACACGCCAGAGCATATTCTAAAGGACTGTGAAGCGTTATGCCACAGAAGATATAGCCAATTGGCCAAGCACCTATTGGAGGATTGGGAACTGCCAACTCTAGATCCTCTGGCAATCCTGAGATTCATCAGATGAGTAGGTCTAGATGAGGTGCTCTAGCACCTGGCAGGGAATACAATATACCTACTTTGGTCGCAGTACCTTGTGTTTCCCGTTTGACTTAATTCATTCGTTCAGTCATTCATCATATATTTTTTATCATATAAATATATAATTGTTGCTACAAATATAACGCAAAGTTGCATTTTACAGTGGCGGTATTCAGTGTTTGATGCGAATTGTCTTGCGTCATTGTAAATGCAAAATATCGTAGCTGTTCTTTAAAATTCAACAATAAAATACACACACAATCCAAAGAAAAGCTACGATATTTTGCATTTGCACTTACGTAAGATCATTTGCATCAAACATCGAATAACGCCAGTGTTTCAGTGTTGCCACTATTTAAATTTACAAAAAAAAAAAATGCTACACATAATGTGATGCGCAGTGATCTATTTATTACTAGGATCGCTCGATGGTCTAAATTAGACCACAAACATGTGTGTAATTGTATGTTTGCCAGTACAAAACAAAACCAAAATAGAAAGTTGTTTTTCCAAGCAAATTTCAATCGGTTGTTTCCACCTTTATGCCAAGAATTTTTATCTACAAAAAATACCTTTTAAACCATATATGTTTCAATACTATTGGTAGACGATAAGATACTTAAAAGTGTACGACAAAAAAATGTGTGCCGTATTTATAAATCAGATTTAGAATACTGGTGTGTCCATATTCATCTCATGAAGAATTGCATGTTTCCAGGGTAACAGTGAGTAGCGTGTATATGGGGTTTCGGGGACCAACATTTCAATACAAATAATGGAGCATGCTTGTATGAGAGTATGCATGGGTTTTGAAATATGTGTAAATTAATGTATGTTAGAAATGTATTGAAATGTCCGTCCTTCGTTGAAGTGATCCCGATTGCATTTTAGTTAACACTAACAGAAGTAACAAATACCGAATCACCAGAATTTAAGCCAAAATCGTGATTTATTTACAAATGTCAGCTGTCTGTTAAGTGTTATATTTTTTTAAATATATACAACATACTCGTATCTTCTCATTCCCATTCAGTTTATATTATGTTTAAGACATAAATTGTGTGTTGATGTGTTTAAAGTGAAATTATTTAAATGAAATATATTACTTTATATTATATAATACATAAAAACATATTGTCGTTAACAGTACTTATGAAATAAGCCGAAAGAATTTATGTCAAATAAAAACTAAAAGTAAACTGACACTTGATGACTGGGTTCTATGATACCCGAAATATTAGAGAGATTAATTAAAATGTGTTTGATATTTATGGTTTTCAACATTTACTGATACAATAGAGCGAGAAATAAAAATAAAAAAGAAGAAATTTTACTCAAACCAAAACGAAAAAAAAAAGAAATCAAGGGCACCCGGAAAAATAGCAGTTATACGAAAAATATACCATATCAAAGAAAATATATACTTATGTGTATCACTAACAAAAACGAAATTTTATACAACACTATAAACAATTTGAAATGAAAGTTAAAAAGACAGAGTCAAAGAAAAAAAAAAAATAAAATAATGTAGCATACTCAAGGGGACCAAAGAGGTGAATAATAAAATTATTAAAATAGTTAGAAAGAAACAGAAGTTAAATGATACAAATAAATAAATAAATATTTAGTACATTAGATATAAATTTTTTTTTTATAAGTTTTATATATTTATAAAACAATGATTACATTTATAATTGCGGCTGGCTGTGCTGCTGGAACTTCTGTGACCGGTTTCGCTGCCTGTAAAATGTTATTTTTAGTTTGTTTTTCGTTTAAGTTTAGTTTAAATTGTGATCTTAACTTAGTTTTCGTAAATGTAACTTAAATATAAAATACACTATTTAAAATAAAACTTAGCCCTTAAATAACTACTTAGAAATAAAAAAAAAACAAACTTATATAATTTTCTAATAATAACAAAATTATCAATCAGTCTTACCTGAAAACGTAAATTGGAATCAGCTTGAGCTGCAGCGGCTGCTAAGTAGGGATCAAAGTAAACACTGCGAAAAAGTTCAGGAGAGAGATAGAGAGAGAAAAAAAGATAGGATTTTTTGTTGATTTTTACTTATCAGAAACTTCTCAACTTATCGTTATAAATTTTGTAGACACAAAAAAGTCTAAAATGATCTGAGTTCTTAAAAGCAAAATTCATTTCAATGCGTTCTTCTTCTTCTTCTTCTTTTAAACTTAAATAATTGGACTTGTTTATTTTTTGACTGACTGAATAATTTCTTAAAATATACTTATATTTTTCATTTTATTACACATTCACTCCGTTTTATCACATTCACTCTTTCAGAAAGTTATAACAGCTTAATTTACTAAACTTGAGAGGTCTTCTGTTCTATACATTTTCAGTATACAATAAACTAATTATATATGTATGTATATTATATTTTAAGAATAAAAACGCAAGAAGGAGAGATAATATTCGTTGCAGGTTTGGTAGCGTTGTCCAGCTTTTTGTTTTAACAACAACCCGACAAAAATATATTATTTTTGAAATTTTTTGTATTTTAAAGAATTAAGTCAGATTTGGTTTAGTTTTGCAGTTTTTTTTTCAAAGAGAAGTAACACTGAGACAATGAATGCCTACCAATATTACTAGGTGTTACCTTCTTTACGAAAGGGATAGTGAGTGATAGAGAAGATATGTGGTGAAGGAAGAGATAGAGGAAAGCAATAATGCAGTGTTGTAGCGCCCCTGGTGCTTAAATCAGGTGTATTAAATTTTTTGAAGTTCCGTTTAGTAGCTATTTATTGGTTATTTTACTTCGCCGATGATTCTGCTATACAACAAAGGAGTATGCT
This sequence comes from Tachina lurida, assembly GCA_944452675.1. Classification (NCBI taxonomy): domain Eukaryota; kingdom Metazoa; phylum Arthropoda; class Insecta; order Diptera; family Tachinidae; genus Tachina; species Tachina lurida. The sequence continues at coordinate 100,216,370 of OX101754.1, forward strand.
CTGATGTGATGTTGCATTAGGATTAGTATCTGCGGAGGTCGGTATATTTTAGTGTCTTCATCACTTGAGCTTTCCGACGACAACTGATATAAATAGACACTAATGTACATCAGAAAAATGCGTGTTGTTGTTATTTAATGACTGTTAGATACCGAGCTCGAACCCAGGACCTTTGCTTGTGTAGTAAACGCGCTAACTACTTCAGCCAACGCCACCCTCTACTCTATTGAATCTGGGAGTCATTGTAGGAATATGCAACAATATATTAAAAATCTAATATTTTACCATAGAAAAACCTCGGTTTAGGATCTACTACGGTTTCACCCTATTTACAAAGCGGGGAAGAGTTCTTTCGCCACTTTTATGGAATCTGCAAATTTGTTAATGTGTCACTAGCTGTTGGAGGAATATTCCTCTCTTCTTTAAGGTACATGTATGATCTCCATTAACTCTGAAGATGAAGGGAAAAGTGAGGAATTGCCGTTAATCCTAACAAAACGAAATCAGTTCTCTGCTCGAGGAAGACTCATGATTGCCTGGACATTATCCTTTAAAACACGGAGATATAAGTGTCTAACAACTAGAGTTCGACCGATTAATCGGCTTCGGCTTCGGCCTTCGGCCAAAAATTGGTAATCGGCCAACATTCGGCCTATGGCAAAAATCGGCCGATTAGCCGAAGCCGAATATTTTTCATTCCAAGCTTGAAAAATAGAATTATGTTTGGTCGTTTCTCGCCGACATTTTCTATTGTGTTTAACGTTTTGAAAGGGTTGCTTTGAAATACATCCCTGTTGCTTTCTATTTTCTTTTACTTGGACGTTCTTGTGAGTGATCATATGAAAAAGCAGTCTAGAAATTGCAAAATAGTTATATTTTTCTTGTTATGTATCCAATAGATATTACAGCTATTTCAGTGATCGCAAAAAGAAAACTTTTTTCTTAATTCATATAAAACATAAGTATCATTTATAAAATTTAAAACATTCGGCTTCGGCTTCGGTTTTGGCCGAAGTTTAGGATTTTAGCCGAAGTTCGGCTTCGGCCAAAAAAAACGCCTTCGGTCGATCTCTACTAACAACTCAAAATGCAAGGTGTCATTCGAGACTCTAAGCTGAGTTTTAAGACAAATGTTCTGGAGAGGTTGAAGAAAGCAACTGCAAAATGTCAAGGTGTCATTCTGGACTCCAAGTTTAGTTTTAAAATAAATCTTCTGGAGAGGGTAAAGAAAGCAACAATATTTATACATATATTACGCAAGGTTCAAGGACTTGCCTCACTGCATGTAACTAGCACTTTCTGCAATACTCCTACGGATGCATTGAGATACACCTACTTCCATTGTATTTAGTAAGCAAGGAAATAACAACAATGTCTGTAATCCGTGTTCGTTACATATCTTTGTGGAGCGGAAAGGGAATCGTCCACTGTAGAATAGTGGACCCCGAACCTTGGGGATGGTGACCTGACCAAACTTCTCCGATCCTCTTAATGAACGTCTCTATAGTACCTGAATGCCATCCAGAAGAATGGTACTCTAGGTAGAAGAAGAAGTGGTAAATTTTATACGGATGGCCCCAAAACTCCAGAAGGTTTGGGTTACGGAGTTTAGTCATGGACATTGGGACATATTGCAAAGGAGTGTTTGGAGTGCTGGAGAGTGTATAGGCAGATATCCTTGCTATCATATACTCATAATCGAGCCACTATCTGGGGATTGGAATCCTCTCTTCTGAGAACAATCACAGCGCTCGACTGCCCATCATCTCTAAATGAAATGGCAGAACAGTTAATATTAAGATAATCTGGATCGAGGGGCATAGAGGTTGAAGAGATTGCTGGATTGGGACCACCTTGCGATTCAAATTGGATATGTGTTGACTCTTGTTGAAACAAAAAATTATGCGCAAGACAGGAAGAAACAAATAGATGAGCCACAAGAAATTTCTCCATGATCACCAGGCACTTATGAACCCAAATACGTACATATATAAGAAAAACGGGGGTTCTTTGACATAATAGGAAACAAATATCAGTTTTGGTGTCCGTGTTGACAGGACACTGTTTCAGAGACAAGCATGCACAGAGGTTAAGGGTTGAATATAATGACTTTAGCCGCAGTTGCCAAGATATGGACAAAGAAGAAAATGTAGAAAATTTTCTGTTTTATTGCCCTGGCTTACCAAGATAGAGAATGGGGCAGCACCGTTGTCGCTCTTGAATGCAAGCAAATTTCTGACGTTGAAAGGGTTAAACTGTAAATTGTTAGTAGCTTTATATTGAGGTCTGATTGGTTCGATGGTAGGAACTCCGTTTAAACAAAGTCTCTGTGGTATCACAATGGACCAGATGTGTATAAGTGCCTCCAAGATTCGGACTGGACCAATTACCTAACCTAATCTAACTCTCTTTATGACATATTCTGCTGTTTAGTTGGGTGATAAAGTTTTTAGTAAAGTTCCCTATCAACTAGGGCCTCAAATAATCGCTAATTGTGGTTCTATACTGCTCACTATAACCAGCGGTTCCTGTGTCTGATAAAATAATCTAATCAAAGTTACTTTGTGTATGTAGTGCGGTGCTTGGAGAATGTCTCGTAGATTTTCCATACTCCAATTGCAGAAATTTGGCTAATTAACATTTCTATTAAGACAAATGTGGGCCTCTCTGTAAGACAATTAACGACTTAAATATGCAACATTTAAACATGTCGTTCAGGCATAAGTGCGATACAATTTCAAACTCTACTGAGCTGCAGCGATAATACAATTAATAGCTTTGATAACCGTACGACCCTTAATTCGGATTGGATTGTAAAGAAAAGCAAAAAAATCATAGTCAGTATGGTAAAATCATGAATCAAAGAATACAAATTACGCATTGCGTATGTCTGTTAACTTGAGTGTGCTGGTGTTACGTCAAAATGACGGCTGTGGTGACGTAGATGCGCATTAAAAGAATGTTTTCAAAAGCTGAATGCTTAATCTTGTATTCTTTGATTCATGCGATAAAATAGTATATAGTGATCTATATTACATTATCTCTCCCTCTCGTAGCATTTTTCTTAAAAAATTATGCAACTGCATTTTTTACCATAAAAAATAAATTTTCTTTCTTTATAAATTAAAACCTAAAGCTAAACAAAACTAAAACGTATGAGAAATAAGTAAGACAGAGCGGAGCGACATTGGCGGTAGCATGTTGTGTTGAAGTCGATAATAAGGCCTTTTTTAATTTGATATTATAATTGGATTTCCTTCTTGTGGATTTAAAGCACTTAAGACTTTTGTTGTCTTTTATTCATTTTTAATCAATTAAAATAATAAATGTTTTGATTAAAATATAAAAAAGAAAATAAAGAAAACAACCTTTAAACCGCAAAGAAAAAAATATACAACAGAATTAAACAACACAAAAATTACAAAAACTTAAATGGAATATATGTAAATAAAGATTGTTTTTAAACATACACTGACATGCGCCTAAAAGTATGCAAGATATTTTTCAAAACAAGAAACAAAAACCAAAAAAAAACTGTATTTTGCTTTCTTTTATCTTATACACAAACACTAAGGCCATCATCATTCATATTTCATTTTGTTTTCTTAAAAAAAAACATAATATTATTGGTTTGTATTATTTTTCTTGTTTTAATAGTAGAAAGAGCGAGAAATTTAACATGCATACGGTGGGTCCCCAAGAAAAATATGTAATTGAGAATTTTACACACACATAATTAACTGCTTCTGTTTTCAATAAAAGTGAAAAAATAAAGTAACAATATTACAGGTATTTACAAAAACAATATAATTGTCATTATCATTCATTATCAATATATTTATGTATGTATGTAGGTATGTATGTGGATATTTTTATACGAATAAATATGTAATATTATTTATTAATAGTTTAAGCCTAAAAAGATGCTTTAGTATAATGTTGATATTTATGGTATGGTTGGTAACTAAGCTAAACAATTTGTTGTTCTTGTTTTAATTTGTAATTGATATTTTTTTACAGTTTTATTTAATGGGTGTTATAAGATTATAAAAGGGGGCGGTGAGCTTTAGTGACATTATTTTATGTAACAATACGTAGTTCTAGAACCCCTTTTTTTAAAATCGAAAATTCATTTACAAAACATGCATTCTGATAGAAAAAAAACACACATACACACAAGAACCTTTTTTTAAGTTATTAATTTTTATGCTCGCTTTCAATAACCAAACTAATCTTACTGGTATTTTTTTATGACAAAAAGCTATAATAAAACTTTGTTTAAATGCATTAATATTAAGAGAAAAAAAAATAGATATTAGTTATTTTATTTTAGCATTTGAAAATGTGCTAAATATTAAATTTACATTGAAAAAAAAAGAACCCAAAAACATTTCTTTTTAAGACTACAAAACAAGTATTAGTAAAGCAAACTACAAACTAAAAAAAATAATGTTAGTTATAGGGGAAAATGTAAAGTTTTTCTTTTTACAGGTACGAAGGAGGAGATATCTTAAGGTTTAAAAGTATTTATAAGTAATAATAATTTTAAATTTTTTCTGTCACACTAAATGATCAAACAGAATTTCGGCATGAACACATTTTCAATACAAATTGACACAAAAAAGCAGCCCCAGAGATGGAATCTATTTTATTTTGAGAACGTTTTTTCTTATGCTCTCACATATAAATAAATATTCTCTCAACAATGCTACCATACTTTCAATAAATTACATACATTTTGTATTCAAAACTACAAAGAAAAATAAGCATAATAAAACAAAAATTAGAGAGCATTTGAAGTTACTGCCGTAGATTTTATTATGGGCTTTGTTAATTTGACAGCGATTTTTCCTGACGTTACGGACTTATTCTGTTTGATCATTAAGTGTAAAAGAGAGCCTTCTGTTGTCTGCGGAAAAAAATCAGTTTTTGACAGGGCTATTACTATAGTACAGTAGATGATAATCCACGAGAGCACCCAACGTTTCTGTACATTATGCAGAAAGAAAATTAAGATTTCTTTTAAAACCGCAAATTTTAGCAAAGTTTTCTTTATATCCATAATCCTACTACATCTTATTCTTATTAAATGCATGTCGCAGTATTGGAAATAAATTTCAATAATTGTAATGGATTATAATTTGAAAGCATGAACATTTTAAGAAAATTTATGGAAAATTACTTGAGTAGAATTACTTGAGTAGAAACTAGCAAGTTTCTTAAAAAATTCACTTTGAACCTCTATTTCAAATCGTTAATAATTATTAAGCAACGGGCGTATCTACAAAATGCACGTTTTGAAATGCTGCGATAAACCGTGTCAGTTTCACACAAGCATTTATTTACTGCTACTCAAAAAATATTTCGGACGCAAATACAAGCGTTGTCAAATTTTGTATGTATGTCTTTTGTTTTTGTAATATTTAAATTTTTTTTTCAAAATTGGGCCCTAAATTGTCTTCATTCCCCTCCTCTTAATTCCAAAGAAAAACTTTACATTTATCTCTATGCCATTTTGCATGTTTGTTGTTCATTTAATTTGTATTTTAGTTTTTTTTTTAAATTATATTAATTCAATTACTTACGGTGCATATCCGTGCAATGTGGTACCAGCTGCCGCAGCATTAGCAGCAGCTGCTGCATTGGCAGCTGCAGCCATTGAGGCAGCTGTGGGTTGAGCTTGTTGTGCGCTTGAGAGACGTGCTGCATACGCTACGGCTGCAGCCGATGAGGCATTTGGCGCTGTGGCCGCTTGAGCAAGCGTTTGTAATTGTTGCTGGGCACTGGGTTGCATGGCAGCTGCTGCGGCAGCATTAGCCGCATTAGCGGCCGATGATTGAGCCTGTAGGGCCTGTTGCAAACCCAAGTGTTGTTGTTGTTGTTGGTGTTGTTGGTGTTGTTGATGTGCAGCCACGGCAGCGACGGCAGCTGCATGACGCTGTTGCTGTTGTTGAGCGGCTAAAGCAGCTAAAGCTGGATTGAAGGGAGCACCGACGACACCAACATGTCCACGTTGTATGGCCACACCGCGCATAGCAGCAGCGGCTAGAGCAGCTTTTTGTTTGTAATATTTTGTAAATGTGTTTCAATTTCCGTTTCCGTTTCCGTTTTTGCCCCATCATAAATCATTGTAGTTATGCAATTGGTGTTTTCAGTGTTTGAGTTTGGATTTGTGTGTGATCATGACAATTGCGTTTTCGTGTTTGTAATTTTTTCAAATAAAGTATGACAAAATTGGTTTTTTTGCACAACAATAAACAAAGACATCAGAAGAAAATTAAGTTTGAAACGCAACATTTTCATTCATACCACATTAATAAAAGTTTAAAAAACACATTTAGTGGGTATATTGCACAATTGAAATAATGGTTGTTGTTGTAGTTGTTATTATAATTCATCAATAATTATGTAGGCCGTATATTGAGTTTGAATGTTGAATTTGTGCGTTTTTTATGATTTTTTTTTTAATTCAATTGCAAAAACAATGTCATAGATATTCAAAAAATGGTAAGAAAAGAAAAAAAGAGAACATAAAATTCATGCGATTAGTTTTATATAGTATATTATTTGTTTCAAAATTTATATTATATAAAACTTCTAAATTAAATATGTTTGATACTAAATAAATTAATTGTTCCGGTAAACTAGCAGCCTTGGTTATAAAAATTGTTAACACCCTGTTCGTGTAAGACATTGACGATAGAAATCGTGTAATAGATTGATGGAAACTTGTACAACTTTTCTTTAATCTATTACAGAAACGTCAAGATTTCCATCGTCAACGTTTTACACGAACAGGCTGTAAAATGCTTTATAAAGGCTTAATAAGAAAATTTTTTTATGAAAATTTGTTTTAAAAACCCTTTATAAAGCCTTAATAATTTTTATAGATCAGGCTGTAGAACTTTTATGTTATAATTGATGATTTTTTAAAGAAATATTTACATATAAAAATGTTCATACGTATGTATGTATGTATATGTATTATGTTTTACACACATACATTATGTATTGTAGTACAATTTAAAAACACATAGGAAAATCCATAAAAATATTAAAATCTTTCTATTAAATTTTATAACATTCTATTAAAAATATGTTAAACATATAATAAACCAAATAAAGTTTCAAAAAAAAAAAATGAAATCATTTTCAAAATTACGCTGCTAAAACATTCAAATTAAAAAATATACTTTCATTGTTTATTAAAAGTCCTTACAGGAAAGAGCACCTTTATTTTAAATATATGTTTTTGTATAAAACTAAATGTTTGCTAATATATATTTATATATATATATTATTTAAAAGGATGCTCGTTTACTTATTTATGGTAAAATATTTATTTTTATTTATTTAAGCTAGAGAAAAAATACATAAAAAACATACACTGTATTTATATAGGCACAAGTTTTTCATTTTCAAATAAAGTTGCTTGGTAATTTCAACTCAAGCACTTAATTTAACTTAAAAAAAATAGTATTCAAAGGATTTTTATGTAGTAAAGAGGACAGTAAACATTGCAAAGTTAAAAATATAGCAAAATATAATATTTTAAAAATATATAAAAAATTATTTTAACTCAAGCACTTATTTTAACTTGAAAAAAATATGTGACACGGAAAGTTGAAAGGGACCTCAGAAAATAAGTTTTGGAGAAAAACGACTTTGAAGTTAATAAGTTGATTTTGATGCGCCTGAGCGCTTTTATGGCTTGAAACTCGTTGCCTGGGGTTTTCGGGGTCGCTGATTACGGATATGGAATTAGATTTTGAAAATTCAAAATGGCGGACTATTTTTTGTAATATGATTGGATTTGCTTGAAACTCACCACTCAGTGGTTTTCGGGGTCGCTGATTACGAATCTGGTATTAGATTTTAAAAATCCAAAATGGCTGATCTAATATCAATTGCAGAAAAGTTTGTCAGATACTAGACTTGTGTCCAACAGCTCTTTTGAACTAAAATGAGCTGTTCGACACAAGTTCAGTCAAAAGCGTCAATGTAAATTAAATGGGTTTGAAACAATTTTTGATTTGAACGCTCTCAAACTAGTTCAAAATGAGCTGTTCGACACAAGTCTATCAGATACCGATTATATTTTTTCCTTTTTTTGTTATCAAAAGTGCATTTTTAAGCTAAGCAAAACTAATGCAGTTAGAAAGTTGCGGTTTACTGCATTAGAAAGATCGTGTTGTCTACTATAAGAATCACAAAAAAAGGATAAATCGATTTTTACGACCCACAGGTCCCTTTAAAATTTCCCTTAATTAATCAAGGGCCTACTGTGTAATTCGAAATGAAAGCATATGCTTTCGAAGAATTTGTATGTTTATAACATGTAAATTCGAAAGCATTTTCTTTCGTTTTGAATTAGAGAGTATAGATATACATACGTATATATACTATAGGTCTGCACAGATATAACTGTTTGCACCAGTTTTACGTGTGTTGGTTCTGGTATGTACAGGTACATATGTTATTCAGCGTTTCTGTTACTAGTCCTAACTTATCGATGCAAGCAAATCAGTACCTCTTTTCTTTTTTCTTTGCTCAATCCTTTATCAACTCAGACTTAGTTCTAGAAAAACAAAAGATTATACTATAAAACAAAGATGGGCCAACTGGAGTATGGTATATAAGGAAAGTAATGGTAAACAATGGTAAAACAAGTATACTTATATTTCTAATAAAGTTAAAAAAAATGTAATATATAAAAAATAAGAAGCCCTTTCATGTGGTTTTATCACCAAAAATATATACATAAATATATACTTATTTAAAATCTTTATTATATTTCTGCAATGAAAAACAATAATATTCTATAATTTTATTTTGAGCTTAATATCTCTTGTTTTTATATTTAACATCAGGAAAATATTTTCCTGCAGAAGCTACACAAACGAGTGGAGAAATATTGATATATAAACTAACAAGTTTAAATATAAAAACCAGAGACCTTAAGCTTAATAAAATTAGAAAATATTACGAGTATAATTAAAAAGATGTCAAAAGATTAGAATTATTGAAAAAAAAATATTTGCAAGATATTTAATTTGAATTTAAAAGTTCTTAGTTAATTAAAAACATCGTTTTAATTTTAGTGATAATAACCATAATATTGTTTTATAAAAAATTTCCAAATATCTATAGAGGCAACACCTAACGAAACAAATATAGGTCTACACATCTGTAAAAAACTCTTTTAATTTTTTCTTTCCTACAACTAATGTTCAGTAAATAATTTTCATATACTTTTTGCTTACAGGAATCTCTATCTTTATCGCACAACTTCTCGGACAAACTATTGACACCACTATCCCCATTAATACCCACATCCCTTAGAAGGTGGAAAAGTTTCTGATCGTTTGAGAAAATTAAAATCATAACAAACATTGGGTCTGTGTGTAAATACATCACTGCTCTGCATTATACGAGTAAAGTTTAATTTAAAATGCAATATAGTCATCGTTTTTAATGGCAGCCATGTCTGTACGCTATATTTGATATTTCTTTGTGCATTATCTACTTCAGTGATGCAGTTTAGTACATTTAAGTTTCCATTTGTAGCGCAGTTGTTCATTTACGAACAGGCCCATTATTTGAAACAATTTTACAGCCTAATGAAATACTAATATTTATTTTATTCAGAACATTCAGAGGCTTTAACAACAGATCTGAATCAACCTGTTACACTCTATGGCAATGCTAATCAACGAGAGAAATATATTTCTGTATGTGTATTAATTTCTATAAGAAGCCGATTGAAGTTCGGCACTCGGGTGCCACTTATTCATTCTCACCGTTGCGGATGTACGATTCATCGCTGTGGAATACGGTCCCAGGTCAGCAGAATTTGCAGTAGGTGGATTTCCCGCTCATGATTTTCTTTAAAACGCTATAACTCAACAACCACTTGAGATATTTAAATAGCAGAATTTGCAGTAGGTGGATTTCCGCTCATGATTTTCTTTAAAACGCTATAACTCAACAACCACTTGAGATATTTAAATGAATGTTCCATCACATGATCGGTGGGAACTCAAGCTACAAGATGGAGAAACTTTGGCCCGCTTGGTGGTTATTTTTGATAGCTAAATATGGGGTTTTTTAGAATAAAGCTTAATTTGACAGCCACGGTGGGTAACCAGCCGTGCCAAAGGTTTTCCATTTAGTAGCCTGAGCTTCCATCTATCATATAGTGAAACATTTACTTAAATATCTTAACCCGTCTATGAGTTAGAGGCATCCCAAAAAGGCCGTTTATTAGAATTTTCAATAAGTGTATTTCCGATCATGATGTTTTTTAAAACGCTATAACTCAACAACCGCCTGAGATATTTGAATGAATGTTCCATCACATGATCGGCGGGAACTCAAGCTACAAGATGGCCAAACTTGTCAGCCACGGCGGGCAACCAGCCGGGCCGAGGGTTATAGCGTAACTCAATAACCGTTTAGGTATTTGTATGAGTTTTTCACCACTTGATGGATTGGAGCTAAGACTGCGAGATGGCCATACTTTAGAACGAACGTCCAAATGCTTTCTTTGATAGTTAAATCTTTGATAGTTAAATATTATTATGTTCGCCATCTAGCAGCTTAAGCTTCCATCTATCATATAGTGAAACTTAGCCCGTTTATGAGTTAGAGACATCTCAAAAAGACTGTTAGTTTTACAAATTTAGCAAAATTTTGTAAAACACCAGGTCGCAAATCAGAACATTATGCTATGTCTAAGAGTAAAAACAACTGATGTCAAAAACTGTTTTTTTTTATTTCATATCTTAAAAACATGTGCTGATAAAATATACTATCCGTTAATAACTAAAATTATTTTAAATAATTAGCTAGCAAAAAATGTTTAACACAATTTATTTAAATGTTTTTTTAAATGCCAATAAATAATAATTAATTGAAGGGGAAAAATAACAAACAAAACATGCATTTCTACATAACCTGCAACACATAATGGCAAATATAAAAGCCTGCATATATGTTAAAAACTTTTCAAAAATGGTCTAGTGGATATACATACGCACATAAACATAAACGAATATATAGAGATGTGTGTGTAAAGAAATTTTATTCAGTAAAACTAATTAGTTATAAATGAATTAAAAATTCACCTAAAGAACCACAATAATATTAATACTCGTACTTAATGTATAGGAAACCTTTAACTTTTAATTAATTATAGAATTTATTTTTATTTAAAAATGTTGCAGGGATTTTGAAACTTTGATAAAACATATTAAAAACTAATCAGTGATAAAGTAAATAAATGTTTGTAATTTTATTTACAATAAATAACTAATTATGAATTTGATTTTTTTTTGTTCCCAATGATTATTGTGGTGCAATACATTTTATTTTTAATTTGCAGCAAAAAAAAAATCCTAAATAAATCTACATATATAGTTTTTATGCTAAATTGTAAAAAAAAAGTTTTTGAAATCAGCTTTTAAAATAAATGTTATAGAATTCTGTTGCAATGTATCGAAACATTTTTTTTATATAAAATTAATTTCTTTGCTTAATTTCACAAAATGTGTTGCACATTTTACATGAATTTTTGGCTTTTTATAAATAATTAATCTTTTTTGTAACTGCAGTAATTACTTGAATTTATGCCTCGCTTATTATCATTTAATCATAATTGAATATGCCATTTAAAAAAATATAAATAATAATTAGGGTCGGTACGTCGTTATATTTTTAATGGATTATGTACATAATAATGAGGAGGATTTTTGTTATAAAAGCGCATGGAACAGAAGCACATGGCTAAAATGTGATAGTTTATACATTTAGATGTTAATATTAATATTTATTTAAAAATATTTCATGGAAAATGCGATTTTAAAATATATCATCATGGTAACCTTGTTTATACTCGCACGTATCCCAGTGGGAAAAGTGGTTATTGATTGCAGACATAATCCAAGAAATAATACATTAATTTCGAAGGCAAGACAATGCATTCCTCTGGAAGCGAGACACAATAATTTAACATGGATTACCACGTGCATTACCACATCTGTAGAAGAAGTAATTTATTGCTTTTGCTTGTGACAAGTGTTCGTGTTTTCCTTATAATTTGTTTAAAAAAATCTATTATTTCTTGCTGCCTTTATCTCAACATACATACAAATACTTTCAGAGAGTCTCTGACTCTCTCTTGTGAATTGAACAATAAACATTATTTACAATACAGAAGGGGTCGCTCATAACTTATACATATGTTTAAAATCCTTTAAACTTAAAATAGTTTTAAATTTAATATAAACCGTGAATTCTGCCACAATTTTTAAAAAGTTTGTGGCATACATTAAGGCGCTTATGTTTGCCATTATGTGTTGCAGGTTATTTAAATATATTTTGTTTGTTTTTCTTCTCCTTTAAATAATTATTATTCAATGACATTTAAAAAAAAATCATTTAAACAAATTGTATTAAACATTTGTTCAACTCACAAGCTCAGTCGTGTGGTTTACGGTTAAAAATAACGATGTTTGTTTGAGCGGTTGTAAACAGACACATTTATTGGTGAATATTCAGAAATCGTAACCTAAGTAGAAATTAATAAAACAGAAACTAAAAAACAGTTCATAGATACCCTGCAGGAAATGGAACTGTCACAAGACTAGCCACGTGACCGATCCCCAAGTGATAGTTACCAATCCGAGCTCTAACACTTCCTATGACGTGGACCAGTCACTTTTCCATGGGGATGGCCTAGGATGGGGTTAATTGATACTTTGTATGCACCTTGTGACTTATCACTTAACTATCTTATAATGACCTATTCCGTGTAGAATATAAATTATATATAAATGTCATTCCGACATTTATGTAACTGTAACAAGGCAAACTTGAACTTTTTTTATTTTTCAGTAAAAAAATTTTGTATATTCGAACTATCAACCTACGGCATGGCAAGCTTGCACACTACCTACCCGATCATAAGGGCACTCATATTTCAAAAATATAAATACGTACCAGTTAAGCTTAGGTTAATATCTAAGTATAGTTACGGGACTTGTTCCAGAATGACTTGGCAGTCTATTTATATTAATTCATTGTTTAACCTTCATAGTGAACAGATGTCTCAGCGAAGTCTTTCTTATATGTATATACATAATAAAAAAAAAAAAAATATTCGTAATACATAATATATGTCCCAGAGGAGCCTTTCTTATATAGACAAACTAAACAAAAAAAAATATTCGTAATACATACAACCGTAATATTAGTAGTAGTATCCTATTGAACTATGGATGAAGTTATGGAGAATAAAAGTGAACGAACAAAAGTGTGTTCATGTAACATTAACCCTATGAAGAGAGAGAGAGAGAGAGAGAGTATACACCTTGATCGATGGCTTACATGGAAACATGACTCTGAGCTAACACAAATGAAACTTAAATTAACTCAGATACAACATTGGCTGATTGGTTGAAATTAAATCCTCAGTCTAGATGGTAAATTTTTAATATACTTTTGAAACCTTTATGGTGCTACGGAATTCAGTTACGAGTAGGTAAGCCGACCAGACATCCCGCTTTTGAAATTTTCAATCTCTTATTAGATTTTTATTAAAATGCAAGTGATAAAATATCAATCCAAATATTTTTTAAGTGTAGTTATTGCTTAACTATCCAAATCTCTGTGTGCTTCGTTACACTCGTTTTGAAATGAAGTGGCTCGCTTGTAGTTCAGCTAATTTCTAGAATACAATTCTCATTATTAACATGTCATGAAGAGTTTAAAAATTATCACTGCATTATTTTCTGACGGAATTTCAAGTTTGTGCTTGTATAGATTTATAACCCTTGACACAAACCTTGCGCTTTAACAGAGCTCTATTAGTGTCCTAACAGAAAAAAAAGAAAATTTGTTTTTGTTTGCAATCAAAGTATTTGAGTGTAATTCCAACTGTGATATTAGAAGTTATGGAAAAGCTGTGATATTTTATTTTACATACAATACATTTCAAAAAACTTAAAAATAAATTGGAATAAAGGATAAAATATATTTCAATAAAAATATTTATCCCTGAAGATGTTGGAAAATCCCAACGAAACGTCGGAGACATTATAAATGAAATAAAAAAACGTATTTTTTTAAGAAATTGAATGACCTTGATAGATACAATCCCCCTTACTGCGAATGGCGTCGTCGACGTCACATCAAGACGACAGTAAAAATTAGCACTTGTCTACTCTTTGTTGACAACAATTGACTACTATTAATATGCTCCATTAATTTACAAAGCCTTAGAGATTAGTAAGAGATTGTCAATAAGAGCAAATTGTTCCCGATAAAGAGTAGACAAGTGACAATATTTACTGTCGTCTTAATGTGACGTCGACGACGCCATTCACAATAAGGGGGAATATCTATAAAACCACATTAAAAATAAGGTCGAGAAATTCCTTACAAATATGTAATCGATTGAAGTTTATCTGTTGATATCATGGGCCAGGCTGTAAATGTCACATATATAAAAATTTACATTAATTTCATTTGATAGCACGAAATTTAACTGGGTATGGGAGCTTTAATTTGATGCAGCGTTTGTATGAAACTTACCAACAACAAAAATACAACATTCGCCAATGTGCTGAAAAACGCAAAATTTTTAAATCACTTGAGCGTTCAAAATCGCAAATCTCATTTTTTCATGTGCTGAAGATCGCGCGTTTTGCTTAACACAAATCTGTATGTGTAAAGTCGGGTAATACTTTTATTTCGTATGGCAACCTTGTTGCCAATTTAGCATTTTCACTTGGCCGATTTAGCATTTTCCCATCATTATATTCTGATAGCACTCTATGGGAATAAAGCAAACTATAAAAATTTTTGTAAATACTGTTTTTTTTAGAATAAAAACATCAGTGCATTCTAATAACAGCAATTTCAAAGTCAAACATTTTTTTTTTAAACGGATCAAAATAATGAATGAACTAAATGTTATTAAATGTTATTTACACGATTTCATTTCTACTGTCAGTTACAGCAATATATACAAGTTCACTTATGAGTCACTTCATTCATTGCTTGCGAGTTGAATGAAATAGAAAAAAAGTTTTCAGCACACCAATTTTGTGACTTCAAATCGCAATCGCATTTTTTTTTTTGCGAAATTTTAGTTTCAGCTGACTGATTGTATAATTAGACGATTAGCTTGTGAATTGAACAATTGTTACTTGATTATTTAAAATAGTTTTTCAAAATTTATTTCATTAGGAAATGATACTTTTCGAAAGAGATGTCAAATCGAAAAAAAATAATTTTTCATACTCGTATACTTCGAAACGAAAATGTTTCGACTCTTTATGCATCTGTGCAGCAATTAAATTTTTATGTCGGTAAATAATTTTATTTAAGAAAATCTTCATAACAAAAGTGACAAATTTTCTTTTGAATTATAGTAAGAGAAAGATTGGAAATAAAATCAAAGCAGCTATTTCTTGTAAAAAACATAATTGGTTGTAAAAGGAAGACTACTGAAATGAAAAGAACTTCTTTGAAGTAATAAAAAGCTACCAATATTATGTCTTTCAAAGTTTCGACTATATCAATCTTCTATTTTGTTAAAATTCGAATATTCAACTTATTGTTATGGTAGGTACAGACTTTGCAACTTGCTTACGCAACACGTTTTCGAATATTTTGACACAGACACTGCAACCTACAATGCAACTGTCAATGCAACCCATAAACATCAAAACATTTTGATATTTTAGAAACTTCGAATGCAACTTCGAACGCAACCATAAACAAGACTACAGACTAGACTTGTGTCCAACAGTTCTTTCGGAACTAGTTCGTTCAGTTGGACACAAGTCCGGTCAAAAACATCAATGTAAATTAAATGGGTTTGAAATAACTTTTGATTCAAGTGCTCTCAAACTAGTTCAAAAGAACTGTTAAAGATAGACTTGTGTCCAGCAGTTCTTTTTGAACTAGTTCATTCAGTTGGACACAAGTCAAGTCAAAAACATCAATGTAAAGTAAATGGGTTTAAAACAACTTTTGATTCAAACGCTCTCAAACTAGTTCAAAAAGAACTGTTGGACACAAGTCTAACCATTGAAGATTTGTTGTGATCTGTAATACTAAAAAAATTATTTGGTTGTGTTAAAGTTGGCTTGACTCATAGATGACCAAACTGCATTGAGTTGAAAACGACAATTGGAAAAATATTCTATGTATACATATGTACATACATATATGTGATATATACATATGTATGTATGTATACGAGTATATTGTGCAGTAGTAGAAAATAAATTATTGAGAGAACAATATATAGAAATATAACAAACAGATACATATGCATAACGCAGCATGAAATCAGAAACCATATTGCGGCCTATTGTATAATTTTTCAGTAAATATAAAAAAAATACATAGGTACATACTACATACCTACATATGTACATGCACTTAAAACCACAAGACAAAATAAATTAATATTGACATTTAACAAAATCGTGGCAAATTGAATAGAATAATACATATTTACTTTTTTAAATGGAAAATATATATTTGTGGAAAAAATTCTTAAGAAAAATGTAAGAATGCTTTGACATGCTGTAAAAATGAAAAAAAAAAAATTATAAAAACAACAAAAAATTTCAATTGTTTAAATTGCAAAAATAAATAAAAATTTAAAAATTTATTTAAAAATTATAAACAAAGTACCAGGGGAATAAAGGAGTTTTATCAAAATATACATACTGGGTTAAGGCAACAATGCTAAATCAATTTTTATGCTTATCTAGATTGCTTTATTTTAATAAAAAAAACTTCCTTTTAATAAAATACAAATATTATTTTTCATTTATAATACTGAATATTAAAAATACCTCAAGTTTATAAATAGTTGCACATAACAGGGTAACTATAACTTTAATGGCCTGTTTCACAATAACGAAAGAAAACTTTCGACTTAAAATTTATATTGAAAACAAAAACAAATTTTCATATTTTATTGTTGTTTTCAATATACATTTGCAGTCGAAAGTTTTCTTTCGTTATTGCGAAACAGGCCATTATTATTTTTTGATATTTATTTTTATGTATATGCGAGTATAAGAATTAAATAGTTATCATTAGGTTATACATCCAATAAATAAAAACTAAACTAAAATCCATCATAACCATACATATCAGCACATCATTTTCAATTCTGAATGATCATATCCAAAACTCAAGTTAAAAAAATATATGTATATTTAATCAATCCTCAATGATGCACAAACATTTAACCATAATCAACCAATTAATATATCAGAGTGCATGTAGCAGGAATTTGCTTTTGTTTAGATTTTTTTTTGGTTTTTAATTTTGTTAATGAACTGTGCTTTTAAGCCTCAAATCATGAACATCCATTAAAGGGAATTTAGAGCATTTAAGTACCTCCGTCTTTGAGCTGCTGGTCGGGGTGCTAAAACAATGGGGGCAGGTGCTGGTGCTAAAGCAGTAGCGGTGGCTGCTGCCGTCCCGGCTGGGACTGGCGTTATAGGTGCTGCACCTAGAGGTGCGCCCAAAAACGGCCAAGTTGCCACAGGCAGGCGATAACCTTTATAATTATATTTTGGTGTTTAAGATGAGGTAGTACTTAATTGGCAGTATTGGATTCTTTTCATTAACTTGATAAAAACTTAAAAGCAAAATGCAAAATTTCATGTCAAAAAAAAAAACATACATATGAAATAAAAAAACAAAGTCAACCATTCAAATAACCAAAATATTGATAAGTAATAAAGTTAGAAAAAACTAAATTTAAAAGATATTCAACATTATTCCAGTTGTCGACGCCACGTCAATACAATATCAAAAAATTTAGTCTTGTGTACCCGTTGTCAAAAAAAAACTGACTTCTATTGACAGGCTCATGATATTTTCTAGAACTTAGAGAACAGAAATACCCTGTCAAGAGCACAAAATTGTTCTCGAGAGAGATTAGAAAAGCTCCAATTTTATGGTATTGTATTAACGTGACGTCTATGTTGACAACTGGAATAAGGAGGATAATTCCTAATAAAAAAAAAATAATTTTAAAATTCCTTAAATTTAACGGAAAAAAATTGTACAAAATTTTGATGTATTGTTTTATTAAAGATAATTGAACTTTCACTTTGTGAAGTCGTAAATGTGATCCTAATTAAATGAATAGTAGCATTGTAAAAAAAAGCATCACAGCTCTCCGCTGCACAGAGCCTCACACTTTTAAGATTTTTAAATGAAAGACGTTCGGCCTTATTACGTTTGCCAAATTTTCCGATTCGACTTCGAAAGTTTATACTAGATTAAAGAACAATGTTGTATGCTTATTTAATCTAGTACGGAAAGTAGAAGTCGAATCGACAAATTCGACAAGCTGCTGAGAATTAGACCATCACGTTCGACTAAGTCCTAATTTACACTATGCAAGTCTTATTGTTGAGCTGATTAGTTTATGAGGGAGAGAGAGAGAGAGAGAGACGAGAGGAACAGAAACGTTTCTGTTCTCTCCGTCTCTCTACTCCAAAAAAACTAATCAGTTTCAATAAGACTTGCATAGTGTAAATTAGGACTAATTAAGGCGATAGTTGACTTGTTATTTGCTTTAATGGTACAAAAATAATCTATGCTATTCTAAGCTTGATAAAATCCCTCAGTTTTAAAATAACACAAAATCCGGACCATCATGACGACCCAGTAAAATATCCACTAGATTTCTGAGCGCAGATTTCTGAAACACTTTCGAGTATGCGCCCGTTTTTAAATAAGACGAGGTCTGTCAAATCTATTTACATCCCAAAAACATTTAACATGAGAATTGGCTCTTTATAAAACTGAGAGCTAAAAAGAGAGAAAAGCAATTCCCGTCTGCGATGCTTTGAGTATGCCTGATCTAAAGCTATCATTAAAATAAACGATTTGTGAGAACAAAGATTTAATTTTAGATTTCATTTCACTTCTTATTTATTCTTTTGTGTGTATTCGATTACCCCCAGGGGAGTCAATGACTACGGGTGTGGCAATCCCGGGAGCCCCAGCTAAGGGTAAGGTAGTTTTTTCTGCTGGCGGACCTTTGGCTCTTACCCGTAGAACTTATGTGTTACTACCCGATCTCTGGAATAACAGAGCAAAGGATGTGCACATATTTATAAAAGGAAAACAAATAATTAAAGATCGTTGTTGTCAGTTAGGTGCATGATCACCTAGAACTGCCCCTGAGTTCAAAAGATAGTAGTAGTGAAGCCTTTATGGTGGAACTGCGAGGTCTGACCAGAGGCTACTTCTGGTGCTACGGGTGCCGGTTGCCCGACAGCAGTGCTGCTCAGAGATAAAAGCATTGCGGCTATCAAAATCCTGTGTTCAAAAGGTTGAACGTCCTGGATACGACCCCAGGGCACTGGCACTTGTGTCTGATCGTAATAGGCACAGGATTTTGGTGGCGTCAGCTTGCTTTCTTCTCGCAAGGGTGGTTCAGCTGTGCCGGCAATGGTTGAGGAATTCTCTTGGGGACCTCGCTATGGTGTATACACAACACCATGGCGTGGAAGCCTGAGAATTATCGTAGTGGCTGTGGTTGCTACCAAAAGATACGCTGGGAGAATAGTCTTGGCTTCCCAGTGCCAAATCAATACTAGTGATTGGTATGACGCGGTCAGCCAGACACTATTCTAGGTGCTGTTGCCAATCAACAGAAGCTGCTATGGACACGGACATAGCAGCAGAGTTTGGGTAGCTCAATTACCTAAGCAAGGTAATTAAATATAGTACAGGGATAACTATATATAAGGTTTGCAACCTGTGGTCCCTCAAGGCGCATCTATGTATTGCATAGGTGTGAACTGTGAGGGTTCACGGGGGCGTTGGTCTGGCGTCCCCAAACTGGACTCGGTGTTTTGGCACCCGTGAGGTAGGCCGTAAGGCAGGCACTCACGCAAAGCCATTGCACATCTGTGTGTATTCGATAATTGATATTGCGAATGAGTATTAACGGATCTTTAATTCCTTCAAAGGAGCAAATTTTTATATATGTGACCCGGTCTATGAAAAGGTGGCTTATGACTCAAAAACAAAATTTCAAGAAATCAGCTGTTAAAGATAAACAATGCATTTCGTCAGTTTCTCGGTAGTTGTTCTCTTTTTGAGTCATAAGCCACCTTTTCATAGACCGGGTCACATATATATAAAAAAGAAAGCTTGCAAATATGACATCGCGTAAAAAATCATGAACAATTAAAGTGCGTTTCGGAGCTAAAGAACTTTCGACCCTAGCTCAGAGACTTGTTTTTGGTGAAACAGTAGATTTTGCTGGATACGATCATGGTTCCCAGTCGTTTTTCGCTGACAAGCTAAAAGGTTGGGTCTCCCTTTTAACGATTACTACACCAGCTGTCTGGACGAAGACAAAGAGGAGACGATAATACTTTTTACGCCGGTGTGCTCCACAAGCAAGGAGTTTGACGGTTCCGTCGACTTAAATCTGGGTAATTTGGCTTTTTCATACATTATCTTTAACCGGTTACCTAGAAATCACTGAAATTATAAAATAATGGATGTGCACATATTATTAAACAAATTAACTTTGCTAAGTGATACGTGTTGGTACTTTTAGGTCTAATCACTGGCTTATTACTGATAGTTCGAACTATCAGTACCGACGCAATGACGCAATTGTGGCGACACCTTTCAAGCACTGTGAACGGATGGTTGAGTCGCTATGACCGAAAGGGGTTACCTGCCATAGGCGAGTAAGTCTTCAAAATGACTGTATAACATGTACTGGCTGTAAGGAACCACAGTCGCTGCGTGTAGTCTCGAAGGAGAAGTTGATAGTGACTGTCATAGATATCCAAATCGCTGGCGAAAAGTCGGATGTCTAGTGTTTGACTGATGCGGTGAACCATAAAGCTTTCTAAGAGCTGTTGCTATTCAACAGATGCTGATTCAGATGGTGACGGATGGCCACGCTATGGGGATACCTCATAGATTGTTCTACCGTATGATGAAATACGAGAGAGACTGCAACCTATGTGTGCCCAGTATTAACGCCAGGCTGGGAGAAGGACATCAAGGCGGATAACCATCTAAATCCTACACACTTCTGCATAATAATATTCGAATTCACTTATCTGTTTGATATCAAGTTATTTAAAGTTATACCTTACCGATTCTTGCTAACATTCGAAATCGCGGAAGGGCTTTTCTAACTAAATTTGAATCGTCTTGTCGAAAGTTCTCTCATTTATAGCAAATTAATGTTAGCGCTCCTTTAGCTCAAAACTCAACAAAGTGGTTTTGCAGAAAATGATTTTAAAATTTTCACTTTATATATAACTCAATGACGACACTAAAACATTTCGATGGCTTAATATAAAAAGGGCGTATCTCAATATTTTTCAAAATCGCGTTTAATTGCATCCTCTTTAGTACGTTACAGTTCAAAATCAAGGACTTATGGCAACTTAAAAATATTTTTCTGCATGTAAATGTTTTAGTTTTTCTTCAGTTTTTTGCTTCTCCTATAAAATATCGAAAATTCGAGTTCCGTCTTTCTTATATTAAGCCATCGATTTTCTCCTCTGAAAAATTGATTGTATTTGATACTTTTGGACAAGATAAAATACGAATTTCTTTTCGTCATAGCAGCTACCCACATAACCCATTTGGAGATCCATTAGGAGCAGCGACTGTATCCACTGTAGGATTCATATACTCTCTTCCAGGTCTAGTACCTGCTCCTTTACCAATCATCTCTCTTTCGCTATGCCTCCAACAAGTTAGGTATTGGCCATAATCCTTCCCCTTTCTTCGGTTTTTCTCTATTCTCAGGTAAATAAATCATTTGCTATTAGACTCCAGCAGTGGGATGAAGGCTAAGTATTTTTTTCAGCACCCTAAAAAAGTCAAATTCATAAAAAGTGACCTCATTTCAGCTGCTAATTTCTTTAGTGATAAATCAAGCAAAACGTTCGTAAATTTTTAGACGGAAACAAATTTTACTCTAACAAATATACATACGTAATACATATGTTTTTTTTGCAGAGTTGCATTAACCTAACCTAACTTTATTGTTCATATATACTTGTATACAGTGAAACCTCTCATACCGGACACCTCCTATAACCGGACAACTTTTGTAGATCCAACACGTTCATTAGTTTTTCCATACAAAATGCATTCCCATAACCGGACACTCTAATAACCGGACCCGGACACTAAATTTTTAAAAATATTGTTCTCAATACCTCGCATAAGCGGACAGAAGTGGTGAAACACGACAACAAGAGTTGCATTTATATAGTAGAAATTTCTTTATTCAACTCTGATTCATATCTTTCAGACATGGGCATAAGGTGGTTACTGAAAAAATTTGCAGTATTCAGTAAAATTTTCCTGCTTACTGAAAAAATTGCAGTATTCAGTAAAGTTTTATATATGGAGTGCTTAAAATTCATAAAGAGGGGTTTCCTCTAAGGCCTATATTCAAGGTGCATCGATCCAGGAGCATATACGCCTCAGAGGAAACCCCTCTTTATGAATTTTAGGCAGTCCATATATAACCGGAAACGTCTAATAACCAAACAAAAATACGGTTATGAGAGGTTTCACTGTATATGAAAATTTATAAAACAAGTATAGCAGAATTTTCTGCAAAAAAACATGAAATAATAAATGATAACACCTCTGGCCGACTATTAATTTTTAAACATTTTTATAGATAATACAAATATTTTATATGCACGAATATGCACATACATAAGTATGTATGTGTGAATATATGAATGTATGCATATCTACCAGTGAAATAAAACAAAGTAAAAACTATTAATTCACACATTATGATTGTTATACATAACTTTTTAATTTAGCTTTCCAAAAAAAAAAAAAAATAAAAAAAATCTATCAATCAATATACAAATTGAAATAAATTATAAAACTTTGAAAGCAATTATAAGTTTGCTTCAATAATTTAATAAATTTTCTTTTTTAAACTTATGTATATTGTTGTTGTTATTAAATAAAATAGAAAAATATCATGTGCAATTAATTTAAAAAATGTTTTTTTTGTTAAACATAATAATAAAAAAAAAAATAAAAAAATCTTTAATTACAGTTTTAAATGTAGAAAAAATAAAAAAGAACGTGGAAATGCAAGTGTTAATCAGCTCAGCATACAGTTTTTTTATATTTAAATAAATACGAACAATCGTTTAATCAAACATCAAACAATTACCATCTGATTGTTAATTCTCATTAACTAATTACTTTTTATATTTAACTCGTAATGTCATTAAAATGTTTAAAAATTTTTCAAAGGCTCTTTTTTAACTGATTGAACTATTTTAGTTTCGAACGATTTATTTTTTACACTGTACAACAAAAAAAAAAAGATAAACAGGTTGCTAAAGACTGACACAGTGATGCAATAGGGGAAAACAAAAATTTCCTTCTAATTCAAAACTTAAGTTGCTTACAAGCGTCGTTACCTTTGTAGTTATTTACAAATTGTGATGAAAAGTCCCATAAAATCGGATTTAATGTGGGTTGGCTGTAGACTTGTATCGAACTCTTTCAGTAGCTCGTTTTTGACACAAACCAATGATCAAACCCATTTAAATTACATGGGTTTGATCATTATTTTTTAACAGAAGCGAAAAACTGTATAAATTTAAAACTATTAAAATCTTAGTAGCCAAGTTTTAGAATTAAGGTTAGAAAACCAATGCGGATGTGATCCAATAAAAAAAAGTAAAGAAACAATAGTCGTTTTTCCTAACGGTAGTAACGGAAGTGTGAGTGCATTGATTTTTTTTTAAATAAAAGTAACAATGAATTGCATATTTAGTCAAACTATGTTTCTTACTTTGTATTCCTTTAGCTTTAAATATAAAATTAAACTTGGGTCGAACTCGTTCACTAGTTCATTTTTGCCACAAACCAATTATCAAACCCATGTAATTTAAATGAGTTTGATCATTCGTTTGTGGCTAAAATGAACTAGTGGACGAGTTCGACCCAAGTCTATATAAAATATACAAAATTCATTACAACTATTTTAAAAAAATAATTTATAAGGGCATTTACATTGTCTCGAAATCTAGTACTTACGGGATTTTGAGCTAAATCTAGATTTCCCATACAAAACAAAATCTAGTTTGTTAGTAGATTTGTAGGAAATCTACGCAAAATCTAATATTTTGATTTCTTTTTTACTACCCTGTAAAACATATTCGTATACAAGGTGAGTGAATTAACTGCGCTTCTAAAATTTTTCTATTGAAGGTGTGTGAATGAGCTATGTCGGCAAGTTTCGGGGGACAGTTTAAGACAAAAGTTTAGAGAAAGAATTTTGTCTTGGATACGAAATTTTATAAAAATATCAAATCAAATCTACTAAAATTCGAGACAGTGTAAATGCATTCTAATAGACACAAACCTGTGATCAAACCCATGTAATTTAAAGGGGTTTGATCATTGGTTTGTGTCAAAAACCACCGACTTAATGAGTTCGACCCAAGTCTAGTTTGTGGCAAAAATTAACTAGTGAACGAGTTCGACACAAGTCTAGTCAGAAATCAAAATTGTGTTTGAAATCAATTAGAGTTGGGTCCAACTCATTTAGTCGATCGTTTTTGGCACAAACCTATGATCCAACCCATATAATTTAAACGGGCATGATAATAGGTTTGTGTGAAACACGACCGACAGAATGAGTTCGAGAAAAGTCTAATTGAAGGCTTTAAGCTTAGTTTCTTCAAAACTAGCCTTTTTAAATTATACTTATGTTGACACTAAGGGACGATATAAACTTTATTGCAGTTTCAAACAAAAAGATTTTTTTCTTTCTCGTTTCTTTTTTAAGAAAATAATAAAAAACAAATACATATGCATAAATACATACATACACACATACATAGATATAAACTTTTAGTTTAACAAACAAAATATAAACTGAGCAACTATTAAATAAAATTGTATGCCTTGCAGGATTTTAGTTTCTACTTTCTTTTCAATTTCAAAGTTAATAAAATAAAAACAAACAAATTATATTTTCTATCGATTGCAAACGTTCAAAAATAAAACGAGGGACCTACCAAAAATGCAAGTAGGAATAGAAAATTAAAAAAAAAAATATTTTAAAGAAAAATATAAAAATAAAGTAAATAAAAAATGTGGGGTTTAATAGAGTTGAAATTTAAGTATAATTTTCATATTACAAACAGTCAACTGGTCTAGAAAATATTTATGAAAGATAATTAAAAAGTTGAGTGTTTTTCGTATAAATTTTAGAGATAAGTTTACTGCTTGAAATGTATAAACTACACATTAGCTCAAAAATTCTCGTCAACCCATTATGGTAGGTACAGTCTTTGCGACATAGTGTGTAGCAGAGCTGGGTTGAACTCGATCATTCGTTCATTTTTCCACAAAGATATTATCTAGCCCATGGGTTTGAACATAGGTTTGTGCCCAAAATGAACGAATGAACGAATTGGACCCAGCTCTAGTGTGTTTATGGTTGGTTCGAAGTTGTATTCGAAGTTTCAAGAATATCAAAATATTTTAATGTTTATAGGTTGCATTGGAACTTGCATTGTCTGTGTCAAAATATGCAACATGCAATATAAACGTGTTGCGTAGACTTGGGTCGAACTCGTCCACTAGTTCATTTTTGCCACAAACCAATGATCAAACACATTTAAATTACATGGGTTTGATCATTGGTTTGCTGCAAAAATGAACTAGTGAACGAATTCGACCCAAGTCTAGTGTTGCGTAACCACGTTGCCAGGTGTAGACTTGGGTCGAACTAGTGAACGAGTTCGATCCAAGTCTAGCAAGGTGTGTACCTACCATTATATTAATATAATGAATAGGGAGACGAGAATTTTCGATTGTGTTCGATAAAGTGGCGATAAAACTTTCTGTATTATAAAATCAAAATCTAAATAAATTTATAAATTCAAAATACAAGAATTGGAAAATTTTTTTAAAATTTAAAAAATATAATTTAACAAAATTTTAGTATAAATTCGTATTTGCACTTCATTCCAAATATTCTCTTTTTCTTAGTGCTGACTTTACATAGTTAGTCAAAAGTCTGGGACGAAATTTTACTACTCGTATGATATAAATAAGAATTTCGATTATTGTCCAATACTGTAATTGAATTCGGAGGATTCTGCAACGACGATAGACCAAAGCGGTAGTTTCAAACACTCAATTTGAAGTACCCGTACACTCCCAACGAACATGAATATTTGTGATTGTTTTCTTGGTATGATCGCATCCGTACTAAATTGAAACGTTCTAGACTTGTATTGAACTCTTTCAGTAGCTCCTTTTAAACACAAACCAATAATCAAACCCATGTAATTTAAATGGGCTTGATCACAGGATTGTGTCTAAAATGTGATACTGAAAGAGTTCGAGTTCGACTTGCGTCGAACTGGTTCACTATGTAGTTCATACACTTGTATCGAACTCTTTCAGTAGCTCGTTTTAGACACAAAACCTTTGATCAAACCCATTTAAATTACATGGGTTTGATTATACTGATACTGAAAAAGTTCGATGCAAGTCTAATGCAATTTAAATGGGTTTGATCATAGGTTTATATCGAACGAGTTCGACCCAAATTAAGAAATAAATCTGGAGTAGACTTGGGCCGAACTCGTTCAGTAGTTTATTTTTGCCACAAACCTATTATCAAACCCATGTAATTTAAATGGGTATGATCATAGGTTTGTGGCAAAAATGAACTAGTGAACAAGTTCGACCCAAGTGTAATGAGAAACTAATAAAAACCATTCGAATTGGAGTTGTATCGAACTCGTTCAGTAGCACGTTTTAGACACAATCCTATAATCAAACCAATGTAATTAAAATGGGTTTGATAAAAGGTTTGTGTTTGTTCGATACAAGTCTAATTCGAATACTCCTCAGTTTAATTAAAATTAAAAGTTAAATGTGTGTTACCCAGGTCTTGGGGCTGTCTAATACAAGTTTCGCTTTTGATTAACTTATTAACTACAATGTAAGAAAATACTTAACTGAGATAAATAAAATTACAATTAATTTTTACATTTATGTTAAAATAAAGGTTGATTTAAAGATATTTTTTGTTTTAGCTTGTTTAACGATGAAATTTAAGTGATCTTAAAATACTAAATTCGGGCGTGACTAATTATTGCTTGAGTAAAAATTTAGCAAAGTCCTAATGAAAGTAATATAATAATTATTCAAGTTAACAAATGTGTAATGTGTGCTTGTGTGTGTGTGTGCGGTAAGCTAATAATAATAATACAACTTTAAAGAAGTTTCCTTAATAGTTAATAGTTTTTAAAGCTTTGTTAAGATTTTTTTTTGCTTACAGCTGTAAGTAATTAATGTTTTATTTACAATAGTTAATAACACTTTTTGTTAAGGTTTTGCCTTAATGCGTGTTGGTGTTAGAAGAAATATAATTTAATCACGGCTGTCCATTGTATATTCCTGTAGGTTTTTTTTTTGTTAGAGAAATTTTATTACAATAGATTTCCTCCCACATTGGATTAGCATCGAATTGAATTACATGGTAATTACCTTAGTGCAGTCACAAAATGGTGAAGTGGTGGGATAAATAATATATAATAGTAATTACGATTAAGCAAACTCACACCCATGAAATTAAAAAAAAAATTAACAATCGCAAAATAATTTTTATTTTTAGAAATAAAATTTACTCCTCAATATTTATTAAAAATACCCTAATTCAGAAATTTTATATTTCGTTTTATATTTTGTTGAACAGTTTACTTTTGGGTTAAGCATTTCAAAGTAAGTATATAACTAATAGCCACCATCCGCTATCGTCTGATCGAATGTCAGCGGGCGTCAGTTCCGTGTGAACAGACATTCAAGTCTGCCTGCCTGCGGGTTATGCTGGCAAATATAACTACATGACCGAGTGCAGCAGCTTACTCACCCTAAACTACTATGATTAACTTAACGAAGCATATAATAACGATAAGAGCTCCTATATTTCTTATATCAATCAAAGGGGTTAATATATATAATTTTTTAGTTTTATCACTAAAAAAATTTCATGAATTTTAATAGCTATGCTATTTATTTCACGACATGGTAAATTAATTAAATAATCGACACTATTACAGTTATAACTTTATTTTTGTTTTGATTTCTTTGTAGCAAGGCGAATTCAGTATTAGATGACTTTTTTCGCCCAGCTGATTATCAGCCGTTGATGCCAAATTGAGCAATTTAAGCCAAAATGTCAAAATTTGCTTAGAAATCTTCTGACAGATTGGTTTTGTAGCACAACACCATGTAGTTGTTTTTTGTGTAGTTTTATTGTTGTAGGGAAGAGGAGACCTGATACTGAATTCGCCTTGCTTTGTACTTAAAACCAGAGTACGATAATCAACGAAACAATATGTTTGATTTTGTTTTGTTTCGTTGTTTGAAGTGAGTGAGACAATAACAAAACAAAAATAATGAGAAGGATTGCTCAATTTTTATTTGTATTGTTTTTGCACAAGCCAGGGAATAATGCCAATGGGCTGTAAGTCGGCTAACAGCCGCCGCCGGTCACAAACAATATATTAATTTAATCGTACGCCGCTAGAAAAGAAAATAATGAATGTGCAATAAATGGAAACATTTTAAAATATTTGCGGCGAATTTGACATCATCATATAATATACTTTTATGACATTGTTATTTAACACATTAAGTTTGTTTTACATAGCTAAGCAGCATAGCTATAACCGGGTGTCTTAAGACACCTCTCATCTTTTTGTTCTTCTATTTTACCCCCATATGCAAAAACTAGCATGTGCTTGAAGTTTACATTAAAAAAAATTTCCATAGAAAACCTGGTTTTAATGTACACTTCAAGCACATGTTATTTTTTTCACAATGAGCTTACACTTTTTTCAAGATCATGATAAATATCTTTAAATCACCCATTTACCATTGTTACATATATATGTACGTGTATAACTTAAAATTAAACTATATTGTAGCATTTTCAGAAAGTAAGTTTATTTTAAATTTAAATAGCAATTAAATCATTATAAGCTGAATAGATTTAAGAATTTAAAAATATGAAAATTAATTTAAATTTATTTCGGCAAAACCAACATTTATATTTTTTTCCAACAATTTCCAGCTGGCAAAATTGACAACGCCTAAGTCATTGAAACCCTAGAAGGTTATAATATTTACTAAATATATTTGGTTTGTCAAAAAAGTTTGTGGCACAAAATTGTTTCTTTTTTGAAACCAACTGATGCAACTTAAAATGATTTAATTGCACACATTCAAATTGTATAAATAACGTTCTATGTATCAGTTTAGTTTTTGATACTTAAAATATAATATATACTATAAACTTATATTTTATTCCAAAGAGCACCTTTTAACTTTTTGCGAGAATATGAAAGCAATACTTAAATAAAATAAAATTATTATTTAAAACTATAAACAGAAATTATTTTCATATTTGCTGAAAATTCAAAAAGTTTTTGTTTTTTTTATATGAAACTAATAAATGTAGTAAATATTTCATTAAACAAAATCACAATTAATACATATTATTTTTTATAATAAATACATAAATGTATAAGGAAAAATACTTTAAAAGCTTTTTTGTTATTCAAAACATAAATTATTAGCAAATGTATATAAAAAAAGGTTTGTCAACAATTATGAACAAAACTTACCGTCGGGCCATTGTACACAAACTGCCAAATTCAAGTATAAGAGTTGTTTGAAATATGTTCAGGTCGGTTGGTGGGTGGTTAATTGGTTTTCATTAGATATTTTCATCAGGAGCGTATAGAAAGCGCGATAATTAGTAGTAGAAAGAAATAAAGGAAATAGATAAATATTTATGAATAAATAAAATATAAATTATTACATTAAATAAACATAACAAGTATTTTTAGGACACATATATGATGTATTTATAGTTAATATTATAGAGTTGCACGAGTATGTTCATATGCATGTATAACTAAGGCAAGTCCACAAAACTGCTTAAATTGCATAAGCGAAATTTTCAAGTTTTTTCTTTCTAATCAGTGGTACATAGATATTTGATTGTGCAGCAGATATGTTTTATTGCCAAAGTTATTATTTATATGTATTAGAATAATTATGTCTGTAGATAATTTCACAATTTGTAATGCAAGTTGTTTTGTAAGTTTGATATCATTTTTATTTTAAATCACACTCATGCAGTGGTTAAAAATTTGCTAAAAAAAAATTGTCATGCGTTTTTAAGTTAGATACACATTCATAGGTTTATTTCAGTTCTTGTTTAATTGTTAGTAAAACCATAAAAAGGGTCCTTTTCAGAAAAATTTTAGAAAAAATGTTAAATTTTAGTCTGTTTAGTCTGTATCAAGCAGCTTTTCTAATATATATACGGCAATGTCAAAGAGTTCAATTCCGTGCCCTAGCCGCAGTATAACTCAGCATACCAGCGCCCCAGACAGTTTGGACACACCTGACAAATTCTCGTATTTTAGTTTTCTTTTTTAGACATCATCATCTCCTCCGAACGGAATTGAACTCTGTGACATGGCCGATAGTACTTTTTTCATCCAGTTTTTATTCTAATACTTATGTACAGTCAACCATCGAAAACTTGACACTAGTTCATTATCTAGGGACAAATTGTTCTTAATTTTTTTTTTTGAGGAATTTTGTTTTCAAATCCAACAGAAAACATTTCACATTAGTAGACTTTTTCACTAAATTGGTAAATTTGTAATCATTTAAGTTATGTATGCAAAAATGCATCACTCTATGGTCAGAAACATTTTAATTTTTATAGCTATGCTAGTTATTTCACGACACTAGAGCTAGGAAGTGATTTTCGTAACAAAAATAATCGACACTATTACAGTTATATTTCAAAAAGGAATTATCTAGATTTTACTTGAATGCCTGCGTGTAGTGGGAAGCCACGTAAACCAAACCATTATAGTTATAAATTTATTTTTGTTTTGATTTCCTTGTACTTACAACCAGAGTACGAAAATAAACGGAAAAAATTTTTGGATCTTGTTTTGTGTCGTTCTTTGAAGTGAGTGAAACAAAAACAATAAAAAGGTTTGCTCAATTTGTTTTTGTATTGTGATTGCACATGAGCATAAAACAGCACATTAATTTAATCGTACGCCGCTAGAAAAGAAAATAATGGGAAATAAATGGAAACATTTTGAAATATTTGCGGCGAATTTGACATCATCACATAATATAATTTTATTGCATTGTTATTTAATACATTCAGGGCTATCATGAATAAAATTCCGCGTGAAATTTCTCTCTTTGACAATTAGAATTTTTTGCTTTCCGTATTATATGCTATTAGTTGGAATTTTTCCCTGGGAAAAATTTCACGTGTAATTTTATTCATGATAGCCCTTATGCTAAGGAGCATAGCTATAACCAGCTGTCCTAAGGCACCTCTCTTCCTTTTTTTTCAATTACCGCCTTCGTTTCATATAGTATCTGAATTTTATTAAGTCATTGAATTATAATTAAATATTAGCGGAAATCACTCTTCGATGCACATTGCTTCTTGCTACATCTGATTTACTGAAGATGTATCAAGTCTACATTCTGCAATAATAACAAATCTTATGAAATGAAAATTTCCTAAATTCATTTATATATGCACCACAAAAAACCCCAACAGAATGAGAAGTGCAAATGTTTGCAAAGCTTAAACAGCTGAGCGTTTTATTTTGCTCATAAAATCAATACAACTACACTCCTAATCTGGCAAAGTTTCAATACAGAAGCGCCATCATGAAAACTACCGCCACAGACAATAAGTTATAGACATCTGAGAATGTTCAATACATACTGCTAAAATGAATAAAAGGTTAAAATATAATTAGTTGCCTTTTTTTGGGAATTGTCACAAATTAAGTTAAGCATTTGTTAACACACTAATAATCCCAAATTATTATTTTACTTATTCAGTAAAATAGTTTTTTATTAAAAATACATTGAAATTGATTATTGAGGGGTTTAGTATGCGCATTTTACTGTTGTTAATGCAGAACATCAGGGAAGCTTTACCCAAAAAGTTCTTAGAACAACTAGAGTCATTATTTTGAACTTCCATTTAAACAAATGAGAAGTTCAACCAATATCAAACTTGAAACAAGATCTCAATAATAGTGCGTTAACAAATGTTAAACTAAATTTGTAAAAAATTCCCAAAAAAAACACTGATTACACAAGCCCACGACGATTGTTTTCTCCTTAAGAAATTAATAAGCAATTAGGATAGGTGTTAGGTAACAAGGTTCAGAAAAAATATTAAAAAAACTTCCATCACGTCACAATTTTTTTTCATGAGCCTACCTAATATTTTTCCATTATAATTCATCACAACTCGAAGGCAGTATGTCCGACGTTAATTTTTCAATTTTATTTTACGAATAACTAAGAAACCATTGATTTTTTTGGCTCACCATATTTAGATGACTTGAAGCAAATTTTGTTAGTTAGCCGATGCACAGTGGACCATTTCGCGAGATGGCGGTCAAAAATCTATAACTTTTGACTGGATTGGATTTTTGTATTGCGGTTTTTTTTTGTTCACTAGGAGAGACCATAGCCTTTAAGTTTAAGATATAAAACTTTAAAATCGACCGGTTAGAAAAGTAGTTATGATAGATTTAAAATGCATTTTAAGTTTTAGCTGATTTTTGGTACAAAAAGGAGGTATTAAAACTTGATTAAAATTTTTTTTGCACGAAGTCTTATATTTTGTGTCACGTTTACAGCTTATACTTATTAAAAACTTAAATTCTTTTAGAAAATGCCAAGCTTTGGCCCCGGTGAAATTTTTAATATGGAGGGCCAAAGGTTGGTTTCTGAAGAAGTTTGAGTTAAAAATTAGTTTATTAACAGGGCAAGTTTTTTGTGGCATATGCCGTTTTTGTCATATTAGCCATTCCTTCAATCATTGACATAAAAAGCCATTATTAGTCCACTTTGCCATCAAATACCATTTTTGCAACGTAGAACAGATTTCTATGTGTCAGAGTTTTTTGCCAGCCATTTTGAACCGTCCCTCGTGCCACAAAAAACTTGCCCTGTTTATTAAGAAGCGAACATCCAAAATGCAAACATTGGGTTAACATTTTCCTTAGATAAAAAGATTTTATTGAAGAGGACGTAGGTTTCTATTTAAATAAAAAAAACTTTAAGGGTATTCATGAGATCGCTTAAAATTGCCATTTGTGCAATTGGGAAAACTTGCGAGACTTATTTCATGAAGCCCCTTTTGAACTTTTACGCAAACAGCTTATGTATATTTGAAACAATCGTCAAAAAGTTCATTTAATAAAAATAAAATAGGAAAATTTTCAGCAATTTTTAATTTGAAATTAAAAAAGTGTGTGTGTGTCTAAAAATGCACAAAGGAAGCCAAAAAAGCACGATGGTGTGTTTTGATCAACTTCGGACATACTGCCTCGGAGTTGTGATGATTTAACTATAATGGAATACCTCGTGAAAAGATTAGTTAGTTATAATTTTTTTGAGCACAACTTATAATCCCCCTTTTTGCGAATGGCGTCGTCGACGTTACATCAAGACGACAGTAAATATTGTCACTTGTCTACTCTTTGTCGACAAGAATTGACTACTATTAACATGTTCCATTAATTTATAAATCCTTAGAGATTAGTAAGATATTGTCAATAAGAGCCAATTGTTGCAGATAAAGAGTAGACAAGTGACAATATTTACTGTCGTCTTGATGTGACGTCGACTACGCCATTCAAAATAAGGGGGAATGGCTTTACAAAATCCTTAAATCGCACCAAATAAGATAACACCTATAATCATGGTAAAATTATAACAGGTACATGCACTAGCCCAGCCTGTTAATGTATACAATACAAATAGTTGTCAAACTTTGTTTGCAACCCTACAGGAAATACGAATAGCGAAATTGTAGTGATTTACTAGTGATATTGTCAGTAGTACTACTGACCAGGTGTACACCAGCCAATGTAATCATCTATTGACATTTAAAATTCGCTTGTCACTGAAAGTCTAGCACTAGACTTAGTGTTGCCAATGAAATTGCACATGGCTGTGTCTCGAATTACACTACACATCTTTTGTGTAGGTTAAAATGAAAACAAAAATAAATAAAAATAGAACACAAAGGACAATTACACAGAGATTATACATGAATCTAGTTAGATGGCCTACACAT
This sequence comes from Tachina lurida, assembly GCA_944452675.1. Classification (NCBI taxonomy): domain Eukaryota; kingdom Metazoa; phylum Arthropoda; class Insecta; order Diptera; family Tachinidae; genus Tachina; species Tachina lurida. The sequence goes on from OX101754.1 coordinate 100,250,640, forward strand.
GAGAGTAATTGCACACTCTGTATAACTGCACACATTTTGGCAACACTGAATGACTATAATCATTCATTACTGGCGCGTCTGCAATTGAACTTCAATTACCATGTAATTGTTATTTTTAAATACAAAAGACATCTGTTTCTGACAATTATTCGTTTGTTTATACCAACAAAATGCATGTGTTTTTTGGTGTTGCAATTTTGTTGTAGTCGTGCATGTACGAGTACCTAGTATAATTTTACCATGCCTATAATGTTGTGCTGGTTATTGTCATATTGATTGCAGAAGATGAGGCGCGAAACAAATTTTTGGCCAGCAGTGGCTTGATACTCTCATTCATTCCCGTCTTCAAATTTAAAGACCTACAATTTTTTTTATTTTGTTTTAAATCAGAACTGATGCCTTTCTTCCTTAAGAAACTAGGCAAATATAATTTTCAAAACAGTTTAGCCATTTATAAGACAACAACACTTTGTGGTAGCATACATACAAAGATATCTACATAAAGTTGTGTGCAATAAATCGATGAGTAAAACTTTACTGGAAATATTTTATCCCGGATATAAACTTAACACGCATGTGGCCTCAAAAAGCAATCGTTCTTCTGCTAAGACCTGAATTTATTACTTGTATGTATATATGCGTATATATTATAGCACTTTTGTTTGAGATGCTTATTTTTTTCATACAATATTTAAGTCTAAAAGAAAAGCGTAGGTTGTCGTATTTTCTTTTAAAAAAGTTCTTAACTTTAAGTATAAACCAAATAAACTTGCGTCATTTATCTCCAATATGAGGCTACAAAGTGGAAAATGTAAACTTAAACACAACTGTTGGAGTATTAAATTTAAAAGAAAAGAAGTTGCACATCCTGCATAAGGCATTATGCATTAAAAGAGAAACGAAAAGCACACAATTTCTACACACTCCGGCAGTGGAAACTCTGCTAAAAGGACGAATGAAACTTTTCTCAAGAACAGAAATGAGCGTCTGGCCTTGCAAAATCAAATGAAATATTGAGTAGTTAAGGAATAGAGGTTCTACAGTTTTGTTTCTTCTTTTAAATCGCATATATCTAAGTGTGTGTGTGTAAGTAGGTGCAAAATACTCGTATACAAACATAAAGTTAGAGATGTGTGTACACAAGTGCTTTCAACAGATTTTAAAAATAAGTATTTAAGAGGCTTTTCAATATGTTAGTGCAGGAATAGCAAACAGAATTTGCAAATATGTACTCGTACGTTTGTCACCTACTACTGCTGTTCAGCAAGTAATTTCTACATAAGTACTCGTATATTGAAGATAAAACTAATAATATATGAATGCAAGGTGTATTTCCAAAGGCTCAAGGTCAAATGTAAATTTCTTGAACAACCCGACGTATTTCTGTTTGTGGCTTTTTTATATTATATTTTATATGTTATATATACTTTATATTACATTATTTTTTCGTTTCGTGCTTGTTGGGCATCTAGGTATTCATGTTCGGGTCGTATCGTTTTAGAAAAATTCCACACACGCCCATCTCTAGATCAGAGTCTGCAGTTTTTGACCGATTGAATGAAAACTATCACAAAAACATAAAATTTTTGAGCATTTTTCACACTTGCTCGCATCTTTCATCAATTCGCCAAGATGATAATATCTCCCCATAAGAATTATACAGGGGTGCATGTTAAAAATCTTTAAAAACATGTTCCTTTCTCTATTTTGTTCCTTTCAACATCTTTCGATTATTTCGGTGTTTTCTTTTCTACGAAAAAAATATCACCTTGTTAAAAGTTTTAATGTATTAACTACCCTGCAGGAAATGCGAATAGTGAAATTGTAGTGATTTACTAGTGACATTGTCAGTAGGACCACTGACCAGGTGTATTCCAGCCAATGCAATCGCCTATTGACATATAAAATAGGGTTGTCACTGAAAATCTATCAGTAGACTTTAGCACTATTAGGGTTGGGGCAACATACTTAAATACACACATACCTACATATGTTCGTAAGTTTCTACATTATTGCATAGCATAATAAAAAATAAGAACAAACTATTGACTTGTTCATTGACAATGTCACCAGAAACACACGGGAAATGTCTCTTACGTATCTATATTCGCACATAAAAGGAAAGTTGCCGACATTTTAACTAGTGACATTGTTGCTAGAAAAAAGAGTGTTGACATATAGACATATGGTTCTAGGCTGACTAGAGGGTATATTAGCATTCCCATCGATTTTATTACACCGAATCCACTTGAATTTTATATCACTGGCAATCTGGCATTAGTAATATTACGTTTTTTTTAATTTGTTTTTTTAAAACAATAAACAAATTCTTTAAAACAATATATATATAAATTAAAAACACAACCTTTTTTACTACTCCTATTATGGTAACTCTATGCATAAACAGAAATCAACTGTTTTATAGGAAAATAACAACACTGTCGATTTACAAAGGATGTTTTTTATAGAGTGACACAAGTTTAAATCATAATAAAATAAGGAAATATATTTTTAATATGAATGAAACGGGCTTTATTGGAAAGAAACGTTTATGAAATTAATGTCTAAATATGATTTCTGACATGTGGCCGCCAGGGCTTTTCGCAACATTTGCGGCCGTTTTTCGCCGATAACTCTTCAAATGTTGATTTCCAGGTGCTCAATTCAATTCAATTGTGGTTTATCGACGTAGAGAAGTGACTTAACATCTTGGTGGCCAATTAATTGGGCCATTACGTGAAATTATTTTTTAATCAAAAGTTTCTTTGAGTAAATCAATTTCAGAGCCCTCTGTGTGGCATGTGTCCTGTTGGAACCAACATATCAGCAAGATTAATACCACGTAATTGAGTTACGAAAAAATTTCGAATCATATTCCCATACCATTCACCATTGACAGTAACATTCTGATCATCATCGTTTTTGAAGGCATATGGTCCAATGACTCCGCCAGCCCATAAAACGCACCAAATAGTAATTTTCTGTGGTTGTAATGATGTTTCGACAAAAGCTTGTGGATTCTCCTCACTCTAAATGCGACAATTCTGCTTACTTAAGTAACCATTCAACCAGAAATAAGCTTCATCCGAAAATAAAATATTTATTTTTTTTTTAAATTTCAAAATTTTAACATTTTGCACGCTTTACTCTGGTGTAAGTCGATTCATAATGAAATTTCAAAGCAAACTAAACAAAAAGCAACTAGCAGCTGTTAAATGGGTGCTCAAATAAAGCAGTGATGCGAACTCAAAGTTGTGACTCTCTCTACGTGTCCTTTCACCATTAGTGAGGGTGAGCATTTTTTGTAGAAAAGAAAACACCATTAGTGCTAAGAGAATAAATATACACTTTTTAGGATTTTTTAATAACTTTAACTTTTAACTTTTTTTAAACAGTTTTAAACTTTTATTTTTAGAGAAATTTCAACTGAATCTTTTATGCAAACTTTTTAAGTCCTGAAACGAAAATGATCAAAAAAGCCTTTCAGCTCCTTTCAAATAAATAATTTTAAGACATACGCTGGTATTTATGAAAATCACAGATTTTTTAATAAATTTGGTTTGGCATTGGGAAGGCTAAGTTAGGTTAGGAAGGGTGGTGCTACACCGCACCATCACTCGGAGACCCAATTGGGTCCATTGTGATTGGCATTGGGAAAATAGATTGGAATTTTTATCTTGACTGTTCTTAGTTCCCAATGGTCACATCGTTTGGTAATTTAATTATTTATTTCATTTTCAAAAACACCCACTCTCTCTCTCTCTCTCTCTCTTGGGGGTTCTCTATAAATATTTTTTTATCAACAAAATTGTGAAAAAAGTCCTATAAAATAATTAAATTTATTGTTTAGATGTTAATTAAAGGTTTTTATAACATGCAAATAACATGCCTGTACATTGTAATATTTATAATTTATTTTCTTTAAAGCAATCATATATACACACACACACACACACACAAAACTCTTAATATTAAAAACATTCCTTTTTAAAGTGAAAATTCTTTTGTATTTAGTTTTTTTTTTTGGTTTTACATTTTTGCAAAAACAATAACAAACAATTCAAGTTGCATTGGGTGAAAACAAAAGCTGAGGTGGGTTAAAAACCATGGGAGAGTGAGTATTACGGTAAACTACAAATACTTAAAGTACAATAAGAGAGTGTGTGTGTGTATGTGAGAATAACAGGTTTGAAAACATAGTATCAGTGGTAAATATTTTAGTAATAAGTTGTAGCAGCATTCAAGGGTTATTTGGCATTAAACAACTGATGAATGCATCAAGAAGCATATATTCGTACTAGAGATGAGCGATCCCGTGATTTGTTTAATAATGTTGCTACTGGTGAACGTGATTTCCAAATCACTGTTCATTTAAACTGTGACTGTGATCACAGTTTAGCAATATTTTTTTTGTAACGGTTCTGTTATTTTGAGAAAAACTAGTACGAAGAGTAGCAGTGAAATTAAAAAGTGACCGTGATTACGGTTTAACACATTTGGGCACTTCTGCTTTAAAAGTATTTATTAGTAATAGTATTTTGAAATACTAATAAGAAGAGTGACAAGAACAAAGAATTAGCAATCAACCCCATTCAAATATTGAATATTGTCGTATAAGAGTCAGAGAGGCAATAAAACTGCAAGGACAAAAATGTGAGAGCTATACATAGTTGTCAGAAAAGATGATTTGATACGATTTTACGATTTTTTATCGACAAAAGCTGAATTAAAAGACATTCATGTGAAAGCTTTATTTACTGTAAAGTAAGCATACAAGAACATTCACAGTTTGTATGAAAGAACTATATGCACTTCCATAATTTGTTAATCGCTCTGAAAAAGTAACAGGTAAAGAAATATCGCCCATCTCTAATTCGTACATATTCATGTACATAGTTAGTACATAAGTAAGTATTTATATCATAAGTGGATAATATAAATGTTATTTTGTGGTAATTGCAAGCCTAAAGCATACACACTTGATATTTCTCTATTAATTTTTTTTAAATAAAACCACTTTAAAAAATGAAATTTCATTAAAAACAATACAAATACAAATGCATGCCGTGTTTTAAGCATTCATTTTATTTGTCTTAATATCGAATTTAATTTAGTTATTATACTGAATAAATCAATAAAACTGTTAAGGAAAAATGCTGTCTCTTATTTAAATTGCAAAGGATAATTTCAATAATGAAAAATGTGCTTTATTAGTTTTTGTTTTAGTAATATAAAAACAATAAGCTGTGTGTGCGCTCACCTAGAGCTGGACCCTGTAGGGCGCCATCTTTTGTCAGCACAACTAATCATTTGTAGTGAACAAGTAATTTTGTTTTTCATTGCGTGTATTTGCACAAGGAGTTTTTGTTCATTTGACGGGTGTGAGTGGCGAAGTAATGAAAAGGAAAAACAGATAAAATAATTAGATAATACTTCAGTACATATGTTGATTATATTTTACTTTTTTTTTAAGTTAAAGCTTGACGTTGTAATAATAATTTTTTTTGTTAATTTAAGCTTAAATAGCAGGTTATGAAATTGTAGAAAATATCAAGACCAGATAGAATTCTTTCTTACAATACAAAAGACGAGGGGACAAATTAAGCAGCTACATACAATCAGTTGTTACGTTTGTAAGTGTGGCAGTTGCTTTGCATGAAAACCTGAAAGCAGTATAATAAGCAGTGCAACTCACATGCACGGCACGGTTTTTGAACAACTGACACTGTAATATGCAAGGCCATATGCTTTTAGGAACTGCCAGCTGTAAAATAAGGACTGTTTACAATTGCGAATGGATACCGTTATAAGTGAGATAATAGTGCAGCAAAAATAAAGTGTAGTCTATGACTTGGCAGCACTGTTTTGCTTGAAATGCTGCAGACAAAATGGATCAATATGTTTATTTAAAACAAAATTTTATTACAAATTGCTATAAAATCTCTCATTTGTTTTTTTTTGTCATAGAAAATTTTACTTTCACTATACAAAAATTAATCATAAGAATAAGATTGGATGTTTTATAAGACATATCTCGTTAGTGCATCTTTTTTATTATCTCAAAATTAAAAACTTTTAGTTCTTTTGAAATCTAAACTGTGACTAGATTTTGATGTGAATGTTGGTCGCACATATGCAATAAAATTTTGTGAAACTGTGCAGAGCTTACAATATGAACTTACAACATAAACTTACAAAATTTCTCTATGTCCATTATATTTTTAACCCCCGACCAAAAAAAGGGGTGTTATAATTTTCTAATGTGTGTCTGTGTATCTGTGTGTATGTACGAGTCCACGTAGAGGTCAAACGGCTGTACCGATATTTATTCAGTATTTTCCATTTGTTAGGTGAGTTGATCGAGAGTGTTCTTAGCTATGCTGGCAGAGAATCGGTTCAGCCGAAAATATAAATTTTTTTAGATATATCAAAGGTTTTAAAAATTTTAAATGTTTGTTATTACTAAATCAGTTCTTTGAAGAATAAAGATGTGTTTAAGTTCCGTATCGTTGTCTGGAGTATACTGAACAAGCTTGCTCCAATTGTTGCCTACATACATTTCCAATTTAAAAAATACAAACATATCATGCACAAACTTTGAGATGGCGAAAATAAAGCATTCTTCACATAAAATCCGACCACATTGGAAAATTTTTGAAAAAAAAACGTATTAGCAGCATTTTAATTCGTCTCTTTAATTTTTTTTTTTTAAACATAACTATCGTTAATCTTCAAAGTACATACATATTTAATCAGTCGGAATAAATTTGTACGAATGGTGAGCAAAAAAGAACAAAGTTACTAAAAGAAACCAGGAGCTTACAAAGAATGCACTACGTTCAACGAAGCACAATCTGGGCCTCTCCTAGTGAACGTTTCACAGAAAGAATATGTCTGGATCAGTGATCGGCATTGAATCGTTTTTTCCCTATTCATACTGACTCATGAAATTTTAAATATAAGTGAGTAGACATCAGAGAAGCGCAATAAGTAGCGAGTCAAAGAGAAGGAGAGTTTTACGCGCCAGTTTGATGTGTGGAAATGCCACTTAAAAGAAGAAGTAAGTTTGTAAAGTAGCGCCTGGTATTGGGCAAGTGAATTTTTGGAAAAATAATATGGCGATGCATATTTAAATGAATGCTTATTTCGCTCAAATACATTGTGGTTCAACAGGATAGAACCAAGTGCATACTTGTTAACAATTCTGTACCTGAGTTTCTAACTAATTTCAAAACTAACATCCATATTCTTTGATCAAAAGAAATTCCTGACATTGATGCTGGCGACAGTTCTGTTTGTGTGAGTGAGGATACGATTGCTAAGGACAATGTTTATCCCGAAGATCGTTAGAGTGAATTCTTGGTTTTGGTAGATTCCTCAAATACGAGGTTGGATCAATAAGTCTGTGGACCTTTTGAATGAAACACAGTTTTTTTTTGCAAAACAAAAAATTTTTTTTTCAACATAATCTCCTCTTAACTCAATACACTTAGTCCAACGTTTCTCCAGTTTTTGTATTCCTTCCGAAAAAAAAAGGATTTTTCGAGGTCCTTAAAATAGGCCTTTGTTTGTGGAATGATTCGTTGTTGGATTTAAATCTCTTTCTGAGTTTGGGAACAAGAAATAGTAACTCAGGGCTAAATCTGAAGAAAAGAGCGTATGAGGGAGCGATTCGTAGCGCAATTCATGGATTTTTGCCATGGAAACTGCACATGCGTTTGTGGTCGATTGTGCGCAAATGAAATGCCTATGGCATCAACAATCTCACGTACTTTTACTCTTCGATCGGCCCACACCATATCGTGGATTTTTTCGACATTTTCGGGTGTACTCATCTCAAGTGGCCGTTCAGAAAGGTCAGCGTCATTTGGACTTGTGCGACCACAACGAAAGTCAGTAAACCACTTTTTTGCCATTGAAATCGATGGTGCAGAGTCCCCATAGTATTTATCGAGCTTTTCCTTGGTTTAATTGACGGCTTTTTTTCGCAAAAAATAATGTTTAATGAGCACTCGAAATTCACTTTTTTCCATTTTTAGAAAAATACATGAGGTTGTACGTTTTGAACAGCTGTTAAGCGCAAAGTAAATGACGACACTTGCTCAAAATTTGACAGTAGTCTATTAACAGGTGGTACTTAATGGAAACAGTGTTGCATTTCATATAAATACGAGGGAGGTTCGAAAAGTCACGGACTTATTGATCCTCCCTTGTAAATACCAAATTGAAGCCATGAAAATCAATTAGTAATGAAAATTCTTGCAGGTGTGTTAGTTCGAATTTAAAAAGTTTTAATTGTGTTTTAAATTTAAAAATATTTTATATTTAGGAATAAACGGAATTAAAATGTTTCAATTGTGTTTAAACTTTAAATATGTGTTATATTTAAAGAGATTACACTGGTCTACACCAAAAATTGTATTTGCTATAAAGCAAAACGCGATAACTTTTCAAACAAAATATAGATAAGAGACAATCTGGTTGATTAAGCAGGACATGTAATATTCGCATGTTTCTGCGATTGACTTATTGAATGATTTGTCAGAATACAAAAAAAAAGATAGAGGTAAGAAAAAAGTTATTAGTACTGGAGGAAGACAAAAAAAAATAAATTTTTAATGCTCATAGCTTATCCATACCCAAACGAGTATGAGTATTGATGCATAGACGCATTGCCAAGCATGATTACATATATGTATATATGCATGAGTTTGAACACAAATAATTGGTTGTTCGTGAGTTCGTGGGTTTATGACTGTGAAAATCTCAAAATTGGTATAATAAAAAAACTTTTAGTTAATTTTAATTATTATTGTTCGAACTTCATTTGTTTATTTATTTATAATTTGATCAGGCTAAAGTTCGTGTGGCTTTTTAAGCCAAATTACATAAGATAATTATTAATGACCAAATAGCACCAACGTTAATTGCAAATATTCTGAAAAAAAAATACGTAGTAGAACGGAACAACTAGGGCACTGCACCATCATCATCAGCGTTCTTTGTGTTTGGTCCACTGTGTGTGGTGTCAGTTGATGTAGATTTCTGCTTTATATACTCAGCCATTATTGCAAATGGAATATGTGAATTGTTTTGATTCATCGTATTCAATTTGCTGAAAGCTTTTTTGTAATGAAAGCTTAATTTTACCATATCTAAATTTACAAAACTCTTGCCATTGTCATTTATTCTGTACTAATTAGGCACATGTTGATTAATTTGCTTATTTTTTTCTACTTAAGACGAACTTTTTTGGTTTTGGGCCACAGGCCCATGGCTATTAATTTTAGTTAGTTTTATTTAACCCCCGACCAAAAAAAAAGGGGTGTAATAAGTTTGTAGTGTGTGTCTGTGTATCTGTGTGTCTGTCCGTGTCCACGTACAGCCCAAACGGCTGGACCGATTTTGATTTAGTTTGAAATGTGACTTGATCGAGAAGGTTCTTAATTATGTTTGAAGAAAATCGGTCCAGACGTTTAGAAGATATCACAACTTTTCTAGATATATTGGGGATTTTTAAAATTTTTAATTTTTGTTGTTATTATTGTGATTTTCTTTAGTGGCGTGTTTGAGCAATAATAATCACAAGTCATTGTTTTCTTTTCAGGAAATAAATACAATAAATACATTTAAAACTGAGCTCGATTTGTAGACCAGTGTAATAGAATTTAAAATCAATTGCTTGCAGATAAGCATTAACGAAAAGCCATGGCGTATTAAATTTGATAGTTGAAAATTTAAAATTTTCATATATAAAATTGTTTATCTCACAACCTCATCGACTACATTTTATTCAAATAACACATTTTGTTTTTACGCAACATTTTTGCATTTTTCATTTTGTGGGTTTTCATAAATTTCAACTTATTAGTGTTTTTAAAATATTTGTAATTTAATTATTGTGGTCTTTGTTTTAGTTTTTCTTTTGTTGGGAATTTTATAAATTTACTTACCATTGGGAACGGTGGTCACTTTTTTGGTTTGTACACGTGCAGTTGCATTGTTGACCTTTTTTAGAATATAAAATATAAATAAAATTCATTAGAAAAATACCAAAAAAAAAAAAAAAGGATATAAAATTTGTTTACTTCCATCGATATAAAATCTATTATTATGCTTGTTTCAAAAATATATAAAATGTATGAAAATCTCATTACGAAACATAATTGTGTGAATTTGCTTGCTTACTTTGTATTGTGTGATGCTAATGGTTTTGGTCAAATCATAATTATGTTGTATGCAAGTAGAGACAGTAGAATGCAGTTAAAGGGAACGTCAGTTAAATGTAATGAAATATGTGTGGCAGAAAACATTCGTTTCAACCGATTATTTTAAATAGTTTGCAATAAATTTTTTTTAAGCTTTAGAAATATTTCAAATAATTAATTTTCGAACGAACTTCGCTAAATATAAACAAACTTTTATTTTATTATATACATGGTTGAAACGCATTTGCCAGTTATTAGAAAATTTTATTGCATACATATAAGAATCTGCTAAGTTGGCAAAAAAATATTAAACAAAAAATTAGAAAAAAATCCAACTTCCTTTCAAGTTCGCTATAATCATGTTCCACTGTACTTGGCAAATATTTGTTTAAAAATTGTATAGTTACAAGTGAAGTTACCTTCAGTATGAAAGTAAATTTTTATAACATATTGTTGATGATGCAAATTTTTTCAGAACTTTAAAATCAGATATTGAAGTTTATTATTATATTCGTTTGAGCATTTATTTTAAAACTAGCTGACCGCCCCGGCTTTGCTCGGAAGTTTTTTACTAATGATTGTCCCCTTTGTTAGTTTGTGAGTAGAAAAAATGAGAAGTGAATAGTAGGCATTTTTTAAATTTTTTTTCTTTACAAACCATGTCCTGAAAATTTCTAATCGAATAAAAAAAAACAGCCAAATCGCTCCAGCCGTTCTCATGTTATGCGATTACATACATGGACCGTTTCATTTTTATATATATAGATATTGATATAAAATTAATTTATTGAAAGTGTTGGCCATCGTTAACTTTACTTTAACCTTTTCCCACTATTTTGGACCAACATATGAATTCCGCTCCGAGAGAACTGTTAAATTTTTGAAGCCAAGAACCAATCAAGCGAATTTCACAACCACTATTCTGAAGTAAAGGGTGAGGCCAAACTTTTTAATCTTTATTTTTTAAATATTATTGTAACTGATCTTGCAACATGTGGCCGCGCGTTTTCATGATGAAATATTACGGCTGCATGTCGCATATTCTGGGAGCTTTTCAACCAACATTTTAAAGGAATCAATTGAGTTCGAAGCAGATGTCTTTTGATCGTCTGACTGGATTTCCGCTGCTGGACTCTGATGGTGCCAAAAGTGTTTATAGTGAAGATAGGATATTTTTTGGGTGAAAACTGCAATGCGCATGGCCGGTTTGCACGCTATCTGTGCAATTTTTACACACATGAGATTTTTTATGGCCAGTGTATCAGAAACTGCTAGTGGAGCGAATAAAATAAATACAAAATATAAAATAAAAAAGTCTATTATCTATAACATATCGCTTACGATAAAATCGAAAATAAGGCTCGATATGCATCTATATGAATTTGCTTTGAGTAACACTTTTGTATAACTTTTGACTTAGTTGTGCCTTTGATACCAATTTTTTTATAAATGTTGAAAATTTTGTTCTTAACCCATACTAAGTTTCTTTTTTAAAATCGAACAAGATTTGGCTTCTCCACTAGCAGAACAGTGGACCAAGGTTGGTAAAAAAGCCAAAATTTTAATTTTTTTTTCTCGAATATTTCCTAAACTGTACGCGGAACTGCATAAATGTAGCAGACTTTTTTTAGCTCTTGGGTAGAGAAATCCACTTGCAAAAAATCTTTTTTATCAGATCAAAAACATCAGCTTGGCATCAGTTTGAATGTTTCATTAACCCCAGCTTGCCCAGTTTAGGGCTTTGTGTCTCCGCCCCCTTTTGAGATATATAGTCCAAATTCCAGACTTAAGCTCGGTGACACCTCTTTAAATGCTGTATGAAATTTCACAAACTGCAGAATTATTTCCACTTTTTTTTTCAAAATCCCCCACTGTGAGACGCTAATGCAATAATCTTGTTAAATATGCCTTAACTTTGCATACATGTGTTCAAATTTAGAGTGAACAATTCATATTTGACATTTTTTATGAAGCTACCAGACTATCAGAAAATTAAAATTTAGTTGAAGCACTGAAATTTAGAAAAGTTACAAGCTCCGAGAGATTTTCGACACCCGCAGCTTCCCACTTTGAGGCTCTTTGGAGCTACCCTGTCTTACAACAGGGTACATCCAAATATACTTTCAACAAAGTTCAACACTTCTTCTTTTCAAAACAATTAGTTTCATCGAAATCGGTTCACTAGTTCAAAAGTTGCGGACTTTTTACCATTTTTAGGGTTCCGTACACCAAAGGTGTTTTCGCTGTCCGTCTGTTCGTCACAGGCAATCGAGAACCGTAAGAGCTACGGACCTGAAACTTGGACAAAGTGCGTAGGCCTTTGGCAGGTACAACAACAAATATATAAGAGATAAAAATTAAAGGGTGTTAAAAAACGAGCAACGAAAAATGTTGAAATCCCATGTAATATATACACTTGAAATTTGTAAGGTTAGTGTATTTTTATACAGACTGCAACAATTAACATTAAAATTTCAAAAAATTTAAATTAAAGGGTGTTCCATCAGTTAATGCAATTTTAACTATGTAATTTAGACAACTTGCTGTATCTTGGAAACCGTAAGAGCTAAACTCTTGAAATTTTCAAAAACGGTAAAACAAAAAATTCCCAAAATTATAAAATCGACAAACCGAAAAAAATCGCTAAAAACAAAAAAAAATCGCAAAATCGAAAAAAATCGCCAAACTAAAAAAAATTTCTAAAACGAAAATAAATCGCAAAAAACCGGAAAATTGCCAAAATTAAAAAAATCTCCAAAATAAAAAAAACGCTAAAAACTGAAAAAAATCGCCAGAACAAGAAAAAATAGAAAAAAAACAAGGAAAATAATTTCAACTGAAAAAACACCAAAAATGCCAACGTACGGAACCCTTTATTTATTATACCCTTTACCAACAAAAATGGTAAAAGGGTATATATAGGTTTGTCATTCCGTTTGTAATTTCTATAATATCAATAAGCGACCCATATAATATATATATTCTGGATCCTTATGAATAGGGAAGACGAATAAGCGATGTCCGTCTGTCCGTCTGTCCGTCTGTCCGTCTGTCTGTACGTGAAATCGGTTTTCCGAAGCTCCCAGAAGAGCTAGAGACTTCGTTCTTGGACTGGTGTGTCAGAAATTTTCCAAAATAGATTGGTATTGAAATTCAGCAAAATCGGGCAGACGATTGCAGAGCTGGAAAACTTAAACTTCATTTTGCCATATAAAAGTAACTCCCGAAAACAAATTTTTATTTTTTTTAATAAATGTACATATTTTACACTTCAGTACGACTAAAATTGGAATTTTAAATTAAAAAAATACAAAAAAATTAAAAAGACGTTTCCAGGGTTGGAAAACTTTAACTTTTTGTGTTATGTAAAATTAACTATGTCTAAAACTATATTAGTATTTTCTCGAGAACCGTAAGAGCTACAGACCTGAAATTTGGACACAGTATGTAGACCTTTGGCCGCTACAACAACAAATACATGATAATTGGAAATTAAAGGGTGTTCCAAAACGAGCAACGAAAAATTTTAAAATCCCATGTAGTATACAATTGTATGTATATACACTTGAAATTTGTAAGGTTAGTGTATTTTTATACAGACTACAAAAATTAACACAAAAATTTAAAAAAATTTAAATTAAAGGGTGTTCCATCAGTTAATGCAATTTTGACTATGTAATTTTGACAATTTGCTGTATCTTGGAAACCGTAAGAGCAAAACTCTTGAAATTTTGAAAAACGGTAAAACTGAACAAATAAAAAATTATAAAATCGCCAAACCGAAAAAAATCGCCAAAAACAAGAAAAAATCGCCAAAACGAAAAAAAGCACCAAATTAAAAAAAATTCTAAGACTAAAATAAATCGCAAAAAAAACGGAAAAATTGCTAAAATGAAAACAAAAATCGCCAAAATGAAAGAAAATCGCCAAAATGAAAATCGCCATAATGAAAAAAATCACCAAATCGAAAAAAACCCAAAAAAAAAACAGAAAAAATCGCCAAAATGAAAAAAAAATCGCCAAAATGAAAAAAATCGCCAAAACGAAAAAAACCCCAAAAAACAAAAAAATCGCCAAAATGAAAAAAAGCCAAAAACAGAAAAAAAAATCGCCAAAACGAAAAAAGCACCAAATTAAAAAAAATTATGAAACTAAAATAAATCGCAAAAAAACGGAAAAATGCTAAAATGAAAAAAAAACTCGCCAAAACGAAAAAAAAACAGAAAAAAATCGCCAAAATGAAAAAAAAATCGCCAAAATGAAAAAAAAATCAAAAAAACGAAAAAAAAAACGCTAAAAAACAGAAAAAAATCGTCAAAATGAAAAAAAATCGCCAAAACGAAAAAAAAACCCTAAAAACAGAAAAAAATCGCCAAAATGAAAAAAATCGATAAAAAAAGAAAAAACCTAAATAACAGAAAAAAAATCGCCAAAACGAAAAAAAGCACCAAATTAAAAAAAATTTCTCAGACTAAAATAAATCGCAAAAAAACGGAAAAATTGCTAAAATGAAAACAGAAATCGCCAAAATGAAAGAAAATCGCCAAAATGAAAAAAAAATCGCCAAAATGAAAAAAAACACCAAAACGAAAAAAAAACCTAAAAACAGAAAAAATCGCCAAATTAATAAAAAAAATCGCCAAAATGAAAAAAATCACCAAAACGAAAAAAACCCAAAAAACAGAAAAAAATCGCCAAAATGAAAAAAAGCACTAAATTAAAAGAAAATTTCTAAGACTAAAATAAATCGCAAAAAAACGAAAAAATTGCTAAAATGAAAAAAAATCGCCAAAATGAAAAATATCGCTAAAACGAAAAAAAACCTAAAAAAACAGAAAAAAATCGCCAAAATGAAAAAAATCGCCAAAAAAAGAAAAAAGATCGCCAAAACGAAAAAAAAACTAAAAAACAGAAAAAAATCGCCAAAATGAAAAAAAATCGCCAAAATGAAAAAAAATCGCCAAAATGAAAAAAATCACCAAAACGAAAAAAAAGAAAAAAAATTGCCAAAATGAAAAAAAAAACAAAAAAATCGCCAAAAAAAACCCAAAAAAACAGAAAAAATCGTCAAAATGAGAAAAATCTCCAAAATGAAGAAAGGCCCAACAACAGAAAAAAATCGCTAAAATGAAAAAAACCTCCAAAAACAGACAAAATCGCCAAAACAAGAAAAAAGCGACAAAACTGAATAAATCGTTTTAACTGAAAAAAACTTCAAAAAAGCAAAAAACCTTCCTTTCGTGCGCGATTCAAAGTCGCACTTAACTGATTTTTTTAATATTAAAGGAATTAAATGAAACTAAGTTTTTGCTTATTTCGTTCTTGCTTTTTTCACTTAACATATTTTATGTATTTTTTAAAGAACTAGATTGGTAACAATAATCAGAAAAATCCAAAATTATGACTCCAGGGTTGGAAAACTTACACTTTTTGTTTTTTTTCTTTTTCTTTATAAATTGAACATATTTTATGCTTCTGAAAGAAAAGTTTGAAATTTGAAAAATGAAAATTATAGCTCCAAAGATGGAAACTTTAAAAAAATTATAAATTTTTTCACAAAACAAATATGTATGTACGTGTGTGTATACTATATATATGTACGTACGTTGGTAAAGGGTATATAAGATTCGGCACAGCCGAATATAGCACTCTTACTTGTTTTTATTTCACACCACTATGCGTTGTGACTACTTTTATGCTAAGAAATGTCAAACTTTATTATGGTGTTGCCAGATTTTAGCTATTGCCATTAGTGATGCCAGTTCCCGAAATATAAATATTATCCTTCGTATATGAATTATAATAGACGATTTTTCATAAAAAGCCATTTTAAAGAAAAAATCGTCAAATCGTCATATTGCTATTTTTGGTATCAAAAATCGCCAAAATGACGGAAAATGGAGGAATCATTATTGTACTCACGTACAGTAGGCATCTCAACAATTGCTTGACCGTTACTTCTCTTTATTACAAAAAAAAAACGACAAGCTATTGTACCAAATAAGCTTTATTTTCTTGAAAGCTTTTTTTTCTACTAAAGATTTTCGAACACAACTACTGCTCAAACATTAACTACTTTAAAGAGCTTAAATAATTTTAAACAAGAATTCCCATTCGCCAGTGCTTAACGAAGTCCTAACGTATGTCCTTTAAATCCGCTTTTATTAGCCAACTAACTAATTCATGAATAATTCTTGAGCATTTTAATTTTGAATTGTTTTTATCTTGCCTACTTTTAGAATAATAAAAAGCAATATTATTAGCTACTTTATGTAGCCTTTTTAAAATATTAAATTTTTCCTAAAGCTTATTATTATATGCCGCAAATTAAAGATGATGCTTATGAGAGAGAAAAAACTTCAATTCTGTATATAACTTAAAGCAACAAAAACAAAAAGCGAAACAGAAATAATTTAACTGAGTTGCTTGCAATCTGCTTTTTGCCATAAGTAATTCGCGAGTACTTTGTTGTTCTTGTTGGCAAATTAGATTTCAGTACTAACTTTAGATACTTTCTGCTTCTTTTTTTTTTTTTTTGCTTTCAATTTATATCAACCAACATTACTGTGGAACTGTGGTATTCGTATTGGTTTCAGTATGTAGTAGTCGTATAAGAGTGTGTGTTAATGGCCTCCATTAGAAGTGGTAAAACGTACAAAGAAAGTTAATTACCAGACTCTTGCTAAGTGAAATTAGAGGCCATAATAAAAACCATTTTGTTGCTGCTGCTACATAAATCCATTTTCTTCTGGCTGGCATTTTTGAGTTCAAGAAATTTTTTATCTTTTTTGCTGTTAAACATTCGAGCTAATATTAAGCACATATTTGTCCGATTATTTCGCTCTGTTTCAGTTTGTTGCAAGAAATTACTTTTAAATAAAAATGCAAGGGCAATCATCAATTGAATTAAGGTCAATAACTAACTGCAACAGTTGAAGTCTGTTATATGGCTACCAGTGGCTTATAATACTCGTAAAGTTAAAAATTGTCATACAGAAACTTTTCGCAGAGTATAGTCCATTTTAATTTCGAGTATTATTTTGTATTTGTATTAGATAGATCTGGCTATATGGAATAACTTTATTATTTTCCTGTTGGAGCGGTTAAAATGCTACATATAGAAAGAAAGTATAATATTGTGTTAGAGCCTTTTAATATCTTAAAAGTAGCGTCAAAACTTCCACTTCCAAAAACACTGCTTTGCTTAAGTCGACTTAAGATATTATTTCATAATATCACAGATAGAAATCTGATGAACTTCTGAGGAAGCACAGCACACAGCGTTAGAACTAATAAACTCGTAGAAGCATTTCCTTCTGCTAACTAGTTTGTAGGAAAAGTTGTTGCTAATGATTTTTTTTCAAGTCCGATATAACTTACGAGAGGCTTAACTGTCAAACGAACTTTAATACTGCGCTCACTTTTTGATATTTATGATCAGTATACCTGTTGACACGTTGGTGGCATCGTTGCCCAAATTTTTTCAAACATTAAGCCGGAGCTTGCGTTAAGCTCAATGGAGATCATTACCGCACTATGATCAGTGCTTTTTAGAGTTCCGCACACCAAAGGTAAAAAGAAATAACATCGTTTTCGCTACGCTATCCATCTTGTCGCTCACAGGCTATTTTCTCAAAAACCGTAAGAGCTACGGACCTGACAAAATATGTAGAACTTTGGCTGCTACAACAACAAATATATGGCAGTTAAAAATTAAAATATGTTCCAAAGCGAGCAAAGTAAGTGCATTTTTTGTACAGACTGTAATAATTAACTCTAAAATTAAAAAAAAAAATTAAATTAAAGGGTGTTCTATCAGTTAATGTAATGTTTACTATGTAATTTTGACAACTTGCTGTATCTTGGAAACCTATAGAGACAAACTCTTGAAATTTTTAAACGCGCTAAAACTAAAAAATCGACATAAGCCGAAAAATCGCGAAAATAAAAAAATCGCCAAAATTAAAATAAATCGTTAAACTGAAAAAAAACGGAAAAAACGGAAAAAATCGCCAAAACGAAGAAGCGCCAAGCTAAAAAAATCTCTAAAACTAAAATAAATCGCCAAAACCTAAAAAAACGCCAAAAACAAAAACGCTAAGACCAAAAACGTTAAAACAAAAAAAAAAAAAAACGCCAAAACTAAAAAAAACGCCAAAATTAAAAAAAAATTCCAGAAATAAAAAAAACCAAAAACCGAAAAAATCCTAAAAACGAAAAAATAAAATACAAAACTATGTATTATATGTATAGTATTACATATCTAATCTGCGTGTGGAACCCTTGTTGCGCGAGTCAAAGTCGCACTTTACTGAATTTATTCTTCAATAATATGGGTGACACTGAGCCGGACGAGTTGTGATTTCAACAGAATGGCGATAAGTTGATTTCGAGAAATGCACCTGTCAATTAGCCTCCAAGATCGTGCGATTTGACACCTCTCGATTGTTTTCTGTGTTGCAACGTGTAGTCACTGGTTTATGCAGATAAACCAGCAACTATTAATGCCTTAGAGGCAATAGTCGCGACATACGGCCATCAATGTCAGAAAAATTTTCCCAAACTGTACGTTCCGAATGCGATTCATCCAGAACATGCCATGTGCTCGAAATAATTGAATAAGCTTGGCGTCTGAAATAATGATGAAACGTAGTTGTCTCACGGTAATTCATAATAGAAATTTGGCAACTACGACTCAAGTTATATCGAACTTAAAAAAACAATCTATTAGGTATATGTGTATATTTCACTTTTTATTTGATTTTTTGTTTAATTTGTTAGCTAATCTAGCGTATAATATGTTAATTATTATTAATATTCTTTGTTTTAGCCTCTAGCTCCTTAAAGTACACTTTACTGGTCCTCATTATTTTAACTGATTTTCAGTGCAAACAAATTTTAATTATTATTTAATTGACCCCAAAGGTTAAAAAGCTTTAATGCTTAATATCCAAGCACAGGTTCCACATTATAATTTCTAACATTAAAAAAACTAAGGAGATTATATAAACCAGGGGTGCCCAAAAGTACCTTAAGGAAGAGCAAACACCAATACATTTAAAGAGAAACTAATTTTTATTTAATATTTCTTGTTGTTAAGACCAATA
The DNA here is from genome assembly GCA_944452675.1 of Tachina lurida. Lineage (NCBI taxonomy): Eukaryota > Metazoa > Arthropoda > Insecta > Diptera > Tachinidae > Tachina > Tachina lurida. The sequence goes on from OX101754.1 coordinate 100,269,955, forward strand.
CATATAAAGAAAAAAGAAAAAGTGTTGTTGCTCTGCACTTGCGTGTATACAGTGAAGAACGCCAAAAAAATTATAAGATAAAGTTGTTTGTGTATTTCGTATTGCTAGTCCTGAGTGTATGCTGTGAGTATTGAAACACACAGCCTATAGTTAAAAGCATTTACAAAAACAAATGAGCACCAAGCGCATAGGGCTTGGGCACCCTTGATTTAAACGTTTACCAAGTCTAATCAAATTTGTTTAAAATAAACACACCTTTTCACAAAACACTCACTTACACATATGATATATGTACGTATGTATGCATGGAAATGCCTCTAAATTTAAGAATGGATAATATATGTATAATGGGCAAAATTGTAACTGCAATCACAGTATTAAAGCAACAATACATACAAAAGAATTTATATAATTTTTAAAATGAATTTTGTAAGAGAAGAAATTGTAAAAGTATATTGTTTAATTAAAAATTTAGTATGTAGTTATTAAAGTTATACAAACATAAGTAAAGGGAAAAAAGTCTTCATTAGAAACTGTTTCTGTATTTCGACTTTTCTTCTTTTTTAAAATCAATCACCCATGTTACAAAGTATTTCGGTTTGAAAGTGGTTTGGGTGCCGAAAAAGTAGACTTCGGAAAATCAGTAACGAAAAATTTATTCGAAATGAAGCCACTTCAAATTTTCAAAGTAAATATACGAGTAAATATAAATTTAATGATTTATTAAAAAAAAACGAATTAGCAAGTAAAAATTTAAAAAATTAAAAATCCCGGCTGCGGCCAACTTAACACCGTTTAAGATCCTGAAGAAAATTTGGAAAGATTGAATTTTTATATTACTTTCCACAGAGGTTGCCAATGTGTTAAAATTAGAATTCGAACTAAAAAATCTTAGGGGGGGGGTAGAGAACCTGGTTCTATATCCGGCTCGAAGGACCATTAATAAAATTGGGGAAGATTGAATGTTTAAGTTATTTTTTACAGAGCTTACGAAAGTGTTAAAGTTATAATTGGTATTAAAAAATAGAACTGGAGGGGAACCTGCTTCTATACCTATTAATAAAGAAAAAAGTTCTTATTTAAAGATGGATAACTTAGATTCTTTATTTATCTATAAGTTCGAATTTTAGATAATTTGATAAATTGGAGTCCTCGTACTGTGTCGGCTCGACTACTGTATGTTAAAAGAGGTTAATTGATTTTTTTTTTTAAAGAGAAGTAACACTCAAGCAATTAATGCCTATTACTATAACTAGGTGTTACCTTCTTTAGGAAAGGGATATAAATAGAGACGACAGGTGGTGAAGGAAGAGACAGAGGAAACCTTCATTATTTTACAACTCTGCTTTTTTAGACGTTTTTAATAATGCAGTGTTGCAGCGCCTCTGGTGTCAATGAGGCGTATTAAATTTTCTAAGCTGTGTTTACTAACCATTTTATTGCTTATTTTACTTCGTCGATGATTTTGCTATAAAATATTGACGAAGGAGGGCGCTCTGATATTACATTAGGATGAATGATAACGAGTGTTCTTTTCCTGACCAGGCCCAAACCAAACAGATTTCGGATAAAAATATATAAAAATGGGGGAATGGGGGGGAAAACAAAAACGGGTCTCTCATATTTAACAAAATAGCAAAATTGTTGCAGCCTTATTTATAAAACTTAAAGCCTTAATGGCTTTATAAAAGGTTTTTAAAAAGAAATTTTCATACGAAATTTTTCTTAAAAACTTTTTATAAAGCCTTAATAATAATAATTATTATTATTTATAAAACTTATTGAGCCTTTATAAAGGCTTTTTGAAAAAAATTTGCACACAAAAATTTTCTTAAAAAGCCTTTATAAAGCCTCAGTAATTTTTATAAATAAGGCTGTATAAATATAACAAAATTCTATAAAAATATAAAAATACAAAATATATAGCAGCAAATAAACTAGCAAAACCCAATGGGATTTTTATAACTATTGCGAGAAATTCCGCATGAGAAGAAGTTTGCACACGATGGCTTCAAAATGTTGCACAGTATTATTATATTGAATTTTTAAGCATTAAGTTAATAATTATACATAAATAAATAAATTTAATAAACTTGGCAATTTATATTACGATAATCGATCGTATCGCTACAATAAATATAATGAAAAGTTAGCGACTTTGCTATGCAGTAACATATTTTAACGATATTCGCTGTCGGTTGAAGTAAAAAAGTAAAATCACAAACTCAAACTTAGTTGGTTTTTCTTTAATTATTCCTTGTCCTTTTCGCTTATTTTGACATTTTTTATGCAGAGATGCCACACGTTTAACAGTTAAATGGTGAGTAAAACGCAGATGCAAACTATCGTAAAAAAGAAATTACACAATCACATTATCGGTATCGCAAACGAAGTCCACCAAATAATTATTTTATTATATTATCAAATTAAATCAAATGAACATTATTGGTTAAAGTTGTATTTGTCGAATTCATTCTAAATGTTCAGTTAAAACACTTTTATTTTAAATTAAATTTCAACCAAACAAATCAATTAAATTTTTAGCTCAATGGGTAAATTTCACAATTGCTAAAGAAAGTAATAATAAACACATTTCAATGCAATTAACATAAGCAAACTTTTTAGAACATTTGCTTAAATATATTATATGAATTACATTTTGTGGCCTTAAGTCCATAAGTAAATAACAATAATCCTTAAATAACTACCACATTCAGCAATTTCCTTCACTTCACCCCAAATTCAGGTATGTAAAGTATGTATATTGGAAACTCAATAATGTTAAAGTGTATTGTTTTAACGTTAACTCAATAGTATTGATGACATTTCAGCACAACTCTTGAGCTCTGCTCAGGACCTCTTGAGGCAAATGTTAAGACCTTGTTGTACTCTTGCACAAGCACATTAACAGCATTTAAAAAATTGTTGTAGTTGGAAAAAAGTAAATTAAATATTTGCTAATGCAGCAGTAACACAACTCAGAAAAATGCTTGGGATAAGAAAATTACTTGAAATATACGACTAGCCAAGCCAACATGAAGCCCAAATACGCACTTACACATTTTTGTGTCGATATAACCTATAAGACTAAATTTCAAATGAATATTTCATGTTTAATTTGAGCAGCTAGATAGCCATCCAACTAAGATGATAAGGTAATTAGTTAATTAAATGTTTGAAGAACAATTGAACTGAGTAACACCTTCGAAAGATGTTGTCAGCAAATGCGGTTCAACATTTTGCTGCGTTTTTATTTAAATTTAATGTCTTTTAAGAAAAGAGAACGCAAGTATACTCGTATACATTAGGGCGGGTCGATTTAAAAATCGCACAAATTACAAGAAAAATCGTATTCTAGGGATTAAAATAAGAAACTTTGCCGAAGGAACCATGCTTCTAAAATGTATTTTGATGTCCCGACTTTTAATCCGAAAGGTCAAATTTTCTTAAAAGGTTAAAGTGAGATTTTTCAAAAAATCATAATGTTTGTACGGGGAACCCCCCGGGGTGGTTCCAGGGGGTGTGCCACTGGCGTAGGTGGGTTGGCCCTCCAAAATTAGTGGGGGTTGGTCATACATTTTGACTCTAAATGGGTCAAAGTGAGATTTTTAAAAATTTGACCCTTCAAGAAAATTTGACCTTTCGGATCAACAGTCGGGACATCAAAATACATTTTAGAGGCATGGTTCCTTCAGCAAAGTTTCTTATTTTGATCCCTAGAATACGATTTTCCTTGTAATTTGAGCGATTTTTTTGCCTCAATACAAATCGACCCGCCTTAATATACATACATACTTATATGTATGTCCATACAGTGCCAGTCAAAATAATAGCAACAATTATAAAAACAACTGACTTTTTTCGTAAGTGACGAAATCAGTTATGCATTAAACACATACACCACAACAAGCTGCACGACAACACAACTGCAGATGCCGTTGACTGCTACAGTCGCTGTAAAGTCAGTTACTCAATTATATTGACAACGACAGCCATATCATAAGCACCTGATATTAAATTATAAATAAATATTTTTTTTTAGTGGCGCGACTTCTATATATTTCACATTTAAAAAATAAAATTACTTATTCCATATGCACATATATCACGTAAAAATAAAAAATCGAATTAATTTATTTCTTTATATGAATTTTCAGATCTTCGTACATCATTTCACATTTTCTATTATATTGGCAACACTATGTTTGCTCATTGTCGACGTGTAGCAGTGATGGCGTTAAAATAATTGTCTTCTTGTAAACGTGTGCACTTATTATATTTTTTACAGATTGTAGTCGGTAGCTTACGATGGTATGTGTGTTTAATGCTTGACTTGTGTTTCATGTTCTCTTCGAATGTGAGTATTTGACAAAACATTTCAGAACTGTTTGTGATTTAGGAATGAAAATATCTCAACTTGTTAAATTTAGCACAGATAATATAAAAGCATGACAAAAGAGCCCTGGAGACAATCAAACAAGCCCGTCAAACAGTGCATGTGTGTGAGTACGATACTTGCCTTGACGATTGTAGCTTGAAAGGAGACGTAGAAACAAACACATCAATCATAATTTGTAGTTTGACTTCGTAGCTTTCTCAACAAAGCATATCGTCGGTAAGGGTTTCGTTGGCTGAAGTAGTGAGCGTGTTGACTACAAAACCCAATGTCCGAATGCCGAGTCCAGTCTCCGACAAAGTCATTATATAACAACATAACACATTTTTTGATATAAATGTACCTTTGTATTCGTTTTAGTTAAAAAGTTCTAGTCGCTGAATAGTACCGGCTTCAGGGAATAATTATCCTAATGCAACATCTAAATCGCCCCCTTTCGTTGGTAAAGTTAGCAGAATCATCGGTAAAGTAAAATAACCAATAAAATGGCTACTAAGAGCGACTTTAAAGATGTAATCCTCCTCACTGACAGCAGAGGCGCTGCACACTGCCCTAAAAACAATAAGGGTGCAAAAAGCAAGGTTGTAAAAATAGTGAAGCTTTCCTCTATATCTCCTTTCAGCTCCTGTCTTCTTTATCACTATCTCTTTTCTAAAGAAGTTAACAACTAGTAAAGACTGAATGTAACTTCTGTTTAAAAAAAACATGTCGTCGCTGGCAAGTTTTGGTAATGCTCAATAAAACGCAATATAAACTTTTGTTTGTCCATACTCTTCTCCAACATTAATAAGAATTAATAAAGCGAAAGATGTTCTTTCCTCAATCAGAATTGGAGACTATCAAATGAAAAAAAGAAGAGAGGTGTCTTAGAACACTCGGTTATAGCTTTGCTGCTTAGTTATATAAAACAAATATCATGTGTGAAATAACAATGCAATAAATTTTTATTATATCATGATGTAAAATTCTCTGCAAATATTTCAAAACGTTTCCATTTATTTCTTTTTTAGCGGCGTACGATTAAATGAATGTGTTGTTTATGGCCGCTGACGGCTGTTAGCCGGCTTACAGCTGATAGGCTGTATTCTCGGGTTTGTGCTCATGTGCAAACGCAAAACCAAAAACAAATTGAGCAATCCTTCTCATTGTTTGTGTTTTTTTTTTGTTTTATTCACTTTAAAGAATGAAACAAAACAAAATCAAACAATTTCTTTCGTTTATTTTCGTAATCCGATTTTAAGTGCAAAGAAATCAAAACAAAAATAAATTTGTAACTGTAATAGTATTTGTATTTTTGTTACGAAAATCACGTCCTAACTCATGTATCGGGCAATAAATAGCAAAGCTATACAAATAAAAACTTTGATTTTCATCAAAAATGCCAACAGCGCGTATGGATAACCGAAAAAATGCGCCTACAAGCATACAACTATGTGATTGATTAGTTTATTTGATCGTCTGCAGGTCACTATATATATATCTTTTTATTTATTCCGCTAAATCTTGCAAATAACAAAGGGAAAAATAGTGCTACTTTGTAAGTTTTATCTTTAAATTGCATAGTATGGGATTCTTGTGCATGGAGTTTGTATTTTCCAAAAGCTCATTCTAATTGGTCAGAGCAAAAATGGAGGAATGTACTATGGACAGACGAGTGCAAAATCGTCTTTTTTGGTGGAAAGAGAAAGATATGTTTTCCCAAAAGGGAGGCACAGTGTGTTTTTAGTATTATGATGTGGGGTTGTTTTTCCTACCACAGTGGGTATTAAAACAACTATGGAAGCTACCGTATACCTTAGAATCCCGGAAGAGATAATGCTACCTTATACTTCTACAATGTCCCGAAAAAATAGTCAAGGTCTTTCGAAAGCTGTGAAAGAAGTGTGGAGTTCCACTGATGCAGACAGATGTCAAAGTTTAGTTGATTCAAAGTATGACTTAGAAATTATTTAAGTTTTTTTGAAGTAAATTAAATAAATTTGTAAGCCATTATTTTTATAATTATAATAAAAGGGAACCAGTTACAAGATTTTTTATTACACTTTGAGTAAAATCCCATATCAGCCTTTTAAGAGATGTAAGTGGATTTATCAAAATTTGTTTCATGATGCTATTATTTTGACTGCAGCTGTAAGAATATACTATTATTGTGTTAATTTCCAATCTAAAGGTTTATTTTTTGTCATACAACTAAAACTTGTTGCTTAGGTTACCTGGTATTTAAAGGGGATTTCAGGACTTCATCAGTAATAAATTTTGTAAAAAATTAATTAATGAGAGTAAATGTTATAATAAAAGAAACTGAATTTAACTAAGGGGTTGAAAACCAAAGTGTTACAAGTGCAAAAAATAAAACTTTGAGTAATTAAGCTTTTAAGTTTTTTTTTTAAGTAAATTTGCTGCTAGTAGTAAGGTTTTTTTATCAATAGAGGGCAGGTTGCGATAATCAGTTTTGTAGACTGACTGATACATATGTATTAGTATGAAGTGATGATTGCTGCAAACTAACTAATATTTTTGAGGTTTTGGTTTCTGCAATAAAATTTAACTAAAGGTATTCGCAGCAGCAGCTATTTTTTAATTTTTTTCAGCTATCGAATTTGAAAACTACTCTACAATTTCTATATTTTAGCAAATAAATCATTTTTATAATTTTTTTAAGGGAAGTAACACTTAGGCAATGTATGCCTATTACAATTACTGAACGTTGTCTTCTTTAGGAAAAGGATAATGACACAGAAGACAGGTGGTAAAGGAAGAGATAGAGGAAAGCTTTAATATTTTATAACTCTGCATTATCCTAGCTTTTTTTTAACAGACAGTGTTACAGCGCCCCTGGTGTCAATGAGGTGCATTTTATTGGTTATTTTACATCGCTGATGATTCTAATACACCATTCCGATGAAGGAGGGCGCTGTGATGTTACATCCGTTTACTGACCAGTCGGTATAGTTCAGTGGCCAGTGACTATGCCTTCATAACTTGACCTTTTCTACAACAACTGATACAAAGGGACACTAATAAACATCAGAAAAATGCGTGGTGTTGTTATACAATGACTAAGTTGGTGCCTGGCTCGAACCCAGGACCTTCGGTTTGTAGTCAACGTGCCAACTACTTTATCCACCGCCACCCTCCTTTTTTGAAGTTAATAATGTTTTAATTATGTTTTTTTTTTAGTGAACACATTTTCAACCACTTGTTTGTGCTAATTAAAGAAAAATATATACATATGTACGTACATACGTTTTTCTGGGTAGTTATTTGGTGTAAATTTGATTTTAAAAGTACTTCATGCCCATTTTTTGGCAAAGCAATAAAAGTTGCACAACTTTACAAAATTTAACTTGAACATTTTTCATCATGTGTGCAAAATAGTTTCCCAAATGATTATTGTTAGCTTTTTTTTAATTTTGCAATTTCACTGTTATGCAACTTTTAACGTGAATATCCTTTTTATTTCTTTAACTCGTAGTAAAATTCTAACCAGAATTTTTAAATCATTGCAATAATTTTAGCATTATTTAAGCACATTCATGCCTGATTGAATAAAATATATGTAAATTTTGAAACATTTTAAATAAAAATATACAAATGAAGTTGTATTTACAAACGATTGTTCACAAAATTTTTGTCTTTCATTTAAATAATGCGCAACACAAAATGCACAACAGAATGCAAATGATGCTAGAAGTGATGGGAGGGAGATGGGAATAGTTTTTAATTAAAAGTGACAAAATTACTGAGCCGCAAAAATAAAAAAAAAAAATAAAAAAATGTATATAAAAACATGAAAATAAAAATTGTATTTATTTGAAATGTGTTTGGGATCAAAGAGTGAGTAAGGACACCTAGAAACATTTTGCTGCTTGTAGAATTTTATAACAATCGTTGTTAATACCTTTGCCACTAAGCACAACAATGTCATGTATGGCTTAAAAAAGAGCAAATATATGTACAGTAGAATCGCGATAATTCGCAAAAACAAACCAACTGTTGGTACCTTGAAAAAATTGCGTTATATGGCAATAGTTTCATAGATTATTGGTCCTCTCGTTAATTTAAATTTTTTAAATCAAATTCTTTTTAAACTCTTAAGCGACCCACAATACATGTACAATAATACCAATATGTCATATTAGAAGGTTGCACAATAAATTGGAAAAAATTAAAATACTTTTTATTTTTATTGTAACATGTGTTGGCAATATTGTACAATATATTCTTGTCGAAAAACCTATTTGTAAATTAATTAAAAATTCTTTAACTTGAAAGAAGTTTATTATTTGACATATTGTCAGAAGTATACATACAATAATTGAAATTTATTTGCTGGTAGTTTAGCATGTCTATATACGTATTTCATTGGCGCTTGAACCAAATCATCAGTAGACTTCAACCACAATTTTCAACAGTCACAAACCTCTTACTTTATGCACAGACTTTCAAAAACTATATGAGAATTCATAAAATAATAATATTTTTGAAAATCACAAAAGAAAAAATAAGCTTAGTAGGCTTTGAAACTGATACAAAACCCAGCAAATAATTTATATTCAGGTGAACTCATTTTATTTTTCTACATCCTTATACAATTAGAAATCCATCGGATAACAATAAAAGTATTAACAAGGCTAAATGAAAAATAAAACACTAATTGAACTTTAAAGAAGTTTATTATTTGACATATTGTCAGAAGTATACATACAATAATTGAAATTTATTTGCTGGTAGTTTAGCATGTCTATATACGTATTTCATTGGCGCTTGAACCAAATCATCAGTAGACTTCAACCACAATTTTCAACAGTCACAAACCTCTTACTTTATGCACAGACTTTCAAAAACTATATGAGAATTCATAAAATAATAATATTTTTGAAAATCACAAAAGAAAAAATAAGCTTAGTATCAGTTTCAAAGCCTACTAAGCTTATTTTTTCTTTTGTGATTTTCAAAAATATTATTATTTTATGAATTCTCATATAGTTTTTGAAAGTCTGTGCATAAAGTAAGAGGTTTGTGACTGTTGAAAATTGTGGTTGAAGTCTACTGATGATTTGGTTCAAGCGCCAATGAAATACGTATATAGACATGCTAAACTACCAGCAAATAAATTTCAATTATTGTATGTATACTTCTGACAATATGTCAAATAATAAACTTCTTTAAAGTTCAATTAGTGTTTTATTTTTCATTTAGCCTTGTTAATACTTTTATTGTTATCCGATGGATTTCTAATTGTATAAGGATGTAGAAAAATAAAATGAGTTCACCTGAATATAAATTATTTGCTGGGTTTTGTATCAGTTTCAAAGCCTACTAAGCTTATTTTTTCTTTTGTGATTTTCAAAAATATTATTATTTTATGAATTCTCATATAGTTTTTGAAAGTCTGTGCATAAAGTAAGAGGTTTGTGACTGTTGAAAATTGTGGTTGAAGTCTACTGATGATTTGGTTCAAGCGCCAATGAAATACGTATATAGACATGCTAAACTACCAGCAAATAAATTTCAATTATTCTTTAACTTGTTTAGGATTTTATATGTATCACGAAAAATCAATTTTAAAATTTCTTAACCGCACATGTGTGCGTAGCTATAAATTTTTTTAATATTGTGCAATTAATTTAATAGTGTGGAGCAATAGTAATAGCAATAAAGTACTCAAGAACATTACATAGTCTATGGGAACCTTTATAAATCGTAGTTTAGTTTATAATGAGTAATTCAACGCAAAACAATAATTTACATGTACATGAGAGTGGCATTCGGATGCGTGAAGAAAATAAACTTTTGGTTTTCGTAAGATCCCAGGTGAATTATTGTAACAATTGTTGAAAATTTTAGCTAAATCGGACTACTCTAACCCGTGCCCCATTGGAGCCAAAGTTCAAATATTGCAAAATTGGCCCATTTACCAACAATTCATTAGAAAATTTGCTATTTTTGCACTGATCCTGCTGAAAATCAGCGAGGAAGCTCTTTTAAATATGTTAAATTTTATCCGCAATTTTTGGTTAAAAAAATTAACCCTTTGCTGTCGTTTGGGTCAAGCATACACAAATTTAAAAATATATATACTATATATCAAAATAGTTTATTTTTATTTTTATATATAAAGGGTGGTTAAATTTTAAAGGCCGATGTTGAATGTGAACCACACCTAAACATCAAGTTTTTTTCTGAATTTCATTTGACATTTCTCAATTTCAGACTAACTCAATTTGAACCATGGAAAGATACACAATCGAACAACGCGTTAAAGTTATTCAGGCTTATTATGAAAATGGGCGTTCAAATCAAAATGCATATCGTGCACCTCGTGATTTGTGATGAGGCACATTTTCACCTCAGTGGATTCGTCAATAAGCAGAATTGCCGCATTTGGGCGAATGATAAACCAAGAGTGATTGTCGAAACACAAATGCACCCACAAAGAGTGACTGCTTGGTGCGGTTTATGGGCTGGCGGCATCATCGGGCCGTATTTTTTCCCAAATGGGCCCGGTGAGCCAGTTACTGTGAATGGTGTTCGCTATCGCGAGATGATAACGAACTTTTTATGGCCCGATTTGGAAGATATGGATGTGGACAATATGTGGTTTCAGCAGGATGGTGCCACTTGCCACATATCTAACGAAACAATGGCTCTTTTGCGCGAAAAATTCAATGGCTGTGTTATCTCACGTGGTGGCGATGTCAATTGGCCGCCAAGATCATGTGATTTGACACCGTTGGACTTCTTTATTTGGGTTTTTTGTACGTCGATAAGTCAGCAACAATTCAGGAGATAAAGGATGAGATAATTCGGCACATTAATGGCATAGAACCTCAATTATGGCTCAGCATCATCGAAAATTTGGACCATCGGATGGAGGTGTGCCGCCGAGGTCGCGGCTGCCATTTGGCCGATATTTTGTTCCATACATAATTAAACCATACCATATTATCATAATAAAAAGAAACTACAATAATTTCCTAAATAATTTTATTTATTCAAAACCAACATCGGCGTTTAAAATTTAACCACCCATTACATATTACCATTTCCGTACCTGTTGTTATCATAGTTTGCCTTCCCTTCATGTTTTTGCTATAACTTTCTTTATTTCTCAAGTAATGCTATACAACCAACGTTAGCACTTTTATTGATTTTTATAGATTTTAAATTAAAATTAATAGAAAGTAATTTTTGATGTTTGTTTTTAAAAATGCTGAGCTATTTTGTAGTTAAAATTTCCACAAATAACCATACAACCACTCTTTTATCACTGCACCTATTCAAATGGCACACAAATAATTCACATTTTTCTTCACAAATTAAAAAAAACAAACATATTAAACATATTAAAACTAACGGAACTTTTTCGACTTTTCTTTACTTACAATCTTTTTCTCAACTGTTAAGCCTTTGATAAAAAAGTACAACATAATCCTTTCCAATAATAATCTTGCGAGCAGCAACCTTAAATAGATTGAAAGAACACTGCACCTATTCATGTGAAGTGAGGTGTATATATTTTTCAATTTAAATTATTTTTTGTGGTCAGCTTATTTTTTAATTTGCAAAATATAAAATCAAGATATAACATCCCTTTCATTCATATTATTATTATCTTAACTTAGTTAAAATGAAATCCGCTTACAACGAAAACCCCAGTAATTCCTCAGAAATGGTTGCTCACTTGTGATTATGAATTATCCAGATTCTACTGTACATACATTTGGTTGTATCTATAGATGTACATACATATATAAAAGGTAATTGCCTCTATGTGTTAGCATACAAGCAGAAATATATGGCTATTCAATATAGGAATATATGGCTATTCAATATAGGAACATTGGTTTCACAAAGTGAAGAACTTATTTTTGGAAGCGATTGATAAATTTTAAGCTCAAAAAGTAATAAGAGGCTAAAATAAATAAATAAAGCAATAACAATTTTATAGTTTTGTTATTGGACACTTTGTATTTGTGGGAGCACATACATACATATACATATAGTTATAAATACATTCACATAAATAGTGTGTACCCAGTGGGAAAAGGAAGGAGTAAGGATGCCTTCTAGAAGACCTTTGCACTCCTTTTTGGGTATACAGTGTCTGCTCGCTCCATTCTATACTCATATCTCTTTTACACACGTTGTCATTGCGTGGTAGGCCTTTCGCTCTCACTTCTTTCATCAGAGATTCTGAAAGTCCTTCAAATTAATGGAGTTTGCTTTTGCTTTGGTAAACAATAAATGTTTTGGAAATGTGGAATGTGTACTCCTATCTTTTATGCGAAAGAGTTGGGGCCTTCTATGAGGCATTCCTTTGCACTTACATAAGAATAGTAATTGATTTAAAAAAAAACTTGGCAGACCTTTAATAAGGCCTTATGTGAGAGTTTAGCCGCTTGGTGTTAAAGGTCTGCATCGGTAGCAATTTCAGAACATGCATTCGTAGTTTAACTACGTGGTTGTACTCACTCTACACCACGATATGATATCATTCTGTGTTAAAATCTCAATGAACAGAAGTTATAAATGTATCAGTAAATTCTCTGCGGAAATTGTGATGACAAATGATCCAAACATACTGGCCTTATGGATTCAGAAAATTGGAGTGTTACCAAAAGTAAAAAAGGGAGTATTGTATGGTGAAAGATGGCATATCGTATAAATTAGTATTCATTATTTTCGTGTTGTGTAGTTTACAGCCAAACCTAATTGAAAATACATACCCTGCTGCTAACGCAACGCTTGACGCTCCAATTTAGGTTTGACCCTTAATAACCACTTAACTACTTAATAATCGCTGAATATTGTAGTAAACGGCACTGAGCAAGTTCGATGTGACTGGATCTAAATCAAATAGTATAAATATAATGTTAATTGTTCCCTCCAATGAGATTGCTAGGTCAGGAATAAGACTGCTAGGTCCGATTAGGTTAGGAAGGGTGGTGCTACACCACACCTCCACTCGGAGACCCAACTGGGTCCATTGAGATTCCCTTCTATTGCCCATTGCTAGTAATATTTACCCCTCCCATTTATAGCCAGAAGTGACCCTATTATTCGTCATGAAGCCACCGAATCCCCATGATGAAGACCCTGATGTCCTCTAGTTTACACTTCCCGATATCAGTAATGCTTTCATGGAAACGTCTGCTCAGCCATCTAAGACTATGACGTTGCAGCTTTGGGCAGTGACAGATAATATGTTCAATGGCCTCTAGTTCCTCTTCATCTTCGCCTATCCTACAAAAATTTGGGTGCCAGTTTCCCAAATACTGGTTCTTGCTCTGACCCAGCAGTGACCTGTCAACGCGCCTATCATGATTCGCATTGCCTTCCTATCCATGTCCAGTAACAGTTTGGATCTTCCTGAGTCAAGTTTTGACCAAAAGCCACTCGAGACTCTACAATCCTCCTTGAACGCCATGAACTGTGGGTCCTTCTTTTTACCCAATTATAGAGTTCCCTATAGTAATGACCTATCGGTAATTTCACCGATATGTCCGTCATTCCCTCATCTAATGCCAACCGCATTTTTGCCAGCTCATCGGCAGTTTCAATTCCATCAACACTTATGTGGCCAGGAACCCAACATAGTCTGGCACTATATTTATCCATAAGCAAGTTGAGGGCTTTCCTACAGTCACTAGCAAGTTTCGATTTGACATTGCGTCCCTTCAAAGCTTTTAGCACTACCTGGCTGTCGACATAGAAGGTTACCTTCTCACCTTCAGTTACATTCCTGGCCACCACCTCCGTGGCACATGAGATTGCTAAGTCACTATAGGATCAGTTCAGTTGTGACAAGTCCCCAGGTGCATACAAAGCGTCAATTAACCCCATCCGTGGCCATTGCAATATAAAAGAATATCGCGAAGTGCAAACTGGAAGATATTAGGGACTTTATCATGGCAATTGAGTGTACAATAAGTACAATAAGGGTTAATTATACTAACGGGTAATAATAGAAGGCAATCACAATGGACCTGATTAGGTATCTGAGTGGAAGTGTGTTAAAACACTAACCTAACCTAAATTATGTGAAAATGAAAAGTTTTCATTAAGTAAAGTGATGGTAAGGAAACCAACCCACAGAAAAAAAAGCAGAAAGAACCGCATAACATAACAACGACATAACTCCAAAAACAGGTTTGCCAGAAAACGAGTTTAAAGTTTTAAATTTACACACAACTTAATGAAAGAAGAAAATTTGATTTTGCTTTCAGCAGTTGAGTAAGCAAAATATTTTTATGAAATTTTTAGACATTACGAAAAATGTTACGAGGATTAATTCTGCATCATTGACCCAAAATTGCATTATTTGAGTTATGACGTTGTTTGAGTAAATGAGCGATACTTCATAGATAACTAATTTTTTTTTTTTTTGGTCGGTGAGTAAAACCAAGTCTGAGGCGACGATACGTTTAGGAATAAAAGTTTTAAAATTTTTTATTCATTTAACTTTTGTTATAGTTTTGTCATTTGTGCCAAAAGTTTAGAATGCGGCTATTATTTTAAATTTAATAATGAAAGTTCGGGTTCAGCTTCGATTCGGGCGAATTCGAAAATATTGATCGAACCTCGGCATCGGGCGAAAAACTTGACTATGGTCGGATAAGATTTGCAGCAAAATATAAAAAAAAAATTGTAGAATTTAAATTAGTTCTCAATGAATATTGTTAATTTGTCCGACCTTTTGTAAAAATATTTTGAAAACAGATACTTTTGCGTAATTTTGGACAAGTCAATTTGTAATAACACACACGTATTATAATATGTATGTGTAATAAGAATTATTATACTTACATAGATATATATATATAACCAATGCATGTAATATTTCAATTCAATTTTTTAAAAATATATCTCAAAAATTGTGAAGACAATGAGACATTTCAAGATTCAAAGAACAAAGTTAAACCTTTACAAGTGGTAAATGATGTGGCAGAATGAGGTGTGGTGTGTTACAACTTCTGAAACTCATATTCAGAATTTATTGCAGGGCGTTGAACTACATCCTAAGAACTCCTATAAATAATTTTTAAACAAATCAAAACCAAAGGTTTGATCTTTATTTATTTGTTGGGTATTAACATCAACTGGGTACAAAGCTAAAAACGAGCAAAACTCAGGAACGGTAAGAGCAAGTTCAAACATTTTTGTTTCTAAATTATTTAGAATTAATTGAACTTTCAAACTGCATCATTAGTTTTTTTCGTTTTTGCAAAAATTGTAAAAGTTATAAAGTGTTATTTATAAAATTTATCGAAAAATTACGAAAAATTGTAATGTAGGCTACCTAAATGAGCAAAAATATATTTGCAAAACTTATACAGTTTTTGCGCACAAAAATAAAACTTGGACAGTTTGCTTAAAAAATAAAGAAAATCGTGTTTTGAACAAAACACAAAAAACGGCCGGCAAAGTAAATTTTTTGCAAAACTCTTCCTGTGCGACCTTCAAACCATTTTGTGTTGAACTTAATAAATAAGCAACCCTATAAAATTGCTAAACTTTGGTATTATTATTATAATCCATTTTTTTTTGCTGCCTTTGTTTTAATTGCAGCTTTTCTTTTGTCCTTGTTGTCGTTGTTCGAAATGTTTGCTTTTAAAATACATATACAGATATAAAGGGTGTTTTTTTTTGAGGTATAGAACTTCGAATTGAAATAAAACACAAGAAAATCGTTTTAATGTCCATCAATTTGGCTTTATTGGAAGGATAATTTTATGCCATTAATGTTTAAATATGATTTCGGGCATGTGGCCGCCGCGGCTGGCTCGAATAAAGCCAATTCTACAGGTCCAATTTTCAACCACTTTTTCGAGCATATGGGGCCGTATGTTGGCAATAACGCCACGAATGTTGGCTTCCAAGTCCCCTAACGTTTCTGGTTTGTTGGCGTAGACGAGCGACTTCACATATCCCCAAAGAAAATAATCCAATGGTGTCAAATCACACGTTCTTAGTGGCCAATTGACAGGTCCATTCCGCGAAATTATGCGCTCATCGAATGTTTCCTTCAATAAATCGATTGTGACGTGCGCTGTGTGGCATGTAGCGCCGTCTTGTTGGAACCACAACTCATCCACATTCAAAATCTTCCATAAAGTTGATGGACAAAGCTCCAATTGCTGTGCACGGTGGCGAATCGATTCATTCGGGTCCTCTTCAACACTTTGCTCTACAGCGGCAATTGTTTCTTCGGTACGCACTGTTCGACGTCTCTGCGGATGCGTATTATCACATAGAGTAAACGTAGTGCGAAAACGATCCATGGTTAACCGAATTAATTGCTCTGATGCACGATTATGTCGACCATAAAATGGACGGAGCTTGCGGTAAACTTCGCGAACTGAACCATTATTTTCGAAATAAATTTGCACGATTTGCAAGCGTTGTTCTTTTGTCAACCTGTTCATGATGAAATGGCAAACCAAACTAAATATTAATCACTTGACAGCTGACAAAATGGCCGCTAGTTAAAAAAGTGATGCCAACTTAAAGTTCTATACCTCAATAAAAAACACCCTTTACATACATATATACGAGTATGTATGTATGTGCATGCGAACAACATTTTTTACTGAAGAGAACCACAATCGAATGACCACAAATAAAACTCGCACTGGAATGAATGTATTTAAATTTTAAAACAAAGCGATGTAAACTTCTGGTTAAAATTTGTATAAAATGGATATTTGTGTATTGGAATATGTATTAGTTTAGAGACCGAAAATGTACTTTCGCCCAGTAAGAGAATTGCATTTTAATAACACTTCCATGGCAGTTAGTTTTATTCGGCTTATGAAAATTGTTATTGTCGTAAGTACATAATTGTTGTTCAGTAGTAAATATGTAAATATGTATGTATACAACGATTTAATCAGGCTGCAATTTTTGCCCGTTCCGTGTGAAATCATCAAACGATATTTACATTTTTTAAATTTCAAATATTAGCATTTAAAAGGAAATACATAATATAGAACTTGAAACAACTTAATTTTCATATAACTTTAAATTTGTTCCATTGATGCATTAAATTGTTTAGCATTTATCAACTTTCTCAAAGTCATTATTTAATCGTGCTGTATAATTTTATATAAAAGAACTTGTTTGAAGTTTATTTTTTCAACTTTTCAATTGAAATTAAAATAAATATTATAAAGAGAATACATGAAAAATTTGTATCGTACGGACGTGTTTTTTCTGTCAAAAAATAATAAAAAATTAAATATAAAGAAAAATATTTGGAAAAAAAATTTTTGCTTTTTTCTTTTCGATTGTTGGTGAAAAGTTTTTAAAACAGCTTTTATTCTATTGCAATGGGAAAAGATCCATTGCTTTCTCAATCTGGAGGACGTCCTCCTAATAATTCTAGGAAGAAATCACCTAATGTCAAGCATGAGGCGTCGGCTTTACCAAATGGGCCGAATATTACGGCAGATGTTACTGCATCTGACTTGCTGTCTGGTGGGAATGGACGCCCTCCTAATAATTCTAGGAAGAAATCACCTAATGTCAAGCATGAGGCGTCGGCCTTACCAGATGGGCCGATTGTTACGGCAAATGTTACTGCATCTGACTTGCCGACTGGTGGGAATGGTATGCAGGAATTTAATAATTTAACGCAAAATAAAGGAACTGGTCACAATTACCAGCTTGGAAAGCAGTTCTTGGAAGCAGTTTTTAAAGAAAATTCGGCTTTTGGTGAGGAAATTCTAGGCAGAGGGGAGACAAGCAGCAATTTCAATGATGAAATAACAATTTTGGAGAATATTCCTATAACAACGAATTTACATTTGAAACAGCATTCTGCAATCAATTCCGAAAACGAGATGGATCACGTGATGGAATCACTTGACGATTTCCAAATAATAAAAAACAAGAAAAGGAGATATCAAGGTGATGTAAAAATAGATTTATCGAATTGTCAGTTTGGGGGTATTGATAAGTGTGTTGAAAATGTTAACCGTAGTAATAAGTATTCTATATTAGGAAATTTGAATTTAGAGGCTGAAGCGCCAATAAATGACATGAGTTTTGAAAATAGAAATTCTAATATTGATAAAACTTCACCTCAAGTTAAGACCAGGATTTCTTATTGCCCTCCTATATTTTTGGAAAATGTTAATGTTAAGTCCTTAATTGAACAACTATCTTCTAAGAATGTGGAGTTTAAGATTAAGAATCAGTCCCAATTCAAAAGCAAATTGTATTTCAAGGATTCGTCTGCGCATTCTGAGATGATGCAGTTGTTAAAAGATAAGGAAATTTCATCTTATAGCTATACTCCCAAGGAGCAAAAACGTCAGACAGTGATTTGTAGAGGTCTCTACTTTAAGTCGGACATAAGTGAGATAAAATCTGAACTAGATAAAATGATTCCAGAAACTGTTGATTTTGTTTCAAAATTTTCGACAGAGTATTCTAAAAAACGTGGTATAGATACTGGGCTATTCTTAATAACTCTTAAGCCCAATCGTAGAGTAGGAGAGTTGATCGGCCTAAAGTTCATCCTAAATCAGGTGGTGTCTTGGGAAAGGCCGAAGGCTAGCACAAAAATTCCGCAGTGTTGGAGGTGTCAGAGTTGGGGTCATTTCTCTAGGAATTGTAGTCGCCCATTTGCGTGTTTGAAGTGCAGCGTAAAGCACGGTGTAGGAGAATGTTCATTCAATTCAGAAAGTAATGAATTACCATTTTGCGTTAATTGCAATGAAGCTGGCCATACTTCAAACTATAGGGGATGTCCCGCTTACAAAAGGTATGTTTCTTTTAGGGAAAAATCTTCCCAGGTTGCAAGAAATAGGAAAGAGCAGGCGGTAAGCAATGTTTCTAAGGCACTTAAGCTGTCTGCGGTTGTTAAAGATAAACCATTTGCTAGCTTGTTTAATGATGTGCCAATACACGACAAACCTATGAAACCTCCTTTGATACAGGAATTTATGAAGGTAGCACAATTATTATGCGCTGCTACCACCATTACGTTGGAAGATAGGGTTCGGGATTTTTTGGGGTCTTATAAGTCTCTATCTAAGTTTCAGGCTAGGAAAGAGTGCTTGGATTTAATTAAAAACATTCAAGATGTATATGGCCCGTAGTTCTCTCAATTTAGTTACGTTTAATGTTGGTTCTCTTGTCCGAATAGATAGGAGAACTGAACTGAATATGTTATTAGAGCAATGTAATATTGACATTGCTTTTATACAAGAGACGCACTTATCTGCGGGTGTTAATATATATCTTGACAGTTATTCTGTTATAAGGGATAATAGTGCATTAGGTATGGCCATTGCTCTGAGAAAGCCAATGTCTTTTGCAAGGATAAATATTTCTGGTCTTGAATTTCCAAATTCATTTGTGGAGGTTAAAGTTTCATTGGGGGGTAGCATTAAAAAAATTCTTTGTGGTTCTATTTATTTCCGGTCTAATTGCAATCGTCAAATAATTTGTAGGGGTCTGTCTTTAATATTGAATCTTTCCAGAGGGTATCATGGATTGATTTTGGGTGGTGATCTAAATGCGAAGCACTCTTCTTGGGGTGATGCTGTAAATAATTTTAATGGTGAAGTGCTTACATCATGGCTTCAGAATGAATCTATGTCAGTTACAAGAATTTGTGACTCATTTCCTACATACCCGGGGGGTTCGTCGCATTTAGATCACTTCATAGTAACCAATGACATTTTAGATATGTCCCTTCCAAATTACGAGACATATACACTTCCTACATTCTCTGACCACATTCCACTGGGTTTGAGGTTGAACTTGTCACTTTTTAACTTTATGTTAAATACTCCAGATAGTTTTGTATCTTATAGAGATGTGAATTGGAATGCTTTTCAATTGGATGTGACTAACACCCTCTTGAATCATTTTCCGCCAAAAAATATAAATTTTACTAACGATGATATAGATAATTTTCTTAGAGAATTTAATAATACAGTTGGTTTTGTCACGCGTACTCATTCCAAAAGAATAGAGTGTAAGAGACAAAAGTTTGTTGCCTCTGATAAATTGAGAATAATGCTCAGGATTAAATATAGCTGGCAAAAAGATTTAAAGACGATATATGCGAGGACTTTAAATAGAAAACATCCCCAGTATTTGTTGATTTCGAAACAAATTGAACTTATTAAGATCCTTATAAAAGAGCAAATTGAACAGGAGCAGGCATTATTTTTTAATGACAGATTAAAGGGCATTAAACCTGGCCCTTGGGCTTATAAAGAGGTATTTAGGATTATCGGGAATAAAAATCGTAAATATGTTAAAGACGTTTCCATTAACGGAGTGAAAATAACCGAAGCGAATAACAAATTGTCAGTTTTTATGGACCATTTCGCCAATGTTTTTCAGGGTACTTCACCTAATAGAGATGTGTCGGAGATAGCTGAGGCAATTAATGATACAATATTTCAAGCTGGTGATCCTATATCATTTAATGATGATAACACATCATTAAATAATTTGAACAATGTAGAATTTACTACCTTGAATTATGTGTCAGAGATTTGTAGGATTATTAACAGCAAAAAGTCGTGTGGCTTAGATAATATTTCCAATTATATAATTAAAAAGTTTCCAATAAAAGCTTTGGAGTATCTTACGATATTGTTCAACAATTGTTTGAATAACTGTTACTTTCCGCGTGAATGGAAAATGGCTAAAATAGTACCGATTCCTAAACAAAAGAATAATTGCGACATAAACAACTTTCGGCCAATTTCATTACTTTCCAATATAGGAAAGTTATTTGAAAGGATAATCAGGGAAAAAATGGATATGGGATTGAATGGTTCATATATTCCTCAGGAACAGTTTGGCTTCAAAAAGGGTAACTCTACGGTGCATGCTCTCTTGAAGTTTCACTCTGATATAATTCGAAATTTAAGAGAACGTAGGTGTACTGTAGCTGTATCTCTTGACGTTGAAAAGGCATTTGACAAAGCTTATCACGAGGGCATTTTATATAAAATGGTAAGAATTGGATTCAAAGCGTCCATCGTTAAACTCTTTCAAAGTTTTTTTGATGGCAGGAGTTTTTGCGTACAAATTGGAGATCTGGTATCAGATCAAGCTGAGGTTTCTTGTGGTGTTCCGCAAGGATCTGTTCTGGCACCTCATCTATATAACATTTTCATTCATGATTTTCCTCATGAATTTAACGAGTCGAGGAGCATACTTTATGCTGATGACTCACTTCTTTATGCTCATGATGAATCTCCTCGCGTTGCTCTTCAGCGTGTTTCATCACACCTAGAAAGGACGAATCAGTTTTATTCCAGTTGGGGTATAAAAATTAATGCCGCAAAGAGTAATGCAATTTGTATACGCAATGCCTCCGGGAAGTGCAAGTATACTGTTGTTCCGGAAAGCAAGTGTTTGAGACTTACGTTGAATGGCAACGAAATCGAATTTAAAAACAGTATTAAATATCTTGGAGTGAATTTTGATAAGCTTTTGAAGTTTAATAATCATGTTGTGTACAACTTGGCAAAGGCAAATCGTGTTAAGGGGGCCTTTGGAAGATTATTTAATAATAAGTTTTTGCCAAAGAAAACTAAATTGCTTTTGTATAAAGTAAGCATCAGACCAATTCTTCTTTATGCATTTCCTATTTGGTTTAGTATTTCAAAAACGGCATTCAAGCGAATGGAAATTTTCGAACGTCATATTGTTCGGAAGTGCATAGAGAAGAATTATGAATCCTTGCACAAAAGATTTTCAAATAGATTCGTTTATGAAAAATCTAAATTGTCACCGATACCTTTTTATGGCCTGGATTTGATGAGAAAGTTTGTAGAAAAACTATCTTATTTTGAAGGGAGTGTTATTAAGGACATTTTAACTCATGAACAAGATTTTAGTTGGTCAAACACTGAATATATTTCCAGCATTGGAATATTAAAAGAACCTTGCAATACTTATCCTGGTCAAAACTTTTACTCACATGTTACTCCCGGCATACATAGAGGTTAACTTTTGTTTTTTGTTTTTTATTTTTATTAATTTTGTTTGTTTTTTTATGGATGTTTTTTTTATTTATGTTTTTGTTTAATTTAGTGTAAGTCTTAGGTGTAAGATTTAGTTTTAATTTTTTATTAGTTTTAAGTTCTATTTTTGTAGATATAACTCTACTAATTAAGAAAAGTGCTGGGAGCAGGCACTATATTAAAAAAAAACTGATGTTAATTTATTATGTAAATGTTAATTCTTTTTATTCAAATAAGCAAGTTGCATTATCAGAAAATGTTATTAAAATAATACATAATAGTTTTAAGTTTCCTATAAAATTATGTTGGCTAATCTTGTTATGTAGAAAAAATTAAGTCTCTCTAAATAAATAAATAATAAATATTATAAAAAAACAATCCTTAACATATGCACCATTTTTTTCAACGGAACAAAGAAAGTGTAGTCGAAAAAAATGAGTTAAAATATTATTTAAATACAAGTTGGATGTACGTGCTTAAGACAAACCGTCGAAGAGAAAACTTTTAACTATATAATACAAACTTATAAATACTTATGTAAATTTTACATTACTTTATATCCCAGCAAAAAGAAATCAGTAAGATATAGAATTTTTAACCTGAATACAGTTCACAGATATTTTGAAAAACTTAAGAGTTATCATTGACACAATAAGCTGTGATTTAAGCCTGGTACGGAGTTCATACGGAATTTCAGGCTCTCATACAAACTGTATGTAAAAAAAATTACGGAAATTCAGGTTGGTAATTTTCATAAAGAAATTTCCATTTGCTACTTTCAAAAGAAAAGTACACGGAATTTTTGAAATCTATTGCCTATCTTAGGGATGTTATAAATATAAATGGAGACTTTTTTCAGTCAACTGAAACAAAAATTAATGTTCAAACAATTGTTTGGTTAAGAAATTTTTGACATTATACAGACTTGCACACTAGACCACCGAAAGCATTTATTTTCATCACTCCATTGTAAGTTTCTTATAGACTGTCCATAAAAAATCACATGTGTGCAAAAATTGCAGTGATAGCTAGCAAACTGGCCATGCGCATTGCACTTTTCACCCAAAAACTAACCTATCCTTACACAGAGAAAACAGTGCCTAATAAATACCTCATAAAATAGAACAAAATTAATAAGATATCTCTATGTTTTTTTCTTTCAATAAGTAAATCTTTTTAATCTAATAAGGAAAGCCTTTTTGTAAAAATCAAGAAGAATTCTTATAGTTTTTATTAGGTTATCTTATTGATTTTTTCAATAAGGCTTTCTTCTTGTTTTTATTAGGCGACCTAATAAAAAATAAAAAAAAATGTGTCTTTATTCTCTGTACTTATGTATTTCCATTTAAATTCTATACCACATACATATGTATGTATGTATGTATATAGTATATTGTAGATGTTATTTATTTATACATACATACATACACATTATGTTATATTCTTAACTAACTTACTCACCAAGTATTCAACCAGTAAACTTCTGACTGATAAACAATCACTCTAACCAATATGCTAACAAGCAGCCTGAATAACCATTGAAATTATTGTGCAAACATTCTTATACAAAAATGAAAAATATCATAAAAAAATTGTCTCTATGTCTATTTATAGATATGAAATAACAAGACACCTCATAAAATCAAGAAGATTTGCTTATTAAAAACATCATAAAGATGCTTTACACATAATCATATAGGAACCTAATAAAATCAAGAAGAAAACCTTATTGAAAAAATTAATAAGATAGCCTAATAAAATCAAGAAGAAAACCTTTTTAAAAAAATCAATAAGGTAACCTAATAAAATCAATAAGAAATCCCTATAGTTTACAATTTATAAGAAAACCTAATAGAATGAAGAAGTTTTTGTCTATGGATTGTTTTTTTGGTGCCAAAAATAACGTAAATTGAATAAAAAAAGTTGTGAATAATAAGATTTCTTCTTGTATTGAATTGATCTACTTTTGCTTGCTGGGCATATGGAAATAACAGCCAGCTTAAAATTGAATGAATGAATTCATAGATGTATAATTGGGGTATTCAAACCAATGTCTTAAGTGTCATAATGTGTTAATATTTTAACAGAGTTAAAAAAAATTGTGGATGGTTGTGGCTCAAAAAAAGTCTTAAGAGAACTTTTCTCAGTAATGTTTATTGTTTTGTCATAACCAGCGTGACCATATTAGCTTATTTTGAGCTAAATTTAGCTTATTTGTTTCAGATTTAGCCTTAAAATTTTCATTTAGCTCTTAGCTTATTTTTTAGCTTTTTTTAAAAACTCTTTTAGCTTTTTTAGCCTTTTTTAGTCTAAATTGCGTGTTCTCTAAAAATATATTAAAAACATAAACAACTTATAAAAATTATAATTTTTTAGCATTGTAAAATAGTTTACAAAAAATACAAAATGTAAATTATACGACAATTTTATAACAGAAATGCAAAGAAAAAAATAGTAGATAATGGCAGAACGGTTAGAATTCCAATGGAAAAAGTTAAATTCATATTAGTGGCCAAAAAAAAAACTTGAGTTTTTTGGGTATAAAATTATTTGACTTGAGTTGAACGTTCATTCAGCGGCATCAATAAACTTAAAACAAAAAAATGAAATAGCATTAAGCCTGGATAACACTATGTACCGATTTTCGTCGGGCCACCTCAATAAAGTCATAAGTAATAAGCCAGAATGGCATTATTACTCAATTAATTCTGGAATAAGTCTATATGGGCTTATTACCAATGCAGTGTGGCGCAATTATGTCCTTGTATTTCAAGTAGTCGATAAATTAGAGCAAAATCTTTACTTATGACTTTATTTCACTGATCTGACGAAACTCGGTACATTGTGCAGATAGTGTGATCCATGCTTTACCTTAAATATCATTAATTCACTTAAAAAGCTTTCGTATTTTAGTATAAATGTTTTTACATTTTTAAAAAGTTTTTAAGATTATTTTGGGGAAGTTTTTGTTTTGTTCTTCATTAAATCTAAAATATAATAATTAATAAATAATTTCATTAAGCAAATATTCTATATGTATAATGAAAAAATATGTTTGTGTAATATTTAACGTTAGTTTAGCAATAAGAAACTATTGAAAAGTGATCAAAGAAGTGGAAAAAAGTTTAGCTTTATTTTCTAGCCTAAAATGTAACTTTTTAGCTTATTTTAGCTTTTTTTCAAACGTGATTTAGCTTAATATTATTTTAAAATCTGGTCACACTGGTCATAACTATATGTATAAATGCGTGAGAGTTTACCAAAGGAATTGAGAGAGAGAGAGAGAGAGAGAGAGAGAGTAAACAATAAACCAATGTGCTAAAACCAAAATACAAATAAGTACAATATTTATAATTGTAGGCAGCGATGCCAATTTAGCGCGTTTTAACCACCCTAAACGCGCTTTTTTTCGTCTTAGCGCGTTTAATAAAAAAAGCGCTAACTTAGCGCGTTTTGGATTAACTCAATGACATCATTTCAGTTTATTTTTTTTTCTTTTTTTGTATAAATTTACCAATTTTCTAGTATCCAAAACTCTGATAATTTTTTTTAATTTCGTTAATGATTCAGCTGCTGCAAATAAAACTTCCTTGCCTGTGATTAGAATTAAAAACGCATTTTAATGTAAATGGCAAATATCTTTCAATTTCACAACTACAAATATGCAATCGTAATGTGACCAAAAAAATTCATATAACTTATCAAGTATCTATTATAGCTGAAGTACAAAAATCATTTGAATCGCAAAACTATTCGACATTTTGTACGAGTATGTTGTTACTAGTAGAAAGTTTGTTAAAGAAAATTAAAATAAAAACTGAGGATTTCGATTATAGGGTGATTCTGATTCTATATTAAATTATTTTAGTTACTTAGGATATAATTTCGAAGAAGCAATATTGCAAAATCTGAAAAAGAGTTGCTAAAAAAAGTATATTTACTAATACATACATCGACTTTTATTAAAATTTAATTTAGCGCGCATAAAAATAGCGCGTTTTGGCTATAAATAGTTGACAATGCTGTAACTCAGCGCGTTCTAGCGCGTTTTGAGAAGGGGAATAGCGCGTTTGGGTTATAAATAGTTGGCATCACTGATTGTAGGTTATGATGGGTTGCTTACAGCAGTCATATGTGTTACTTTAAAATAGCTACGTCCAAACACACATACACTGATATTTGTATTTGAGGTAAACAGCTTTGAAAGTTCTTAAATTTGTTCTTGTTTTTTTGCAAAGTAAGAGCAAGAGCATTGGTTTCTGCTGCAGTGTTGCCGTTTTGGTCGGATCCGACCAAATTTGGTCGGAAAAAATTTAAAATATTTAATTTGGTCGGATGGTCGGACCAATTAAATTTTGGTCGGTTTTTGTCTCTAATCACAAACTATTTTTCTCTTCGCGTAATTTATTTAAAATCTCATATATTTTATCTTAAAAATATTTTTTTCACACTGTTTGCCATTTACCAATAATATATAATATAATAAACAATAATATATAATATAATAATATGTTACAGTGATGGTATTTTGGTGCGTTTCGGGTATTTTTTGGTGCTTTTTGCCTCTTCATAAACGCGAAATTTTGGTTAATACCCTTTTTTAAAAAGCGGGTATTTACAGTGCTTTTTAACAATTTCTCACAGTGCTTTTGGTGCTTTTTTGTAAAATAAAAATATTTTTAATTTACAAACCTAATGTACTTTTAAAAGCTAATAGCAGCATCTTTTTACTGAGCCTTCTTAAATTATTTTTAATGACAATAAAGGAAACTATGTTAAAAACAATTTAGAAAACGTTTCATAATTGGGATTAAAAAATTAAAATACTTCTTGCAAAATAGAAATCGGAAGTACCACATAATTCTCTGCATAATAATTTATTGATAGTAGATCAATTGACAGCATGAGGTTGTCAGTTGTTTTAGACAACGGGTAGCCAAGTCCCAATTTTTTGGTATCGTATTGACGTGCTGTCAATGTTGGCAACTGGAATAAGTGTGAATATCGCAAACACAAAAACTTTTAAGTTACTTAAGGAAAAAGTGATGCTTTTAATGCTTTTGTATGCTTAAAATATTTTTCAGTAACATACATACATATGTATCTTAATCTAAGCCTAAGCTTCACCTACCAAATAACTAACACCGATCATATAACTACTAACATTTTGAGAAATTAATAAGGGTTTTCATGAGAACTTTTAAAAGTGTCATTTGTGCAATTGGGGAAATATGTTTCATGAAGCCCCTTTGACTTTTCAAGGCAATTTGAATGAAATGTCAAAAAAAATTAATTTAATAAAAATAACACAAGAAAATTTCAAGCAGTTTTTAATTTCATATATTTCATATATGTATTAAATATTTTGAGGCAAAAACTTGAAATTATATTATGATGTTTACACTCCAAACTCTCCTTTTATTTATTGTAGTTCAGTCAATGGACAAATAATCCTTACAGACTAAGATAACATTCAAAGATAAGGAACTAATACTAAGGTTGTTTATAAAGTTTGTATTAAAAAAGAAAAAAGAAATCTATCATTAAGTGGATTAATGTATTAAAATTTAAAAAAAAATGTTTTGTGCTTCTTTACCCTATTTTTCTTATTTTTTTGCTCTTTTTACCCTTTTCGCAACAGCTCATTGTGCGTTTGCTCTTCGTAGAGATACCAACACTGATATGTTATATCTGAAATTTTTATTTTACTTAAATATTAAATAAAATGTACATCAAAAAACACAATTATTAATTAAATTTTCAAATTTGGTCGGAAGCAGGCGATTTTGGTCGGATTTTGGGAAAATTTTGGTCGGAAATTTTTTTTTCAAACGGCAACACTGTTCTGCTGTGTTTTTGTTGTGAATGTTGTACTCTCGTCGGTGTGAAAGCACAAAAAGCTCTTCAGAAAAGTTTGCACATTGTGCAATGGATAGGACGTAGCTGCTTTAAAACAAGTTAATTTATGAGTACCATTTGAATACCCCAAATATGTAATATAAGGTGCGAATTATATGTTTTCAATTCTTTTCTGTTTACCTCTCTCTCTCCCTTAACATATGCAAACGAAAACTACTGTTAAAAACTATTTCACATACAAATATTGTTGCATATGTTGAAGGCTTTACACATGGAAATAATTTTTTTTTTAGCATTTCGCAAAACAACACAAAACTTGCATACATAATAAGCCAAGTATATATAGTTCTTGGGTTATACACTCACTCGTACATACATTTTATTTTTGTGAATGACTGCAGTACATACAAACATTTATTTTTTTATATTTACGCTACAAAAAAAATTTATTTGGTTTTTTCTTGCTTTATTTTTAATGCGAAATACTTGTATATTCAAATTGTTTTTTATATACAGACATATGTATGCACAAATGTATGCATATACTATTTTTATTTTTTAGGTTTTCTCTTATAATTTTAAGACCAGCATGTTTTTCACTTGTACATGTTAAACACCAACCACAACACGAAATATGCAAAATTATATGGACATATTCTATTTATGTATATTAGAGTGTAGGTACTTCACCATACTTTAACTCAAGTGGGTGTAAGTTTTCAAAACAAAAGCAAAAAATCCAACATTTACTTAACGTCATCATCATCATCATCATTGTCAATGAGGTCATGGCCGCCTGGTTATATGCAATGCAAAATTTTTTTCTATGTGAATGGGTACAGGTGAAACGCAGTGCGAAAAAAAACCTTTTTGATATGTTATAGAATATTTTCTAGCAGGTATAGGAGGAAGTAAAAATATATATATGACCTATTGGGTAAGGAAAATATAAAAAAATGAAAAAATTATAGCATATAGTGAGGCGTTAAGTGGCACATGAACACTTCACTGCGTTTACTGTAAGGTAGTGAGTGAGCAGAAAATAATATCTAGAACCTTTTTTTATTATAACTATTCTAGTAACAAATAAATCTTGTGGTTCCTTTTGAATCCATTTAGGCAAATATGAGAAGTACATTCTGTTATTATGTGCATAATACATTACAAATTTCCGTAATTGTTGCTTAAAACTTTGCTTAGCTTACTCGTAATTTAAGTTTACAGAACTTTTTTAAAAAATTCCATAATTTGAAGAAGAAAAATAAAAAAAAACAACCGCATATGTGATGTACACAGAAAAAAAAATATAATTGAAATGCAACCAACAAAACAAATTGTTAATATTTAATTTAAAATTTAACAATCATCATTGTCGATATAACAAATTTAAATGTTTTTGGTCAATTAAATTACTCCACAAAATTATTTGTTAAATTATATCATAACGGAATGCGCATATGGGCATTTCCACAGGATTGTCAACTTTTTGTAGCGTGCGACAGCAAGCATATATGCTTGTTTTTTTTTCAAAGAAAACAAAACTTTTTTTTTTACTTCTTTATATATTTGTGTAGGCCGTCAGCAGCTCTACGTTGGGTACAATTTTAAGAAAAATCGAGTCACTTTATTTAGAAATGTAAGGTTAATTGCTTGCTGTTGCACGCGACAAAAAAGTGGAATTTCTCGGAGAAATGCCCATATGTAGAAGAGATAATTTTTTGTGTGTATTCATTATTTGCGTATCTAATAAAGTGTTGCTGTTTAGCTTAGAGGTAAGTATGTTAATTTATGAGTCCTGAGGTTGCCGGTTGAACTCCGCCCAAAGACATTTAGTGTTTCGAGGATTGTGATTGTGTATAAAAAAATATTTTTAAAATATTTTTCAGATTTTCCATTAACTCACTATTTCGTTAATTGTATTTACACAAATCGTTGTAGCTTGAAAATCATATAATTATTTAATTGATATAACAAAAAGATTAATTGTATGTATTTGCAAATCTCTTTTTTTGTTTTTCTGTAAAATAATAAAAAAAAAACAAAAGGTATGATAAGTTTGTTTGAAGCGATTTGTGAATGACTTAATTTTCCCTTTCAATACTTAATTTTTGGTTTTTCTTTTATAAATTTCTGTACATAATTTGAGTCATTCTTTGCACACATCTACTAACTACAGTTTTTAAATATTCTTAAATTTCAGTGTCAAAGCACTTACTGTAGTGAAAACTTATGAGTGCAGGAAAACTGAAAGCTCTTTTGCTATCAATCATATGAAAATAATTCAATGAACATGGTTTCGTTCATTATTTTGAAGAACATATACACTTATTCATTTTCAAAAACAAACTGATAAAATAAATAAAATTATGCCAACAAAAAATTTAATATCCAGTGAAACTTTAAATATATCATGTTTGTGTAAACATTTCTATGTTTTACAGACCATAGAAACAAACAAAAAAAAAAACACCGTTCCCTAATAAATTTTTAATTACAACATTTTCCCTAAAAATTAATTTCAACATTTTCATTTACAAAATTAATTAGAGAGAAAATTGTTAGTAGACACTAACACACATTGGCTTGTTAAAGAAAATCATGGACGAGCCAAACAAATGTTCAATTTCCTTCAACTGCTTGGCATTTAATTTAGTTCTAATTGGTTTATTTTTTTGATATAATAAGTCTTTTACAAGAGTAAGATTGAAAGGAATATTTAAAATATTTAAGAAAAAGACAACAACCACAAAAGATGGCTGTGTAGAATTGAAAGGTTAGGGAAACAAAGGTTTCAATGTAACAATATATTTCAATTTGTGTATAAACTTAATTGAGTCTTTAGAATTATAATAGGCCAATAGATTTTTGTTTTTGGCATTTTCCTTTGTAAATATATAACAAATAATGTAAACGTAAGTATTAAATAAGTCAATTAAACCAGCCATAGCTATGTAATACTTAGGTCCAAATTCACAGTGTATAGTTAACTAACGGCCGTGGTGTAACTAATGATTTTTCTTATCAATTGCATTGGTTAAACCACCATCATTAGTTAACTAAAGACTGTGAATTTGAGCTTTAATAATTGTGTACTTCACCATTTGTCCTCTCTTTACTATCCTTTTCCAAAAGAAGGTAATACACACATAAACATATATTAATATCAAATATTGTATGAAAAAAAAATGTTTTGGCGAGCTCCGATTTTCACGCTATTACCTAGAAAACAAACCTATGATGCTTTGTGAAAGTCCAGCCCTTGGTCTGTGTCGGCATTAATGAAGTGCTAACCACAGATGAATAGCTAAGACTTTGTAGAACTAAAGAACTCGAAGAAGTTGGCTAGCTGACATGGAACGTGCTTGGACTGATATCCATTCTTATGCCGGCCACACACTACACAAGTTCACTGCAGAAGTCTGGCACTGTACAGTGCGTTTGTGTAGTGTATGGGGGTGGTTGTGTTATTTACGCAGTGAACTGAGTAAATATCAAAATTTTTTCATCCTATCTTTAATTCTAAATCCGTAATGTCAGTTTCATAGCACAATTGTGCTAGCTAAAATCACACACATTCTTATTACACTGTACAACAGCCAAAATAGCCTTTAGATAAAAGTATGCGGACTATATGGATTTCGATGCGTTAAACTCAAATCTGCTGTCAGTTTTTCTCTATCACGTAGAGATTTTTTTATGGGCGTGGCTAATTTTGGCCCCTAAATTAGTCGGCCATACTAATATATTTTACTATAACTCGAAAACCGCTATTTGGATTTTAATAGATAATAAACCAAAAGACGCGCCACAAAATTTTGTTAAAAAAAAATTTATAATCATTTTTTACCTATCTTTTATGGTTTCGGAGTTATTCAGAATTTAAAAGAGAAAAAAGTTTTTTTTATGCAAAAATCGCGTAATTTTTTTACATGAAAATTGCAATAAAAAAATCAGAAACTCAAAAGTTTCATATTTTTTACATTTTTCTTAAAACCACATATCCTAGGAATAAAACAAGCTATAAAACGTGAAAATCCAGCAATAAATCTTGATTTTATTCACAATTTAAAGTTCTGTTACCTGCCCGCAATGCCCTTTCAATAGCATTACCAGATGTCAGTGATGGGAAATTTTTTAGTACTTTTTTGATCCCGAAAGTACCAAAAATTATAATATTTCTTATTTAAATTGTATTAACAAAAAATTATAAGAAATTCATTTACAAAAAAAGGAACACATAGGTACAAATATACAAATAGGTGTAGCCTGGATTAGACTTAATAATGTTGGAACATAAAGCTTGCCCCCGTATTCCATAGCTCGCTAAAGCTAAAGCTAAATTCGACCGCTAAAATGCTAAACAAATAGAAAATTTTAAATTTTTGGCGATGACATAAAGCAATAAAATTTCGGCGAATCACATTTTTAAGCCATTACCTGATTTATCAATACCCGTTTGAAAATTGCATTCGTAGCCGAAAATTAGATTTAGCTTTAGCGAGTTACAGAATACGATGGCTGTTGATTTATATTTTGTTTTCATGAAATTTTGGTAAAAGAAAATCCTTTCGACATTTACAGCGGAGTGAGGCATGGATAAAATTCCGTAAGCTACTCTCGATATATCAGGAAACATGTATTCATCTAATGCGTTTTTATATAAGCCAGTGCTCTATATTGGTTGTTAATATTTCAAATTATTTTTCTTTTCTTTTTTTTCTTTTCCCTGGGAACATTTTAATTAAAAGTGGTATAATGATATTGGTTTAACAGATAAAATACTTTCAGGGGGAAACTTACTAAACCAAACTAACATTTTATTGTCAAAGTCCACTTTTGCCCTTAGAACTTAATATAAACTTTTTAAAATTTTCTTTAAACTGATTTAAAACAGTTGTTTCAATAGATCAACTTCTGTGCCACATAAAATATCATTGAATGAAATATGGTTTTCGTTGATATTTAATTGTGGTTACACTTTTCTAAAAGATCTTTCTTTACTTATAAAGCTTCGTTCTATTTGTCGAAAAAACAATTGAATTCTTGGCAAAATATATGCATGCGCGAGTCTTCTGACTGCATTTCTAAGTTGCCCGTGAGAGTATCAAATTTCTTAGGGGAGTACTACGGTACTTTTTCATGTTAAATAGTATCAAAAAAAGTACGATCGTACCAACTTTTCCATCACTGCAAGATGTAAATGTGACTGCATTTAATGCATTACACACATTTTTCCATTTTTAGGTACCTGCTTTAAATTGTGAATAAAATCAAGATTTATTGCTGGATTTTTTTTCTCTTTTAAATTCTGAATAACTCCGAATCCATAGAAGTTAGGTAAAAAATGATTATAAATTTTTTTTAACAAAATTTTGTGGCGCGTCTTTTGGTTTATTATCTATTTAAATCGAAATAGCGGTTTTCGAGTTATAGTAAAATATATTAGTATGGCCGACTAATTTAGGGGCCAAAATTAGCCACGCCCATAAAAAAAATCTCTACGTGATAGAGAAAAACTGACAGCAGATTTGAATTTAACGCATCGAAATCCATATAGTCCGCGTAATTTTATCTAAAGGACAGCCAAAAAATGTTATTTTGTTGTACAGTGTTATTTTACATTTAGTCGGCAATCAGACAGCGACGATAACACATGCGTAGCGGTTATATTAAATTCTTTACAGGTACAGTGAAAGAAAAAAGTGGTATACGAAAAATATTATATCATCACCAATGCTTTTCCTGACATTCAATGTGTTTTATGTTACAAAACTTTTGAGGAAAGAAATGCGTATGTATTAAAAAGACATTCTGATTTTTTTCTGGAGCAGCTTCATTAAACTGCACTTCCTATCAAGACTTTAAAGACTAATGACACGGAAAATATGCGCCGCCACCAACTGCTTTATTTATTTTTTTCTTATTTTTTAATTTTCTATCACAAAGGCTCCTTTTAATTTTTTTTTGAGCTACTTCACTCAAATCTATTTGTTCAAAATATTTATTTTTTCCGTGTATTTCAGAGACGAATAACTTTTTTCACACATATAAACTATAGCTTTATTTTTGACATCACTGTTCTAAACGAACTCTAAACGAACAGCTCTTTTCGAACTAGTTTGAGAGCGTTCGCATAAAAAGTTGTTTCAAACCCATTTAATTTACATTCACGCTTTTGGCCGAACTTGTGTCCAACAGCTCTTTTGCACTAAAACTAAAAGTCTAGTTCTAAATAAAACAAAGTGCGTGTGAGATATCATCGAAATTATTTTTGGTTTGAAAGACCTATTTTTGCTATTTATGCATATATCAGACGGTGCGTCCGAAATTTCTAGTTCTTGTTAAAGCCACGGGTCGTTGGTGTTCATATCACTCAATTCTACCTAAAAAAAAGTTGGTAAACACCGGCTTATAGCGTTCGCTAACGTAAAATAAGCGAAGCCCGCTGTACGTTCAACGAACAGAGCACCCATTTTTATAAAACAATTTTATGATTTGAAGTGCAGTTGAACGCTATATCCGAATAAATGACAGCCAACTCTACCGATGTAGCTTCAACAATATGGGCGCTATAAAATTTTTAGGTTAGGTTATGTTGAAAAGAAGGACAAACCCATATTTAAACTGTCTAGACGAAAATATATACAACAGAAATCACACTGTTGGGACGCAGGCTATTCTAAGTGTTTCAACAAGAAATTTATCTGCTGAGATGGGTATCAGTCGACAGTGTTAGCAGACAATTTTGCACAAAGATTTGAATTTGTTTCCCTATAAGGTTAAATTGAAATGTGTGGTAAAATTCGCGGACTTGCCTATGCGCTTGAAGTTTCATCAGAAGTGGAATATCACGAAATCATGCTCATTCATATATTTATGTCAGAGGAGTTGCATTTCGATATAAACGGTAAAGTTAATAAGCAAAAATTATCGAATCTATATTGACTCAAATCGCCAATTCTCAAGAGAGAGAATTGCAACCAGCTGAAGTCACAGTATAGGGTGGTGCGGTTTCATCAAGCTCTGTTGTCGGGTCATACTTTTTTGAAAATGACAGTGGCACTGTAACGGCCACTGCAGATGGTAATTCAAAAATGTTACAGGAATTTTTATTTTCTGAATTGCTTCGAAAGAGAATTCATTTCAGTGCTCTGTTGTTTCAACAAGACGATGCAAGTTGACACAAAGCCCAACAGAGTTACACCGAAAATTTTCAACAAAAAAAAAAATATTTTAAGAAAATCAGCAATTCGGTGGCTTCCCCGGTCCTCAGTTCGTAATGCAGCAGGTTTTTTTCATAAATGGAAGCCATCAAATTAAAATGATTTGAAACAGTCGTTTCAATCGATAACACAGTGTGAAAAAAATACCTGCGAAGTGTTACTATTTTTCTGATAGGTATTTTCGAGCATAACAACAATCTGTTCTTGGAATTTTCCGAACACCACCAAAATCTTAAGTTACGGGTAAAAAACCGGTTTTTCGTACCCGTAGGCACCTATCAACCTCTAAGTCCCAGTCCAGAATTGCAAGTTTTGTTGCAGCAACTTTTTATTTTTTAGTGCAAAAGAGCGATAGAGGAATACAAAAAGTATATATTTCTATTTCAACACTCTCACACATATTCAAGAATTGCTGCAGCAAAAATTGCAAGTCTGGACCGGCACTATGGAAGCTAAATATCACCGATTTTAAATTTATAAACGGATTTAAAAAGAAGAAACTAAAACCTTTCGAATCATATATATCTATTTTAAGTAAATTTCAGATATATGTGTGTAATTTTTCACCAAATATAATTTTTTCGGTTTTTTTCGACACTTTTTTACTTTGGACTCGGTCTTTCGCAGTATTTTTGTACTGGAACCATACTGTTTATAACTGTTTTTTTTTTTATAAAATGTAATTGAATAAGACTAATTCTCAGGTTTGTTTTAAGAAATTCCTTAGAAATTTACTGAAGAAAACTTTTAGCTAAAAAACTGCCTCTGTGATGTAGTTCGCGTTCTATTTATACGATTTCTGAAGGAAAACAAGTTTGGCGACCACTGTTGTACCAATTTTTGTACTTTGTGTTCATGTACGTCTATTAAATTGTACTTTTATCATCCTAAAAGCTTAAATACACAGAAAGTGTAAAAATAGAACGCAAAATACTTCATAGGGGTAGTTTTTTAACAAAAATTCTTCTAATAAAATGTTTAATATCTCAGTCAATTTCTAAGGAATTTCTTAAAACAAACCTGCGAATTACTCTTATTCAATTATGTTTTATAAATAAAGTTATAAACAGTATGGTTCCAGTACAAAAATACTGCGAAAGAACGAGTCCAAAGTAGAAAGGTTTCGAAAAAAAAACTGAAAAAATTATATTTGGTGAAAGTTCTTTTAGTCTCTCCTTTCTAAATCCGTTTATAAATTTAAAATCGGTTGATATTTAATTTAGTTGGAGGTTGGTAAGTGCCTACGGGTACGAAAAACCGGTTTTTTACCCGTAACTCAATATTTTGGAGGTGTTTGGAAAATTTCAAATACAGACTACTTTCCATTTGATGTGGTTTAGTTGTAGGTGGGTTGCTTCTCTGACGGCAGACATTTTCGATAGTAGGAAGATAATTTTATTACTGACATCTTCCATATAACAGTTAAAATAAATATTTATATATTTAAATAAGGGGCTGTTCACATATTCAGTAACGCTTAACGCTAAGTTCTAGTTTACACCATGCAAGTTTTATTGCTAAGCTGAATAGTTTGAATAGAAACGTTTCTTTTCCCCTCGTCCTCTCTCTCTCTCTCTCCCTCACTCCTAACAAACTAATCAGCTTAGCAATAAGACTTGCATAGTGAGAACTAGGACTAACGGTTTGAACAATTTATACTGAACACTTTTTAAAAAGAGTTTGAAACACCGAAAAATGCTTTACCTAATATGTGAAACGCTCCTAAAGCCAATAGTTATTTTTTACTTTATATTAATGTTGTAGTTTAATTCCAAAATGAATTGAAAAACTCAAGATATCCAAGTTGCAAGCCTCAACAATTTCTCGCTCACTTAATGGTAACTTCAGACCATTGTAGCATTCCTTTTGCTTTGCTATACCATAATTAGTTTATTTTTTACTCGTACTTACATGAGTAAGTAGATGACTACAAGCATGATTAGAAATTAAATTATAACAAAATGAATGAAGACAAAAAAAAAACAAACATATCCAAAGTCCAGGAAGCAGCAGTTCCATATACACAAGAATATTAATTTTACAAATGTTTAGATGTCAGTAGTATACACATTTATGTTAAACATAAAATTACTAATGAGACAAGTCATACATTTTATATATCTTTTAGATTGATGCAAACAGGATTCACCTTGACAAGCATAAAGAAAATAATGTGGTGCCTGAAAGCAGGCAGTATTTTATTTTCCATAGTCTTGAATTAAGGCACATCCTTTTAATAATAATTAAACTGATGTTATATGTAATTAATTTTAATATAAAATATGTATAAGTATGTTATATGTATGTATATAAAAAGAAAACATGCACCCACCTCTATTTTACGCCCCTCAACCACGGTGCCATGTAGACGTTCACGTGCTCGTTCCGCATCATTGCTGTTAGCGAATGTTACAAAACCAAATCCCTGTGAGTTTATATGTGATTTATATTTTACGTATTTTTTTTTATTTTGAATTTTGTGTTTTTCATTTGATTTTTTGTTTGTTTGTTTGTTTGTTTATTATTTTTGCACATTCCATTAACAAGTAAGTAAAATGAAAAATATATTATTGTTTAAATCCATTCGCGTAACAGTAATTATCATTACAAACATCATCATTATCATCATCATCATCATTATCATCATCATCATCATCATTATTTTTATCATCATTCATCATCACCAACGAACACATCACAGTCATAGCAAAACATGCAAGTATTTTTTTTTTGTTCATTTTTTAAGGAATAGAAAAAAAGGAAAAAAGACAAAAATTATAATATAATTAAATTTTTAATTACATTTTTTTTTGTAACATAATTAATTAATAGTTAATAATTTTTAATAGGACTAGGGGTTTATGGTTAGTGTTGTAGTAATTATTTTTAATTAAAAATATATATTTATGTTTGTAATATTAAAAATAAAGCAAACATGCAGATTTTTTATGTGTTGTAATGAAATTTAATGAGTTTTTTCACACTGCATACATAATTAGATATGCTTTTCCACGAAGGATGTTAATTCAATGGCAACATATTGTATTTAATAATTCTCTTTTAATTGAAATATCAGCATAGAAATTTTATTTATTATTAAAAAAAATTTATAAGAGCTTAATCAATAAGTTATTTATCATTATCATTAGATTTTCTAATAGAACAGTACAGAACATCTTATAAATTATAGTATTAGAATCCAACAAGTGATATTAAATATATTTCTTTATTGATATTAATTTTGAACTGTAAATTATTTTCGCAACAGTTTAGTGACAAAATATTCACAATTAGGTTTCAAAATTCATGTTCAAATTTATACTAAATTTGTAATAATAAAAGTAAATCAAATTTATATAACAACTGGTTACAAATTCTTAACAAATTGCAAATATATTTTGTCATAGTCTCAAAGGGAAAATAGAAGGAAGATGTGCGCGAGGCGGCAGAGAACTTTCTAGGTTGAAAAATATTCAAGAAAGGACAGGATATCGTGATGAACTAAATGCTCCAAAAAATTGACAAATGACTAATCTCTGAATTATACAAAAATAACAAAATAAAAAAAATATGAAATCTAAAAGTTTTGTAAAAAATGTATATTGTATTTCAAAATTGTATGATCGCTTACATTGCAAATTAAAGAGGAAGAAGTCGGACCATACAAATTTGTCTTATGTGAACAAAGTGTGGCCACTCACCGCCAAATTTTTTTCTCTTTTTTGCGCAAGAGCAAACAGCAGTAAATAACAGCTGTTGTGAAAAGTGTTGCCATCTTTTAAAAGTAATAAATGCGGTAAGAAAGAAGATCACATCGTGTTAATAAATTATATATTATGCTACTACTACTATTTTAACAAAGAATCTTTAACATAAAATGCCTTTCTTATTTCAGTTGTCGATATATGTATATAATACCAAAAAATTGGTGCTTGCCTCTTGGCAGGTTTATGCTGTTTTCTAGACCTTAGGGAATAGAAATAGATTGTCAGTAGCACAAAATTGTTCTCGAGAGCGAGTAAACAAGCCCCAATTTTTTGGTATTGTATTAAAGTAACGTTTTTGTCGACAACTGTAATAAGGTTGACTATATTCAAAAAGTACCTTTTGCATGAAGTACCCTTTATATATTGCGCTTTTCAGTATGCACAATCTTCCGAACTTTTTTTTAAAAAACTTACATAATAACAAAATGTATACTGTTCAAAAATACTTTTTCCAAGAAGTATATTTTACAAAATATGTTTATTGAAAAAAGTACTTATTAAGAAGTAAATTTTTCAAGAGAGTACCTTTTCAAAACCATTTCAGTTCAGGGCTGAAGTGCAGGGAGTTTATATGGAAATATTTTTAAATTTTGAATCGTATCAAATACCGTAAT
This sequence comes from Tachina lurida, assembly GCA_944452675.1. Lineage (NCBI taxonomy): Eukaryota > Metazoa > Arthropoda > Insecta > Diptera > Tachinidae > Tachina > Tachina lurida. Next base: position 100,309,819 of record OX101754.1, read on the forward strand.
TTGCTCCCAGCTCTGGCGTCGTCGTAATTATTTCTTAAGTGCGGTCAGGCTTGTGTGTGTTGTTTGGCCTTCGAGAGTTTTTAGCCTCGCTCGCACTGGTTGATTGATCTTTCACGTATAACCGTATAATCTTGAAGTTCTTTTGTGGAATTTCGTTAACAACCACGTTGGTACTTCCTATGTGAAGGTCGTGTATAGTAAGTCACAAAAACTTTTTTAAAATACTGTTAATAACATCTTGGGCATATGGTCTAGTTACTCCGCCCATATTTGTGCAACCATATTCTGCAAATTTACTTTGTAGAATATGTATTAATAAATAAATAAATAATATTAAAAAAAATTACTTATTTCAAAAAGTACCTTATTCAGATAGTAGATCCTTTAAAATTCATCTTTTCTAAAATGGATGATTTTCCACATACGTCTTGTTCAAAAATACACTTTCCAAAAAAGTACCATTTTCAAAAAGTACAATTTTTAAACAGTACCATTCTCAAAAAGTACTTATTTCAAAGTTATTTTTTCTAGAGAAGTTTTTCTAAAGTGCATATGCGAAAAATTAGTTTTTCGAAACGTCTTTTTTTGAAAAAGTACCTAATTTTTAAGATTGTTAGTGTAAAGGGAAGAGAGACGAGGGGAAAGGAAACGAGTACTCAGCTTCATGTACTGGCAATACGTTTTGTTTTCTCATTCGTAATGTCAAAAACGCACACATGTTTATACACGTTTCTACATAAAAAACATGTCGTCAATAACACCAATTGTATTCTGCGAACCCCGAAGATAGTTCAAAGCAGAAAAAGTGATAAGTTAATCATAAGTCTTGTATGGTCTGAACATAGACAAAACAAATCTTTTCCTAAAAATAGCTTGTTTAAAAATAAATTTTTAAAAGAAAGAACATTTTGCAAAAAAAGTTTGCATGTCAACAAGAACCTTTTTCAAAAGTACTTTTTCCTTAAGGTAATATTTTGCAAATAAATTAACATGCCAAAAAGTTCGTTTTTCAAAAAAACTTTTTCTTTAAAGTTCTAGCGGAAAAAGGTTCACATTTCAAAAATTATATTCTTCAAAAATGTACACTTTCATACAAGGGCCTTTTCCTAAAAGTACAATTTTACCAAAATCAAAATCGCTTGAGTTAATTTGTAAAAACTCTACTCTTTGTACATCGTATTTCCTCTTCGACGCATCAAAATCGGCCACGTCTACCGGCCTTGAAATCCACACAAAATATAGATAATAATTTTTTTTAATATTTTGTTTGATCATTCGACATTTCGTCGGGTGGTTACTGGTTTACCGCACAGAATATTAAGAATACATTATTATTGCGGCAAACCAGTAACCACACGACGATTTGTTGTTGATTATTCTTCATCTATAATTTTCTTTGGTAAAAAGGGTTTGACGAACCCAATTTTCTCTAACATATTAACCTAAATTTCCTGCAGTCTATTTCTTGCCTTTGCGGCTTCTTCGCTTAGCACACCAATAGCGAGAATTGCTGCGTATATTCCATGTACATATAAGTATTTTATGGACCATGATGGGCATGAAGTACAAAACGGAAAATTAAAATTAGTCCTAAAAGAAATATACAAAAGTAAATAGTCGTACGCTCAAATTTCTCTCTCAAGCAACTATGACTATAGACGATTCCAACATACCGGAGCATCTCTACTTCGTTTATGCGAAAAACTAGAATACGCTAAAACTAAAAATAAAAAGGCACATGCATATCAAGCGCACGACTTTCTTTCATAATAATATTCTGAGTAAGCTTATACTCAGACTATGAATATTTAATCGGAAAGAAAAATATACGCATGATACTCGAGATATTTATTTATTTATACACAGCAAAAATTAAAAATTTTAAAAACCGCCGATATATTTAGAAATGATGTGATATCTTCTGAACGGCTGGACCGTTAAGAACCCTATCGATCAAACAGAAAAAAACTAAATAAAAATCGGCCCAGCCGTCTGATCTGTACATAGATACGGACAGCCACACAGATGCACAGACACACAATACAAACTTATAACACTCCTTTTTTTTGTCTGGGGTTAAAAATGGAATGTAAAAATTTCGTGGGTGTGTTTTTGGCTGTTTAAAAACATGCTTTATGTGTGTGTGTGTACATAAAATAGCCCTGTATATGCGCATATGTAGCCGATTAATAGTCAGAGTATTTTTATACCCATATGTATGATTGTAGCTCATACAGTCCATACATTTTAGTTATAATTGTTATTTAAAAAATTTTTATAAACATAGTTGCTGGATATTTAAAGTTATACGAATGCGGCTTAAAATTAATGCATGTATTTGCATATGAGCGTGTTTTTACTTTTAGCTTTTAAGGCGATACTTTTATCATTCTCTGATACCAGCCTTATTTTTGAACGAACAAATTTGCTGTACCCCTGAGCTTTCCTGGATTTATTTTCCTGATCACACGTTATTATTTTTGGTACATATTTCAAAAATACCGATATATATTTATTTGATGTTAAGTCTGAAATTTATTAATAATAAAAATACTTGTTTGTTATTGTTTCTGCTTACGAAACTTGACAGTAGACTTCAACAAAAAAAATCTTGAGAAATGGTAAAAAGCTTCGTATGTTTTTTGTGTGATTGTTAAGTATTACAAATTAGCAATATTAGACCCAGAGCTGTTAAATTTCGATTACGATTAGTAATCAATTAGATTACATTTTAAAAAGAATAGTAATGATTACATAATTGCCTTCAAAAGAATTGCTGATAAATAATTGATTACGGTTACTAATAATCGAAAAGTAATCTGAATTACTTAAAATTACTAAAAATAATCAAAAATAATCTAAAGTAATCAAAAAGTAATCCGACTACTTTCAAAGATTATTTTTGATTTTTAATAAATAATCAAAACGAATCAAAAGTAATCCTTAGAAGTAATCGGATTATTTTTTGATTACTTTTGCTTCTTTAATTACTAAAAGTAATTTTAAGTAATTCAGATTACTTTTCCATTATTAGTAATCGTGCAAAACTGAATATAATCGTAATTTAATCATTACTTCACCTTAAAAAAAGTAATCAAATTAGTAATCATTACGATTAATAATCATTACTTAACAGCTATGATTAGACCTTTATAATTTTAACATAAAGTTGAGGCATAATCAAGGCGCTACAAAAGTTACTGGTAGTAAACAAATTTCTCCATGGATGATTTAAATAACTTGGAAAACATTTATTTTTAAAACAACTCCACACAGCATTCGTTGTGCATTTAGCTCAACGAAATGAGATTAACAAGGAGTTTAGTGGTTTTATTGTGTGCAATAATAATTTCAAAATTGCTTTTATGATGTATATGTGCAGGTGTGTGTGTGTGTGTTTGTGTGAGAGTGTGTGTTAGCTCCTGTTGTTATTTGCTGTGGTAGCAGTTTTTATTTCCTGTCCCTGTTCGTAAAACAAACAAAAAATAAGAAGAAAATGTATATCTTTTTCTTTAAATAACTACATATTATTTATATTAACTTCCTTTCCCTCTTTCTCTATCACACTTTATCCTGTTTTTTATGATTATAATTTTTTTATTTAAATTCAGTTTTTCTTCTCTATAGTTGTTGAAAAGTAACTTCTTTTTATATGGCAACGGACTCTTATCTGGGGATGCATAAAAATTGCAGGATAATAAACAAAGTTTCATTTTCTTTACCAATTTTTATTGGAGTGTTTCAGCAAAGTATTTGGTTATGCATAAATTACTTAACAAAATTCTTTATCCCTGCAACATTAACAAGCAGAGATTGTAAAAATTTTGCAAGTAATATTTTTACTTTTTGTAGCTTTCCTGCTTAAATCACCTCTTCGTTAGCAAAAGTAAAAAAAAACAAAAAAGAAATTTACATTTTAAGAGAATTTTAATTATGTGCAATAAGAAAATACCCATAAATATTCGACTTTATGGTAATTTTGACACTCTACGAAATTTTCTATTTAAAATAAATTTTTTTTCCTATTTAAGGATTAAATTGTCATATCAATTCACTTAAATTTTGTTTCATCATAAATCTGATTAAATTTAAGCTCATTACTTTTCCCTTTTTTGTCTTATTAATTTTTTTTGGATTTCAATGGAATCTTAGGAAATGTGGCTGGAGAAAAAAAAAACAAAAATTCAAAAAGGATTTCTTGTGTAGTTGTCGTCTACTTAACAGCTAAAACAGCTTTTTCGCATTTTTAAGCCGTTAAGTGTTTGCTCAAACAAATTGCATTTGTCAGGTAAATAGTATGGAAGAGGCGAAAAAGCACTAAAACACAAGCCTTCACTACTAGCACACAACAGCCCATGGCATTCGCGACAGGAAGTCTATCATATATTTCGCAGGATTCCTTCATATAACGTTAGAAGTCAAAAACAAAAAATAAAAGTAAAATCATGATAGTGGTAAAATAAAAATGAAGCCATTTAAAATAGCTAAATAAATACTTGGAAGCCGAAATGCAATTTGTTTTGGTAAATAATTGAAATTAATTTAGAAAAAAAAAACACTTGAAAGGAAAAACTAACAATGAGTTAAAGTGCATGAGCAAAAGGGTTGTGTATTTTATACCAAATTGTTTAGAGCGCGCCTTAAAGCCAAAGAACATTGCGGTGTGAGTTTTATTTATTTTTCAATTGCAGTAATTAACTAATTTAAGTTTAGAAGAGTTATTCAAACCAGGAAACACCGAGCTTGCTGGACAGAACAGAAATTGTTATATATTTTTTTGTTGGCAAATTGGGAAGCAAATATTTTTCAAAAATTCCAATGCGCAAAATTTTTTACACAAAAACAAAAAAAAGATAAACAGAAACCACTAAAGTTTGGTTGTTAGTTGATTTCAAAATTTTTTGTACCCTCCATTTTTGGGCACACCGTGGAATAGTAAATTCTTGCTTCTGACCGAAGTCAGACAGACAGACAAGAAATACTGTATAAAGCGAAGACACCTATCACTTCCCTTAATATACATATATTTTTTTAATTAACCAATGTTATTTGCATAAGCCTACAGCAAACGTGAGTACAATTACTGCATGCGCACGTATTCGATTTTTGTTGATGTCTTATTAAGTTCTTCAAATGTCTAGAAACAAAATATGCCCCTTATCGTGATGTGCGCATTTCGACTACACCGTTTTTTTTAATCTCCCTTCTCTTAATTAATATGGCAACAACAACTGTCAGTCGACTCCTGTATAAATTTGAACAACCTGCATCATTTAGTTTATGTTTGGCAGCCGTTGATAGCGGACTACCGCTCGTTTTGAGAAGAAAATGGAAAAAAAGTGAATTTGATGTTCTCATTAAGCATTATTTTTTGCGAAAAAGAACCATCACTAAGCTTCATAAGTACTATGAGCACTCTTCATCCATCAATTTCAATGGCAAAAAAGTGGTTCACTAAATTTCGTTCTGGCTGTACAAGCCGAACGTTATGGACGTCCAGTTGAGGTCTCTACATCCGAAACCATTTAACAAATTCACGATATGGGTTTAGCCGATCAGAGATTGAAAGTGAGTGAAATTGTGCAAGCCATAGGCATCTCACATGGCTCAGTGAATTAAATTTTTAATAATCACTTGAGTATGAGAAGGCTTCCCGCAAGCTGGCTGCCGCGTTTGGTCACAATTGACCAAAAACAATTGCCATGGCCAAAATCCATGAATTGGGCTACGATTTGCTCCCTCATCCCCAGAATTAGCCACGAATGACTATTTCTTGTTCCCAAACTAGAAGAAATGGCTCGTGGGAAGAATATTTAAGTCCAACGATAATAACAAAAAAATGCCAAGGGATGAAAAATTGGAGAAACGTTGGACTAAGTGTATCTAACTCAAAGAAGACTATAGCTAGAATTACACGATTGAAAGTTTCTTCAAAACTGCTCTTCAAAATGGTTTGAACTCGTGTAAACAGCAAAATTTTAAACAAATTTTGCTGTTTACACGAGTTTGAAGCATTTTGAAAAGAAATTTTGAAGAAAATTTCAACCGTGTAAATCTAGCTTAAGTTGCAAAATAAAATAACTTTTTATATAAAACCTGACTTAATGGCCCACCTTCCTATTAAAGCATATCCCAAAATTTTTTATTTAATTTAGAACCACAATTTCGTAGTCGAAATACGCAAACCAAGATTAGCCTCATATTCGCGGTCATGAACTGCAGGCTCTTTATATGAAGTTTTGTTATATAATTCTTATTTGATTAATCTTAAAATTAATATATGCACACCATGTTTATTAATAGATTGGTTAGGGATTACAACAATAAGCTGATACATTGCGTCAATAACATCAGCCACTAGGGAAAATTTTCACAACTTTAAAAATAAATGCTTAATATAACATTGTGCTAATCTGAGCATAAATGAAAAAAAATTTAAAGAAATTAATAGTAATACATACTGATAAATTGATAAATGAACATTTCTCATATTCCATTTTATTAAAAACGAATGCTAAATAGCTGATGTTGTCAACCATTGTCTCCCTAAGTAGGCGTTGTTAGCAAGTTGACTACAAAACCGAAGGTCCTGGGTTCGAGCCCGGTGTCCGACAGTCATTAACAGGGAAACCAGAAATATGCTCTAAAAAAAGTGTTTTATGCGCATTCAATATGCACCAAAAACTTGAAAATATGCACTAAAAACTCAAAAAATATGCTCTTAAAAATAAAATAAATTGGTTTATTTGTGAATGAAAATATATTTTTAATTAAAAAATACAACAACATTTGCATATAAAATAAGACAAAAATAAAATAAACGAAAAAGGAAACAATAAAAAATTAACAAAGAATAGCTGCCGTATTAAAAACAATAATTTTGGCTAAAAATAAATTTGATTAAAAATAAAAAAATTTGACTAAAGCTAATAATACAAACTAAGTTTTTTTTTGGATACTCTTGTAAAAATTTATCTTCAATTTAAAATAGATCCCGAGACCAGAATTACAACTTTGGGACTGTATTTTGGATAAATAAGACTAGAATTTAATTTTTAGTTTTTATTGCAACAAATAACAAAATATTGACCCAGATTTTCAAATAAAATTCCTTGCTTGCCACATCTCTATAATAATTTATATACTATATGGAACATTAGAAATGAGAAAAATAAAAATTTTGACCAACACATAAGCTTCTAGGCATACTAAAATAAAAAAATTCTCTAAATGATCAAAATATGCCCTAAAAGCGTAAATTATGCTCTAAAAATTAGAAAATATGCTAACAATATGCGTGTAAGACTGATAGATGCAAAAACATGGTTTAAAGTATAAAATATGCAAAAATATGCACTAACATAATCGATGCCAAAATTCATAAAAAGTTCTGAAACGGATAAATATATTGTCCCCTTATTCATATTCATTAAATAACAACACCACACTTTTTTCTGATGTGCATTAGTGTGCACTTGTATCAGTTGTTGTAGGAAAGTTCAAGTGCTGAAGGCATAGCCACTGGTTATTGAACTACACCGGCTTCAGCCGATACTAATCCTAATGTACCATCAGAGTGCCCTCCTTCGTCGGTATTGTGTAACAGAATTTTTATATTTTCTATAAAAAATATTAGGGGCCTGCCTTATTTTGTTGTGTTTTGTTTTTGTAATTTAAACTTTTTTCACACAAAATTTGATAATTATTTAAAGAAATCCATATGTTTTCTCCAATAAATTTAAAATTTTTTAATCTCCAACATATATTAAGCGATTCACTCAATTTGATTTTTAATAAATATATGTACAAACAAATAAATCTACTGTGTTGGTTAAATTTTTTATAATTTTTTTAGGGCTAATAAATTAGTCAATGATTATAATCAAATTATATGTAAATTATTTTTAAATCCTAAATGAAATTTAAATAGCCAACATTGCACATTTAAGTGTTGTTTAAGTTTTACAAACATACCATATGTTTTGTGCATGTGAGTGTTTTTTGAAGCCATGTTCATGAACATCATGTGGTCGTATTAAAAAGAATTTCGTTTAATTTTCTTAAATATACAATTAATATGAGACATATTTTCATATCATGAAATATATAAATAGAAAAAACATTCTGATGCTCTTTTTTCATAAAATGTGTTTTTTACTATTTTAATTTTCTGCACATTGATAAATCATTTTTTTTTATTTACGCGTATGTTGAACAGCTGTTTTTTGGAATGCTTTCCATAATATTTGGAAATATTGTAGGGCTATCGTACTTTCAACGTAATTTGATAATAACTTTGATAAGACACTGAAAAAATTAAAGTAAATTTAAAAACATTTACATTTTTAAAAGTTAAAAAATATTTAAATATACATTGATTTATTGGCCATTAAATTCATTTTAAATACTCATACCGAATATCACTTAAATCTTTGCATAAATTATTATGCTAAGATTTTATCATAAAACATTGCATACGTTTGGGCAACTTTGAAATAATACTTCTTGTCTAATATGATTTATAATGGGATTAATTAATTGGACAAATTTAATTACTTTTGTTGTCTTGCGTTCACAAAATTAGTTGCCAAACTTTTTGATAATTTAATTAATTTTTAACTTAAAAGCATTTTAAAATAGCAATAATTTAAAACAAATTCTTGCATAGTTAAAGCAATTTAGACAATCAAGTAGTTTTATCTTAACAACGAACAACATTTTATGCCTGGTCTTGCATTGAAGCAAATCCCTAACGTTCTAAAATTTATCAGTGATTTCTTAGGCAGAAATATTTTGAAAATAAACTCCGATGTCATGTACGGTACGACTTTTATCATGGCTTCACGTTTGATACGTAGCACAGTGGGACGGTTTCATACGGCATAAAATTTCTTCTTTCCGACCTTTTACCATATTTCTTTTACTACAACTATTTCTTTTACTATTATATAACCATAAATAGTTCTGCAAAAAAAAACTGACTTTAATGCAAAAATCTGATAAAAGAAGATAAGAAGTACGTGAAATATTAAATTAAATTTTAATGGGCGTGCTTACTCCCATTTTTTAAATGCAAGATTTTGAGTTTTTTAGAGCTCAGGGTGTGTGTTCTAAGTTTTGTAAAAATCGGTACAGTAGAACCACTTAAAATAAAATATTAAATTTTAATGGGTGTGACTCGGTCCATTTTTTCAAATGAAGATTGTGCATATTTTTAAACTCAAGGTGTGTGATAAGTTTCGTAAAATTCGGTTAAGTAGAACCACGTGAAATAGGAGAATAAATTTTAATGGGCGTAGCCCCGCCCATTTCTTTCAAATTTTAAAATTGTAATTACTAGAACCAAAGTTGTTTTATAGGTTTCGCAGCAATCAAATAAGTAGAATATTATAAAATCAAATAAAAAATGTGGGCGTGTCGCCGCCCACTAAAATGTACCGGGTTATGAAGTAACACCACCAAAAAAAAATTGAGACGAATTGACAACCTCCTCCTTTTTTTGAAGTCGGTCAAAAAAGGGGAACTGATAGGCTCAGCCGTAAATTATTTTCATAACGGGAACTGCCAATATCAGTGCTTAGATCTGAAGATTTTTATGTTGTAAAGTGTAATTATGTATGCCAAGATATCATAATTTGAAGATATTAAACAACCAGAGTGTGATAGTGTCCTTAAACATTTTATTTTTTGGCATGCAAGTGTTGGGATCTGCACATGAAATTTTTAACTGTATACGACTGCTTCATACCTTAACTATATGTAGTCTTTAAAATGGAATTCTACATTCTTTCCTGTCTTTTTTTTCAACTTCTTTATCTTGTTGTTTTGAGTGCTGCTGGATTTGTTATCATATCATTGATTACCGCAAGCAAACTACTGCTTACTAAACTCTATTTTGAGATAAATATAACCATATACATACACACACACACACACATACACATACACACACATATTTGCCGTTATCATAACTGTATTTTAAAATGCAACAACAAATGCTACTGCTACTTCTGCCAGCCAACAGCTTAAACACGATTATGGTCTATACTCATACTCGTATACGTCTACACAGGAAATTGATTTATTTCCTAAGTTGGTTTGGCACTTTTTTCTTCTTTTTATTATTGTTATGTTTATTGCTTTTTATGCCAGGGTTGCAATACAGGGAAGAGCAGTGTGAGAAAAATTTGTACCTTTCAGTTTGGATTTTACACCATTGTGATTAACACATTGTAGAAAGATTCAAAAACTGTTCATTATGTATTTTTAATTAAGGAATTATTTATTCCCAGTTCCCACCCATTACTATCAAGCGGAAAGCTACTAGAGTAATTTTTCAATCTGAGCTACGCTACTTTTATTACACGTTAGTTCTCGTCAGATCGTAAAATTCATGCTGAAGTAAGTATCATCTTTGAAAAATTCAAATTGAGGTTTTAAAGGACATCACTATCTAAATGTAGGATCACAAGATTGCTGTCAAGCATGCGAGAGGTTGATAGGAAATCACGCTCCAATATAAATGTTTAAAATACACCTATATATATTGAATTCAGTCGTTAAGCAGCTCTAGGTTGGAGAACATCTCTCGCGTCATAGTAATTATTTCTTAAGTGCGTTCAGACTTGTGTGTGTTGTTTGGCCTTCGAGAGTTTTTCGTCTCGCTCGCACTGGTTGGCTGATCTGCCAACCTGGTGGTTGATCTGGCGGTTCTTTTGTGGAATTTCTTTATGATTTTACATATGCCCCAACAGTTCTCCTCTGTGTGAGGCAGCCTCCATATACTTCTTCAATTTTTTTTTTTTTTTTTTTTTAATTTTGTGTTTTATCAAGTACACGCACGACAAAGCCGATGCGATTTTCTTTTTTTTTTTCTTCGAAACGAAATACCAGCCGCTGCTCCTAATGTATAGACTTAGGTTTCTAAGTTCTATCCGATAGCTCGGACAAGCTTTTGAAGGATATTCTGCCAAGGAAGTGCAGACGGATATACTCCAAAGCAGGGCAGAAGCAGAGAAGATGCGAAATGCTTTCCTCCTCTTCCTCATCATTGCAGCTGTAACAGTAATCATTATACGGGAGACCCATACGTTTAGCGTGGGTTCCGAAAGTGCAGTGTCCTGTAAGTGTGGCCAGGAGATTCCTCAGGGGTGCTTCCTGGTGAAGCTAATGAGGTTTCTGGTTCTGTTAGTATCTAGACGAGGCCAAAGGGTTCTCGATATAACGCAGGTAGGTTCATTGCGCCATCTTTCCTGAGCTGAATTTAGAAAGGCAGTATCGAAGCGTCTCCAGCAAGACGAGAGAGGGAGCCCACAGAGATTGTCAATATCGACTTCCCCGAATAGGGTTCCTCTCTTTGCCAGTTCATCCGCAATTATATTGCCTGAATTGGTCCCGTGTCCACGCACCCATTATAATGTGATGGTTGATTGCTGCGCCAGTTTATCCAGCACTGTGCGGCATTCTTGGACAAGTAATGATGTAGAATATACACCTGCCAGTTTATCCAGGACTGTGCGGCATTATTGAACAAGTAATAATGTAGAATATACACCTGCAAGGGTTTTGATCGCGGGTTGGCTGTCCGTTATTATCTGGATATTACTATTGTGTATCCGATAAAAACTCAACCAGTGTGTTGCTCTTTTTATGGCTGATATTTCTGCCTTTAATATGCTACATTCGTCCGGGAGTCAGAAGGATATTTCAATTCCAAGACCTGGAATATATATCCCCCCTAAGTATAGAGCCGTCCGTGAAAACCTGCACGGCTCTATCCATTGGGGAGAACCCTTCTGTCAAAGAAATTTTGAAATTCCTATTGAAGTAGGGTTTGGGAGTGCAGTAGTCAATGAGTTCAGGTATATTGTTTGCTGTATTTAGGATGCTAGCGTGACCCCATGGTCTATAGTTCCATACGCCTATTGCGTTCAGTCTAACGGCCGTATGTAGGGCCAGTTTACTAGACATTAAGTCCACAGGAAGCTAACAAAGCATAGCGAAGAGTGCCTTTGTCGGCGTGGGCACCTGTTGTCATAAGTGCCACTTTGCGGAGAATACCTTCTATACGGGTTTGGTTTCCCGCTGATTCTACTGCTTTCCCCCAGACCGAGACCCCATAAAATAGGATAGGTTTTATGACCATCTCTAGTATCCAACCGACTCCTTTGGGGTTAATTCCCCAAGTAGAGCCAATTGCTTTCCTACAGATGTACATTGCCATAGCGGCTTTCTCTATCCTCACCTGAAGATTTTCCCTCCAGGAGAGTTTAATATCTAGAACAACGCCTTTTCGACATTGAAAGTGCAGTACCATTCAATGCTGTGGGAATGAATTGGGGAAGAGTACTAGTTCCGTTTTGGTCGGGTTGACACTCAGGTCGCTTCTACAGCACTAAGCATTAACCTCATTTAGCGCTGCTTCTAGCCTTTGTGATATCGTATCTAAGTGAAATCCTGATATTGCTATCGCTATATCATCTGCGTATGCAACGGTTTTAATATTTAAGGATTCCAATTTTCTAAGCAGATTGTTGATTGTCTCATTCCACAACAGTGGTGACAGCACACCACCCTGAGGTGTACCTCTGTGGGCCCGCCTTGTGATGGTGGCTGCTCCCATGGTGGAAGTGATGGTTCTGCGTAGAAGCAGATTTTCAATGAGCTGATAAATCCCTCGGTCAATCCCCAGCTCTCTGAGAGACTGAATGATTATCGTTGGATCAATGTTATTAAAGGCACCTTCAATGTCCATGAAGGCTGCCAAGGTATAGTTTTTATGCTCGAGTGACTTCTCTATGTAACCTACAAGAGAATGTAAAGCGGTCTCAACCGATTTGCCTTTGGTATAAGCGTGTTGAGAGACTGAGATTAGAGCGCTGTTTATGGAAGTTCTAATGTGAACATCCAACACTCTCTCAATTGGCAACATAGCACAACAGCTGATTCTTGGTGTTGTCACAAGGTATTTCAATAGTGTGACAACGTTGCGGTAATTTTTGCTACTATATTGCTTTGAGCAAACTAGAGTCAATCAAATTTGTTTTAAATAATGGAACCAGATGACGGCAAAATATTTGATTTGGACCATTTATTTATTGTGAACTAATTAAGTAATACAAAAGGTTAATCAAATTGGTATACATATCCTGAAAATTCTAGCTTCTCCAAAGTTGGGCAAAATTCTGAATAATTTTTTGGCGATAAAAAAATATCGAAATACTTTTTTTTTAAAGCTATTTTCATCTATTTAACTGCGCTGTTGTAATAGGTATCTGGTGTAAAATCATCTATTTTGCAGATTTTACTTGTTCTCTCTTGGAAAGATATGTCTATTAGCACCACGGCCTCAAGTTGCAAAAATCCTAAAGTAAAGCTTTTACTTTTCTAAGCAGCATTTTTATTGTCTGTTTGCATTACTATAAACAAGAATTGAAACTAAAATGTACACAAATTTTACTTCCCTTTTGGTAATGGTACTTTTAAAAGTACATATATTTCTAGTTTTTAAGCCAATAAATTAATATCTTTATTGCTACTGTGATTTCCTTAACTTTCCCTCAAACTTTAAAGAGGATGTTATGAATGGGATATAGTAGTGAAAAACGGATGAGATGTAAATTGCTGTTTAATAAATATTTAATGTAGCTTCATAAATTGAAAAAGAAAATTTATTAACCTCAGTGAAATAAACTTAAAAAGCAAATATATAAAAATTTTATATAAAATTATGCTTGAATTGCTTACAAAAGCCCTTCTGGTTTAAAAGTAAGAAAGAAATAAATACTTTGTTGAAAGTTTTCCTTTTTCATGTTTTCTGGTTTGACAAAAAACTAAGAAAATAAAGAAGAAGAAAAATATGTAAAACTGTTTTTCAATACCACAGTGACATTTTTCTAAATATATTATTGAAAAGAATTTTTGTATATGGATTTTCGTTAAGAAGGGAAGAAAAAAGCAAAGTATAAAAAAAGGATTGTTTATGTCTTGAAAGAGCAAAAAGAAAAACTATTGCATAAACTTTTGTTTAAAAAAGTTTTAACTATAGCGAGTTGCAAGATAAAAAAAAATTGGCAGTAAAGTTATTCCCAGCAAGCAAAAAAAAAGTCAATAATATTATTACGAAAGTAGTGCAAATTCGAATTGCATTTTCAGTGATTTTTAACAAGCTTAAATCTTGATTCTTTTTCAGAGCAGCACTGAGGGAATGACACCTACTCTTGCAAGTCATTGTGTTAGGACTATAAAACTATAATCTCATAAGTAAAGGACAGAGAAAGAGAGATATAGAGAAAAAGAGAGAGAGAGAGTACTTATAGGTATTTCACTTGAACTTTCTTATATTTCAAATTTGAGGGTGGCGTTGGCTGAAGTAGTTAGCACGTTGACTACAAAACTGAAGGTCCTGGGTTCAATCCCTGTATCCGACAGTCATTAAATAACAACACCACGCATTTTTCTGATGTGCATTAGTGTCCCTTTGTGTCAGTTGTTGTAGGAAAGTTCAAGTGATGAAGGCATAGTCACTGGTCACTGAGATGTACCGACTTCAGCAGATACTAATCCTAATGTGACATCAGAGCGCCCTCCTTCGTTGTGTAGCAAAATCATCGGCCAAGTAAAATAATCAATAAAATGGCTACAAGACACAAAAAACTAATACGCCTCATTTAACATCAGAGAGGCGCTGCAACACTGCATTATTAAAAACGTGCGAAAAAGCAGAGTTGTAAAAGAATGAAGCTTTCCTCTATCTCTTTCTTCACCACCTGTCTTCTCTCTCACTATCCCTTTCCTAAAGAAGGTAACACCTAGTAATACATAGTAGTAGGCATTAATTGCCTGAGTGTTACTTCTCTTAAAAAAAAAAAAAAGGAATAAACCATATTTTTTTGTAATGCCATTCGAATCACAAATGAAAAGCGTACATCCATTGTAAGAAGAATAATAACAGTCAAACGAATCCCATAGTGCACCAGTGCTTTGGTGTATTAAAATAATATGAGCTTCTTCGGAAATAATAATATATAGTTTTTCTGCTGGGATTCTTATTACATTTTCACTGTGTGTGCGCATGTACTATGAAATAAGTTCCTTTTATATTTGACTTTTTAGCTTTGGATTTTTTTAAAGTGGTTTATCCTTCCAGAAAGTGCTACAGATGCAGTAAGGAATTGTTTGAATTTGTGTAAAATGAAAACCCCAAAAATTCTCTTAGTAAAAACAGCACACATAGATATTAATTCATTAAAAGAAACATATCGTTATCTCAATAAAGAAAGGCCCTAGCTCATTATTTTTTTAAGCCGAGTTTTTTTGTATATTTCCATAGAAGAACATCTAATGTATCGAAAAATGCAAAATTCTCGATTAAAAAAATATAACGAGTTATGGACTTTCTATATTTTAGGTAACGATATGTATGTATAATTATTTACCTCTCTCATGCTTAAGATGATGGAGAAAATAGTCGAAAATTATATTCGATCAACTGTTTTGTGTAGGGAGCCTTTGGATCCGAGACAGCATGTGTACTATGAAGACAGGTCGTTGTATGGATACCGTACTGTAAAAAACTGACGAGCATATTAAGTAGTAGTCTGGACGTTAAGGAAGTTGCTGCCTGTTCATGTCTGGATGTGGAAGATACCTTATATACAGAGAACACTGACGTTATATATCCGCTAAAAAGAATTTGGGAAGCTAGATGAATATGGATTATGCTCAGCAGTAGAACTGATCTGGCCTTACTTCAAATAGAGGAGAGATCTCTTGCAGTAAGGGCCATGAGCGATTGTACCCAAATAGCGCATTTCCTTCACTTCTGTGGAGTCTATTAGCCGATGAACTGCTGCAGACTAACGAGCAATAGCATGTAATGTCAAGCAAATGCGAATGACATCGTAAGTGGTAAGTTTGAAGAGACGTTGTGTGACATTATGGAGAACGGACTAAACATGGTGAAAGAATATATTAACCTTGCAAATACTACCATTATTCCTTTAACAAGCTGGTAAATCATCCAAGTAGATGGCGTGTTGTTAGAGCGCTTACCGGAGGTCAAGTATCTGGGAGTGATATTAGATTCAAAGTTGTTACAGAGACATCACTTTACAAACACTAACGGTTTGTAAAACATGGCGTTGCTCACTCTAAGTCCTGGTTTCGATACACACCAATATAGTGAACCCTATTATTGTTTATGGTACTGTTGCTTGGTCAGACAGGCTTAGGATGCTTACGGTCACGGATTAGTTGGAAAATTACTGAGATTAATATATCTCTATATAACAGTTGCTATGAGAACTTGTCTTACGGCGTTAATAGAAGTGCTACTTAAACTCCAGACAGCTGACGAGAAACTATTGCCATGGTGAAAGTCATCAACATCGAGGGAAGACTCACAGGTAGCAACTGTTTAATTTAGCTTAGTTATCATCACTGTCAAGACACTAAACTCTAATGTGTGCATAAAGTGTAATGTAAAGTGTTTTGGTCAACAGCAGAGAATGCTGTGAGATGAAATCACGATACGCCTTTAAGCCGAGATCCCACTATGCAATTAAGTCATGATTAATAAAACCAAAATGGCCTTATTTCCTAACTAATTGAAAAAAGGGCGTGATTGAACCATATTAAAGACACATAGACTAACCTGTAGTTTCCACAATAAAAGCAAGCGACTTGTGCAAACAAAATATGCGAGTGATTCCTATACAAATTTTATAGACAAATCGATTGCTTGCATTTTGAAAACTACACATTATTCGGCAAATAATTGAAGAGTAAGATCTTTATGACTTGTTACTTACTTGTTACTTTGTTGCAGTGAGCCGATGAAAAGTGTTATATTGAGCCAATAGTGGATACCGGGTTTAAACATGGCACCATGAGGTAGTATAGGGATGTATTAGTTATGACTGAATTGATGAAAATCGGTACATTGCGCCACTAAAGGAATGTAGAGTTTAAATATGGTACCATCAGGTGGTACTGGGACGGTTCCGTAACAATGAATGGTTCTGGTTTATCGCTGGTTTAAAACCAATGTAAACTATTATGCATCTTTGGCAAAAACCTCTACCATCTTTCAATCGGAAGTTTATGAAATCGAAAGATGCACTCAATTTAATTTCGACAGGTACAACAGATTAAGATAAATATAGCAATATTTTCTGATAACATGGAAATGCCACATTAAGCTATCTCTGATAAGCAACAGCAATAAGGTCAGATTCTGCCAGGTTCCCAGACACGTCTGAGTGAAAGAAAATGAAACAGCGGATAAACTGACCAAAAGAGAGGCTATCATACACATGGTGGGACTACAACCATTTTATTTACTCGGACCGGAGAAGATATATGAATGCATATCACGAATACCAGGACATACCGCTGGTTTAGTTTTCCTGAATTCCTAAGGTTCTTAAGTAAAAATAATCTAAGAATGCTCGTCGGTTTCGTCTCAGGTCATGGCAGCTTGAGAAAACTCCTCAACAAACTTGGCATTGAGAGTAATAGCCGGTGCAGATTCTGACGATGAAACTCCAGATGGCACTGTGGCTGAGCAATACTAAAATCTCAGTCCAGGAGTCATGGGTTCGACCTTGGGTGTTTCCGCAGACAAGCTTATTGCTTCGCGGGTTCTGTTTCTTTAAAAAAAAAGATCACAGTCTGAAGCATTGTGGAATTGAAAAGATAAGAAAAGTTTATTGTTTCTGTGAATAAAAATTCTAAACAAATAGATATATTTCGCAATTGTACAACTTTGTCCTATATAGAAAGAATGAATTGCAAGATAGAATATTAAACGTAAAACACAATTTCCATAGTTATCAACACATTTTATACATGTTATTTTAACGTATATACATATATGTGACCCGGTCTATGAAAAGGTGGCTTATGACTCATAATAAGCTGTTAAAGATACATCAGCTGTTAAAGATAAACAATGCATTTCGTCAGTTTCTCGGTAGTTGTTGTTTTTTGAGTCATAAGTCACATTTATTGATTAAATTAACTTAGGGAGCGCACATATACTCAAGGAGAAGAGTTCAAAGACGTTATACATCGATACTTAGATCTTTTAAAAATATAAACATTGGTTATTTACGAAATGATGGTGCTGATTTTTAATTCCCGAACACAAAACACCAATTTTAGCGACTTTTTTATGGCCTCCCAAAATGCTATCAGAAGTCCAGACAGACGGATATTATTGAATAGCACCATATTGAATAAAGAGAGCATATTGTAGAAATTGCAAGCGGATTGATAAACTTAGTTTTTTGTGAAGAATATAAACAAAAAAAATTATTATTCTATTTTTAATCATTCACATGACAACACAAAGCTAACAGAACCCAGATGAGCCGGTTCTCGCGGAACTGACAGGCTGAAAAGTCTAACTTTTAATCGGTCGAGTTATAAATTCTATCATTGATCAACTGCTTTGTATCTTAGATAATTTTTTTCCCGTAATTTTTTTTTTTATTCTGTGTGCAAAATCCTATTTCATTCCTTCGTTTACTTCCTTCTATTCCATTTTTCCATTACGTTTTTTCATAAATAATTTAATCCATTTTTGTTTTTTTGTTATTTAGTTGTTGAAAGATGTATATTAGTTCAATTATGTCAATATTTAAATTGTTTTAATTTCCTTTTTCCTATCATAAATTTTATATGCCATAAAGAAGAAATACAACTACAACAATAATTTACATCATGTTTAAGTGTAAAATAGATGAAGGGAAAATAATAATAATAATAAAATCTGTGGAGACTGCAATTTTCTTAAGCTTCGTAAAACGAGAAAGAAAACTAAAATATTTGTTTTTTGCAAATATAGTCCAGGCTACAGAAAGAAAAGTTTTCACAAAAAAAAAAACAAAGAAAAACACCGAAAAGGTGAAAATATGCGAAAGAAAAATTCTCTGAAGATATTATTAAAACATTCTTCATTTCGCTTGAAGAAAAATTAAAGAAAAAAAATAAGCAAATTATGATTGTCAGACATATGTATAGAAAAATTGCAAGGAAACGACAAAGTGAAGTTATTCACCATTATTCTAATTGTCGACATCGACGTCACTTTAACACAATACCAAAAAAATGGGGGTTTTTTACTCGTTCTCGAGAACAATTTTGTGCTACTGGCAATCTATTTCCGTTCCTTAAGGTCTAGAAAATATCATAAACCTGCCAACAGGAGTCAGTTGTTTTCGCAAACGGATACACAAGCCTTAATTTTTTGGTGTTATGTTAAAGTGGCGTCGATGTCGACAATTAGAATAAGGGAGATATTATGCTATAAATTGTACATTTTGGGTAAATGTTATTCGGATATACTTTGAAAATAGAATCGTTTTTAAAAATAACAAATTTTCAAAAACGCAACATTGGAAATTAAGTTCGAATAAAATAGTTTAACTTCAAAGTTCGTTGTTAATAAAAGATATACAGCCGTGACCAAAAATAATCCACTTTACTGCGAATGACATCGTCGACGTCACAAATTATTACTTTTTTAAATCGAAAATGTCACATCACACATCTGGATTACCCAGATACTGAGATACTGAGAAAAATTTTAAAACGTGTCCATATAAACTCTAATGGGAAATTTTTTAATTTCGTTCGTTCGGCTCCATTTTAATTCGTTTTCAAAACAACAAATTTATTCGGTTTCAATTAACAGAATTCGATTGTTTGTAAAAATCGTTTTTGGTCGTTAAGATATTTTAACCTGCAAACTTATACAAGAACTTTCCAGAGTTGGAAAATGGGTACTAAATTCAACACAAAATATTTGTTTTGTGTTTAAAAAACTTTATTTGTTTGAGGGAATAAAGCATATAATTTAGTTTAGAAAAATTATTAAAATGCTTTGGAGACGATCAAATAAACTTATCAATCACATAGTTATGTGCATGCAGACGCGTTGTTGGCAACGGTTGATGATAATCAAAAAGTTTGAAATGGGGCATGTGCAAAATTAGTTAGAGAACAAAACAACTACGGTAGGACAGTTGTAAATTAGAGATGGTAAAATTGAAATTTTATTACAAAAAAAAATTACAGAAAATTATAACACCATGAATCAAAACAATTCACATATTCCATTTGCACTGAAAACTGAGTATATAAGGCCGAAATTTGCATCAACTAACACCACACACAGTGGACCAAATACAAATAACGCTGATGATGAAGGTATGTCGGCCTTCGAAAACAGCATATTGTTCGGTTTTGCTAGTGTTTGTCAGAATATTTACAATTACCTTTAATGTTTCTATATTTATGATTTGAACAGGCTAAAGTTCGTACTGCTTTATAATCCAAATTACATGTAATAATTATTAATGAACAAATAACACCAAAGTTTGTTGTAAATATTCTGACTAACAACACATAGTTGAACGGAACAACTAGCCGTTTTCGAAGAAATAATATGAATCAAAACAATTTACATATTCCATTTGCAATGATGGCAGAAATCTACATCAACTGACACCACACACAGTCGACCAACCACAGAAGAACGCTAATGATGGTTTAGTGGCCTTCGAAAACGTCTAGTTGTTAGTCAGAATATTTACAACAAACTTTGGTGTTATTTGTTCATTAATAATTATTACATGTAATTTTGCTTACAAACACCTAATTCACACGAAGACTTTTATGAAGTCTATTTTTCGACGTCATTTTTGGTTTGAAAGCGAACGGGGTAGAGAAGAAAGAGGGGTAGAAAAAATGACTCGATTTCTGTTTTCTATGTTTTTTTCAAATTTTTCTTTACAATAATTTGTGTTCTTGTTGTTACGTTTTATTATTAATATTCTCATATTGGTGTGTTCTTCGAAACAAAATTTTATTAAAAATGTACCCTGTCGGAAATTCGGTTAACTTTAAGCTAACTATTTCGCAACTAGTACTGACTGACACTTGGATTACTTTGCAATGTAATCCACTGACTATTTTAACATTGCGATGTCCCAGGCGGTAGTCACTTGTCTCACTCTGCACTACTTTCAACTAACATAAAGTTGACTTTTTTAAATCACCTGGTAGTCAGTAAATTAAAAAAAAATTCCGGGGTTCGAACATGTGTCACGTTGTGTACTCAACGCGCTACCACTCGGCTAAGGTACCATCTAAAATATCAACAGCAAAATGTTAATATAAAACTGAAATCAGTTTAAAAGCACATAGCTGAGAATAAATTTGTTGGCTCTCATCAAATTTGATTACGTACTCAACTTAAGAATTAGTTTTGGGTTGGTTCTGGATGACATTGCAGTTAGCTTTTAGTCAATCTAAGAAAAGTTACCTATAAGTTAACTATTTTGTAGTCAACCACATATTCTCCGACAGGGTATGTACTGCAAATGTATGTATAAGCAATACAATCCATAAAAATCAAAATCAATAAAAAAATTAGACATGTAAAAATAATCATCGTATGAACGCAAATAATTTTTGGTAGAAACTTCAAAAGGGAATCAAGAAAAATAGATGTCATAAATTTCATCGTCTGAATCCTGTGAAAGCGATACGAACTTTAGCCCCTTCAAACCATAAATATAGAAACAAATGAAATTCAAATAATAATTAAAATTAACTAACCTTTAATGTTATTTTTTCCTTAAAAATTATCATATATATTTTGTCTTACAAACCGATACGAACTTTAGTCTAATCTGTAGCTCGTTTCTGTATTTCTCGCATCGTAAAATTTCCCGCATGAAACAAAGGGAATCGTAAGAAAAATAGTCACTCGTATTGCGTATGTCGAGTCGAATATTCGTCTACGAGAATTTTGTCATATAATAAAGGAAATTTGTACAAGCTTTGCTTAATCAAATACAAAATTTTCGTAAACGAATATTCGACTCGACATGCGCAATACGGCTGAATGTAAATTGAAACACAAAATGGATTTTCTCACATATGTAAGTGTTTCTGTATCTTTACTTTAAATAAATTTCCAGCAATTATTGGAAGAAGTGAGAAAAAATGTTTCTCTAACAATATTTTTGAAAAGTTTCTCCCAAGAACTGTCAAAAGAACTTTCATTTTTTAATTGGTGCGAGAACAATCAAATTTGTACAATAACATATGAATTTTTGAATTTGTGTGTAAAAATATGAAAAATAAACTAATTGAAAAGATATGCAACGAATTGTTGAACTAAAACCCCTGCAGGAAACGGAACTGACACAAGACTAGCCACGTGACCGATCCCCAAGTGATGGAGACCAGTCCAAGTTCTAACACTTCCTATGAAGTGGACCAGTCACTTTTCCATGGGGATGGCCTAGGATGGGGTTAATTGATACTTTGTATGCACCTTGTGACTTATCACTTAACTATCTTATAGGGATATATATATATTTTTTGTACTGAAAAATAAAAATAAATAAATAAGTTCGCGTTTTGTCGGAATGGCATTTATATATAATTTATATATATATATATATATATATATATATATATATATATATATATATATAAATTATATATAAATGTCATTCCGACAACAACGCGAACTTATTTATTTATTTTTATTTTTTTATTATTTATATATATATATATATATATATATATATATAAATATAAATTATATATAAATGTCATTCCGACAACAACGCGAACTTATTTATTTATTTTTATTTTTCAGTACAAAAAATTTTACATTCAAACTATCAAGCTACGGCATGGCAGGCTTGCACACTTCCTACCCGATCATAGGGGCACTCATATTTCAAAAGTATAAATACGTACCAGTTAAGCTTAGGTTAGTATGTAAGTATAGTTACGGGACTTGTTCCAGAGTGACTTGGTAGTCTATTTATATTGATTCATTGTTTAACCTTCACAGTGAACAGGTGTCCCAGCGAAGTCTTTCTTATATACATATGTACATATATACTCAACCAAAAAAAAATATTCGTAATACATAATTAATGCCCCAGCGGAGTGTTTCTTATATAGACATACTCAACCAAAAAAAATATTCGTAGTACATATAATATATAATATTCGTAGTAGTATCCTATTGAACTATGGATGAAGTAATGGAAATGAACGAACAAAAGTGTGTTCAGGTAACATTTACCCTATGAAGAGAGATAGAGAGAGAGAGAGAGAGAGAGAGAGAGAGAGTTGTTCCTCAACATTCACAAGTGGAATACCTTAGTATACACCTTGATCGGCGGCTTACTTTAAATTTGCCCTATATATATATGTATATTAACATTTTCTCATGTTCGAAACTGCTTTTTCATATTTATTTTTAAATTCCGCTTTTTGAGGATATATTCTTCAAAATCCCGCTTTTTGCACACCTGGCCACGTTAGCTATGGGGAAATGCTTCAGCTTTCAATGTAGAGAAAATCCAACGAATAAAAGATATATTTATATATTTTGATAGGTCCTGAACTCAGCCACATCAAACATGGTCAGTGCCGTTTACTACAATACTAGAACGAGTCCCAATTCAAGATAAAGGTGAATATGTAAACATTTACACGATATTTCATCTTTTCACCATACACTACTCACTACTTTTGTTAACACTCTCATTTTCTCAAGTCATAGGATGAGTACGCTTAGTTCAATCATCCCCGAATTTTCTGCAGGGATATTATTAAAAAGTCGATAGTTTGCATTCTTAGAATTCTTATTTTGTGCAATTATCTTATTAGAGGGCATTTACGTCAGCACTAAATCTAGCATATTTTGATTAAAATCTTTATGAAAATCTATACCGTTCTATCTAGACCAGCTTTTTCTGACATTTATATATATATATATTTTTTATAAAAAAAAACCCATTAACTGTTTTGTTTCCAAGACTACAATCAAACAACTGCATTGTAGCCAATTCACGCACTTTTTTAAGCAGACCGTGGCTAATTCACTCACCATTTGTTATACAGGGTAGTAAAGAATTAATAAAAATTTTAGATTTTTATTAGATTTCCTACAAATCTACTGAAAAACTAGATTTTCTTTTGTATGGAAAATATGAAAAAAAGCAGCTTGATTTAACTCGAAATCACGAAAGTACTAGATTTCGAGACAGTGTAAATGCACTATTAGTGGAAATATTCCAGTAAAAACAGAATCAGTGTTGTCTGTTTTCGCATTCAAATACAGAAACACTTTTTTCTCACAAATCGACAAACGATGGAATTTTTTGTTTCATACTTCATGCGAGAAATTTTACGATGCGAGATATACAGAAAAGAGCTACTGAGCCAAAATTGAAAGTTTTAATAGTTTTTATTTCACCGCTGATTGTCTGGTAGTCTCCAACCCTGCTTGACAAGAAAATAACATAAAATTTTTTCCGAATCTGCGGCGACGAACAAGCGACAAGAGTACGACACTCTTATATTTGCAATGATTGACGGGTTTATTTGAACGTGTCCAGGGGACTCAACAAACAAAAGAAAAATTTGTGTTTTACAGTAGTGAAATTAACAACATATTTTAAGGCTTGGCCCTCGACTTCGACAAGAAATTTTCTATCGCTTAATTATACGTACTGAAAGCAAGAGCAGAATAAGAAAATTTAATTTCCAATATAAGTAAGCGATATAATGTTTCTTGCCGACATACTCGGCCAGGCCGTAAATGAAAACTAAAGCTGAACTTAAGTTTTCCTAGCTGCGTTTAACTGATTGCTTGACAAGTTTTGTCCTTGAAAGTTTGGCAACACTTTTCTTACAACTAATTTTTCGCTTTTATCAGCGATTTATTTCTATGGCACAGACTTCATGCTAATCTGTTGACTTAAATAAAACACTAAAAATACTCAAACAAAAATCTCAAACAGATTCTTTTCTGAATGAAAACTCTACTTGTTGGCAAATTTTTGTTTTCCATTAATTTACTCTAGGAGAAAAAAATTTGATATTTTTTCAAGTTTTTTTCCATATTGTTGCTGCATCAAGTGAAAAAACTCATTAATTTTCATATGGTTTTAAATGTTGATAATAAAATAAATAGAAAAACTTATAAAAAAAATAAAATATGTTTCCATATTATAGAATAAAAAAAACTTACCTTGCTGCCACGTTCATTGAATATAATTTCTACATCAAGAATGGTGCCAAATTGCTAAAGGCGGTCCAAGCAAGGAACAAATATTATTATCGCAACATAATAACACACACACAGTCAAACAGAATATATTTATGTATGTTTTAGAAATGTTTTGTATATTTTTTTTTTTTTTTGTTTTCAGCCAGCCAGTGAGCAGCAGCCAACAAACGTAGGAAAATTTCAACCAGACAGACAGTCAGTCAGGCGGGCGGGCAGGCGGGCGAGTGGTTGATTAGGCAGAGGCACACAACACAGACAGCCAAATGAACAATTTTCATTGAAAAAATGTTGAATTAAATTTAATTATATTTAATTTTTTATTTTTTTTTATTTTTTGCAACAAACAAAATTGTTTTAGCAAGTTGATTTCAAGCATTATTTATAAGAACAATAACGAGATTGGCAGGATGCATGTTAAAGAAATGAAAAAAAGAAAGAAAAATATTTATACAATTAGTATATAGCGTTTAATTTGAATATTTTATACATATAAAAAAAGAATTAATTAGAGAAAATTTAAGGTAAAATAGTCAACAAAAAAAAAAAAAAAATCAAGAAAAACTATTTGGTTGTTTTTACAAAATTTAAAATTTGGCTGCTCAAAGAATTTAAGGGAAGTAACAAAATTTTTTACTTTTTTAAGTGATCAATTAAATTTATTTATTAGTATTTATTTCGTTCAAACTATTTATAAATAGAACTACATACATACTTCTATACTTTAATGACAATATTTAAATTTTAACCTCCATATTCCTAAAATTTTAAATGAATTTGAAATGTATTTTAGTTAACATTTTTCATACAAAATTTTCCTAAAATGGATTTCAAATTCATTTTATTTTTATTTATGAATATGGGGGTAAAGCTTTTATAGAGAAAAACATTTAAATAAAACACAAATATTTATTAGTTTTGTTGCTAAATAAAATAAAGCTTTTGAAAAGCCTTTAATATCAATATAGAAAGAGAGAACGCTTTTATTTACATATATAATTTACTTCAATTAAGCTCTAAACGAAGAATAATAAAAATAATATAAAAAAAATTGCAATTTAGTAATTTGTTAAGAATATTTACATTTAGGTAAATTTTTCTTTAAATTAATGCAATACAACAACAAAAGAACGAACCCCTTTAGTTGAGTTTTATTTAAAATTTTCTTAAATTAAGCTGAATTAAATTTTTATATAAAAATTAAAATAAGATTTAAATAAAATAACTATTTTAACAGCTTTAATTATAAAACTTTTTAAGGCTTTAAAAGATGTTTTGAAACAAATTGTCACATAAAATTTTCCTTAAAAAACCCTTATAAAGGCTTAATAATTTTTATAAATAAGGCTGTACAAGTTTTAGAGAAATTTTATTTATTTATTTTTTTAATATTGATATTATAGACGAATTCAATAACAGTATTAGAGGGGTAGAAGCACCAGCTACTAAGGCCATCGGCTAAGAGAAAACTTTTAAAAAATGTATAATATATAAAAAAGATGTTTAAAAAATCTTTCACTTATAAACGTTTAGTTCCGAAAATAATTGAAATTAAAAAACGTCAGACTTCTAGGAAGAAAAGAGTTTACTTATTGTTCAGTTTTTATGGGTTTCTTTCAAGTAAAGGGTGTGTTTTATGGAGTGACACAAGTTTAAATCTCAATAAAACAAGGCAATATATTTTTAATATCAGTGAAACGCACTTTATTGGGAAGAACATTTTATGAAATTAATGTTTAAATATGATTTCTGCCATGTGGCCGCCACGGCTGACGCGTAGAAGGCGCAATATGGAACACCGATTTTCAACAACTTTTCGCAGCATTTGCGGATATATTTCGTCGATAAATCTTCGAATGTTGAGATTAATGCCACATAATTGACATACCGTTCACCATTGCCAGTAACATTCTGACCATCATCGTTTTTGAAGACATATGGGCCAATGACTCCGCTAGCCCATAAAGCGCACCAAACAGTAATTTTCTGTGGTAGTAATGGTGTTTCGACAAAAGCTTGTGTACTCTCCTCACTCCAAATGCGACAATTCTGATTTACGTACCCATTCAACCAGAGTTGTCAGATTTTTTCCGAGCTATTTCGCCAAATTGATTTTAAAAATCGCCAAAATTTATTTTATGTGGTTTTTCTTAATATATATTTGATAATAACCCCCTTATTCTGAACTTTGTGACAAATGACAAAATTATAACAAATGACAATTTTTATATTTTAAGCAATGTAAAAATTGTCATTTGTTATAATTTTTATTTTGTCACAGAGCTTAGAATACGGTTATAAATTTGTTTTTATATAACACTTTTTTTAATATAAATTTTTAAAAAAATAATCGTATAAAAGTTCAGCAGCAAATCGCCAAAGGCAGAAATAAAATCACCAAAATTTTTTTTATTTATTTTTTTAAATTCAAAACGCATTAGTAATTAATTAATATAAGAAAAATCATCAAAATCAAATTGCTTTAATCGGGTATGTTCTGTATTCAACACCTTTTAATTTCACGTGGAATACAGAACATACCCGAATATCTTGCAGACGTTTTTTGGTACGATTTACTTTTGAAACTACTCCTTTAACAAAATAATTTTCATGAATTACTAAAATTTTCAAATTCAATTTTGTTAAAAAATAGCCTCTAAATCGCCGACAAATTTATTTATCGCCATGTCGCCAAATCAAAAATTTAGTCGCCAAACAAGTTGAAAAATAGCCACGTTTGGCGAGAAGTCGCCATATCTGACAACCCTGCATTCAACCAGAAATGGGTTTCATCGGAAAATAAAATTTTGAATGGAAATTCAAAATCAATATCAATTTGTGCTTCACCCCATTCGCCGAATTGACGGATACGGTGGTCGTTTGGCTTTCCTCCAAAAGTTGAATCTTGAGACCTTTTAAGCCAAGATCCTTTCGTAAAAACTTCCATAGAGTGGAAGAACACAATCCCAGTTGCTGAGAACGGCGACGAATTGATTGATTGGAATTATCTTCAATGTTTTCCTGTACAGCAGCTACAGCTTCTTCAGTGCACACTATTCGACGTCTCACGGTATGCACATTATCAGTAACAGTAAATGTGTGCTTTTCGAATTAGCCGCTCTGAACAACGATTATATACGCCATAAAATGGAAGAAGTGCACGATGAGTTTGACGAATAGAACAATTATATGATTAAAAGTTTCAACAATTTTCACTCATTGCTCTGCTGTAGGTCGATTCATAATGACATTTCAAAGTAAACTAAATAAAAAGCAACTATGAGCTGTTAAATGGGTGCTCAAATAAAGCACTAATTCCAACTCAAAGTTGTGACACTTAAAAAAAAAAACATACCTCAGAACTTCCAAAGCCTCAAATCGTTCAATTTATCGGACAGTGTTTCTGATTTCGAAAATTGCGAGTGTTGACATCGCAACGTTTTAGGGAACAGCCCTGAAAGCTTTTATACATAAGAGCTTAATTTATACAGTTACTGCTATATTCATAAAAAAATAATTTCACAAAAACAATTTTTTATGGATATTTTTTTTTTGTTATTTATTAAATCGATCATGTCTTAAGATAAAAACAAATAATTTTTTTTTTTAATATTGGATTATGGTAACTAAATTAACATATATAAATTTTTGACTCTACTGTATTTAAAAATCTATGGAAAACTGCATCTATAGTAGTGGAATTGTGGAGAATTGCTCATATGCAAGTGGAAAGTGAAATAAAAATTTTGATAAAGCGACTGTAAGTTTGCAAAATTTTTATTAAAATCTCCACCCATAATAATTGGCATGAGATGGGGATTGTTACCCAATTATCGTGCACCAGTTTAAGTGTAAGGCAACAGTATATCTTTTAAACAAATATTTGACATTTAAAACGCTCTTTTATTTAAAATTTTATATTTATTTTATATTTTTAAGTTTTTTAACAAAATTATCCCCACTGGCAACACTATTACAATTCACAAGCAATTTCTATTGAAATTAACATTGCTCCTGAAGGTATGCTTTAAAATTCGGTTGAGTGTATTTCTATGCGGCTGTTAAGTTTCTCTGTACTTCTTGTTGTCCGTATGATTACCGATTTGATAACGCTTTACTATTGGTAAACGATAACATCGCACATCTTACTCAAAATTTGTGATTGTATTGTGAAAAAGATTTTTACCCCTTAGCGTATAGATGTTTACACATCTACAAGGTTATAAAAGGGTATGATGAAACCAATAAGCAACGAAATGTCCTTCTTCACTTAGCACACACTGAAAGGAAACTTCTAAGGCCTCTCTATTAACGATCTTTAAATTTTTCATCACTTATGCTTACGGACTCTCACGCGTGACAACTTTTGACTAACATTAATAACACATTATATTCAGTTTTATTTTTATATTCAATAACAATACATAATTTTATAATAAATCAAAATAAAAAATGTTATTTTCAGTCACGCCCACATATGTATGTATATGGACCATCTGCATTGATGGCTGCTGGCTACTGTTCAGTGAGCAGTACTATACTTTCGTTATTTAAACACTACAACAACAATTAGCATAACGCCGCACGAATGGACAACAGATAAGTTTATGATGTTGATATTTTGCCTAAAAACTGGGCTAGAACCCACGATTTTCGTCATAATTTGCTTTGACACGTTAACAACTTCAGCCACGCATGTATAACATGCTTGAGGAAGCAGACTTTTTATTCCAGTGGTGCAAGGTATCTTCCTAATGGAGAAATTTTTTTTCTACAATTATATAGTTTCGGCATGTTTTTATTCAAGTTTCTAAATCTTGTTTTACTGTTTATATTTCAATAAGGGTTTCTTATTGAAGTACCTACAGCTCCATTTTTAGGAAACCGAACATTTCTAGCTGCGGATTACACAAAATATATTTAAGGCTTTGCTTGGAATGTACTTGGATTGAAAGTTTTCGTTTTATATCCAGAAGAGCACGGACGTTTGACCAATTGGAGGAACCATTAGAAGGAGTACTTAGGAAGTGTTTGGGTACTTTAAGTTGACAGCTTTAGCCGTTAAAAGGTTACCAATCCGTATCTTTACTGATAGTAGAAATGTTACCGAAGCTTTAAGATATTATAAAGTTTAATCTCAAAGCATCCTTCAATATATGAAATTGCAGGTATTGTAGAGATATCGAGATAATATGGATTCCAGGAAATCAGGTTATCGCTGAAAATGAAGAGGTGGATAAGCTTGCAAAAATGGGTACATTACTTTTCGAGAATTCAAAAATAAACTTAAATAATGGGCTATAGAGTAACATATTAGAGATGGGTAGAATAGTGACCGAAATATTTTGGGTAACCCAAGTAGTGAAAAGACAAAGGAATTGTAAGCTTAAAAAGGCCAACACTTTGGAATTTGGTTAACATAATAACGGGACAACCAGAGTTAAAAAAATCACCTGGCTTATATGGGTGTTGTTGACGATACAGGAAGACGATGAAACAGTCCAACACTACTTGTGCTACTGTCTAGCACATACTCAAGTATACCAGACATGGAATATCTTAGGAATTAATTCTATACTTTCATAGGAAACTAGGTTCCCAAAATAACTAAGTGCGATAGGTTTTAATGATTCTTTATTGGGTACTTTCCCCAAACATTTCTCTTAAGAGCGCACAACATGCTCTAAAAGCATAAGTGTAATCCAAAGCAGATTGGGTCTTTACAACTTAACCTTACCTAATTCAGTTGAGACCTCTGAAATCGAAATCGATTAAATCGTCTTTTTGTTTTAAATAAAAGTAACACTCAGGCAATGAATGCCTACTACTATTATTAGGTTTTGCCTTCTTTTAGGAAAGGGATAGCGATATATAAGGCAGGTGGTGAAGGAAGAGATATATAGAGAAAAGCTTCATTCTTTTACAATTCTGCTATTTGCTCGTTTTTAGTAATGTAGTGTCTGTTGCAGCGCCTCTGGTGTCAATGAAGGGTATTAAATTTTTCGAAGCTGTGTTAAGTGGCCATTTTTGTTGGTAATTTTACTTCGTCGATGACTCTGCTACACAATACCGAGGAAGGAGGGCTCTTTTATGTTACATTAGAATTAGAACTTGAACTTTCCTACAACAACTGATACAAAGGGACACTAATGCACAACAGAAAAATGCGTGGTGTCATTATTTAATGATTGTTGGAGACCGGTCTCGAGCATAGGACCTTCGGTTTTGCAGTCAACGTGCTAAATACTTTTGTCAACGCCATCGAAAATTTCTATACAAAGTTTTAAAATCTAAAGGATGGTTAAATTTTAAGGGCCGATGTTAAATGTGAACTACACCTAAACGTCAAGTTTTTTCCTGCATTTCATTTGACATTTCTCAATTTAAGACTCAACTTGAATCTTAAGCATTCCAAACGTCGTAAATGGTCAGAATGGTAGCAAGAAATGGGAACAGTGACAGTGATTTTCGAAGAAAATCATCTACAGTGATGGGGCACATTTTCACCTCAGTGGATTCGTCAATAAGCATTTGGGCGAATGATAATCCAAGAGTGATTGTCGAAAAACCAATGCACCCACAAAGAGTGACTGTTTGGTGCGGTTTATGGGCTGGCGGCATCATCGGGCCGTATTTTTTTCCAAAATGAGGCCGTTCAGACACTTACTGTGAATGGTGTTCGCTATCGTGAGATGATAACGAACTTTTTATGGCCGGAATTGGAAGATATGGATGTGGACGATATGTGGTTTCAACAGGACGGTGCCACTTGCCACACAGCTAACGAAACAAGGGCTCTTCTGCGCGACAAATTCAATGTCAATTGGTCGCCAAGATCATGTGATTTGACACCGTTGGACTTCTTTCGTCGGGGTTATTTGAAAGAAAAGGTGTACGTCAATAAGCCAGCAACAATTCAAGAGCAAAATGATGAGATAATTCGGCACCATAACGGCATATAACCTCAATTATGCCTCAGCATTATAGAAAATTTGGACAATCGGATGGAGCTGTGCCACCGAGGTCGCGGCGGCCATTTGGCTGATATTTTGTTCCATACATAATTCAACCATACCATATTATCATAATAAAAAGAAATTACAATAATTTCCTAAATAATTTGTGTTTTATTCAAAATCGGCATCGACCCTTAAAATTTAACCACCCTTTACTTTAAATATAAAGTTTTGAAATATGCTTTAACATATCATATCATAATATTATATTACTAAAAATTTAATTGTTAATTTTTTTGTTCTATGAAAAATATGTGACAAATTGTAAAACATGTTTTCTATTTATTCAAGGCATTAAGCTTTAAAACATAAAGTTAAAAGTTTATAAACTAAATCCTTTATTTTAATATTTATGAATGTTTATATTTAATTTTTATTTCTTTTGCTTTTCAACATTTTGCCAATGTTTGCCATTGTTTCCTTTAAATCCTTTAAGCAGCAACAAATCACATTTTACCAATTGCGTGTTTAAATTATGAGATTTGTTTAGCTCCAACAATGCATCAATCACTGTGTGCAATTATTTATTATGTATTTGCTAAATAAATATACACATTCCTAAAAAAGAAACAACGAGGGCAAATTGAATACTCACCCCAAACATGGCTCTTAGATCGGGATCACGAAAACGAAAGGGTATGTTCGAAACGTGTAAGCGTTTTGGTGTATTTTTGGCATCATTTAATGTAGCAACGGTGGTACATGTGTTCTGCTGTTGCTGCTGGTGATGTTGCAGTGGGACTAGAGCAGTTGATAGACTAGTTGCTGTGGGTGTGTTTGGTGTGGCCGATGTCATAATGCCACCAGCTGCTACAGCATTTAAGTTTGCCATCACCTGGGCTGCTGTCGACGAGGGAGCCAAGACACCGCCAGCACCCACCATTGATGTCATTATCGATGAGGTGTTTACAATGCCAGTTGGATTTTGTGTTGACATTACAGCGGGCAATAGGCCAGTGGCAGCTGAAGTTGCTGTAACGGAGGTGGCTGCAATGGCTGAACTAGATGTTGTTTGTTGCAGCTGCAGCTGCTGCTGCTGTTGTTGTTGTTGTTGATGCTTACTAATGGCGGCTAGTAATTGCTGTTGCTGCTGCTGCTGTTGTTGAGTGGGTGTTAGTAATTCGCCATTGGTAGTTGAAGTTGAGATGCCGTTCGTTGTGCTTATGTTGTTGTTGTTAGTATTGTTATTACTATTACTACTGTGGACATCTGTGGCTGTACCGCCTGGCGTAGCGAGTGTATTTGTAGTACCATTCATGGTTTGACTTTGGCTTGAGGATATATTATTGTTAGCAGCCGCTCCTGCGGCAGAAGATGAAGCGGTGGTTGTTGAAGCTAATGTGGAAGATGCAGTTACCATACCGCCACCACCACCACCAGAACCGACGCCTGTATTACTGGCTATTGATAGTGTGGTATTAATTTCAGTTTTCACCATTATTGAAGACTAAAAGTAAAGAGAAAAGAAGAATAATGGTTTTTTATTAAATGAAGAAAAATAAAGTATCAAGAAGCTGAATTTTTTTAAAGAAGTTTAACCTACAAATAAGCTTTGGAAATAATGAAGTTTTGTGATAAAATAACAGTAAATTACTGGGTTAGATATGGGAGATTTTAATTCCACTTTGTATTTTAACTGCTTTATTCATAAAAATAGTAGTGAAGGTTTAGTAAGGGATTATTTGACACACTTCAAGCCCTATTTTCGATTTAATAGTAAGCGATATGTAGTAAAAAATTCGACTTTTTTATTGAAATTGCCATAGCTTAGAATTATTAAAATACCAAAACTGCTGATAACTTTTAAGCTACATCCTGTAAAATTCTATCACAAGCGACAATATACGTATTTAAAACGTATTTGAATATTACAAAAAAAAAAAAAAACCTTGCGAAAATTTTAATTTTTGTCGCTTATGATTAAATCGAAAATAAGTGTTGATATCTATGGGATAAAATATTTTAATGAATACGGCTGTAACTCTGCATATCAATAACGATAGATATTTTGTTAATGTGAAATGAAGTAATATTTAATATATTTAACTCTGAAATTTTTAACTTAATAACTAATGCCGGGCATGCACTACACAAGTTCAGTGCTCAAGTCTGGCACTGCGTAAACTAAGCTTGTCACACACACTATACAAGTAAACTGTGCATTTTTCATTTTAATTTTAATTCGCCATAATGCTGGTGATTATTTGTATAATTCTGCGCTTATTTCTTGTTGTGAACTCTTAAAAAATCACGAAACAACTGAGCGTTTGCAACATACACTACACAAGTTCACTGTACAATATTCAAACTTGAGCATATATCAAAATCATTTTGATATGTACTCAGTTCACTGCGTAAATAGCACAACCACCCCCATACACTATACAAACGCACTGTGCAGTACCAGACTTGTGCAGTGAACTTGTGTAGTGTATGACCGGCATAAGTAATGTTACTGGTGGATCAAAAACTCTCACCCATAGGCTTTTATAAATGCATTTAAAACGAAAGGAAATGCTTTCGAACTTACATGCTATAAGCATAGAAATTCGAAAGCGTCTTTTCAAGTTTCAAATTGCAGAGCAGACCCCTAGTTCCCGCTGGCATTTAGTACCAGACCATTTCTAAATTTCCCATTAAATTTTTGCGTAAAATTTAGAGCTGCCGCCGCAATAGTATTTTTTTGTAGAAGTAATAAAAATACTTCAATCGTTGGTTTAATTACATTAAAACTAAGGAAAAATGAACACAAAGTTAGCATGAAGTTCAAAGAATGGCAACAAGTTCTAAAAATTATATACTTAAGTAATTACTCATAGTATTAGTAACTGCACAAATACTTAGTAACTGCACAAACACTTCACATGTTTACTTTCAACCAACTATGACTATATTCCAACAAATAAGATTATCTCTCTACGTGTATGCGAAAACCTTTAATACTCTACAACTATAAATAGAAAGACACATGCGTATTGTGCCTATTGAGATTCTGTCATACTTATACTTGGAGTATACTCATACCAACAGCATAGATGTTAAATCCCACAAACTAAATATACTCATGATACCCTGGGTATTTATTCAACATACACCCCCGTAAGCAATGGCATAGAATATTGCTGAAATATTTGGCCTTATTACGAGTGTCGTATTACAACTTAGACTACGACGATTTTGTAAAAAACTAAAGAAAATTGCAAAATTTTTCTTTAATCTAGTACGAAATCGTCGTAGTCGTAGTCGAAATGAGATACTCGTAATTAGGCCCATTTATCACATAATTAAGAGGTAAAATTTAGAATAAATGTAATTTAAAAAAAAAACTACGGAATTCTACATCGACCAAACTTGATAAAATTTTTATTGTCGTTGTATGGAAATTTCCATCGATATATAATGCAGTAATTGACCCTCAGATATTAATCAATTTGTAAATTGATAAATGTATTTCTAGTAAATATTTAGCTAGAAACGTTTTTCGCACAGTCGGTAATTATTAAGTGTCACTTTCTATCCCTGTCATGCAATCAGTTGAACACATTTCCCATTTTAACGTTTTACCAATAAAGTTTTCTGGCAGCACTGCTGCTTGAAGTATAAGAAAATAAAATACTCCTGTATATAATCATGTGTAGCGTAATAAATACTCGGGAGTATTTTTATAATTTTGTCGTTCTGTGATGTGTACATAGTGTATAAATTTTTTCCAAATTTTTTGTTGAACGGTGTGATTTTTAAGAAGGATTGAACTTTCGAAATAGTTTTCAACATTTATGATTAGTATACCTTAGCAAATCATCATGAACACATTGTCCCTTGAACAGTTCTACTAAATTATGCAGATTTACTTTGAAAGTCTGTCATCAATTCGCGCAGCTTGTTGTAAATATATGCGATTTTTATGGCACACATAATCGTTCATCTAAGCAAGCTCGCATTACGTTCAATTAGGATCATTACAACACCAGTTTCCATGATTTTTTGTCTAAAAATATGGTTAACATTGAAATTTAGCAATTAGTTGATTTCAAAAAATGGACCTATCAATTGGCCTTCAAGGTCGTGCGATTTGCAACCATTCGATTGTTTCCTGTGGGGCCACGTTACTTGTGAACCAGTAACAATTGACGCCTTGCAGGCAAACATTATCCGTGTTATTCGTGACATATAACCAGCAATGCTCGAAAGTATAGCTCGAAATTGGTCGTCCAAAATGCACATCACCAAGAATAGCCACATGTATGAAATAGTTTTCAAATAGTAATGCCATGTATTGAACTTTCGAATAAAGTTTTTTATTAAAATTAAATTTTTGATGTTAGTGTTTACAATTTGAAGTTCTTTCTGAACTAAAAAAAACACCATCTACATAAGGCTGTAAAGGTTTTTAATTTTCATAATAATATTTTGCAACCCGTTAATGAGATATAGACTAGTTAATTAATTAATTGCTAACTTAGTAATAAGTACAAACATTTTTAAACTTTATATAATTTTCCAACTTTATATGGAATGTCCCATATACTAAACATAAGAGAATATTTTACATAAATTATGAATAAGTACTGAATTATTTATTCTATCTTGAGTTAAAGTGTTGTCATTCTTGGCGATGCAAAAGCACATTCATATTTCTTTATAACTTTATTCGTTGAAGCCATTTACATTTAGGGCTTTGTCGCTACTGTATGAATCATGCAACAATGGCTTATGGGCAAGAAGTCTGGAGAAGCAGAGGGGTAGAGTTTGTAACACGAATGAAAAATCGATGTTAGAAATTAACTCTTTTTCGATTATATTTTCGTTTCCTTCATGTTCATGCCATGTTGGGCAGAAGCCGTTTTTTTTCTCGAGAGAAGTAACACTCAGGCCCAATAATTGACCTCCCAATTATATGTCATTTAGCTAATTGCCATTTCATTTTAAGTGGCACTTAAATGTAGCTTAATTTTTTCGGTGGCTAATTAAAGTTCTTATTAAATTACTTTGAAAGTACGGCAGCACTACAAAATTTCCCAGTATTATGGAAGGCTTTTTAAGCAACAGCTGCTTGTTATAGATAAAAAAATTTAGGTTATCAAAATGCAGTAAACTGAAATTTCATAAAAACACATTTTATGAAACAAAAAGAGCATCAGAATTAATTTTTTTATTTATTTTTCCATGATATGAAACTATATATTGTATATGTTATATATTTATGAATATTAAACGAAATTCTTTTTAATACGGCTACATGATGTTCATGTACATGTTTTCAATAAACGCACACAAGCACAATAACAAATGGTATACTCGTGAAACTTAAATGTGATTTAAGTACACAAAGTTGGGCACTTAAATGCCTCTCAACTTTGAACTGAAAAAATGAATTCGGTACTTAAGTGACATATAATTGGGAAGTCAATTATTGGGCCTCAGGCTATTAATATGCCTATTAAAATACTTATGTATGTTTTGATAGCTATTTAAGGAAAGGGATAGTGAAGAGAGAGAGAGAGAGTGATACAAGATTAAATTATTGAGATTAACTCATTTTTACAACTCTTCTAATATGCATTTTTTGTTAGTTTTTAGAGCATCGTAGCAGCACCTCTGGTGTTAAGTAAGCGAATTACAGAAAATTCTATGATATCGATATGACTGAGTATGGTCAGGGACTGACCTCGGGCCCTCGA
This sequence comes from Tachina lurida, assembly GCA_944452675.1. Lineage (NCBI taxonomy): Eukaryota > Metazoa > Arthropoda > Insecta > Diptera > Tachinidae > Tachina > Tachina lurida. The sequence continues at coordinate 100,347,627 of OX101754.1, forward strand.
GGACCGTCATTCGCTATGTAGTCAACGCCCAGTTTGTCTAACTTTAATTATTTGTATCGAATGATGTGGCAGCCGGTTAAGTGTCGAAAATACCCTGCTACAAAAAATTTCCTGTGTACGAAGACACATCAAACAAAATTCAACAATTGTAACAGGGACAAAACCCCAAATGTAAAAAAACAAACTTTAGGTAAAAGAAGACTAAGGACAAACTTTTGCATTCCGGTTTAATATTTCTTTCAGAAGCTGTACCAAATGAGCCATGCAATATTATACAAAAACATGTGTCAAAAAAATTACTTTAAGGAATTATATAAAAAAAATTATTTGCAAAACATAAAATGAAATGGAAAAGTTTTGTCTTTAATCGTTAAATGAAGTGAATTTAAATTTCTGGAAATATGTATGTATGTAATATTACAATGACACAAAACCTTTTACTACAATAAATCTTTCGAAATGAATAATTTAAATATTTAATTCATTTTTTTTTTGCCAATTCACTCACAATTCTTCCATAATATTGTTATAATTTGAAAAGACATGCATTAGTAAGAAAAGGACATACACACACAAATACAAACACCCATACCCTCACAAATTAAGGAGAGAAAATAAAGAATATTAATGTCGACATTACGACAATCAAAAACATAAAAGGCAAAATAATCAGACAAGTAAAAGTCAAGTTGAAATTAAGCTTATAAACACAGATGAACACAAATATGTATGTATGTATGTATGTATGTGTGTTTGCACACATGCAAACTTGCTAGTTTTATGCAAATGTGTGTGTCTGTGTGCTTAAAGCAAAAAAACAAGCAAAAACTTGAATATGAAAAATGCATTCTGTGACAAAGTGACATGAGGATGAGGTAAAAAAAAGGCAAGAAAAGAAAAATCTTAAATGTAAGAAGGAAATCAGTAAAATGTCGAGAAACAATAATTTTTCCATACAAACACATCCATATATACATACATACATATTTATATACTTCTTTTTGTCCTACAAACAAGTGCTACGATTATGCATAAATTTATAGAAAGAAAAACAAAAATAAAACTTTTGATAAATCAAATACTGGCAACAAAACATAACTAAGAAATAAATATTTTGCTTCGTCTTGTATTTATGTTGAAAGTAGTAGAGTTGATTTATTTGAATCACGCGTGATAACGAGCGAATTTTTCAGAAGCAATCACCTAGAAATACACCAACATGATCTAGGCGAATTCAGGGAAACAGGTAAAGTTATCGCTATACAACATGCACAATAATACAAAAAGGAACATGCAGTTCTTCAGTTGTTTACTCTGAATCTACATCTCTAAAATAAAAGTTTACTATCTATCACAAAAAAAAGAGGATTTAAGTTTTGGCAGACACTTAGAAAACGTAGACATATTAGAAAAATTGTTTTTTGACAGTTTGTATCTAAGGCAGTTCGGATTCAAACAGCTGATTACATCGGGGCTGACGAGGCCACCTGTTTCTCAATTCGCTTTGAGTATGAATATGTAATTCTTGTTTATATAGGGTGTTTTTTATTGAGGTATAGAACTTTAAGTTGGCATCACTTTTTTAACTGGCGGCCATTTTGTCAGCTGTCAAGTGATTAATATTTAGTTTGGTTTGCCATTTCATCATGAACAGGTTGACAAAAGAACAACGCTTGCAAATCGTGCAAATTTATTTCGAAAATAATGGTTCAGTTCGCGAAGTTTACCGCAAGCTCCGTCCATTTTATGGTCGACATAATCGTCCATCAGAGCAATTAATTCGGTTAACCATGGATCGTTTTCGCACTACGTTTACTCTATGTGATAATACGCATCCGCAGAGACGTCGAACAGTGCGCACCGAAGAAACAATTGCCGCTGTAGAGCAAAGTGTTGAAGAGGACCCGAATGAATCGATTCGCCACCGTGCACAGCAATTGGAGCTTTGTCCATCAACTTTATGGAAGATTTTGAAGATTTTGAATGTGGATGAGTTGTGGTTCCAACAAGACGGCGCTAAATGCCACACAGCGCACGTCACAATCGATTTATTGAAGGAAACATTCGATGAGCGCATAATTTCGCGGAATGGACCTGTCAATTGGCCACCAAGATCGTGTGATTTGATACCATTGGATTATTTTCTTTGGGGATATGTGAAGTCGCTCGTCTACGCCAACAAACCAGAAACGTTAGGGGACTTGGAAGCCAACATTCGTGGCGTTATTGCCAACATACGGCCCCATATGCTCGAAAAAGTGGTTGAAAATTGGACCTGTAGAATTGGCTTTATTCGAGCCAGCCGCGGCGGCCACATGCCCGAAATCATATTTAAACATTAATGGCATAAAATTATCCTTCCAATAAAGCCAAATTGATGGACATTAAAACGATTTTCTTGTGTTTTATTTCAATTCGATTGAAAATCCTGAATACGTAAGAACTTTAGACTAAAATCAATTTATAAAACCATATTTTCAAAAATTTTATTATACATTTATAATTTTCACTCAGAAACAAACTGAGTATACTTAAAATTACTGTGGTCATTTTGTGACTTTTTAGACGCAGATCTATCTATGTGCTAAATTTCATTAAAATCGGTTTGATTATTTCGGAGAGGCAGAAATTTCCCCCCTGTCGCCCTCCTGGTCATACTTTTGAAAATAAACATAGACTTTGTGAATCTTTAGACGCAGATCAATCTATGTGTTAAGTTGCATTAAAAACTGTTCTAGCGTTTCGGAGGGGAAAAAATATCCCACCTTTCGCCCTCATGGTCCTAGTTTTAAAAATTTACATAGCCTTTGTAACTTTTTAGATGCAGATCTATCTATGTTCTAAATTTCATTAAAATCGGTTTAATTATTTTGGAGAGGCAGGTATTTCCCCCTTTCGCCCTCCTGGTCATACTTTTTAAAATAAACATAGTATATGCGCATTTTTAGACACAGATCTATTTATGTTCTAGATATCATCATAATCGGTTTGAACGTTTCGGAGGGGCAGAAATTTTCCCATGTCACCGTCTTGGTCCTAGTTTTAAAAATGAACATAGCCTATGTAACTTTTTAGACGCATATCTATCTAAGCTCTAAATTTCATTAAAATCGATTTGAATGTTTCGGAGGGGCACAAATTTCCCTTATCGCCCTCCAGCTCCTACTTTTAAAAATATACATAGCCTATGTGAATTTTAAAAACTGTTCTAACGTTTCGGAGGGGCAGAAATATCCCAGCTTTCGCCATTCTGGTCCTAGTTTTAAAAATTTACATAGCCTTTGTAACTTTTTAGATGCAGATCTATCTATGTTCTAAATTTCATTAATATCGGTTTTGGAGCAGAAATTTCTCCCGTATCGTCCTCCTGACCGTAATTTTGAGAATCAAAAACATGCAGGGCACCCAATCCCCAATATGACATTTTGCAGTACTGGAAATTTAAAAAAAATGGCAAATGTGATTTTTGATCATACCAGTAATTGATGTGGTGGTAGTGAAAGCAATTAAAAAATTTTAACTTAAAATACATTTTTTATTGAAAATTTTGAAATAGTACAGGGTGGGCAAATTTGAGGTTAGGAAGTAAATTGGCTGTCAAATGATGAAATGTCAAGAATTGAGCTGTCATCATCTTCTGACATTTATTTAGTAAAAAGTTGGAAAATTTTAACCATGGAACGCTACACTATTGAACACAAACCGTACCAGACAAGTTTGTTTTTTCGTTTACGACAACGCAAATTGATGAAACAAACTTGATGGAGAGCATAAACGCAAATGCAGGTTCAAAAGAAATTTAAAGAAAATCTGATCAGGTAAACTTGATGTGTGTGAACCAGGGCTATATAGACGTTGCTTATGCCGGATATACACTACACAAGTTCAGGGCACAAGTCTGGCACTGTATGGGGATGGTTGTGCTATTTACGCAGTGAACTGAGTAAATATCAAAATGATTTTGATATTTGCTCAAGTTTGAAAGCTGTACAGTGAACTTGTGTAGTGTATGTTGCAAACGCTCATTTATGTCGTGATTTTTTAAAAGTTCACAACAAGAAATGAAAGCAAAACAAATATTTTGGATAGAGTTCTTAGAATTATACAAATAATCACCAGCATTATGGCGAATTAAAATAAAAAATGCACAGTGTACTTGTATAGTGTGTGTCACAAGCTTAGTTTACGCAGTGCCAGACTTGAGCACTAAACTTGTGTAGTGTATGGCTGGCATTAACAAACAAACAAAAATTCCTAATATAAATATTTGGAAATATTTTTTTTCTGTGTACAAAGGTTATATAATTTTTATTAAAAATTTTAAATAAACTATTATATATTGTTGGAAATAAATAATCATTTCATGAGCACAAGTTTGGTTTTCGTGTGAACCTAAATTAAAATATTGTACGTGGGGTGTCCACTCTGCACTTCGAAACTTCGAAAGGAAACGCTTTCAAATTAAATACTACACATAAGGCACATATAACTTTTCTGCTGCTGACCGTGACTAATGTTATTCACGATCCCATTTCTGATATAAAGAGAATAAAGTATCACAAGGTTTAAACCCTATAACAACAGGAAAAGATAATTTGTAAGCTGGCAGCAGAAATAACAATAATGAAACAGTTAAAAAAATTCTGTGGCCACAATTGTAATATAAAAAAAAATTATAATAAAGTACACAGAAAAAATTATCATCAAAACGCAACCAACAAAAGAAATTTTTAATATTTAATTTAAATTGAATTATATATTTAGTTAATATAACAAATTAAGTTGTTGATATAAGAAATGAAGTTGTTAATATAACAAATTAAGTTGTTGATAGCAAAGCCAACCAACTTGCTCAACTTATTCAATACAATTTTTTATCTATTCAATTATTATCTGATCAATATTTCAACTAATCAGTTACCTAATTTAATCCTTAGATTAATTTGTCATGAATTTCTTTGTGAGTAACTTTTTGATTCATTCATTTGAAAATTTTAGTTGCATTCATATATATTTTTTTAACTACTTTTGTAATTAAAAATTACAATTTTATACATTTGATAAAAAATTTTGTTTTCTATTTTTGCATTTCTGTTGATGTAAAATTTAACAATTTATTGATTGATTCAAGCAATTTGATGATTAAAATGTGTGTTTTTTAATTTACTGTATAGTTTAGGATATATTCTGCATATAAAAACATCCGCTGTAATGCATTATTGCATTAAAAAAATATTTAGTGGTCACACTTGCTGGAAAGCGCACCCCACTAATAACGATAAGGATGGAGGTAGATCGTAGGGGCTGTCATTGTATGAATGATTGAATAGAAAAGAAAATAACTATGTGGCTAAAAATATTTTTATTTGTTGATTCTACTGTTGACGGTTGCCTACTTCCATACACATATACAATAGCATACACACACATACTCACACTAACATATCCTAGCTTGCATACCCAACAAACACAAACTTGTATATTTACTGCCTTATTTTCACAAAAACATATGAAATATAAAGAACCATTTAATATTGTTAAATGTGTTTTTTTTTCCTTTTATAGAATTGTCAAGTTGCAACTATATAAAGTTATTAAAAGTATTCTAATATCAGTGTTTGCTGGGAAACTCTATTCAATCATTCAAGTGGACCCATACCCACAGACAAATCGTCAAAGCCTGCTTTCTATACAATCATCATAGTGGCAATATAACTGACACAAATCATGTCAATGAATAAATCGAGAAAATAAATAAAAATAATTTTGTTTAAGAATACAGAGAAACAATTTAGCCAAGTAAATACAAAATAGAATGAATAAAGTAACTTGCACACACAAACACACAAAGTCAATAATAATACCAACATAAATGTCTATAAGTTGGCCATATAAGCGATACAAGATGACAGCAGTAACAATAATATAAATAACAACAGCTGTAGAAGCAAAATAAAAATATAAAAAAAGGCTGAGAAGGAGCAGGGAAGTACAATAAGATATATGTACATAAGTATATGCATATGTAGCTCGAACAGGAAAACGATTATGAATGTATGTAAAGTTATTGGAACATAACAAACTATGGCTTGGGTTTGTTTAAAAAAGTTGCAAATAAATATGTCTAAAGAAATGGAAATAGAAAGTGAAAGTGCAGAGATTTCTTGGACAATTCCAGAAGAATGGAAGCTTTGTGCTTGTTTAAGTATAAAAAGTATGATTCATCCGCTAAACGATTATTGCTGTGTAAACAGTCAGTCAGAGTCAGCAGATTCAGTTTAGTCGAGTCGCGAAGTTAAGATCGTGGTACTGCAGCAGTGAATGTATTTAAAAGCTCTTAATATCGGTGTAAAAGTAAATAAAGTGTTCTGATTAACTAGAACTTGTACAACTTTTACACTTTTTATTTAATTGTCAAATATATTTACACAAGCCTAATCAGTTTGCCTCGCAAATTTTGACTCGTAAGCTGTGCAATTGTGCATTTTATAAACAACAACTTCTTTGAATAATCTGAGTTTTTTTTGCTTTTCTTTGCATTTTCAGATACAAGTTGCACTTTTTATATGTACTATATAAATTTGGAAATTGCTTCAAGTTTTCTTATTTTATTTTTATAAAATGAAATTTTTGTCGTGGTTTCAAATTTACATTGCGCAAAAGTTGAAATGGTGCTTCATGAAACAAGTGTCGCAAGTTTGGCAAATTGCACAAATGGCAATTTTAGGAGTTGTCATGAAAACCCTTAATATATTTGTAGTCTCTATGAATTCCTGTAATAAACACGTTTAATTGAAAAAAAAACCAAAATCGATATTTGCGTCAGTTAAACTTTTGCTTAAAAAACATTTAATTTAATTAAAAGTTTAATTGCCTCAATAAAATTTTTAGTTGATTTTCCTTTTTCAATTAAACGTGTTTATTGCAGGAATTTTTTTTGTGTATACGCAATTTTTTTAAGAGGGTGCATGAGGTTATCAATTTGTCTGTACTTTTTATGTAACCACAAAAGAAAACACCCTGTAAGTCTTTGTATTTAATGCTATTTTTAATAAATTTAATTTATTTAAATAACATTTGCTTTAGCTAACTTTAAATAATATTAGCCATAGTGTTATTTGCATATCATATCTGGAAATATAAATGTTTACCTTAATAAAGAAACACTCGTTGCTGGTGACTCAGTTAAACATTTTCATTTATTAATACAAAATACTCCTTCGCACACGTTTCCACATTTTCACATTTCCCCAGTCTAAATCCCACATCAAGTCAAATGACAATTGCAATTTAAAATTGTATAGTCTATGTGATATTTTCATAAATTGTGTCATGTAACAAACCAAAAGTTCAACTTTTACACTCACGCACACATAAACACACCAGACCCTATCAGGCCATCCCACCAATGAATCAACTCTCTCGGAAAATTAAACATTTCATATTCATATTGTGTGAATACAGAAATTATGCCAACTGCATTTATACACATTTACGTTTTTTTTCGTCTTCTCTGGAGTTATTATCAGTTTTTTTTTCTTAAATTAAATGAATTTTACATAAATATTCACATGCAGATTTCTCCACATGGTCCTTGGTTCCGAACAAGGGAATATTTGTTTAAGCTCCGGCAGCAACGTTACAGAGAAAATAAAACTCAACAAAAAATATGGGATCTTAGTACATGGTTCATAAATAGCTCAATGCAACAAGAGAATTTCATTAAATAAACTGTATGAATGTGCAAGTGTTTGTGTTTCTTTTCGTTTGGTACATGTGTGAGTGTGAGTGTGTGTGTGTGTGTATACTTGTATGTGAATATCGCTTTTATGTCTCTTAGGAATTCAATAATATTAAAATTGACAATTTTGCACAAAATTTTATATATGTATGTACAAGTATTTATGTAAGTGTGTATGTGTGTGTGTACATGAGTCTGTGCAATCCCTGCAGGAAATGTCAATAGTAAAATTATACTGATTATCTATTGACGATGTCACCAGTACTACGGTCAAATTAAAGCCCAACTAATGATATCTACTATAGACATTTAACACAGGCTTGTCCTACGAAATCTACCAGTTTTCGTTATTTTTCATACAAATTTGAAACGTTTAGAAACGAAATTTTTTACAAAATCTGCCTATAAGTAAAATAAAAATTAATTTTTTAAAAAAGTTTTTTTTAAAGAGTTTTGACGATTCAAATGCAACGGTTTTAAACCAGTATTCAACTATTTGAAAATATGGTACGGACACATGCAAACTTTAACAGGTTAATTAAATATTTTTTTAGATATTGCACTGCAACTTCCAATAAAAGATAAGGGGAATATTGTTATAATATGGTTACAATATATTTTTTCTATATTTTGTAACTCATATGCTATGTGCCGTTGCTTATAATGTAAATGGAAAAAAAACAACTGTGGATGAAAAAAGTTGGAGTTAAGTGGTCTGTAGAATCAAAAATATATAAAAATATATTTTTCATACTTTCATATTATATTACTACAAGTAACTAGATTGCAAATTGTTTGTATTCTTGTCCACCTTTTACCCTCTTACAATTTATTTTTACTATATTTTTCAAGTTATAGTTTGTATATTTTCAGTATATTATTTACTTCCAGGATATTTGGCAAGGACACTAATCCTTTAAATTTAAATGGCCAAATTACAGGTGTCTATTGTCTATATTGCGCCTAGTTAAACATTTAACTCACTATAAGTGAAGACAATTTTTTTGTTTCAAAGTTTTGAAACAGGACATTTTTGAGGTATGCGTATCCTTTCTCTTAATTGACCGACATTTTTACGAAGCATTAAATATGTTAAAATTAGTGTCTATACACAATTTCATTGAGTTACAATTATTTTTCTCTCTGTTATTTCAGGATATATGGGAAGGACACGAATTCTTGGAAATTAAATGGCCTAATTTTATGTGTGATTATATTTTACCAATTAAAGCGTGTGTTCCAAATTTCATTTCTTTACGATAACCCCTTCTATTTTTGGCCGCTCGTTATATGAACTCACGACACTGTGCTACGTCAATAATGACTAGGTAGTTCTTGTGGGACCATATTACGAAGTAAGATTGTACTGACTTACTATTGGCGATATCACCACACTGTGGGAAATGTTCGTAGTAAAACTGTAGTGGTTCATTATACATGCTGTCACCACCTGCAGAAAAAATATATAAACATGGGAACTAATGCATTAAGAAACACGTCAAAAAAGTGTGTAATTCATTTATTCGTTCAGCAAGTAGAGATTTGGTTTGCCGTTTCTATACAAGTACAGCAACTATTTAACTGACCCCACAAAATCCTTTACAAGCTTATAAAAATTTCCACAATTATTTCATTATTTCATATTACAAAATGGATTGTTTTTTATTTATCTTTTGAAATTTCTTTTTGCTTGATTCTTTGAATTATTTTTTAGTACATTTATATTATTTGCCTTTTAAAAATTTTTATAAACACTTGAATTTTGCTTGGCGCCACTAATATTTTCAACAAACCAATAAAACATTAAGAAGAATCATAGTTGTGTGTATCTGACGAAATGTTTTATACCCAGCAAATTAACATTGCTAATATGTAGACGCTCCGTTGACAATGTCACCAAAATAGTCGACAAAAGTGGTGACTTGGGAACACTTAACCCCCACAAATCCTTCAGGGATATGTAGCACACATACATACATATAAATGTAAATATGTGTGTATAAACTAGGTTCCCGCTTTTATGTACCCTCTAATCAGCCCAGAACCAAATGCCCTATGTCAACACTCATTTCTCTAGCGACAATTGCACTAGTTGATATGTCGACAACTTTCCTTTTATGCGAGAGACAACAGTTCTAGTGTATTTCTGGTGACGTTGTCAATAAACGCGTCAACAGTTTGTTTTTCCTTTTTATTATTATGCTATGCAATAATGTTAAAAACTTACGTATGTATGTAAGTTTTTTGCCCCAATCCTTATAAAATTTTAGACGAGGGTCACTAAAATGTGCTAGTGAATCTTTGGTGCTAATGTCTCCATGTGGTCCCAAAACAACTACTTAGTCAGTAGTGCTACAGTCTAGTGGTGGATTTTCAATGACAAGCTAATATTAAATGTCAATAGGTGATTACATTGGCTGGGGTACACCTGGTCAGTAGTACTACTGACAATGTCACTAGTAAACCACTACAAATTACACTATTCGCATTTCCTGCAGGGTAGTTTTGCCTGTGACTTATAATAAATAAAACAATTTACAGATATGTTGCTTCTTGCATGCATTTAGGCTTTTTTTTAGGAAAAGTTAATGCGGAAATTCACATTTATAGAAAAATAAAACGAAAATGTTACGACCATTGAAAAAGTAACTAATGCTTCCATATACATACATACATATGTATATTCAGGATTTACTAGAGCGTACAATTATTTATATTAAATCGCAATCTTTTTTATTGGAATTGTGGTCTTAAGTAGTTCTTTGAATGGTTTATAAATAGTGTTTTTCATACGGGATTTCCCAGGAAAAATTTTCCGGGAAATGTGTGCGGGTATTCCCGGTGTTTTTTTTTTTTTTAATTTTATTATGGCAACTTTAGTTTGTATTTATCTATTACTTGATGAGTGTAGTTATTCACTTTTTGAATGTGATGGTGCAATAATAAGGTGATGACACTAGCACAATAGCTATAACTTTACAATAACTAAGGCCGAGTTTAATCAAAAAATATTTTCTATTGTTTTGCACTGAGCGGGAATTCCCGGGAAACCGAAAAGTCGTTCCCTCTTTCCCGGGAAATGAAAAAGTCCGTGAAAAGAAAAACTCTAGTTATTAAGTACACAGAAAAAAATTTTATTTTGTTATTCAAATTCTTAATTCAAAAAATCAAATAATATTTTCACTGAAATAGCACCTACCACAGAATTCGGAAAGTTGAATTTAATGGAATAGATATAATGCATTATATGTATATTCATCAAACCAAATAAAGACATTAATAAAACTTAAAATCAGTTTCAACATGCTTTTTTAAAAACTTTGTCATAATGTCTTCTGTGTAATGATTGTTACTTACGCAGAACCAAATTTTCACTTTCAATTAATACATACATATATAAATATGTTCACATTAAAAGTAAAAATTTAATTGAGTAAAAAATCGTTAAAAAACTTAACTGATTAAAATTTTCAATTAAACTTTTTTCCAGTTATATGTTGATAATTTTTCTTCGACCTTCGAAATTTATAGATTTATATTTCTTTTATCAAAGTGGACAGCTGACGACCTTGCTCTTAAATTTTTGCTGGAGAAGGTGGTGTTCGAAATATTGAATAAATAAAATATTTGACAAAATCACTTATTTGATGAAACAAAAAAGTTTTACTTTTACTACAAAAAGCAATGGGTCGTATTCAAAAAAATATTTTATTTGAGCTTTAAAGTTCATAGTACTTACCAAGCACTTTAAGGCTAACATTGTTGCTTTATTAAGAAATTGTATTCAAAAGACAACTTTAATTATTTTGTAATTCAATAATAAATACTGGTAACTACACCGTGTTCAACAACCAATTCACAGCTTATGATGTACAACATCGAATAGAATTTCATTCGAATATTCAAATAATTTTTTATATTATTAAATAAATTTCTATTATCTTGAAGTAAAGTAACCTACTTTAAAAAATATGAGCTTCTGACATGGAAGGAAAACAGATAAACATTTCTATGAAGTTAAAGTAAATATAATATGATGAATAAGGAAAAATTATCACAATTTATTTTATTCGAATGAAATGAGTATTGGGATATCCAGATTTTTTCTATTCGTTTTGACTGTATGTCCATCACTAAAACATTTTTGTATAATTGAATTTATTTTAATATTTTTTTATGGATTTACATAAATTCGAATCATTTGGATAATTTGGGGATGTTTTCTATAACATGACAGAAATAATAAATTTAAGATAAGAGATAACACTTCATGAATCAATATGTGCTATATGAACAAAAATATTTGAGGTACAAAATACACATTTTGAAAATATCAATTTAAAGTAGTCTTAACAAACGTAGGTGCCTACTTTAGAGTTTTGATATAATAATTTTTTGAATACAACTTTACTCAATATTGCTAAGCTTTATTAAGTTTTTTTGAATACGACCCAATATCTTTTGTTCAAATTTATTTGAAATTTAGTTTTTGTTCATTTTTTCTTAAATGTTTCGATTGGAAAAATTCTTCTTTCGTTACATCTTAAGTCAAAAAAGCGTTTCTAAACAGTCATAGTTATGTTGTATTAGTGCTGGGATACTATCGATAGTACTATCGATAATATCGATAGTTTTCAAATATCGAAAATATCGATAGGAAAAAATATCGATATCGATAGTATTTAAAATGCAGTTTTGAAAACGTGAGATGTTATAAAAATTTTTTAACTGACATCAGCACAACTTTTGGAAAACCGTCACCTAAATTAACGTTCGTAGATACATTTGTACATATTAAAATATACATAAGACTATAAACGTTCAATAAAGTGATAAAAAAACTACCTGTAACCTGATGAAAAATTAGTTATATTTTTCTTTCTCAAGTACTAACATTCAGTCGATAGTAATATCGATAGTATCGATAGTGAAATTTGAACTATCGATAGATATCGATAGCCGAAAATATCGATAGTATCCCAGCACTATGTTGTATACAATTTTAATCTATTTTATCCCCATTTAAAGACACTTTCTTCTGCCTATTTTTGCGAAAGAGAAAAAGAAAGATTCACATGAAAAAAAATTAATGGCCCTTATTATGAGTTGCATTCGATTTTTCATCTTCGCTGGTTATCGAACATCCAAAATCGAAAGTTCAATTCATATTATGAGCACCGAACATTTCTTTGAGCAACGAATTTTGTATCGAACAGAATTAAGCTTTTGATGAAGTATTTTAGTATAAAAAATTATTATAAACGACTGTTTTTTATTTTTAGGCAAAGTTGTTGCAAATTTTAAAAACCACTCAATACGGGAATTTTTTGTCCAATTCCTTTTCCTAATACCAATTGAAAATTCATTCGATCAGCACTTTTGACTACAAAGATGCTCATAATAAGGGCCATTGTGTTGAAATGTTACATTAAAAAGTCTCGAGTAAAATTTAACTCAAAAATGCTGAACATATCTTCTACTGCATTTATATTGTTTCCAAATCTAGTATGTTTGATTTGAAATCCTTGTCGAAATCTATATCGTTTAAAATAAGCTTTTTTGCACATTTTTCAAGATTTTGTATCCAATACAAAATCCTTAGTCTAAAATTTGTCTTAAACTTTAACGCAAAAAATGCTGACTTAGCTCATTCACACATCTTGAAAAGAAAATTTTGTAGAGCGTAGCTAATCCGCTCACCTTTTATATAAATACGTTGTTCAGGGTAGTAAAATATAAATGAGGCTATCAGCGCAGAAGTGGTGTAACCCAAATTGGTTTTTTGGTTGCTGTTCTGATGGTAAATACATTATTTACAATAGCAACTATAAAAAAGTAGAGTAAGCCACCTTTTGTTATTCTAAGATGGAGCTGAAAAATCGTTTTTGCACAGATTATAATATTGCAAAGTATTACAGCAATAAAATAATTATAAAGAGCAATTGTTTAAATTACTAAATCTGATTTACACCACTTCTGTGCTGATTGCCTTAAATACTACTGTAAGATTTTAAGTAGATTTCATACAAATCTGCTGACACGGTAGATTTCGTTTTATATGGGTAGCCAATTCACACACCTTTTTCTGTACTCAGGTTGACTTTTTAATACAAATTTGAAAAAAAGTTGTATTTTAAGTACATTTTGCTATTTTGTATTTTAAGTAGAGTCTGCTCAAATGTAAATGCAATTTTACATAAAAATTTCGTAAGTACTGCATTTCGAGACAATGCCTATTTACCATAATAATGGGCAAAAAAGGTAGACAACTTTAAATATAAATCGAGATTATTTTCAAACATTTTTTCGAATTAAGTTGCAGCTTAACTAACGATTACCCGTAAGCACCAACGGTATGCAGATAAACTAGTTCAACCCACAACAAATAACCTTTTCATCTCATTCGTATTAATGTTGAGTTTTGATCAAATACAACAACAAAACTAAATACATACTTTACAGTGACTTGAAATATAAACATTTATGCTTCTTTCTGAATATTAAAGTAAAAAGTAAATAGAGCAGAACAACGCTTCTGCATTAGTTTTTTTTGCCCGTTTTTCCCTCCCTGTTTATATTTAATTTTCCAATAGCTGACATTCTTTAAGCTTTAAGTAAATATGCAAATAATATTTGCACAATATTGTGATTATAACAATAAAAACTGCCCAATAGAACGAAAAAAAAATCGAATTAAAAACCCTTAAAGGCATCTGTTTGCCATTTACTCGTATTTATAAAGCAGCCAATATGCATATATGAATATTTTTATATTCCATAAATATTTTTATATACATATTTTATATGTATTGGTAAAGTTAAAAGAGTTATTAATATGCAACAACTACTGAAAAGAGCGTAGGCCTGGTTTTTCCACAAATGGTATAACAAGCCACTTTGAGGGTGCTCCAGTTAGTTGTAGTACTTAAAGCAACTAACTAACACGCGATAAACGATTTTTAAAGAGCCAGAGGAGTGGGAGTGACAGAGTCCGATCCCTGCCCATACCCAGTCATATCAACATCTTAAATTTTTCCGATATATATTAATGCTAATGTATGTATATCACAGCGACTTGGCTGATATTTTTGGCAATAAATCGTCGGTGAAGTAAAACAAGTAATAAACCCCCAATATAGCTTAGAGTAATACGCCTACTTGACACCAGAGGCGCTGCAACGATGCTACAAAAATTAACAAAACGCACAAGAGCTGAGTTGTAAAACTTAATTCGTTTGAATTACTTTTTAATTTACTATTTGTTATCTCTTCACTATCGCTTTCCTAAAGAAGGTAACACACATACTACATACATATGGGCATTTCTCGAAAAAATATAGCCGGCCAAAGTGACATCAGACTGCCGAACTTCAATCGGCTTCCTATACAAATGAATACACATACATGAATACATTTCTCTCAGTGACGAGTAGCGATTACAAAAATAGAACTTAAAAAAAATTAAACCGACTTCAAAAATAAGCACTAAAAAGCTAAAAATAATATAGATCTAGTTAAATAAAATATTTTTATATATGTTAGCTATAGTGCTGTTTCATGGGGCGTAGCTACGCCCACTTTTTTTTTAAACAACATTGTTTATTTTTAAGAGTTCAAGGTGTGGGCCAAGTTTCGTAAATATTGGTTAAGTACAAGCAGGTGAAATATTATACTAAAATTTAATAGGCGTGCCCCGCCCACTTTTTTGAACGCAAGATTGTGCCTTTATTTAAGCTTAGGATATGTAAGAATCGTAAGAATCGGTGAAATAGAAGCTTGTCAAATATGGTATTAAATTTTAATGGGTGTAACTCTGCCCATTTTTAACTTACAAATTGTGTAATTACAAGAATCAAAGGTGCTTTATAGGTTTCGCAGTAATCAAATGAGTAGAAAATCATAAAATTATATTAAAAAAGTTGTGGGCGTGTCCCCGCCCACTTTTTTACAATGGGACCAGTGAGAAACTATATCCTCTCAGACAACAAAAAAATTTTACAATCGGTCTAAAATGTACTCAGTTATGAAGATGCACACCTAAAAAAAATTAGAGACGAATTTTTAACCTCCTCCTTTTTTTGAAGTCGGTTAAAAACATATCCCTCGTTTACTCAAAGAACGTCACAAATCCAAAAATGGAATTTTTGAGTTAATGATACAGAATTAATCCTCATATCGTTCTTCATATTGTATAAACATTTCATACAAATATCTTGTTTACTCTTGAAAGCAAAATACAATTAATACAATTTTATTTTTCCACTAAGTTGGGTTTTATGCCCTAATTCTGTTCGACGATTGTATTGTCTTGTCTATGGACGAAAAAAGGAAGCAGTTTTGATTCTTTAAAACAATTATTATTTATTGTCTATGCTAGAAGGTTCGTGTATTTGCTTTATGATTTTGTTACAAACATTATATCCAACACATATATTTTTTCATATATTTTTCAAACAATTGTATAATACTTTAATTGAATTTTTATGTTTTAAAAGCATGGCAATAATATTTATATTTTTCATTGTCAAGGACAACAACCATTTTTGAAGAAAATAATTTAGAGAATTCAATGACAAGAACTCAGAAGCATTTTCAAACAAAAACGTCCTAGATCTTCTTACTGAATTAGGGCATTAAACTCGTTAGTTTTTTCGAGTTATTAAAATCTTATTTTATTCTGCGCAAGAGGCTAAGCTTATACCTCCTCATTAGCACTATAATTGGTACTAAGGTTGATTTTGGCAAATCATTCGTATTCAAGATACATAATTACAAGAAACCAATATACATATGTATTCCCATGCGACAAAAACAGCTAACAAATGAAACACTTATTTCAGCGCAAGCTGAAGGAATTTTTTAATGCGACTAATTTTGAAGTGTTATGTATTGATGTGTATCTTAATAATAAGGTTATTTATTTTATTAAAAAATATTAAGTAGTTTATTGTTTTTTATTTAATTTAAATCACTGTTGCACGTGACATGTCACTTGCGCTTTTTGCAGCGCATCGTTTCTTCTGCATTTTTCATACATTCTTTAAATAAAAAACAAGATTTAAGAGAGGAAATGTCAATGCATAATGTCTCTCATTAAGATCTTTAATCAAAACAGAACATGCACTAGAAACGTTTAAAACAGAACTTCTGCACATGCTCGACTTTGCATTCGAATATTTCAAAATTGTGTTATGATCATATATTAATATATTTCTACATTAGTTTTAAATTTGATAGAATCCCTATAAAAAATATGTTTAAATGAAAAGAATTTGAATGTCTTGGCTGTAGCTGACATTTCTGTGGAAATGCCCATATTTAAGTTTGTAGGCATTTTCTTCCTTCTAACTTTAAGCTCGTTCCAGATCTTCATTTTTGAATAAACGACATAAATCAAAAAATCAACTTATATCTACTTAATTTTCAGCAACAAGCCACCAACAAAAAACCACTGGTATGCCAAGCTTGTTGTGCGCGTTCAGCACCTTACGGAACGAAGTGGGGTTTGGTGTTTACTATCTCCCACGGAAAATTCCTGACAAGCAAATGCTGATACTCATATACGAGTACAATTAAGAATTCATTATTTTGCGTTGTGCTAATATTACAAAAAAAAATGTTTTTGTTGTTAAATTTTTTAAGAGTCCTTATAAATATTTTACATTTTTATTAAACAGCAGGCAGCCTTATATTGATGTATTGTCGTATTATTTATATAAGAAATTTTTTTTTATATTCTTCTGCCAATGGCCACATTCAGTTGAGGGAATTTTAAGAACATAAATTAAATAAACACCAGTGGTGGTAGTAAATGTCATTTTGTGAAAAATATACAAATGAGCACGAATCGCATACACACGAGATAAAGGAACAGTGAAAATACGTGATTTTAATGGAAATTTAATAAATCAAAGATTTGGGAAAAAAGACAGCAACAAAAAAAAAAAACGCTACAAGTGAATGTAAATGTGCAAACATTTACACAAGAGAAATTTTTAAGTCTACAAGACTTATTATTAAAAATTAGTTTCTACACTTGTTGGGTGAACATTTTCTCTCCTATTTTTTTTAAAGTGGTTTCTTGAGAGTTTAAACTTTAATTATGCAGTTGATGAAAATATTATTAGTATTATTTTAAGACTGGGTTCACAACCAGCAACTTTTGAGTTTATGAGAGAGAGAGAGAGAGATAGAGAGAGAGGGAGAGAGATAGAGACATAGAGAGAGATTGAGAGAGATAGGAGAAGGTAATCACTACAGAAAGCCATCATATTTTCTCCTGTCATACATGAACTCAAAAGTTGCCCAACAAAACTTTCTGTGTGTCACAGTTTTCTTAATTCAACAACGTTTATTCTAAAGCTCAATATGCGTGTCAAGTTGTATAAGAACCGGTTTAGTAGAATATAATATTCAATTTCAATGGGCGTGACACAGCCCAATTAAATCTATGACGTGTGCGAAGTTTCGTAGCACTTGCATGGGTAAAATTTATTAAAAGGTATTAACGAAAAATTTTATGAGCGTGCTCCAGGTAATTTTTTTGGCAAAGGTACAAACTGAAAGCTAATGATTTCTCAGAAAAAGAAGTTTTTAAATCGGTCCAAAGCTGACGTTGTTGTGAGGAAAGAACAAAATTTAAAGTACCATGTGCGTATTCATAACCTCCTCTTTTTTTGAAGTCGCTTAAAAATAGAGAAAATAGAAAGAGAATATCTTAGAAAGGAATTGAATTGAAGAGAATAGATTACAAAAAAAAATTAATGGAGCAAATTGGGATTTAATATAATAGAATAGAATAGAATAGAATAGAATAGAATAGAATAGAATAGAATAGAATAGAATAGAATAGAATAGAATAGAATAGAATAGAATAGAATAGAATAGAATAGAATAGAATAGAATAGAATAGAATAGAATAGAATAGAATAGAATAGAATAGAATAGAATAGAATAGAATAGAATAGAATAGAATAGAATAGAATAGAATAGAATAGAATAGAATAGAATAGAATAGAATAGAATAGAATAGAATAGAATAGAATAGAATAGAATAGAATAGAATAGAATAGAATAGAATAGAATAGAATAGAATAGAATAGAATAGAATAGAATAGAATAGAATAGAATAGAATAGAATAGAATAGAATAGAATAGAATAGAATAGAATAGAATAGAATAGAATAGAATAGAATAGAATAGAATAGAATAGAATAGAATAGAATAGAATAGAATAGAATAGAATAGAATAGAATAGAATAGAATAGAATAGAATAGAATAGAATAGAATAGAATAGAATAGAATAGAATAGAATAGAATAGAATAGAATAGAATAGAATAGAATAGAATAGAATAGAATAGAATAGAATAGAATAGAATAGAATAGAATAGAATAAAATAGAATAGAATAGAATAGAATAGAATAGAATAGAATAGAATAGAATAGAATAGAATAGAATAGAATAGAATAGAATAGAATAGAATAGAATAGAATAGAATAGAATAGAATAGAATAGAATAGAATAGAATAGAATAGAATAGAATAGAATAGAATAGAATAGAATAGAATAGAATAGAATAGAATAGAATAGAATAGAATAGAATAGAATAGAATAGAATAGAATAGAATAGAATAGAATAGAATAGAATAGAATAGAATAGAATAGAATAGAATAGAATAGAATAGAATAGAATAGAATAGAATAGAATAGAATAGAATAGAATAGAATAGAATAGAATAGAATAGAATAGAATAGAGTAGAATAGAGAGACTCCTAGAGATCTTTCAAATTCTCGTAAGTTGTGAATAAGCTTCTTCAAAAGCAAATATGAATTTCGAATCGATCTGAAATTTTCTAAGTACTCGTATATTACCTCAGAGCCAATTAATATGCCTTTAACTGGCATAGTAATGTCTCTATTTCAGAGATATGAGTTTAAGTCACGTTGTGTTCTAAGGAGTGTCTTAAGAAATCAGGCAAGAGGAAAAAGGTCAGCGGTATCAGATGAGTATCTGTTCAAATTGATGTTGTTGGTAGTACGTTGTTTAATCCAGAATGCATATTATCAAGGTACCGAAATCCATCAAGATAAACTATTTACAGGTGAATAGAAACATGTTCCTAAGTTGTGTTATTCTGATCAGCAGAAAGAAAAATGTGTATTATATTATACATATATATACATATATACAGCCCAATTCTTCTATTTAAAAAAATCATTCACAAACTTTCAGGTAAAGTAAAACAACTGGAAACTAATATATTGCTTCGAAAATTCGAAATTTACTTTAACTTTAATTTCTCTAGTTTAAAATAGAAGGATTTTGTTTTCGCACAAACTTAATTCCCAGTAAATTATTTGCTGGGAAATATTTGCAATTAGGCTGATATTGTTTATCGTCCATGATACGTTTTTCTCTAAAAGCAAAAAATTCAAATTAAAAATTTTCATAAATACAAATATATAACGCAGGATTTAAATATCTTAAAACATAAAAATAAAATAAAAACCAAGTGGTATATACATACGATAATAAGAAAGAAAAATATATTAAATACTGCAATTTGTTTAACTTTTTTCTTGTTTAAATCCTCTTTAACATCAGCTCTTTACAAACTTTTATCGTTAAATTATTTTCATCTTGTATCGAATCGAGCGTAAAATAAGTAAAATAGTATTTCGTTTATTTCTCAACTCGACAGCTACAAGGAAAACACGTATTAAATTACTTTCATGCATCGAAATTTATACTCTTTCATAATAAACAAATTGTATCCCGGTGGCGCGTTTGTGTTTCTTTAATGAAGGAGAAAAAATAACACAATGTGTTGAGGTGTGAATTTTGTAAGAGTATTTTTTATTTATTGTATGATTGATGAAATATACTGAAGCAACAAGCATTATGGTAAAGATGAGAACTACAATTACAAGCAAACTAATAAATATACAATTTCAGTCGACCAAATGTCAATTACTATTTGCATAAAAATTTATTTTTACTGTTCGTAAAGATAAACTTTGTTTAAAATGTTCATTTAGAACACATTAAGATGTCTTGAATATATGAAAACTATTCATTCATTGTAAATATGCAACAATGTATTTATGTCGCAAAAAAAATTATCATACACCACTGAATATAAAGTATTATTACAAAGCAGTTTCGAAAAGCGTTTTTGCCGAACGTAGGGGTAGCCAAAATACATTTTTCATTAAATCTTTGGAATTTACAGTCCGAACTTAAAGAGTGATATATCCATGTTTTTGTCTCTAGGAGGCCAATGTTTTGCTGTAATAGTCATTGACTTCAAATATCCCGTTCACCCACCACATCACAGTTCCTAACACCACAAAGTACCACCCTAAGATCTGGTGGGTAAATACTAGAACGGGACATTGAGACAAAAACATCGATGTATCACACTTTAAGATCGGACTGCAAATACCGAAGATATAACGAAAAATGTATTTTGGCGACCCCTACATTCGGCAAAATTTTTTTTTTCGAAACTTGCTCTCAACAATACTTTATATTCGGTGGTGTACCGCAAACTCTTTTTTGCCTGCAAGGCGTGACGGTCTCATGTACACTGACGTAAACTCATGCAACGTACATAAGAACGAAACCTTTCTTCGTAAGATATACGAACGTCTTGTGTAAAGTAATAATTGTGTAAAATAATGAACTCGCGTTCTTTATATTTGAATGCATGAACTATGAACCATTATCGATGCCTGAAAAATATTTATTTAAAATGTCTATCAAAGAAAAAATATTACAAAAGTTTCAAAACTTTTTACATAAAGTTTATTTCGTAATATGTTTTACGAAAGAAACGAAAAAGGAAAGTTTGTTTTGTAAAATTTTGCATGGATTATTTTCAGTGTATAGTACATGAAAACCTTTCAACATTGTCAATGCACTTTTGACAATTAAGCATCCATTATTATTATAAAACGTAGTGTTGTAGTAATCGTAGAAAGAAATCAACATTCCAAGCAAAAGAATGACCTTTTTTTTCTGACAGAAGACATTTAAATACATAGTTAAAAGCAAAGTATACAGCAGAGTGAGAAAATACTAAAACATTTTTAATCTGTTTTTCATAAACTACTTTCATTTGTAAATGTGAGTTTGTATTTTTTATTTATTTTTTTTGTGTGATTCAATTCAGACCATGTTTAATTCAGACATGTCCTTTGTGTTCACTAAAGGCCGTTTCACACTATAATACAAGTATTAATACTTTTAACGAAAATGCATCCCTAATCTAATTTCTGTTTCAAAAATTTCAAAAGACAATAACAACTCAACATGTCAGAGTTGCATTTTCCACAAAAGTATTAATACTTGTATTATAGTGTGAAACGGCCTTAAATGGCACTTCATTTCATAGTTTTTTTTTTTTGCTTTGAGTTTGTTCTTCTATCTTTAGCAAAATTTTATGGCAAATTGAAAAAAGAGTTTCGGAAGAAAAAAAACTGGGCATATTTATGTAAATCGCTGAGGGAAATCAATCACCAGCGTTACCGTTGGGCAATTTCATAAAGAGTTGCAAAGCATCTGTGGCCAAAAGGAAAGAGTGCTTAAGTCGAGATAAGCCAATTTTGAGTTAATGGCACCCCTGTAAAAGTACCCATGGGCAAAATCTCAATAATTTCAGGCTATTTCTCAGGAAGTTATAGCGCAATAACTGTCTAACCTATAGCGCAACAACTTGCTGCTTATATATTTTCGACTTATAATCTCATATGGAATAAAAGCTTAATTTAGCTTATTTTTTGTAATATATTTCAAATTGCATGTATTATTTGCAGTGTGTAAAACGATGTTTTTCTAAAAAAAAAATTTAAATGAATACCGAATTTTCCAATTTACTTGTAGAAAAAAAAGCTTAAAAGTTCTCTACTGGAAAACAGTAAAATATGACTTAAGCACTTTTTCCTTATTACCACAGAAATAATTAATAATGGCCGTACACACAGAAAACAATACCAATGTAAAATCACCATGCAAAAATTTTGATTAAAATTCATTACAATCAATCATATTATATTTACAAGAAATAATATGTTGTTTAGGTGCACGCAAAGAAAAAATATGGTTGAAGTAACCATAATCAAACAGCAACATACTATGATTGAATTATATGGTTGCAGTCAAATCATATTATTGTCAATGGAAAAGCAAAGTTTAAATAATATTATTTTCTTAATAATAATATTATCTACAAAAACAATTAACTTTGTTATACCTAATCTTATTATTGTAAAAAAGATAACACTATTGTTAGATGTGACTAAAATATAATTGAGACTTACCATACCATGTTCTAATATTATATTAATATTATTAAATACGACCATATTATTATTTTATGTAATAATAATATTTTGTTTTTTAATCATATATTTATTTTCAAATCGTTTGTTCACAACAGCTGTGCGGTGAATCCGAAATAAAAATAAATTAATATTGTTGAAATAAAATGTATGTTTGTATGTATAGAAATGTGTACTTACATATATGTATATACATGAAATACAAACACATCTGTATAAAGAGATATACATACATACATATGTACATATTATTTTTATTTATCTACCCTTTTGTTTAAAGTTTTTTTATTTATTTAACACCACGCGTGCACTACCGATAGCTTACAAACGAAACACTGAACTGACAGAAGGTGTTTCTGAAAAAGATTTTTTTAACAACTTAACATAATATGGTTTTGGATAATATTATATTGTTATTTATATCATATTATTTTTACACAATAATACAAATTATATTGTACTCATAAATTTTTAACAAAACTATATTGTTAAACTCTAACCATATCGAACTTTCTATGAATATAATAACATAATTATTAAATTCAAACATTACTCTGTTTATCGTAACGAAATTAATGTTTAAAATAACAATAAATAGTTTTCAACGACCACACATTTGTTTCAGAGAACATAATATTGTTATCTCAACAATTTTACAACCATATATTTTTTTTGCGTGTGTGTTGGGGTTTATTTGCCTTGTATATACCCTGTCGCAGCATGTGTGGTTGACTACAAAAATAGTTAACTTCTGGCTAGCTTTTCTTAGACTGTGTGGTTGACTACAAAAATAGTTAACTTATAGTTAACTTTTCTTAGACTGACTAAAAGATAACTGCAATGTCATCCAGAACAAACCCAAAATTAATTCTTAAGTTGACTACGTAATCAAATTTGATGAGAGCCAACAAATTTATTCTCAGATATTTTGAAACTCATTTCAGTTTTATATTAACATTTTGCTGTTGTTATTTTAGATAGTACCTTAGCCGAGTGGTGGCGCGTTGAGTACACAACGTGTAATGATACATAACCGAACCCCGGAAATTTTTTTTAATTTACTGACTACAAGGTGATTTAAAAAAGTCAACTTTAAGTTAGCTGAAAGTAGTGCAATTGACTACCGCCTAGGACATTGCAATGTTAAAATAGTCAGTTAATTACATTGAAAGTAATCCAAGTATCAATCAGTACTATTTGCGAAATAGTTAGCTTAAAGTTAGTTTAAAGTTAACCGAATTTCCGACAGGGTAGCTGCAATACACTTTTGTGCTTAGTTGTGTGATTTTTTTGTGTATTGTTGTTTTTTTTTTATGTTTGTAAACAGCCGACTAACTGCTGCTGGCTGGTAAGCAGTAAACTAGTCTTACAGTCGGATGATCGCAGGTTCGAATCCTGGAGTGAAGTCGAAGTATAATTGTATTTTTTTTAACTAAAACTTTTCAAGTCATATTTAGTGTGTAGCTAAAGAATATTTAAAGTTGTTGTGGCTGCAGGGGTAAGCACGTTGACTAGTACGCGAGTTCAAATCTAGTCCGAGTAACTAATTTATATACAAACAAACATTTTTCTGATGTCTATGTCAACCACACACACGTAAGTTAAATACTTAATAAAATGCAACTACTACATTAAATTAAATTCATGTTACTCAAACTTGAAATAACTTTGATTCAACATGATTCTTCATTTTGATGTTAATAGTACGTAAATGTTAAATCAACGTGAAATAAAGTTATTTCAAAAGGAAAAATTTTCTTTGAAAATTTCCATAAATCATGTTAGATTAACATGAAACACATATGAAGCAAAATCATTGCCGAAAAAGATTAGATTAACCTTGTTTACGTAGATTTTAAGTTAAAATTTTTCTGTGCGTAAGATCATACCAACAAAAATGTTATTTTAAAGAAATTAAGAATGAAATGTTTTAGAGTTGAAGGTTAGGTTAGGTTAGGTAGGGTGGTGCCTACCGCACCTCCACTCGGAGACCCAACTGGGTCCATTGTGATTCCTTTCTATTGCCCATTACTGGTAATATTTACCCCTCCCATTTTTAGCCAGAAAAAACCCTATTATCCGTCATTAAGCCACCGAATCCCCATGATGAAGCCCCTGATGTCCTCTAGTTTACACTTCCCGACATCAGTGATGCTTTCATGGAAACGTCTGCTCAGCCATCTAAGCCTATGACGTTGCAGCTTCGGGCAGTGACAGATAATATGTTCAATGGTTTCTGGTTCCTCTTCATCCCCGCACATCCTACAAAAATCTGGAGTGCCAGTTTCCCACATGCTGGTTCTTGCTTTAACTGAGCAGTGACCTGTTAACGCGCCTATCATGATTCGCATCGCCTTCCTATTCATGTCCAGTACTAGTTTAGATCTTCCTGAGTCTAGTTTTGGCCAAAAACCCCTCGAGACCCTACAATCCTCCCTACTACGCCATGAACTGTTGGTCCTGCTTTCCACCCAATTACTGAGTTCTTTATAGTAATGACCTATCGGTAATTTCACCGATCTGTCAGACATTCCCTCGTCTAACGCTGATCCTATTCTTGCCAGCTCATCGGCAAGAAAGTAAAATAATAAAAATTTGTGTTTAGCCAAAAAAAAAACAAGCAAAAATTCCTAATATATTCAAGTTTTGCCAAATTTTCGTCGTACGCCAACTTTTCTCCGCTTTTTCCTTCATCTTAGAGTCTATGATCATTTCATAATCAGTGCTATCATGAATAAAATTCCACGTGAAATTTTTCCCAGGGAAAATTCCAACTAATAGCAAATAATAGGGAAAACAAAAATCTCTAATTGGAAAAGGGAGAAATTTCACGCGGAATTTTATTCATGATATCCCTGAATATATATCTACAGATTTCTATACCTTTCTGCCGACATAAGTTAAAGTGCAAACTTAGCATAGCAATTTTACTGTAAATAAATCACAGGCGCTGCTGCAACGATGCTAACGAAACGCAAGGTTGTAAAAACGAAGATTGGACAGATGGATTATATGGCAATGACACGAATGAATTCAGATGAATAATCGATAGTGCTCGTAACTGAAGGCATTTTTGTCTTACCAATTTCGGTGGTTGGTTCAGTTTTAATCGTTAAAATGGGTTAGATTTTCTTATAACTTGTTGATGTAATATGTGTTTTAAAAGAAGCTAGAAAATGTATCATATGTAGGACAATCACATATGCCCACAAATTAAAGTTTCAATAAAATTTATTTTTATAAGAGGAAATCCCAAAATTAATTTTTTTTCACTAACTATTCTATTTTACTAATTTTTTGTCTCAACGATTTTGCAATTACTGCGCTCACAAGGATTAAATCTAAATTTTTTTTCTATATTTTTCTTTCACTTTAATGAAGGAAAAAAGTACTTATTTAGTACTTACCAGTTATTAATGAAATACAAATGTATAATATATATATGTATTATTATATATGTATATAACACTGATTTACAGCCCAAAAATACCAAGAACACCACATGCCTAGATAAGTGGGACCTCCTGAACAGGAAAAACGCTGTAATTTTTTTTCTAAGTACCGTTTTTTAGATAACGGTATTTTTGTGTTTTTCTGTGTATGGTCCCACTCAAACCCTTTATTTTTTCAAATTACGTTTCAAATGTTGGTAATTAAATAAACTATTTAGTAACAAAATAAAACATTCCAGGTCTTTACTATAACGTAGAAAAAAAACCAAATAAAAATGAAAAATTTTGAAACAAACGTAAAAAATAGGCAAATTTTGAACTTGTTGGTGCCATAACTCAGCCATTTCTTGTCAGATAGAAGTTAACAGCATAGGCATTCTTCAATTGCCTTTCCAACGATATGCCTTTTATCTCGATCATACTTTTCGGTTGGGTGCCACAAGGGTTTGAGTGGGACCATACACCGAAAAACACAAAAGTACCGTTATCTAAAAAACGGTACTTAGAAAAAAAACAGCGTTTTTCCTGTTCAGGAGATCCCAATTAACTTATCTAGGCATGTGGCGTTCTTGGTATTTTTCCAAATTAAAAATTTGTAAAGCTGTGTAATTTATTGACCGTGAAAATGAACTTTGAAAACAAAGAACATTCTGCTTTAATTTTCAATAAATTAAATTTCATTTTATAAAAAAAAGAAGAGAGGTGTCTTAGGACACCCGGTCGGAGCTATGCTATTTAGCTTTAAAACAAATTTCATGTGTAAAACAACAATAAATAGCAATAAAATTATATTATACGATGATGTCAAATTCGCCGCTAATATTTCAAAATATTTCTATTCATTTCCCATTATTTTCTTTCGTAGCTGCGTACGATTAATGTATTGCTTGTGGCCGATAGCCTTCGTTCTCTGATTTATGCTCGTGTGCAAAAAGAATAAAAATCAAATTGAGCAATCGTTAACATTGTTTTTGTTTTCTTTTTTTCCGTTCTTTTTCACTTCAAAGAAAGAAACAAAACAAAATCAAACATTATGTTTCGTTTATTTCCGTATCTACTCTGCTTTTAAGTACAAAGAAATCAAAACAAAAATAAATTTATAACTGTAATATGCAGTGTCGTTTATTTTGTTACGAAAATCACGTTTTAGCTAGCTACTTTATCGCGCCATAAAGAGCATAGCTCTAAAAGTAAAATATTTGTAGACAAACAGCAGTACAACAATTTTTGGATATTTGAAGGCGAAAAATAAAACATTCCTGTAACGCTATAATTGCACTTTTTTTGAACAAAATATTGAGCTATTCAGTCAAATTTAAAGTGCTACAGACTGTAAGGTATATAATTATTTTGGTTTTTAGTAAGCAAAGTTTTTGCTGGGATGTGATTATTTTTTTTCAAAAAAATTTTTTTTTTGTTTCGATGCTTTAATCAATTTGTTTTTAGTTGAGTATTCTGAAAATAAGCAACACCCTCCCTTTATAAATTATTGAAAAAAATGCATAAAAAAAATCATTAAATTGAATGCTGTTTGCAACTGATAATGAAATTGCTTTTATGTGTCTGCTTGTAGTTTAATTTCTTTAAATTAATTTTTTTTATTCTTGAATTTCTTTTCATGCTCATTATTAAGCTTTTATAAGAAACGGAAATAAAGCAAATACTATTTTTTCTTCGCTACTTTCAACTCATTTTTTCATCCTGATACTTCACTTTGAGAGTATGTGAATGTGAATGAATGTATGAGTGGGCGAAGATTGCAAATTAAAACTTCGTTAGTCGTTGTTTTCATGCTTATTGTTTGTGTGTGTATTTTTATATCTCCTTTTTTTTGAGCTCACTTCTTCCTGGGAGATAAAGTTTAAGAACTATTTTTGTATATTTTTTATTTTGCTCTCATTTGGTCAAAGCTGGTTGAACATTGCAAATTGTTTAAAGTAATTAGGACTGTGTTTCACTTCAAGCAAAAAATTAAACACAAAGTATGCAATGTATAATTTGTAAGAGGGAAGCAAAAAGAAGAAGCAAGGATATGTCAACAAAGCAGGAATAGACAACAAAAAAAAAACACATGGTTCATAAAGTGAAAAACTTTTAACCAAACAAAAATGTCAAATGAAACATATTGGCTGGAAATATCAACTACAATGATTTAAATTGCTCAGATCCAATTAACACCTGTTTCCATAACAGGTCTATGATGCCAACCAGGTGCAGCTAACATGAGTTAAAAAGACGATAGAGATGAAGCCTTTCGGGGTGGAACTTCGAAGTCTAACCAGAGACTTATTTCTGGTGCCACGGGTGCCGGTTGCCCGACAGCAAGTCTGCTCTAAGTGTTTGGGTGTGTGTAGCGGTCGTTAGTCCCAATTTACACTAAGCAAGTCTTATTGCTAAGCTGATTAGTTTTTTAGGAGAGAGATACGAGGGGAAAATAAATGTTTATGTTCCCCTCGTCTCTCTCTCTCACCCACAAACTAACTAATCAGCTTAGCAATAAGACTTGCTTAGTGTAAATTAGGACTTAGGATTCTTTGCTAAAAGATCGATGTCGTTTTACCCCGCGCGGTGAAAAGGATGAAGTTGAGTGGTGTGCAGTAGGCACTGGATTGTTGGCTACACAGGCATACGTCTAGCTCTGATGGGTAGTTGAGTTGTGCCGGCAATGGTGAAGAATTCTCTTGTAGACCTCGCTGTGAGTGTAAGCAACTACACTTGCGGCGTGTGAACTTGGAGAAACGTACGTGGTGGCTGTCGGTTGCTACCAAAAATGCTAGGAGAATGGTCTGGGCTATCCAGTGTTAGACCAATGCTAGTGGTTGGAGTCAGTGGTCAGTCAGACACTATTCTAGGTGCTGTTGCCATACAACAGAAAGTACTGTTTTGACAAAGTCATTACGGCAAAGTGTCTAGATAGCTTGAAGTAATACAGGGATAACTACTATATGATCGAAGATTGCAAATCTATGTGCTCGTGGGGTGACACATGGTGCATTCTAAGGTTGCGTGGGGGCCAGGTGTTTAGACCATTGTGAGATAAAGTGGTAAAGACGGTCGACTTGAGTGGAAAACTTATACGAAAAGCTTTTAATTTTTTGGACTGATTTGGGTGAAAATGTTGTAGACAAGTGGACTGTATGTCTGGTTTTTGTGAAAACAGGGGTTTAAAACACATTTTTAATTCATATACGATTTTTCCCATTTTTACCCACTGTCACAGAGCAAAATGTTCATTATGTTTTATTTCTTAATGGTCTATCATTTATTGACAGCAAATTGTTAGCTATAATTGTGATATTCTGCAGAATTGTAATAAAACATTGGAAAATTAATTGTGACATCTTGTACAAAATACAATACGTAGTCACCATAGTAATCCAGATAAAAAAAAATTTTAAAGAAAAGAGAAGCGAATTAGTTTTAATTAACCGTTTGCAATACAATAGTAAATTTACTTTATCTGCAATTTGTATATACACATAATTGCTACTTTTGCATTGTAAAAAGATTTTTGTTTTAAATCAAATCTATAAGCTAAATAAAATGAAAAGTTGTTAAAATATTAACAAGTTCTAATTGTTATTATCGCGAACAAAAGAGCAAAAAATTTCAAGAAAACTTTTACTTCATGGTTTATTAGAATATGCTACAGTCGCATGCGGCTATAACGAACTCTGAGAAACCGAACGAAATTGCTGAGCTACTTATGCTGAGTACACATCTGGCTGGCATTTCTTGTGTTGTCATTTTAAAAATGTGTGCAAATTTTCCGCAAAATTAATCATTAAGACATTTTAACAAACAGCGAATCAATAACTAATTACCTGAGGACGTAAGCAAGAAATCATGGCCATTGTCAATTGCTTGTACTAACTAACCTTTTCCAATCAACTGGCCAAAAGCAGCCTACAGAGGCGGACAAATAATTTATCGGTACATATGAATTGTAGGCAGCAGATAGATAATTTATGAGCCAAACTGCCAATGATCATAAATCAAAACCGAAGAATATCTAAACAATAATAGAGGGCGAAAAAGAAAATACTAAAGGAAAAATGGAAATGTCAAAACATCGAAACACGCTCTTATTTGTAGTTCAATTAAAACAATAACGCCATGAAAAGGTAAATATGTTTGTATGTACATACAAATAAGTAAAACTTGCTATTTCCATTAACTACTCGTGCTCGTGTTGGCGTGTTTCACTACTAAAAAGGTTTAGAAAAGGAAATGTAAAAGGGGCGGTTATGAAATTGAATGTTGGATATAAGAAGAAAAAAAATCCTTAGAAACTCATAAATTTATGGTCTTGTCTTATGGTTTTGTGGTTTTAAGTTAAAACGGATGTAGTTGTATAGAATGTATTTTGTATTTGTATTTGTGCAATTTTTATATTTTTTACAACTCTATAGATCGCAAGAACAATTAAACGGGTGTGTGGGTTGGGCAGTTACTAAGCAGGCCTTTTTGAATATATTAAATATGTTCGGCAATAATTTCAAACTTTATTCAAAATAACTGGATTCTGATAAGTCATTCTGGTAGAGGACCAAAAAATAATTTATTCTCCCACAGGGGCATTTTTAAGGACAAAAATGGGCAATCTTGAATTTGACTGGATTTTGCTGTTTGTGTTAAGTTTTAAGCTTTGCTGTGTTCCGAAATTTGCAGTAAAATTTTAAGGCCAACATTTTTTCTAGAAAAATTCATGCCCGTCGTGCCACCTTTTTGGAGGCGTTTTATACGATTTGTTAGAATAGAGCCAAACAATACCATTACGTGGAGGAGTTAGAGGGTTAATATATTACACAAAAATATTTGTGATATTATTTTCTACAAAAATGCTGCACATGCCCTAGACCTCAGATAGAAATAACACATAGTTACATACATATATAGATATGTAGGAGGAACAGGCCAACGGTAGGAAAATTTAACCCCCGTAAAGCAAAATTTTCACGTGATCTTTAAAAACTCCGAGAGCCCAATGCTTCTATCTAGTCTCCTCTACCAGGATCCCTTATTAGAATCCAGTATTTTATATTGCTTTTGTTGTACTGTGTTTGGCAAGTATCTAGGTAAAGTTCATATCGGGCATTAAACTGGGCCATCTGACTTGAAGGCCTTCACGGAAGACTGCTTAAGTCACACTGTAAAGAGGAAGCAGACAAAACCTTGGCCGGTAGTGATATCGTGTACAGAATATATAAATATAAGAAAAGGTATTAACAATATTTTGTGTCTCATTAAATAGCAAGCATCCTTGCTCTCTGTTTTTGTACAGCAGGTTACCTAATTTTATAATTAGACAAATACACACATTTAAAGAAAATTTAAAAGAAAATATGAAGCCACCTTTACATATAACTAATATATATTAGGCCTAATTAGGAGCAATGGATTTTGCGTCCTATTATGGCATTTTCATAGTAGATAAGATTAACAGTCTAATAGGCCCTGTAGACTATCAAAAACAAACCATCAAGCGTGCATAAATATATTAGTGTTGTTAAATTTACTCTTTTTTGGAAACATACAAATATATTTCGTCAATCAGCAAGTGGGCCTACAAAAGAAAGTCGTACTTCAATTAAGACTATGATGGTTTTGTACTTGCCTAAAGAACCTTGCAACATTTTTTTTGAATCTACAAACAACAAAAAGAAAAATTGTCCTACGCGAAGTCGAAATATGATACTCGTTATTATTTTATTACTTTTTATTTACTTATCTAGAACAATAATTATTAGAGAAAAGTGCAGATTTGTCAACAGAAAAAAATAAACTCTGGACGAAATCTTGGTAAAAAAAGGAACATAATATTATACATACGAATAATTTTTCTTATTCTGTGCAACATAGATTATAAATAATCATTCTTATCGGGAATAAAAGTTCACGTTAAAATTGCTTTCACCAATGTTTGCGTTGCTCTTGTGTTAGCATAATATTTTCTAATTTTATTCACTATTTTTCGTTTATGGGAAACATTTTATATGAACCAAATGTTCGCCTTTTATTCGCGATAATGGTGAATAAAAAAAAACTTCTAGAAGACTCGTTTGATTTTTTACCATCACGAACAAAACTTTCGTTTTTTAATTCCTTCGGAAAAACCCACCTAAAGCCAATTTTCGATAATATGCAAAATATTTTTTTCCATCCAGGCACTTCTCCCATGGCGTCTCAAAGCAAATATGTAACTCAAGGCAACTGACATTTTTTTCGTCAATCAAAGCTGTAGACGATCCAATTACACTATGCAACAAATTGAGTATGGGTTCGATAGTACTACCAAAGGGTAATAAAACCCTTTATCCAGTTTGGCGATTTTGGTGAGGATTTAGGAGTCCCTTTTAATTATTCTGAAAAAAAAAATTCCTTAATTTTTGCACAAAAAAAGTGCAAGAAATTATTTTTTAGGCATAAGATATTAGCAAAATTTGCTCGATAGACTCTTAGCCACACTATTGCTGTATATAGCTAAATGCTATCACTCAAGTTTGAATTAGGGGCTCATAAAAAAAAAATTGGCCACCAAAATCGCCAAACTGGGTATAGGGTTTTGGTAGTACTATCGAACCTATACTGTCAGGACCGTGCGGATTTTTCACTGTTGCACAGTGTAATCAGCCGTCAGACAAAGAACTTAAAACAGTTTTGGATTCTATTAAACATTGCCAATAACGCGTACGTGCAGCCGAAAAATGCAATTGCACGCACATAGCTATGTGATTGATGACTCAATTTGATCGTCTCCAGGCCACTTACCAACAACTTCCAATAATTCATTCATATTCAAAAGAAAGCAAAGCACCGTTGATTCAATTGCAATAAAAATAAAATCAAATCTACACACAAGAATAAACAACTAAAATTTGTCTTGCAATAGGGACTTACAAGTTTTGACAGTTGACAGCGCTCTGTTCAAGTGACTGTTATACGAGTATTATCAGCTTGTTTTTCCAAAATAACCTTGGATGAACCTCCAAATGATAAATGTTATCATTTGGAGATTCAAAGATTTTTCTGTTCGAGCAACATTCAGCACACTTTACCAATAAAGCCCATTTCTGGATGACTGGGCATGTCATGTGGCCAATGTGATCAATGCATCTCGAAAAACTCACTGTTTAGTGTGGACTTTGAGCTGAAGGTGTCATCGGTAAAATTTGTTGCCGAAAGTGTATCAAAAACATTCGAGTTAAAATTTTACACAGAACTGTCAATTTGACAATGAAGTATTCAAAATGAATGTGTACAAGTTGCCAACCAGTGTTACCAAAAATTTAACAACGTATCAGTTGTCAGTTCGTACAAATTTACAACTAGCGTTGTTGAAGACAACGTAGGATGTTATATTAATTACAAGTGTTGTTGATTTGTGGATAATGCTTGATAATGTCATCTATAGGTTACTCAAACGGATAAGAAATTTCCATTCTCGTACACATTTTGTTTTATTTAAATTTAAAGAAAGGAGGAGCTTTATGGAACACCCCATATATTTCAGTAAATAAATTTAATTACAAATTCTTGATAAAAAAAATTATTGCAAAAAATTATTTTATATAAAATTATTTTTAGAATATTGTTTGCTGGGAATACAATTTTCATGTTATACCTGAAAATATTCTTAAAACAAACATGTTATCTTACGTGTTCTCAACACATAATTCAAAATTAAGCAATAATGAATTTTTCTTAATGGAAACATAAAAATTAAATGTCAAAATGATTTTTATATGCTTTGCGCAGAGGGGGCCAAAGAAAATGAAAACAAACGTTTTCCCACTCACATTTGATTTGGCAAAATTCTTAACACAATTTATAATAAATAAAGCAAAAATATTTTAATGGACAACTAACGGCCTGGAAAGGTTTTCATATAAAAGATGTCATGAACTGTTGCATTTTTTTATACGTCTTATAGCAAAATAAAAAGTTGAAGGTTTTTAAATTTGTAAAAGCTTTTAAAAATTTAGATAAACTTTCTAAAAAACATGAAATATTTTTTAGTTTTTTTTTCGAGTTTTTTGTTAATTTCTGTTTCAGTTTTGTTTAAACGCAACACCATGATAAATAAAGCACAAGGGTGTTAAAGTTTAAGGCTGTTTTAAACCAGTAATAGCAAATTTGAGCTTTCATTACAAAAAAGCTTTCAATACGCTACAATACGGTTAATCAGAAAAATTCCCGTATTCTATTTGTATTGTCTGCCAAATACATGAGCGCTAATGCTGAAGATATAGCGGCTTTAGAAAACAACTTCATGTTCCGTTCCCCTGGTGTTTGCCACAGTAATTTTAATTGTGTTTGGTATAACCTGCTCATTAAAAAATATTTAATACCCTTGCAATTTGACTTCCATACAAAAAGAAGCTTAATTGAAACAGTCTTTTTATTAGAAAACTTCGCTTTCACAAAGATGAGTTGCTTCTGGCTGCTCAAGGGTATAACTGAAGTTGCAAGAGAAGTAGTTAGATTGATGTTTATATTAACTAAAATTTTTAAATTTAATATTAATAAGAATAAAAAATATTAGTTTGAACAACACACAAAAGGTAGCATAAGCCACTAATAATAGCTTAAGAAAAATAAACGAATTTTAAAAAGTTTGTTTGCTTGTTTTTATTAATTCCTATAAATTCTTCTTCAAGGAAGAATATTTTTTTGAGTTAAAAATTATACTTTTTTTTGTTAAAAATGTTTCAAAATATATTAGAAATATGATATATATGTTGCCTGTTGTGCCTAATGTGACCTTAGTTACACTTCATGTCAAACCAGTTACGGTCAACCTTAAATATGATTTATTCTAGATCATTAATTTTTTAGTTTAAATTTTTTGTATTATATTTCCTGAACTTAAGCATATATATGCTAACAAAAAACCTAATTTTAACAAATATATTAGTCTCTACTTTTTCTATATGAGTATATAAATTAGGAAGAGTACGAAACTAATAATTTTGTTATACACACGTTCGCATAAAAGATATAAACTACATACTACTTTTCTATTATATATTTAATCTTCTCGTGCTTTCATTAACTTAAGGTGAAGTCAGAGTAAGCAAATATTTGCCGAAATACTTATACTTATAGCATTCGAAATGGGAAATTTCACTTAAAGCGACCTTACAGGGCGAAAACTAATTTTAAAACGCTTTGAAATGAGCATATACTTAACACCCTGTTATCCATCTTTAAATGTTTGGTCTTTATTTTAAGTTTTCCTTTATTCCCTTTGTCATTTTAAAACAACTACCGTTATATCTGAAAATACTTCCCTCTTGTTTGCTTCCTGTTGAACTAGAATAATAAGAGTTTTGCTAATTAATTGAAATATTAAAATTTTCGGTCACACCCGTCACAAAAAGAAATTTAAAAAGTTAAATAAAATTGTTATTGCACATAATAAATATTTGATAGTTTCCAGCAATAAAATAGCAAGCGCTATTAATAGTATAATACAGTTTTAATATTCGAGTATTTAGTTCTAAGAAAATTTTGGTCAACCCCGTCAAAACAACGCTGAAGAGCTTTTGTTTCAATGGATGTCAAAAATAGAAAACGCTTGTTCCCGAAGAAACTTTAAAAAATATGTAGCTCTAGAGAAATGGCGAGTTCACACTATGGTATTTCGTGACATCCACAATAGTGTGTACTAGTGGCAAAGTTTGTCACTTCTGATACTTTTCATTGTATGGAATTGCTTTCCATATAAAAAACATAATGTGAACGGCGTCGCACACAATGTTTGAAAATGGCAATACAAGAAATGCCAGATGTGTATTCAGCAAAGTAAAGGGACAGGAAAAGAAGAAATACTAAGGAAATTATGATGGATAAAGAATCATTAGACGAAATAAGAAAAATTATCGACAAAAAAGGATGCAAGTCAAATTCTAAGCATTTTGAAGACATCTAAAATTTATAGTTTTAAATCACAGTGTTCATTAAAAAAGGCAGTCGGTAAAATTAAAAGTAACCTTCCGTATAGTCCATAAAGAATAATTGCTGTTATTGAGCAACTATTCAATGACGTTCCTTCAGAACAGGGATGGCAAAGTTGGTACAATTGTACCTTTTTTGGTACTATTCAAATTCGGAAAGTACAATAGTACACCAATGACTAATTTAGTACATTTAGGGAATCTCCCCAGTTTCACTCCGCATTTCTTTTCAAACGATTGTATATTATACTTTTCACTTTTGAACAATGAAACTCATATTCTTCTCACTTGAAATAGTCTTGTGAAAGCAAAACGCAGCGAGAAAACCAAAAAATGTGAACTCGTCCATTTTCAAATAACTTTTCTCCTAAGTTCGGAAGCCAGAACAAAGTCGATTGCTAATAAAATCAAATAAAAATAAGTAATTTGAACTAAAAATTGTTTTTAGTACAATTAAGGTCAAAAAAGTAAAATTTTTGAAAGTTGTTGGTACATTTTTAAAATTATCAATGCCTTCCCTGCTTCAGAAGCAGTGCCTCCGTTAACCACAAGAATCATAATTTGGGCTAAAGATATGAAAAAAGTCAAATGTTTTCGACTTTTTAACTAAGTCACACCCGTCACACTTACAAAATTTTTTTTAAAGAAAAACTACAATCAAAAATACTTTGAACAATTTACTGCACGAAATATTTTACAGGATACATCGTAAAAGTAAGGACTCTGTAAAAACTGAGCTTTTCAAGGTCACAATTGTCACACAGCCCTCTGGTAGCTATTCCAACCAGAAAGCATGTTCTCTCAGTGTCTACTTATCGTTAAATATTTTTAAGATTAATATCTTTGGAAACCGCACCCTTTTTTAATATATTAGCTTTATATTTTTGAATTATATAAAAAAAATTTGAGTACCGTGGTCACACCCGGCACAATAGAATCATCCGAATGTAAGAATGTTTATATTTACTGTCTATTTACAGAACCAGACGTTAGCTTGCTTAGAAAATTTTTATTTAAATCACTCGAAAATATTAGCGCGTTTCATTTATAATGAATATTTTCTGTACAAGCCGATCATCGGTTTTGTACAAATTTTTTTTGTCACATTTTCTTATATATACGAAATTTATTTTTAGCTTTTTTTCAAGAATTATTGGATTGAAGTCTGCTGATGAGTTTCCTGAACAGAGAAGAAATGTATCTAGGAGCGAATTATTAGACTTTATTTTTGATAACTGACGCCTCGTCAATACAATACCAAAAAATTTGGTCCTTTTTAGACCTTAGGGAACAGAAATAGACTGTCAATAGCACAAAACTGTTTTCGAGAGCGAGTAGACCTGACACAAATTTTTGCTACTGTATTGACGTGACGTGACTTATTTAGAAGAAAGAAGTCATAGTTGAAATACCAGAAGAAATGTTAATGGAGGGAGGGGTAGGGGCATACTGTCACAATGTTTTACATTATTTAAATATAATTGTTTTTACTTTTATATTTATGATTTGATTAGGCGTAAGTTCATCTCGTTTTGTAAGCCAAATTACATGTGATAATTATTAATGAACAAATAACACAAAATATTCTGACAAACACTGGCAGAACGGAACATCTCGCTGTTTTTAAATGTCGCAACACCTTCATCATCAGCGTTCTTTGTGTTTGGTCCACTGTGTGTGGTGTCAGTTGATGTAGATTTCTGATTTATATACTCAGATTTTCAGTGCAAATGGAATATGTGAATTGTTTTGATTCATTGTAAAGGGTGTCCCAACAAGAACGCAAGATTTAAATTTTAAATAAGACACAGATATTTAAAAAAAATCGTGAAACTTTATTATATCGTAAAGTAGACAGAATGAGGTTATGTGTGGAACAACATATCGGGCAGATGGCCGCCGCGGCTTTGCTGGCACACACGCGATCTTTTAATGAAATTTTCAATGACCGTTTTTCATAAATGCTGCGGTATTTCATTAATGCAGTTCCAATTTCCTCCTTTAAGGCTTGATTCGTCGTCGGCTTATTCGCGTAAACCATCGACTTCAAAAAACCCCAAAGAAAAAAGTCTAATGGTGTTAAATCGCACGATCTAGGCGGCCAATTCTGCTCTCTCTGTCTCTCCAATACCCAATTAACGAACTCCCTTCGCTCTCCATGGTCAGCTGGCCTCAGTTCCTGAGTCAATTGAACTTTGTATGCATGAAGATGCAAATCTTTCGTAAAAATTCGCTGCATAGTGGATTTGGAGACACCAATTTGCTGAGCTCGGTGTCGAATTGAGCTGGATGGAGTTTGAGCGACATCATCACGTACAGCTGCGACATTTTCGGTTAAAGGCGCGTTGTTGTCTTTACATCACTAACAGACCCAGTTTCTGCAAATTTATCCATTAATCTCGTTACAGTTTACTCTTTTGGAGCATTATTGTGACACCGAATTGATCGCAATTTGCGAACTGTAGCAGCAAAACGTTCATCATTTTGGTAAAACAATTTCACAATGAGAATGCGTTGTTCATTCGTGTAGCGCTCCATTTATACTAACCTCGTACCTTCGACTAGCAAACAATAACAATTGTTCAAATGTCAAACAATGACACTTCGAATGGCGCCAAATTTAAATCTTGCGTTCTTGTTGGGACACCCTTTATTATAATTTTTTTTACTATCTCTAAATTTACAACACTTTTGTTGTTTGTTCTTTCCTAATTATGAATATGTTAGTTAATTTGCTTATTTTTGTTCTACTTAAGACAAACTTTTTTTGTTACTATTAAATATATATTTAGTTTTTAATTTTTGCAACAAGCCCCTAGCGTTTAATTTTAGTTAGTTTTTTACCTAAAAAAAATTAAAACATTATGACACTATGACCTTTATGACTAACGTTTGAATACCCCAAGGGTTTAATATGAAAATTATTTTTTCATAAAAAATTTAGACATACTACATACATATTTTAATT
This sequence comes from Tachina lurida, assembly GCA_944452675.1. Classification (NCBI taxonomy): domain Eukaryota; kingdom Metazoa; phylum Arthropoda; class Insecta; order Diptera; family Tachinidae; genus Tachina; species Tachina lurida. The sequence goes on from OX101754.1 coordinate 100,387,093, forward strand.
TAAATTTATAAAAAAATTTACCTGACATTTTCGGAAGTCATAGCAACAAGTATGGAATGGAATACGTTCAGAACAATTTACTAAAATTTTCCGCATGGATTATTTAAAGCTTACATTTATATCGTTAAATATTTGTGCAGTTTGATAACACACACACACACACACACACACACACACACACACACGAGTGCAAAGCCATTAAGCAACTATACAACACACGGCAAACTATGTTGCTTATGAATGGTGTGTGTGTGTGTGTCTGTGTATGCTTGTGTGCGTATGTACATATTACAAATGGGATTCTTTGTACCGTTATTTGTTATCTTATCTAACATCGTAAATTTGTACAAATATCCCTACACATACTCAGTCATACTTGTACACACGTATGAGTTTTTCCAACAAAATAAATGTTGTGTTAAATATTTCGTGTTAGTTTTTCTTTTTGTTTTCCCTTTGTTTCATTTTATTTCGATTGTTGTTGTAATTGTTGTTATTGCCAGAATTTGTTACATTGAATGGGCAAACTTTAAGGTGGTTGCTTGCTACACACGTATGAATAAATACTAACCCATATGTATGTACATATGTATATGCATTTATACATTCTAACTTACAGGCATTTATAAAAAGGCAGAGGCAAGCAAAATCTGGACATTTACTGCCTTTTTAAAGGCTTAATAAGAAAACATTTTTATGCAAATCTTTTTTATAAACCTTTAATAAGCTAAAGATATTTTTTTTTGTGTAGAAGGATTTTAATTTTTAAATTATAAATATTGAAATATTCACATTACTATATTTATTAAAATATAGTATTCTGTTTTGTTAAAGACATCGTTGCCAATTAAAAATACCTAATTTCCGACATGTAATGGTGCCTAAGACAAAAAATAATTCTAATAATAAAATAGAGTCTTCCAAATTGCAATATGTTCAAGGCAAAGTAGTTAAGAGATAGCCTAAGCTTTAGGAAAAAGAGTTTTCGGGGCGCCCAGTTCTAATGCAAGCTGAGCTACAGTTCAACACCAGGAGTTATGAAATTACTGTGGCCTCTTAGCCAATAGGCACTATATTAGTGGAAAAGGCGCAGGTTCCATTCCTGTTGGAGACTCTGGGCTTTGCTGCAAACAAGCCAAAGTAGCGAATGTCGGCCATACACTATACAAGTTGAGTGCTCAAGTCTAGCACTGCGTAAACTCAGCTTGTGACACACACTATAAAAGTAAACTCTGAATTTTTTATTTTAATTCGCCATAATATTGGTGATTATTTCTATAATTCTAGGAACTACATATGTCCAGAATATTTGTTTTGCGCTCATTTCTTTTTGTGAACTCTTAAAAAATTACGAAACAACTGAGCGGTTGCAACATACACTACACAAGTTCACTGCACAGTTTTCAAACTTGAGCAAATATCAAAATCATTTTGATATTTAATCAGATCACTGCGTAAATAGCACAACCAACCCCATGCACTACAAAAACGCACTGTACAGTGCCAGACTTGTGCAGTGAACTTGTGTAGTATATGGCCGGCATAAGCATTTTGTGTTTGTTATATAAAAAAACCTGTTGTCGACATCAAGTCAATGTAATACCAAAAAGTTCAAGCTCGGAAATGACTCTCAAAAAGAACTTGAATATAATATTGACAGCCTATTTCTATTCCCTAAGGTCTAAATAAGTAACCTAAGCCTGTAAATATCAGTCAGTTAATTTCGACAATGCATAGACAAGCGACAATTTTTTTTGTATGGTACTGAAGTGACGTCGACAAATAGTTACAGCACAAGGGGGGGGGGTGGGGAGGGAGTATTTTTTTCTGGTAAAGAGAAGTACCCAGCAAAAAATTACACATTACCATCAGAACTACTTGCCATATAATGACTTACTTTTCTGATTACCAAATTTCATTACTCGCTTACAAATCACATTAGCTAAAATTTAAAAAAAATATGTACAATTTGCTAAATGAGTAGAATATTTTTTTAGATTAAATAGATTACGTGAACAAGTTGCCAAATAAAAAAGTAAGTACTTCTCAAGAATCGATTATTTTAGTATCACGTCTTCTTAAAAGCATTAAGTTAATTTTTTGCTGGGTAACACTAAGACTATTATTTGCCTACCAAGAGGACAAGGAAGATGATGAAGTAGAAACAAATTAAGCTAACTATTTAACTCTGCTATTGTGCTTGTTATTAATTTTTATAGCATCGTTGCAGCGCCTCTGGTGTTAAGTAGGAGTATTACTTTAAAATTTGCAGACATTTGATTAGTTATTTTACTTTGTCGACGATAAATTGCTACAAATAAAGACGAAAGATTATTATGTTGCGTATAATTTTTTATATTTACATTTTATTCCTTATATGATTAATTCAAACGTTTAAGTATCGGCTTTTGTAGGGGTACCTTGTTAAAGGTCATCCTCGTATATTTTTTATTCGTATATTTTATTCCTTATATGAATAATATATATGCTTTAGCATCCGTTTTCCTCAAAATTTAATTATGCAGTGTGGTATCGCTTTATGAAATGCCGCCACCCTCGTATACAATTTTATTCGTACATTTTATTTATTATATGAATAATTCAAGTGCTTTAGAATCGATTGTTCTTAACATCGACTTATAATGTGTGGTATCGCTTTATGAAAGGCCACCCTCGCATATAATTTTATTCGTACATTTTAGTCGTATTATATGAATTATTTAAATGCTTTAATATCGCTTATCCCTAAGACTAACTCATGCTATGTTGTATCACCTTATGAAAAGCCACCCTCGTATATATTTTTATATGTTATATGAATAACTCAAATGCATTAGCATCGGATATCCTTAATATTAACTCAAGCATTGTTGCATCGCATTAGTGTACCTTATGAAAGGTCACCCTCGTATGTGTATAATTTTAATCGTACCTTTTATTCATTATATGAATTGACTTGTGCTGTGTGGTATCGCCCTTAAATAATAAAAAAAATTTATGTGGCAACAGAGTGCATTCTTGATAACATTGGTCACTCTGGTTTAGGTTTTTCTAATGTTGTGTTAGGCTCCAATTTTGAATACTTTTTGTATCATATAAGTGGCGGAGCTGCTACATTCACCGAGCCTACATTTTCATAGCGTAATGAGTGGTGCGGCTCCAAAAAACGCCCTATATCAATTGAATTTCCAATAGTCACTCTACCGATTGCCAATCTCATATTCTTCTTAGATTTGTTGGGTTCGCGTAACAAACCATACAAATGTAAGATTTATTTTGATATAGCATTCCATCAGTCACTCAAGAAATGTTTATGAAATGTTCAAAAGTATTCAAATTGGCTTCAAAAACAATCGGCCTTGTAACAATATTAAATTATCTATTAATTAAGCTTTAATCGAAGAAAGAAAAAATAGAAATAATCAATTAAAAATTTAATTGAGCCAACAAAAGCATTGTTTAAAAATAAAGTTCTAGTTAATTCAGTCAAACTTCAAAAAAAAAAAAATAAGCTTGTGTTTAAAAATTTACTTGAGTGAATTTAAAGTTTGTTTGCAAATTTAATTGATTATCCCCTTTATGCAAAAAAAACATAACGTGTGCTTCAAGTGTACGTTAAGGCCGGTTTTTGTACGGAACTTTTCTTTTAACGAACAATTCAAGCACACGTTATTTTTTTTGCATATGGGGGATAAGTTTAACTAAAAAGATAAGTGAGTTAACTAAACTTTTGTTTAAAAATTTAACTAATCAAAAGCTTTAATTGATACAATTCAACTTTTACTTGATTATTTGAAATTTTTCTCCGGTTAAAGGTGTTAATGGGAGCTTATTAATACATACGAGGGCGGTTCGGAAAGTTCTTAGCCTAGCACAAAAAGCGCGGTATAAACAGAAAAAAGTTAAGTGTTTTGGAAACTTCCATCCCTGCTATGAACACATGTTAAATTTTGTTTCGATCTGGCAACTCCTTCATATAGAAACAGGTGTTCACAAAAGACGCATCCGCGATTTTTTAACAATGGAAAAATTAGAAATGCGTGGTGTCATTAAATATTTACATAAAAAAGGTTTATCGGGACATGAAGTTCATAATGATATGGTGAATGTGTTAGGTGAAAGTGCTCCTTCATATGCAACAGTAAAAAATTGGGTTGCTGAATTTAAACGTGGTCGTACAAGCATTGAAGATGAACCACGTAGTGGACGTCCAAAAACAGCAACAACAACAGAAATTGTAGCCAAAGTGTATGATATGGTATTAAATGATCGACGAATAAAAGTGCGTGAAATAGCTAATATCATGGGCATCTCAAATGATCGAGTCCATTTAATTTTGCATGAAGAAATACAGATGAAAAAGCTTTCTTCAAGATGGGTGCCGCATTTGTTAACAGTCGACCAAAACCGCATAAGAATGAACATTTCTCAAGCTTGTTTGGATCGTTTTAAGCGAAATAAAATGGATTTTAAGCGTCGTTTCATAACTGTTGATGAGACATGGATCCACCACTATACTCCAGAGACAAAAGAACAATCCAAACAATGGACTGAAGCTGGAGGAAGTGCCCCAAAGAAGGCAAAAACAATTCAATCGGCTGTAAGGTTATGGCAACGGTTTTTGGGGACTTCAAAGGTATTTTATTGATTGACTATCTGCAAAAGGGTAAAACAATAAATTCAGAGTACTATTGCAACCTTTTGGATAAATTAAATGTACAAATTCGAGAAAAACGTCCTGGCTTACAACAAAAATAAATAATTTTTCATCAAGACAACGCACCAGCGCACAAGAGTGTTTTAACAATGGCTAAAATCAACGAATTAAAGTACGAGTTGCTTGACCACCCACCTTATTCTCCTGATTTGGCTCCCAGTGACTTTTACCTGTTCCCAAATCTAAAAACATTCCTTGCTGGCAAGCGTTTTACCTCAAATGAAGATGCAATTACATTTCTAAACCACTATTTTGAAGACCTTGAGGAAAACTATTTTAATGAAGGGATAGAATTGCTAGAAAAGCGTATTGAAGTTTCAGGAGATTATATTGCAAAATAAAAATATTTTTGAAAAACTAACTATTCTCTTTCATTGATAGGCTAAGAAGTTTCCGAACTGCCCTCGTATTATGCATTTTCAAATCTATAACGAAAATCAATGTCCTGGTTTTGTTGATTTCAACCTTTACACAGCCCTGGTATATATGATGTATGAGTATAGGTTCATATGTATGTATCTATGTATTTGTATGTATATGTGCTTGTATATGTGTTTATGTGTATTTTGCAATTTTGTGTATTTTTCTGGGATTTTCTTTCGATATCTGTATTTATTTAGTTTATATTTATTTTGTGCATGAGCAAACTACCATATAACCTTATATTCGTAATATAATTTTTTCCTCCAATTTTAACACAACAATCAAGTGTAAAATTACATTGATCATAAAAATTTATATTTGCAAATTTATTCATACTTATGTTCTTTCGTTTTTTTTTTCGTTGTGCATTGTTATAAAAATTAAATTTCAAAAGAGGAAAAATAAGGTTCTTGTTTCACAAAAAAAAAAAAAAAAATAATATACAATTATGAATGGAATTAAAGGTAAATATTTTCAGCGGATATTTGGCAACAAAATGAATAAATTATGTGCGGTAGAGGAATTAATTTCATTTTGTTTAAAAGGCTTTGTAGCGAATTAATTTGACATTTTAAGGGAGAGATGTTAAACAATTTTTTGCACAAATAAATTTTTAAAGAAATACATACATATTTTCTCCAGGGATTTGTAAGTTTGAATAGCATTAAAAGTTTACTTTTCAGCTTTTTGTTTATCAGCCAGTTAAAGTAGCTTAACTAATTAAGCAGAATGAAAATTCAGATTTAATAAAAATAAAATAAAAAAATATATGAAAGCTTTCAGCATATAAAGTTTTTTAAACTAAATCATTTCCTGAATTCTTTTTTCATGTTTAAAAGGATTTCCGCTCAATATATGTTTGCAATAATTGCCTGCATATAATTTATTAAAATTATTTCTGTGGCAATAAGGAAAAAGTGCTTAAGTCAAATTTTACTGTTTTGCAGGAGAGCACTTTTAGGCGTTCAAGTCGATTTTCAGAAATTTATTCCTTTTACATTTAAATTAGGAAATTCTCTGTTAAACTTTATTTTTTTTTCAAGCCAACATCGTTCTACACACTATAAGTAATATATTTAAGTTGAAATTTACCAAAGTATAACCTTACTTAAGCTATTATTCCAAATGAGATTAGAAGTCTAAAAAAGATAAGTCGCAAGTCATAGTGATATAACCTTTTGAAAAATCACACAAATTGATTGAGAGTTTAACCAGAAGTACTTTCGGATGTGCAGATTACGAACGTACCGTTAACTCAAAAACAGCTTATCTCGACTTAAGCAATTTTTCCTCTTTGCCACAGATTTTAATACTGTTGTATAAATTCATTAATTTTAATACAAAAATTAGATTAAAAAGTGTTTTGTTTTTCTTTGATATTTTAGTTGCGAGCGAACTTTTTTCACAGATCCAAACGTACGCGTACGTTGTTAATGTGTACATTGATGTTTCCTTTGGTTTCGAGAAACAAATAAAAAAAAAAGCATCAGCACACGTTCAAAACTTCCAACTCATTTTTATTTAATCACACTACTGTATTCTCATTTTCTTTATGTTCTTCTTGTTATGTGTATGCATATCTTTTGTTCATCTTTTTTTCCATAATACTCATATTATTATATGAAAATTCTGTTGGGATACACAATAGAATGTCATCCGTTTTATGGATTTTTATCTTATAGTTTTCCTTTGCTATTCTGCTCTTCATAAACATTTATTTGGGGTATTTTTGCTTGTACGAGTATGTGTATTCATTCTTAACGATTATTTGTTGTATAGCAAAATAACTATTTTGATTTTGTTGTACTGCTTTCATTATTCCTTACAATTTGTTTACATATTTTCTCTCTTTTTCTAAGTTATTTTTTTCCTTTTTGTTAGTTTATTTATTTTTTGTTTCTTCAAATTATATGATGATTTGTTTTAAGCAAAAATCTATATTCATGCAAATAGAAAATCTCATTATAGTATTTGGTTCGATTTGGGTGCTTTTTGTCAGTTTCCATTTTAGCTTAAAGTTTTTTTTTTTGGTTAGTTGGATTTTTAGCAGTAAAACTATGAAATAACTTTAAGTGAAAACATTAATTTAATGATTTTGATATTACATCTAGAATATTAACCTCCCGAGGCTATAAAATGTATTAATATATCATTACAACTAAACTTAAAAACCTGCTGAATGATTATAAAACACACCCAAACATTTCTTAGTTTTTTTTTAACTTTGTAAATTTTTTCTAATTAAATATACTTAAGGGAATTTTTAATCTAGTGTTATAAATTTCAGATTTTACATAAAATTTATTTATGATTAATAATAAACAGAGGTAAAGTTTGTATGCACAAATGTGTGTATGTTTGTAAGAGGTAATCTCGGGAACCACCGGTCCAATATCTAAAAACTCTTTCAGCAAAATCTAAACTGTAGCCTCCCAACGGACATATAATATTTATTGTCACATTGCATTACGTTGAAGTGCTTAGAATAGAGTCTAGCGGCGTTGGGCCCCCTACCCACAAAATATTTATAATCGTTTTAGCAAGCATCTATTAAATCAAGAAGGGCATTATTGGGAAAGCGAACAAAGCAATTTGTTTTTCCCAAAACTTACACTTTTTGTGTTATATAAAATTAAATAGGTATACAAATTTTTTTCTTTTTTGAATATATTTTATGCTTCTGAAAGAAAAGTTTGACGTATAAAATTAGCAAAATGAAAATTACAGCTCCAGAGATGGAAACTTTGATTTTTTTTTTTTTTTGATTTAAAGTAGCTAAATAAAATAAACATTTTTTTTATATCTTTGTTCGCTTAACACACTTTATTAATTTTTTTAAATCAGAAAAATCTAAAAGGTTGATTCCAGGGTTGCTAAATTTATTGTTTTTTTACAAAAGTAACTAGGTCAATTTAGTTTTTTCTTTTTGTTTACAAAGTTTTATATACTTTATGACTTAGAATGAAATAGTTTGGCATAGAAATTAGAAAAATAAAAGACATAGCTCCAGAGCTGGAAAACTTAAACTTTTTCTGGTATATGAAACTAATTATTTCTTTGGTAATTAAATATATTCTATATTTTAGAAAGAAATAAATTAGTATTAAGAAATAGAAAACGCAGAAATATCGTTCCAGGGTTGGAGATTGAAAAAAGTTTCGGTAAAAAATATAACCAAAAATATTTTTTTTTTCAGTTAAACAGATTTCATGTTTTAGGAAAATCATTACTCCAGATTTTTTATACATGTTTAATATTTTTATGGATATCTAATCTAATTGAAGTATAAACGAAGGTTTGTGCTTGTTGTGCTCTCAGCATAATAACTATTAATTTTTAGTAAATGGAGATAAAACTAAAGTTTATCGCTAAAGATAAATTGAAGGACATGTTCCGTTTCATTTTCCTGATACCTTTCCTTTCTGCTGAACAAACTTCAAAAAATCCTGTAGGAATAAAACGTTTACATAATACCACGATGTATGCCATTTTCAATGGGAACTCTAAATCAAGACACTAAGCACTTTTGCAACATCAGTGATTATTAAATACGGGAAAATATAAAACAAGCTAGTTTACTTGGTATGGAGGTGCAACACTAAGAATATTTTAGAGTTATTAAATAGCAGCACGGTTTTTGAACCTCTCGAGAGCAAGTAAACAAGCCCCAATTTGGAATTGTATTGATGTGACGTCGATGTTGACTGAAATAAGAGTGAATGTAAAATATATTTTAACCACAGAGTGTAGAGTAAAATATACAACTATTGCTAATATCGAAAATAAAATAATTAAATCAAATTCTTTAATTGAAAAATACTGAAAGGTCACTTACTATTAATTGCTTTAGAGAAAAAAATGATAAATTTTTTCACAAAACAAATGTACGTACGTTGGTAAAGGGTATATAAGATTCGGCACAGCCGAATATAGCACTCTTACTTGTTTTTTTTTTTTTGACTGCTGCTCATAAAGGCCGTTTCACACTATTATACAAGTATTAATACTTTTGTGGAAAACGCAACTCTGACATGTTGAGTTGTTATTGTCTTTTGAAATTTTTGAAACAGAAATTAGATTAGGGATGCATTTTCGTCAAAAGTATTAATACTTGTATTATAGTGTGAAACGGCCTTAAACGACACATACGGAAGACGTATACTTAATATTGAAATGCAAATAAAAATAAACATCATACGCCACGCATAACTAACAAATTAGAAAATTTGCAATTTTTCATTTGCCTTCATAACGATTAATTATTGCATGTTCACTGGCCACATTAATGAAATGGCATACAAAAGCCTTTACGGCCACTAAACGCGTTTAAAGTGTTGCAGCAACAAGAAAGTGGGCGAAACAAAAATAGTAAAAACTCTTTGAGCAAATCCCACACACACTACAATAACAATCAGTCGTTAGTGTCCCTAACCTTGACCTAAACTCTCTGTGCAACTAACAATAGAAAGTTGGTGTGCTAGTAGCAATGCATGCAAAGACACGTCAACACTTAAGCCACGCTAAGGATTATTTGCACTGCATTGAGCATGTGTTAAGGCTGGGGCTGGCAACCAAACTAACCCAACTACCAAAACCTACAACCATACAGACCATCAAAACCGTTTAATTGCCTGTGCAATTTTTAAATCTAAACTTTCTTGTTTTATTATTACTTTTGTGTATTTTGTTTTTGTTTTTTTGTTCGTTTGTCACGGCTTTACGCTCTGAAGCAGAACAACCAACCAATACACAAACAAAATTAAAATCCAAATGCCACTTTTAATGGCAAAAAAAAATGTGAAAACTAAACGTATTCTCTTAACACAGAAGCATATAAAAATGCTTCCATTTACCTTCGGCTGCCATAATAATACAGGAATAAGAAAAAAAAAACATTTTTTAATTCTTGTTTTATAACCTACAATCGTACATACAAATTATCACACAAAAGTGTTTAAGAACATTTAGCAATAATTTCTTAAAGCTGTTTTTGTTGTATTTGGTATTTTTATGCCTTTTTTTGTTGTTGGTGGTTTGTTGTTATTTTTCATTTGCCACATGCATGTTTAAACAACATTAAATTGCTGTCATTTTCATTCATATACTCGTTAATATCAAAATTTACATAAAAATTTACGTAACCATATTGTCGTAAAATGTTAAATCTAGTCTAAGAGTCATAAGAGTTAAAAAAAAGTTACTAATGAAATATGAATAGCTATTGGCAGATTACTCGTATCTTCCAGATATATAGAGAAAAATAAATAAGTTAAGCAAGCATTAAACAGATAGAGCACAGCAGGCTACCGACCACAAAACAGAAAAAAACAGACAGTTTTCGGCGGCTCAAATAAACATTTGACAACTTAAAAGAAAATTTAAAATTGAAAATCTATTTTCATAATTTTTTTCTCCAATTTTGTCCTTTAAGCAGATAACATTTCGGCTCGTTTTGAACAGATGCGAGCCGATGCAGTCGGCGGCGGCGGGATAAATAAAAAATAACCGGTGGCGCGCCATCAGCTTCGAGCCGATGCGCTTGTTTCTCTGCCACAAAGCTGTTTGAAGACATCACAGCAACAATACATTATGGATATATATACGACCACTTCTGTCGCTGTCGCCAACTTACGAAGTCACCAGAAATCGTTCGATCGACAAATTGTACTGCAAACAACAATAACATTGGAAATTTTTTATTTTTTTTTTTTTTTTGTTGTTTTCAATACAAGTATTCGATTGAACGATTTCTGGTGACATCGTGGGACAGGCTGTTAGGCTATTTTTGTAACACAGAATGAGCAAATCTAGTGTTTCCAGTTAAGAGACTCCAATTGAAAAATGGAGCTAATAAACAACCGCAGGCAGAACATAGAGATACGCCTGCAATTGTTGTGCCTTTTATGGGGTCTGAATTTATTTCACAAATCACAAACATTTATAATTCAATAATAACAAACATATCTCTCAGCTGATTAAAGTATCTAGAAAGGTATATTTGATATATAGACATAAAAGATAAACAGCCAGCGTCAAAGAGGTTCCTAAGCCAAAAAGTGACATTCCACGGCAAAGTAAAATTTTTTGTCCTGTGCGACAGCAAGCAGTTAACCTTCTTCTTCAACAATGCGACTAGATTTTTCTTAAAATTTTACTTAAGGTGCAGCTGCTGACGGCCTATACAAATATGTATACAAAGAAATAAAAAATATAGAAAGACATAAAAAACCAAGCATATTTGTTTTGTGTCGAACGCGACAAAAAGTTGACATTGCTATCGGAATGCACTCGTGCACCAAATACTACACTATATACGCAAAAAGTTAAAAGACTTACTGCCTGGCTCACGATGTCGACAGGTAATTTTCGTTCGCTTATTTATATTAAAAACAAAAACAAAATAAGAAAATTTGTTTTTGTTTTCAATATAAACAAGCGAACGAAAATTTCTTGTCAACGTCGTGAGCCAGGCAGTTAGGCCTTTTGAAAATCGATTCAGACTTGGAAGTGTTACGAGCTTTGGAGTGTCAATAGCTAGAGGTCTTTAACTTAGACACTCTGTACGAGGATGGGTCAATAACTCAGTATATTTTTGCATTTTCCGCTCCTTAATTGAAATGGCAACAGTGATGCTGTCAACAGGCAAACATCAATTGACTCTTGTCTGAATTTGAACCAGCTACGTCATTTAGTTTGTGTTTGACAGCCGTTGATAACAGACTACCGCGTTTTGAGAAGCAAATGGAAAAAGTGAATTTCGTGCACTTATTAAGCTTTTTTTCTGCGGAAAACAACCATCACTCAAACCAAGTCTCAACTTGACAAATACTATGAGGACTATTATTCACGACCAATTTCAATAGTAAAAGAGGGGTTTACTTCATTATGGCTTAAAGTTCTGGACGCCCAGTTGAGGTATCTACATCCGAAAGAAGTGAAAAAATTCACGATATGGTTTAAATTTTGAATGATCCCTTGAACAATATATTTTCAAATAGCTGAGGTCCTCTTCTACATTTTTTTGTATACATAATTTTGTGTTTGGAGCAGTAGTTCAGGAGATATATTTACTACCTTTTTTGTTGCTTACGAATCACTGTGCGTCGTCGCACATTGATGTTGAAACAAAATGATGATATCACCAAAATTATGGCGACGTTGATTCTTTATATAATTAGTGTTTAAATGTTTCCCAGAACAGAATAAATTCTATCTTTATTTTAAGTACAAAATTTGTTACATGACATTAACATTAAAACACATTCACCACAGCAGACTACACGAACAACCGACTTTAAATATCGCTAGCTGCATTTGTCGCCTTGTAGCCAGCCACTTAATTATTTTGCAGACGGTAGCAGCATCACCAGCACCTGATATTAAAGTACAAATGCATCTTTCAATGGTACCACCTTCAAATGCCTCATATTTATAAATATTAAACTACTCTTTCAAAATGTACTTATATCACGTAAAATATAAAAAAAAATCAATTAATTTATAACATCAATTTTGGTATGTTCTTTCTGTTAAATAAGATGAAATAATTTTAAGATAAGACCCATTCAAAATTTTGTATTAAACTGGCAGCACTGATTTGCTCTGTCCCAAAAAAAAAAAAAAAAAAAATAGAAACAAGTTCAGTTGGACTACAACCACAAACTGCAACTTGCCGCCGTGTTGCTTTGCAGTCGTCAAAATAATCATTCGCATAAAAAATATCGCTCATTTACTCAAAGAAGGTCATAACTCAAAAAAATTTTATTTTTGAATTAATGATGCAGAATTATTGTTCTTCATATTGTGTAAAAATTTTATTCAAATATTTTGTTTACTCAGCTCTTGAGAGAAAACTCAAATTTTAGTTATGACGTTCTTTGAGTAAATGTATTGGATATGTATTCTATTCTTGACATTTTGAAGTCGGTAGACTGACGTGGTGAATGTGTTTAATGCTTTAATGTTGTATCAATACTGGGAAACTTAGAAGAATATTGGAGTTCATAAGTAATCTTAATTTTCTTAATGTTATGGTTCTCTTTTGTTTTGCTTTAATAAAAATACAACAAAATTCAAAGATACATTTTCATTAATTAATATATATTTTTGTTACGCCTAATATGTTTCCGAACCTTACGCCCTATTTATGAGATTTTCGTTTTCCTTAAATTATTATGTTTAATTTAGAAGAGTGATCAATGTAAGAAATTTTTAGTGCTTCCGCTAAACTAAAAAGTATTTTAAGGGGATAAAAGCATTTGGTATTAAGTGTCAATTTTATTTTTATGGCCTTTTTCACAGAACTATTAGGGACTGGCTAACTTAAGCTGACTTAACGAGTACTTTTACTTTACGACGTTAATAAAACATGGTTTTTATGTTTTATTGTATTGTAGCATATTTATTTACTTCCTAAATGTTGTGCTGGCTTTGGTTTTTAATTTCTGAGAAAATATTTGGAAGATTGAATTTGCGCTACGATATTCATTTCATGATATTACTTGCATCCATTTTTGCAAATGGCAAATCAATTCAAAAAGATTTCTAAGAAATGCTTTAGCGATTCATGCTCCATAATTTTTGCTATGTTAGTCTAATATTAAGACTTTTTTTCAAATGACAACAAATTTTATTTTGCCCAAGTGCACTTTTGAACGGGAAGATTACAGAGATGCCATTAACTCAAAATGAGCTTATCTCGACTTATGCCATTTTACCGTTTATGGCACAGATATATACAAACATAAAATTAAATTCATATTGCAAGATTATAGAACAAAGTTTTGCTGAAGTCGCCGAAACCATTAACATGTCGTTTACCATTTAATATATTTTTTTTTTTTAATTTTTACTAAACTCGAAAGAAATACAATGCTTGTGTTCCATGTCATATGGTGTTGCATTTTATTTCCGGTGAAATTAAAGTACATGGCTTTTAAAATCTGTAATTCCATAAAAGCACAGACACCTCTACACACATTGTAACTTGGGTAGGTATGTGTGTGTGTATGTATGCCACACGCATAATCCCAGTGAACAGTGGAGTGTTGATGATGAAAGCGACGAGTAATTTTAACAGTCTATCCAACTAAAAGCAATCGAAGCAGTTCAAAACCAGTCACTAGAATTCGGGTCTATCTAAGCATTGACACTTGTCAGCTGTTGTCGTAATACTTTCATTAATTTTTATAATTTTTAGCTGTTGTCTTCAAAATTTTTATATACTACTATCCGTTTGTGTAATAATAACTACAACTTTTCAACAACTGTTGAAAAGGTACAGCAATGGAAAAATAAATAGCGCACATAAGAAGTCTATCATGCCACTCATTGTTTCTGATGAAATGATTTAATATTTAATACACATGCGAACCATTTTGTTGCTTTACTTAACTTTTTTTTTAAATTCTACGGAAAAGTTCCATTAATCTTTTTACATGTTTGTTTGTTTAAGGCTAAGTTTTTTCCTTTGGCAGAGAAATAGCGCAGTTTTATTTAAGTTTACAACAGAGATAGGTGGTGCAATATTTGGTGGAAAAGTCTTGTGTGGTTTAATTAAACTTGCATTAACTTTACATTTTGTAATTAAAAATGGCTATAGGACCTCACTGCTCACTTGAAGAAAGAAGATTGTTTGAGACATTTATCAAAGAGACACGAACAAAGTTAAAATCTCGCAAATTTGAGGGTGGCGTTGGCTGAAGTAGTTAGCACGTTGACTACAAAACCGAAGGTCCTGGGTTCAATCCCTGTATCGAACAGTCATTAAATAACAACACCACTCATTTTTCTGATGTGCATTAGTGTTCCTTTGTATCAGTTGTTGTAGGAAAGTTCAAGTGATGAAGGCATAGTCACTGGTCACTGAACTATACCGACTTCAGGAGATACTAATCCTAATGTAACATCAGAGCGCCCTCCTTCGTTGTGTAGCACAATCATCGGCGAAGTAAAATAATCAATAAAATGGCTACAAAACACAGCTTCAAAAAATTAATACGCCTCATTTAACATCAGAGGCGCTGCAACACTGCATTATTAAAAAAACGTGCAAAAAGCAGAGTTGTAAAAGAATGAAGCTTTCCTCTATCTCTCCCTTCACCACCTGTCTTCTCTACCACTATCCCTTTCCTAAAAGAAGGTAACACCTAGAAAGTAACACT
Organism: Tachina lurida; assembly: GCA_944452675.1. Lineage (NCBI taxonomy): Eukaryota > Metazoa > Arthropoda > Insecta > Diptera > Tachinidae > Tachina > Tachina lurida. The sequence goes on from OX101754.1 coordinate 100,402,396, forward strand.
CAGGCAATTAATTGCCTGAGTGTTACTTCTCTTAAAAAAAAAAAAAAAAAAAAAATAATTAGCTGTTCTAGAAATATGATTTACAATGTCATCGAATGTGTTAAGATTAAATGTCGGCGAGAAAGACAAAAATATTTGAAGTTAGAGCTATAGTAAGAAAGAGTAAGCTTGATCCTTTTAAGTCCTGCCGAACAATATTGACCGAAATAAATGATGAGAATGGCAAGAATGTGTAAAGTAGACTGGTTCCAAGTCGCCTTAGAGAAAAACCACAGCTATAAAAAAATATATTAAGGCGCGTTTAACTTTTGCCAATACTAATCGTACTAGATATAAATTATTGAAAAATTTAATTACAATAAATAATGGGAAAACTTTTGTTCACAGAATAAATAACGAATAATTTAATCTTAGGCACGATAGAGGCCTCTTTTTTAAGAGAAGTAACACTCAGGCCTACTACCATTACTAGGTGTTACCTTTTTTACGAAAGGGGGATAGTGATAGAGAAGACAGGTGGTGAAGGAAGAGATAGAGGGAGGAAAGCTTCATTCTTTTATAACTCTGCTTTTCTCACATTTTTTTTTAATAAAGTAGTGTTGCAGCGCCTCTGGTGTCAATGAGGTGTATCACATTTTTGAAGTTGTGTTTAGCAGCAATTTTATTGGATATTTGACTTTGCCGACGATTCTGCTACACAATACCAACAAAGGAGGGCGCTATGATGTTACATTATGATAAGTATCCGCTGAAGCAGGAGTAGTTCACTAACCAGTATCAATGACTTCAAACAGAAAAATGCGTGGTGTTGTTATTTAATAACTGTCGCAGACCGGGCTTGAACCCAGGACCTTCGCTTTTGTAGTCCAAGTGCTCACTACTTCAGCTAAAGCGGAAGTTTTGCGAATATTTCTTATGGCACCGGGTTGGATCATTCGTAAAAATAAATGCGAATATGGATAAGAGAAAATGCTTTTAAAATAAATACTCAAGCACGATAATGCCCCAAACATAGCGACGATGGTAAAAATTTTATTCATACAGAAACCATTACAATTCTTGATTCGTCGTGTCAGAGCAAGGACCTTAATCCCATAGAAAAGTTGTGGAACGCCCTAAAAATTAAAGTTGGTCAAACAAACCTTAAGAATTTTGATGAAATTTCAAGAGAATCGATGCCAAAGTTTATTAGAGAGTTAACCTCGCAGGTATGAGGCAGTGATAAAAATAATAAGGGATGCTCTACAAGGTACAAGATATTTTAGTTTTTATTGAATTTTAATACTAGCCAATCACTCTTAGATGAGCTATTTCTGTATCCATAACTGTACGTGCATGTATGTATATCTTATCGATATATGAGGAAACATATATATAATAAGTTTATAGCACACTATATTTATACGTCTATCAAGAATGTGGTTTTGGAATATATATATATATATATATATATATATATATATATATATATATATATATATATATATATATATATATATATATATATATGTATATACATACACTAGCTGAGCCCGCCAAATATTGTCTTACGCCCCCACTTGAATGCATACAAAAATTCAAGTTGATCCAGCCGTTTAGTTACAGTATGGATGAATAACAAACATCGCCATATGCCGGGACGCTTTTTGCATCTAAACCATACCGGGAGCCATACAAAAAAATTCATTCAAATCGATCCAGGAGTTCAGTGACATACACACGTACAGTAGAATTATATATGTATATAAAGAGGATACATATTTACATACTTCAGATCGTTTATACATATCCATTGCTTAATTTGTTACGACACCTGTTTCCGGGTACGGAGCGAGTGTGGCCACCAGCTCAGTCTCTCACTCACAAGTGTTTTCTCAACCCTTTTGTACATTGTTTCGCACAATATAAACAAGCATTAATTAGAAAAAAATCAAAAAATTCGACTACGACCAACTTTGAACCGTTAAATATCCTAAATCGTCATTCGAAATATAAAATCATAAGAGAATACCTGTCGAATAATACCCATTTTGATATAGTTTGCCGACTTATTACTTTCTTCGTATTTACAAAATGGCGTCTGTGGGTCGCCATATTGAGTTTTGATTATTGTCATCTTTAGTGACACTCCCAGTATCAAGGCGAATCGATAGATATAAGAATCATCCAAATCGGTCCACTCGTTCTGTTTATATAGTGCCGCAAAAGAACACAAGTACATACATACATACCAAGCGGTAAAATTCACAAGGCCTCCACCAAAAATGCCTTTCTGAACGCCTTCTTAGACCTTCTTTAAGATACGATACTTATTCATCCCTGCCTTCTAAGGAAGGCCTTTATACTCCATACTAAAAAATTCGATACACATTCCCCATTCCCTTCTTTTGGAAGGGGCATAAAAGTTATTTCTTTTGTAATTTATGATCATAGAAACAATATCTAAACTGCGTTAAAATCGTAAAGTACGCCTAGTAAAGTAGGGCTTCAATCAGTCCTCTTGAGTAAGGAAGCGTTGAAGGCCTTGGTCGCCAATGACATCGCGTATAAAAAAGAAATGAGTACGCAATGGGAATAGTAGGCCTTGTGTCTGTTAAATAAGGCCTCATAGAAGGCCTATTTACTCCTTCTATTTACCGCTGCGTAGGATGATAAACACAATACAATACCTTTCTTTGCGTAGTGCAGCCGGGTAAAAAGAGAAACCATTTGTTTTAGTGTTACTGCAGGTTTTTTTTAATTTTTACTTTTAAGAGTTTCCCAGATTATATTTGACCAACAACTTAAAAGAAATATTCAAATTAACTAGGCTTGACTGTAATGATTGTGTACCAAGTCAGCGAGGGGACAAAGTATATCACTGCATTTAAGTGCATAGAATATTTTGCCAGCAACTTAATAAAACTATTGAAATTATCCACATATTAAAATTAACGAGGCTTGACTGTAATGAGTGTGTATGTTCGTTTATATTTTCGTTCAATTTATGCACAATATGGAATAGTATTTGCCACAACAAGTGGTAAAATGTCGCATTTTATACACTCAATTAAACGGAAAATATATACAAACTCCACTCATGTGACAGTGTTAGTTCACATTACGAGTTTATACGAATATGACGCGTGCTTATGTATGCTTACGCCGCCGAGCTTTATGTTAAAAGAAAGTTGTAATGACAATGGAACTGGCACAAGTATTACCAGATGACAAGGGCATGCAAGTGATTGTATGGGTAAAAATTTGGCTGCAGTTGTTAAGTTTTGTTGCTCTAAATAGTTATAATATTAAAATTTTTTACATATGGATTTGTCTAATGTTCCTTCTATTCCTTTTGCGGGTAGGAATAAAATTTTTAATATTATGTTGCGGTTTTGACACAACAAATTTTATATGTGTATTGTATGTATGTATGTATGTACTTTGGCGGCAGCGGCACTGATTATTGTCTGTTTGTGTTTATTTTTGTATTATTTCAGCAATTTTATTGCAAAATATACGAATTCAGTAAGGCACACACACGGGTTGGTGTTAAATCCCTCTAGTCAGCCTAGAACCATATGTCTCTATGTCAACACTCTTTTCTCTAGCGACAATTGCACTAGTTGAAATGTCTACAACTTTCCTTTTAAGCGCGACTAGAGATACGTTAGATACAACAGTTCTAGTGTATTTCTGGTGACATTGTCAATGAACGCGTCAATAGTTTGTTTTTCTTTTTTATTCTGATATGCAATAATGTTAAAAACTTACGTACATATATACGTATGTATGTATTTAAGTTTGTTGCCCCAACCCTTATAAAATTGAAGACGAGGGTCACTAAAAAGTAGTAGTGAATCTTTAGTTCAAATGTCTCCATATGGTCGTAAAAGAATAGTGCTAAAGTCTACTGGTAGATTTTCAGTGACAACCCTATGCTATATGTCAATAGGCAATTACATTGGCTGCGGTACACCTATTCAGTTGTACTATTGACAACGTGACTAGTAAATCACTACAATTTTACTATTGACATCGAGCGAGGAAATATCGATATTGTAGACTAAAGCCCTCAAAATTTATTAGTGAATCTTTGGTTCCAATGTCTTCATGTGGTCCCAAAAGAACTACTTAGTCAGTATTGCTACAGTCTAGTGGTGGATTTTCAATGACAAGCTAATGTTAAATGTCAATAGATAATTACATTGGCTGGGGTACACCTGGTCAGTAGTACTACTGACAATGTCACTAGTAAATCACTACAATTTCACTATTCGCATTTTCTGCAGGGATGTAAATGAGTGTTCATAACTGCATAAGTATATGTGTGGGTGTGTGTGTGTGTTCGTCTATAATGGAAGTACTTTTATAACATTTGTGACAAGACCGGGCACACATGAATATACAATATTATGTAGTGAGTTAAAAAAGAATTAAATACTTGCAGGAAAATTTAATATAAACACACATATTCAAATTAGAATTTTATTCATTTATTTGCAGATAACAAAGTTTTATATTAAAAAGTAAAATCCTGTATTTAAAAAACTATGACGAGGGAAAGTCAATAAGTCTCTATAAAGCCATACAAAGAGCCTTATAAGTTTTAATAGTTAAAGAGTTTTCTGAAAAGTAAACGGTATCTTTGATGATGACAGCATTGCCATCTATTGATAGTATTGCCATATATTGATAACTGTCAACATATGGCTCAATCCGAAAATATACATATATACCAAGGGCGGAATATGGAGATGTCAAAAACAGACACACGATGATATTTGTTATTGGAATTTTCCAATTTTCTACATAGCCTGGGAATAACCAAATACGGGAGAGGGAAACATCTGGATCAGCTGCTTAATGTTTACATTTTACTCTACACAATGCATTCAATTCAAAGATAGAAACTAAAAAAAAAATTGTGTTTTCATATCCAATAGGATTGAGCATAAACAGAAATATCTGTTTGCCAAATAAAAAATTAAATGAACAGCGTAACTATTCAAAAATCTGGGCAATAACTTTATGCTGAAAAGGTGAAGGGAAAATTGAGCCAAGTGCACATGCGGATATATTAAGTTCCCAATGATTGTATGTCTAAAGGAAAATGTAAATTATATAAAGTTTCTACTGTTATCCGCTTTAAAACTATTACAGGAAACGAAACCTTCAGTTTATCTATTATGTATACTTTAAGGAGGTATGCACAGTTTTTTATATATTTTTTTTTAACTAAACGGTCTTGCAGCGCCTCTGGTGGAAATGAGGCGTATTAAATTTTAGGAGTTATGTTTATTAGCCATTTTAGTGGTTATTTTACTTTGCCGATGATTTTGATACACAATGCCGACGAAGGAGGGCGCACCGATGTTACATTAGGATTACTATCCGCTGAAGTTGGTGTAGTTCAATAACCAGTGTCTATGACTTCAGCACTTGAACTTTTCCTACAACAACTGATACAAAAGGACACTAATACACAACAGAAAACTGGGTGGAATGAGTGTTTTTACTGAAGGCAGATGTAGTTCATGTTTTTGAAGGGCACTTTTGCACGGCTCGGTTAAGAATTCTTTAAACAAGAGGGAAATATAACATTCTGATGCTTAGTTTATTGTTTTACATTTTATTTATTTTGATTTTTAATGATTTCATTAGTTCCTTGCAAAAGGTTTGAGGAAAAACTCACCAATAAATCGTCATCTGTTTTATATTTAGAAAGTCGTAGTTTTTCAAATATATAAAGCACGTTTGCTTTTGATGGTCTATATTTTGAATATCAATCAAATCGGCTGAGCATTTTAGAGAGGCAGAAATAGCCCCTGGCCCTCCTTTTTTTAATATATAAAGCGTGTGTATTCTTTTAGATACAGATATACCTATGTTTTTAGTTTTATAAAAATCGCTTGAATAATTTCAGGGGCAGGAAATCCCCCTGCCCGTCTTGATCCTACTTCTTAAAAATATACGAAGCCTTGTAGCCTTTTAGGTAAATTTCATAAACAAACGGTTGGATAGTTTCGGAGGGTAGATATTGCTCCCTGCCCCGTCTTGGGCCTACAATTAAAATAATACAAATATATAACCTATATTTTTTAAAGCAAAGGAATGTCTGTGGTTCAGATTTCATCAATATCAGGTTAGCATTTTCGCCGGTAAAGATTATTAAACAAAGCTACTTTTGCATTCGGGCGGGCGACGGATAGATGGACTAGAGGGTTTATAGCATACTCATATTACTATTTTATGGTTAACGTGGCCGCCAGCTACAAGCAATCAAGTAGAATAGGGAGACTCCGTTTTGATGATAGTTTTGTTTTTCTTTCGAGTACGGAACTCGAAAAACTTTTCGTTAATTTGTTGGTTTACGTGGCTGCCTTTTTCACGCAGGCATTCAAGTAGTATCTAGATGATTCCTTTTTGAAAGGACTACTCCACTCATCGGTGTCAACCTATGTGGAATCATCTGGAAGTATTCGGATACAGTGATAGCTACTAGATCCAACCCGCCTCGTTGAAATTTCAGTTAAGGTCACTCAAGTCAATCTCAGATATGTAAATCTGAAAGGTCGTCTAGTACATGACTGCCTTAAAACTTCAGCAAAGGAAGTGGAAGATTGTCTCTTCTTTGCTTTCTTCTCGACAACTTCGACAGAACTCATTATAGGACTGAACTATCCTACTAACCTATCTGCCGATCGTCCAGTGCCCCCTCATGAATGCAACGAGCCTCGAGATGTCTCTACGGTTCCTATTTGTTGATTGCATTGAGCGGCTATTATTGTAGCAAGGACATATTTTCTTAGCAACCTTGCACGTGGCTATATTGCGCCATGCTTATTCAGCCTCATACGGATTGTGCTTGAATATAGCAGAGCTAGCTCGTCCACCCGTTCCTTGCCTAAAAAGTTGCTATGTGCTGGAACCCAGGTAAAGGTGAGGTCAGCCTAACCAACCAGCCTAGACAGCAAACTCTTACACTGCCCTACTAGAATAGACGAAGTGATATATGATCTTAGAGATAGAAGCTCTGCTTGGCTGCCGAGAAATATACCAACTTTACCCTATACCTTCCTATTAATCAGCATTCTATCGGCTTCCCTTACCAACAACATTTCAGCCTAAAATACAGTGGTTTCGTTAGAGAAAAGAATGGATCATTCTATACCAAGATCGTCTGAAAAGACCCCAGAGGCGACACCGCATACCATTCTTGATCCATCAGTTTATATTCTGACGTCGTATTCTGTTACTAATGTGCTTTTTGGAATCAAAACTTTAAACACTTTATCAAAGTTCAGATGAGGTACCATGTAATTAGTTGTAGATTTCCTCAGCGTAGGGAGTAGTTGATCCAGGATTCTGGCATGACCATAAGACCTTGATCTCCACCACCCAGATGCCGCTAATATTTTCGCACTACTTGAAGCTATCGCCAATACAAGAAGGTCGATCGGAATAAGATTTAGTATAGCATTCAGCGCCTCCGAAGGACTAGTACGTTAACATTCTGTTATCCCTACTCAAGGGGATCACTGTATTCCAAAAAGTTGATCTACCACGCATTTCTTACTTGCGTTAATATATCTCGGAAAAATAATACCAAATATATTCTGTATATGGAGGATTTGCCGTCTTAACGACACTTTTCCAAGTACATTGACGCTGCAAAAAAATATCTTATGTTCATTGGGATCCTCAATTCTACTATTTGCTGAAGGAACTTTCGAAATCAGATCGCTTGTTCCGGAGAAAAATCGCCACTTAAGTGATCAAAATAACTAAATGGCTTAAAAAATTTTCTATAACATTTTTTGACAAAAACAACAGCCTTTAAATACTAAATTCAGTAGCTGTAAGTTACTAGAACTGTAACTACTCGTAGTACCAACTTTTTTTCTGGTAAGTAAAAATATACAAATTTAAATAATTCAAAACAATATGACATAATAGAACACTTTGTGAATAGGGCAGTAGATTAAAGAAAAATATAAGATTTCCAAATATAATTCCAAAAAAGGTCATAAAGACAGATCCCATTTCTTATAGAGCGCACATTAAATACAAATTTATAGGTGGGACAGCTTTTATAAAGGTCAGCACTTAATACAATTTAAGACTTCAATACATACATACAACTGCTAAAGGCACCACAATGCTAGATTCATCTATTAAGTAGATGTGTAATAAAAAAGTGTGTAATAAATCTCGAAAAGGTAAAAATATTATTACATATTTCTTACAATAAAATTCCTTTAAATACTCAAAATGTTAGCTTTTTTAGCAAGTAATATATTGTAGAGTTTTACTGAAATAATGCATACTTTTGGGCTTGAGAGAAAAACAAAATATGCTGCATATTTAATACAACAGTCCTTAAATAAAATGCCAGATTGGGGGGCGAAAATACCTTGAGGAATTGTTTCTTTGTTTAATAAATTTAAAATTGCTAGAAGTTAAATACAGATTTTAAGAATTATAGTCCAAATACGTTACACATCGTCCATATGTACAAGCATTTGTTTTCCTGTATTATTTATATTATTTTTATTTTTATAAATTGTTATGCCCGAAAATAAAGCTTCTGGTATTATTTTACTTTTTGTTACATATTTTTTTGTTTGTTTTGTTTTTCATTTTAAGAATCTTAAGATTTCCTTTTCTGTGAAAATAAAATGAAAGAAGGAATTACTTTTAAATCAATATTGTATTTCTTAACAAAATTTACACTCAGCTGAAGAGATTTTATTTGTGCTGCTAGCCAAGGGTAGACTAAGGGTAAACGAAAGAAAAATATTGTAGAAAATTAAAGCAGAAAAAAAGCAAATAAACACTGCAATGAATTTGTAAAAAAAAAATAATGAACCAACAAATAAAGGATATTTTAAGGATACGACGTATTAACGATTTTCCGCATCAGTAAATTTGATAAATTGTTTTGTTAATTTTGTCCTTCACTTAAGAGAGCACCAACGTGAATTAATCAGAACAAGTGAAATTTTTGCAACATTCTGAGAATATTTGCCAGATTGCAATTTGAAAACAAAGGAGAACAAAATTTTCCAATATCCATACTGTCTTTTTGAATTGTACTTCTTGTCCGTATTCCTAAAGAATGATTAAAACAATGAACGGCAACCGTTACCTTACAGCGAGGTAAACGTAATCAGCTCATCAATCTCCCTGCATGTTGATTTGATATACATATACATATTAATATCATATTGCCGAGATAAGTTCATGGACTGGCATCTGCAATAAATCCAAATGTAGCCCCATTCCGCCCACCTGTATAATTTTTTCTCTTTTCATAAGAAAGTTCTAAGAGAACTTTAAAAAACTCCATATATTATTATTAATCCAAAGGCAATTTGGCAAATTAGGACTGTAGTCAGATGTGAATTGTATTGGTTCTAGATGAAGGAATGACGCTTACCTGTAGAACTACAAACAAGCCTGCAAATAGAAAAATTGTTCCTTTCACCAAGAGGAGGCCATTACCACGCCAGTAAATCGACCGAATAGATAGCGTGCTGTTAGTAAGCTTATTGGAGGTCAACTATCTGGGAGTGCTATTATATTCAAAGATGTTACAGAAAATGCATTTAGAGGAAATTATCATCCAAAGCACTAATGTTTTTCAGATCTGCTGCAGGGAAAACATGGGATTCCTCACCTAAGATCCTGAGATGGATATACACCGTGATAGGGAGATATGCTTAGGATGCATACGACTGGGATCAGTTGGAGAAATTACTGAGGCTAGCATGTCTCTTATTAACAGTGGAAGTCCTCCTCACTCCCGCCTCTGCTGATTGTTATATTAACAGTTGTCAGGATAAAGTCATCAATATCGCGGGAAGATGCGCAGTTAGGGACTGTCCAACTAGTCAATGAAAGCTATCAACCCTGGCAAGACATTTCTTGTGCTACCCCCTAATACGATGGATAATGGGTATGCCTTTGATAAAAGATTTGATACTGTTCTGGTCAACAGAAAGGAACGGGCAGGAATGACACCATAATACATCTTTAAGCCCCTGATTGAGCGGTGGTACAGTATGGTTCCAGAATGCTAGAAGCATCTAATGCGGTTCTTCTAGGACCGAAGATAAATTACTGCGCGTCCTTGGGAAACACCTCTATCATTTTGTAAGCTGAAATTTATGTCATAGAGAATTGCATACAATTTAATCTAGACAACGACTACCGAAGAGAAATAACCATCTTCCAGGCCAGACTGCCCTTGATACACTTACCTATATGAGTTTACCTCAAGTTAAGTTGGTCATGCCGCAAAAGGTCACAATCTGCTGGATTCCCGGACACGTCGGAGTGAAAGAAAACGAAAAGGGATGCAAACTATTCAAAAAGGGGGCTAACGCACCCATGGTCGGATCAGAAATGTTTTTGAGTTTGGGTCGAATAAAATCCGGAAAGATATATCGATGGAGATCATGAATATTAGGGAATACCTGAGGTTTATGCATAGGTTAGGTTAGGTAAGGGTGGTAGTCAGAAAGCCGGATTCACTTAAAACGTTTTTATCCATTGTGATACCATGCAGTCCCCACCGTCGAACCAACCAGAGCTTAATATAAAGCTACTAATACGTTCCAGTTCAACACTAGTAACATCAGTTCCCTGAACTCAAGAGCGGCCATTGTGAACATTTCTTGCAAGTCCAGGACAGTGACACAGAAAATATTCTACACTTTTCTCTTCATTGATATCCTGACAGCTGCGGCAAAAATCATTGTGTTCGACCTTTAGGTTCATGGATGCAAAGCTAATGATTGCGACGAATAACCAAAACCGTTTTAAAGTTCTAATGTTGTTTAGTAAAAATAATCGAGGAATGGTCACCGGCTTCCTCACAGACCATTGCAAGTTGAGAGAAGACCTCAACAGACTTGGCATTGAGACTAACAGCCGGTGCAGATTCTGTGATTATGACGATGAAACTCCATATCATATACCCAAGGACTGTGAAGCTTTATGCCACATAAGATACAATTGGGCAGGCACCTGTCAATACGAGACCAAATGGCAATAGATAGAATAGATATTTTTGGCCGCAGTGTGCTATGTTTCCGGTAAAAATTTAAATTCATTCATTCATTCATACATTAGTTCTAATTTGAGACCCTTGTATACTAATCTAATGCTGCGCCCACTTGATGGTATCCAGAGTACGAAAATAAATTTTGTTCTTTGCAGTGAGTATAACACCCCTAGAAACTTTCAAAAGTTTTTCCCCCCTATGCAAAAGAGATAACGTTTACTTGAAGTGTACATTAAAACAAAATTTCTATACAAAAACCAGTTTTACGTACACTTGAAGTACATGTTATTTTTTTGGATATGGGAGTTTGTCTTTGATGGATGGGTTAGCGAAATTTTTTGTTTATTTTCAATGCAAAGAATTTTTAACGAGTAGGAACATGAGCAGACATATGTATGTTTCTTCACATATTCTGCAAGAGCAATTTAACATAATGGACACTCGCCCATGTTGTTTTTTTGATTCCTAACCTCTAATCTCTGCTTTTTATTTTTTAAAATTCACCCCCCAAGCGAAATATGAGTTTTTAAATAATACAAATTTAATAAACTTTTAATACTTAAATTTAATTTGTATTGTGGTTATATTTTCCAAATTCACTTAATATTAATTGTTTATGCAAAATTTTCATTATTTGCTATACATATTTTGGTGCTGAATAAATCATAAATATTATAAGGTTAAAACAAAAATTAGTTTTTGTTGTGGTTTTTCTATTTAATAATTTCATATTTAATGAAATTTTAATTTAATTTTTAGTGAATCGATGCACAACGCATTTTTGCACAAATAATAAATAATTCACATATTAAGAATTATTTATGTTCAAGTTTTGGTTATATAAATAAAGTTAAAACAACATTATTTATGGTCAAAAACAAGGTGTTTTCTAATTGTTTGATTTAGTTGTGATTTCAATGTAAAACCACGGCTTTTGCTTTTCTACACTGCAGCACAGAAATGTGGTTTTGATATATTAGTTGGTATTTGTATTTTGTATTTTAGTAATCATAATCTTACGTTGAAGTTATTTCAAAATCCTATCTCTTTATTGAACTTATTGAGCGCTTTATAAGGCTTTCTTCCTTGCACTTATTTTAAGCAGCTTTTTGAGCTCTTTTGAACCCACATTTGAGGTTTACCTATCCAGGTTTAAAGTCTCATCTTCAAACTGAAACAAAAATAGAGAAGGAAGTACAAAATCCTCTCTGTAATATGTGTAACCGGAAAATAAATCAATTAGTTACGGTTGCGGTGGTTACAGTAAATCTTGTCACTGTCATTAATAAGGGCCGTGATACACTATCATAAACAGTCATGCGATTTTTTGAGAAAATACAACCCTGTTATAATGGAGTTTATGAAAAATTTCAAAAGACAATAACAATCCGTCAGATCAAGGTTTTATTTTTTCGTAGTGTTGCGATTGTATGGGACAGTGAGTCATGGCCTTAATATATTAAAGAAATTTAATTTAAATTCCCATATCATACACCTTTTGATAAATTGCAAATATTTTACTACTAAGTAAACAAATTAATTATTTTAACAGTCGTTAAGCCGCTCGGGGTCGACTTACATCTGTCGCGTCATCGCAATTATTTCTTAAGTGCGGTCAGGCTTGTGTGTGTTGCGTGGCATTCGAGAGTTTTTCGTCTCGCTCGCACTGGTTGACTGATCTGCCACGGATAACGGTATAATCTTGAGGTTTTTTTTGTGAAATTTCTTCAACAACCACGTTGCTACTTCCTATGTGAAGGCATAGGTCGAGTAAAGTCAGTCACAAAACTTTTTTAAAATACTGTTAATAATATCTTAGGAATATGGTCTAGTTACTCCGCCCATATTTTTGCAACACCATATTAGGCAAATTTACTTTGTACAATATGTTTAAATAAATAAATAAAATAAATAATTCTTTTAAAAGATATACTCTGTTATATCCTCATGAATATATTGACGCTGGACCAAGCTACCAAATTACTCAGATTTACTTTGAAAATCTGGCATGCATTCAAGCCACTTATAGACAACTTGGCGTGTTCGGCTATTAAGCTCATTTTTGGCTAAACGAATTTGTTAATAAACGAAATTGCAAACCCTTAGACTCCATTGGATCCAGAAAAATTCACGGTTTGGTGCGGTTTACACGCTTGTGTCATCATTGCGCCTTATTTCTTCAAAAATTAACCGCGCGAGATGAGTTATGTGTCATACGCCAACCGCAGGCATAGTCTTATTGCAATAAAACTTTGGTAATAAGTTGCTTTTCAAGAAATCTACCCAACAATTGGCCACCAAGGTCGAGTGATTTGACGCCTTTCGATTATTTCCAGTGGTTCCACGTGAAGGTTTATACTGATAAACCAGCAACTATTGCAGTTCAACATTGTTTGTGTTTTTCGTGACTTACGGACAGCAATGTTAAAAAAAGTGGACCAAAATTGGATGTGGTCAAGAACAGCCACGGTGGCCATACCATTAACCTTTGAGAAAATTATTTACAGGCTATAACTTATATGACATTGGTGACTAATTAATTAGTCAGTCTACTCCTCTAAATACAGCTTTTACCAAATGTTTCCTTTAGCTAGTCAAACGGGCTCTTGAATGCTCTGGTACTTGGCGAGTCTCTCAAAGATTTTGCCCATTGACACGGCAATTCAACCAACAATGAGAATCATAACGGAACAGATTACAGTAGTGAACCCAAATGAAAAAATTAGGGAATAGCAATAGACAACTGCAAAGTTCGCAAAAATTAAATGATCATCTATAAATTAAACAAGCAGCCCCCAAAAATTTAGCATCAAATACGCACAAGGATTAGCTTAGCAAAACTAAGCTCGCAAAATCCTATGCGGAATTACACTTATGTCCAATTCGGCATGTTGTGAGCTCTACTCGAGGACACGAGTTGCAGCTAATATACATACCTATCTAAACAGAAAAATCTAGTCGATAAACCGGTCACGCCAAGATATCAATATGTTCTATGTAATCTCTTAAGTTTCTCCAATCAGAGTTCCTAAGACATTCCTGGTGCTGTACGTTGTCCCTATAAAAAATGTTTCTACTACACTTACTAAAGGTTAGAAAATGACACAGGTAGGGTTCCCATTTTACGTCCTCCTCCTCGAATTTTCTGCAGATAATGTCCTGTAACAATTCTATGCGAGTTAGATGAGACTTTATTTCTGTTTGGTACGTTATAAGTCTCCAGAGCTTTGGCCTCTTTCATCTAAGGATCTCTTTTGACTTCTCTTAATCTGGATTACTCCATAGGATTCTGGTTACTTTTCCCACAGTAGAATTTTACCAAACTCTTCCATGATATGAAGTCGCTCATTACCCATCAAAAAAAATTCTGATTTGGAAGCACTAACAACTGAGGGAAGCAATGTGTTGCTTACTTGATAACAAAAGCTTCGAAAAATGCTTGTGAAAAGCACTAACGTAAGGCGGGCTCTCTAACAAAGTAAAAAATTATCAGAGAACATTTTTGCAAACCAGTAACTTTAGCATCTGAGCATTACTTCTCAGAAGAACTTTAGTAAGGCGAAAAATTTATGGCTTTTGGAAGCTTATTGCTTCTAGCTGGCTCATCTCGAACAAAAAACAGGTGCCTTATTTATGAGCAACATTAAGTGATTCTGTAACATTGTCTCCCTTACAAGTACGCTTCTGGGGAGCAGTAATTTTTGCTGGATATTTAAGGTTAGGATTTGAATCTCTTAAAACTTCTGATGTTCTGTAGTGTGATGTTATTCCACGATGATTTCATATTGGCAATTCTTTCAAATTTTACGTTTCCTTGTTATACCTGGATGTTTCGGTATTCATCTTCCCCTTATAGTGGTTGACGCATTTCCGATTCGACTATTAAATTTTTTTTTCTTCTTTAATCTAGGACCAAGATATCGTAGTGTAACTCCAAATATGCCAACCACTATAATGCCCATTATATGTAGAGCTGTACAGTTTGTGTTTAAGTTTATCACATTGTTACATTGAAGGGCGTTTCGGGATTTAGCATTCTCCTTCAATAATACAGACTGACGCCCTGTTATAATTTTCCTTTAATCATTTAACATTTCCCATAATGCCTATGATTTCAGTTATCATCCGGCATACGAAAGAATTTTCCTGTTTCGACTCCTGGCCTAGAGCCCATCTGTTTTTTGTTTGGTGATCACATTTCTTACCTAATCGTTCATGCTCCAATATTAAAAATTGGTGCCAAAAAGTACCACAAACTCGGATTTTAATAGTTTAAGACCAATTAGGCTTATTAAAAAAGTTTCATTATTATGTCTCGGCATAATGGTCATTGTTTTCCGTTTTTAACGAAAAGTACGAATAGGACTCACTCGAAGAAGAGTTAGATGGTAAATATCTTCTATGAAATAAGTAAAAAAAATAAAAAAAAAACCCGACTGCGACCAAATTTTCCAGACGAGTTGCCTGCCTGATTTGTGAAAAGAAGGTAAAAGACAAATCTTTTGATGTAAGAATCATCGAAATCGGTCCACGCGTTCTTATAAATGAAATGCAAGGGTTACTTGGTTTCCGATGTCGATGCTCTTTCATCAGTCAGCTCCCATTCCAGTAACGATCACTAAAATTTTTTTTGTTTGAATTTAAAAATGAACCAAATGAGAACTCTAGCATACATTATCATACAAAGTAAATGCAGTACATGATGACTTATAGTATATATATTCCCTCCGATCCTATAAGGAGCATAGGGCCTCACATGATGACTTACATGCTTCTTATTTGCAAGTTTCGAAGTTGTTAATATGACTTCTTATGAAGTGTAAATTATGCTCTTATGGCTACTTAGCAAGTCATGAAAATATCATTGCTTGATAATGAATAGGTATTAACATACATTTTTAAAGCAATATCTTGTCAAAGCATATTTTAGGAAGTATATTCTCTAGCATATTTAAATCACGAAAAATCTATTCTTCAGAGGCCGTATTTCTGGTTTCTCTGGTGAGAACATGTCGGACTTAATTAATTTTAACTTGTATGGAATTGTATTTTGTACACATTAGCCCAAATTAAATAAATTTGAAACAAGTTTATTTGTACATATCAAACACGTATGTATGTATGTACATATGTATATATACATATGTCCTCGTATGTATGTAAACACGTTCATTTATCTCTTGAACATGTCATTTACATTAAACTAATTGGACTTGAAAGAGCTATATTTTAATTTTTAAATATCTGTTTTTTTGTCTATAATTTCAATTGATTTTTAAATGCATTTAAATTTTTATCCATTCATTTATATTGACACATATTTATGTACATATATCTCGTTTTGGTTAAATAGTTTTCAAAAGTATGTGCATTCATTGCAATAAGAAAAGAAATGCTGATCTAAGCAAAATTAAAAAAGAAAAATATGTTTTGGAAAAGTATAAAAATTTATTGGAACGTAAAAGTTTGTAATTGAAATTTAATAAAGGAGCAATTTGTTATGTATTTTGACACACAATAGAATAGATATTTTGGTTTTATTCGTTTTATAAATTTATGGCAACTTTAAATGATGAAATGATTTTCATCTGAACAAGATTGAAACACTAAAGTAATTGTAAGCCGTAGAGAAAGAGTTTTCTTTATATAAATAAGACTTTAAACTGAAAAATTGGATTTTATGAATGAGAAAATACAGCTTAATAAATTTGGTAGTTATAGGAAAAATCGCATTAGAAATTAATATCTATATCTTATTATTATTATACACGACTTCCAATCCTTTAAAAATTATAATAAAATTTTATATAAATTATAAAATAAATTATAATCCAAGTAGTTAGAATTTGCACTGGTAGGCAACCCAAAAGCAAAATATTTTTTTTTAAGTTGGTATTGCAACAAATTCTAAAGAGCAGATAACAAACTTTACACAAAAATCATGCTCTTTGCAGGCAGAAAATTATTGCAAATTTTACAATTATTCCTCTTACTTAAGAAGAGCATAGTTTTGGATTAAAGCTAAAACCTCGTCTGATAGTTAAGATTCAATAGCTTCGCAGATAAGTTAGATTAGGTTAGGAAGGGTGGTGCTAAAACGCGCCTCACTCGGAACCGTTAGTTGGGTCCATTGTGATTCCCTTCTGTTATTTCGTTAATAGGAATATTTAACCTCTCATTTGTATCAAGCAGTGCCCCTACTATCCGTCATTAAGCTACTGAATTCTCATGATGAATCACTTATATCCTTTAGTTTACACTTACCGATATCACTAATGCTCTCATGGAAAAGTCTGCTCAGCCATCTAACCCTATGGCGTTGCAGTTTCGGGCAATGGTATATAATATGTTCAATGGTTTCTGGTTCCTCTTCATCTCCGCACATCCTACAGAAATCTGTTTCCCAAATGCTGGTTCTTGCTCTAACCGAGCAGTCAACAAGCCTGTCACGATTCGCATCGCCTTCATATCCATGTCCAATATCTCTTTTAATCTTTCTGAGTCAAGTTTTGGCTACATAGCCCTCGAGACTCTACAATACTTTTTACTTCGCCATGAACTGTTGGTCCTGCACTCTGCCCAATTACAAGGTTCCCTGTAGTAATGACCTACCGGTAGTTTCACCGATCTGTCACACATTCTCTTATCTAACACCGACCCTGTTCTTGCCTGATCATTGGCAATTTAATTTTTTTCTACAGTGCTGTGGGCAGGAACCCAACATAGTCTGATACTATATTTGTCCATAAGCAAGTTGAGGGTTCTCCTACAGTCACTAACAATTTTCGATTTGACATTGTGTACCTTCCGGGCCACTAGATCCGTGGCCCTGAGGATCGCCAAGGTTTCAGCTTGGAAAACGCTGCATTCATTCGGCAGTCTGGGAGAACTACTATTCCTTCCTAAAATATAGGCACCAGACCCTGTCCCTTCCCCGTCTGTACAGACATCACTACCCTCATATAGCTTATCGGATTCGACCCAATAGTCCCTAACGGAATTGCCAGTGCTGGTGTTTTACTAAAATCAATTTCAACGAGCTTTTGTCCGTGAACCCAGAGTTACGAATCCCTGATCATTTAAACTGATCTTATTAAAGATCGCAAATAGACACATACTCGTACACATTTAAAATTTCAAATGGTCCTTCGAACATTTAATTTGCTGATTTCATTGGTATGCATCATAAATAGAATAAAAAACAGACTGATTATAAAATCAACAAAGAGAAAATAACGTAACAGAAGTTAGGTTAGGTTGAAAAAAGGAGCAATCAATATTGACTCAATCAATTTCGGATTTCACTTATGCCTTTATTTCACATTGTACGCTTATAATAGATATTGGGGAGATACCTAATAAAAACCATTAAAATCTTTCAAACACTTAGTCAGGTTATGAACCTAGTCTTAACAATATACTTTATTAGGTTTTATCAATCTGAATCTCTAAGATATTGTATATTTTAAAAGTCACACTAAGCAAGTAGGGAGTTATTTGCTGCCAGATAATGTCATCTCGCTTTTGACGAATGGCACAGAATCTACACTACTCCTGGAGTTCTGGTTCTGCAATGCAAGGATGTTTTTCCAAACCTACGCTATTCCACCAAGTTTTTTAAGGATGTATTGCCACGCCTACGCTACTCTTATATGGATAACTATACATAACAGTTTGCTCGGCATAGAGATTATGTTATATAAACTATCCTGGACTAGATCCACTATAGATTCCTCTAATTCGATATCAGTTTATTGCCGTTTGCCTCTATCCAAGCAAGGTCTTTAAAAAGCCGAACACAGATAGAAAGAAAATATGGTCATGTCTCTATGATAAGCTTTTAGCACAAATAATACAAAAAACCGACAGAAAATCTCGTGGCTGGTCGAGGCATTAAAGAGTAACTGGACTAGGATTTACCGATCATGCAGGTGGCGTTGGCTGAAGTAGTTACCACGTTGACTACAAAACTGAAGGTCCTGGGTTCGATCCCGGTTTCCGAAAGTCATTACATAACAACACAAATCATTTTCTGATGCGCACTAGTGTCCCTTTGTATTAGTTGTTGTAGGAAAGTTTAAGTGATGAAGGCATAGACACTGGTCACCGAACTAGACCGGCTGCAGCGGATACTAATCCCTCCTTTGTCGGTATTGTGTAGCAGCATCATTGGCGGAGTAAAATAACCAATAAAATGGATACTAAACACAGCTTAGAAAATTTAATACGCCTCATTAACACCAGAGGCGTATATATTTCTGATTCGGTATTTATATCGTCTACAGATACAAAGTTGCGAACATTGTAACCATCAGCGCTGATTGCTTTTTTTACGGCGTTCGTAATACTTAGCGACGACGGACAACAGATTAGTACATGATTTACAATGGCTTTATGTATAAGCAAAACCTGGCATAAAGTTAGCATAAGTGGCAAAATCAAACATGATCTTAAAGAGTTTTGCCATGAAACTTCACATTACAAATCATGCTAAGACTTAGACGTGGGTTAAAATTAGGTAATGCGACCATTTTTAATGACAAATTGTATGGAGGAACTCGTTAACAACTAATTAAATTTCGTCACTTATACTAACTTCAGGCCAATTTTTGTTTATACATAGGGCCGCAAGGATCTTCTCCATCTTTGTACACTGCGCGACACAAATGTTGAATCATGTACTGGAAGACCTAGCACAAGTTGCGATAACAGCACAGAGGGGAAAAAGACGATCTAATATTATTAACGGTAGATTTAAAAGTAAAAAGCCACCATTCTTAGTTTTTTTTCGCAATTTGTGTTCTCAAATGTAGATTAAAACATAATGAGATAAGCAAATCACTAATCATTGTCAATTCGAGAATGAAAAAGTTCTCAAATCGAGCACGGAATTAGACCACCCAGGTTGGTTTAATAGTGACGAGTGGGACGATAAAGGGAAGTTCTGTCCTTCTCTCCTGCCCAGGCAGCACAATGGGACCATCAGTACCGAATAGAGCCGGTTTCAAATAAAGCTGGCAGCATCTAAAACCTAACCTAGCCTTACGTTCCCCTCTCGTTCAATACCTAACTGCAACCTGCGAGATCTAGTGCTGGAACTGGCATTAGATACAGACTTCCATAGATAAACTCAGGCGAGTAAGGAACTGAATATACTGCATTACTTGCATGTAGCAAGGAGTCACGTAAATCAACCATGTTCAAATCAGAATTTTAACGAGCAAAAAGTAAGACCCCTTTTAAACACGCCAAGTTAAATTTACAAAGTCTTAATTCAGCTGGTTGAAAGAGAGCTAAGAATACTTTCTCTTTCTGTCTTTTTTTTCAGCTAAATTAAAATAAAAAAATAAGCTGCACGGTTTTAAAATCATAATTCTAGTGTCCTTATCCAACTCAGTAACTTCCAACTTCAATGTTACACATTGCGCCGTACTTAGCGTGTAATCTTCAAATTTGGGATTATATGTATATTTACCAGAGTGCGGATAGTGCTCGAATTAAACTCGCTCGCAAACGAATTCAATTCGAGCGAGTTTTATTTTTTGTATTGAAAAGAGCTACTCTTGTCTGCTCGCGAGTTAAAAAAATAAGACTCGCGAGCGCATTTAATTTTCGAGAATCGAAAATAGGACTCGCGAGAAGAATTCAAATTTTAAGAGTCAAAAATAGAACTCGACTCGCGAGTCGAGTTACAAAGAATTATTCGTGAGTTTTATTAATTTTGTTTGCTTATGCACCAGCAAAAAAAAAACTTAAATTCGCAAACGAAAAGAAAATAAAATTCGCGAATAAATTAAAAATACAAGTAATCCAAAGTAAAGACTTTAAATATTTTTAAGGAGATTTTATTATTAACGACTGTAGCTAGAGAGCTGAAATTTGGTGTGTAGGTTCCCTTTCCGATGTATAGAGATCAAACGTGAAAAGGGCTAAAAAGAAGTAAAATAGGGTAAAATTGGTAACTTTATATCTCGGAAACTACATTAGATAGACTAAAAATTCAAAAAGGATAAGAATGCTGATAAAAACCAAGCTGACATGTATTTGGTACTTTTTTAATAGGTGTACTTTTAGGGGTTAAAAGGGGCTAAAAACTGAATTTTGGTACCTTTTTTGCATTTGATATATCTTTTAAATTATTGAAGCATTGGCATTAGAGTTTACAAAAGTAGCTTTTAGAAAAATGTGCTTTTTGGGAAAAGTACTTTTTAGAAAAAGGCATTTTTTGGAAAAAGTACTTTTTAGAAAAATGTACTTTTTGGGAAAAGTGATTTTTAGAAAAAGGTACTTTTTGGGTAAAGTACTTTTTAGAAAAAGGCACTTTTTGGAAAAAGTGCTTTTTAGAAAAAGGTACTTTTTGGAAAAAGGTACTTTTTGGAAAAATTACTTTTTAGAAAAAGGTACTTTTTGAGAAAAAAGATTTCTAGAAATAGGTACTTTTTGGGTAAAGTACTTTTAGAAAAAGGTACTTTTGAAGAAAAGTAGTTTTTAGAAAAAGGTGCCTTTTGGGAAAAGTACTTTTTAGAAACAGGTACCTTTTAAGAAAAGTACTTTTTAGAAAAAGGTACTTTTTGGAAAAAGTACTTTTTGGAGTACGAGTGTACGCGAATTCTAATTTTGAACTCACGAGCAGAAATTTTAAAACGAGCGAGTTAATAAAAATTGTGCTCGCGAGCAGAATTTTTCCCTACCCTGATATTTACTATAAATTGTTTTAATCACACACATTTAAAGAAGTAATTTTTAGACGTATATGCAATTTAAATTTCCTTTACAACATGTTGCTTAAATATATTAAATTTAAATTGTTCATTATGCATAACGCAAAATTTAAATAAAAAAAATATCTCACTGTTTGCATTCACACACATCTGTGCCCATATTTTGCTTAATCTTAACGAGACTTCATAATTAGTTTTAATAAAAAAAGCTTCGAATTGTGCAAGTAACAATATTAAAAACATTTGCTAACTAAATTAAAACTTAATTCTCTGGAAGTGATGGAAGCAGTTTGCAATATGATAAAACACGGCAACAAATTTGCAAACTAAACAAATTTTATGTTACGATTCGTTATTAGCAAAATGCAAATTAATTGAATGTTTTTCTAACAAGAAATATACAACAAAAAAAAATTTATAATTGTTTCTCAACACTCACTGGGTTGACATTGTTGGGTTGCTGTAACTGCTGCTGCGTTTGTTGTTGCTGCTGCTGTTGCTGTTGTTGCGATGGCTTACATTGAAGAAGGTGGTGCTGCTGCTGCTGCTGCTGTTGCTGTTGTTGTTGTAGGTGGAGGGTATTATTCGTATGATGATGTTGCTGATGACTGTGATGATGGAAATGATTTGAGTTCTGTTGTGGCAGGCTTTGTTGTCTGTTATTATCTATTATTAAGTTACCGCCGCCACCACCACATCCACCACCCCCGCCACCAGCACCACTTGAGCCAATAACAGAGCCATTTGTTAAATTATTTGTTGCTATTGCCGCCATATTTAGGCCATTAAAAGCATTAGATGTTGGGGATGTGACTGGCTGTTGCTGTTGCTGTTGCTGCTGCTGCAGCTGCTGCTGCTGGGATTTTAAGCCTAATACTGTTGTTGCAGCTGCTGAAACTATTGCTGTTGCAACACCACCCATATTGCCCGCAATACCTGCTGCTGTTTGTGCATTTGTGGTGGCTAAATTGTTATTGTTATTGCTAAGGCTGCCATTGTTTCCACCATTCATGTATGGTAACGCATTGTGTGATGTTGCCAGATTATTCTATGACAAAAGTTTGCGAAGTAGAAATTATTTTCTGTTCTTTTCATTCAAATTGTTTTAAATTTTGTTTGCTAATACTTTTTTGTTTGTTGTTAACTTAAAAATGTGTCATTTTTAATTTGCATATTTACGAACCAACACCAACATTATTCATTATTAATATTATTATGTTTAGAATGCATTTCTTTTGTTTTTTTTTTTTCAATTATATATATATATAGAGTATATAAAAAAATTACTAATTTCTTTATACATTTTGTCTTAAGACACTTGCCACATGCCACTGATCGCTTTTGTTACTAAATAAATGTGTTAACGGTTTAATTTGAATTTTTTTGATTCAGCTATTTATGGTATAAGAATTAATTTATTAAATTATTTAGCACTTTACCAAACTTTAGTTTCATTCATTATTGTTACATACAAAGAAAGAATGAAAAAAAAAAATATATATATATATATTTAAATGACATTTCCAAGAACTAAATGATAAAATAATTATGGTATACAAACTTTTCTTTATACTATAATATTTAGTTTTTAAATAAAATGAAAGGAGTTACACTTAGGACATGCTTAACCTCAACCAGGTGTTTTGATTTATTTATTTTTTATTTCTGTAAAAAAGCTGTTTATTATAGATATAAATAATGGATGCTTAATAGTCTTTGTTTTCATAAATGCAGCCTTAATTTAAAAACATTGAAAATGCATAGAAACATTGTCTGAAATTAGAAAAACTAAAATATACAGACTTTATAGGCTTAAAGTTTAGGGGGAGTGGGAATTTCTTTTCAATGGGTATCAAAATATTATAAATGTTAAAATTAAATATATATAAAAGACTTCTTCATTTGCGTAAAGTATTAATAAAAACAAAGTAAAATTCAAAAATTCGTTCGTGCACTATGTACACACTCATCGCAAAAAGACAAAAGGAAATCTCAGCAAAATAAATACAATCACATCTTCATTGCTTCAAAATTATCAGTGAGTATATACTCCACATAATAGAATACAATATTAATAACATCTAACTAATATGCTTACGGAACTGCATATGCACTCATGGTTTCCATGAAAAATCATATAATTCTCATTTGTTTAATATTAAAAATTTTATAAATATCTTAGCCACAGCATATATATATTTCCGCCAGACTAGAACTTAAACAGCAAACCGAAACAAAGAGGTACTATACACATTCAGTAAAAAAAAAAATATATAAAATTATGCTCATGGCATGACATTTTCATCAAAATTTTAAAAAAGAAGTACTTGCGCGTTTTCCATTTCGGAAGAAGTTACATTAAAATACATATCCAAGATAACATAAAGAGCTAATGTGAAGTCGAAAACAGAGAATGGCGAAATTACCATTTTAAGTACTCTTTGAGTATTGGCCCTCAAACAACTATGAATGCGCAAGGCAAAAAAAAACGCTAATATGCAAAAGTCTTAACTTTAAACCGAACACGTATAACTATAAACAACCAATAAATATGTTCGCACACATTTGTTAAATTACGCAAAACAAAGCACTATAACTAAAAGTGATAGACTGTATTAGCTACAAACATACACATAAGTATAAAAATAATGTGATTATTAATCGGCTACACATGGGCTATTTTGTTTACACACACATATAAAGCATGTTTTCAAACAGCCAAAACACATATTCCATCACATTTTATATAAAAATGTATGTATACGATGCCGAATGATTAATAAGTATCCCGAGTATCATGCGTATATTTTTTTTATCCGAATAAATTTCCATACACTGAGTAGTGCCTTTTTATTTTTAGTTGTGACGTATTTTAGTTTTTTGCATAAGCTGGAGCTGCTCATGTAGTCATAGTTGCTTTAAAACAATGCGCGTATATGAATTGTTTGCACTACATTTGTAATTATACGCAGTTACTAAATATAATACTACTAACTTAAGTATACTTTTTTGAGTACTAATTGACATTCTCTGGTCGGAAACTACACACACTCCATTGTATTAATATAAAAATTAAACTAATTATTTCATGTTTGATGAGACTCTATTAGAAATTAAGTTACTACTGCCAAACAAAAATCACTGGATATTGACTTCTTTGAATAGTCTAATGCTCAGGGGATGGCTCCTTTTTATGCAATCCATTGTGCTAGAACTAGCAAAATAGGTAATGGGAAAAGCGATATTGTGAGAGTTGAGTTTGGGGATATACGATTTGAATACTGCGACATTAAAAGTGCCACAAAAAACTTCTGGAGGTGGTTTCTTAACACATATGAACGTGCGGCTAAAAAACAAATTTCCTCTGTAATGCGCAATGTGATTCACTGGCTTAATCTACCACAAGTGGGTGGGTGTGTTTTTAAGTCATGAAGGTGTTGTGCGTGAACAAATGCAACGATTTCATTACAAAACATTCCATTTTTGTAGCGATAGAAATACACTCCACATTGCGTCGATGATTCAGTGAGTGAAGTCCCATTCATATATTAACGCAATATTATTGTTCAGCGTATTATTCATTTTAGGATCGCCCGGTGGTCTAAATTAGACCACTTGACACGTATGTATGTCTTTATTTATTGTTAATATGTCTTGCCAAAACCGCCAAAAAAAGCATAAGCAACATAATTTTCGAACTTGATTTTTTGACCAAAATCGATTACTTGCTATCGTAAATGATCGATTTTTGTCAAAACAATTAGGTCCAAAATATGTGTCGGTTATGTTTTTTTTGGCGGTTATGGCTCCATATGTGCACTGGTGTGTTTGCAAGTACAAAACAAAAACAAAATAGAAATTTGTTTTTTTTTTCAAGCAAATTTAAATTGCTTTTTTTACCACTTTTATGTTCAAAATTTTTAAAACATATTTGTATTGTTATAGGATTGGCCTATTGCATAATTAGAAATGTCATCCACAAAAGAATAGAAATTTAAAGAAAGAGATAGGGTAGGAGAAAGAACGGAGCCCTGCCGGTATCCTTGAATTAACCCATCAAAAAAACTCTTATAACGCAAATAAATGGAGAGAAGCCATCACATAGACGAAAAGAAATATGTTTTGACAAGAGTGCACCATGTCATGCTTTGCAAACGCCTTGGACATATCTAGAGCTATCAGCTTACTTTCGCCGCAATGGTGAATTGTCTTAAACCATTTTTGCGAAAGCAGGGCAAGTATGTCTACCGTACAACGCTCTCTGAGACAACTATCATGCTAATATTTCTGCAATGATCTAGTGCTGAGGTGCTAGGGCCACATAATTCCACAATACACAAAGTAGTTACGCATATCAGAAAAAGCTACGATATTGATATAACTTGGTCTAGCCAGGGATTAAAATCGGACTCAAATCTGGCTTGCATATTTCGACACTTCTAACAAAATTAAACACTCTTATAAGGTATTTAGACCTGCACAAAAACTATCAGAATTCAATTAAAATCTTTATGAATAAAAAAGGCTGAAGAACATATTCTATCATCTTTATGAATATTTAAACCGTTTACACTAAATTGTTTTTGACATTTATAAAATTTTTTTATACAAAGCAAAAGCCAGTAACTGAAAATTTTTCAAAACTGCAACAAAACAACTGCTATATAGCCAATTCACACTATAGATATTAAGAAGATTTTGACAAAATCTACTGAGATCTCGTAAGTACTAGATTTCGTTCACTAGGCTAGAAAATTTAAGTACTTTTATATTTTTCATAAAATTATTTTGGTAAGATTTGAAACGATTCATGCTTAAAACGCTCCTTCTAGCTAATAATACCCTTAAATATAAAAAAAAATTATGTGTACATGCCCGAAATCAACTTGCAGAGACTCAAACCAGAGTTACTAACATAGCATGTTTTGCATATAACAGAGCTCCGTTCAGTCTATAGTACACGACATGTAAAAAGTCACATGCACAATAGTCGCTAAATGGACAGGGAGTTCCCAACATTGGAAATTAAAATAATCGATTTTAAAAAATATTTGATCTAAAACACATTTCACTAAAAAAATTATATCTTTCAAAATCGATTATTGCATATATAAAAGTGAGCAATTATGTAACATTAATGACCTTTGATACTACAATTTCTATATGTGACATTCAACGGGTGTGTCAAAAAACGGGTTTGGACTTAAGAGTGGATTCTGGTACCAAAAGAGTGTAGAATAATATGAAATGAGTTAGTCGGCAGCCAATCCATAACTAATCATACCAAATCGTATCTCCCAACTGAAGGTGTGTTCAAAATGATAATGCGTTATGAAACTTTAAATGCGTTTTTCTCAAAACGTATTTATGTCGAAGCAACTTAATGTACTTTCACACACTAGGTCCCTTTTCTCGGAGAAGGACACATATAGTGAATTACATGTGCAATTCTATATTTAGCCAAATTGACTACCAATCTTCTCAGGGAAATGGTTTTTTCTAACATTTAATTTCTTGGCTTTAGCAGACATATTTCACACATTCTTCTATTATAATTTCATTAAATAAGCCTTAGAAGTAATTTTCTAAGAGTCTGTTTTGTTCCAGTCGGAGAGTTTGGTATTCTTAACCCAAAAATATTTAACATAACAAGTGCTTTGTTATGTGTAAAAAATGCTAGGTTAGAAATTCTGGTTTGTGTCCCTACTAGTCAAATTCAAATTTATCTCCATACACATAAAAAGTTGCGTCCTGAATTTGTTTTCCATTTAATATAATTTTGCCAAAATTTATAAATACAATTTTTCACAAAAAACACACACATATGCACTTAAATACAAATTTTAAATTAAAATAAAATTCATTACATCAGAAATATTAATTTTTAATGAATTCTAAACAAAGATTAGTTATATTCCGCATTCACTGTTAACAGCTAAAAATTTTTGTTCTATACAATCTTTTTCCAAGTAATTGTTTTTCGGCTGAAAAATAATTGCAACTATTACAAAAAAAATAAACAAATAGGTACTTTACATTAATTAAAAATTACATTAAAATGTACTAACATTTTAAATTTCTTGTTCTAATATCTAAAAATGAATTTGGAGTTTTTATTTTTTTTGTGGAAACATGCAGTTTATAAAGTGATACATAATTTGCATTTTGGTTAAATCATTTTTTGTTTTAATCGCAATATACAATCACATTGATATACTCGTATGTATGTATGAGAAGACTGTTTGTTTTAAAATTTAAATGCAAACTAATTTGTTTGTGTAGCAGTAGGTAAGTGTGTGTTTGTGTGTGTTGGCACTTCCCAGCTAGCATTTGGGTGATCATTTTTGGCAGAAATATCTTATATGATTCTCTACAGATCGCTTTTGATGATTAAAAAGTGATTTATCACTTGAGCGATTGAAAGAGGATTCACTTATGATTCATCTATATGATCAAATAATGGTTTCTTGAAAATAGAGGAAAATCATGCAAACCGCAAAAAGGTGATTTAAATGATTTAATATGAAAATTGCTCAAAAATAATCAGCAAATCGTATCATAACTGATTCTTTGGTATGATTTATCTGTAGGGTACCATTTTCTCACAACGGGAGTATCATTTATGATCGAAAAATGAGCTCATATACGGTTATTTTTCCCGTCAAGATGATTCGGAAACGATTGGATTATGATACAAAATGCTACCTGGGTTAGTGGGTATCCAGCTAAGCATTTGGGCGAGTATGATTCTCCTCAGATCACTTTTGATGATTAATCACTTGGGTGATTGAAAAAGGATTCACTTATGATTCATCTATATAATCAACTATTGGTTTCTTGAAAATAGAGGAACATAATGCAAAGAAACCCCAAAAAGGTGATTTGATGATTTAATACTACCAGAAAATTGCTCAAAAATTAATCAGCAAATCGTATCATAAATGATTCTTTGGTATGATTCATCTGTAGGGTACCATTTTCTCACAACGAGAGTATCATTTATGATCGAAAAATGATTCGGAAAAGATTCCATTGTGATTCAAAATGCTAGCTGGGTAATTACCCAAATCGGGTGTAGTATTTACTGTTGTGGTTAGAGGCGTGGCTAATTTATTTTACGTGTAGATGAGCTGTAATTGAAAGTTCTTACTAAAAACCTATTCTTAAAATGTTCAATTCTTCCCTTTCGTTTTGCTTATGTAAGTTATGTAGGCCGTTCATCACTTTCTTTGAATTATATGAAAACCGATGTTTTAATATCCCAGAGCTTATGGCAAATATATAATGCACATTAATTATTAATTTTTAAAATGTAAATAAAATATATTAGCAAAGGCAATTATTCTTGAAAGTTCTAGAAAATTTTATATTAGAGCAGTTTCCAAAATAACTACAATCAAGATTTGATTTTAGTGATGAGATTTATATGATTTTAAATATTTTTGATCCAAAAAATATACCAGTATTCTCAACTAAAGAAGAAAAAGCAGATTTTCATCGTTTAGCTTAGATTTTGATAACTATGAGCTTCATAGTAAACTCAAATTATATTGAAGAAAGGTATTCTAACTAAAAGAGAACGTAGGAGAATTATGTTACCGATATTAACAAAAATTAATCACCCTTATTCCAGTTGTCAACATCGATGTCACGCCAATACAATACCGATAAATTGGGGCTTGTCCAGGAGCACAAGTTCAAATTTAAAATTTGGGCTATACTTCCTTTACAGCCATATGCATTTTCATCAAAACCGTACAGTCCGTTTAGATGCTGCAGATTTTTTAAATTTTCTTCCATTTATATCCTAATGTGTACTACCTAATTTTCTTACAGTCCATTTAGAAACTTAAAATTTTTTTAATTTTCTTCCATATATATCCCACTGTGCAGTGCATAATTTTCTAAACATAAACTTTTGTTGACACAAAAATTCAATATCTTTACAAAGTTTTACACAAATTTCTTTTTAAAAAGAATACTACAAAAATAATGTTGCGGTAACATGGGCACGGCCCTGCCCACATTTTCAAAAACACAAAGCTTGGAAAATGCACTTGCTATATTTGAAAGTGGTGTTACCGTATAGAAAAATTCTACAAGTGAAAACGAAATCTTAGACAAGCCACACACTTTACGACCGTTTGTGCAACATGGGGAATTTGTGTATGAGAGCGTTGTATGAGGTGGTGTCTCGATTGCAGACTTGGGTGGAACTCATTCAGCCGGTCGTTCTTGTTACAAACTTTTGATCAAACGCCTATAATTTACATAGATTTGATTATAGGCTGAATAAGTTGGACCCAATTCTACTCGGTTGTACGAAAGATTAAAACAGTTGTCGGCAAAACATACCATTACAGTTTACGATTGTGTGAGTTATAATTTCACCACGAAGCGGTGTTGCCAGTGAAATTTTGCCTAATTTCCCTAATTTGAAATTATGAATCTCCAAAGGCAAACTTTTTCTTATTATGGTGAGAAGAAACACTCCAGTTTTGTTTATAAAGAAAGGCATCTTTTGTTGTTGTTATGTCAATGTAATGGTAAGTAAAATTCGATAGATTTATAGGAAATTTTCTCAAAATAATTTAAGTATATGCCTAAAAATTCATTTGCATGTCACGTTTTTAATGCGTGACAATGCACGTCGACAAACCAAACATTCAGGTTTTCCAAAATAATTTTCTTATTAATGGGACAAATTTGTTTCACTGGCAACATTGATTCTTAACAGTATGCGATACACACAACGTATCTTCTTATATTCTAAAGCTAGACTGATTAATGTTGTTTATTTCTCAATAATGCGTGTGTGATAGAAGAGTATATTAAAGGGAGTGGCACCCTTAATTCGCGGATCACTGGATTAAAACGATTTAAGTTTTTTGTCAGATGTGAAGATGTGGCCAATTTAGCTTAACACTTATAACTTTATTTCAGTGAGCCGACGAAAATCGGCACATTGTGCCG
Organism: Tachina lurida; assembly: GCA_944452675.1. Lineage (NCBI taxonomy): Eukaryota > Metazoa > Arthropoda > Insecta > Diptera > Tachinidae > Tachina > Tachina lurida. Next base: position 100,433,140 of record OX101754.1, read on the forward strand.
ATAGTGGGGTCTAGGCTTTAGGATTATTAAATAATCTATTTTTGTATAATTTGTATTCGAAGTCAGGCAATGTTACGCAATTCATCGGGCTTAGGTTAGGTTAGCAGGCTGCTGGCAAGGAAAAGTCGAAATTGGGTCCATTATAATGATCCCTTAGTGCTACCTGTAAGTTGAAAAGATGATAGAGAGAGAAAGAGTGGGATAATGGTGGGAAGGGTAGAGGTAGAAAAGAGATAACAGCTATTTAGGGAGGTGAGAGGTGAGAGTGGGTAAAAAAATTTGGTTAGTGAGGGAGTCAGGGGCTATACCAGCCACTATTCCTAAAATAAAAGCTCAGGTTTTTGAGCTCGATTTCCGATAACTCGGATAAGCTGCCGAAGGAGGTGCAGACGGAGATATTCCAGAGCGGGAAAAAGACACAAAAAATGCAGAATACTTTCCTCCTCTCCCTCGCCATTGCAACTGTAGCAGTACTCATTATACGAGAGACCCATACGTGTAGCATGAGTTCCGAAGGCACAGTGACCGTTTTATTGGAGTTAAGACGAGGCCAGAGGGCTCTCGCTATTGCACAGATGTGCTCATTGCGCCATCTGTTTTGATATAATTTAAGAAATGTAACATCGAAACGTCTCCAGCAGGATGAGTGTGGGAGACCACAGAGAATGTCGATATCGACTTCTCCCAGTAGGGTTCCTTTCTTTGCCAGGTCATCCGCAACTATATATCCTGAAATACTCCCGTGTCCACGGACCCAGTTTAATAAAATATTTGAGTGCTGCTGAAGTCCATCTAGGGCTTTGCGACATTCTTGGACAAGAAGGGATGTGGTGTACACAACTATGTGGGAGTTAATAGCACATTTGCTGTCAGTTATAATATGGATATCTCTATTTGAAATCCTATAGAACGTTAGCCAGTGTGTCGCTCTTTTAATCGCAAATAGATTTGCCTGTAATATACTACATTCGTCCGGAAGTCTGAAGGATATTTCCATTCCATATCCCGGAACTGTCCGTGAAGACCTGAACGACTCCGTTCAGTGGGGAAAACCCTTCTGTCAATGAAGTTTGAAAATTCCTATTTAATCGGACTTGTGCGTTAATAAAACTATCATGGATTTTTGCTTGCTTTGTTAGTTAAGCACCCCATATATGTATTTCGTTCCTGCTTTGGTATTTCTTATAAAAAAAACATGTTTATTACTTAGTTAATAATCACTTTATGTTGAGGGTAACCGGCTTCCCCTCCTAAGCCTCCCATATTTATTCTAGGAGCTATCCGCATCAAATTTAGCGCGCCTCACTCTTGTAGTTCGGCAGATATAGGAAAAAAAAAACAATTACTTTGCAGACGGAGGGGTACCTCCTCTCTGATACTACCAATATACTACCAGATCAAATTTAGTGACCCTTACTATTATATTTGTGCAGATATGAACCAATTCGCTAAAAAAAGGGTTTTGACACCACTGTGCAACGGTTGCAAAGTATATACCTTACATTGCACTTGACAAATACACATCCAATGAAGACAATTTTGAGTTTGTGTATGAGTGAACATTTATAAAGCATTTATATAATTTTTTTTAAATAAACTTAATGGAGCTTTGGCCAAAAAACACTAAAAGAAATATTCAACTTTCCAAAAATATACACACATAAAAACAAAAAATAAAAAGAGTTTCAATATAAACACAAAAAGGTTTTCTATAGACAAATATAAATATTGATTGATTTTGTATGCTAAAAATATATGACAGGATATGCAAACTTTTTTTTGTAACTTTTAATGAAAAAATAACATGCCATCCTCAAAATTCTTTTAATATAAAACAGAAAAACACAAAAAAAAATTTTTTAACTTAAAACAAGTGGAATTTATATACAACTGTATGACATAAACCATATCCGATACCTTTTTGTTTTTTTCTTGTTTTGTTATATATTAATATAGAGTTTTATATGCATTTATATATATATATGTATGTGTGTTTGTATGGAAGATTTTATAAATTTTTAAATAAAGAACAAAAAACCCGTGTGCATAATGGTATGAGTATAAATATTAATATATCAAACATAAAAGGTGGAAAAAAATCATAAATTTAAAAAAAAAAAGTGAAATGAGTATGACAGAAGAAGATTACATGCAGGCATGTACTTACCTTTTTCTGTTGCAAATACAATTGAGCGGCAGCAGTTGTGGCAGCTACACCAGCAGCATTTGTATTATTGGCACCGGTATTATTAGCAACGGCTGCAGCGGCGGCAGCGGCAGCGGCTGCTGCAGCAGATGAGCCCTCAGATTTTATCTGTGCTAAAGGTTCAGTTTTGATATTAGCCAGAGACATGGTTAAACCATCTGTATTTGCTTGCACTTGAGCCGCGGCTGGTGGATAGCCAGTGGGTGCGCCGGGATAGGGCGCAACACTAGCCTGCACCATGTGCTAAAAATACAACGAGAGAGAGAGAAAAATAAAATATTAAAGAATTATTAAATAAATTTATTTGTTTATGCAGATCTGCAATAAAAAACGGATTTATGATTATTTTTATGCTAAAGAACTTATTTAAATATAAATATAAAAATTTTCATCGCTTTACAGGCAGAGTGTATAAAAATTTAAACAAAACTGGTCCTTTAGTCTTATTTGTAAGTGGATAACAAAAGTTTAAGGACTTAATGAAAATTTATTTCATTTCTCAAATTGTTTTTATTCATTCCTAATAAAAAAAAATACGCTGTTGATTGCTAAATGCTGAATGATTTTTTTTTAATTTACTCTTTTTCTTAATTTATGCCAATATAATAATCACCTTTATTCCAATTGTCGACATTGACTTTAACACAATACCAAAAAATTAGCGGTTGTTCACTCGCTCTCGGGAAAAATTGTATGCTACTGACAATTTATTTCCGTTCGCAAACCTGCCAACAGCAATCAGTCAGTTGCTTTTGACAACGGGTACAAAAGCCCCAATTTTTTGGTATTGTCGATGTCGACAACTGGATGTTCGATGTCGACAACTGGAATAAGGGTGAATTTTTCGAATTTTTGTCTCACACTGTTCTTTGGCAACAAACAGAAGCCGTATATTAACAATATAAAATATTTAAAGTCAATAATTTATTAATATTTATTACATGTAACATGAGTGTTTTGGGTGAACAAATAAAAATACTGAACAGCAGCGCTATACAAATTGAAAATTAATTAAACTTTAAAAGCTTTATTTAAAAAGGATTTATATGAAATACATACAAATACACAGTATAAAAAAAGTTTGTTGCTGACCTTAGCTAAAAAATAAATGAAATGTAAAATTAAACAAATACGTTTTACACCAAAAAAATATGTATATCTGTATGTATGCATAAATATTTCAATTGTAAATTCAATTCTGAGTAGAATTGTAAATGAAAAACTTCAATATATTCAATATAAATTTTATACGGACAGTTAGTGAATAGTTATGACAAATACCATGCGTGACGAAAAAAGTTGAAGCTGTAAAGCGAAAATTTAAGCCAACGCTGATACACTGAAAATAATATCTAGGGAAACAATTCTTAATGCTTGGGTACGAGGGTTGTTCAAGTATGATTCACAACATCCTTCCCCACTCGGCAGAAGAAAACATCTAGTTATACATGTTTTCTATATATAGTAATTGGATCAAATGCTTAAATGTTAATTTTAAATATATATGTTAGTAAGTGACATGTAGGTGATCTATTCTATAAAATATATAATTAAGTGCTTTCGACTCACAACATACCTCCCCCTTGGCGGAAAGAAAATACACAGTATTTTCTTTCACAGTGGGGTGGCTTGTTTACCCGGCGATGAAGATGTACTGGTCCTACAAATACAGAGTTCCCACCTTATTTAACTCCATGTACAGTGATAAATTCCTGATACTTCGACCAACCATGCACTTTTCAGACTATTCCGAATCAGACTTAACAAATAAGCGATGTATGGAGAGTTCAATTAGCCATCAAAATAGTTAAAAAATGGTGAAACCAATCTGTCAACTGAGATCACAAATGATTGAGTTGATGAACAAATGATTCATTCCATTTAATGGGAGGTGAACTGCACCACCATTTATATTGCAAATCTGGTATGCGCAACTTTTGATGGTATCGTAGTTGACTTTGAAGTTTTCAGGAAGCTGGAACATTTAAAAATTGTATATGAAAGGACAGGCATGTATATTTCGATAGATTTTTTACAGTAATTCCACTAGTTACAGCATATGGGTTATCTAACAATAGCCAAAATCAAGGCCAACAGAAAGAGGTAAATTTAATTTAGACAAAAATATGGACCGCAATGATATTTGCCAATTTGCAAATGAACACTTACTTAGTTGTTTATAGCTGGAAGGGCGCAAAAATGGCAATAGTTTGCTCAAATATGTCTGGCAAAGATCCTCTTAAGAAAATCGAAAACCGTTGCCCGGGCCAAGTACCAGCAGCTATTAAAAATTAAAACGCTTTTAAGGGTATGTATGGTTGATCTATGCGACCAAATGCTGGAGTACTACAGGATTAAAATAAAAACTAAGAAATGTATTGTCAAAGTATTTTTCCTTTTACCTGATCTAGCGATATATAACTAACTCTTGAATGGAATACAGAAAAGAATGCAAGCTTCTTGGATTACCTAGTCGTAAAGTGTAGCATTTTTTAACTTTCAAAATGGCGATAGGTATAGTTGTTAGAGTCTTCTTTGAGGTTTCTGGGAATGTTGAACATTTTCTAAACATTTGCATAACATAATGCAACTGACGATATTAGATTTGATCGCTACAATCACCATTTGATCAGACGATACACCAAGAGTATGTCGCAATAGTTGCGGCTGTCAGTCCAGAGGACGATGCCAAATATATAAAATATCACTTAACAGAAAACAAAGACTGCTTCGAGAAATAATAAATTATGTCAAAATTTTCATTGATTTCAAACTATATTAAATTTTTTGTTTGTTTGTTTGTGTTTAGCAAATCATTTTTATAACATGTTTTTATTTGGTTTATGTAATATATTTTATGCAATGATCTGAATACTTTTGAGGTCAAAACATCACATTAGCTAATAAAATTAATAAATTATTTTTAATATATAACAGAGAAAATTTTTTACATGTTATGACCGAGATGACACAAGTGTGCAATGTCTTTTACACAAAAAAATTACCTTTGAAAACGCTTCTGTAGGCAAACCTTAGCCCAAAGATTAAAGAACTATTTTGATATTGATCATTCAAAGAAATTTATACACAAAATAATGTTCAGGTCTGAAAGGGATACACATCTATTTGTGCACATGTATACTTTAAAAACCGAAACCGAACCGAAAAACTGGTAAATTCTTAAATTTAGAATGCCTTTTTACATATTTTAAGTAAGCCAAATTTCATGAAGTAATCAGAAGTAATTCATTTGCTAAAATTTGTATTTTGATTTAAAACGAAATTGACTAGTCCTTAGTATACAATTTCCCTAAGCTTATATCAATTTTCCTACTTTTGGTAAATATTTCCTTTGTAGTGCATTTACACTGTCTCGAAATCTAGTACTTTCGAGATTTCGCGTTAAATCAAGCTAATTTTTTCTAGATTTCCCATATAAAACGAAATCTAATTTTTCAGTAGATTTGTAGGAAATCTAATAAAAATCTAATGTTTTTATTTATTCTTTACTATCCTGTACAAACAAAAGGTGCGTGAATTAGCTACGATTTGCTTAAAAAAGTGTGTGAATTGGCTACAATGCAGTTGTTTGGTTGTAGTTTTGGAAACAAATCAGTTGATGGGTTTTGTTTTGGATACAAAAAAAATCTTGATAAATGTCAAAAAAAAGCTGATGTAAACGGTATAGATTTTCATACAGATTTTAATCAAAATATGCTAGATTTTGTGTGATGTAAATGCCCTATTAAGTAATTTTACTCGATTTTTGTAAGCAATTACTTAATTTTTTTAAAATAAAATTTAGAAAAATTTTTTTTTCTTAATAATAGTACATGTCTTTTTTTTTAGTGTATGCATGTATGTGTGTTCCTTTGCGGCACTATATAAACCGAACGCTTGGACCGATTTTGATGATTCATACATCAATCGATTTGTTTTAATCCCGGGAGTGTCACTAAGAATATGTCAGGTGACAAAATTCAATATGGCGGTCAGCAGACGCCATTTTGTAAATACGAAAGAAATAAAAAGTCGGCGAACTATATAAAAATGGTTATCATTAGACAGGTATTTTAAAATCATCTTTAGGTTTCTCTTATGATTTTTCATTTCGAATGACCATTTAGGATATTTAACGGTTCAAAGTTGGTCAATCTATTTATCGAGTGAAGTAAATTTCAGCTTAATCGTTGAAAGTGAAATTGTAGTAATATTTTATTGAAATATCAATTGCTGTAAGAACTGATATACTGTAACATACATATTTCAACTAATTTGCCAACGTTTATTTAAATACAATGAATAAATAGTTATAGCCCTGTTCAGTTTAATTTCTCAATTATCTAATGGCGAATAAGAATATCTTTGATTAAAGGAAAACTTAATACGAAAATTTACCCCCAGTTTCTACAGTCCAGGCAGACGATTTGAGTATAAAATTTATATGGAAAGCACTCATATTTTTGAGTAAATTTCATAAAAATTTTCTATACGAGTCGTTTGCTTGATTTGTAGAAACTGCACATTAATTTTATAGTGCTAGACATGTTTCAAACAAAATCCATTTGTTCAAATAATTTATTTATAAACAAGAAACAAAAAACATTATGAAATAAAAAAGCAGTATTTTAAAGTATATAAAAAAGTTTTCCTGCCTCTTTTGAATATTGTACAAGCTCACAAAGAATATTTGACTAGTAAATAAAGTTTTTAAATTCCAATTAAAAAATTGTAATTTCAGTTTTTTTTTCAACTAAGTATGCATGTTTAAAAAATATTAATTACAATACAAAAGTTGTTGAATTTTTTATTTCTTTTTTTAATATTAACTTATTCATGAATTTTTTTATGTTCTTTTTTAAGTTCTTTTCTCGAAGTGATGCCAAAAACAAACATATTTTTGTCAAACAGCCTTTTAAGCCAACAAATAAGGAAATTAGTTTTTTTTTTCAAATTCATGTAACGTAAAATAATAAAACTTCTATTTTTTCCATAATGCGGTAAAATGTTAATGAAAAAGTTTGTTATAGTTTTTTTTTGTATTGGAAATATTTTTTTTTTTTTTTGTTAAACAAAAATTATAAAATTTTGTTAGTAGTGTTATTTAAAAAAAAATAAAGTAGTAAAAAGCTGATGTTATAATATTTTGCAGTCAGTATCTGGATTTGGAACTACTAAAACTTTTTATTTTCATTCATGACACTAATGGTGGTTGTTCAACGAACGATTTGCATTTAATATTTAATGAGAAAGTACTTTGTTTTTATAAACAACATATTATATTAGCGACAACTCTCTGCCTTCGCCTCAGCCCTAATAAAACTAAGAACTTCGTGGACTTTAGCAAAAAAGCATTTTTTTTTGCCATACTGCCTGGCCATTTAGCTTTTGCAAATCATGCTAAAAGTAAAGGTCTCCCGTACAATGAATACTAATTCATTTGCAAGGATGAGGAAGAAGGGAGAAATATTATGCTCTCGCTCGCAGGAAAGTTTACTGCACTTCCTGCGCAGAATATTCTTCAGCACTCTTTCCGACTTGTCGGAAGTGATGCTCAAAAGCTTGAGTCTTTATATTAGGAGCAGCGGTTGGTAGCTTTAACTATTCGCTACACACAGAAAAATTTAATATTAAAATCTACACCAAAAAATTTTGCTTCATAAATCCAATGAAACAACTTCATTAATTTTTTTTTTCACAAATCTAATGATAATTTCACAAATCCACTGAAAATTTCATGAATATTGTAAAAGAATTTCATTGGAATTGCTTCGTTGGTATTCTGGTTTCGTAAGAATATTTTATTGGATTTATGACAACAGTATTTTCTAATTATTAAGAAACCCCTTTATATTTAAGTTATTTCATTATTTTCATGAAATTATTTTATTGTTTAAATGAAGTTATAGCACTGCATTAACTACACTGTTAAATAAATTTGATGAAGTTTTCAACAAAATAATTTTGACGAAACTGGTTTCATTAATCCAACGAAGCGTGACGTTTCTTGATTCCTAATGAATTTTTCAATGTCGAAATTCATAGAATTTTTGCCGAAAATTCTTTCAGTGTACGAAATCGTAAGCTTGATTTAAAAATGTTCAGTAGGGATTTCGCTTTATAAATGGTGTTTTTTATAGAGTGACACAAGTTTAAATCATAATAAAACAAGGACTTATATTTTTAATATCAATGAAACGCACTTTATTTGAAAGAAAATTTTATGGAATTAATGTCTAAATATGATTTGGTGCGTAGAGGGCGCAATCTGGAACACCAATTTTCAACAACTTTTCGGAGCCGAAATTTGCATTTGCGGCCGAATTTCGCCGATAATTCTTCGAGTGTTTATTTTCAAGTGTTCAATTGCTTGTGGTTTATCGACGTAGACAAGTAATCCAATGGGGTTAAATCGCACGATCTTAGCGGCCAATTAATTGGGCCATTACGTGTAATTATTTTTCATCAAAAGTTTCTTTGAGTAAAAATTTTTGAACCACATATCAGCAAGATTAATGCCATATAATTGAGGTACGAAAAAAATTCGAATAATGTTCCTATACCGTTCACCATTGACAGTAACATTCTGACTATCATAATTTTTGTGGATTCTCCTCACTCCAAATGCGACAATTCTGCTTGCTTACGTACCCATTCATTCAACCAGAAATGGTCTTCTTCGGAAAATGGAAGAAGTGCACGATGAGTTTGACGAATAGAACAATTTTTTTTATTAAAAATTTTAAAAATTTGTACGCGTTGCTCTAGTGTAACCCAATTTATAATGAAATTTTAAAGCAAACTAAACAAACAGCAACTATCAGCTATTAAATTGGTGCTCAAATAAAGCAGTGATGCCAACTCAAAGTTGTGACACTCTAAAAAAACACCCTTTATATGTTTCTGGTTAATTCATTATTGATTTACAGTTAAATTTATAGAACATTTTTTCTTTTGAAATAACTTTATTTCATATTAATTTAATATTCCAGTACTGTTAAATCAAAATGAAGCATAGTGTTGAATCAAAATTATTTCAAGTTAAAGCAACATGAATTTAATTTAACGTAGTCATTACATTTTGCTAATTATTAAACTTACATACACATATGTACTGACAGAGGCATCACAGGGTATTGTTTATGTGTGCGTTATGATATGATTTGCAATCAAAGTGTTTGCATGTTGATTTTACATTGCTATTCTTTTTCTGGGTGTACTTTACTTTCAATCTTTCTTTTTTAACCTTTATTTTATTACTTTTCTTTAGGAATAAATTTTTATTGAGCGCGAGTGGGTTTGATTCACTTTCTTCTTTCTAACCAGCATCCTCTCAATCTTATCTAACCTAAGTGGCGACTTACGAAATTGCTTATCGTCGTGACAAATGAAGGTACATATGAGCATTGATAATGGATGAGAGTGCGGCGACTAAGAAAAAAGAATGTTGTTCTTGTGCGTTGTGTGTGTTGAAAATTTAATTGATGTTAAATTTCCTTGTTCTTTGGATCTGAATATTACTTTAGCGTAATATAATGAAATATTTTACTTAATAAAAGTGACTTTTTTTATATAACGGTTTGATCGAGTAATTGATTTAAAGTGATTTAAGAATAAGCAATTTTTTTTTAATTTAAAGGCAGAATTTTAATCAACAAAATTTTCGAGTGAGTTGTGAGCAACTCATTTCATTTTGCACAGCAGTGGGCGCACATGTGTTCACAAGCAGCAAAAGAAAAATCAAGAGCAGAATTTTTTTCTATCTATTGCACGACAGCAGCGTGCATGGGGAATCTTTTAACGACACCCTCTCTAGTTTCAATACATGTTTCTTTTCAATCGAGTGTTGCACAAACAAAATGTAAAACACATGTAAATTGTTGCTCTTTGTTGGTGGTTGATGGAAGTTGTCAGCGTACATTGTTTTACGTAAACTCAGGTCAAAGCAGCATAACAAAGAATAATTTTGTTGTAAGCTGGTACAAGATGTTGTTTACATATTCTTTACTCATTCCTTTTTTTTTTTGCTGCTTGCAAACAGCCTAAAATTAGTAGTTCTCCATTTAACGAGCGGCTTAAAATTATATTTTTATAAAGAGGCTGCATATTTCTGTAAAATTTTAAGAGATCTCTTACTAAATTTTGAGCAAAATCAAAGAAAACTTAAAAAATTAATTACATCGACTTCAAAAATAAGCTTAAAAGTTAAAAAAAGAGTGGTGTCTTAGGACACCCGGTTATAGCTATGATGCTTAGCTATATAAAACCAACTTTATGCGTTAAATCACAATGCAATAAAATTATATTATATGCTGATGTCAAATTCATTGCAAATATTTCAAGTGTTTCCATTTATTTCCCATTATTTTTTTTAGCGTAAACTATTGTGTTACTGGTTGGACAGAGTGTTTTCTGAGAGTATTAATTGTTTATAATGGGAATGTACGAGTGTTATTGTAAAATCACATATCGTTGGTTACCAGATAAATAGTGAATTGATTTTTTTTTTATTTAAACGGAAATTTAAAAGGAATCAATTAAAAAATAAGATTTTTAACAGTAGGTTATATAAAATTAGATTTTTAAGAAAGTCATTCAAAAAGAATGACATTTTCATTAATTCCAAAGGAACCATGAAGCCATATGTTTCAAATCGTTCCAAGTCATACTACCAACTTGGAAATGTTAAAATAAGAAATCTTAAAATAAGAAAGAAACGAAGAGAAGTGACTTAGAACACCCGCTTATAGCTATGCTGCTTAGCTGTATAAAACAAACTTAATGTGTTAAGTCACAGTGCAATAAAATAATATTATATATAAAATTATATTACAAATGTTTCCATTTATTGTCCATTATTTTCATTTCTATCTGCGTACGATTAAATAAATGTATTGTTTTTGGCAGGCGCTGGGTATTAGTCGGCTTACAGCCGATCGGTTGTATTCTCAAATTGAGCAATCGTTATCATTGTTTTTGTTTCACACACTTCAGAGCACGAAACAAAAAAAAACAAACATTATGTTTCGTTTATTTTCGTACTTTGCTTTTAAGTACAAAGAAATGAAAACAAAAATAATTTTATAACTGTAATAGTGTCGATTATTGTTTTTTACAAAAATCACGTCCTAACTCCTGTATCGCGCCATAAAGAGCATAACTCCAATAAAATCATTTATTTAGAAAAAATAAGAGAATGTATGCTATCAGTGAACCATTCACCAAATTACAGTGTGAAAATGAAAAAAATGCTGTTGGAATTATTTGTAAGTTTGGATATTGTTAGGCATTGAAAATTGTCTTTCTGATGGGACATTTCGTCGGTTGTTTTCTGGTTTGCTGCAGACATAATGTATTTTTAGTATACTGTGCTGAAAACCAGAAACGAACCGACGATTAATTAAAAATATGTTTGAAAAAATGTTTCAAAGACTTAACTAAAAAACTGAGCTTTCAAAGTCTAATATTTTTATTTGCTTCAATACGATCTAACAAGCAGCTACTCTTTTATTTATTTTTTTTATTTTCTGAATGGAAAACAAACAAAAAAATAGTTTTAAATTTTTTTTTTAATTTTTTCAATCAAATGTTTGATTAGAACATTTTTATTTTCAATTAGTATTTTAACTAACTCAACGTTTTTTTTTCAAGGTACTAAAATAGAAAAAATTTCTACTTTTATTTCAAGCGCTTGACTTTGTGTTTGTTGGGTAACTCGAAATCTCAATACAATCACGGGCGCCCACCAATGATTTTAATTTTATAATTCAAAACATGCATTAAAACAAAGAATGAATGGAAGAAAAAACTTTATATTTAGAACATATTTCTCTCGTTTTGAATTTGAGTTTTAGAATTTTATTATTTTAAGTTAAATCAAATAATTGAAAATCTGTATATCGATGTCTTAATATAAGAAAGGCGGAACTCGAATTTTCGATATGTTATAGGAGAAGCAAAAAACTGAAGAAAAACTAAAGCATTTACATGCAGAAATAATTTGTCAAGTTGCCAAAGTCCTTGATTTTGAAATGTAACGTATTAAAAAGATCTTCAAGGAGGATGCGATTATACGTTGTCTCCCAGAAAACGTTAAAAACGCGACTTCAAAAAATATTGAGATACGCCCTTTTTATATATAGCCATCGATATACATATGTAAGTAATTGAATGTTAGATGCATAAAATAAATATTTGAACCGCAACTTTAAAATCAAAAACTAGATACGAAGTGTCATCCAGAAGTGTATCAAACAAAGCATGTTATATGCGCAATTTTAATGTTTTTATAGTGCTGAAAAGATACTTAGTTTCATCGCTTTTTTGATATTTTCAAACAAACACTGTCCTATTTCAGAAACAAGAGGTCCACAGAGGGCCAGCGCGCATCAAAAGCATGCCTTTTCGAAGCAGGGGAGACAAAAACAAACAGCATCTTTCGCTTACAAACCAGCTGGGTATATACAGTGTGGCGTAAAAGTAATGACGCCAAGAGAGCTTCGAGATCATAAAAAGTTTATGTATATAATTATTTATTTATTTTTTTTATCTATTTACATTACAAATGTCATTACTTTTGTGGCAGTTCATTAATTTTGTGCCACCCGTTAGTTCCTTGGAATGTCAAATGGTTTGCAGTACAGTAGTTTCCCCTTACTTAATTTTTCAAACATTTACGTTTTGTTTTGGAGGCAATTAACTGCATAAATAATTGCTACTATACTCCTCTAATTGATTATCTAACTAAATTAATTATGTTTACATTAATTAAGCAGGTACATCAACTAATCGGAGATCACTGTAATACATTTTTTTTATTGAAATATATTACCGCTTTACATTCTTGTGAGTGATTTACGCACAAAATGTAAAACTCTTGAACAAATTTATTTCGCACATCTCTTGTTATACAATTTTATTTTTTATTTTCGTAGACTTTGTCTTCGTCGTTGGGTGCTGGCATTATAAGTACATACATATTTATAAGATTTTCTGTCAAGATACTTTTGTTCTTAAGCCATTAAGCAATAATAAAAAACATTATACATACATTTTATATTGAAATTTATGTACTATTATTATATGTACATATGTATGTACATATATGGGTATATACATATCAGAGAAGCGCAATGAGTAGTGAAAAAGTGAGTAGAGTTGAATCATGATTTATAATTTGTTATACTTTTGCGCACTCATACTTATTGCAATGTTGTCTATGAATCATACTCACTCGAAAGTTTGAAGTAAGCATCGATGACGTTGTTGAATTCGACTCTCCTTAACTCAGTGCGATGCAATATAAGTATGATTCACAATGCGAACTTCACATAAGCACATTAAAGTTCTCATTATGAGGGTGTGTGTTTCTCTGTTACTTTTTTGTTTGTTTTTTTTTCAGGAATTGAAAAACAACCCAATTTACTACTATTGTATACTACATGCAAACTGTTTAATGACTAAACTTTTAAATAAACATACATGCATGAGTTGAGTCAGCTGAATCAATGTGACTAGTATAAGTATTTTCCTGAAAGTAGAAATCAAACTGCGGTGATTTATGAGTGTGCGTGTAGTATGACTATGATTTTGATGTCGCATTCATATTTATTTTAACCTATACTTATAAATCAATGTCATGGTGAGTATGCGTAAATCAGAGTAGTTGATTTTAAATGATGTCTACTCACTTATATTTAAAATTTTATGAGTCAGTATGAATAGCAAAAATATGATTCATTGCCAATCTCTGATACATATAGTTGTATATGTGTGCCTATACATATTCCTTGCAGTGTTGCTCCTCGATTTTACGAAATGCTCTATATATACAATTCTTTTTGAGGCCTTTTTTTATTATGAGAAAACATATGAGTCAGACAGTCAAAGTAAGTGTGTTTTCTTCATAGCAAAACGAGTGTAATATGAATTTATGACTGTTGAAATACTTTTAATTTTGAATTATATTGTGTTGAAATTAGACAACAAGTGTGTGAGTGATACCCATAACGGGCGTAGTCTGTTAAAGTAAATAATGAAAAAAAAAAATTAAAGCTTCAAAGCAAACATAATATGCATGCAGTTGCTGGGCTAAAATACGATTAGCAACATTTTAATGAAATGAAACGCTTTTTTTATATAAAAAAGTTATCTTGCTTAAAACTTGATTAGAAAAGGAAATTAAAATATTTGCAACTTTTATTTACCTATTAATTTCATTTCTACTTACATTCATACCTACCTACGCATTCATATTCTAATTTGTTTGCAAGTCCTTCGAAAGGAGTTGAAAGAGAAAAAAACACTACGAGCCAACGTCTTTTGTTGCTTCAAATACATTAATTTGATTTGGTTTCAGTTACTGACGATACCAATATTCTTTTTATTTTAACTTCTATACAATTGTGGTGGATCCTTTTCATTTCTGCTTCAGCCTTTCATTTCATTTTTGTTTCTCCCACTCTCTACCTATCTTCTCGTTATAGAAATTCAATTAGTTTAGACAACTTTTTAAATCAATCCAAACAAATTTTTCTTTTAATGGAAGAGATAATATTTCCTTTTTTGATACTAATTTAATCATCATTAATGCAGAGCAAACTAAGAGAACTGTTTTGTTAAGAGCAAATAATGTTGGAAAAAAAATCCTCCCACAGAAAGAACATAATAGCTTAATTCATTAATTCAGTTTTGTATTACAAATGGTAATTTAATTGATTAATAAATACTGCGGCAATATGGAATAATCGCTTAAGTCGATTTAAGCAAACTTGGCTTTATTATGCAATAGTTGAAAGCTACAGATGCAAAGAGAGGGTTATACGAAAGTAGAATCATGCCTTAGCGCTGGCGCAGTTGCTTAAGTCATTAAGTTCATTGAAGCTATTCCATTTATTTACAAGATAAATTCTAAATTCTAATTTGATTAATGCACATGAGGAGATTTAAATTAAAACAAAACGGCCGGCCTTACAAATTCCTAAGAGAATAAGGTACAATAATTGAGTTCTCAAATATATGTCATTTATGTTTAAGTGCCATTTAAGCACATAATTCATTTTTTCAGTAGAAAGTTGAGAGACATTTAAATGCCCAACATTGTATATTTAAATTGTACTTAAGTTTTACGAGCATTCCATATGTTATTGTGCTTGTGTGTCGTGGTCTTAGTAAAAAGAATTTCTTTTAATTTTCATATACATATACATACAGATCCCTGCAGGAAGTGGAACTGGCACAAGACTAGTCACGTGATCGGTCTTTAAGTGATAGGGACCAGTCCGAATTCTAACACTTCCTATGAAACGGACCAGTCACTTTTACATGGTGATGGCCTAGGATGTGATTAATTGATACTTTGTATACGCCTTTTGACTTGTCACTGAACTATCCCACAGTAACCTATTCGATGTAGAATAATATAAATTATTTAAAAATGTCATTCCGACCAGCGAGACCGTTTGACCGACTAAGACTTTTTCGACTGCCTTGCCACTTTTTTACTGCCTTGCCACTTTTTTCTCCTTTTTTTTAGTGTTTTATATACTAATACAAAAAAAATAATGTAGTTTTCTCGTTTTTTTTTAATTTTGCACCTTATTTTTTTTTTTTTTTTTGATAAATCCCCCTTTGGTGCCACTTTTTGAAAAACGTCATCGGCCACCCGGACACTCAACTCTAACAATGAAAACTTATAATTTTTATTTTTATTGTTACAAATTCAATTATAATTTATTTTTGGGACTCGAACTGACAACCTCGTGCATGACAGGCTCGCACACTACCCACTCGATCACAGAGGCACTCATATTTCAAAAGTATAAACACCTGTTAAACTTAGGTTAATATCTAAGTCTAGCTACGGCACTTATTCCAGAGTGAGTTGACGGTCCATTTATATCGATTCACTGTCTTTCCCACCCAAGTCTTTCTTATATATAATTATATAGTAAACCAAAAAAAATAAAATAAAATATATTCGTAATACATAATACATGCACTACCGCAGTCTTTCTTATATAGACATACTAAACAAAAAAATATTCGTAGTACATATAATATATAATATTCGTAATTGTGCCCTATTGAACTATGGATGAACTAATGGAGAATAAAAGTAAACGAACAAAAATGTGTTCAAGTAACATTTACCCGGCTTACGTGGAAACACCGCATTGATTCTAGCGAACACAAATGAAGCTTAAATTAACTCATATACATTGGCTGATTAACTAGTAGAAATTCAATCCTCAGTCTAGATTGTAAACTTTTAATATACTTTTGAAATCTGAAATTTGAATCTATTTCTGAAAAGCATGAATTTGAACTCGTATTGCCAAATTTTCAACTTGGCATTTTCTGAAGTATACAAACTTTTTTTGGGAGTCAATGATGGCGGATAATAGATTACTATATTATTTGATAGGTCTTGGACTCAGCTACAGTACTAGAACGAGTCCCAATAACTAGAACGAACATGCTCTGATATCTGTTGAAGCTTTTTAGCTGTTAGGATGTTTGGTAATTCTCAATTACTTTAAGGTAGATTTTATATAATTCCAATTTTTTTTTCAAGAATTTGGTTGGACATTTTTTGATAAATTGGCATTAGCATTAACGTTGTTCAGCGTATAGAAAATATTAAACAATATAGTTACCTTAATATAAAAACCGCCTAACTCATATTTTTTTTAAATCGAGATCTTGGCATGTTTAAATATATTAGATACATCACGAAAATGGTGTATATGTAACCACTTACACGATATATCTTCTTTTCACCATACACTACGCCCTACTTTTTTTAACACTCCCATTTTCTCAAGTCCTACGACGAGTACGCTTAGTTCAATTGTCACCAAATTTTCTGCAGGGATATAACATATAGTTTCATATCATGGGAAAATAAATAGAAAAATGCGTTTTGATGCTCTTTTTATTTAATAAAAAATTGTGTTTTTATGCAATTTTAGGTTTTTGCATTTTGGTAACCTAACTTTCTTATTTATGATAATCAGCTGTTGTTTGAAAGGCCTTCTATAACGCTGGACAATTTTGTAGTGCTGCCGTACTTTCAGTGTAATTTAATAAGAACTTTAATTCACCACTAAAAAACAATGGAACTACATTTAAGTGCAACTTAAATTTAAGTGAAAATTAGTTAAATGACATACATATAATTGAGAACTAAATTATTAGGTCTAACCCGCAGTTTTTAACTTAATAATTAAGTACGTAATTAGCTAATTTTTATTTAAAATTAAGTTGTAATTAAATACGATTTCATTTTTTCAGTGGTTAATTAAAGTTCTTATTAAATTACGTTTAAAGCACGGCAACCCTGCAAAATTTCCAAAGAACAGCTGTTTAGCATAAACAAAAAAGTTAGGTTATAAACATGTAGAAAATTAAAATTGCATAAAAATTCATTTTATGAAATCAAACGAACATCATAATACATTTTTCTATTACTTTATTCCATAATATGAAACTTTGTATTGTATATGTTATATATTTATGAAATTTAAACGAAATTCTTTTTAACCCGACCACATGATGTTTTCAACCCGACCACACGATGTCATGTGTATGTTTTCAATAAACACATACACGCATAAAAACATATGGTACATTCATAAAACTTAAGTAGTATTTAATTACACAAGGTTGGGTATTTAATTATTATTTAATTATGCACTCAAAAACACAATTTCGTATTTAATTGGAACTTAACAATAATTACAGTTTGATTAGCCAGTCAGAAACTGGGGGTAAGTCACAAAAATTTTATAAACATTTAAATTAAATTAGAGAGGAAAAGAATACATGTGTGTTCTACATTAAGAATAAAAATTTTGGCAACGAAAAACCTTTTGGACCAAAGTTTTCCTTTAGAAAATCACTGCAGTATGAAACTTCACATTGAAACTTTTTAACCCTTTCGTCCCCACCCATAAACCAGCTGTCAGAATTTTTATAAGCAACTTTGGGCCATCGAGGAAGTCTTTCGTGGCATTGAAAAATTAAAGCAAACTTTTATTTTTAACTTATTCCTCAATAATATTTCTGTATAATAATAAATAACGTATGAACACCAAATTTCATAAATTTTTATAAATAGGTATTTTCTTGTCTTGGCGAGGCGGCATCGACCTTTTCCTCTCTATTTCAACTAATAGAACTTCTCATCATACCCTTTCGAATTGGTTGAATTTCATAATAACATCACGTAGCTTGGAGCTGGAACTAGATGCAAAAGAAGACGGAGTCGACGTTGCTGAACTTATTTCATCTTGCTTCAAACTCTTTCCGATGCGTCGTCCTTTTTTTTTTTGCGTCGTCAAGACAAAATGCTGCACCATTTAGTAACTCATTTGTTTCCATCTGTAATTTTATAATCAATACATGCTTTACGTTATTCTGCACGATTCTGAACTTCTTGAGATACAAACGTCAGGAATTTGTTAATGCCGATCCCAAGGTCCAGTACTATTCATCGCTCTGATGATTAATTTTATCAAGCACCACTTGCATATCAGAGAGATTAACTTCTCCCAAATGCTCGTGTTCCGACATCAATATATATTTTTCTGTTGGGATCTAACGGCACTATGTTCCAATTGGTTCTTCTCCAATAAATTCCGAAAGCAACTGCACTGCTTTGTTATCCAACCCACGAACTGTAGCAATTCCAAGGTTGACTTCGCACTTCACATCGTGGGATCCAATATCAAGCTTTTGCATCATAAGACTCGGCCCTATCCAACCCCAGGATCGCCGTTGTCTATGTTTCACAAAGCATTTTGTGTGGTTTGCTCATGTCTTCGATGTCAGCGTTTTTACTACCACGGTTGCCCAAAGTTGCTTAAAAGCAACTTCAATAAACAATAAAATATTGCTGGGCAACGGTACAACTTTTTAAATTTTTTATTAAATCTTCTCTTGTTAAATCTGGGTACTTGTTTTTTTAAATTATGTTCTCCAAGAATTTTTATTTATTTTTTAATTGTTGCAGCAAAAACTTCAACACCTTTGTTTCGACCGACTTAGAACCGAATACTGAATAGTAGTTATGTCGATCGCGGCACTGCTGATTCTTTTCTATTTTTTTTTTAGATCTAAGAACTATAGTAAACTAATTCTACGTATTGTTTGATAAATTCGTTACGATTGTTTAAAATGAAACAGAGCTAAATTAAAATTTGCTTATAAGCCACTTTGGGGTAGAAAGGGTTAATTAAAAATGTACCGTATTACCTTTAGGACCGTATTATCATTTACATGTAAAGTTTTCGTTTTTGTCGTTTTAATGCTAGGAACACAATTGGGACGAACGACGAATATTTCGGTGCGAACTTTCGTCATAAAAAATAAAACACATGAGTGCATATGAAAATGAACACAACACCGCCGTACAACGAAATTCGTCGTGCGTGACGAATTCTGAGATAGATTTATTTCTAATTTGTACGCCGACGAACGACGAAAAAACAATTTTCTCTCTCTCACTCTCTGTCTTTGTACACACAACAACCAACTTTATCAAATATAAGAGAGGAATTCGCTGCGTAAATTCGTCGTTATTGTGCTTCACACGACGAATTTACGCAGCGAACTCATATCGACGAATTCGTCGAGGTGGACGAAATTCGTCGTTCGTCCCAATTGTGTTCCTAGCAATAAACGAAAATATATCTAAGTTTATGCTTAAAAGCGATAACATCATAAGTCGACTTAAGATAAAAGAGAGTTAAATATATATGTTTCAGAATTCTGCAATTAAAATTATCTTTTTTTTTATTTTCAGGAGAGTAGTAGTATGTCAATTATATTAAGTAAATATTTTTGCTACAAAGCAAAAGTATCAAAATAAAAATAGTACTCTGCTTCCAATTTTTTTGTGACAAAATTAAAACTAAAACCATCATGAAGAACTTTAATAAAAAACAATTATTAGTAAAAGAAAAAAAAAATTAGTTTGTCAATTATTATGAGTGAACATTTTTGTTAAAATAATTTTTATAAAATAAAAATAAAACTCCACTCTGCATTTGTTCCATTTCTAAAACTTCAGCTTTCAGCACAAGAAAGAAAAAAAAAAAACAAAGGCGCCCCAAACTCTCTGGCGTAAACTTTTTTAAAGATATGTCAAATTAGTAAACAAAATAAAAAAAAAAATGAGAAAAAGAAATAATTTGCGGTGCAAGAACGTCTATTACTGCCTTGCTTAATATTCACTTAACTTCATTTCTTCCTTCGTTGTCTACCTTTAGAGAAAGTGTATCCTTTTCCCTGTCAGCATCATTCTTGAGTACAGGATTTTCATCTTTGCTCTTGCTTGCTTTTTAAGTGTAAGAAAATTAAAAGTTTCTACATACAATAACGAAACAACACAATTTTAGCAATTCCTGTGTCGCTTCATAAAAATTTTAACACTTTTTTCTTACTCTGCCATTTCTTTTTTATTTCTTTATTTTACTGGTTGGTACTGGAGGAAAATGTTACAGCAGTTTTTAACAACGTCAAAGTAAAAATCTCCAGCTAGCAACTCGTTCATGTTTGTGTTACGTGTGGCACGTTCTGTATGCTTTTAATTTTAATTTTAAGTTTTCTTTTTCGTTTCTTCTTAGTTTCGAGCTCCATAAGCAACGTAACTTAATTCAGCAATTTTTCTTTTTCAAACTCCACAACTCTCAGAAACTCATACTTAAAACAAACTCACGCGTACATTGTTAAATTTATTAATTGTAAAACCAACACAAAGATAAATTATATTTACCTTAAGTTTATTTCTTAAATAAATAAAGGGTATAGAAAATAAGGATGCAAGAAGTTTCCTTTTTTCTTGGAAACGTCTTGTTTTTTCTCTCATTGTTTCTGGTGGACTTTTTTTTTTGAACTGATAGTTTTCGGGAGTTTGTTGAAGTTTAAAAGATGTTTGAATAGGATAGTTAAAGTTAAAAATATGGAGTTTTTCAATGTTTCCTATAAACAAATAAATCCTTGCAGTGGGCAGCATAGTTAGAAAAAAACAATATATATATTTGAATAAAAAAACTATTGTAAAAATTACTTTTTTTAAACTTCAAGCAACTAAACGATCATTTTCAACTTTAGGATAATTTTTAAATACATAAAAATGCTTATAATAAGCTGATGTGATGTTTTGATCTTTATATTAGCATTTATTAATTTTTTTCGGCTGCAAATGCGCGTTAAATAGAATTTGCTTTCAAGTTCCCGACAATACCCAAAATAAGTTCACAAAATCCCAAAAATGGGAATTTTTTCAGTATATTTTCCGTATTCTTCTTATTTTTCGCCCGGCGCACAGTGGATCATTTCGTGAGTTGGCGGTCAAAAATCTATAACTTTTGACTGAATTGGAATTTTGTATTGCGTTTTTTTTTTGTTCAAAAGGTGAGACCATAGGCTTTAACTTTAACAAAGATATAAAACTTTAAAATCGACTGGTTAGAAAAGTAGTTATGATAGGTTTAAAATGCATTTTAGGTTTTAGCTGATTTTTGGTACAAAAAGAAGGTATTAAAACTTGTTTAAACTTTTTTTTGCACGAAATCTTATATTTTGTGTCACGCTTACAACTTATACTTATTAAATACTTATATTCGTTCAGAAAGTGCCAAACTTTGGCTCCCGTGAAATTTTTAGTATGGAGGGCCAAGGGTTGAAGAAGTTTGAGTTAAAAATTAGTTTATTAAGAAGCAAACATCCAAAATGCAAACATTGGTTAACATTTTCCTTAGATGAAGAGATTTTGTTGAAGAAGACAAAGGTTTCTACTTGCGAAAACTTTTTATAATAGCGAAGTAATTAATTCACTTTTTTTTTGCAAGAAACGGTGAAAAGTCTACTTTTTTTGTAATTTTAATTTAAATTACGTATAACTTGATTTGACTTAATTGTTCTTTTGATACCAATTTTTTATAATGTTACAAATTTTGTTCTTAAAACATACTAAGTTTTTTGTTCTAAATCGAACAAGATTTGACTTCTCCATTAGGAGGACAGTGGATCCAGTTTGATAAGAATGTCAAAATTTAAATTTGTTTCTCAAATATTTCCTAAACTGTAACAAAAAACCCATAAATATATCATACTTCTTTTAGTTCTTGGAAAGAAAAAATTCCACTTGCTGCAAGAATCTTTTTTATAAAATCGAAAATATCAGCTTGGCATCGGTTCTAATTTTTCGTTAACACTAGGTAATCCACTTTAAGACTTTGTGGCTCCGCCTCCTTTAAAGATATATAGTTCAGTCCATATTCCAGATTTAAGCTCTGTGCTATATACAAATTCATAACAATCGGAAGGCCCGTTTAGAAAGTGTAGAATTATATGCATTTTTTTTTTTAACAAAATCGACCACTGTGTGTTGTGTACTTTAGGACCCACTAGGCAACAGGAGGCACTGTCGGATCGAGCTAAAAAATTAAAACCGCATTTACGACAGCAAACCTCATATGTATTTTAGACAAAAAAAAATTTGCGAAAAATCGAATATATATATATTCACACGCGCATTCATGATTTGAGGGGTGAAAGCTAACTCTGCTGCCATTTTGGCTGCATAGATTTCCACCTGATGCTGCAGTGATCAGGAAGTTTATAAGATTCCTCTATAGCGAGAGCTAGGGACAGTAAACCGCAGTTGACACCCTCCATCCCTCTTTGAAACATCAGATAAAAAAATTTAAACTAGAACAGTGAACCGCAAGCCATACCACAATTCTGGACAACTAAATCAATCACACACATGCTTATGCTCTTTCATTTAGTCGTCACTGAGAAAGCGACGAGTGAAGTTGTGTATGAATTTAAGATTTTTTTCCTGGTTTTTTGAGTACACCGAACGAACTTAAAGTTCAAATTTAATACATTTGTACGGAAAAAATCATGGAAACTAAGAAATATTTCTTATGAAACATTTAAAGGTAATTTAAGAAGGCATTTTAATAGTTTTGAAAGCGCTATGAATGAATTTAATTTGTAATTTATGCAATACCTTGTTGAATGAATTATTCGATTTTTTACTTTTTTCCTAAGTTTTTATTAAATTGCTTATTTACAAATTACAAAACTTTTCGTGTAAGTGTAACTTTATTTTACTCTCATTTTTCTCACCAATACAAACATATTTTATTTTGCTGTTCACGGAATTAGAACCACTATGGTTAAGTTTTTCAAGATATACTCCTTCCCTTAAAGTGATCTGCGGTTTGGCAAACAAGTTCATTACCGGAATGATGTAGTCGGAGCTACACTCCATGTCTTCCAACAATTTGCCGTGACCAAATTATCTGTGCGACATCTGGCCTGTTGTCCTGAGTCGGATAACGGACTTACATGCTGCGTTCACTGCAGTTAGTTTTATTGGTGTAAGGTCCAATATAACGTCTAAAGCTGCAGTATGTTTGCTTTTTAGAGCAGAGTGGTGCAGAGTTCTGCTAGTCTCTAAATATTTTTTTACTTTTTCAGGTATGCCTTTTTCTCAGTCGACCTCCAAAATACAAGTATTCCTTAAAGTAGAATTGGTCTAGCTTTCCACTGTGTAGGTCCCATATGTAAGTTTAGACGAAAGGCCCCATGTCTTGCCCCAGCATCTTTTTACATGCATATGGTGTTTTTTTACTGTATCTTCTATATTGGTTTCCACGTCAGTTTACTATCAAAAATAACCCCCAGGTTCACACAGAAAAATTTTAACTTAAAGTCTACGTAAACAAGGTTAATTTAACATTTTTCGGCAATAATTTTGCTTCATATGTGTTTTGATGTTAATTTAACATGATCTAGAGTAAGTTTCAAAGAAAATTTTTCCTTTTGAAATAACTTTATTTCACGATGATTTCAAATTTACGTACTGTAAAAATCGAAATGAAGAATGATGTTGAATCAAGGTTATTTCAAGTTAGAGCAACGTAAATTCGATACTGAAATAACATAAAGAACAATGTTAAATCAAAGTTATTGCAAGTTAAAACAACATCAATTTAATTTAATGTAGTAGTAATTGTATTTTATTAATTATTTAACTAACGTGTGTTTGGCACTGGCAACAGAAAAATTTTTGTTTGTACATAAATTGGCTTCTCCGGCCAAGATCATAACTCCATCGTAGTCAGCGCGCTTACCCCTGCAGCCGCAACAACTTTAAATATTCTTTAGATACACACTAAATATATACCCCATCATGACTAAGATTTTAATTCATCACTATTTAATTGATCATTTAACATAGAATTTATTTGAAAAGTTTTAGTTAGAAAAACAAATACAAAATACTTTGACTTGTCTCCAAGTCCTACGATCCTGCGACTACAAGACAACTCACACAACTAAGCACAAAAGTGTATTTCTAGTAAATTTAAATCAAAATTTTTGCATGGTGATTTTACATTGTTACTTTTTCTGTGTGTACATACTTTGAACGTGTTTTGGGCGAGAGCATTATACCATCTAATTATGGTATTTTCCATTCCTTGACGTTCCTATTAGTAAAAAGCACAAAGTCAGTAAATGACATTACTAAGTATTTTACGTCTATTCGGAGTCTGTTGTTAACAATTGCTTTACTAGCGGTATCCACTAGCCATGAACTTGTTATGGGCATCATGTCGGACATCGCAAATGGCTAATGGAGACCGCTCATGTCCAACTTTCGTCCATGCTCGAAACATATGTCTGAGCAACAATGTTCGCCATGAGATTCTCCGCAACCATTTGCAATAGAAAGAAAAGAGACAGAACAAAATTGGTAACTATTCCATCTTTATTGCACTTGCGCAAACTACTTTGATATGCCTGAACATGGACATCGCACGTATTCACCACAATAAAGAAGTTGATGATTTTTTCACAGTTGCTCTGCCGGCGTCATATTCATGTCATGTCCAAGTCGATGGGTAGTGGAGACGTAGGGTTAGCACTGGACATTGATGTATTGATTAGAAAGGTATAGTCTCTGGATACTTTGATATGTTAACTACACGTCGAAAATAATATTGGCTAGATTTCCTTATTTGTCTAAATAAATTTTTACAAAATTTAAATTTTGTTTCTATGGAAATTTTAATTAATATCGAATGTCGTAACTTATCTCTAGAAGAAAAATATTTATAAAAACTCCTGATGTTGTTCGAGCACATATGCATTGAAATAGTACTCGTAAATGTAATTAAGTTGAGTGTAAGTATCAGAGAAGCGCAATAAGTAGTGAAAAAGTGAGTAGAGTTGAATCATGATTTATAAATTCTTGTACTTATGCGCACTCATACTTATTGCAATGTTGTCTATGAATCATATTCACTCGAAAGTTTGAAGTAAGCATCGAACTCATACTTAGAAATATTTATGACGTTGTTGATTTCGACTCTCCTTGACTCAATGCCTATGGACGATGCAAAATAAGTATGATTCACAATGCTAACTTCACATACGCACATTTAAGTTCTCATTATGAGGTTATGTGTTGCTTTTTTGTTTCATTTACTACTATTGTATACTACTTGCAAACTCTTTAATGACTAAAACTTTAAATAAACATACATGCATGAGTTGAGTGAGCTGAATCAATGTGAGTAGTATAAGTGTTTTCTTGAAATTATAAATCAAACTAAGGTGATTTATGAGTGTGAGTGTGGTATGACTATGATGTTGACGTCGCATTCATATTTATTTCAACCTATACTTATAAATCAATGTCATGGTGAGTATGCGCAAATCGTAGTAGTTGATTTTAAATGGTGTCTACTCACTTATATTTCAAATTTTATGAGTCAGTATGAATAGCGAAAACATGATTCATTGCCAATCCCTGGTACGTATCTATCTTATTGTTTATTAGAGATTTTAAAAACTGAAATTTCATCGCATGTGTTGAGCATCAAAAACACACGCAGTCACGTAGAAAGGATTACATACTCGTATAAATATATCCCTATTCTCATGCAATTCCAGCACTTTTGTTTTAATTACAACAAAAATTCAATTAAGGTAAATCATAGAAAAGCATAAGCGGGGGAAAATTAAAACATAAATATTTATTTATAAATGTGCATTTGGCATCTGGAGATATTTTCATTAATCTGTAAATATAAATTAATTAAAAAGCACACAAATTAGCTAATAATTGTGCAGCAAAGATGGAACAAGGAAAGATACTCAACGTTCTAACAAGTTCTAAGGAAAAATAAAAAATAAATAATTTTTTGTATTAAAAAATCGTTTTGTATTATTTCAAATTAATGCAAGAATTTTAAATTAGAACTAACGCAAGGATTTTAAAAATGAACATAAAAAATTTTTAGTTTATTTGCTTTCTCAATGTAACAATTTTTTTTGTTTGCTTTTGAACGGTGTTCTCAAGTACAATGACATCTCTGAAAGTATTAAATGTTGCAATTTTTTCGCTTTTATTGTTGCATGTGTTTGCCTTAATTTTCTTTATTTAAGCTGTTGGTGTTCGTATTTTATAAATATTTCAGCAAATCATTAAACTGCAACAATTTGAAATATTGTTTGAATTGCTTGCCAAGTTTCATTTATGAAAATTAATCTTGTTCGTTTTTTTATCTTTTTTCTTTGTCTTTATTTAGTAGACATCTTTTGTTTTATATCTGTGTTGGTCTTAATTCTCATTTGTTGATTATAATAAATAATGGCAACATGCAACAATTCGACCATACCCAGCAAACATTTTTCTTTCATGTCATGCGAAATAATGGATTGATCATGATACAATAATACAGGTAGCCTCGAATCTACAACAAATGTACAACCAATGAAACAACAGTGATTATTATTGCTGTTTTGTGATGAAAACTGTCAAAAAAAACCAAGTGAAAACAAGATACATAACAGCTGGCGCTTCGCGGTTACCTGTATAATTGTATCATGGGATTGATATTGAAAATCGTTTCAATTTAAGAAAAAAAAATTAAATTTAAAAGTATTTAGAAGGGCCGACATCTTTTGCTTTATCTCTTTGTTGGTCTTATCTATAATATATCACATATTAATTTACAACTTCAAATTCAGTTCTTTTCTAATCTTCGAGTAACTTGGACCAATTGAAAGTAATGGATGCAATTTCATAATTTCATTCCGTCTGAAATATATCAAGAGGCAATTTACTTCATTCGATACCGAACAATTTTTCAGAAAGTTTTAATTGTATTTGCATGGAAATTTCGCTCGATCGATACCAAAAATAGTAAAGGGTAAGTATAGGTCTGTCATTCCGTGTGTAATTCCCATAATATTCATATGCGACCCATAAAATTTATATATTCTGGGTCCTTATGAATAGGGAAGACGAATAAGCGATGTCCGTCCGTCTCGTGTGCGTGAAATCGGTTTTCCGAAGCTCCCAGAAAAGCTAGAGACTTCGGTCTTGGACTGTTGTATCAGAAATGGCCCAAAATAGATTGGTATTGAAAATCAGCAAAATCGAGCAGGCGGTTTCAGAGCTGGAAAACTTAAACTTGATTTTGCCATATAAAAGTAACTAGATAACAATTTTTTTTTTTTTTTGTTAAATAAACTTATTTTATATTTCAGTACGAATTAAATTTGTATTAAAAACATAAAAAAATCCAAATAGACTTTTCCAGGGTTGGGAGCTTTAACTTTTTATTATATAAAAATAACCAGCTAAAACTAATTTTCCCTAATTATCTACAAAATTTAAAATATCTGATATTCTTAAAAGAAAAAGATTAGTGCAAGAAATCAGAAAAATTTTAAAATTATGATTCCAGGGTTGGGAAACTTATACTTTTTGTGATATATAAAATAATAATAGTAAGCTAATAATTTTTTTTGATATCTTTATTTCTCTATATATATATATTTACATATATATATTTTATGTTTTGGAAAGAAATTTTGGATAGAGAAAATTAAAAAATAAAAACCACAGCTCCACAGCTGGAAAATTTTAATTTTCTTTATTTCTTTTTTTCTTTGTTCACTTAACATATTTTGTACATTTTTTAAAGAACATTATTAGTATAAGGAACCAAAAAAATCTGAAAGTATGATTTCAGGGTTGGGAAAAGGACAATTTTTTTATTTATAAAACTAATTAAATCAAGCTAGTTACTTCTTTGGTAATTGAATATATTCTATATTTTAGAAAAAAATAAATTAGTACTTGTATTAAAACCAGAAAAATTTAAATTATGGTTCCAGGGTTGGAAATTTAAAAAAAAAATTGGGTAAAAAATAGCCAAAAATATTTTTTTTTTTTTCAGTTAAACAAACATATTTCATGTTTTAGGAAGATCTTTACTCAAGCAAATTCTTTAGTCAAAAAAAAAAACCGAGAGGTCACTTACTAAAAATTGCACCAGAACAAAAAATTATAAATTTTATCACAAACCAAATATGTATGCATGTACTTACATATGTATGCATCTGTATACTACATATCAATACGTTTGTAAAGGCTTTATAAGATTTGGCACAGCACTCTTACTTGTGTTTTATTACACTCGCGATTACTTTGGGTTCTTGTCCGCAACCCGAGTATTTTGAACACTAGGTTACATGAAAATTTACTCGGGCTCTATTGAATCGATCGCTTATCTGTGTTTAAGTGTTTGTTTCCCTCTCGTAATGAAAAATACAACAAACCTCTCTCAAAGCGGTTAAATACGAATTAACGAATTAATAAATTAATTCACAACAAACAAAAAATCTCCCTAAAATATGCTGCTGACTAAGAGTGGAAGTAATTGTTCGGCTTACAAAACCACCAACTATATTTCACAAGCAACAAAATATGTGAGTGTGCGTCCAACTCACACACGACAACTTTTCAACAACAACAGTTGCCCACAATCACAATTTAACAAGAACTTATTACAAAAAAAAAACTATCATCACATTAAACTATGATAAATTATCGAGTTAAGTTTAACTTTACAGTTGCTCAGTCAGCTACACTAACTAGGGATGGGCAAAAAATATCGATATATCGAAATATCGATATTTGCGAAAATATATATATCGATATATATCGCAGATATTTCAAAAACCGATATATCGATACATCGATTCTTATTTACAAGTATCGGGTTTCGATACTTTTAAGAACTATAGCTGTTTGCTAACGGTACGATATTGACATCAGTACTAGTGATGTGAAGAAAAAAAAGGGAAATTTCATAATAACATCCCAGGCGAATTTATAAGGTGACCCAACTAAGGCAGGTGACTTTTTGGATTGTGTGCTTATAAGCCTAAATGATCAAACAGAATTGCGGCATAAACACATTTTCCATACAAATTGACACAAAAAATCGCCCCCAGACTACACAGTCGATAGATAGAATTTATTTTATTTTGACAACGTTTTTTCTTATGCCCTCACATATAAAAACTTATTCTCTCAAACATGTTACCATACTTTCAATAAATTTCATATATTTTGTGAACAAAACTACAAAGAAAAATAAGCACAAAAGAAAATGAAACAAAAATTAGAGAGCATTTGAAGTTACTGCCGTAGATTTTATTATGGGCTTTGATAATTTGACAGCGATTTTTCCTGAAATTGCGGACTTATTCTGTTTAATCATTAAAGGCAAAATTTGTTTTTATTTTCTGTTTTGTTACGAATTAGCTGACTCTTTTTGGTTTATAGAAATCATATACCTACAAGCCGTTAGTTTTTCTCTTTCATTCTGTTCTGATTCGGTTCAACAAAAACTGTTAACTAATTGTAAGTGGCAGCATAAATAGAATAAAAACATTTCGAAATAAACTGTAATTGTGCTTTAAGAATTTAAAAAATTAAATTTTTACCATAAAACTATATTGAAACATAACAATTAGTGTTTTTCATACGGGATTTTCCGGGAAAGAAATCCCGGGAAATTTGTGCGGGCAACTTTAGTTTGTATAAATGTACACATTCCTCGATGAATGAAACTTTACTTTAATAACGGCCGAGAACAGAAATTGTATTATTTTTTTGACATGTGTTTATAAAACGTTATTATTTAATAGATATCATGAACTATAATTTGTTTTTTGTTGAAATAAATAAATTAAGATTAAATAAAAAAATATTTTGTTTTGTTTTGCACCGGGCGGGAATTCGCGGAAAACCGAAAAGTTGTTCCCGTTTTCCCGGGAAATGAAAAAGTCCGGGAGAAGAAAACCTCTAATAACAATGGACGATGCAAAACTCATCACTTTAGTGGCAAACTGTGACCATTCTGGTCCGAAAGAGCTGATAATTTATTACAGAAAAATTTAGAAACAGAACGGCACAGCATAGAGCAGCACCAGAAAGTAAAGAGTAATGAAGTTTTAAGGAGCTACAGTAAGTTACGTATAACTTAACATAAATAGTTCTTTTGTATAAAATTTCTTAGTGACTAATTGTGCATTCGAAATTAATGCAGCAAAAAATATCGATATATCGAAATATCGATGTTTTCAAAAAATATATATGGATACTGTCCAAAAATATCGATACATTTTTTTTTCATTTGCCCATCCCTAACACTAACTATCAAGTTAAAGTGACAAACAATTTTGTGTTTGTTTTTTTTTTAGTTTTTGACGCATCTTTATGGTCGTTTAACCAAAATTGACTTTGATAAATAGTCCGCATTTAAACTTTAAATAAAAAAAAAAAATTGTGAAAAAAGTAATTGATGGCAACAATTTTAAATGAGGGTTTATCATCCGAGATAAATCAAATAATGTTTGTTTTACAACAAAAGCATTAAGAATTATTTTCAAAAAGTCATTATCTAATTGTTGTTAATGTACATATTTTAAAAACGACACCTGCTGTTAGCCAGCAGGAAATTATTGTAAATGCACATGAATTTTTATTATGTTGAGTACTCCGAAGTTTATAAGAATCCGACAGCTTTCCGCGTTGAATAAAAAAAGTCAAACTGAAGATTAAATATTAATTGTAAAGTGCTTTAATAATTATTCTTCAGCCACAGATCTATATTTTAATAAGGGAAAACAACTAAGGATTTTTCAAAAGATGACTAGAGCAGCTACGTCCAATCACACACACACACACACACTGATATTTACATTTGAGGTAAACAGCTTTGAAATTTGTTCTTGTTCCTTTGCAAAGTAAAAGCAAGTATTGGTGTCTGCTGTGTTGTTTTTAGATGTTTTATTCTCGTAGGTGTGAAAGCACAAAAAGCTCTTCATAAAAGTTTCCACATTGTGCATATGGTTTGGACGTAGCTGGACTAGACACATCGAATTAAACTTAGAGCTCACAGACTAATACTCGTAGCATAAATATTTGTTAATTTTTTTATTTCGATCAAGTTCGAAAGTTTTATTTCAGTTATCAACATCAACGCAAAACGATACTGTTTTGCCTTACCTATTTACTTTAAATTGTTATTCTATTTCTCGTGCTCGAGCTCTGAAAGTAACATGATCTTGCATTGGAAAAATGGAATTCTGCAGTCAAGCCAAAGTAGTTTCGCAGTATGTGTGGCACTACACACAAAAAAAAATAAAACAACTTTGATTCAACATGGTTGTTCGTATTCTTTCAGTATCAAATTACCATTGTTTCAACTTCAAATAACTTTGATTCAATGTGATTCTTCATTTTGATTTAAAACTACTTCAACATTAAAACAACATGAAATAAAATTATTTCCAAATAAAACATTTTTTTTCAAGATTTCTGTAAATCATGTTGAATTAAACTGAAACACATATGCATGAAGCAAAATTACCACTGAAAATATTCCATTAACCTGCCGATTTCCTAGATTTTAAAGACATTTTTTGGGTATACATATTTCTACTCAGCCGATTTCTATGAAATTAAATAAACTTTTTGTGCTCTTCCAAGGACACAGTCTTGGCGGGACGACGCACATTGGGAACAACATAGTAAAAACGCTCGCATCGCCTAGTTTCCTTAATAGCGCCGTTGTTATTAGCGAGAGGTTCACAGATTTTGAAGTAAGTATGTTTAGTAGAACTTTTTAGAGAATTGTGTGGTATAACAAAACTCATTTTATTCGCAAAATAAATACCTGATACGCCTTAATTTCAATGCAACAATAAAAAATTGTTACGGCCTTATTAATAAAAAAAAATATTTTTGATTTACAAAAGATTTATAAAACAGATTTTCATATAAAATTTGTGCAATAAACCTCAATATACTAAATTTATTTATAAAAGCAAATTCTTTTTATGAATTAAGGCAGTTTCGGTTTATTTAATTTGAGTCCAAACATTTAAGACCGCTATTAATATTTATTTAGAAATAAGAATTGCACAGTTTACAGTTTTTAGTTTATTAAATTTTAAAGGAATAATATTTAAAAATAAAAAAAATATTTTTTTTAATAACGCTAGCAATACTGTTGATTGATGCTCATTTAACTAATTGATGAAAAATCATAAATCAAATTGCCAATTTACATCATCAAACAGATAAAAGTAATTGAAATGTAGAAGATGAACAAAAAAAAACAACAAAATGTGGCGTAAAAAGCAATAAAAAATAGTGTAAAATTTTACCGCGCTGTTTTTTATTTCAAATATATTTTTAACGCCCTTTTTAAAACGTGCGCCCTGTCCTATTGCTGCAAATTGCCAGCAGTGAAACAAGTCTACCTAAACAAAACTAAAAATAATTATAAAATCCAACAGTGTTACGACTCATTTATTTATAAAAAAAATAATAATAAATCTAAATGTCATTATAATTCATCTTTCAAATATGACTTAATTTATGGAGCAATAGAAAGCCGCACACCCTAAGTTTTATTGGGTGGGAATCCAAGCTTTAGGAGTTCCTAAACATTTTAAAAATTACATAGAAACAAACAGCATAATATAAAGGAAAACAAGTCCATTCAAAATATACGAAATATAGATTTTTTTAAGAATCTAGACAAGAATAAGGAAAGTGGAAATAATTACCACTGCCTCGTTTTTGTAACTTGTGAGAAATTCTCACATCGAGAAAAATTAAATAATTATGTATATTGCTTGTCCTATTTTACACAAACACAAAAAAAAGTAATACCAATGTAAAATCAGCATGCAAAAATGTTGATTTAAATTTACAAGAAATATAATGTTGTTTAAGTGTGTTGGTGTTTATTTGCTTTGTTCATAGCTGCAATACACTCTTGTGTTTAGTTGTGTGAGTTGTTTGTTGTATTGTTGATGTTTATTTTGATGTTCGTAGATAGCCGACAAACTGCTGCTGGCTGGTCGGCAGTCGGAGGATCGCAGGACTGTAGACAAGTCAGAGTATTTTGTATTATTTTTTTCTAACTAAAACTTTTCAAATAAATTGTATGTTAAATTATGAAATAAATAATGTATATATTTACTCTGTGTCTAAAGAATATTTAAAGTTGTTGTGGCTGCAGAGGTAAGCACGTTGACTACCACGCAATGAATTTCTAGTTCAAATCTTGGCCGGCTAAGCCAATTTATATACAAACAAACATTTTTCTGATGGCTGTGCTAAACACAGATAAGTTAAATAATTAATAAAATACAATTACTCCATTAAATTAAATTCATGTTGTTTCAACTTGCAATAGCTTTGATTCAACATTGTTCTTCATGTTATTTTAGTGTTCAATTTATCTTGTTCGAACTTGAAATAACTATGATAAATGTTAAATGAACGTGATATAAAGTTATTTCAAAAGGATTATTTTTAAATTATATACTATAAATCATGTTAGATTAACACGAAACATGTCGACTCCGCTTTACTGGAAAAAAACCAAAACCCAATTTTTTTTTCAGTTATCCCATTTTTTTTCTAAAACGTAGTTCGGATTACTGAAATTTGTTACAGTTAAGCGTACTGCTTAAAATCAGTAAAACAAATAAATTTTGCCATTTAATTTTTTAACGGGCAAAACATGCACAATTGTTTCAGCCTTAGGTTATGCAATCAATTTCTAATAAATAAATTTGTCATTGTTTATTTTTTCACTAAAGCGAAGTACGTTTCATACAAAACGTAGTTGTGGGCTTACTTTTGGTTTTCAGTAATACGATATTTTCAGTAAAGCGATGTTTCGTTAAAGCAAAGTGAATAAGACTAGTTGCGTTTAAAATCATTGCGGGGATATGTTTAGCATTCAGTAATCTGATTTTTTTTTCAGTAAAGCGTGTTGCGCTAAAGCGGATTCGACTTCATAGAAGCAAAATCATTACCGAAAAAGATTCAATTAACCTTGTTTACGTAGATTTCAAGTTGAAATTTTTTGGTGTGCAGAGTTATTCATATAAAACTTAAATAAACTTACAAAAAGTAACAACAAATATAGTTTATTTTCTCAACCGCCCCTACTTCACAGTAGGATAACAATTTTTATGACTCGAAAAGTTGTTACATTCCTTACAGAAACGAGGCACAGTTTCGCCTGCCAGGAGAACTTTTCACTGCATATTTGTCACCGGAAATGCTAAAAATAGTAGCCTGTTTTCTTTATTAAATATTTTGACAACATAAACTGGCATCTTGTTGTTAAAATATTTCAAAAATATTTTCCTCAATCGGCTATGAAAATATATAGAGAAAGCATGTACGTATGTATGTATGTATATAATTTTTCTATTTTTAATTTAATTGCTGTTGAGTTGGGTATCAAAAGCTCAAATAAATTAAAATAAATTTGTCAAATGTGATGAAAACATGTAAAGGGCACTAAAAATTAATGAGGCAAAATTTGCAATTCTTTTTATTAATTTTTAATTTTATTTCAACACTCGGAGTCGTTGTGATGTACTTCAGCTAAAATTGAGCAAAAACAAATTATTAGCAAGAACAGAGCAACATGTACATATCAACACAAATGCTCATAAATAACCCAACAAACTTTTCGAAACAGTTGTTTAAATTGCAAGCATGTAATCTTGTTTATGGTCCTTCGAGTATGATTGTTCGAACATTTATAATGACAGGACTACTGAAAATGTCTTTCTCCAAATAACAAATTTCCAATAACAGATACCAAATCAAATTTACATACTCGTATTTGTACGTTTATAGGGGGCTTAAAGCATTTACATACATATGTATGAATTT
Organism: Tachina lurida; assembly: GCA_944452675.1. Taxonomy (NCBI): domain Eukaryota; kingdom Metazoa; phylum Arthropoda; class Insecta; order Diptera; family Tachinidae; genus Tachina; species Tachina lurida. The sequence continues at coordinate 100,468,449 of OX101754.1, forward strand.
ATTAGAAGTTCGTGGCCGAGATGTTTTTAGAAGTTCCCTCTTTTTGCACATTATTATGGCTAATGTGCATAGGAAACCATGTAAACCTTACATTTCACATACGAGGTAAGTTCAGCACTTTTATGTAAAATACAACGCTGAATATTTTTGTGGAACATACTAAACCTCCATCTCCATCTTTTTTGTATATTTTGAAAAACAAGTACACTTAATCGGATATTTTCACGGGTTACACTTTCAAAAAAAAAATATATACGACATAAAATTTTACTGTAAGGGCCAATTTCACCAACTCTATTTAAATATCAATTCATATTTCAATATCGATTTTCATTAATTTTTTTATGGAAAAATTTCTTTTAAATATAAATTGATATTTAAATAAGTTGTTGATATTGACCCTAAGTCTTTGAATACAGAATTTAATTATCAAGACTTGAAATGTGTGGAATAACTAATTTCGAACTTATCGGATCTTGCATTTTAGGTATAGAATGCATTCATCAGTTTTAAGGGCGTGTCAATTAGTCCTTGACTTTTTCAATGAAAAAAGTAAAAAAATATATTTTTTATCTACAACATTTTTGAGCTTCATACACGTTACCCAACGCTTCCCAATTTTTTATACCTTCCATAAAATAATACTCGTTGAGATAATCAAAAAAGGTATAATTTTGTAGGATGATTGCACCGTTTTAGTAAAATATCTTTCCTCCGAGCCATTTCTTTAGGTTTGACAACATATAGAATTAAAGGGTGAGTAGGACACAGCTGCCCACTATCCTAAAAAAATTAATTACAGAATAACATTATTGTTATTGCAAACGAATAAATATGTCGGTAAGTAGTACGATTTTTGGTTCCCAAAAAAGTTACTGACTTAGCTTAAAAAGCTAAATATCTATCGTTTAAAAACCTAAAGGGTCCGCCAGGTAACTTTTTTTTTTAAATGTTATAAAAACATCGAGTGTAGCTTCGGCTGTGTGGCACGTAGCGCCGTCCTGTTGAAACCAAATGTTTCCAATATCCTCCTCTTCAATTTTTGTGAACAAAAATTCGTCCAACATGGCCCGATAACGATCGCCATTGACTGTAACGGCCACTCCTTGCTCATTCGAAAAAAATGGCACAATTATGCCTCTGGACCAAAATCCGCACCAAACGGTGCCTCGTTTTGGATGCGTCGGCTTTTCAATGTAATCGTGCGTGTTTTCTGTGCCCCAAATGCGACAATTTTGCTTGTTTACATACCCGCCAAGATCAAAATGAGCTTCATATGAAAAGATGATTTTTTTTTTGTCAAAATCGGCATCTTCTGTAAGTCGATCGCAGGCCCACTCAGCGAAGCGTTATTCAAACGTATACACAACCATATTCGTTCAGCGGAAGGATAAAACTAATTATCTGTCAAATCAGACATGAGCTAAGTGCTACCATTCACGAAATAAGCACTAGTTGAAAAAAAAACGTTAGATGGCTGACCCTTTAAGTCAATTTATCGATTTTCGGTTAAAAACGCAATTTTCAACGTGAATTTATAAATCAGGCAATGCACTTCAGAAAATTTTACCAATTTTCTGGCAATAATTCTGTGGCAAACAGCAAAAAGTGCTTAAGTCGAGATAAGCTGTTTTTGAGTTAATGGTACTCCTGTTATCTCCATATTGTTAAGTACCCCTGGGCAAAATTTAATTTAATTTAATTTGTGCGCTTTTTCAGGAAGTTATAGCGCAATTTTATAATATTATATGGAATAACAGCTTAATTTAGCTTATATTCTGGTATGTTTCAAATCAAACGTATTATTTATAGAGTGTAGAACGAAATTGTGTAAAGAAAATTAAGTGAATACCGAATTTCCTAATTTAACTGTAAAAGAAATACATTTCTGAAAATCGACTTGAAAGTTTAAATGTGCTCTACTGCAAAACAGTAAAATATGACTTAAGCACTTTTTCCTTATTACCACAGAATTAATTACAGCCAAGCGGCAGGACCGAACGATTGAAATGACTTTTTGGAATCAAACTTGGGCAGCCTCCCTCTTAACGTCCTTAAAGTTTTTATCACTTAATACCACGAATAAAAATTAATATCACTCACAAGCGCGTCTTCTCACGCGTGACAGTGACACTAACATTCGACATTACATTAATTTTTTTTAATTATAAATTTTTGTTTTGAAAACCTTTACATTCATTCAATCGTTATTTGAAAACGAACACAAAACACTTAATGAGGTGACAGTAAATCAAAATTGTGGACAAATTTTTGGGATGAAATGTTCACTCAGCTTACGCACTCTCAAGCGTGAACATTTTTAAACACTCATATCTTAGAACTTTTAGTTTGGTTTAAGAATGCATAAAGAGAAACTTTTCTTTTAAACAGGATTTAAGAAACATATTCTATCTGGCTCACGATGTCGACAAGAAATTTTCGTTAGCTTATTTATATTGAAAACAAAAACAAAATAAGAAAATTTGTTTTTGTTTTCACTATAAATAAGCGAACGAAAATTTCTTGTCGACATCGTGAGACAGGCAGATTATTTTCCATTGCTTCCCCCTACAGTTAATTTGTCCTTTTAGTTATTCAGAAAAATAGTTTTGGTTTTTCTTAAATTGCAAATATTTGCAGCTGCAATATTTCAAAATCGAAAGATAATCGAGTGCTCTAGAGCAGCTAGGTCCAAACACGCATACACTGATATTTGCATTTGAGGTAAACAGCTTTGAAAGCTCTTAAATTTGTTCTTATTTCTTTGCAAAGTAAGAGCAAGAATTGTTGTCTGTTATGTTCTTGTTGTGGATGTTGTACTCTCGTCGGTGTGAAAGCACAAAAGCCCTTTTGTAAAAGTTTGCACCTTGTAAATATGGCTTGGACGTAGCTGTTATTGTTATCATCTGCTATCCTTTTTTTAAAGTCCAAATGAAAAAATACTTAAAAGTTTTATTAGTTTACTTTAACGCAGCTACGTCCAAACACATATACACTGATATTTGCTTTGAAAACTCTTAAATTTGTAAGAGCAAGTAAGAGCAAGCATTGCTGTCTGTTGTGCTGTTGTTGTGAATGTTGTACTCTCGTCGGTGTGAAAGCACAAAAGCACTTATGTAAAAGTTTGCACATTGTGCATATGGCTTGGAAGTAGCTGCTTTAAGGTCACTTCAATAATTTCTATTTAATCGAACTTAATACGAGAATTAAGAAAAATATTCTTATACACAAAACAGCTACACACTTTCGACATTATCTGCCATTTATTAAATTTTATAATTTGTAAGCTTTAATTGCTGAAAACTTCATCTGAAATTTGCACTGAATTGCCTACTTGTTAACTCATTTACAAACCGCATGGTAAGCATATTATAGGAGTAAAGTAATAAGTACATACATATAATCATAAAATAATAAATTTTAGTTTTGGTCAAATAAAAGGGGAACATTTCCCATAGTGCAATGGCTTAAAAATTTAATCCACACAAAATGTTAGTGCTGTATGTCATTGCAAAAGAATTTCAATTCTGGATCAGACATATCGTTGTGCAGTATTATTAGTCCTTCAAAATTACACCAACGTCCTTCGCAGCTGCAAAATACTCACTTTCCAAATAACTCTTTGCTGGGCTAACAAAAAAAAATACATACAAACACCGAATAGGACCAGCACTTAAAAAATATAACCCACTTACACTAAACAAAATTGTTTATCTAATTTTTTTATTAATGAGAAAATATATATATTGTCGTATGTATCAGCATAAGCCTATGTATGTTATTTAAATATTTTCTTTTGGGGACAGCGCTGTTTGAACATGGTTAATTAACATCATAATTTTTGCTGTATTTAAATCGCTAGAAAATTCTTTCTTACCTAGACACCATTATTTAAGGAAAGCAAAGAAAATCTAATGAATGGTTTTTGTGCAATTTTATAATTTTATTTTTCTTTTTCAAGTAGTTGTTAGTACCAGCGGCAGAAATAAATTGCTTTAAAACAAATTGTGTTGAAATTTTTTTAACATCAAATTGTTTTTTTTTTTTTTTTTTTTTTTTGAGGAAAATGCCTCAATGAATAATTTGCTAAATGCTGTGTTGAGAAAAAAAAAAAACAAAAAAAAAAAGAAAGAAATAATGCACGAGTATTAATAATTGGAAAATGTTCATGTCATTAGAGGCTTGCAGTCAGTCAGTGGAAGATAGATTTGAGAAAAATATAAAAAAAACGCAACAGGAACCTCTTAAGATTATTCACATTTTCCATTTAAAACCCCAAGGGCAAGTAGTTAATTTTGATTACAGTATTACTGAAGTGAACCTTATTGCAATAATCATATAATTTATTACACACAAAAAAATATTTGTTAAATACAGTAGAATCCCGATAATTTGTAATCATAAGGGATTTTTAATTTAATTTAATTTTTAAAATTAACCAGGGGGCAAATTACGCCACTCGTTATCGAACGAAATTACAAAATAGTTCAATAGAGTTTATATGGAAATATTTTTAAATTTCGAATCGTATCGAATGCCGTAATTTGTCCCCAGATTTCATTTTAGGAATAAAATGAGAAAAATTATTTTATGCATGCTCTGATATTTTTTAAATCAAATAACAAAATGATCACAAAAAAAAATAGAATTTAACAAAAATCCACAAAAAAGTTTCATATATACATCCAGCCTCATTTTCGATTTTATCGTAAGCGACATGTTATCGGAAATATAATTTTTTATTGAAATTAAAATTTTATGGGCCTACCCATGGAAAATTGTTGATAACTTTTAAGATACAGGCTGTAAAATTTTATCGTAAGCTACAATTTACGAACAAAAACATATTTCTTCTGTAAACTTTAATTTTTGTCGCTTACGATACCAACGAAAATAAGGCTCGACATTAGCGTGCCCGTTAATATTTTTTTTTTAATTTCCTATATTCTCTCCCCCCAAATCGGTTCAGTTTTATGTACAAAAAAAATAAAAAAAAAAAATTCATAGCGATAAATTGTGTTTTAGGGGCTGCGTCCGCCCCACAAAGTTGGCCTTCAAGCACATTTTACAATGTAATTAGTTTGCATATGACTATCTTTTTAAAAAATCATTTTACAAGAATATGATATATGGCAATATTTTAGCTTTTCTAGTCAACAACATTAGTCTCAAAGAAAGTTGTTTGCTTAAATTAATATTTTAGAAAATAATGAAGAAAATAACCAACAAAATAACAAAAATTTTATATACCAAAATTACATTTATATGGAAATTATTTATATAAAATTATTTCATATATACATATACACATAGTAAAAAAAACTAAAAAAATATATACATTGAATGAATGGGCTTGAGGGATAACTTTGGGGCCGCGCGCACCCCCTAAAACACAACTTATCGCTATATAAATTTTTGGTAATTTTTTTACATAAAACTGAACCGGTTTTGGGGGGGAGAGAATAGAAGAATTCGAATAAAAAAATTTTTATACAACTAACGGCCACGCTAATATACATACATATATATATATATATAGTGACATAACCGCCAAAAAAAAAAAGCTCAATAATCGATTTTCGTCAAAAACCGAAGTCCAAAATATGTGTCGCTTAAGCTTTTTTTGCGGTTATGGTTCGATATTTACATTTATTTTTAACTGTTAATTTTTTTCGTATTGCCTTACAAATTACAAGAGGTTGTCAATAGCCATTTACAATTAATAACAAAATTTTAAAAAGGCTTTGTATTACAAAAATACGAATTAACGAGGGAAACGAATTATGGCGATTTAACGCTATTTTTCAAGGGACCAACCGTTTGTTATGAACTTTTGACATTTTCGATTTAACGGGGTACGAGTTATCGGGAATCACTGTAATAATTTTTCTTAGATTATTGCAATTAATTCAAATTTAAGGACTTAACTGGTGATATTAATTTGTTGATGGATACAAATTCAACAATTTTATGGTTGATGTTACAAAATTTTGAGCTTTACTGGACACATCCGCTTAAAAAAAAGGGACACAAGGGCTCTTATACCCAACACTCCAGATGGGACTGCTTAAAAATACTTCTTTTTGATTATCACTACTTATGTATTATTTATAACTATCACTAAGCTTATGTCCGATATTGGTCGGGCCTAATAATTATATTTAGATTTAAGATTTGATTACTTATTGTTAGTTCATTTTTGAAGATACAATAAATAAAAATGTATATGAAAAAAAAAAAAAATTTTACAAAATTTTAATTGATATTAAAAAATTTTCAATAACAATTTGATATGTTTTCTTTTAGTGTAATTATTGATAAAAATCATATTTAACAAATAATAATATGATATGCTGTTAACGAGTTAATCGAGTATTCCAGTGGTGCGATTCAGTAACTTTTGACGATCCGACAATCGTAATTTTTGTCTATACATTTTGTCGCTTGCAATAACGATTGTGTGATTCTGTAACTTATTTTTAACGACAGTACGCAGCTGATATTTTCTGTTGATTTTTGTCAATAAAATTAACAGGACATAAATTTTTGTCGCTTAAATAACGACACAGCTGACAATAACCTACAGCGAATAGCTTAAAAAATTTTACTGAATTGCAAATTCGATAAATAACTATATTATATAAAATAATTATTTTAACAATGCGATTGTCGTTAAAAAAAGTTAGTGAATCGCACTACAGATATCGAAATTTACATGGAATTTTTGGATTTTAAAAGCACTATCAGCGCAATATATCACTCATTTACTTGTTCGTCTGTATTTTTTTTTTATATGTGTTACCTCATTACCCCGTCATTTTTAGTCCGATTTTAAAAATTACTGGTTTGCCGCACAGTATATTAAAAATACATTCACCCTTATTCCATTTGTCGACATCGACGTCACTTTAACACAATACCAAAAAAATTGGGGCTTGTATAACCGTTCTCGAAAACAACTGACTCCTGTTGGCAGGGTAATGCCATTTACTAAAATTAAGGGAACGGAAATATATTGCCATTATCACAAAATTATTTTCGAGAGCGAGTAAACAAGCCCCAATTTTTTGGTATTGTGTTAAAGTGACGTCGATGTCGACAAATGGAATAAGGGTGATTATTACTGCGGCAAACCAATAACCACCCAACGATATATGTACATTAAATTTTCTTTATGTATTGCTAAGTCTTACCAAGCAATCACTCGCTGTTTCTTTAAAAATCTTGTAGAGTGTTTCCTAATGATGTATTTCTGTCCTTGAAAAAATATCAAAATTGCTACTTGTAGTGAATTTAATGAGTAAAGTATGCCTTTAACTTCGATAAGGCCGAATTTAGAATATTTACATGAGTTTCGGCTTCGGCATAAAGTGACTTCGGTGGGACACTACCTTCTTGTATGTATATTTGTATTTGCATGTGTGTATATGAAATATATCCCTATAGGAACTCAAACCCATTTATAAGTAACATCAAAGTGGTTTTTTAATAACCACATCTAGTTGATTAAGTGACTTTCTTCCTTGTCGCCGACTCACTATTTTAACATAGGCATGTCATAACCGGTAGTCAATTGTCCATCTCTGCATGACTTATGAATTGACTACTAACTACTTATTTTTCAACCACTTTGAAGTCATTTAGTATTATAGTTAAATAAATATATACATATATGTATATGTATATATATATGTACATATATATTTGTATATTATATACATATATCGAGCCTTATTTTCAAATTTATCGTAAGCGACATGTTATCGAAAATAGAGTTTTTTTATTGAAATTAAGATTTTGTGGGCCTACCCACAGTTTAGAATTATCAGAATGCCAAAATTTTTATTAACTTTTAAGATACAAGCTGTACAATTTTATCGTAAGCGACAATTTACGTGCAAAAACAAATTTCAATATTTTAAAAAACCTTCTCCTGAAAAATTTAATTTTTGTCGCTTACGATAAAATCGGAACTAAGGCTCGATATTAGTACTGAAATTATTATTTTTTTAACACAAACGTTTGACAGCTGACTTCATGGCATGCTTCTTTTGTTTTTTAATTTTCTTTTCATTTACTTATTTGGCTGATATTTATTTCTTACGTGTGCTTCTACGCAATATGTTTAGTTGATATCTGCATTAGATTTAAACCATTTTGTAGTCACTTGCAAAATAATTAATTTATAGCTAGCGTTTTTTATCAACCGATTATTTTATTTACTACAGGGATGTTTTGTCATACAGCAAAATAAATAAAAATTTAAAATTCATTAGTCATGTTGTTAGAGAAAAACGTATTTTTTTGCACAGAATTGCGACATACAAAGATAGAAAAGAAACATTTTTAGCATTTTTGTTAAGGAATTTATTTTTATGAACACAATACATAATAGAAATTAAGTGATTTAAATAAACAACTATGCAGCAAACAAATTTGGGCACAATTATCTCATTAGCATTTGACCCAACAAATACATTATCAAATGCGCCACACAGCAGGTAAATTTAAACTTTAGATACATTTTAAACAAGGCAACAAGCCTGTAGAAACATTTAATGTGTATGGAAAGAAATATTCAAGCTAAGAGATTTTTAATGGAAACTTTGAAGGATATGTGTGTATTTCTTAAGACAGAAAATCTAATATAATAATAACCCTCAGTTATTTAAACCTCCCTGATATGTAATATTTCTTTACTCTTTTTAAAATAAATTATTTCACATAAACCATGTACTCCTATGTATATAAAACTAAAGGTGCTTACAAGATAAGCATTCATGTGTGAAACTTTTCTTTTGGATGGTTTTTGTTTCTTCTTGTTTTCTTCTTAAAACAAATTTTGCTAAACTTTTTAATACCACAAGCATTTAAAACTCTTTCTTGCGTTTCTTATCCTAATTGTGAGTTTGATTAAGAAAAAGTAGAATGAAAATTAAAAAAACATAGTAAATTGTTACTAAAGTCATTTGCAAACAAAGTTAAAGGTAAGAAATTGAGAAGAAAAAAAGAATTAGAATATTATTTTTCTTTTTTCTTAAAAAGAAAGGACGATGATTTGAGGTGAAGAAAATGCAGGCAAACCAGTCAGGTTAAACGCTACTTTCATTTCGTTTTTATATTTAGCAGATGAAGTCTTATAAAACACAAATAAGTTGATATAAGCTTAATTACTTTAATCCTTAAAGACTAATGTAAATAAAATTAATTTTTATAGTCTCTATGGAACAACTGTTCTTCACTAGATTTTGTCGAAATCTACTTAAAATCTGGTTTTTATGGTTTCTTTTAAATTGGTGCTAAAAAGTCAGCCTGTGCACACAAAAAGGTGTGTGAATTGGCTAAAATGTGGTTGTTTGGTTGTAGTTTTGGAAAATGTTCATTTATAGGGCATTTTCATCAGCACAAAATCTAGCATATTTTTATTAAACTCTTTATGAAAATCCATACCGTTTACACCAGCTTTTTTTGACAAAACAACAACCAAACAATTGCATTGTAGCCAATTCACACACTTTTTTAAGCAGACCGTAGCTAATTCACATACCTTTTGTTGTACAGGATAGTAAGGAATAAATAAAAAGATGAGATTTTTATTAGATTTACTACAAATCTACTGAAAAATTAGATTTCGTTTTGTATGGGAAATCTGGAAAAAAGAAGCTTGATTTAGCTCGAAATCTCGAAAGTACTAGATTTCGAGACAGTGTAAATGCACTATTAATGGATTTTTTTTTGGATAAAAAAATCTTCGGAACAAAATGTTAGACTTTTATAATTCTTTCCCAAAAAATATTTTCTATCGTTTTAGCAGAGACATATTAAAGCAAAAATTTTGAAAGCTCAATACTCAAAAGAGAAACGTAATGCTAGTCCTACTGTCTGTCCTCCAGTCCGTCTGCCCATCCTTCCATTCACTATCCGAACACAAGAGCAACTTAGATTATTTGTCACGCTTTATAGGCTAAACGCTTGAATCTATGAGGATGAATTATAACAAAGCCTAGATAAATTTCCTCTACAAGCACTCAGAGGATATATATTTTATAGAAAGTAGGACCAAGAGAAGCTGCAGGAGGCAATACCTACCCTCCGAAAGTGTCAACCGGGCTTTTTTTTATGAAGTTCAAAACATTGATAATCTGCGTCTAAAAGGACAAAGAGCCTTAATCAACCTTATCATAAATAAAATTTCACATGGACATTTTCAAACTTGTGAAAATGTGAAATTAAACTGTTTTTTTCGTTCACCGAAGGTTAACGAAATATCTATAAATAAAAGTATATATAAAAATAAAGACCTAAAGCTAAAAAAAATAGTTTAATTGAATATATAAAAAAGGTCGCAAGACTAGATAAAAATTGCCAGTGAATTTTGTGAAATATTTCCACAATTTATGTAGAAAATAATTTACAAGGATTTGTCTGTCGGAATAGGTGTAAGCTTTAAATTTTCGTAGAATTGACGAACAATATTATTTGGAAAATTTCACATGTGAGTTTGATGATAAAGCTGAGTATTTAAAAAAAAAATACGACCAAGAGGGTTCAGGTGGGCAATGACTGCCTCTTTGAAGCAAACCAGAAAATTTTTAGTAAATACAAAACATAAATACGTCTGCATTTGAAAGGATATACAGATTTCATATTTTTAAAACTAAGACCAAGAGGGATGGAGGGGAGGGGCAATTTTTGCCTGTCGAAAAATTTTCAGCCTACTTTTATACAATTCAAAATATAAATAAATCTGCAGCTGAAAGGACACCAAAACTTTGTATTTTAAAAAAACTAGGACCACACCGGGGTATGGGGCGGTTTTCGCCCCTACGAAACGATTTAACAGATTTTTGTTAGCTTAAAAAATAAATATATGTATATGCGCCTTAAACGACAAACACGTGTTATATACTTTTTAAATTGAACATAGGATCGGGAGGGCGCAGGGGCGATTTTCGCCTCTCCCAAAACATCCAACCGATTTTGATCAAATTTAAAACATAAATACACATGCGTCTTGAGAGACACAAAGGCTATATAGGTTCTCGAAACTGGGACCGAGAGGATGGTAGAGGGTAATTTCTGTCTCTGCGAAACTATCCAAAATTTCTTGATGAAATGCAAAGCATAGATAAATATGCATCTAAGCCACAGTCACTCAAAGTGGCACCTGGGTGCCAAACTATAATCGGCTGTTTATTTAAATAAATACACTTATGTGACCTTCTCCGAGAAAAGGAATCTAGTGTGTGAAAATGAAGTTTTGAGAACAGCTCATTCCATCTTATTCTACACCCTTTTAGGTACCAGAATCCACTCTTGAGTCCAAACCCGTTTTTTTGGCACACTAGGTCCCTTTTCTCGGAGAAGGTCACATATAAAAAGACATTTTCCTCGGTGGCCAGCAGTAGTCTCAAAGGGCATACATGCTTTATAGTATAGTATACAGCCATACAAGCCTCCCAGTATTTAAATTTTTTTTGCAGTTTAAAGTTTTTTTTTATTAATTTGGCAGTTTTGCCATAAATTATGATTTTTTTATGTGAAGCGATTTGCAGGAATAATTGAACTTTAAAAAATTGGACACGATCAATCACTATTTAAATATTGACTTCGTAGCGTTCTTTTTAAAGTCGTCATCGTATGATGATTTTTTTTGTTTTTAGCGACAAGTCCATTTTTTAAATACAAGAAAATAAAAATAAAAAAATCTGGATGAAGTTTTGGTACAAAAAAAACGAACAGTTTTACACACGAAATTATTCTACGTCAATTGAAACTAAATAAATCTGACAAGCAACGATAATTTTCAAAAAAAAATGCAAAATAATTAATTTTTTCGTCCATGACATCTCACAAGCAAATGACGGATTTTCATCAATCAAAGCTGGAGACGATCAAATAATTAGACGTCAAAGAAAGACTTTTTAATGTTCATCAATCACTCCGCAGTCTGGACTATGTGTACGTCTAGGCGAAAAAACAGGACTGCACGCCCACAACTACATATGTGATGGATGAGTTTATTTGATCGTCGCTTGGGCTTTTTATTATTGTGTATTCCACACGTAAAGTTTACTTTGCAAAGTTTTGAGTTTGTAGGAGAGAAGGGAAAATAGCGCCCACTCTGCTCTTCCTTCTCTTCTTATAAACTCAAGACTTTGCACAGTAAACTTGGCATGTGGAAAATCCGAGTTAATATTGTTAGTCAAAAATTAATTTCGAACGGACAGACTTCATGGGCAAGGCTGGTGCATTATGAAATAACGCTTACTCCCAGTAAAAAAAATTGGAAGTCATTCTAAAGGAAGTACATTTTCATTGCTTCCAAAAAATCGATATTTTTAATTTGCCGATAGTTAGCAGAAAACCAAGTAGAAGTTTATTTTAGTCATACAAAACCTTGTAATTCCTCTCTAGTTTTAGAAATTACTCACCAGAATTTTTAAAAAATCGATTTTTTTGAAGAAACTCATGAACTAATTTTGGTCTAAAATTTTAAAGTTATTTGCTTAAATTTACATTAAATTATTGTTTCGCGTTTAAATTCCTATAAAAAGAAACTAATTGTTAAAATAGGTAACTATTAGCCATTTTTCCTAGACGAAAATATTATCATAGAACACAAAAAAGGAAATTTTTCTTAAAATCGCTTCCAAATCGGTGACCAGGCAGCGAAAAAGAGAACTTCTTGCAATGACAACCCTATGTAAAAATCATTAGATCGGATCGAAATTTGCACTACTTCCAGATCGCAAACTCTACATTTTCATGACTTTTTTGGAGTGTCTTTTTTTACTGGGCTTAATTAATTAATAATTAAAAGGTATAAAATATTTATAATTTCTATAATAATAATATTTCGCTCTGTACTTAATCCTAGTGTATCCTTACACTCATTGTTCCTAGCAAAAATCTGATCTAAACTTGCAAACAACTAAAAACAAATTTCCTGTTAAAAAAAAAGTAATACGGGAAATATTAGTTACAGTTTTTTTTTCTTTTTCGTGCCAACAACTAAAAGTTTTACATAATAAGTTGGAAATGTAAATGATGTAAAAACCTCATAAAGTTTTTGATAAAACCAAAAACTGCTGGCAAAAAAATAAATGAACAAAGTGTCATAAATTAAAATGAAACATTTTTTTCTTCTAATTTTATTTTATTTTGTGAAATGCATTGAGGTTTTCACTTTTTATTTAAAAATTCCCAATCATTAACGACTTATTTGCAAATTTATTTATTTTTTCTGTAGACATGTAAAGGTTTTCAATTTGAAACGCGGCTCAAACAAAATGTTAACAAATTATTTTAAATTGTAGCACATTAGTAAATCTACTGACTGAATTATTTTTATGTGGTTTAGTTGGATTAGTTTCATAGAAAAAAAAACCTCAAATATTTATTTGCGTTTAATTGAAATTCCCATCAATGGTTGATTGATTTTTTTTTTCTTTGCATTTTTAATCAGGCTTGACATAAAGACACACACCAACCAGCTAACACATTATTTAATATAGTGTTTGCTTCAGAGAAAAGCTTTTTGTTTATTTTCGTAACGTAACATATATTTGACCAAGTCCAATACAACAAACACAAACAAACAAACACGGTTACCACACTAAATGTAAACGTGGTTTATGACGTGATGATACTGACTAATGAGGAAGTTGACAGCAAAATTTAAATTTTATAATGTTGTCTGTTTATGGTTTTCTAAAATATGCAAAAGTTTATTAAAATAGAGATTTTTCAATTACAGACATTACAAAACAGTGATGAGCAAAAAATGCAAGCAAAAATTACATTATCTGTATGTAAATACTTTCTGATTACTCTAGCACTAATTACAATTACTTTTAAGCAGACTTGGGCAATTTAATTAATTTAAATTCCAATTACATGTTATTGTCATCACGATTTTTTTCAATTACAATTACAAAATGTAATTGCAATTGAAAATGTAATTGCAATTGAAAACCTTCCATTACAACTCAAAAAAGTAATTATTACATACATTTTGTACAACTACTTTATTAAAGAATTATTTTTCCAATTACATGCAATAGTAATTGGGTTTTTCGATTGCAATTACATGTTATTGTAATTGAATTTCTTATTAAACAATTTTTTCCACAACAATTACTTTCATATATAAATGTTTTATTTTTTTATATTTCAATTACAACAAAATGTAATTGCAATTGAAAACCTTCAATTACAATTCAAAAAAGTAATTATTACATACAGTTTCCATAACTATTTTATTAAGGAATTATTTTTTCAATTACATGCAATAGTTATTTGTTCTTTTCGACTGCATTGTAATTGAAATTCTTATTAAATAATTTTTTCCACCACAATCACTTTCAAATGCAAATGTTTTATTTTTCAATTACAACAAAATGAAATTCCAATTGAAAACCTTCAATTACAATTGAAAAAAGTAATTATGATATACATTTGCTATAACTACTTTATTAAGGAATTATTTTACCAATTACATGTAATTGTAATTGGTTTTTTTCGTTTGCAATAACATGTAATCGTAATTGAATTTTTTTTTTTGATTATGTTTACAGGTAATTGTAATTGAGATTTTTGTCCACAACAATTACTTTCAAATGTAAATGTTTTATTTTTTTATATTTCAATTACAACAAAATGTAATTGTAATTGAAAACCTTCAATTACAATTCAAAAAAGGAATTATTATACATGTAATTGTAATTGGTTTTTTTCGTTTGCAATTACATGTAATCGTAATTGAATTTTTTTTTTTTGGATTATGTGTACAGGTAATTGTAATTGAGATTTTTTTCCACCACACTCACTTTCAAATGTAAGTGTTTTTTTTTTAATTTTTCAATTACAATAATATGTAATTGTAATTGAAAACCTTTTAATTACAATTACAAAAAATGTTGTAACTAATGTGCAATTATTTATAAAATGTAATCATTACTGTCCATGTCTGCTTGTGATTAACAAAATAAAATAGTTTTAGTTTGTTTGAGAAAATAATTATGAAAATTTGCTTTGCAACTCACTCTTTTATAATTGTCATATTTAAAGAAAATCATAAAAAAGTGAATTGCAATAATTTTGTTGCTTGACGTTTGTCTTATAATTTATAGAAACGACCTTGAGCTTAACAAAGTTAAAAAAAAAAAAACAAACTAAAAATGCCAATAAAAATATAATTAAATTTGGTTTGTAAGAACCAAAAGAAGACGATGGATTATAATAACTGAAACATTCAAAATTTATAAAATTTTAAAAATATCTAAATTTAAGCCTATAATAAATTTTCTTCCTTTAGATTTAGTTTTAACAATAACACAAAATAAAAAGTATATTTAAATAATAAAAAAATTATTATTACAATTTAATACCTCACAATAAATTTTCACTGAATGACGCAAGTTAAAAAACATTCCTTTTAAATTATACGCATATAAATTTTGAAATTTGCTTGCAGGGGCTGAAATTCAGTTTTACAGAGGGCTTAATAGCGTAATTCTAGAAATATTTGCCATATATCCTTGTCATAGTGCCAGCTAATATCAAAATGTTTAAGAATAAGGATATATGAAATGTCCTTGGGCGTGTTGTAACAAAATGTACCACCGAGGTTAGCAATCGCATTTTCTTAATAGTTACAAGCCATTGCTGCATTGCGATGATAATAACTGCTAAAATTGTGATTTTCAAATAAAGGATATATGGTAGCAAGTCAAGTAATGGCTCAGATTAACACAAAATTTAACTGAAAGCTTAAGTGCATAATTGTAAAAATTTTAACAAAATGTCACTGGATTCTGATGTTAAGTAAAGCTTAAATTTCATTTTTACTCCGCAGGATATATGGGAGACAGACATGTGCTCAGACCGCTAAAAATAAAAATTAGTAGAGAAATTTAACCTAAAATTTTAGCCTTGCATAAAAGTTTTCGCTGTATTCTGATGATAATTGCAGCTGGAACCAAATTATTTAAAAAAAGGACATGTGGGAGGTAGTCGAGTTCTTGCTCAGATTGAAACGAAATTTAGCCGAGAACTTAACTGCTCAATTCTACAAGTAGTTGTGCATTTTCACTGTTTTATAATAATTTTTACTAGTCAGAATATAAGAAGTTTTCATCCCTGTCCTTATACTGCTTGAAATGAAAATTAATAGAGAGCGCAAACAGTTACATATTTTACGAGCATTTTGATGATATTTTCAATTACAATTGAATGTTTAAAATAAAGGATATATAGAAGACATGCATGTGTTTGCTTAATTGTAATTGAATACTTAAAATAAAGGATATATGGACGGTATGCAGGTACTTGCTTAGATTGAGATAAAATTTACCACAGAGCTTAGCTACATAATTCTATAAGTTGTTGCAAGTTTTCAACGCATTTTTTAAACTTTGCGTGTCTAAAAGGGATATTTCCAGGACATTAGAACCGACCACCTGCCATTTTACTAAGGTACACAACGTTCATGTGTTGCTTCGCTCTTTTTAAGATTAACGACATAAAGTTTTATTCAACCTCATGCATTATGCAATCGTCGATAATGCAATTTGTCTCCCACTGCTGACCAATTGTAATGACGTAAATGTGTTATCAAATTGAAAATATATTTGTACTATTACAAATATATATTAATAATGCAACTGATTTTGTATGTTATGCGTTGCTTAAACAAAACAAAATGAAAGACAAACGTACTTTGCAAGAGAATAACGTTAATTAACCACAAAGTGTTGCCTACAATAATGTACAAGTGCACTGATTTGCTTTTGTAGCAGGGAGTTACTCCCACTAGTGATAGTGGTTCAGGAGGTTATTCGGCTTTGTGATTACTTAATGTTAGTCCAATTTGTGCGTGTGTGTGTGTGTTTTTTTTTTAATGTTATGTGGGTCTTTGTTGTAAAGGGTCAACAATATAAGGCAAAAAAAGGGACTACCTGTTCAAAAGGGATAACAAAAAAGTTATAGAGAAAGAGAAAAAAAGAATAATTACATGAACTTTAATATGAGAGTTGAGATTGTCACTTGAATTGTATTTAAAATTTTTCTTGGGTATTATTAATTTTAAAAATATTTATATCAAGTTTAAGAGAATTTTAATTGTTCTTATTATTTTTCATATTTCTCTAGTCTTTGACGAAGTTACTTAAATGCTAGTAAAATACATCGATAAGAATATATTAAATTATAACTATAAGGGCCATTACTACAATTTAAAGTTAGTTAAAATTAGGATTTTATCAGACATATAAAAAGTTTTTGATCAGTAAAATTTTAGCTTAACCTAAAGTGAGCACAAAGTTAAAGGCAAATATATCCTTCCTGGTAAGTTAAATAAAATTTTTAATAAGGAATAGCATTTTATACATGCGACAAAATCCTACTTTTAACTAACTTTCAGTTGTAATAATGGCCCTAAGAGGGTAAAATAAAGATTAATCATTTAGTTAAGATTTTTTTAAAGGAATTAACATTTTTCTACATAGGTATTTGTAATTGTAAATCTTTTAGATTTTATATGAATGTTATGCGGTAATTAAAGGGCCTCAAAGGACACTCCTTTAACTCCTTTCTTATAAACATAAAAAAACAGTTTAGTTAGCAACTGCCAAATATCTTATAAGTCCTTATATTAATTTATCGTAAGTAAAAGCTAGCACGGCATGGCATGGATCAAAAACTGGGGCAACAAAATAAAAAATTAATATATATATATATATATCTGTAGAATCAGTTTAGCAACAAACACCTACAAAGAATTCATAGTTTTTCATAATCTTTCCAATATAAAAATTTGTTATCTTTTCATAAAAATAATCTCTCATTTTCACCCAGTGTGCAAAATTACACGATTTCTTTGTCCTCAATAACACATTAATGGAAATTCGCCACAGGTCCCATCCATCACATTGTCAAATATTATGTTTATTTTATTTTAAATTTTTAAATTAAATTTATTTAAATTTTGCTTTCAATTTGCTGGCATTTTGTTTTCAGTTGTTTTACTTACGCATGTCAGACACGTAAAATTACATAAAATATTTATTACGAATTCTTAAAATGGCATGTTGACCACCAATGGTTGTCTGTCTGTCTTTCAGTTATTGTATTTTTAACCAAAACTTACCTGCAAAGATAGAAAAGAAAAAATAATGTAAGAAAAATTATTATTTGGAAATACGTTACATATATTTAAAATTTTAAAATATAATAAAAAAAGCAAGTAAGTATTTGAGAGAGGAATCAAAATTCATACAACTACCAGCATCTGTCCGCGATTTTGTGCGGATGAAGGGAGAAAGTGTAGGAAAGAATCAATGGAATATAAATATTTAAGAGCTATTAGAACGAATGTGGTAGTGATAAGATTGAATTAAAATACTTTCAAGCAAGATCATTGTGGCAAGGGAGTGGAGTGTGGCAAGCTTAATGCTAATGCTCATCACACAGTATGGGGTAGTAGTGACTTAAGGGATGAGGCTCTTTTAAAATTTCTAGGCTGCGAGGGTATAAAGATTTTAAATAGGGGCGAGTGAGCCAACTTTTGTTAATGCCTCATCTTATCTACCTCATTCATATCTAATTACATATGCAATTGGAGGATCTTTGACGATGTCCCCCTGTCGGATCATCGATACATAAGGATTGCTTTTCCAGGAGCCTTGTCGGTTACCCAACAATTAACGAGTCACGAACATATTAACTTGACTGCGTTTAAAGATATAATAGACTCGAGAGCCAATCTGCTAACCTCCAACATTTCCTCTGTGGAGGAACTAGAAGTAGCAGCAGATTGCCTTAATCAAGTCGTTAATTCCCCATATCATGATAGCTGTAGTCTAAGAAACCTTAAAACGGCACGAAAGGTGCCGTGGTGGAGTGACCTTCTTGATGAAGAAGTGATGGAGACTATTTAATTACTCAAAGCTTTTAGGTAATTGGGAAGTGTACTCAAGGTGCCTAGACAATTACAATAAAGAAATTAGAAAGTCCAAAAAGAAGCCCTGGAGAAAATTTTGCGAAGATATCGAGAATATCCCAATAGCAGCGAGATTGCATAAGGCTCTCTCCCGCTCTCTCAGGTCAGCCAAATCGGCCTTCTAAAGAAATCTGATGGTATACACACCAAGAACCAAAGAGAAACACGGGAACTTTTACTTAGTGTCCATTTTCCTGACTCGATTCTCAACGTTCAAAGTGGTGATGACGAATGGATCTCCCGTATTAAACGGAATAACTTTTAAATTGTCAAAAGTCATATTTAATCCGGAGAGCATAAAATGGGCTATTGCCTATTTTTAGCCTTTTAAGGCTCCTTGCGGTGATGATATACATATTTCCAGCTCTCTTGCAAAGGTGCACTGATACACTGTTTTGTGCCCTCGCGACCCTATTTAGAGCCAGTTTTATCAGCGTAAACATACCCCTGCTGTGGAGGAAACTTAACGTTGTATTTATACCTAAAATAAGCAATAGACCAGGGAATTTGGCCAAATCTTGCAGACCATCTAGTCTAGCATCCTTTTTACTGAAAACGATGGAGAGACTGCACATTAGATCGACGGTTTTGAATATGGCCCCCTTGCTTGTAAATCAATACGCCTATTCTAAGGGTAAATGGACCAAGCATGCTCTGCATCATCTTGCTACAAAGACTGAGAGGGCTGATGGGTCGGAGGAAATTGCTTTTGGTGATTTCTTATACATTAAAAGCGCACTTGATAATACAGAATATGATTCAATAGATAGTCTTGACCGAGCGCCTGTTAAATGAATTAGATCTATGCTTGAAAGCAGCGACATAACTGCTTCTATGGGTTATGATATGGTTGCTGTTAAGGCAGTCAAAGGGTGTCCTCCAGGTAGTGTTTTATCACCACTCTTTCGGTCAGTGGTGATGGATGAATTTCTCCTCATTCTTAGTGAACAAGGATACGAAGTTTTAGGGTATGCTGATGACCCGGTTGTGGTGGCAACCGGGTCATAGGAAAATTCGGCAACCTTCTCTCAGACGCCATGAACGATACTTTGTGCACTGTAAAGACATGGTGTGGGAGACATGGTCTGGCGGTTAACTCTAATAAAACTATTCTGGTACCTTTTTCTTAAAAGAATACTTGATCTAGGGACAGTACCGTTGAATGCGTGCAATATTCTTTATTCGACCGATGTCAAATACTTGGGGGTTAGCCTCGATAGAATGCTAACTTGGAACCGACATGTTGAATACGTAACGCAGAAAGCCAATAGGGGGATCTGGGAGGCGAAGAGCTGTACTGGGTGCACCTGGTAAGAGCCCAAAAATGGTTATGTAGATTTATCAAATGATCGTTATTCTAATCATAATGTATGGCAAGATTGTTTGGTGGCAAAAGACTCGGCAGGTTGGGGCGACAACTAAGTTCAGAGATTGGCGTGTCTTCTTGCAACAGGCGCAATGAGGTCATGGTCATGCCTTGATTTAACCACCACCCATATAAATCTTTACAAGATCGTCTGCGGCAAGAAAAGCTTATAGGATGGGTCTCGAGAGATCTGCTCGCTGTGTTGGCAACGCTCACTCGTCGGTCCTGAGTACAATACCCAGCTTAGGGCTGCTCTGAATGCCTAGTGGCAGACTAAACTGTGAACTGGGGTTCGACAGGAGCTTCAATGTCCTAATCCCAGCAAGAGCAGTGTGGGACGTTAACGGTCCCGGATGGATTCCAGAAGTTTATGTTGGTATACGGATGGATCCAAAACGGAAGATGGAATTGGTGGTGGAATTGTTGGGCACAACGTAGAAATTGCTTTGTCCATGGGCAAATGACCTGCGGTATTTCAGGCGGGGATACAGGCAATCACCAAATGTGTTGACATTAATTTAAATAGTGGCATTAGAGAACACCTGGCCACAGCGAATGAGGAAGCGGTTGAACTTGCCAGAATGGTCTTTGCTGTTCCGTTCGTGGGCCCAAAGCCGTTTTGTGACGTATTTCGGGCGACTGTAACATCCCTGATCAAAGGAGATGACACATCACTATCCTCTGTAGCCAAGTTCGTTCACCCTTGTGTCGTTTATGCTTAGAACATATCGAGACAACGACACATATTCTTTGCGAATGTATCATCTTATGTAACAGTAGAAGGCGTGTTTTTCAAAGAATCTATTTAGTTTCGTTTATTTTCGTACTCTGGTTTTAAGTACAAAGAAATGAAACAAAAATAAATTTATAACTGTAATAGTGTCGATTATTTTTGTTACGAAAATCACGTCATAGCTCCTATGTCGTGACATAAATAGCATAGCTATAACAATTAAAATGACACGCAAAAAACAACTTTGCGATATAAAGAATTTTTCGGTATAATGGATGGGTCTGACATTATATTATTCTTCATACCGGGATTGGCCTGTACAATTTTCGTTGTTGATTGAAACTTTTCAAAGAAAAATTTAATAATTGGTTTCTAATTAAATTTTTTTTTGTATATCAAGCACAGTTTTATGTTCACTAGCCCAAAAATAATAATATTTACTTAACTTACAAACAACTCAAGTAAACTATTTACAAAAAGAAATTTGCTTAAAATCGAAAGTAAATAAAAATAAATTGACAAAAAAATATATTTTAAAAAAAATTAAGAAAAAAGTCTTGTTTGTAAAACCGGGCACACACTACATAATTTATTTTGTAAACATTAACAGCAGAAAAAAATCAATGGAACAAAATTTATGAAATAAACAAATCTTTCAAATAAATAAACAAGAGTTTAGAAAAATATTGATGTATTGGCACACAACTTAATTTATGAAAACAGAGAAAAAAAATACTCGTTATCTCCTACAAAAATCTATCGAGTATTAGAAAGAAAAAAAAAAAGAAACAAAAAATTAATAAATTTCCTCCACCTTAGAGGCCAATCAACCGTCCATGCGTTCATGTCGCAAATATGTTTCCTCTTTTTTGCTTCCCCTATCTCTGTAAAATATTTTGAGTATTGACGTGAGTTTGAAAGTATTCAATGGTTGACTGGCTTGTCATCTTTTCAGGAATTAAAAAACAAAGAATGCATACATTTTGTTAGTTTCATATACGAGTATTTAGTAGCGATAGCCGCAAACTAAAAATTCACAGCACTGAGCAAAAAATTCACAGATTACACACAATACTGCGTTTTATTATAATAACAACCCTACCAGAATAGTATCAGTAAATTGACCGGTTATTTGATCGGTAGTCATGCAGGATATATATGTCATTGCGCAGAACCAAGTTTCTATCACATCATTAACGGCAAAATGAAAATATGTGATGTTTGCATCTTTCTCTAACTAATGAATTTCATCGACTAGATAACATATATTTGAGCTGTTCACTCTACTGCTTTTTACTAATGAATAATAGTATAAATATTAGTCAAGTTTGTTTGACTGATCATAATTGATTAATATATATCCCCAACAATTGAGCAATCATACAGGATTGATATATCTACTGACAATAAATATACTTGTTATATGATTTGAGTTTTTAGGGTTGCGTACACCAAAGGTGAAAAGGACTACAACAGACTACAACAATTAACACTAATATTAAAAAATATTTTAATTAAAGGGTATGTAATTTTGACAACTTGCTGTATCTTGGAAACCGTAAGATATAAACTCTTGAAATTTTCAAAACCGGTAAAACAACAAAATCCCAAAATTATAAAATCACCAAACCGAAAAAAAAATCGCAAAAAACAAAAAAAAAAGTCGCCAAGACGAAAAAAATCGCAAATTAAAAAATATTTCTAAAACGAAAATAAATCGCAAAAAAAACCGCAAAATCGCAAAATGAAAAAAAAATCGCCAAAATAAAAAAAAAACTGAAAAAAATTGCAAAAACGTCAAAAAAGAGAAAACAAACAAAAAAATCATTTCAGCTAAAAAGACGTAAAAAACGACTTGATATGTTTTATGATGATTCCCAATATATTTTGGTTCTTGCGTTGACCATCTAATGTATGTACATTGTACATACATTGGATGTTCCACTCGTAACATATATGCTAGAATGGAGCAACTATATTTAATAATTAAATCCATCATCACTACCAGTGATCGGCAATGAATCGTTTGTTCGCTATTCATACTGACTCATGAAAATTTAAATATAAGTGAGTAGACATCATTTAAACTCAACTACTTTGAATTAAGCATACTCAGGATGACATTGGTTTATAAGTATAGGTTGAAATAAATATGAATGCGACATCGAGATCATAGTCATACCACAATCACACTTATAAATCACCTCAGTTTGATTTCTAATTTCAGGAAATACTTATACACATTGATTCAGCTCACTCAACTCATGCATGTATGTTTATTTAAAAGTTTAGTCATTAAATAGTTTGCAAGTAGTATACCATAATAGTAAATAGGGTTGTTGTTCAAGTCCTGCAAAAAAAAAACAAAAAAAAGGAAAAGAGAAACACATAACCTCATAATGAGTATTTTAATGTTCGTATGCGAAGTTCGCATTGCGAATCATACTTATTTTGCATCGTCCATACACATTGAGTTATGGAGAGTCGAAATCAACAACGTCATAAATGTTGTTAAGCATGAGTTCGATGCTCACTTCAAACTTTCGAGCGAATATGACTCATAGACTACATTGCAATTAGTATGAGTGCGCATAAGTAACAGAAATTTTAAGTCATGATTCAACTCTTCGCACTTTTTCACTGCTCATTACTGTTCTCTGATCATTACCGATTAAATGACTAGTCAATTCCCAGCTAGCATTTGGGTGATCATTTTTGGCAGAAATATCTTATATGATTCTCTACAGATCGCTTTTGATGATTAAAAAGTGATTTATCACTTGGGCGATTGAAAGAGGATTCACTTATGATTCATCTATATGATCAAATAATGATTTCTTGAAAATAGAGAAACATCATGCAAACCGCAAAAAGGTGATTTAATTGATTTAATATGAAAATTGCTCAAAAATAATCAGCAAATCGTATCATAACTGATTCTTTGGTATGATTCATCTGTAGGGTACCATTTTCTCATAACGGGAGTATCATTTATGATCGAAAAATGAGCTCATATACGGTTATTTTTCCCGTCAAGCTGATTCGGAAACGATTGGATTATGATACAAAATGCTACCTGGGTTGACCCCAGCTAGCATTTGGGTGATCATTTTTGGCAGAAATATCTTATATGATTCTCTACAGATCGCTTTTGATGATTAAAATGTGATTTATCACTTGGGCGATTGAAAGAGGATTCACTTACGATTCATCTATATGATCAAATAATGATTTCATGAAAATAGAGGAATATCATACAAACCGCAAAAAGGTGATTTAAATGATTTAATATGAAAATTGCTCAAAAATAATCAGCAAATCGTATCATAACTGATTCTTTAGTATGATTCATCTGTAGGGTACCATTTTCTCACAACGGGAGTATCATTTATAATCGAAAAATGAGCTCATATACGGTTATTTTTCCCGTCAAGGTGATTCGGAAACGATTGGATTATGATACAAAATGCTACCTGGGGACTTCAATGTAAAATTGTTGCAAATGTATTAGTGAAAAAATTTTTTGTGTGTTAGTTTCAGTCATTACCCAGCTAGCGTTTTGTATCATAATCGAATCTTTTCCGAATCAGCTTAACGGGAAAAATAACCGCATATGTGCTCATTTTTCGATCATAAATGATACTCCCGTTGTGAGGAAATGGTACCCTACAGATGAATCATACTAAGGAATCATTTATGATACGATTTGCTCATAAATTTTTGAGTAATTTTCTGGTAATGGGTGTTTTTTATTGAGGTATAGAACTTTAAGTTGGCATCACTTTTTTAACTGGCGGCCATTTTGTCAGCTGTCAAGTGGTTAATATTTAGTTTGGTTTGCCATTTCATCATGAACAGGTTGACAAAAGAACAACGCTTGCAAATCGTGCAAATTTATTTCGAAAATAATGGTTCAGTTCGCGAAGTTTACCGCAAGCTCCGTCCATTTTATGGTCGACATAATCGTCCATCAGAGCAATTAATTCGGTTAACCATGGATCGTTTTCGCACTACGTTTACTCTATGTGATAATACGCATCCGCAGAGACGTCGAACAGTGCGCACCGAAGAAACAATTGCCGCTGTAGAGCAAAGTGTTGAAGAGGACCCGAATGAATCGATTCGCCACCGTGCACAGCAATTGGAGCTTTGTCCATCAACTTTATGGAAGATTTTGAAGATTTTGAATGTGGATGAGTTGTGGTTCCAACAAGACGGCGTTACATGCCACACAGCGCACGTCACAATCGATTTATTGAAGGAAACATTCGATGAGCGCATAATTTCGCGGAATGGACCTGTCAATTGGCCACCAAGATCGTGTGATTTGACACCATTGGATTATTTTCTTTGGGGATATGTGAAGTCGCTCGTCTACGCCAACAAACCAGAAACGTTAGGGGACTTGGAAGCCAACATTCGTGGCGTTATTGCCAACATACGGCGCCATATGCTCGAAAAAGTGGTTGAAAATTGGACCTGTAGAATTGGCTTTATTCGAGCCAGCCGCGGCGGCCACATGCCCGAAATCATATTTAAACATTAATGGCATAAAATTATCCTTCCAATAAAGGCAAATTGATGGACATTAAAACGATTTTCTTGTGTTTTATTTCAATTCGAAGTTCTATACCTCTAAAAAAAACACCCTGTACTATTAAATCATTAAATCACCTTTTTGGGGTTTCTTTGCATTTTGTTCCTCTATTTTCAAGAAATATAAATTTGATCATATAGATGAAATCATAAGTGAATCCTTTTTCAATCACAGAATCATATAAAAGATTTATGCAAAAAATTATCACCAAAATGCTAGCTGGGTAACTTCTTGTAGGGAAGTGGAAGAATTAAATTTGATATACATTTGCGTTTTTAAATAAAATAATGACTTCGACTAAACTATTATATTATAGGCCATTTACATCAGCACAAAATCTAACATATTTTGATTAAAATCTTTATGAAAATGTTTACACTAACTTTTTTTGACATTTATCAAGATTTTTTTTATCCAAAACAAAACCCTTTAACTGATTTGTTTCTAAAACTACAACCAAATAACTGCAATGTAGCCAATTCTTACACTTTTTTAAGCAGACCGTAGCTAATTCTGTCACCTTTTGTGTTACCTATACAGGGTTGTAAAGAATAAATAAAAACATTAAATTTTTATTAGATTTCCTACAAATCTACTGAAATATTAGATTTCGTTTTGTATGGGAAATCTGGAAAAAACAGCTTGATTTAGCTCGAAATCTCGAAAGTACTAGATTTCGAGACAGTGTAAATGCACTATTAGTAATGTATTCTCAATACAAAGCCAATTTTGAAACTTTTGTTTCCGCCAGATTTTTTTTATATGGAGATTTACCTATCTCGGAATTCAGGAGTGAGTGAAGGAGCTGGGAAACTATCGCTCGACAATTTGCATTGAAAATTAAAAATGAAAATATTTTTTTTTTATTTTTGTTTTCGAATTTATATTTTTTTTTTTTGACAAAAATGGCCGTCATATTAATTAACAAATAAAAAATACTTAATTTAATTTTAATAGCTAAAATTTTAAAAGCGACCTGGCAAGAATTACGAAATCTTGCTACGTAAATTGCATATATAAAAAAAGTATTGTAAGACATTTTAAAATGATTTCTAAAATTTATTTTGGAAAGCATACATTTTATTTAAAATAAAAAACATTTTTATTGCTTTTTTCCCCAAGTTTCGTAAACTGAAACAAATTTTGTCCCAGTTACATGTTGGAATCGTTGCATACAAAATGTAAATTTTTAATTTTACCTTAATTTTAAATGAGTGAAATTTCGTTGAGGAATTCTTAAAAGTAAATTTTATTATGTTCTAAAGCAAGGCAATAAATTTTTTTTTTATAAAAAAAAAATAACAAAATTTCAGAAGCATTAAAAACATTGTATATTTCAGCAAATTAATTAGACTAAACTTTTTCAAAGGAGTGAAATTTTGTGAAAAAAAATATTTCGAAAAAGCGAAATTTTTTATGTTGTTATAAAATAAAACAATATTTTTTTTAACAAAAAAATACATATGAAATTTACAGAGGTAGCATTAACTCAAAATCAGCTTATATCGACTTAAGCAGTTATTCTTTTTTCCCACATATATTTCATTAAACTATTTTACATGAGTAAAATTTATAAAATGTTTTTTATTTGAGAATTCTTAAAAGCGAAATTTTTTATGTGGTAAAATAAGGCAATAAATTTTCTTATAAAAAAAAATAATTAAATTTCAGAACCATTAAAATAATATTTTATAACTATTGCACCAACCATAAAAAGTTTTCTTTAAATATATTACATTAAACTATTTCAAACGAGTGAAATTTATAAAAATAAGTATTTCGTTTAAGAACTCTTAAAACCGTTATTTTTTATGTTGCTATAAAATAAAGCAATAAATTTTTTAAAACTTTCAGAAGCATTAAAAGCATGATTTATTGCTCAGTTCTCAACCTATTTTCGGTCGCAGGCCTAGTACTCTGTTAAAAATTTCCTGTGAAATTCTGTCAAACTACATGTAAAAAAAGTATTTGATATGAAATATTTGCGAAATAAACTTGTAAAAGTAGTACTTTGTTCTTATTGCGAAAAACACGTAAAATGTATGTATGTGGCAGCATGTTTTTCCATGCAAAATGTTTGTGGCATCATTTTTGTTTCAGCTGCGCAACAACATGAGCAGTACTTTTATCGCACGGAATTTTAAGCAATGTTGCATACACTCAAGTAATAAAAGCGAGAAATTTAGCAAAAGCGCGAGATGAGCTACATTTGGTACAATTTTCGCGAGGATAAATCAATGTTGCTAAACAGTTTTCGCAGTGCCAGCCTATAGGTCGCATAAACGTTGCTTGTAATTTCTATATAAACATTTGTTTATAAACAAAATTAATATTAAAATTATCAACAATGCATGTTTCTACTATTTTCTCTGGAACGCTAGAGATGTCACATAGCCGAAACCGGTATGTTTATCAAACAACTTTTATATGCGATGACGCAAAATCGTGCCAAAAAAAGCCAACAACTTAGCACAGTGGGACTAAAAGCCCATTTTTTGCGGATCAATTCATATCTTGACAACAACAATAGTGACTGACGATCAATAAATTTTATATAACTGCATGTTAGAACAAGATCTTGGGGTGATAGGATGAAGGAGCCGGTTGCACCACCATGCAAAGTAATTGTTATTTTCTCTATAGTGTGTCACACTAAATGGGATGTGGAGAACTCTTAAAACAAACTGCATGTTCCGCCAAAAAATCTTGAGGGCACAGGAGTGGGAAACGGGTACCATCAAATACAAAATATGTAACTATTAACTAATTAATAAACATTAGCGAAATTATTTATAATAAATTCAGTAAAGTGCGACTTTGACTCGCGCACGAAGGGTTCCGTACGTTGGGCTTTGAGCATTTTTTTAACACAGTGTTTTTTTACGTTTTTTCAGCTGAAATAATTTTTTTTTTTTTTACTATTTTTCGCTTTTTTCTCGTTTTGGCGATTTTTTAAATTTTGGCGATTTTTTCATTTTGGCGATTTTTTTCATTTTGGCGATTTTTTTATTTTGGCGATTTTTTTTTCATTTTGGTTTTCCGCGATTTATTTTCGATTTAGAAATTTTTTTTAATTTGGTGCTTTTTTTCGTTTTGGCGATTTTTTTTTGATTTTGGCGATTTTTTTTCGGTTTGGCGATTTTATAATTTTGAGATTTTTTTGTTTTACCGGTTTTGAAAATTTCAAGAAGTTTGCTCTTACGGTTTCCAAGATACAGCAAGTTATCAAAATTACATAGTCAAAATTACATTAACTGATGGTACACCCTCTAATTAAAATTTTTTAAATTTTAGTGCTAATTGTTGTAGTCTGTGTAAAAATACACTAACTTTACAAATTTCAAGTGCATATACATACAATTGTATGTATATTACATGGGATTTTAACATTTTTCGTTGCTCGTTTTGGCACACCCTTTAATTTCCAACTCTCATGTATTTGTTGTTGTAGCGGCCAAGGGTCTACATACTGTGTCGAAATTTCAGGTCCGTAGCTCTTACGGTTCTCGAGAAAATACCCTGTGACGGACAGACGGACGGACGGACAGACGGACAGACGGCCAGACGGAAAGACGGACAGCGTAGCGAAAACAATAGGGTTCCATTTTCACCTTTGGTGTACGGAACCCTAAAAATTATTATTATTGACTACAATATTACCTAGTATTAAAAACCTATTGAAGACAGAAATGTAGCCTTCACTGAGCCATGAACAGCGGTATAAGAAATGTTATTATCGGACTAAAAATGGCGACACAGTGAACAAAATACTAAAAGGGCGGTATTTGTAGGCGTGGCAAAAAAAAATTTTAAAATATATTTTTGGAATTGTTTTTACATTATCCTTAATCCTAAGGGTTGACTGGAACAACTTTTTTTGTTGTATGCAAGGCGAACCACTCTAGTGTACTCGGTATAAGGACCTGAATATTTAACAGAATATTTTTAATTTTTTTTACAAATACAACCTGCCAAGCGATTAGCTTGGCTGCAGAAAACAACCAGGGTCTATGGCGGGCATCGAACCTACGACCTCCGAACTGAGAGGCTACCACTCAGCCACAGGGGCACCCGACACATTTTTGGACCTCGTTCTTTTGACAAAAATCGATTATATACGATCGCAAATTATCGATTTTGGTCAAGTACTTTCATGTTCGAAAATTATATCGCTTAAGCTTTTTAAGCAGTTATGGCACGATATGTAAAACTTTGATCGCTACAACAACCAATATATAACAGTTAAAAATTAAAGGGTGTTCTAAAACGACCAACGAAATATTATGATTTAACATATGAAAATTATACCCAAACACAAAATAAATCGATACACTGCAAAAAATCACCAAAAGTAAAAAGGTTGAAAAAAAAACTAAAAAAATCGCCAAAACGAAAAAAACCGCAAACTAAAATAAACCGCAAAAACAAAAAAAAAAAAAAAAATGTGCCACATGGAACCCTTCGTATGCGAGTCGAAGACGCTCTTTACTAAATTTATTTAAAATTACTTGAGATAAAAAGATTTAATAACGCAAAGTTTTGAGCTTTTGTCTGCTTCTTTTTTCAGTTTTCTCTTACAATGTGCAATTTTAAGGCGTCATTACAAAAGCATCGTTACCTTATTGCATAGCCGGATATACGTATAGGCCCATGGGGCCAGGTCCTAGGGCGGCATGATTTAAAGGGCGGCAAAATTTTAATTACCCTAAGAATTAAAATTTTAAATATGTTGATATTGATAATTTTTATCAATCAATGAAAAATTTAGAATATAATTATGACCTTATCCGTAAATTTATCGATGCTATGTATTTTTTTTTTTAGATTTATATGATAGTATTCTTAAACACTTCAGTAGACCATTGTGCATTGTTGAGATTTAACGACAGTTCGGGTAAGTGTATTTAACATTTTTATTTACGAAACCAGAGCGCACTCTACTCGTAGTTAGAAGCTATTGACAAGCAGCTTTTAAAAACTTCTGATTTGTGTAATTGCTTTTGCTTCTGCTTCTGAAAATGTAAACAGTTGCAGTCAAAGCGAATGCATGAAACGAAAAATTATACAGAACGGGGAATTTCAGTATTCGACATGTTCGAATAATTGTCGATTAGACTAACTGCTCCTTTAAATAAATTCGGATGTTAAATTTTTGATTTTGCTAGACTTATTTCTTTCTCTCCAAAAATTGTTACTGAAACTCAACAGAGAAGTGTTTGAAAAATGCAAATTTTTGTGTTAGAAAGTGGTCTGTATGACATATTAGGGTGCCTAGACACGTACAGATTATAATGGCAAATATTCTTAGCAAAAAATTTTTGAGTCCCTAATAGTTATTCTAAAAGAAATTAAAAAATTTTTACTTAGCAAAAAATGTGCATGAAGAAATATTTTTTCGACGTAAAATCTTGATGCGATTCATTTAGTGGACTATTAACTACATTATTATAACAAAATCACAATGGACCCAACTGGGTCTCCGAGTGGAGATGCGTTATAGCACCCTTCCTAACCTAGCTACATTATTGCTGAATTAGCCACTAGTTAAAAACTGATGACACCATATTTTGAGTGTATACTGATTTTCGAAATCTTTGGAGGGAGATCCATAAAAAAAGTTGATCACCAATATGATTTTACTTCCCTTTGGTAATACTATCGAAACTATACTGCAAGGATCGTGGAGATTTGCACGCTTAATGCACAGTGGAATTTAAATATTTATAAAATGCATATTTAATTTTAAAAAGCTTTTCTTCATAGAGCAAAAAGGACGGCATATCTCACGGGGCCTAGGGCGGCATTCAAACATAAATCCGCCACTGCCTTTTTGACATTTATTATTTTGCCTAGTGAGGTAGAATTTTGTGCACTTTAAGCGAGCACTTTCAGTTTTTACGCTATTTAAAGTTTTTTTCCGTAAAATGCCATGCTTTGGCCCCTATGTGCCTCGGAAGAAATATATGCACATCACTTCCTAAATTTCAAACATAAGTATTTAAAAGGCGAACCAGAAATGGGATTTTTAATATTTTAAATTCATCATAATAAACTAAACTAAAGAGAAAAGCGCAAGCTTACCAGAAATGGGAATATTTTTAGTTCGTGTATTAAAAAGGGAATTAAACATATTTCTGTGTAAGAGCACACAAATAAACACTTTTTGACAATTATTTGTTTAATGCTAGGAACACAATTGGGACGAACGACGAATTTTGTCCACCTCGACGAATTCGTCGATATGAGTTGCTGCGTAAATTCGTCGTGTGAAGCACAATAACGACGAATTTACGCAGCGAATTCCTCTCTTATATTTGATAAAGTTGGTTATTGTCAGTGATGCCAACTTTTGAGACTCAAAAAGCGTAAAAATTTTTTAAAAAAGGGCTAAAAAGGGCTAAACTGAAAAAAATATACGTTTAGCGCAACATTAGGTAAAATTTTTTTAAAAAGCGCGACAAGAGGCTAGTTTTAAACTCATCAGCACAAGTAATTTTACACAACAACTTTAAGCCTTTTTGCACTAGTTCTTGCTATTCTGGTAATTATACTTGTACGACCTGTCCCACGATGTCAACAGAAATCGTTCGATCGAAGAAAAAACAACAACAAATGTTCTAATATTATTGTTGTTTGCAATACAAGTTTTCGATCGAACGATTTCTGGTGACATTGTGGGACAGGCCGGTAGCTTGTAGACACACATACATATACATACATATGTACACGTAAGTAAATTTTAGTTTGGTCGTTATTAAATAAAAATCTGTCTTTAGGCTATACTGAGAATCTTTCAAAGCACAAAAAATTTGGAAGAAATAGAACACTATACCTTATTGTTTCTTCTTTTTTTAATTGGTAAACCAAACTAACAGAAGAAAAAGAGTAAAACAATGCTGTCACGTTATTTCATAAGTCGATATTGCTAGATTAAAGGAAGAAAAAAGTTCGTAAAAATTCAAATGTAGACTTATCGAGCAAAAAGTAAAAAGGGGCTAAAAGGGCTGAAAGATAATTGTAAAAAGTGCTAGATTAGCGCGTTTTTTAGTTTCGGGCCAAAATTTTTTTTTCGCGTTTTGAGTGACTCAAAACGGGCTAAATCTAGCCCGAAAAGGGCTAAGTAGGCATCACTGACAGCAACAGTTAAGTTAATTTTTTTACGTCCACTTTCACAATGTATGGTTAAGAGTTAACGTGAACTTTAACTGACAGTTCTTCATACAAAACTTGCAGTTAAAGTCTCTGTTATCTTTTAACCATACATTGTGAAAAAGTACGTGTTTTCGTTTTGCTATCGGCTTTGAAACTTTTGGCAGTCACAGCACAGTCAAAGCAAATTATGTAAATAAAAAAATTAAAGTACATACTTTCAAACGCTGTTTCAAAATGCACTTGTATTACTTGCAACAACAACAAATAAAGTACAATGAAACATCTTATAACAGACACCTCCCATAACCGGACCAGTCTCATAAATGGACAAATTTTATAGATCCAAAATCAAACCAAAATAATATGTACCTTTCTAATAAGCGGACACCTCTAATAACCGGATAAAAGTAACATGACGGTGAGCAGGGTGACCGATGACATTTTTCAAAAAGTTGCACCAAATAGGGGATTTATCAAAAAAAAAAAGGGCCAACATTTAAAAAAAGATATAAATATACTAAACTTCTTATTTTTAATGTATTATTATATAATTCACTTTAAAAAAAGGGGAACAAAAAGTGGCACTGCAGTCGAAAAAGTGGCAAACTGTCACGCTGACGGTGAGTGTCCGGTTATGAGAGGTTTCACTGTAAACAATTGTAGTCGTGGTATTAGAAAAATCAGGGTGTTGCAATTTAAGAATAACTGTCGAAAAACTGACATACATATTTTTTTAAATTTTTCTAGGAACAGTTATCACATGCCATATCATTTTTATTGATAAAGAAACTTTATTGATTTCCGAAAATGACCATGACAGTGCAAATATTTGGAATATGTTATAAAAGAAAAGTGTTCACCCATATTAAGTGTAGGGTAGGTATTACATCATTTTGTATATTTTGTATATATTTTTATTACCCAAAGTAAACCGAATGAACGAACATCAGTATATTTATGTGTCTGCTTTGTCTATTTTTCTATCCTGAACGTCAGTTGCGTCTATACGTACTTGTGGTTATATTTTATTGAAAGAGATGTTGACAGAAATTATTTATGCAAATATATTCAATTTGTTATTTTCTGTTTAATTTTTTGTTTTGTACGTACATATTTCTTGTTTTTATTTTATTTGTTTAATTTTCTA
The DNA here is from genome assembly GCA_944452675.1 of Tachina lurida. Lineage (NCBI taxonomy): Eukaryota > Metazoa > Arthropoda > Insecta > Diptera > Tachinidae > Tachina > Tachina lurida. The sequence continues at coordinate 100,502,447 of OX101754.1, forward strand.
TCTGCTTAGATTCAATAAAAATTGCATATGAATGCTGGCATGTAATAAAATTAGAAGAAATATGTATGTATGTATATGTAAAAGAAAACATATTAAGTCAATACCGAGAAGATATAAAGATTTTTTGAAAGTAATAAATATTTAGCAAAATCCAATACATCATAGCTTAACTTCATTTTTAAAGTTTAACAATTAAATTATATACGAAATAAAAAAAATAAATAAATAAAGGATAAATTGCAAATGTACGGCTAAATACAAAAAAAAAAGAGTTAAACATTCGACCTTATTATGAAATATTTGTGAAGATTACGTCAACACAACAATAAGTTGGCAACTGTCCACATGTTGTTAACAACAATTGACGACAATTGATAGACATCACCTTATTGTTATTTTTATGCTCTATAATATGGTCAGAGACTCAGTAATAGCCAATAGTTGTCAACCACGAATAGTAAGTAAAGCACGAATGTTTTTCTAAAGTGTTGACGTGAAGTCGACATATGCTTATAGAATAGGAAAGAGTGCAAATTTTCTGTCTAATAGTTCACCGAAAAAATATTTAATTTCATTTTAAGCTCCACCCCAAAAAAAGGGTGTTATAAGTTTGTAGTGTGCGTCTGTATATCTGTGTGTATGTACGAGCCCATGTACAGACCAAAGGCTGGACCTATTTTAATTTAGTTTTTCCTTTTTGAAAGGTGACTTGACCGAGAGGGTTCTAAGATTTGTCTTAAGAAAAACGGTCCAGCCGTTTAGAAGATATCACATATTTTCTAGCTATATTCGGGGTTTTTAAAATTTTTAATTTTTGTTATATCGTTGCCCCAGAATAGTTTTGCTCCAACGACTATTCTTAAAAGATGAGTTAGGTATGGATAGGAAAAATATATATTTTTGAATCAAAAACGCGTTTCACGAAATTTATTATGGTTTCTGAGATATTAAGCATTCTTTTTGCTGCATATCCACTATTTTTAGGTTTAAAAAGTATTGTTTTGTGGTACAGTGGCGTGTACGTGTTTGGCGAATGCGTCAAATTCTTCATACAACAATGTACGAAGTAGTGTTAACCTTTGTTTTGCTTCATCATCAGACGCTGCCGCCGATTACATGTTTTAATATAAAATTATTAAACGCTAAAATAAAATAAAATAAACCTTAATTATCATTTAATTTCATTCTTTATATTAAATACACTTCAATTACTTGTTTTTCTTGTGTAAGTGTATAAGCGGATCGATAATTAAAAATATTATGGCGGCGGCTTCTTCGATCGGCGTTGAACGATCGATTTATTTCTCTGAACAGCAATAAAAATAAACAAAACAACAAAACTCTCAATTCCCAGCAGTAAAGTACACGTATGGAGCACAAAAGCTATTTTTTGAAAATAAATTAAGAAAAGTGATGTATGGGGCACAAAACGTATTTTTACTTTTACAATAAAATAATAAACTTTATTCCTGAAAGTTCACAAAAATTTATATTTTTCTTCTTCTTTGCAGTGGTGCAAATACAAAAAACTGCTCCAAGTATATTTTGAGAAAACTTCATGTAAAAATTCTTTGTCGTTTTTCTCCCGTTGGACTCTTTGGGGTATGGGCTAAATCAATTCTGAGGCGACGATGTATCATTTAATATTACAAGACTTAAAATTTAAATTGAGAATTAAATTTTTAACTGAAGCAATTAAATAATTCTATCGATAACTAACACACGCACAGTGGGGAATTTTGCACCAGAAATGGAAACAGTTTTGCAGTTTCTAAATCAATTTTTTTTTAATCACGCTTGTTCCAGTTGTCGACATCGACGTCACTTTAACACAATACACAAAAATTGGGGCACATGTTGTTGAAAACAACTGACTCCTGTTGCCAGGTTTATGCTATTTTCTAGACCTTAGGGAACGGAAATAGATTGTCAGTAGCACAAACTTGTTCTCCAGAGAGAGTAAACAAGCCCCAATTTTTTGGTATTATTTTTGGAATAAGGGTGATTATTAAAAATTTTGTTTTAAATCCGTAAAAAGTATCCCTTTGCAAATCGGACAAGATTTGACTTCTCCATTAGCAGAACATTGAGCAAAGGTAGGCAACAAGTTAAAATTCCAATTTTTTTTCTCGAATATTTTCTAAACTCTAAAAGAAACCCCCATAAATGTACATAGCAGACTTTTATTTGGCTCTAGGCTAGGAAAATCCACTTGCAGAATTTTTTTTTCACATTAAAAATATCAGCCTGATATAGATTTGAATTTTTCATAAATCCGAGTTGGGCCACTTTGGGGATTTTTAGCTCCGCTTCAATTAAATGTATAAAGTTCAAGGTACAAACTTATAATTTCACAATAAGCGGCCGGCCCGTTTGAAAACTGCAGGATTTTTTTTGCCGAAATTCCCACTGTGCGCCGATTTCTGCACTGAAAAAAAATGCAACATATTTTTAAATCAAGAAAGCTGCAGCATTTAAAAAATAATATTACCTTTCATTTTTGTGCACACATTCTCAGTTCATTTGCCTCATTGCGAGAGCACAAAAATTTTATTTTAGCAGTAAAAGATGACCTTTTAACGGGTCATTACTGTATGGATCCATTGTACATTGCTACAATACTCCAATTTGGTTTTTATGTGAATTATTACATAAATTAAAAGGAAATCCATTGAAATTTATTTTGGTATTTAATTCCTTTACATGTCCCTTGTTAATTCTGGATTTTTTTTTACTATAATCAATAATTTATGGTTGGATGGCATAATTTTAAGGATTTTTGAAAAATTCCTTTTCCTTTATCTACAATGCATGTTACATGCATTCATATGCAAATGGCAGTTTCACAAGAAAGCAACTTGGGAATCAGGTCATTCATGTGGCGAGTAAAAACATATATTCATCTGTATACTTTCTTTTTTTAATGGAGTTCTTTTTTGGTGTATGCTTTGGCCTGAACTGTCATTGTTTCCTATTAATTATAAAGTAATTAATTTGAGCAAAATTTTTCCAAAGATTTTTCTTGTTTAAAAAGAAGCGAAAAACAAAAATCAGTTGCTTGTTAAAAATCGAGTTATATCTTTTTTCCAGCGCAATTATACGTTAATTATTCGAATAAAATATGAAAGCAGGGCAATTAATCTTGTTTTATTTTTAAGCTCCAGGATAAGCAAATGTTTGCATGAATTTTCAACAAAAAATGCAAGGCGGAAGCATTTTTTTAATATTAAAGTAATACTTACATATCTTAAGTGATATTTAAAATTAAGTAACGAATATTACAGCAGCATCTAAAGTAAATAATACTTCTGTCGCGGTTAATAGAGATAATATTGCTAAAGTCCCACATAAGGCAGCTCAATCAGGTACCACCATAAGCCCAGCTGCTTAATGTTTACATGACAGAGAAATGTCAAATTTCGCCTGCCAGTTGCATAAAATCTATTTCAGCATGTGCAAACAGCAAAACACATAAAACATATTGACACTACTGTGTTTGTTTCTGCCACTGAATATAAGTGTGTTTTTTGGCAGTGCACTGCCAAATTCAAACTTTTCAAATTGGCGACTACTGAAAGTACTGCGCAATTGGTCATAAATGGTTTTGTGATTTCGCTTTGACTGAAACTATTGTATTTTTCAAAAGCGAAATCAGAAGCAAAATGAAACGAAATGAAAAGCATTTCGGTTTTTTAAACTTTTTTTTTTTGGTATTGTAATTCCTTTGTAGAACTGCCGGTACCTGATTGAGCTGCCTTTGTTGTGCGAGTATTTTTGTTCGAACTTGTCGCTCTCTCGGCTTTTTTATGAACTTGATGAGCTCCTTCTGCACCTAAGCTAAGCATTTCTTCTACAGTGTCTGTATATTTATGCCGGATATGCAGCGTAGTGCCATGATAACCACATATAGACATTTCCACAGAAGAGTTCACTTCCACTACATATCGCATCGTCTTTATTAATTCTTAGTATTTTAAAATCATGCTTTTATGCTTGTTGTAAGTTGAGCCAGAAATATTTTTGTTGATAAACTAGAACTATAAATATCAGGACCGGCGAGCTGAAGTCACTGGCGCTCATGTCCTTGTTAATACCTCTTGATGCACGATTTATTGAAGGTACTGACTTTACCGCCCTTATCGGCGTCAATACCTAGTGATGCACAACATATTATACTATGTGGTCCCTACATGTTGACCTAAATAACGATTTCTTCACGATCGGTTAGAGGCTTTAGCGCTAGTATTCTTGTCAAAACGATTTGACATCATGAAGTAGCACTCGATGAGACCAAATTCAAGACCAATTACAGACATTTTCTACCACTACTACTAAACACAGCTTCAAAAATTTAATACGCCTCATTCACACCAAAGGCACTGCAACTCTGCATTATTAAAAACGGTCAAAAAGCACAGTTGTAAAATAATGAAGCTTTCCTCTATCTCCTCCTTTACCACCTGTCTTTGCTATCACTATCCCTTTCTTAAGGAAGGTAACACCTAGTAAGAGTACTAGGCCTTATGTCAAACCAGTAAAAGACATTGACGCTCACTCATCACCCAGGTGTCAATACTATAGACAGCGAAACCTTATGTGGGACCAGTAAAATATATGGTCGCTCATTACGCTACGTATTAATGCACGACTAATTGAAAGTAATTTTTCTCAATAAGATTTTATTTCAGACTATTTAGACATCTTCACGAATCAAGTCGTCAGTAAGTCTTGCACGCAGTTGTCCTCTGGGTGTCCTCAATAAAACTTTAAATAACACCAGTTAAAGACATTGTGCGTAATGATGCACGACACATTGCATGCAGTTGTCCTTCATCCTGTCCTCAATGGACATTATTATTATTTGGCTTAATATCTTCGCTAAAAAGCCTCTATGCACGACACATTTTATGAAGTTTTATTCCATGTTATTCTCAATAACGATTTATTTAAGATCACTTAAAAACATTTTCATTACTTGGTTTTTCATAACAACTTATAACTGTGCATTGAAGGCCAACTGGGTATATTTTATTAATTTTCTTGTTGCATAGTGCAACCACGTCGTGAGTCACTTTTAACTATTGTAAGTGCACATACTTCAGAAATTAATTTCGATGGTCATTGTCATCATTATCATTACTTACACAAAAAAAGAGTAATTCTCCCTCGAACAGCTTAAGTGGCTTTTCAACAAAATACTTGAATTAATGTAAACCAATACATTAAAATGTTATTTATGGTTTTCTTTTTTTAGAATAATTGAAAAAAATTGTGTAAAATAATTTGCTGGCAACACAAAAGCAATAAATCTTGTTTGACAAAAAACAAAAACTTATGCGAACTGGTATATAGCAGCTGTGGAGCAGGTAGGAGAGGGAAGGGCAAGCATGTATTCTTCACAACAAGCACAAAAAATGTCTATTATTTGTATTGAGTTACCGTACAGCGTATTGGGCAGCAGATATAATGCAGATATCAGTACATCATTCAGCCTTAGTCGTCGTTTACACTATGAAACGTACGCTGTAAAACTTTTTTAAATTCTAGTTTGAAATTGCATTCGTGCACGCAAAGAAAAGATATGGTTGTAAAATGGTTGAGAAAACAATATTATGTTCTCTGAAACAAATGTGTGGTCGTTGAAAACTAGTTATTGTTATTTTAAACATTAATTTCGTTACGATAAACAGAGTAATGTTTGAATTTAATAATTACATTATTATATGCATAGAAAGTGCGATATGGTTAGACTTTAACAATATAGTTTTGTTAAAAATTTATGACTACAATATAATTTGTATTATTGTGTAAAAATAATATGATGTAAATAACAATATAATGTTATCCAAAACCATACCATGTTAAGTTTTTAAAAAAATTTTTTCAGCAACATCTTCTGTCAGTTCAGTGTTTCGTTTGTAAGCTATCGGTAGTGCACGCGTGGTGTTAAATAAATAAAAAAAACTTTAAACAAAAGGGTAGATAAATAAAAATAATATGTACATATGTAAAGGGTGTTTTTTTTAGAGGTATAGAACTTCGAATTGAAATAAAACACAAGAAAATCGTTTTAATGTCCATCAATTTGGCTTTATTGGAAGGATAATTTTATGCCATTAATGTTTAAATATGATTTCGGGCATGTGGCCGCCGCGGCTGGCTCGAATAAAGCCAATTCTACAGGTCCAATTTTCAACCACTTTTTCGAGCATATGGGCCGTATGTTGGCAGTAACGCCACGAATGTTGGCTTCCAAGTCCCCTAACGTTTCTGGTTTGTTGGCGTAGACGAGCGACTTCACATATCGCCAAAGAAAATAATCCAATGGTGTCAAATCACACGATCTTGGTGGCCAATTGACAGGTCCATTCCGCGAAATTATGCGCTCATCGAATGTTTCCTTCAATAAATCGATTGTGACGTGCGCTGTGTGGCATGTAGCGCCGTCTTGTTGGAACCACAACTCATCCACATTCAAAATCTTCAAAATCTTCCATAAAGTTGATGGACAAAGCTCCAATTGCTGTGCACGGTGGCGAATCGATTCATTCGGGTCCTCTTCAACATTTTGCTCTGCAGCGGCAATTGTTTCTTCGGTGCGCACTGTTCGACGTCTCTGCGGATGCGTATTATCACATAGAGTAAACGTAGTGCGAAAACGATCCATGGTTAACCGAATTAATTGCTCTGATGGACGATTATGTCGACCATAAAATGGACGGAGCTTGCGGTAAACTTCGCGAACTGAACCATTATTTTCGAAATAAATTTGCACGATTTGCAAGCGTTGTTCTTTTGTCAACCTGTTCATGATGAAATGGCCGCCAGTTAAAAAAGTGATGCCAACTTAAAGTTCTATACCTCAATAAAAAACACCCATTAATATTAGAACATGGTATGGTAAGTCTCAATTATATTTTAGTTACATCTAACAATAGTGTTGTCTTATTTACAATAATAAGATTAGGTATAACAAAGTTAATTGTTTATGTGGATAATATTATTATTAACTCAGAAAATAATATTATTTAAACTTTGCTTTTCCATTGACAATAATATGATTTGACTGCAACCATATAATTCAATCATAATATGTTGCTGTTTGATTATGGTTACCTCAACCATATTTTTTCTTTGCGTGTGTAAACGCAGTGAAATTTTTTTTTTTGAAGATTAAAATATTTTCTTATATTTTTCATGAGAATTAGATGAGATTAGAATAGGATGAGAATGAGGTAGTCGCAACAAGAACTGCATGTAAATGAAAAAAATAGGCTTTTCCATTCGTCTTTCCCTTTTCATCTACAAACTCAAAGATTTTGCGACAAATGTTTAATAGTGTGGACGAAGATTTGTACAGCAGTGAAAAATTTGGTGCATTTTAATTGCATTAAATATTGATTTTTGCATTCAGCAAGAGACTTGCACAATTAGTTCAGAAAATATCACAGCTGGTGCATGTATAGTACGCTTGATAATACCCCTGCTTTATGGTGTAGCACATTTTTCATTCCATATTTGACTAAAATTACCACAAATCTTCTCAAGAATTTTCGCTAAAAATTCATTTTTCAAAATCGATTATTTCACTTTTCAAATTATTTCAGAAACGTCATCAAATGACTGACACTGTACTGTATCATGTGTGCATTTTCATATTTGATCAAAATGACCTCTAATTTTCTCTAGGAAATGGGTTATTCCTAAGTCTAATTTCTTCACTCACCACACATATTTCCAACATTTTGTATTTGCATTGGAAAAAAATTTCGCTTATTGTTAATTAAGCATGTCTAGATGCATTTCGTTGCTGCTTAAGCAACTTGTCAGTAAATTTTAATCACAATTCAAAAATGCTTACAAAATCCCAATGCGTATAGACATACACACAATAAATTCTTTAGAATTACAAATTTATAACCATAGTAGGCCAACAAATTATTTATGGATCCCAGTTCCAAGGTCTGGGATTTGTAATTCATTTAGCTACTGCTGTTAAATAACTAACAGTGCCCTGTTATGTACATAACATTTTGTGCTTGAAATTGTGGTTTGTGTCACTGCTAGTTAAATTCGAATTTATATACACACATTTAAATTAGATCTTAGAATTAGATTAACGAACGTCTGTATTTGCCTCTTGATTAATTTTTTAAGGCTACATGTAGTGCAACCATATACGAGTATCAGCACAGATTTTACGCTGCAGTTAAATATACGTAACTTGGTCTTCTGGGTTACGTTGTTAGCGCGCTAAACTTTATGCAAGTTGAGGAACGCAACACGTGACTTTATAATGCGGTCACCAATATCGGCTGCAGAGTCACCGTCTTTCGTAATTATACACCCGAGATAATTGAAAGATTCTACATTTTCCATAATTGCATTATCAACAACGAGTGGTATTGTTGTATTAGTTCCAATACGCATAAGTTTTATTTTACTGATGTTTATTCTCAATCCAAATTTGTTGGTGTTTTCGGAGAGTCTTTTTAACTTAGCTTGAATATTCGCAAAGCGGTATGACATTAAAAATAAATATGTAATCTGCATAGTCTATATCATTCAGGTATTCCATCGAATGCCTGTCGGCGAATTCCTGTTGAGTTCTTCCATTACACAATCCAAAAGTAGAATGAATAATGTGGGTGACATGATACAAACCTGTCTTACGCCAGCAGTTGTTGTGAAAGGTTGGCTTTCTTCTGTGTTGAAACATACCTTACACTCGGCATATTTGTAAAACTCACGTATAAGGGTGGCGGTATTTTCAGGCATGCTGTTACCAGTTAGTGCAGACCAGATAGAGTTTCGCGATGTTATGTCGAAAGCTCTCTCAAAATCTACCAAAATGTTCTGTATCAGGTATGTTCTACTCTGCTAATTTGTTAAAATAGTTGTTACGAAAACCAGTTGATAAATTTGTGAATGCGTGAGCACACAGCGGCGAACGCTGAGCTTTTATGCTGATTGGATGGACACTTCCGTATCTCGCTTACTTTGTGTGCAAGTGAAAGGCATTCACTCCACAAATGCGGCAGTGCATTTGGAAATGTATACTAGGTACGTATACGAGGTGGTGTGCATTACTGTCTTACATGTGTGCATCGAATCATCGCTTCTGTAATCGACATTTTCGAAGCTGGGTATGTATTCGCCATTGTGAATATGGAATTGAAGGAAAAATAACAGCTGATAAATGACAAAAAATAAGATGCAGTTCAATAGATTTTTTTTGGATTCCGACGATGACCAATATGAGGTTTGGTCTGAATTAATCACCCTTATTCCAGTTGTCGATATCGACGTCACTTAAACACAATACCAAAAAATTGGGGCTTGTGTACCTGTTGTCGAAAACAACTGAATCCTGTTGGCAGGTTTATGCTATTTTCTAGACCTTAGGGAACGGAAATAGATTGTCAGTAGCACAAAATTGCTCTCGAGAGCGAGTAAACAAACCCCAATTTTTTCTATTGTGTTAAAGTGACGTTGACGTCGACAACTGGAATAAGGGTGAATAAGAATACGACGACGTATGAGGACGCTTCCAGTTCCATAGAATTCGATGGTGATACGTATATAAGTGTAAATTTTAAGTTGCAGGGATCACCGCCTGAAGCATATAATTCTCGTCGGTTTTCGGAATTGTTTTTCCTTATCTTGCATTTGAGATCCTTCCAAACAATCTACCATGTTTTAGTATTCCTCACAGGTCAACCTAAACTATTTAACTGTCGCATATTACTCTTTTTTTGTCACCAATCGGTTTTGAGCAGAGTTCCTATGGAATGTTCGGGTTCTTTTCGATTAAGCCTAAAAGCCTTGAAATTTGTTTTTTGTTGCTCACAATACACGCAGTGTGCGTATTTGTTTATTTTTAAACAAATTTATTTATATATTTCTACTACCTGAACGTTGTCTTAAGCCCCCACCTGAATGCACACACAAAAATTCATTCAAGTCGATCCAGCCGTTTAGTTGTAGTATAGATAAATAACCTAGATACTCAGCAGAGCCATCTGCCTGACTGATTTGTGAATCTAGACCATACGGGGCGCCACCAAAAAAAAAAATCATTCCAATCGGTACAGCCGTTTAGGAGTTCAGTGACATACACATGTACAGTAGAATTATATACTATATATGTATATATAAAGATTTATTTACTGCTTACATTTCTAGTGAATAGTTTTCTCCTACTATTTTGTAGTTGCAAAAAAGGGAATAAATTTCACAGTAGTGATTTTGTAGTTGCTCGCTGAAAAGTTAGAGCTCGCATTGAAGAGATTTTAAAAATAATTTTTCTATATGGACTGATATACTCCACAGGTGGTCCCATTTACACAAATATGCGATACGAGCAGGGGCATGGATACCCCCCTTACAAAATAATTATTAATTATGGCATATATGGAATACTATATCATTGACAGGCTTCAAACTTAGTAAGAATTACTTTACAGTCAATGCGTGCAATCCAGCGGAAAAGTGTTGGTGCAAGAGTTGGGGAAGGGCTCCCTTCCATACAAAGTAATCACTAATTAAGCGATTTCTCAGTCATTTGCAAAGCGATTTTAAAATAAATTATTTTGTATGAAATGATATACTTCACAGGTGGTAGCATTTTCACAGCTGTGCGATAGGAGCAGGGGGATGGATAACCCCCATACAAAATAATTATTAATTATGCCATGTATGGAATACTATATCATTGACAGGCTTCAAACTTAGTAAGAATTACTTTACACTCAATGCGCGTAATGCAGCGAATAAGTGATGGTGTAAGAGTAGGGGAAAGGCTCCCTCCCTTACAAAGTAATCACTAAGTATTGCTTATTGATAATACTACATCAGTGAGTGCCTACAAACTTGGTGTGGCTTACTTTATAGTTAATGCCCGCAATGCTGCAATAAATTGGTGGTGTAAGAGCAGGGGAAAGGCTCCCTACTTTGCAAAGTAAAGATAAATTAAGCACTAAAGAGTAAAAAAAATTAAACGGACCTTATGCACCAAAAAGTTTAAAATAACATTATTATTTATATGTGTTAACTACTTAACTATTTGCAGTCGGTGCCAAGAAGGTTGTTAAATAAACGCAGAAATAAATTTCTAGGTTGTCAACTAATAAGATAGCTTCTCCCTCTTGAGGGTGGCGTTGACTGAAGTAGTCAGCACGTTGACTACAAGACCAAATGTCTTAAGTTCAAAACCCTGTCTCCGACAGTCATTAAAAAAACAACAGCACGCAGTTTTCTGATGTAGGTTAGGCTAGGTTAGCAGGCTGCTAGTGAAGAAAGAAAATTTTAGGGGTCTAGCTCACTTGGGTCTAATACAATGATCCCTTTGTGCTGCCTGTAAGTTGAAAGTGTAAGAATAAGGGGAGACCGGGAGTATAGGGAGGATATAGATGGAGAGGGTATAGATGGAGAGTTTCTGTAGAATAAGAGAGAGTAAAGGAGATGAGAAGTGGGACAGAAGAGGGTCTAGTACATGCACATGCCATAGAGGAAGGCTAGCGGCCATACCAGCCGCTGCTCCTAATGTATATACTTAGGTTTCTAAGTCCTATTTCTGATAGCTCGGACAAGCTATTGAAGGATATTCTGCCAAGGAAGTGCAGACGGATATCCTCCAAAGCAGGGCAAAAGCAGAAAAGATGCGAAATGTTTTCCTCCTATTCCTCATCATTGCAGCTGTAACAGTAATCATTATACGGGAGACCCATACGTTTAGCTTGGGTTCCGAAAGTGCAGTGGCCTGTAAGTGTGGCCAAGAGATTCATCAGGTGCTTCCTAGTGAAGCTAATTAGGTTTTTGGTCCTGTTGGTATCTAGACGAGGCCAAAGGGTTCTGGATATAACTCAGGTAGGCTCATTGCGCCAACTTCCTTGAGCTGAATTTAGAAAGGCAGTATCGAAGCGTCTCCAGCAAGACGAGAGAGGGAGCCCACAGAGATTGTCAATATCGACTTCCCCGAGTAGGGTTCCTCTCTTTGCCAGTCCATCCGCAACTATAGTGCCTGAATTGGTTCCGTATCCACGCATCCAGTATAGTGTGATGGTTGAGTGCTGCGCCAGTTTATCAAGGACTGTGCGGCACTATTGGACAAGTAATGATGTAGAATACTCACCTGCAAGGGTTTTGATCGCGAGTTGGCTGTACGTTATTATCTGGATATTACTATTATGTATCCGATAATAACTCAACCAGTGTGTTGCTCTTTTTATGGCGGATATTTCTGCCAGTAGTATGCTACATTCAAAGGACATTTCAATTCCAAAATCTGGAATATATACCCCCTCCTACTCTTCCCCGCCGACTAGAGTCATCCGTGAAAACGGCACGGCTCTGTCCATTGAGGAGAACCCTTCTTTCAAAGAAATATTGAATTTCCTATTGAAGTAGGGTTTGGGAGTGCAGTAGTCAATGAGCTTCAAAACTGTATACGCCTCATTCACCACCAGAGGCGCTGCAACACTGCAAATAAGCGTGCAAAAAAAGCAGAGTTGTAAAAGAATGAAGCTTTTCTCTATCTTTTCTTTATCACTATACCCTCCCTATCTCTCTCTCTCTCTTACCATACAGGTACCACAATGTAGCACATGAGCTGGACTCTAAATTTCACCCTTCCTTTCCAGCAGCCTGCTAACCTAACCTAACCTTCTCCCTCTTGGCACGGACTGCAAATAGTTAAGTAGTTAACGCATATATGTATACACCACTGCTATTTTAAACTTTTTAGTGAATAAAGTAGGTTTAGTTTTTTTAAAAAGCTTTTATTTTTATAAAAATAAAATTAAAAACATCTATGTAGGAATGTTTTTGCGTTTTATGCATTTTATGTTGGTTTTTATTGAAAGAAACCTTTGCAAATTAGAACTTCGCTCGAAAATAAGAACTACCTCGGGGTGCGTCGGTAGGCTAGTGAGTAGTGTGCTAGCCTATCAGTGTGGAGGTTATGGGTTCGATTCCCACGTTAGACCCTGGTCTGTTTCACTACACCGAGTGAAGGTTCTTGTTACTATTCTCGTGTAAATTAAGTTACGATTTAATTTATAATTGCATATGTAACATTTAATAAATAAATAAATAAATAAATAAAGAACTAACTCAGGCACAAAGTGGTTCTAATTTACGAGCGTCTACTGTAACGCTGTTCATATTTAAGTTTTGTATCTACATACATATCGCTTGTTCATTGCAACATAATCATTACAAAATAAAGCCAGTTTTACAGAAAAGGAATTATAAAATTTTCACTTAACACACAACTCTAAGAAGATAAACAATTTTTCTCTCCCAAAAGGAGAAGTGTGAAGTTTGAAGTGCAAAACATAAACTATACGATATGAGGAATTATTCCGCATTATTAAATTCCAAGATAAATATCTTGTGATGATATTACTATGTTGCAATAAGGGAGCGACATATAAAATTTTCAATTTTTTAGAATATTTCCCAGGAGGCAAATATGGGCGAGAATTAATTTTATTTTGCAAAATTTGTCTATGAAAATGTCATCACCATTGGCAAAATTTCGAATTAAGACCGAATGAGAGACACAAAAGGAAAAACGCAATACAACACTTAAATGCCAATAATCGAAAAAGAGTTCAAAGACTTTTAAAAGGTGATGATGTTGAAGAAGAAAAAGAAGACCTTTAGCTAGCTGAGACAATGTTAAGACACTAAGACACTTAGCTACAACAGCAGCAACAGCAACAGCAACAGCAGATTTACAATAACATGCAACATTTGTTTGTCTTGCCACAGCTTCATGACTGGTTGCGGACGTTAACAGCCAAACAAAAGCAAAAGTAAATGGCATTTGAAGAAAAAAAAAAAAAAAAAAGTAAATTGAAAAAGAAGCTCATGCAAAAAAAAATTCACTCAATTTTAGCGACTTAAAATGCCATAAAAAGAACGTAAAAGCAGTTTTTAGGTCAGAGGTACTAAACATAGAAAACGTATATAAAAACCAGATTTTTTTTTAAATTTACTGAAACACCTTTGAGTATTTTTTTTACAGCAGCACATAATCGCATTTTAAGTGGCACAAAAGCGTGCGATTGCAAAAAATAAAATAAAAATAAAAATGTACACAAAAAATAAGTTTTTTCTTATTATTTTTAAAAGTACAGCTGATTACGATGATGTCGTACTTTAATGAACATTTGATTATGAGCGTAACAAATATGTACAGTTGTTTGGCTGGCTCATCACTATTATTAGATATTATTTTTTTTAGCTTTGGTAGGGTAAAAAAAAGCAACTTTTTCTTCTTGTTTTATCATACTATTTTTGTTCTTAAGCACAGGTGTGCCGTAAAAACAAACAATTTGAACGTTTAATCAGGCACAACAAGCAACCTTGTTGCTAGTTATTTTTTTTTTTTTTTTTGTTAAATAGTGTTGAGTATATACATAAGTATACATGTAAGTTCAAAAAAAAAAATGTTACACAGCTTAGGATAAAATTTTTTAATGCAATGGCGGGGTTATAGTGTTTTCACACTGAAAGTTAAAATCTGGTTTTACAGTTAAAACCATAAACAGCTGATTTTGCATTCACACCACAAGTTTGTTGGACCTAGTAATACAAAATGAAGAAGTACTCGGGAATCAAGTTATTGTATATAAAAAATGCACAAATACATCACAAAATAAAACTTTTTTATCGCAGGATTGATGTCAGTAATATCTATCGTCTGTTTCCACTTCCCAGAGGTCAATGAAAATATTTTTCTTGTTTTCCTTCCAAAAAAACTAATTTTTTTCATAATTTTTTGATTATTGTTGCTGCTGCATCCATTTTTAAGTTGAAAGTCTTTCAAGCGACATCTATTGTTATTCACTACGCATAAACATTATTAGCTGTTTCAGGTCATTTTAACTTGGCAGCACTGAATTTACCACAGCGAAACCAAGGTTGCATTTCATAAAACCAACTTAAAACCAATACAAAAATGGTTTTAAGTTCGTTTTAACAAAAACAATTTGTATGGTAAAACCAGGTTTTAACAGTATGAATTTTATGAATTATTTTAACCATTAAATTTAGTTTTATTTTACTCCTACTAAAAATCAAACGAATTGCAAATGTGTATTTTTTTTTTGCATTGTTAATATAACAATTACTGTAATTGAAATAACTTTAAAATCTAACAACAACAAAAAAAGGTTAAAAAAATAATTGTCAACAAACTATTTGTTGATTTATTTAATTAAACATATTTTCCGATTATTCGTTAAGTTACAATTTCGCAGTTGTAGGTCCAAAATCAATTCATTATTTAATTGATATAACAAAGAAATTTATTGTATTTACAAATCTTTTTCATTCTGTATACTTTCAGAGCTCCAAAGAAAGTAGTTGGGTAAAAATACCTGGTATTTAATACTTAATTTTATGGGTGTGGTCGCGCCCATATTTTTTATAAAGCAATCAAACTGCAGCTATAACCGCTTAGACAAAAATTATTTTTCGAATTGTTTAACACTACACAGAAAAAAGTAATATGAATGATTTTGTAATATTAATTAAAATATTTGTAATATCAATTAAAAAATTAATTAAATTTTCACCTACAAACAATTTGATAATATTAATTAAATTTTTCCACTCAAATTAATAAATACAATTAAAAATTTAATTGAATCAATTAATATTTTAATTGAAAATATTAATCGGTGAATACTTTTTTTGTGTACTTGTTCCTCTAAAAGAGGTCACTGTAAAAAGATAACATAATTTTCTCTATTCTTTTCGTTTTTGGGGGGATAGGACTCTTCTCAGAGGTGGCAAGTTACTGATTTCCACTCACTTGGGAGTGGCCAAAACGATTACTTTGTTGAGTTGTCCAAGCAGCCAACTATTTCAGATCTTTTGCCAAGTATCCCCCGGGCAATGGCTTTAAGGCAACCGTTTTAAAGCTCGATAGAAGTAAAAAGCGCCACAACAATGTATCCTGAGTGTCTGAGATGTCTCAGGAAAGTACACGATACGCCGCTGAAGCATGGTGGTATTAAACGCAAAGACAGCAGCCATATCACCAATCTAGGAGACGAGGGCTAGCAACCCACGTCTCCCCAAACCCCAAATATTCTCACGAATCCCTATACAAACAGCCTCTAAATTAAAAACCGAAATACTCATTGACGAACTTTGCATATCCAACTAGTGCTTTGATTGGATACTGGAAGGAGCCCTATGCTCCAATGGGAGTTAAAGGAACTTATATATATTTCGCTTAAAGAAATATTCCCCTTTAAGATACCAAAAGTTTATCAAAATAAAGATTAGTTATTTGTCTCTATTGAGAATTTGTAAACTTAGAGTTGACCTGCTTTAGAGGAACTAGTGCGATATACATTCCAGCAAAAAAATAATCGAGATTTAGAAGCAATTGCTTATTAATAAAAGTCTCTTTGCATTTTTATAGCTTCTTTTTCTGTTTTTGTAGTGTAGTTTAATATAACACAAAAATAAGCGCTTCGGAAGCGCGGAAAAGCACACAGTGCATCCTCTCTGCCTTACGAGGATGCAATAACGTAAGCGAATGACGAAATTTAACACAAACACTACGACGTCAGTCGGCTGTTTATACTCAAACTCTCAAATTTTTCTGTAGATCATTCTCTCTCGCTTCCCTGTATACAAATTTGGATGCGAATGAAATTTTTACTTCGAGTTTTTATTTTTTAATTGAATTGTGTACATAAATAAATATGTGCTGCGGTAGTTCAGTGGGTAGTGTTCTAGTCTAACATACGGAAATCCTGGGATCGACTCCTGATTCAACGGGCGAACAAAAAGTATATTGATTTTATATTGTATTTAATACATAATAAATATAAAAATAAAATAAAGTATTGACAGTTAATCTTTAAGAGTAGATATACAATTCTGATCTAAAGAGCAAATGTTTTAATTATATACATATGAAAAAGACATGCTTTCAGGTAGTCGAATATTTTTGCTGAATTCAGGTCACTCCCGCAGGCATGAAAGAATCACATGGTGGCAGAGCTTGTACGCGAGGAATCCCATACACAAATCATGCAAAATTGCATGCATCTGGTAAGCGCTTGCCTACCAGCGAAGCACCATTTTTTGCTGGGATATATGTTCTGAGGTAGGAAAAATTATTTGTGGTTGAGGGTGCCGTTAAATGAAGTAGTTAGCGCGACCCCGGTCTTCGACAGTTATGGGATAATAATACCACGCATTTTTCTGATGTGCATAAGTGTCCTTTTGTATCAGTGGTTGTAGCAAAGCTCAAGTGATGAATAAAACCGGGTTAAGCACCTACTAATCCTAATGTAACATCACAGCGCCCTCCTTTGTCAGTATTATGTAGCAGAATCATCGGCGAAGTAAAATAACCAATAAAATTGCTTTGAAAATTTAATACGACTCATTGACACCAGAGGCGCTACAACACCGCTTTATTAAAACGTGCAAAAAGCAGAGTTCTAAAAGAGTGAAGCTTTCCTCTAACTCTTCCTTCAGCACCTACCTTTCCTAAAGCAGTTAACACCTAGTAATAGTATTAGGCATTCATTGCCTGCTAGTTACTTCTCTTTATAAACAACAAAAACAATTGTAAATAGGATAAATATATAAAATAGTTAAATAAAACTATACAATCGAATTCGGAATTGCCTCCTCTTCTTGAATTAAACGAAAAAGTTTACTTTAAATTTACAAAAAACTCATATTAAAACCTTGATTCAAAGTTCAAAACTTTGCTAGAAAATGCAATATAGTTTTCTTAAAAAAAAACAACAACTCAAGCTACATACTCGTACTTCTAAGTTTTTACTATTTCCGATATAAGAAAAATTAGCTACAAAAATCGAATACCAAAAAAATTTAATGTGTAGATGCATGAACATATTTGTCTGCTGATAAACAACCAATATCCGTTCAAAATGATTGAAAAATCAACAAACCAAAAGGCAACAAACATAAAAGAAAAATAAAAGGATTGAAGTGCAAAAAAAAAGTCTTGATCTGCATAGAACACACACACAACTTCCTTCACCTTATCGTTCACACATCCTTATAAGTCGCTAAAATGAAAAATTGTCTGTGTTGAAATGGAAAGTGCATAAACGTGCATACATACGTTTGTATGCATTTCTCAGTGAGAAGAAAATTCCAATTTCAATTTATAATCCGTCAAAAATGATACATAAACATTTGTTATGCTGCACAAACTCCCATCAGAATTTGATATTGTGCAGGAGAGAATGTGTTTCACTGCATTTGCGAGTGTGTTAGTGTCGTGGTGGGTGGGGGCAGAGTTTGCAAACTGCTTGCAATTCATTCAACACTTTTAGCAGAGCATATACGATTAATATGTTATAGCTGCGAATGAAATATGATGCATGTGTTTTCCGAATTGTTATGAAAACTGCCAACAGGGCATATTCCCTGTCAAGAATTTCGGTAGCAGTCAGGATTTTTAAAATAAGGGAATATTCTTAGAATTTTTTTTCTTTTGGAGAATTTGATTATGAGAGGAACAAAAAATACATACACATATCGAGCCATAACCGCCAAAAAAGCTTATCCGACACATTTTTTGGACCTCGTTTTTTTTACGAAAATCGATTACAAGTGATCGATTTTGGTCAAAAAATTTATTTCTAAAATTATGTCGCTTAAGCCTTTTTGGCGGTTATGACACGATATAAAGAAGAGTTACAGAATATTGAACAAAAATGTTGCTGCTCAGATTTTAAATAAAACTGCGGAAATAAGTAGGATTTGACACGATTTTTAGCCCGCCTCAAATTAAAGAAAATGCCCCAAATAACCCTTAAAATGTATTTGTAATCCTGATTGATTTCCGTCCTATAAATATAACTTCAAGCTTAGATGTATTCTGAGAATGATAGTAGAATTTTAAGGCGAACAATTTTGTGCAGGGGTATGTCAACTGTAATATTTAATATTGTTGAAAAAGAACTCGAAAGTTGCAGGCAGATAGTGTGGGGACTGCAAGGCAGTCTGACAGCGCAATCAGCTGATCTGAAGATTAATGTCACAAAAACGAAAACTCTCCATATAAATGCAACGTCAGGGCAATTATTTGAAATACGCAAAAACGAAATAGAGAATGTTGGCCAAAATTTTTATATCGGAAGGATATTATCCACAAACGGAGGATCAGGCGAGGATATTGATTATAGTAAATAGCAGAAAGCTCGTCCGACATTTGGCCGCTTAAGATTTATTTGGAATTAATTCTCCCATAATCTACGTAAGAAAATTCTAGTCTTCAATTCGAATATAAAATCTGCATATTTTAAGACAAGTAACACTCAGACAATGAATGCTTACTACTACCTTCTTTACAAAAGGGATAGTGGTAGAGAAGACAGGTGGTGAAGGAAGAGATAGAGAAAAGCCTCGTCCTTTACTTCTGTTTTTGGCACGGTTTTAATAATGCAGTGTTGCAGCGCCTCTGGTGTCAATGAGGCGTATTAAATTTTTGAAGCTGTATGTAGTAGACATATTATTCGTTGTTTTACTTTGCCGATGATTCTGCTACACAATACCGAGCGCCGAAGGAAGGCGCTCTGACGTTACATTAGGATTAGGATCCGCTGAAGCCGGTGTAGTTTTAGTGACCAGTGCCTTATACCTGCATCACTGAAGCTTTGCCCACAACAACCGATACAAATGGTTACTAATGCACATCAGAAAAGTGCATGGTATTGTTATTTAATGACTGTCTGAGAACAGGCTCGAAGCCAGGACCTTTGCTGTTGTAATAAAAGTGCTAACTACTTCAGCCAACGCCACCCTCTCGACTTGTATGATTGCGAAAATTGGAAGGCTGTTACTCTAGAAATCAGATAGATGCAAGTGTTCGTGAACCGTTGCTCTCCCAGGATAATACGTGTATATTGACCGAGATCGATATCCAACCAAATACTTTAGAGTAGAACAGATCAAGAGTCCTTTTCCGATTGAATTAAGAAGATGCAAACCCCTAGTTGGCATTCAAACGACATCACTAGAAATGTCATAGACGGGAATAACCGAGAGAAAATAAGTAGGTGACCTACAGGTCACACATTGAGAAGACAGATTGAGGCCCAAGTAAACAACAGCGGAGGAAGTGAAGCTGTGGACAAAAACAAATGATTGGCATATTTCGTCCTCGAGTATGAAGTTTTTTAACGGATTAAAGAATACCGCAATATTTCTTTATTTGATCTGGGATCAAAATATAGTAGTCGAAGTCGATAGACAACAACGAAACACCCACATACAGAAGTGTCACGAGAGGGAAGATAAGGGTGTTTTTCTGTTTGTCTCGTTTTCCCTAAAATTTTGTCGTAGTTTTTGTTTTGATTCTTATTTCTAGTGCAATAAAATTACAACGCTTTTTATTAGCTTTATTAATTGGTAAGTAGTAATACACTACAGTATCAAATACATTATACTCTTCTCTCTTTTCCACGAACTTTAAAACACCTGATTGGAGCTTTTTTTACCTATCGCTTTCTTCACTTCTGTGTATTCTGTGGAACTATTTTTCTCATAGGTATGTCGGGAACGTATTACTATTATTTTAACAAGTGATATCCCCTTCATTGAAAGAAAACAGAAATACCAGTGCCAGATTTACACATCATATAACAAAAATGCAAGGGTTTCGTATACCAAATCGGGAGTATCGCAGTAGGGCAGTTTCATTCTTTCCCTCCTTCCTGCTAAAATAGCTTCAAAAGTAAATTCATCGATACAATCCTTAAAATCTTGTTATTATTTTCTGTATCGTATGCTGTGGTTCACAATTTTGTTTTAACTTGCATTTATTATTATTTCATACAGTGTTTTCAGTTAAGAAGCGTTACAATTTATTATTCAGTTTGAGCATCTTATGACAGTAAGTAAAGGAAAATTGAAATTGTAAGTTTTCTATCAAATGCAAATGTGTTGCAATCAAATGGTTTCATAATGACTGGCGTATAGTTACAGACATAATCAATAAGTTAGAGATGAAATAAATAAACTCACATCTATTTCTCGAAATCATTGAGACGAAAACTAAAATGTATTTACTTCGAATTCTATAACTTGCAAATAAGGAGGGCATTAAGGCGTTGCTTGTTTATACTACGAGAAGAAATTGTTCATCTTGTCATACCTTCCAACTATTTGAATGTGAACAAATCTGTTTAGAAAAATTAAATTAATTAAACATGTGCGGTAAATTTTAGCTTTCAGAGAAAACAAGTCAAAAACTGTTAAATCACAAGATCTCGGTAGCCAATTGTGATCGCCTCTTCGAAAAATCACACGTTTCGGAAACTTTTCACGCAAAAGAGCGATGGTATTATTATTTGTATGAAACGTAGCGCCATCTGCTTGAAAATACATGACGTGTAAATCACTAACTGTAAGACTTGCTGCAGACTCATTTTCGAAAAAATGGAGTCTGTTGGAGATCACGCCAGAACAAAACCGCACTTTGAGAATGGGACTCCTTTTCAACAATAAGTCCTGGGGCTCTACTCTGTATTTCGAAACGAAAGAAAATGCTTTCGAATTTGTATGTTATTAACATTGAATTTCGTAAGCATTTGCTTTCGTTTCGAAACACAGAGTAGACCCCCTGGCTTCTGAGAGTCCCAAACGCGACAATACTGCTGCAATAAAACCTATAACTCACTATCCTAACTAATAGCACGACTTTTTAAAAAATGCAACTCTGATCCAACGAATTATTGTTGCCTTTGAACAATTTCCATAAACTCTATTATACAAGGGTTGTATTTTCTGAAAACTAGTACAATTGTGTAGGAAGATGAAAATGGACCTCATCACCCAAGATGATTTTTCGATGAAATTACGGATCACTTTGATGCATTTGAGGGATGCAATCAGCAAAGACCGGACGTTGTTTATGATCGGTAGGCATGAGTTCTTGTGTTAACTAAACTTTAAAAGCCTATTCCATTTGCACTGAAAAGCTGAGTATATAAAGCAGAAATCTACATTAACACACAAAGAACGCTGGCGACATTCGAAAGCAGCTAGTTGTTCCGTTCTGCTAGCGTTTGTTAGAGTATTTACATTTAACTTTGGTGTTATTTGTTCATTAATAATTTTCACATGAAATTTGACTTACAGAGCGATATGAAATTTAGCCTTTTCAAATCATAGATATAGAAACAAATAATGCTATAAACACAATTGGGACGAACGACGAATATTTCGGTGCGAATTTTCGTCATAAAAAATAAAACACATTTGTGCATATGAAAATGAACACAACACGCCCGTAGAACGAAATTTGTCGTGTGTGACGAACTCTGAGATATGTGTATTTCTATTTTGTACGCCGACGAACGACGAAAAAACAATTTTCTCTCTCTCTTTGCATACACAATAACCAAATTTATAAATTATGAGAGCAGAATTGGGTGAGTAAATTCGTCGTTATTGTGCTTCATACGACGAATTTACTCAGCGAATTCTTATCGACGAATTCGTCAACGTGAATGAAATTCGTCGTTCGTCCCAATTGTGTTCCTAGCATAACGTTCGAGCGATAATAATTAAAACTAACTAAAGTTAATACATGAGTTTTTACCCAAATCAGCAGTTTAGAAGATTTCTTATATATCAATTGACGCATCAAACGAAGCAATAGCTGGACCCAAGCTTTAGCGATATAATATAATACAAAAAAAATTATATATATATATATAATAAAAGAAGACCCGGTAACTGGTATTTATAAGCAATGTTTTTTCGTTTTCTGCAACCAACTTCACTTGTTAATGCGCTGTCAAAAATCGATTTTGGGTTTGCATGTGCAAGAGAATTTTCGGCAGATGGGCAACGCTTTCTGTTAGGCGCCACACTGTGGCGTTCACAGAAGCCGGTAAGCTATTTTTAATTTGCAATTTAAATTAATTAAATAGCAAAAGAGATACTAAAGAGTTACAGTTTAATTAGTTGAAGTATTCAAATTAAAATCGGCTGGTCATTAGCATTGATTTTTATTGAATGAACAACATACAAGCATTCGCATACAATTTATATGCAGTTTTTAAATTTTTGTAATTTAGCATTCGAATTTTAATAATCTCTCTTATGTTTATTCATGATTTATTTTTATTTATGCATATTTATTATATGAATTTTTTTTAGCGATTTTTTGTTTATGATATGTTGTTAATAATAATAATAATATTATGTATACAGTAAACTGGTTGTTTCTCAAATGACAACCTTTTAAAATATTTGTTCTAGTTTCATTGAAAAACAACTCAAATGACATACATACACATATTTGAATATTTATTTTATTTTTATACCTTAAAGTATTTCATTTATCTTATTGAAACAAAAAACAAATCGAAAAATATTTTAACAATGACCATAAACAATTTGACAATTTGACAATTACTTGACAGCTAAACAAAATATATTGTCAAAACAAAAACAAAGAAGAAGAAGAAGAAGAAGAAAACAAGGCTGTTAAGTGATGCTGTTTCAAAGCAACACGTTAAGGCGGTACATACTTACTTAAATGTTTGAAATACAAGTGTATAAAATTTAAAAAATAATTTATTACAAATTGATGAAAATTTACTCATTAACGTTTTAATTAAAATGGATTTAAGCAAAAATTCAACAACAAAAACCCGTCTTGATGCTTTAATTATTTATGCTTGTGCTTTTTATTTTTATTTCGCAAACGTGCAAAGTACTCATTCATGGCAATCATTCATTCAATCATTTGCTATCAATTGATTCAAAGGAAATTGCCAACAAATTACATTAGAGAGGTTTTTCTTTTCATTTATTTTCAGAAGACATCTTTATACACACTTGAGCGACAGTTTGGAAATTGAACGACAAAAAAAAAGTAAAAAAAAAAATATTAAGTTGTAACGAAAATTTTGAATTTAATGGATTAATTTTGCCGCCCGGCTGACACCTGTGCAGTCATTTAATCATTTATTCAATCAATTGATCATAAAATATTTTAGTAATAAAATGCGAAAAAGCAATTTATTAGAAAAGGAAAATTAGGAAAATTGTTTTCAACAGCTTGCTTAATGAAGTGGGGTGGGACCAAAAGCTTTCTAATTTATAAATAAAGCAAAACATTTCTTAAGAAATTTCACGACGACATGAAAAAGCAATTTAAAAAATAAGAAGGACAATTTATTTATATACAAGTTTTAAGTGAGTTTTTGGGAAAAGTTTCAATTATTTATTTATTATTCTATAATTTGTTACGAGTAGTAGTAACTCATTCTAAAAATAAAGAAATGTGTCAAAACTTCAACCTCTACTAAGACTTAAAAAATAAGGAGGCTGGCTCTCACTTCAGCTGAACTTTGTTTCTAAAGCTAAATACTACGTAATTACACTTTAAATTTAGATCACCTTTGGTCCTTCGTGGGGGAGAGGAGGGGTAGTTAACCCTCTCAAAAAATACTTAAAAACCCACTGAACACAATTTCATCATACCTCGACGTTTTGAGGTCTTGGGAGCCAATGATGTCCGAAAGTATGTGCGTATGTATATGAGCGTAGGCGTGCAGAGAAACAAGCCGATCAGCTCACAGCCGGCTAAAGAGCCGCCGCCTACTCTCAACGTAACTTCAAGCCGCCGCCGATGCATGCGGCTATCTCGGCTCAAAATGATATATATATATATATAACCGTTTGTGAGGGTTATACCGCCCATGGTCGGTCGTCAGGACCTCGTCAGCTAATAACAGGGTATGCCACATGTAGAGGAGGTTGACAGTTGTGCAGGAGAGGCTTTGGGGGGCGCATCCCTACACCGTTAGTACCCCTCGGCTAAAAATTGCATCTGGCTAATTGTTTTTGTAGTGGCAATATTTATATGGAGACATCAGGAGTTTGTCACTTTTTTATAGAAATATTTTTAAAAAACTTATCAAAATAAAAACCAGGAACTGTCAAAGTCAGCCACCGCTTATGTGCCGCCGTCAACTATTTTTTCCTAAGGCGCCGCCGTTTTTTTAAGGCGGCTTGTTTCGCTTTATGCGCGTGTGTGTATGTAAGTAAACATTTCATAACTTAAGAACGGTTTCGTAGTTTTCGAAACATTTTGAAAATAAAGCTTTCACAGAACTGTTTTTACTCGACTGCACAACGCAAAGAAGGGTATTGTGTTTGTCAGCCTCTGTTCTCTTACGATATTTTAATTTCGAATCACTATATTTTTATATTGCAATATTATTGTGCAATAATTGTTATTGTACAATAAAATTGCCTGTGTATACATTATATTGGTATATGGCACAAAATATTGGATTAAATCTCAAGTTTTTTTTTAATATATATTGCACAAAAAGAAATATTTTGCAATGTGTTTACAATATTGTTCAATAATTTTTTCCATTTTTTAAATTACTTGTAAAAACGAAAAAACTATTTTAAAATTACCTAAACGCACACTTTTGTTTATTAATCCATATATTGAAAGAAAAATTTGCGCAATATATTTATTTTAATATTTATTTTAATAGTGTGCAGCAAAACGACGATAATAATAGCTATAAAATACTCAATAATATTGCATAGTCTATGGGCACTTAAACCGTTAAATTGAAAGTGGTCGCAGTCGATTTTTTTGATTTTTACTTGTTTTTCTTCAAAAAAAAGTCAAAAGTCTTCTTCAGCTCGAATTTATATATTCACTTTTATTTTATACACTCAAAAAGTGTATCGGATACGGCACATTTTACCAAAAATCTGTTGCTTAGTGGGAAGTCGGATCATCGACTGTGCGTGAGTGTTATAAAGAAAAATAATTAATGAACGAACACGAGCAAAAATTCATTTTATCCTGAACTTTCATAAGAGCAATTGAGAAGTTACTCGTGATCACATCTTAAAATTACTCATGTATTTTGGTTCAAGATACTTATTATACAATTTTTTTTTTTGAGTCCCAATTAAAAAAAAAATTGCCAAAAATGTTTCAAGAATTCATGCTACGCCACTTTTTCTATGCCACCGTCTTCGTTATCGTTACCATTAGCAAAGAGTCCCTGCAATAAATTTCATAGATTTCCACGAAAATTATCATAGTGTGAATTCATTATAATTTATATTTGTTAGCTGCTGCAAATAAACCTTAATGGCTGCCGATTAGTTATGAAGTCTTCCTACTTCCTTCAACATCTTCAAATTCAAGGCTGTATGAATGATTTCCACCCCATCTACTGCCAACATTTAGCTTCAATGATTTAATGGAATATATAAACACTTCTATTAATTAAACACCTTGCGGGCGTCTTAAAGGCGGTGCTAACAAGAACAACATTTTCATGAGTTCAGCACATATCCAGCGTCTTGCTCTTCCATATTTACTAATGTGTATGAGCTGCTGGCCATTTAGTAACAAATTTGCGGTATTCTCTACTTATTTGATTTGCTTCTTTTCTATGGTCGCCATCAATTTGCGATTTTCGCCTTGTGGAGTTTGTTCAATGGCTTAAGGACATTAAAATATTTAAATGCTACTAAGACTTAACTTAAGTAAGCAAGGAAAGTAGATGGGAAAATAGTTTGTTTTCGTAAGAATTGTTCACTCATGAGTGTAATTAACACTTTTGGAAGTGCAGGAAACATAAATGTTAATTGAAAATAAATACAAATTAATCCGTGTGTACAACTTGAAGGGGGAGCAAGTGGACAGTAATAGTTTAAAAGCTTTTTATGAGTTTTGCTTTGGAACTTTGCAAAGAAAAACATAATTCGTTTAATCCAAAAATTTTTTTTTAATAATTTTTGTTTGTTTCAGAAAAAAGGTTAGATTAGACATTCGAAAATTATTATTAATATTTGTATTATTTTTTTGGAAAATAAGAATTTTTTAAAGACGTGTCGTGTTAACTTTTACACAGGCACGTTTATGATTTTTTTTCTTTTTCATGCACAAGTGACCGTAAGAATTTAGCTTTAAAACTTCACTTCAAAAATCATTAAAACCTTAAAATCTTTTTTTGTTTGTTAATCGTTTGCTTAATTTCCCTTTGTATTTCAGAACGTTCGAATAGCCTTTCAGCAACTCCAAACTAAATTTAAAATTTCTCTCTTTCTACAAAAAAAAGCTCGAGTTCATGCAATTTAAACAATTGTTGTTGTTCGTTGTTTTATGTTAAAAATGATATTGAAATAATACTAGTTTTTTTAATAATAAATAAAAATAAATATATATTAAAAGTTCATTCGGTTAATCGAATCATATTTTTCAAGTCGTGTTTACACAATATTGAATTCTCATCCATTCTCATCCATTCATCAATAAAATTTGTTATTCGAATTATCTGGGGGTCTACTCTGTAATTCGAAACGAACGAAAATGCTTTCGAATTTGTATGCTTATAACATGTAAATTCGAAAGCATTATCTTTCGTTTCGAATTACAGAGTTAAAACAATTTCTAGATTATTCGGTTATTCGAATAAATTTTTTTCATTGCGAATTTGACTTAGCGAATACAACTAATTCAATTATTCGAAAAAAATTTTTAACAATTCAAATGAACTTTTTTAGCTTATGTTCGAGCATCCACCATTCGATTGGATTTTATTATTCGATTTATTTATTCAAACAATAGAAAATATTTAAATTAAATAAATCGAATAAAGCTTTTTTTAATTTCTAATTCAACTAATTGCATAAATATGTATAACTGATTCAAAAATAAATCGCTTACTTGCAGGATTATTTCGTTGTTTTTAAATCGATCATTTAAATAAAACAGAAGTACATCGAATTAATATTATTCGAATATGTATATGTATTAATAAAAATTATTCGAATTATTTATAACAAATTTTCGATTATTCGAATAAAAATTATTCTATTATTCGAATAAAAATTATTCGATTGTTCGAATAATACTTATTCGATTACTCGTAAAAAATTATTCATTATTTATTTCATATGCACAAATGTGTTTTATTTTTTATAACGAAATTTCGCACTGAAATATTCGTCGTTCGTCCCAGTTGTGTTTCTAGCATAACTTCATGCCAATTTTTGCTTGCACATACGGCCGCTAATGAACAACTTGCTGTCAGCAAAAGCGGCAGGTGTTCCTGCCAGATAATATGTTTTGTAAAGCCTGTTTGGTGGGTGATTTGATAACCCTACATCCCAGCAAACAATTTCAATTAAGGTAATCGGGTATGGAATTAAGCATTTGTGGTGGCAGCTCTGTACTACTGGATTACCAACTTAATGATTTTAACAAGTCGTGAGACTAAAATAATTGATTCTTGAGAATTGCTTACATTTTTTATTTTGCAACATATTCACGTAATCTATGAAAACTAAATGAATCATTCCTTTCATCAATCAACTGCTACATAATTTCTTTACATTTTATCAAATGCGATTTGTAAGCGAGTATTGAAATTTGGTAATCAGAAAAGTAAGTCATTATACTCGTATTGCATGCAGTTCTGTGGTGCGATTCAGTAACTTTTAACGATCCGACAATCGTCATTTTTGTCTATACATTTTGCCGTTTGCAATAACAATTGTGTGATTCTGTAACTACTTTTTAACGATAGTACGCAGCTGATATTTTCTGTTGATTTTCGTCGATAAAATTAACAGCACATAAATTATTGACGCTTAAATAACTACACAGCTGACATTACCCTACAGCGAATATCGTTAAAATTATAACTGAATTGCAAATTCGATAAATGTTTGTTATAATTATTTTAACGATGCGATTATCGTTAAAAAAAAGTTAGTGAATCGCACTACTGATGGTAATGTCTAATTTTTTTGTTGGGATTACTTTGGTATATTTAAGTGACTTCGATTCGTGGATTTATATTTGGATGGTATAATTTCTCAGCAGGTGGAGACCATTGTTACATTCTAGAATATTTTCCTAGCAAACTCTTCTATCAGCACTTGGGTGGTTTTTCTTATATAGCGAAGTAAAGATTGCTAAATTATATAACTTGAGACCTGTGGTGCGATTCAGTAACTTTCAACGATCCGAAAATCGTCACTTTTGTCTATACATTTTGTCGCTTGCAAGACCGATTGTGTGATTCTGTAACTTCTTTTTTTTTTTAACAATACTCAGCTGATATTTTGTGTTGATTTTTGTCGATAAAATTAACAGCACATAAATTATTGTCGCTTAAATAACGACACAGCTGACATTAACCTACAGCGAATATCGTTAAAAATGTTACTGAATAGCAAATTGCATAACTTTTCGTTATAATTATTTTAACAATGCGATTATCGTTAAAAAAAAAGTTTGTGAATCGCACTAATGGAATAGCGATAATGTGGGCATCACCACAAAATCTACGACGCCAACAACTCATTCTTTACCGCTTTTCAAGGACTAAAATTCTGTATTCGTTTTCGAGTTTTTCTTCAATTTTATTTGTTTAAGAGGGGTTCCACACAGGAGGTAACCTTCATGGTAAATATGCGTTCTTACATCACAATAATTCTCTATACGTTTAATATGTAAACGAACACATACATATAAAGGAAAGTATGTATGTAGTTGCAATTACCACATGCACACACACACACAAACAAAATTTCAGTTGTATGCCTGTGTGTGTTAATATTACAAGGTGTATCGTATTTTCTGAGTGTTTGTTAAATGGATTTAGTTCTTTACTTTTCCTTACCACATGCAGCTAAACGTTATTGCTTCTAATATTTTTTGTTTGCTGCTGCTGATGTGTGTGTGTGCGTGTGTGTGTGTTTGATACATTTTAACAACGACAATTACTATAATCGGATTTTGTTAAAATGTGTGTTTGTTTTAAGTCGTTAGTTAGTATTTCAAGGCATATTAAATTTCAAAACAGTGAACACGGGCACACTTACTTACGTTGATGTAAGCCAAAGAGTTTTTTCCATCACACGATTTTATTTTTATCCTACAGCTTTTGATATTCAGTTAAATTTTAAGGTTTGTTTAGGTGTGAAATTGTATAGTTGTGTTATTTTTACCACCTGTAGTAAATCAATTAATTTTTTTTCTTTTCATTTACTGGGGTAATAACTTGTCATTTGTGGTGAAGTGTTAAGCTATTTTGTTACTGTTTGGACAGAGTGTTTTATGAGAGTATTAATTGTTTATAATGGGAATGTAAGAGTATTATTGTAAAATGACATATCGTTTGCTTACCAGACAAATAGTGAATTGATTTTTTTTTTTCATTTAAGCGGTAATTAAAAGGAATCATAAAAAAATAAGATTTATAACAGTAGGGTATATACAATTTTATTTTTAAGAAAGTCATTCATTCCAAAGTAGTCATGTCATGAAGGCATATTTTTCAGATCCTTCAAAGTCATACTACCAACTTCCAAATGGTAAAATAAAAAATCTTAAAATAAAAAATAAAAAAAACAACGAGGAGAGGTGTCTTAGAACACCCGGTTATAGCTATACTGCTTAGCTATGTAAAACAAACTTACGTCCCTTCTCACAATGTATGATTAAGAGTTAACGTAAACTTTAACTGACAGTTCTTCATACAAAAGTTGCCGTTAGCTTTTAATTGGGCATTGTGAAAAGGGCCGTTAATGTATTAAATAACAATGCTATAAAATTATATTATATGATGATGTCAAATTCGACGCAAATAATTCAAAACGTTTCCTTTTATTTTCTTTTCTAGCTGCGTATGCTTATTGTTTATGGGCGGGGACGGCTGTTAGCCGGCTTATAGCCGATCGGCTGTGTTCCCTGGTTTGTGCTCATGTGCAAAAACAACACAAAAACACATTGAGCAATTCTTCTCATTATTTTTGTTTCACTCACTTCAAAGAACGAAACAAAATAAAATCAAACAATTTGTTTCATTTATTTTCGTACTCGTACAATCAGTAAACTGAAATCAAAACAAAAATAAATTTATAACTGTAATAGTGTCGATTATTGTTACAAAAATCACGTCGTAGCTTCTGTGTCGTGAGATAAAGAGCATAGCTATAAAAATTATGTAATTTCTTTTACTGAAATTAAATGAATGAATAAATTAAGTCAAACAAGAAGCACAGGACACTGTGATCTATTTGTATCCCCTGCCAGGTGCTAGAGCATCTCATCTAGTTCTACTATCCTGATGAATTTCAGGATTGCCAGTGGGTCTAGAGTTGGCAGTTCCTAATCCTCCAATAGGTGCTTGCCCAATTGGCTATATCTTCTGTGGCATAACGCTTCACAGCCCTCCAAAATATGCTCTAAGGTTTCATCTTCGTAATCACAGAATCTGCACAGCCTGTTACTCTCAATGCCAAGTCTGTTGAGGTGTTTTATCAGTCTACAATGGCCTGTGAGAAAGCCTGTGAACATTCTTAGCTTGTTTATACTCAGTGACATGAAAGCTATGAAACAATTTTGGTTATTACTGAAATTAAATAATGTATGCAAAATGTTGTTTGAACCGGTTAACCGTGTTCTACAGAATTAACCTGAATAAAAAAGACAACTAATTGAGCACGCTATACTCTAGTCCAACGGTTCTCAAATGGGGGTCCGCGGACCCCTGGGTGTCCGTATGAAAATTCCAAGGGGTCCGCGAAGAGCTAAACAAATATTGTTATGATTCCTCAAAAGTTAATATTAATAAGATTTAGTAATATGGCTTTTGTATAATAAATGTAAAACGTATATTTCGCATTGTGGTAGGCCGTGCTACTATTAAAATTTCTGAAGGGGTCCCCGAAGAAAGAGCTTGTGAGAACCTCTGCTCTAGTCTGTGAATCATTCATTTTCCGATTTTCATTTAAATTAATTTTTATTTATTTTTTAACTCAACACAACCCGCGAAGCGATTAGCATGTCTACGGAAAACACCCAGGGTCTATGTCGGGAATCGAACCGACGACCTCTGGACTGAGAGGCTCTAGCAGAAATATTTGTCATATTTGTGTCCTTCATTAACAAATATTTAAACTTTTACACTCACATTTTATGTTACAAACAATGGGATTAAAATCCAATTTGTACAAACAAAAGCTTACTTCGACATTATTACTTTCATACCCAACAAAATGGCGTTAAAATCACACATATTTGTGCGTTAATAAGCTGCCATTTCCTTCCGTTTCTCATAAAATTAAATGGTTGCATGAGCGTAAATAATATTATAACTTTATAACATGAAGATAATTCATCATAAACCTCAGGAGGTCCGTTTTTATTTCTATAACTGTATAGTTGTTCAGTTGAAGTTTGAAGAGAAACAAATTAAATAATTGAAATTTGTTACGGAAAAAATCGCCCATAAGGAAAATCCTTTACAAACAACAATTAATAAAAAAAAACACACCCATTCCTCTTGACGGCATTTGCGTGTTAATGACTTCCTAAATGTATTTATAAAAAGTGCAGAAAAAAGAATCTCACATATTATTACAAAATTATGTACAATTTATGCAAATAAGAAACTTTTGTAAAATAAATAATGGATTTTTAAGGCAAAGATTGCTGTAAAAATAGACGTTTATGAAAATGTTTTCGCTGTTGGAAATAGAAAAATTACTGGCAAAAAAATATGTATGTATATGCAAATATTCAATATCTGTTTCGACTCTAAACTTTATAGACTAATATTGTTTTTTAAAGAGCGTCAAATTAAAAAAAAACCCACGTAGTACTCGTACACAGAGAAAACAAAATTTCATTTTCAGTAACCAAATTCATTGAACCAGAAAATATTTTGTAAAAAAAAATTTAAATTTAACAAAGTTCTACTGGAAGAATGTGTTATTTAAATTTTTGATGAACAGTAAAGTTCAAATTTCAACATTCAATTAAGCTTAGGTCTTCCTCTACATACATACAACACAAAACTTTTTTCTATTTGGACCCACTGTGCGACGTTCCGTTGGGATTTTCCAAGATCTTCAGGGATAATTATTTTTATTGAAATTGGGTAACAGAACACCTAATGGTAATAACTAAGGTTATGTTAGGTTAGGTTAGCAGGCTGCTGGTAAGGAAAGGTGAAATTTAGGGTCCAGCTCACTTGGGTCCAATGTAATGATCTCTTTGTCGTACCTGTGTGGTGAAGAGAAGATAGTGAGAGAGGGTGATAGGAAAGGGATAGTGATAGAGAAGACAGGTGGTGAATTATGAGATAGAGAAAAGCTTCATTCTTTTACAACTCTGCCTTTTTTGCACGCTTATTTGTAGTATTGCAGCGCCTCTGGTGGTGAATGAGGCATATTAAATTTTGAAGCTGTGTTAAGTAGCCATTTTATTGGCTTTTTTACTTCGCCGATGATTCTGCTACACAATACCGACGAAGCAGGGCGCTGTGATGTTACATTAGGATTAGCATCCGCTGAAGCCGGTGTAGTTTTAGTGACCAGTGTCTTATGCCTGCATCACTAGAACTTTTCCCACAACAATTGATACAAAGGACACTAATGTGCATCAGAAAAATGCGTGGTGTTGTTATTTCAATGACTGTCGGAGACAGGGTTTAAACCCAGGACCTTCGGTTTTATATTTAACGTGCTAACTACTTCATCCAACGCCACCCTCATGATAATAACTTAGATATTTTATCCTTTATACCAATTTACTTTTTCTTATTTATTTATATTAATTACAAATAATTTCAAATGATTTTAATATGAAATTTATTTGCTGGTGGTTCAGCGTTGTCTATATGCATTTCATTGTTGCTGTAACAAATCATCAGTAGACTTCAACCACATATTTTGAACAGCTTCTAAGCCCACTACGCTTATTTTTCTTTTGTGATTTTCAAGAATATAATTGTTTGTGAATTCTCAAATAGTTTTTGAAAGTCTGTGCACGAGATATGAGGTTTGTGACTGTTCAAAATGTGTTGTTAAAGTCTACTACTGATGATTTGTTACAGCAACAATGAAATGCATATAGACAACGCTGAACCACCAGCAAATAAAATTCAAATTAAAATAAACTTCTGTCAATATGTCGAATAATACATTTCTTAAATTTCAAATGATATTAGCTGCTGTCCTTCTCGCACTAATTGTACCCTTATTTGACGTATTTACGCAAAGAATCCTTGATGACAAGTTCATCGTAGTGTGCCAAGTTCGCCATTCGTCCCAGTTGTGTTTATTCCATAAGTCAAGGTGAATTGATACAGGTGTTCTCGATTGTATATCTGTATATTTTTGTTAGTGTAAAATTACCTGCTGTCAGAATATTTCATAACGTTTTGCATTGATTTGACAGCAGAGAAGTTATGTCAGCTGGTGCATTAAGATCACCTGATATGAATTCGCCTTGGCATAAGTCATATTTTCAAGAGTTTCTATACAATTTGACAAAAGCAAATGCAGATATATAATATTGTTGCGGAAATGGCCGCCAAGAGGGGTAATGCAGTGTTACGCAAAAATATTCCAACAGAGTCAGTGTAAGTGTAAGTAAAATAATAACTTGTGACCTCTAGTGACCTTGAGCGAAGTATTAAGAGGGGTGACACATCCAATGGTAAGTTAGTAGTTAGTTAATCAGAAGTTTAGTTGTTAATAAATCAGTTGTTAATGAGGTCAGTTGTTAATCAGAAGTCAGTTGATAATTAAGTTGTGCTTTGAGAGCAGTTTGTGTTTTGCGTTACAGTAGTAAGTTGATAGTTGAAGGCTCAGTTAACCGACTGTAATGTAATGTAACTGCAACGTAGGAAACAGCTGATCGATATTTTTATATCAAAAGTAGGTTACGTTACATTACATGTCTATAACCGTTTGCACTACTTTTCACATAACAATATGGATCAGCTATTTCCTACTGTCGCTGTTACTTTACATTAAAGTGCAAGTAGACGTGACATAGCCATAGTGTCATAGCCATAACCAAACCAAAATTCTATTGGTTTCTATGGTAATGGCTATGGCGTTATGGCGAGTCGTTTATAATCAAATACAGTGTTGCCCATTAGTTTGGTTCGAACGGTTGTTTTCTATGGCTGATTGAACCTTTACAGTCGTGTAACTGATCCTTCAGTCTATGCTTTACAATACGTTAGTTGGTATTTGAAGAGAATATAGGGAGGTTCTATAGTGACAGTTAAAGTCTGTCGTTGAATTGAGATTATTGTGGAGTGTATCGTGACGACTAGAGTGAAGAGCTAAGGGAACAACGAAGCGGATAGACGTGCGTAAGTGTGTGAAAGTAAAGCCAGCGAGTCTTTACTGGTGTATCAACTGTGAAGCCGAAGGTCCTTACCATCCGTTCTTTGCATATGCGTGGTATGCGTTTCTGTGCATTCTCTCCGATTCTAAATTCAAGTTACATGCAATACGTCTTATGCGCAAGTAATTTTGGTGTTTTAATGCAAAAAGAGAAAAATTTTAAATTCACCACACGAACATTTGGCTATAAAAGAGAGCATGATGCATGCGACGGATACAAAAGTAGAAAGTAAACCTACTTTATCCGTCCTATGCGTCTATACGTTGTTTGCGTTTTGTTCTGTAACTTGCCACATACAATTACCTTGATTCTACTTTTTGACACATGCATTGAACGGATGGTATGGACCTTCAGCTTGAGTGTCGGCCGGAGAGGTGTTATTGGTGTATCAACGGTGAGTGCCGTCGGTAGAGTGTCTCGTGTGTGACGAGCAGCAGAAAAAGAGGTATCAGGTGAATACTAGCGCAGCCAGTTCTATGAGACTTGCGTAAACAAAAGCGAGGAAGGCGCAGTTGTAACCAGTTGCGAATATTTTAATAATTTAAGTTATATTTGTGTATTTAAGCTCTTGTCTAATTTGGTTTAAGTGTATTTACATATAAATAAAATTTGTATCATTCTTAACCCTAATTACTACACTGGGGTCTTTTATTCATTTGCAAGTCTTCAAGTTCACGGAAAAGCATTTTTAAAGGGTAAAAACGAAACATTATCTTTGTCTTTATTTTCCTTTTTGTTCAATTTTTTTAACCGATTTCAAAAAAAGAAGGAGGTTAACAATTCGTCTCAATTTTTTTTTTTTTTTTTTTTTAGGTGTGTAGG
The DNA here is from genome assembly GCA_944452675.1 of Tachina lurida. NCBI lineage: Eukaryota > Metazoa > Arthropoda > Insecta > Diptera > Tachinidae > Tachina > Tachina lurida. The sequence goes on from OX101754.1 coordinate 100,538,505, forward strand.
TCCATAACTCGGTGCATTTTAGACCGATTGTAAAAATTTTTTGTTGTCTGATAGGGTATAGCTTCCCATTGGTCCCATTTGAAAAAAGTGGGCGGAGTCACGCCCACAATTTTTTAAATTTGATTTAATGATCTTCTACTTATTTGATTGCTGCGAAACCTAGCAAACATCTTTGGTTCTTGTAATTAGAAAATTTTTAAGTTGAAAAAATGGGCGGGGCTACGCCCATTAAAATGTATTATAACATTACACGTGTTTCTACTTAACCGATTTTTACGAAACTTAGCACACACCTTGAACTCTTGAACTCTTGAAATAGACACAATTTTCTTTTAAAAAAATGGGCGGGGTTACGCCCATTAAAATTTTATATTATATTTCACAGGGTTCTATTTCACCGATTGCACACACCCTAAGCTATAATCAATGCACAAAATTGCGTTCAAAAAAGTGGGCGGGGCACGCCTATTAAATTTTAGTATAATATTTCATGTGCTTGTATTTCACCAATATTGACGAAACTTGGCACAAACCTTGAACTCTTAAAAATACACAATCTTGTTTTAAAAAAGGGGCGTAGCCACGCCCCATAAAATTTAATACTTAATTTCACGTGATTTTACTTATCGATCTGTACAAAACTTGACACACACCTTAAACTCTTAAAAATACACAATCTTGTTTTAAAAAAGTAGGCGTAGCCACGCCCCATTAAATTTATTACTATATTTCACGTGTTTTTACTTAATTGATTTTTACAAAACTGGACCATATTTCTAAATAAGCACTAAAAAGCTACAAATAAAACTTTTAAAAAAAATTAAACCGACTTCAAAAATAAGCACTAAAAAGCTACAAATAATATAGATCTAGTTAAATAAAAGATTTTTATATATGTTACCTACAGTGCCGTTTGAAGTTGGTGCCAGTAATACTGGTACTAAGCACATAGGAACATGACCGGTAAAAAACTGCAAGTAATTTTTATGTACATATGTATGTGCTTAGTTACCAATGTTGCTGGCATCAACTTCAAACGGCACTGTAGGTAACATATATAAAAATCTTTTATTTAACTAGATCTATATTATTTGTAGCTTTTTAGTGCTTATTTTTGAAGTCGGTTTAATTTTTTTTAAAAAAGTTTTATTTGTTTATAAAAAACTGAAATTCAGTATGAAATGAGTACCATATAGATAAATCGCATGCAATATTTTTTAAAAACATTTATCTCTGTTGCATATGATATTTTAAAAGTTGTTTTAAAATGTTACAAATCATATGAATGCCCAACTACTTTTCTTTTTTTTTCGAGAAATGGGAAATTGTGCTCTAAACGACACGTATGTATGTGCGCGTTATGCATCATATTCAACAATTACTTAAGCCCCTAAAATTAACATTCGAATGTGAAGGGGGGGGGCGGGAAGGGGACAGATTTTATGCATATTAAAAATTTTTTTCTGCATGTGGTTTTCTATTAGAAAGACTCCACCGCTTTTAAAAACTGCCATATGTGACGCTTATTCGCGGATACTTAAAATAAGGACATGTTAACGAGCTTATCTAATGAAAATTCTTAATATCTACATGGATATTAGGAAGAACAACACAAGCAACACCATGCATTACTTTTCTATGACAACAACAAATCAGCTTTTGCCTTCCTCCTGTGGCAAGGGCAGAATTATGTTTTCTCGTATGTTTTTTGCAAAATTGTAAATGAATTGGACTGCAAGCAACTATTTTACGATTTTGTTATGAATGGAACAACAAACAAAGTAACCGTGTAGATTTGATATAAACAAATTTCTAACTCTGCTGTTGGCTATGAATTACGTTTGTTATATGAGCAGTCAGTCAGTCAGTCAGTCAGTCAACCATTTGGTTTATTTGTCTGTGTAAAGAAGAAGAACACAGTTAGGAGAGGGTGGATGAGGATGGTTGCAGTATTTTGTGCGTCAACCGGAAAATTGTGGTCTACAGCTAGGCAACTTTAAAACGGCTATTGCAAATGACAAAGATTGGCAATATACCATTTTAAGTTTGTTTATTCTATTTTTTTTTTGGTCTATGGTAGCTTTTGCGTATTTTCAAAATTTTTGCTTAAAAGACAAAAACAAAACAAGTCAAGAAGAAAAAGGCGAAAAAAACACACACCAAAATGAAATTCTAAATTAGGAGTGGAATTATCAGTAGCAGCAATAACAACAACAACAACAACAACACTTGTTTGGTGGTCAGTGCAATCATTGATACTCTGTTCGGGGTACTGTGCTCTGCTGCGCTGTGTCGTGTTATGTGCAGAGCTGTTAATGAATGATTCATATTTGGTTTTTAATTCCCAATGAATTAAAAACAAATTAACTTAATCCACTTTGCCGCAAATTTGAATTGAATTAAAATTGGAATGCATTCCTAATAGAATTAAAAATTCTTCAATGCATTCGTAGAGTTAAAAATATTAATTGAATTAGAGTTTCAATGAATTCGTCATGAGACAATATTTTGAATGCGTTCATGTTAACCACAAAAAAGAATTGAATTAAAGTTTGAATGATAATGCATTGATAATCTAAGGGCACTGCTACACATTCAATATATATTGTGATATTTGGATAGCGATCCATTCTAATGGATTGATAGATCACGAGCGTATGCTACATGTTCAATATTTATCGCGTCAGTGCTTACGTTATTTTTGTGCTGTGCGGATCGTTTATTAATAATAAATTTATTAATAAGCTTTAGCCGACGCGTCCCACAACTCCGGCAATGCTACCAAATTAAATATAAGGTCTGAAAATAATTTTTTCTGTCGTTAAGTCCGATTCCACCGGCAGAACCCACTCGCTTTCACTATCTTCTGCCATTACTCTTTATTAAAACAAACTTCACACAAATGTAATGAACTTTTTTACTTTTTATTTGTTAAATTTTTTGCACCTCGCCTTTTATTTTATTTGTTTTATTTCAATTCTTATTAGCGTATCGCGATCTAATATCATGAAAATGCTACACGTTCAATATTTATCAAGCGATCCGTGATCCGTGATCTGGATTCTATAACTTAGGCCTTTCTGCGATATGGATCGCGATCCATCAATACTGCATGCTACACGTTCAATAAATATCACGATACTGGATCGCGTTCAATATATATTGAACGTGTAGCAGTGCCCTAAAGGAAAGGAATTGTAAGTAATTTTTTTCATTCACTGTTAATTAGAATAAAAATTATAAATCAAAAAAGCGTTGCAAAATTCAGCACTGTTTTAAATGAATCGGACTCCACTATAGACAACGATTGCGTATTTTTTTTACGAATGTCAGCACAAGATGGTCAAAGTGGGCTTGTTTTGTTGGAGTTATTTATTTATTTATTAATATTGCTTTCGCAAATGATGAAGTAAATTCGATGTTACATGTGCTGTTCCAGTCAACACTTTGTCTCAGTAAATGCATTTCGCTGATATTTTTTTCTCTTTTTTCTTTAGTTTTCTTCTTTGGATACAGACAGCTGCATTTATATAAAAATGACTTATCTACTTTGATAGTAAAATATTTCATAAACAACAGCGACCGCGTTGGACATTTGCGACTTCACGTGATGATGTGACATCCGCCAATTCAGGCTCATTCCTTCGTGATAATTCTGATTTACTCTTTGATGACCCATCGTCATTTACAAGTTAATCCAATGTTTGCAAACATTTTTGTTATTTTTGTGAAATAAATTTTTCGACATATTAAATTATGCAAATTATTCACTTTGTAAATGTTGGTAACAACACAAATTTCAAGACTTAAGATCAAATTAATCAACCGATTCCTTTGTGGAAGCTTCTATTTAAAGGCAAATTTTGTAAATAGAAACGTTTTTTTCGTTTTGAAATTTGTATGGAAAAATATTTTTTTAAACGAATTTTCGTTATTTTTCATACAAATTTGAAACGTTTAGAAACGAAAATTTTTACAAAATCTGCCTATTAGTTTATTTTATTTTTGACTGGCATTTTTTTATTTTTTTATCATTGCAAAAATAGTAGGCCGGGTTTACATCGGTGTGCCAAATGCCACACAATCGTAAAAAAAGCGTAACCAACTAATTTCTAATGAAAAACTGTTTGATACAGACATGTATTTATTAAATTAAATAGTTCCATACATAACTAATAGACAATTTTATAGAATCCAGCATGATTAGAAACTGTTTAAATCAATAAATACATGTCTGAATCAAACAGTTTTTCATTAGTAATTAGTTGGTTACGCTTTTTTGGGCAAATGACACACAAGAAATGCCAGATATAAACTCAGCCTTAGATTAGCATTTGAGGAACATGCACAGAGAAAACAGTGCCTTATAAATACTTCATAAAATAGATCAAAATTAATAAGATATCTCTCCCTAGGGTTTTTGTCAATAAGGAAATCTTATTAATTTAATTAGAAAAACCTTTTTGAAAAAATCAAGAAGAACTAGAAGATTTCTATTAAATTTTTTATCAAGTTATCTTATTGATTTTTTCAATAAGGTTTTCTTCTTGTTTTTACTAGGCGACCTAATAAAAAATTGTGTCTTTATTCTCTGTACTTATGTATTTTCATTTAAATTCCATACCATATAATATGTATGTATGTATGTAGTATATTGTAGATGTTATTAATTTATACATACATACATAAACATTATGTTATATTCTTAACTAACCTACTCACCAAGTATTGAACCAGCAAACTTCTGACTGATAGGCAAGCACTCTAACCAATATGATAACAAGCAGCCTGAATAACCATTGAAATTATTGTGCAAACATTCTTATACAAAAATAAAAAAGATCATGAAAAAAATTGTCTCTACACTGAAAGAATTTTCGGCACAAATTCTATGAATTTCGACATTAATCTAATGAAGAATTCATTAAAATTCAACCAACGTCACGCTTCGTTGGATTAATGAAACCAGCTTCGTCAAAATTATTTTATTGAAAACTTCATCAAATTTATTTAAAAGTGTAATTAATGCAGTGCTATAACTTCATCGAAACAATAAAATAATTTTATGAAAATAATGAAATAACTTAAATATAAAGGGGCTTCTTAATAATTATAAAATATTGTTGTCATAAATCCAATAAAATATTCTTACGAAAGCAGAATAACAACGAAGCAATTCTAATGAAATTCTTTCACAATATTCATGAAATTTTCATTGGATTTGTAAAATTATTATTAGATTTGTGAAAAAAAATTTAATGAAATTGTTTCATTGGACTTATGAAGCAAAATTCTTTCGGTGTATGTATATTTATAGAAACGAAATAACAAGAAACCTAATAAAGTCAAAAAGATTTCCTTACTAAAAAAATCAATAACATAACCTAATAAAATCAATAAGAAATCCATATAGTTTACAATTTATAAGAAAACCTAATAGAATCAAAAAGTCTTTCTCAATGGAACAGGAATTGAGTAAAAAAAGTTTTGAATAATAAGATTTCTTCTTGATTTTATGTGGTTTTCGTCTTGATAAAATAAATAAAATTTACCACATAAAATGAATAAGGAATTTCTATGAAAAAAATCATTGCTCTCTTCTGCTGGGATACCCCTCAGCCTAAAAACGTTTCATAGAGAAAATCTTCTTGATTCTATTAGGCAGTTTTTTCTCTGCGTGGTGAATGAAAAAATTAATTAAAATTCATTGAGATTATATTATCGATGAATGTATTAAAATGTTTTATCAATTATTTATGTTGGATGAAATTAATGCATTTAAGAAATTTAGTTCAAGATGATTTCAATAAACTTTAACTCAATTAATTTTTTTGGTGAAATGAATTCATATAAAATTTTTTAATTCATCATGAATGCATTTATATATTGATTCAATTATATTTTTTTTTTTGGCAAAATGAATGCATTAAAAAAGTAATAGTTTATTTCTGCAGACTAATTAAAATAAGAATCATTCTTTTACAGCTCTGGTTGTGTGCAATTGCATTTGGCACATGTGCAGCGTAATCATGGCAACACAGATAAACCAAATAACCAACAAACACAAAAAAAAAACTGCAACTCAGATCAACTGAACTGCCAATGTGAATTTTGTTTTAGATATTTTATGTTACACAAACAACGAATACAGCGTCCAGCCGGGTACACACTGGTGACTCAGATTGCAATTGTGTTGGCCTGAAATGTTTATGTGACAAATGGACTAAAAAACAGATTTTATTTTTTGTTTGCAACCACTTGACGAATACAAATGAATGGGCGATTTTTTGTTTTTAGCTCAAAGGATAAATAAGTGTAAAAACATTTATTTGGAAATGCCTTTGGCCAGTTTCTATAACTCCAAATGCCACATAAAATCACTGTGCCTGCTGTTGTGGGTTATTTATGGCAATTGATTTCATTCGAAGGTTTTCCTTCTATTTTGGGCAAAAACTTAAAGTCATTGTGTGCCCTTTTCATAGTTTCGTTTGCTGTATTGCTGCTGCTGTTTAATTGTTAATAGAACTCTCTACCTTTTGTGATGTGTTGTTGCAAATTTTTCGTTAAAAATTCATTGAATGTGACAACGATGATGAGTAGACAAGCAAAATATTTATTGCATCAATACATAGTGCACAGTCAGCAACAAAAAAAAAAAATAATAAAAATTATGATAAGTCATCGAAAAGTGTCAGGGTTCTGTTGCTTTCATAATATTTTGCTTTGTCGGTGTGTTGTTGCACAATTTCAGACAGACAGAGTCAGCAAGAAAGCTGAATGGTTGGAGCTTCTGCTAGTTGCACAATTTCTTTTCTTTGCTGTTACCCGAGAAAAAGAGTTATATGTATAACAAATGGATTCCTTAGAGATTTTAACAAAAGAACAAAAGTATATGTACAAGCATGAATTGCAGGAAATGTTTGCAACAATTAAAACAGAGTTTTCTATTAACTGGCCTTAAATATCAATCAGCAAAGTGCTTGCTTTAAATTTCCAGTTAAATACTCGTATACGAGTATGTATGTATGTGTCTATTTGAATTGTGACCATTTAAATTACTATCGCCTCGAACCAATTCAAAATAAGAAATTAACTTCCTTTTCTTGCTTTTAAACTACAAATTTTATAAGCAACTCTTAACTCTTGTCGTTTAGTGAGTGGCCATATTAAAAGTATAAAATATGACTGTATTTGATGTTTGTGCATGTGTCGCTTACAGATACATAGATCTAGAGTGTACTTAAAGATAAATGGTGGCCCTTATGTCTATTGCACTATTAGTCTTAGTTAAAGAAGGACAAAAAAGAAAAAGAATAACAATCCACATACTGCTAACACACCCACAAAGGAGAATCAGAAATGTAAAGGGTGTTTTTTATTGAGGTATAGAACTTTAAGTTGGCATCACTTTTTTAACTGGCGGCCATTTTGTCAGCTGTCAAGTGATTAATATTTAGTTTGGTTTGCCATTTCATCATGAACAGGTTGACAAAAGAACAACGCTTGCAAATCGTGCAAATTTATTTCGAAAATAATGGTTCAGTTCGCGAAGTTTACCGCAAGCTCCGTCCATTTTATGGTCGACATAATCGTCCATCAGAGCAATTAATTCGGTTAACCATGGATCGTTTTCGCACTACGTTTACTCTATGTGATAATACGCATCCGCAGAGACGTCGAACAGTGCGCACCGAAGAAACAATTGCCGCTGTAGAGCAAAGTGTTGAAGAGGACCCGAATGAATCGATTCGCCACCGTGCACAGCAATTGGAGCTTTGTCCATCAACTTTATGGAAGATTTTGAAGATTTTGAATGTGGATGAGTTGTGGTTCCAACAAGACGGCGCTGTGTGGCATACACAGCGCACGTCACAATCGATTTATTGAAGGAAACATTCGATGAGCGCATAATTTCGCGGAATGGACCTGTCAATTGGCCACCAAGATCGTGTGATTTGACACCATTGGATTATTTTCTTTGGGGATATGTGAAGTCGCTCGTCTACGCCAACAAACCAGAAACGTTAGGGCACTTGGAAGCCAACATTCGTGGCGTTATTGCCAACATACGGCCCCATATGCTCGAAAAAGTGGTTGAATTGGCTTTATTCGAGCCAGCCGCGGCGGCCACATGCCCGAAATCATATTTAAACATTAATGGCATAAAATTATCCTTCCAATAAAGCCAAATTGATGGACATTAAAACGATTTTCTTGTGTTTTATTTCAATTCGAAGTTCTATACCTCTAAAAAAAAACACCCTTTACAATCTCAGAAAGCAAAAAATAAAACTAAAAAATAAAAAACAAAATAAAATCATTCTCATTAAATAAATGAACAAAGAGTCTGACAATAGTTGAGGGTAAATCTAATTCAGAACAGACAAAAAAATATCTCGGCTACGCAGAAGAAATTATCACATTTATCTGTTTTTCAGTTAAAGCCTTTTTTTAGGGTTCCGTATCCCACAGGTGAAAAGTAAAAACTCTTAAAAATTTAAAAAACGCTAAAAACCAACAAATTCCAAAATTAAAAATGCTGAAACGAAAAATCGCTAAATTTAAAAAACAAAACGCTTAAATGGAAAATATCACTATAAATCAAATAAATCGCAAAACATTTGATAAAAAAAAAAAAAATTAGCCAAGATTTGTAGCTAAAGAACTAAATCATAAGGTGTGTTCATAAATGCATCAATACTCTGCATCACACGGGCAAACTTTTATTTAAAATGCAGTACAAGTTCGCTGATAATCTGTTGTAGTAGTCATCATGTTTGTACACCATATTTAGCATTTAAATTTCCATTTGCAGTGCATTGATGCATTTACGAACAGACCCATACTTACGTACGCACATAAATGATTGAATAAACAAACTATAGCAACAACAATAACGAAATAGCTTCTGCTTGTTAAGAAATACAAATACATACATACATGCTGGTGCAGACAAAAAAAAAATTAAGTAAACAACCACCATAAAATGCTTCTTTAATGATCATTGGAAATGCTGGTGAGATTTTCTAGATGTTGCTGTCACATTCTGGATGTCTTGTGGTATGTATAAAAAGGGCGACGCATCTGCTGGCAAAGCCAGTCTATCAAGAAGTCAGTCTGAAGTTCAGTTGTCCAATAGTCGATCACAAAATGTTTATTATGAATTCTTGTTGTCTGCAGTGAAGACTAAAGTGAACAACGCAGCTGATAGTCGTGCATAAGTGTGTTAAAGTAAAGTCCGTGTTGTACACTATAGTTGTACAAACAGTTAGCGTCGGCAGAATGAATCTTATGTGTGACGTACAGCAGAGACAGAGAAGGGTATTGCTTCAATACCAGAGCAGCCAGTTGTGCGAGACGTGTGTATACAACAGCGGATATACCAGCTGTGGTATATTTAAGTCAGAGCTGGCCACCGAGAGAAACAAGAGAGAAATGTATAAGAGTATGTCTATTCATTTGTATAAAGAGCCGATTGATGTTCGGTCCTCAGGCGGTTCCCTGGCCAGCCTGGACTTAAGTAATTTAAGTTGTGTGTGTATTTAAGATCTCGATTTTATTAGTATAAGTATATTTAGGTGGCAATCCAGCGGGAACTAGAAGGAGTAAGGTAGCCTTCTAGAAAGCCTCTGTATGCTCCATTCCATACTCATATATTTTTCACACGCGTTGTCATTGCGGAGCAGGCCTTCTGTTCTTGCTTCTTTCGCCAGAGATTCTGGAAGGCCTTCGAATTAATGTATTTTGCTTTTATTTCAGTAAAAAACAAAACAAAACTTGTTACTCCTTCTCTTCTCCCTTCTCATAGAAGGGAATGAGGAACGTCTATCGTATCTTTTATGCGAAAGAGCCCTTTAATAAAGCCTGCACTAAGAAGATCTTCTGAGTTTTACCGCTGGGAAATAAAGTGTAACTCTTAAATAATCAGTTGTATGTGTATTTAAGCTCTTGACTACTATAAGTGCATTTATTTAGTAAATAAAATAGTGTCACTCTTAACCCTAATTAGTACACAAGGGTCTTTTATTCATTTGCAAATCTTCGAAACAGCGTTTTTAAAGCTTAAAAACCCAACAGTATTACATATGTAGTGAATGTGCGAATCAAAGTCGCATTTTACTGAATTTTTATTTTTTCTATGAATTCAGATATAAACTGATTTATTCATTTGCTTAATTTTTTGATTAAGGTCAATAATTTAGTGACTTTTTGAATTTCTTGCCTTTTAGCTGAAAGGGCAGCACTGCAACTGTCAACAGGCAATTAACAGCCAGCTGACTCCTGTCAAAATCTGAATAAGCTGTATTGCCAGCAGACTACTACATGATTTAATATTTGAGAAGAAAATAGAAAAAAATTAATTTAGTGAGCATTATGTTTTGCGCAAAAAATCAGCACTCAAATTAAGGCTAAGATGCGACTCTTCACCATCACTTTCAATATTAAAAAAGTAGTTTACTCAACATCGATGTGGCCGTCAAGCACAGAAGATATTGAACGTTCTGCACGCCTCCAGAACATAATGCACGCCAAACAGTCACTTTTGCCAGATGCAATGATTTGCCACAATCAATTCTGGGTTCTCCGAACCCTATATGCGACAATTTTGCTTCTTGACATAACCATCGAGTGAGAAACGGACTTCGTTGTGTTTTCGTGTGAAAAATCAGCATTGAGAGCCTTTTGCTCTAGCACAACAATCAGAATATCTACGGCATTGTGAATGGTCAGCCGCCTTTAATTGTGGCATGAGTTGGACTTTATATGGACGAAGATGAATGTACAAATAACAAATATACCATAATAACTTACGGCTCATAGGACCAACTGGTGAGAGAACGCCGTGGAGTCTACAAATTTGCATTATACCCAACACTTTCACTAACAGAAGCTATATTTTTAGCATTGCGCAGATTGCAATGATGCACAGCGCTGACAGCAACTGTAACGCTTTCAGTACTCTCTTTAAACTTGTTCATAATCTTCCCCATTCCTTGCACAGTAGGTCGATTATGACGAGCAATAACCCTGTAATGCTCGAAAAGTGGCTACCACTTTTTAACCGACTTCAAAAAACTAGGAGGTTATCAATAAGTCTCTATTATTTTGGCAGTAACTCGGTACATTTTTGACCGATTGTAAAAATTCTGCTTTAGTCTGAGAGGGTATAGCTTCCCATTGTTAAAAAGTGGGCAGAGACACACCTACAATTTTTTAAATTTGATTTTATGATGTTATGCTTCTTTGATTGCTAAGAAACTTAACCAACGCATTAGACTCTCGCAACGACACAATTTTGAAGCTGAAAAAATGGGAGGACCGATGCCCAATAAAACTTAATATTAGCGGCCCTGTTCTCGTCTTCAAAAAATTAACAATGGTCCTGCAGACATGTTTAAAATCATACACGATAATTTTCTCTCAGGTATGATATTTGAGAATCTATGTAATAAAAAAAATTAAAAAAATCTAAAAAAATGTTTCTATTGTCGGAGTTAGTTTTCGAAATTCGTGCGGTTTCAAATCGATCGGTTTACAGAACAGTGCCGTATATTCCACATGCTTCTATTTCACCGATTTTTACGAAACTTGGCACACACCCTAAGCTCAAAAAAGCCACAATATTGCATTCAAAAAATGGGCGTGGGCACGCCTATTAAATTTTAATATAATATTTCACGTGATTGTACTTAAAAATTTTTTAGGAAACTTGGGACACATCTGGCACTCCTAAAAATACAACGATGCATTTAAAAAATGGCCGGAGGCACACCCATTAAAATTTAATTTTATATCCTATAAAATTTTTTTTTTAAATGTTCCATTAGATCTTTGCATTGAAGTCGGCTTTTTTGGCAGAATTATTTGATGTAAGTTTTAACTATTTTTACGCGTTCTTCAGTTATAAAACCATCAATATTCATAAATGGCAAAAATCTTTCGCTTAATATATGACCATTAAGATGACAGATATTAACAGCTGACATCCTTGCCAGACTGGCAGTTTTGTAACCGCGAAATGGATAACCCAGTATAATGTTTTTAATTTTGTGAAGAGTTATCAGAGGGGAAATTTATTTTTTTAATATTTTAAATTAAATATCCCCATAATTAATATTACAAACAACATTTCCCAAAAAAGAAAATCTGAACACACAATTTCGCAATAAAATTGCTTTCTAAGAAAAAAAAAGACGTTTCCAAACAAAGTTCTTGAAAGAAAATAAATATATGTAGATTTGGATTTTTTTCTTTTTTTTTTTAATAAACCTAATGAAAGTTATTTTAAAACTAGATTTTGTACATGTATGAACATGTCCGTACATGTTTTGACACTGGCATATCGCATAACATTTGCAATTGTGACTTGAACTCGCAAAAGAGGTGATCTGCAAATCGCAATCGCAAGAATCTTGGCGTGAACTGATGCATTTACACCAGCGATGCGCGTTTTAACTACGCCAAACGCGCTACTTTTCGTCTTAGCGCGTTCCGACTATAAATAGTTGATAATGCTGTACCTTAGCGCGTTTTGAGAAGGAGAATAACATGTATGGGTTATAAATAGCTGGCATCGCTGATTTACACTAAACCAAAATTTAAAAAAACACCAAAATGATTAAGAAATGAAATTAACGGCCTGTCACACTATGTCAACCGAAATCGTTCGAACGACAACTTGTATTGAAAATAACAACAAATTTTCTAATGTTATTGTTGTTTGCAATACAAATTGTCGATCGAACGAATTCTGGTGACATCGTGGGACAGACCGTAAATATGCTTCCTTTCGATTTTAATCAAAAATATTAATAGTTTCGTAAATTTTTTAATAAAAAATGGAATTTATAAAATGTTCTTTTGTTTTGCTTATACACACTGACGATTTCAGCAAACAGCTGACCTAAATCAATATGGTAAGTCGCAAGCAAAACGCATGAGTTACAGATTTGTAATTCACATGTGATTTGAAAACCATGCGAGTGTCAAAACATAACTGATATTTTAAAAGGAAAAATTTTCTTAACGCGTTGTTATTTTTTCCCCTACCCAATATTTACATCACTGCAGTCTCTTTAGTTGACTTAAATTATTGTTTAACATTGAAAGTCAGCATTTAAGTAAAATCTAAACCTATAAAGGAAAGCCAACTATACATACACATGTATATATGTGTATGTGCAAATACAAACACTATTTTTGCATGTGTTAGTAAGTCATTTGTTGAATTGCATACATTTTACAGATTTTCCTGTTAAATGATTAAGAAATTGCAACTGTTGTATATGTCTCTCCTTTTTGTAATATTCTATGAATATTAAGTGAAGTGTACTGAAAGTATTAAACATAAATTTTACTTCTGTGTGTGTTTCTCTCATAGATAAATTACTTTCTTTTAACACTTCTTTCAATTGTTTGTTTTAACTAAAATAAAAGAAACAGCAGTAAGCCCTAAAGTAAACAATCATTATGAACTCTTAAAATATATGAACTATAAGGGATATTGAACCTGCACTTAGTACTAATAAATATTTCAAGAAGAATTTCTGACATAAATAATGTTAAAAGTAGAATAATGGTCACCTGAACAAAACAAATTTGTTTGAGAAACAATGTGATTATAATGATCTATTTCGAAGTATTATTTAGTTCTACAGAAGAAAAAATTGATGGCTTGGTTATTCAGATTAAGAAAAATTCATAATTTGGAAGAAAATAGCTGCATACTTCCCACATATACGTATGTATATCCTTAATTTAAAATAATAAATTTCAGCCTCAATTGAAATCAGGACGGTATGGAAATTTTAAGATTTTTTTTTCAAAAATCCTATACATGCAAAGACATGACTATTTATCCTAGATCATTGATTCTAAGAACTAAATTTTTTGCATTTCTTATGCACGAAACACACCGAATAAATACAGTAAATCTTTCTGGTAAACTGCCCTAAATATATTCTTAGCATAACTTTTTTAATTTTTCATGAGTATGTTCCAGGACATGACTGTCTCTCACATATCCTGGAATTTAAAATTTGATTTTAACGAATACAATATATAACTATATATTTCAAACAACTCGGAGACATGCCAAGCTGCCACATGTCCTTGAATTTTAATAAAACAATTTAGTTCCAAATATCGTCAGAATGCCAAAAATGTCTAAGTTCATACCTCTAGAATTACAATCTTAAGCTCGTCGTTAAGGTTCAGTTATATCCTTGCAAGGACATGTCTACCTCTCATATATCGCTTTTTTTTCTAAACATTATATTAAGGCTGTAATTAGGATAAGAATACGCACAAGGTTGGAAATTATTTCAGCTAAACTTTTTGGAGGATTTTGTATTTATCGATAAAAGGGCATGGCTGTTTCGCACATATTTTAAGTTTTATAAAACTGATTTTAGCGCTCAAAGCTTGTAAATGTTTGCTAAAGCGTATAATTAAGCTCTTCGACAAAATTTCATTTCGATTGGAACAAGGACATTATTAAGTCCCATATCCTTTTTTTTTAAGTTAGATTTCAGTTGCAATAATGATCACAAAAAAATCAAAAACTGCTTCTACAACTGCAAGATTAAGCTCCTCCATAAACTTAATTTATATACCTGCAAAGACACATATACCGCTCAACTATACCTCTTTATAAATATTAAATTGAAATACGCAAAATATTGGAAATTATTTCGCAGAACTGTTCAGCTAATTTCTCTTTAAAGTTTTACATCCATAAGTGAAAGGACATGCCTGTCTCTCTCATATCCTTAGTTTCAAAACATTAATTTAAGCGCGGAAAACTTGCAACTATTTGCAAAAGACTACAGTCAAGCTCTGCGAGAAATTTTATTTTAATCGGGGCAAGGACATGCATGATTGCCATATATCCTTTTCTTAAAGTTAGACTTAAGTTGTAATTGTGATCAAAATTTAAACAAAAACTCGTTCTAGAAGCGCAATCTTAGACTCCTTGATAAATTTAATTTATATCCCTGCAAGGACATGTCTGCCTTTCATGTATTGCACTTATTAAATATTAAATTTAAGCTGCAATTATAATAACAACACGCAAAATATGTTCAATTATTCCAAAAAAGTACATAGTTAAACTCCCTGGTGAATTTTATAGCCATGGGTGCAAGGACACAGCTGTCTCTCACATATCCCTAGTTTTTGAACACTTATTTAAGCGTGAAAAGCTTATAACAATTTGCAAACAAATACAAAGAAGCTCTTGCAAAAATTTCAATTTAATCTGCGCAAAGACAGGACTAACTCCTATATATCCTTTTTTTCAAAAGTTATATATTACTAACAATTATAATCAAGTTATATCGAAAACTTGTTTAAACTATTTCTAGAATTGTGCAATTGAGCCTTCTGTTACCCACATGCCAATCTCCAGCATGTCCTTAGCATGTCCTTAAATTTTAATTATAGATTTTTATTGCAAAATGCTAATCACAAAGCATTAAAATGTATTTAATTATTTCTAAAATTGCTGGATTAACCTTTCCGCTTTACTTTATTTCATTCGCTGCAAGGGCATGGCGACCTTCCATATATGTATCCTTTACATTAAATATTCGATTTTAGCTGTAATTATGGTCAAAATAAATCAAATATTCAAAATATTTCTAGATATAATTCTACTGTATGTATATATCTTACTGAACTCATCCTAAGCGGCTGGACCGATTCGAATGATTTTTTTTTTTTGTATGCGTTTGGGTGGCGCCCTGGATGGTTTAGATTAACAAATCAGCCCGGCAGATGTCGCTGCAGAAGGTATCTGGGTCATTTAACTATACTGCAACTAAACGGCTGGATCGACTTGAATGAATTTTTGTGTATGCATTCAAGTGGGGGAACATTTACATTCTTAAATCAGCACGTAAGTGGCGTTTTGGCAAATTTTCTAGTATTAATGTAAAATATTAAAAATGATAAATATCACTTCACTCGCTTCCATTTTTCCTCAATTTCGTAGGTAGAATTTCAACTATAAATGAAATAATGAAATGAGTGGCTACATGTAGATGTGCGTCCTTAAAGTCCCTGGTGAATTTCATATAAATCGATGCAGGGAAACATATGTCGGACATATATCCTTAATTTTAATATATTTAAATTTAGCTGAAATTATGCTCAGAATACATCACCGTGTTTATAACTATTTAAAGAATCGTCAGGTAAGTTTTATTTCAATGGGTATAAGGGCACAAATGTCTCCCATATATCCTTTATTTGAAAATTTTATTTGTAGCCTTTATTTTTATAACAATTAAAAGAAAATTTTGGAAATTTTAACAGAATTTTAATTTTTTTTACAAATACAAACTGCCAAGTTATTTGATTTATGTGGAAAACAAACAGAGTATCAGGCCAGGAATCGAGCCTGTGACCCCTTAACTAGACTAGTGAACGGCCTAGGGGCCAAGAGGGAATAACTTAAGCTCTCATTTAAGTTTCTGATTTCAAGTTTAAGAAACATAACAATAAGTTTTTTTATATAAATTTTTAAAATGAACAAACTTTCATGGGTTGTTTTCTTTCGCTATTAGTTTGCATCACAAACACTGCAAGCATATAATCCACTTTTTTAATTTCATTAAAACTCTATTGTTTAGAATATTGTAAAACACTCTCTGGGGTGTACTTACTTGCATAGAAATTTATTTGAATATCTTGACATTTCGCTTACCTGTAAAAAAAAATAGAAAAAAAGAAAAAATTATTTATAAGCCAACAATTATGTTTGCTTGGAAAGGCTGCAATAAACATTTAATTGAAAAAACATACAAATAATCAATTAAAAATTTTAACTGAGTGAAAAAAAAATTTTGTTTAAAAAGTTTAATTGATTAACAGTTTAATTAGAAAATTTAACTGAATTAAAATTCAAAATTTACTTTATTAAAAAGTTTACTTGGCGCAATGATATATTTTTAATTGATTTTTGTTTTGTTTCAATTCACTGTGATAACGGGAGAAATATTTTTTTCGTATTTAAGCAATTGACTTTTACAAACACTAAAAAGTAGCAACACCGTATTAGAGGTACTTAGAAATTTAATATAATTTGTTTGCTTCGTTAAAACTTTTTTCCACATTTTTCGTCAATTGCAAAAATAAAAATTTGTTTGAAAACTCGTGCAGATTTTATTTGTGGTTTTTTTTTTCTACAACAAAATCATAGAGTCATACAAATCTCAACACTGGGGAAACATATCACATAAATCAAGCGCTAACTACAGATAAACATACCAGTGTAAAATGAAATGTATGTAGTATATAAATTTTGTATCATACATGTATGAAATAGAGGGAAAAAAAGCTTAAACAAGTAGTAAGTTAAACTAAACAATATATAAAAAGAAATTGTAAAAAGTTAAAAAAAAAGAGAGAGAAAAAAGGACTAGCACACTTTTCAACTCCAAAGGGAAATATAAAATGTGAACA
Source organism: Tachina lurida (assembly GCA_944452675.1). Taxonomy (NCBI): domain Eukaryota; kingdom Metazoa; phylum Arthropoda; class Insecta; order Diptera; family Tachinidae; genus Tachina; species Tachina lurida. The sequence goes on from OX101754.1 coordinate 100,555,971, forward strand.
AAAATCAGGGAACTCACACACTTGCATTTGTAACACATTTTGGCCTAAAGTCATTTTAATTCCTTTATGAGACGTATGTAAATACAGGAAACTTTGAACACTTTAAGATACCCTTAAAACGCTTTTTTCTTTATAGACTACAATCAGGACTTTAATGCAATTTCAAAACGGCTATAAATGAATTGAATACAAAGTAAATGATGGTCTTCGGGAGCTCGGCTTTGGTCTCTGGCCAGATCCAGCCAAATCATTAGACATTAGAGTCTAGGTTAATGCATATCATAGCGTCAACAACAACAACTATTACGAGCATGTTAAACTCCTACATTCAGTTGGTTTTACTACGTGCACAAACAGCAATTTTAGTTGATCAACTTTTGAGCATATGGAAGAGAGAGGAGAATATAACGATGAAGGGAACCGTCACATTTTCTTATGTCGCCTATGAACTATGAAGTAGCGCAACTAAAAGTGGTCTGGTGAACTTGGACTTAAGGAATATACAACCACACAAACACATACGCCAATGCAGATATAATAATATATAATATATACAATACTCATCAGAGAACAGCAATGCTTAGTGAAAAAGTGAGTAGAGTTGAATCATGACTTATAATTTCTTGTACTTATGCGTACTAATAGTTATTGGAATGTTGTCTATGAATCATATTCACTCGAAATTTTGAAGTGCGCATCGAACTCATACTAATGGCCGTTTCACACTATAATACAAGTATTAATACTTTTGACGAAAATGCATCCCTAATCTAATTTCTGTTTCAAAAATTTTGAAACACAATAACAACTCAACATGTCAGAGTTGTATTTTCCACAAAAGTATTAATACTTGTATTATAGTGTGAAAAGGCCTTAAGCAACATTTATGACGTTGGTGACTCTATTTAACTCAATGCCAATGAGTTTATGTGTTTCTCTGTTGCTGTTTTGCAGGAATTGAAAAACAACTCTATTTACTACTATTGTATACTACTTGCAAACTGTTTAATGACTAAACTTTTAAATAAACATAGATGCATGAGTTGAGTGAGCTGAATGAATGTGAGTAGTATAAGTATTTTCCTGAAATTAAACATCAAACTGAGGTAGGTGATTTATGAGTGTGAGTGTGTTATGAATATGATGTCGACGTCGCATTCATATTTTTTCAATCAGAGTAGTTGATTTTAAATGATTCAGTATGAATAGCGAAAGAACGATTCATTGCCGATCAAAGTATTATGTAAAGAGCAGCGTAGTTAACATTGTGGTATCCTTCCTACCTGTTGAGATACTTAGCATTATGTGTTTTAAACGCTTTTAATATTAGCGTGCAATAAATAACACGTTACGATGTGAAAATAATTATAGACCGAGACTATTTATTGTATTGTAATAACGTTTACAAAAGCTAAAAGCGTAATATTATGTTAAATTTATATTGTAACGATAGGGGAAATAAGACTTAACGTGATTTGTTCCCTTCTCCTAAAATTATAACCGTAAATATTTGCATTGTTGTTTTGTCAGTGTATTATCCCTGCAGGAAATCGCACAGACACAAGACTAGCCACGTGACCGGTCCCCAAGTGATAGGGACCAGTCCGAGTTCTAACACTTTCTATGAACCGGACCAGTCACTTTTACATTTGGATGGCCTAGGATGGGGTTAATTGATACTTTGTATGCTCATTGTGACTTGTCACTGAACTACGCCATAGGGACCTATTCGGTGTAGAATAATATAAATTATTATGTCATTCCGATATTTAACGGTAACAATTAACGCTTATAAATTTTTTTATTATTACAAATCTGAAAATCATTTGATGAAGGCATAGACTCTGGGCACTGAACTACGTCGGCTTCAGCGGATGCTAATCCGAAGGAGCGCCCTCCTTCGTTGGTATTGTGTAGCTGAAACATCAGCGAAGCAAAATAGTTTTATTATCTATTTGGCTACTAAACACAGCTCAAATATTTAATACGCCTCATTGCACCAGCGGCGCTACAACACACTACATTATTAATTCTAAAGAAATGAAGCTTTCCTCTATATTTTCCTTTACCATGTGTCTTCTCTATCACTATCCCTTTCCTAAAAAAGTTAACAGCTAGTAATTGTACTAGGCTTTCATTGCCTCCTGAGTGTTACTTCTCTTTATTAAAAAAAAAATTAAATAAATCCTAAACATATAAAAACAAAAGCGAGTTCTTTAATGATTTTAATCATTTGTCGTTAGTGTTTAAACATTCCAAGATTAACACTTTAACATATCACACTTGGTCTTCTAAAGGGGTCAACTCACAATTTACAAAATTCTCAGTAGAGGCAAAAAGCTGTTTTATTTTCAATATGCTTTTATATAACAAAGATGCATAGAAGTGTGATGATGCATAGAACCATAGCTGTTAAGTAATGATTAGTAATCGTAATGATTACTAGTTTTATTACTTTTTTTAAAGGTGATGTAATGATTAAATTGCGATTATATTCAGCTTCGCACGAAAACTAATTGATTACGATTACTAATAATGGAAAAGTAATATGAATTACTTAAAATTACTAAAAATAATCAAAAAGAATCAAAAGTAATCAGAAAATAATCCGATTACTTCTAAGGATTACTTTTGATTCTTTTTGATTATTTATTAAGAATCAAAAGTAATCGGATTACTTTTTGATTACTTTTGATTCTTTTTAATTATTTTTAGTAATTTTAAGTAATTCAAATTACTTTTCCATTATTAGTAATCGTAATCAATTATTTATCAGCAATTCTTTTGAAGGCAATTATATAATCATTACAATTCTTTTTAAAATGTAATCTAATTGATTACTAATCGTTATCGAAATTTAACAGCTCTGCATAGAGAACTATGGGATGATTTTTACAGTGGGAGCACATCACTACTGTACATACATATGTATATCGTTTTCTTGCAAGAAGTTGAAATTGCAAAATTTTTACTTAACACTCTTTAGGAGAACAAGTGCGATATGTACAATTTTTGTTTAAAAAATTAACAAAAAAATAAAAAAAATAAAAATCCAGCTTCACAAGCATTAATCATTTTGCAAGTTAACAAAAAACCCAAAGTTTTTTATTCACACTTCACACACACACACACACGCACACATTCACATGCACATACACATACACACTTCTTTACATTGATGAAGTGGAGCCGATGAGAGCGTTACGACTATCGCTGCTGTGTACTGTATTATTATTATTATCATTGCATGTACCCGTGCTAACTGCTGTTATCAACGTTTTATTATTCCTTACAGGTATAGTACTTTTAGCATATATTTTAAAACATAAGAGAGACCTTTTTTCATTTGGCCCGCACCGTGTATGCAAAAGTATTCATCCAGGGAATGATATATTTTTGTTCTTCCATGTATGTATATGCCTTCAGGTGTGTTTTGCTTTGCTTCTTTTGGCAAGTGTTTACACAATCATACACTATTCAAAAAGTTATAGTTTTGCGAGAGAAAAAAAAAATGAATGTGTGGAAGTGTGCCCGTGTTCAACTTCAACTCAGTAATAATAATTATGTTTATTCAAAATGTTATGAATGTCAGTCTACTGGGAGGTGCACAAAAAGCAGAACAGAAAAGTTATTTGAAAGAGTTGAGGTGGAAAGTGCAAAAAAAAGTTTAAATATGTTTTTCAAAACTAGACACATACACATATACATAAGTGGGAGGAGGAGGTTTTACAGCTCTTACATGTAAATTTTTCATGGAGGTAAAACTTGTACAGTAAAAGGGAACGGTCATCGGAAAGCTGGAGAGCAAGGGCCTTTAATACTAACTAGCTGTGCCCGAGACATTAACCGTTTGGAATTTATTTTTCGACACAGATGTTTTGAATTTCATAAAAATTGTTTGCATAGTTGCGGAAGGACAGAAATTACCTGTCCTGTCCCTTCCTATTTAAAGTTTTAATTTTAAATATATATAAAGCTTGTAAATACTTTTAGACGCTGATCTATATGTACATATATTTTTTTAAATTCCATAAAAATCACTTGGATAGTTTTCGGAGGGGCAGAAATCGCCCCGACTATTTTGGTTTTTTTTTATTTTTTTAAGAACGAAGTTTGTATGTCCTCTTAAATGCAGGTAGATATTTTGAAACATCTGAAACATTTGAAACATCCCGCCCCCTTCTTTAAAAAAAGGGGGCGGGAATATGTGTACTTCAGACAGATGACAGAACAAAATAAACAACCACTCCGTAAGCCCTGGGGTTTAGTCGCCGCTTTCGTTTACGAGCTGATTCGATCATGTTTTTTTCAGTTTGAGTTTATGGCATTGGCTGAAAAACGTGATCGAATCAACTCGTTATCGAAAGCGGCGGTATTTGGTAGCGCCTAGACAAGCGCCAATTTTTTTTCGCTATTGTATTGCCGTGACGTCGACAAATAGTTATAGAATAAGTGGGATTATTTCGTGGAAAATGTGCGGGAACGAATAACCAATTTAAAAGTATATCTTTTGCCAAGTTTCAAATTGCAAAAAACCTACATACCACGTGTTATCTCATACAAATTTAAAATTGAAAATCTCTCCTTTACAAATATACTCGTAATGCATACTCTTGGTAAAAATATTTATTAAAACCCATATCAGAAAATCCACAGAATGAATATCAATTAATATTTATGGCGAAAGCTTTTAAGAGATTCAGTGCAAATAAAAGTGTTTTTTTTATGACAGTAATCCCTATAGCCAGTAATACACTGAGAAAATATGTATTGAAATTTATCATATCTCCTTTTTTAAAGCTCTTTCAAGCTCCTCTGACATTTCTTACTCAATTCTAGCCATTTACAATCTTATTAATTTTTTTTTCTTAATTCAAGCCATTGACAAATTTATTAATCTTTTATATGCAAATGAAATTCCAGTAAATAATAATTTTTTTGTAAGTGTTTGACATTCGAAGAGTTTATGTGCATAATTATTAACATTACAACACATCACCACGTCAGGTTAAAGCATTACGTCAGGTTAAATCGCAGAAAAATACCATAGAATTATGGGTTTAATTAATGAAAATGTTTTCCTTATTTTACTACAGGCTTTCAATGAAAGCCTGTGGCTGAACAGAATATAAAATTTATTTAACTCAATTTTCGAACATGTGTATTTTTTAAGGTAATTAATGAACATAAATTTATTACAGGGTGTTCCCATAAGACGTTTCATTTTATGTAGCCCAGCATTTTAACAGTTGTCATGACTCCAACTGCAACTACTTGACAGATGACGAGTGCCAACTACGTCCATTAATAAAAATGGAAGGCAACAAGACACTGAATTAAATGATTAAAATTCAGTACAAAAGTAATAAAAATTTCTGAGGTCATAGTTTACAAAACTAAATTATTTTTGGGCATCTAAATTATTTTCAGGTGGTAAAATTTGAGCTGTTGTTAAAAGTTAGTGATGTGAAGAATAGAACTCGTGCACGTGTGATTGTTTGGTGCAGTTTTTGGTTTGGCGGGGTCACTGGAACCTACTTCTTCGAAATGAGCAACAGTTATGCAGAACGATCCATTAATAATTTTGTATGTTGAAAGATTTGATGTGGACGACGTTTATTTTAAATAATACTGCGCTACGTGCCAGCCAAACTAGCAACAACACCATCGCTCTTTTGCGAGAAAACTTTCCTCACCTGATATAGACAACTTTTGTGGCATTCCTCTAAATTCCTGCCGAACTTCAATCGGCTTTTTATACAAATTAATAGAAATACTCGAATACATTTCTCGTGGACTGCACTGGTCTTAATGATACACTTTCGGTAACGTCCTAAAATAGGTGGCATAACGAGCCACTGTGTCCGACAGCAAGAACATTATGGTCCTGCACCAAAAAAAATATTTCCTCACTGCCGCTAACAAATATACGGGATTTATTGGCAGTTATCAGGACATACTATATCCTTTTTTTGGCACCCATGCTAAATGGATGGGACTCTCATATAATGAATACTATTCAGGATGTCCAGATGAGGAAGAAAAGGAGACAATAATTCACTAACTATTCATCTGATGGGAGGTTTACGGTGCCTCTTCAGAACTATCGCCGACCGCGAACTTATATTCCCTTATTAGGGGTAATGTATGGTTTAATCACTTACTCCAGCTGCAGAAATTTTTAGCACATCCATAAGTAGACCTTTCTAAACCCCTATCCTATCTCCGGAAATGTAATTTTTTCTTTATTTTCTCGCATCCTCCTGCAGGTAACAGAGAGGAACCTAAATTAAGTGGACCCTTGAACGCAATTTTTTCCCTCAGCAACCTGTTAATATAACCTCCTGAGCGTGTGATTTTTCGAAGAGACGATCATAATTGGCCCCAAAAATCTTGAGATTTAACAACCCTTAGACTTTTTTCATTAGTGCTACTTGAGAGATAAAGTCTATGCTGATGGGCTACTATCGAATCAAGATCACAATGATGAAATTAGAGAAATTATAGAGGATATACAGCAGCAAATGTGGGAATTGGTGATAAAAACAAATTTAATGAAAGTAGCGCCCATTTGGCTGATACTATTAAGGGAGTTAAATAAAGATCTGTTAGCTTCGCTTAAGAAATCCACTCGGTTATAGGTGTCCGTAAACGAAAGGTGAAAAGGAACCTTTTTGTTTTAGATACGGTGTCCGTCTGTCTGCCTGTCACAGGCTGTTTTCTCGAGAACCGTAAGAACTACAGAATTTTCACAGTATATATAAAATTTTGGACACTATAACAAGAAAAATTTGGATATCGCAATGCAATATACAGACATATATATCGCTCATTTACTCAAAGCATGTCATAACTTCAAAAATGGATATTTTGAGTTAATGATGCAGTATGAATTATCATATCCTTCTTCATATTCTATTAAAATTTCATACAAAAATTTTTTTTCCTCAACTATGGAGAGAAAAATTAAATTTTCTTTTTCCATTAAGTTGTGTGTAAATGGAAAACCGCTCTATCGGGTATGTTCTGTATTCCACGTTATCTAGGTTATTAACTGAACACCAGTCTTTCAGGACGAATTGAAATTAGGGAAATCAATTTACTGCTCGAAAGAGAATACTGAACTGGCCGATTAGCTTTCTTTCAGGCTAACCGAGATACCAATATACCGAAAATATAACAGAAACAAAAAAGCACAGAGAAAAAACTGCCTAATAGAATCAAGAAGATTTTCTCTATGAAACGTTTTTAGGCTGAGGGGTATCCCAGTATAAAGAAGCGAAGATTTTTTCATAAGGATTCCTTATTAATTTTATGTGGTAAATCTTATTATTTTATCAAGAAGAAAACCACATAAAATCAACAAGAAATCTTATTATTCACAACTTTTTTTTACTCAATTTCCGTTATTTTTGGCACAAAAAAAACAATCCATAGAGAAAAACTTCTTGATTCTATTAGGTTTTCTTATAAATTGTAAACTATAGGGATTTCTTTTTGATTTTATTAGCTTATCTTATTGATTTTTTTCAATAAGGGTTTCTTCTCGATTTTATTAGGTTCCTATATGACTATGTGTAAAGCATGTCATTGACTTGTTAATAAGGAAATCTTCTTTTTTATTAGGTTTCTTGTTATTTCGTTTCTAAAAGTAGACATAGAGACAATTTTTTTCATGATCTTTTTCATTTTTGTATAAGAATGTTTGCACAATAATTTCAATGCTTATTCAGGCTGCTTGTTAGCATATTCGTTAGAGTGATTGTCTATCAGTCATAAGTTTGCTGGTTCAATACTTGATGAGTAAGTTAGTTAAGAATATAATATAATGTGTATGTCTGTATGTATAAATAAATAACATCTACAATATACTACATACATACATCATATACATATATGGTATAGAATTTAAATGAAAATACATAAGCACAGAGAATAAAGACACAATTTTTTTATTAGGTCGCCTAATAAAAACAAGAAGAAAGTCTTATTGAAAAATTCAATAAGATAACTTAATAAAAACTACAAGATTTCTTCTTGATTTTTTCAAAGAGGTTTTCCTTATTAAATTAATAAGATTTTCTTATTGAAAAAAAACCATAGAGATATCTTATTAATTTTGTGCATAAAATTAACTTTCCAATAAAGCCATAAGAACTAATACCTTTAATCTATGTTTTAATACAGTTTAAATTTATTGGCTTCTAAGAAAACATCTATGTTTTACCTTTCAGCCTTATAGTCATCGGCAGCAAAATATCTGTTAGCTTGAAATGTACAGAAACATGTTTCTTTTTTATTCAATTACTGAATTCAAAAATTCAAATATATATAAAATATTAAATATGACCTATTTTTTCAGTATGCTTATACTTCTTTCAATACCAACCAAATGAGAATTATATCATACACTTTTACATGCACTGAAAACAACCGAGCACAACGAACATGCCGCTTCTTACTTGTACATTTAGAAGTCGTTCCTATGACTTTTAAGCAATGCTGATCAACGAGAGGAATGTATTTGTGTATGTGTATTCATTTGTATAAGAAACCGAATGAAGTTCGGCACTATGATAACACTTTGGGAATCGACTCGAATATATGCACTTGTATGAGTTAAAATAAATTTTTTTCTGTAAACATTCACTGTACTTATTTGACATGTAGGGGCTATACAATATTTACTGTATACGGCTTATACAATTGTTTTACATAAACTTAATTAACTTGTTTTAAGCACATTTATGCATACAATTATGACATAATGTTGAAAAAACACACCAACGTGAATGTGTTGCAATTTTCTGGACGTATAAAGTAGGTAAGCAAAAAACTTTAAAAATTTATTTTGCAAATAAAGTAACATATTAAAACATATGCAGGTATGCTAACCAATAATGGCTGATCCGATTGCATATCCATAGTAATATTAAATAATTAATGTTATGCGCTTCATGTTCGAAAGAGGAGGAGCTGCCTGAAGATACCAATAAATATATATGTAGTAGCAAACCGATCAACAAATAAAAAATAAAAATATCTATGTATATATTGGCAAACTCCACCTCCACTACATTTTATAGAACATTGACAAAGGCTGCGGCGGCACTGCTCTATGAGCAAAACCATTAACTTTCTTTAATATCATTAAATTACTTAATAAATAATTTTCTACTCTCCTCACCCACATAAAAATTTTAAGCCCCTTGTTTCATAGAAGAAATAAACTTCTAGAGATAATAAACGAGTGTAAGTATTAACATACATACATACATATGTAGCTATTTATTTTACATATACTTTACGTAATTTAAAGTTGTGGCAAGTGCCCGTGGTAGTCAGAAGCATGTTGTATATTTGTTGAATATTTTAATTATATCGTATCAATTTGCATAAAATACATAACAGCACAAAGACCTAAAGAAATTTTCTTAAATATGCTTTAAATTACACATGTATACAGCAAAAAAAAAAAGAACGCACTAACTTTTACCCAATAACACTAACATTATACACATGCAAACAAAATTTACATGTGTGTGTGTGTGTGTAAGGCTTTATGTTATATTTTGTTGCATATTTTTGGGGTAACAAAATGAATGTTGGTTAAATTTACATTTAATATAAAACAGTTAAGGATTACGTAATTATATTTACATCAGTATAACGTCAGCTGAAATGCCAAACCGCTTAACAAATAAAAAAAATTCAAAATCGCATTTTTAATTAATTATTGGGTATAACATCAAAACAAGTAACCCTCCTCCTACAAAATTAAAATAAAGAAACTTTACTTCAGTCACTAGAATATTTTTTTTTACTTTTTTCTCTCTTCTATACACACAGAAAAATATACCAATGTAAAATCACCATGCAAAAATGTTGATTTGAAATCATATTAAACCATGTAGAATTAAAGTTTAAATCAACATTTAAATATTTACTGTCTTATTAATAATAATATTCTGTGTAATAATAGGTTTATGGAACACATTTTCTATGGAAATTTAATTAATAAACCTTTTATAAAATCAAAATGTTTTTTATGAATTATGCGCTTAGTGTGTATCTAAAGAATATTTAAAGTTGTTGTAGCTGCAGCGGTAAGCGCGTTGACTACCATGAATGAGTTCCGAGTTGAAGTCTTGGCCGGGGATGCCTATTCCAATATACACAAGTAAGTTAAATAATTAATAAAATTTAAATAAATAAAATTAATAAAATTTAACCACCCACATAAGGCTGTTAAATTGTAAGTGCAAAGTAAGTCAAAATGTTCACGTCCACAACAAAACGTAGGTAAATTTGTATTGAACGCACTGTCATTAATCACTAATGTGAAAAACAAGGTGGTTAAATTAAATTCATGTTGTTTCAACTTGAAATAACTTTGATTCAACATGGTTTTTTGTTTCATTTCAGTATCAGTTTTTTTTTGTTATTTCAGTATCGTTATACTAACTTTCAATAACTTTGATTCAACATGATTATTCATTTTAATTTAACAGCACGGGAATGTTACATCAACATGAAATGCAGTTATTTCAAAATTACTATAAACCATGTTAGATTAAAATGAAACACATACATATGAAGCAAAATCATTTCTGAAAAAGGTGAAATAAATCTTGTTAACGTAGACTTTAAGATGAAGTTTTTCTGTGTGTAGTATACAAATAACTGCAGCTATGTAATTTTGCATTTCAGCTAACGATATGTAAAGTGTACGTTTGAATGTGTAGACATACATATATGAAAGTGTAAGAGTATAAAAGTTGCATTTATGTATGGCAAATATTTAAATAAGGAGAACGATATGCCCTTAAAGGCCTCAAAGACATTTTATAACAAACATTGACAAAACTGTTAAAGGAAATGGAGCAAAGCAGGAAATTCCTAATTTTTTTAATCAACATTTCTTTTCAAGTAGCCATACATATTACTGAAGATTTTGTGGAAAGATTTGTGCTGGCGTGGTAAGGTTTCATCAAGACGGTGTAATTATGCCACGATTTTTTGAAATGAAATGTTCGGTTAAATGAATAATTTCGTCTAATAAACCCAAAATTGGCTACCAAGATCTTGACGATTTAATACAGCTAGATTTTTTTTTGTGGGGCTATGTATCGTCTCTGGTCTAAGCTGACAAGCTACAGATGGTTGACGATTTGGAAGACCAAATTCGCTACGTGACCACTGATGCCATAATGCAAAAAGAAATCGAAAAGTGGACCGTTCTGCTGACAAGGCCAACTTAGACTTAGTCATATTGAAGAAAAATTTGGTAAAGAATTATCTTTGGTATAAAACCAATTACATGACGATTAATACAATTCAAGTTATGTTAAATATTATTGGCAAAGATTCATGAAATTTTTGTAAGATTCTGTTGCAAGGGAGCCTTTTAGGACTAGGCTCTAGCGAATTTTTACGGATATAAGTGATTGACAAGATTTCAGGACATTATATTGTAGCGAGAAAGGCTTTATTATATTATTCGAAAAAAAAATTTAAGCGATTAAAATGTATACGATTATTCGAATCAAATTTTAAGCGATTAAAATTTATTCGATTATTCGAATAATTTATATTTAAAATTTTATTAATTTTTTTTATAGCGTGCAAACGAAACAAGTTTTAAGGCTAGTGCCGAGTTCGGTCAATTAATTTAGTAAACAAAAGAAAACAGGGCAGTTATGAATAAAGTTCCGTGAGAAATTTTTTTCCGGGGAACAATTTCAAACAATAGCAAGTAACAGGGGGAACAAAATTCTAATTGGAAAAGGGAGAAATTTTTCACGGAATTTTATTCACAATTGCCCTGAAAATAATTCATTTAGAGAAAACAAGAATTCGTCATTAAATGCCCGGCGAGTATTTTTGTTTTAATTTTGCCTATTGGAATTTTGCATTCACAGTAATTTTGGCAAAATTGATTTTGCAAAATCTATATTTTATATTCAGGGTTATCATGAATAAAATTCCGCGTGAAATTTCTCACTTTTCCAATTAAAATTTTTTGTTTTCCCTATTATTTGCTATTAGTTGGAATTTTTCCCTGGGAAAAAATTCACGTGGAATTTTATTCATGATAGCCCTGATTATATTTTGTTAACTCTAAAAGCAATTAAGGGGCAATCACTGTATTTATACAAGGACAAACTGTTTCACTGTTTATGTTTATAAAGTCACTGGGAGCCAATATTTGCGAATTAATATTTACAAAAGAGACATTTAATTATTTATGACATTTTTTATGTTTTGAAATGTTCAAAAACGCTTAAACTAAAAAATCCTAAAATTAAAAAATATCGAAACGAAAAATAGCCAAAAATTCAAAAAGAGCTTATATTAAAAATATCACCAAAAATAAATCGCTAAAATAAAAAAACACCAGAAGTGAAAAAAGTCGCCAAAAACCTAAATAGAAATCGCTAAAAAAAAAAAAAAAAGCGCCGAAACTAAAAAAAACTATTTAACTAAATACATATATGTATGTATTAAAACAAAGTCGCCAAATACCGAAAAAATCGCTAAAACAAAAAAAAAACGCCTAAACGAAAAAAACGTCAAAACTTAAAACATCGTCAATACTAAAAAAACGCAAAAAAACTAAATAAATCGTCAAAAAGAAACAAATCGATTCAACAAAAAACATGTATTTGAAACCAAATCGCCAAAAAACCAAAAAAATCGCTAAAACAAAAAAAAAAACGCCTAAACGAAAAAAAAACGCTAAGACTTAAAATATCGTCAATGCTATAGAAAAACTAAAAAAAATCGTCAAAAAGAATTGCAAACAAAAAATCACTAGGAACCGAAAGCAATCGCTAATACAAAAAAACGCCCGAACGAAAAAAAAGCCAAAACTTAAAAAACCGTCAATACTACAAAAAAAAAAAAAACCAGCAGGAGGGGCAAATAATTGAAAAAAAAAATCGCCAAAAACCTAAATAAAAATAACCAAAACTAAAAAAATCGCTGAAACAAAAAAAAAACGCCTAAACGAAAAAAACGACAAAACTTAAAATATCGTCCATACTAAAAAAAACAAAAAAATCGTCAAAAAGAAACAAATCGATTCAACAAAAAACATATACATTAAACAAAATCGCCAGAAACCGAAAAAATCGCTAAAACGAAAAAAACGCTTAAACGAAAAAAAACGCCAAAACTTAAAACATCGTCAATATTAAAAAAACAAAAAAAACTAAAAAAACAGTCAAAAAGAATCGCAAAAAATATCGCTAGGAATCGCAAGAAATCGCTAAAACAAAAAAAAAAGCGCAAGAACGAAAAAAAAGCCAAAACTTAAAAAACCGCCAATACTAGAATGAAAAAAAAAATCAACAGGAGGTACAAAAAAGTGTCTAAATTTATTGAAACAAAATGTGTGTGAGGACAACAGAGCTATTACTTTTGTTATTTAAAATTAACACAAAATAGTTATGTGTTGAGTAAATGCAAGTACACTACATGCAGATTGGTTTCCGCTGGACTTAAGAGGTGTTACTTTATTTTTTCTGGACTTAGAGTATCTGCTTACCACTGTATAAAAGCAAGAAAAAACAACATAACGACATTTTAATTTTTGGAAATTATGTGTTTTTAGTTACTCTGACATTCCAGGACGTAGCATATTTGCCGACTAAGTCAACGATATACATATGTATCTATATCTTAATATACGAGTACATATGTAAATGCATTTATTTTTATTTACCGACATTTTGTGAATTTTATTTTCACTTTTTCGTGGGACTCGACTATTTAAATAAAAATATATAAACATCAAATGAAATGTTGAAAACATTTAGGCCTTAATTTACTTAAATCATTAAAAATTATATTATTTACATAAGCAATATATGCACATATATATACAATATATGTTTGTATATATTTAGAGGTTTTTTTTGTTCAACAAAAATTTTTGTATATTTATTTTTTTTTATTTTAGGTATATGTATATATACTCGTATATATGTGCATATCGTTGCATCAATTCAAAAAAAAAGAGGCGTAAGATACATTGAAAATATTTTACAGAAGAAGCAAAATACACTATTAGTTTTAGTATATTTATTTCTCAGTAGTCTTTTGAATTTGGTTAATAAATTCGCTATTTTTAGACATACTGTGTTTAGATGGATTTTATATAATTGCATCATAATCAATCAAAAATATGATTTTGAACTTTTTTGTAAGTTACGCCCCTTTTGAATTTATATGACGATATGTTTATATGTTGCTATGTCAATAATATATATAATTTTTATAGTTTTGAATATATTAAAGTCTAAATGTTTTCAACATTTTGTTTGATGTTTATATATTTTTTATTAAAAAAACCGAATCCCTAGAAAAAGTGAACATAAATTTCACAAACCGTCAAGAATATATATATATGTACATATATGAAATAAAAATAATTAAATTTTTATTAACATAAGCCTTCATAGGCCTCACTAGCTAAATGAAAATAGATTATTTAAGGAAATTTCGCATTTGGCATCAATCAAAATAAGGTATACTACAATCTTACTTTTGACTTGAAAGATTCTGCGCTTGCATGCCAAGTCTCGCTCTGCGCCCAGATATTTTGGCTATCAGTATTAAAGAGCTAATCTTTTCTGCTTAAAAATTATACAATTCGTTTGCAAAAGCTCTAAATTTTTTTGGTGCTAAGATCTTCAGAGTGTCAGTCGACCCACGAGAGGTGCCTGTCGGATAATGTGTGGTTGATAACAAAAATAATCAACTTGTAGTTAAGTTTTCTTGAACTAACTAAATGCTAACGACAATGTCATCCAGAACTGGGCAAGAATTACTTCTTAAGTTGAGTACGTAATCGGATTATGTGGAGAGCCAACAAATTTACTCTCAGCTGCTTTGAAACTCATTTAAATTTCATCGGACCTGTGGTGCGATTCAATAATTTTTAACAATAGTACTCAGCTGATATTTTGTGTTGATTTTTGTCGATAAAATTAACAGCACATAAATTATTATCGCTTAAATAACGACACAGCTAATATCGTTCAGTACCACTTGTACTGAATAGTAAATTCGATAGATTTTCGTTATAATTGTTTTAACGATGCGATTATCGTTAAAAAAAAGCTAGTGAATCGCACTACTGTTCTGAAAATCACAGTGATTTAATTGACGATGATTTCAATAACAAACCATTAATAGCTGACTGGTTAGTGGATTTTTGTTGTATTTCAAGTTTTTGTTTTATTCGAATTTTCATCGCTATAAATCGTGAAATTTACAAAAGCAATGATTTAGCTTTTATTAATTTTTTGAAATCACCGTGATTTGCCATCTCGTTATTTGCAGAACAGGTCCGTATATTAACATTTATTAATAATTAATTAATATTTATTTTTTGTTATTTTAGATGGTACCTTAGCTGGGTAGTAGTGGGCGTTGACTATACAACGTGTGATGATACATAGTTTGAACCACAGCAATTTTTTTTTCTAAATTTACTGACTACCAAGTGACTTAAATAATATCAACTTTAAGTTAGTTGAAAAGTAGTACAGAGTGCGACAATGGACTACCGCCTAGGACATCACAATGTTAAAATAGTTAGTTGCTTCCATTGGAAAGTAAAACAAGTGTAAGTCAGCACTAACTGGTTGCCAAATAGTCAGCTTAAAAGTTAGTTTAAAGTTAACTTAGTTTCCGACAGGGGATCCGACTCTGGCATTTACACACTTGTGTATATCAGGATGTGTGCACGTATCCTTAAACTGCGTAGTTAGGTCCTTTTGTCCTCTTTCAACATTGGCCAAGGAAAATTATCTTCAACAATTTATTTAAATTTAAACCAAGTATAATAATACTTAATTGTTATAGTTTGGTAAAGAGCTATAAAAGAGAATATTAAGTACATGTACTTGTGTCCTAAATCATGTACAAACATTTACATACATATGTACATACACACATAAATACATATATACATACATACATATTCTTTTTGTAATTATAGTAATGAAGAAGCACACTGTCACAGTATTAATAGTTATTCGAGTAAAATTTATTATTAAGAGTTGTTTTAATGTTGTTGCTACAATCACAACTATAATAAAATATTTATATTTATTGGCATTACAGCACTTACGTACATATATAAGTATTGTTTGAAAATGCTGCACTTGCACATTGATTTTAATTTTATTTAATACCCAATTCAGATATGTTGAACTTGCTTTATATAAATAGTTGCTCTTTTACTTCATTACGTTTACTATTAACAGCAAATATAAATTATAATGACAAAGATTGGGAATGATTTTCTATGCAACCTGGGAGGGTCATTAGATGGGCAAATATTACTTAAATTCAATAGTTAATAAATATTTGTCCATTGGGGGCTTACGAAGGCAGCTGAAAAGTTATGAAGCCATTAATATATAATTTAAAAAAAAAAGTAACTAAGGATTTCTCTGGAGTTTCTATTTTTATAGGCTCATTTCAGTTTTCAATAATTCTTTCTGCTAAAAAAAGCAAACTTCAATGCAAAGATCTGATCGAAAAAGATAAAAAGAAGTACGTGAAATATAAAATTAAATTTTAATGGGCGTGCCTCCACCCATTTTTTAAATGCAAGCTTTTGTGTTTTTCAGAGTTCAGGGTGCGTGTTAGTTCTTGTAAATATCGGTAAAGTAGAACCACTTAAAATAAAATATTAAATTTTAATGGGCGTTTTATGGGTGTTTTATAGGTTTCGCAGCAAACAAATAAGTAGAATATCATAAAATTAAATAAAAAAATTGTGGGCGTGTCCCTATAATTGGAAGCTATTCCCTGTCTGAAGAAAAAAAGTTTTGCAATCGGTCTAAAACGTACCGAGTTATGAAGTAACAACCCCCCCCCCAAAAAAAAATTGAGACGCATTGTTAACCACCTCTTTTTTTTTGAAATCGGTTAAAAAGTATTGGACGCTTTGAGGTTCAATTAAGCGTGTCATACCCATAACCATATGAAGCAGCTGTTATGGGCAGCACTGTATTTGATTATAGATGACTTGCCATATCGCCATAGCCATAGCCATAGTAAGCAATTTAATTTTGGTTTTTCGGCTAACCTGGAACTATTTAAATCAGGTATCACCAAAAAACCGCACAATGGGATGTATTTATCGGCTCATTGACGGCGTTAAAACGCCGCCGGAAGTCTATTGAAAGCCATTACGCACTCTGGTAACAAGTTGGAATCATATTTCCCGCTTGTTGCATTTATTTCACATACCTGTATATTTCTTTCGATACACACGTCCAGTTTTTATAAGAACCGCTCTTACCAAGGATTAAGCGGCTAATTGCCGGCGTTTAAAGGCCGCCGAAAAACGATTGAAATCCTTTACACGCACTGATAAAAACTAAGAATTATGATTTTTCCGCTTTTATCATCATTTATTTAAATCACATACTTGTATACTTCTTTCGATACGCACTCGCAAATTTTATAAAAACCGCTCTTGCCAAGGATTTGGCGGCTCATTTCCCGGCGTTTAATGGCCGCCAGAAAACGATTGAAAGCCGCTACGCAGTCTGGTAACAAGTTTGAATAATAATTTTTCCACTGGTCGCATTTATTTTTTACTTTAAACGCTAGAAAACGGTTTGATCACAAGCAAACTATGAAAACAAAAATAGTTTTTAGGGGAATCGATGATGCGGCAACCACGACATTAAAATTTCAGGACAATAGAAGCCGTCTAACCCGTCTAACACAATCTGCTGACAATAACGATTGCAAATTTCAGTTTTTCAGCGAACATCATACTATAAATTTCACCACCAACCCTCGTTAAATCTCAAATTGAATTGAGTATAATGAATTGTGTAATTTATCAGTAACTGCATTGATTTGCTGATTGATATATTTACCCAAAGCAATAATTATAACCGATTTAGTTACAAATGCTTAATGCTGTCAGGTTTTTTTCATAGAAAGAAAAAGCAAGCATAAATATAATTCAATATACATATTTACAACAGTTAAAAGACATTAAGGTCAGTTTGAAATAATTGCTGAAAGCCACCACCAAGGCCCAGCACAAAACAGCACAGCAAGATGCAGGAACACAATTGATTATACAGGAGCTACTAATGACAAAACCACAATGAAATTTAACTATAAATAATTATAAAATGCTTACATACTTACATATATACTTATGTATGAAACAATTTCAATTCCAAAAGGTTTAGCCTGCTTCCTCTTGGTCTTCTTTAGCCATTTTCAACAATTCTTAATCAAACTTAAGTTTTCGAGTATCTTTTCCTAAAGAGTAATTGTCATGGAAATGCATTATTTATAATTATAGCAGACACGACTATAGCTTCCTTCTATTCTTTCTTCTTAGTTTTCGTTACAGTATTTTAGTTTTAAGATGAAACAAACTGCTTTTCGTTCTCTCGACACATCTTCAGTTGCAAGTGATGCCACGCACACGCACACGCACACACACACACACACACACACAAACACTTTACGATTTCTGTGGCAGAAACGTCCCTGTAGGAAATGCGAATAGTGAAATTGTAGTGATTTACTAGTGACATTGTCAGTAGTACTACCCACCAGGTGTACGTACCCCAACCAATGTAATCGCCTATTGACTATCACATAGGGTTGTCATTGAAAATCTACCAGTAGACTTCAGCACTATTCTTTTACGACCATATGTAGACATTTGAACTAAAGATTCACTAGTACATTTTAGTGACCCTCGTCTACAATTTTATAAGGGTTGATGCAACAAACTTAAATACATACATATGTACATATATATGTATATAATAAAGAGAAAAACAAACTATTGACGCGTTCATTGACAATGTCACCAGAAATACACTAGAACTGTTGTCTCTAACGTATCTCTACTAGCGCATAAAAGGAAAGTTGTCCACATTTCAACTAGTGCAATTGTCGCTAGAGAAGAGTGTTCACATACAGACATATGGTTCTAGGCTGACTACAGGGATATAATATAATAGGGCACAATTCTTCTTGCAATTATTTACTCGTATATCAACAGTTTCTGTATCTTCTCTCAACTAGCCCTTGTAAAATGCTATTTTTTGTTTTCTTCCATGACTTTTCATCTTCAAAAAAAAAAATTATTTTGAGAATTCGAGTGACAGACGAACAAGCGAAACATATATAGTTTTTTTATAAGACGAAAAGTTGAAGAAGATTCCAGTAGTAAAAATGGTTATGAGAACAAGTGTACGTTGAAAAACTTAATGGAAAAAATTTATTTGAAGAAAAATTTAAAGGCAAAGTCTAACACAAATTTTCTACCATAAAAATTGTTGTAAAGTTTCTACATAAAATAAATTTTATTAATTTTCTCTTAAGGTGTTTTAATTTTCCAAAACAAATTTTATATGCAACTCTGGGATGAAAGTTGACACTACGAATTCGTAGTTAAAAATTCTCTATGTAAACTTGTCGTATAAACAGCTGTTATAAGTGCTAAATTTTTTTATGCTGAGTCAAGGCAAATTTATACAAGGTATACATACTCAGCTCAATTCGCTTTGAGAAATTTATACTTTAAATGTAAACAAAAATTTACTGAAAAATGTGTGCTCAATCCAATCCAAAGTATATTAAAATTAGAAGTGGCAAAAATAGCCACCTGATCCCTTGCGACCACCTAGTATGGATCAGTGTTGGGATTCGGCTATTCTCAAATTGTAGCATGAAAATGGTAAAATTT
Organism: Tachina lurida; assembly: GCA_944452675.1. Taxonomy (NCBI): domain Eukaryota; kingdom Metazoa; phylum Arthropoda; class Insecta; order Diptera; family Tachinidae; genus Tachina; species Tachina lurida. Next base: position 100,575,724 of record OX101754.1, read on the forward strand.
TACCAAATGAACAACAATTGTACCAAAAGGTAGCCATATGCTAAATAAGCATACACCGTCAGAATTCATACAAAATTTTCATTTATTAAAAACAAAAACATAAAGAAATCAACTAATACATCTATGTTAGTCCCAGTTCACACTACACCCAGAAAAAAGATTGGTTGGAAAATGGTTAGGCCAACAAAATATCATTTGCATAAACTATATTTCAGTTCACACAATCAATTTTCTGTTAATCTAAAAAACAATCCATGTTTATTGCCATAAAGGCATAATTGTAATAAAGATATGATTCTGACAATTCTTAAATTGATTGCATCAACCGATCGTATGCTTTTGCCATGACTAATTCATTGATTGGTTAACACAGCCGAATAAAATATTATGAATTGGATGTTACTACCAACTTTTGGTATTGGCAACTAAAAAATTGTCGTTCTATATTAATGTTAAAATAAACACTTTTTATCAGTTGCTGCAACTAACTGTAGGTTGAGCTTACTACCATAGTTTATACTCGTTGCAGCAAATTAAAAATTAACTTTTGTGACTTTCAAAGATATTATGATTTATGAATTCTCAAATGGTTTTTGAAAGTCTGTGCATAAGATAGCAGGTTTGTGGCTGTTCAAAGTGTGTGGTTGAAATAAATAAATTTCAATTAAAAATAACTTATGACAATATGTTAAATAATAAATTTCTGAAATTGTATATTTTTATTTGCGTTTATTGCTTATTTTATTTCAGCAAGGAAGGCCAATTTTTCTTTCACAGGTACCAATTATGATATTGTTTCAGTTATACTAAAAACATTTTCGGTAGCAAGAATAACTTTTTTTCAAATTCCATACTGTTAACCAATTTTTTCTGTTGCTGCAACTATTTGTTTAAGGGTTATAATTAAAATATACGAGGGCGGTTCGGAAACTTCTTAGCCTAGCACAAAAAGCGCGGTATAAACAGAAAAAAGTTAAATGTTTTGGAAACTTCCATCTCTGCTATGAACACATGTTAAATTTTGTTTCGATCTGGCAACTCCTTCATATATAAACAGGTGTTCACAAAACACGCATCCGCGATTTTTTAACAATGGAAAAATTAGAAATGCGTGGTGTCATTAAATATTTACATACAAAAGGTTTATCGGGACAAGAAATTCATAATGATATGGTGAATATGTTAGGTGAAAGTGCTCCTTCATATGCAACAGTAAAAAATTGGGTTGCTGAATTTAAACGTGGTCGTACAAGCATTGAAGATGAACCACGTAGTGGACGTCCAAAAACAGCAACAACAACAGAAATTGTAGCCAAAGTGCATGATATGGTATTAAATGATCGACGAATAAAAGTGCGTGAAATAGCTAATATCATGGGCATCTCAAATGATCGAGTCCATTTAATTTTGCATGAAGAACTACAGATGAAAAAGCTTTCTGCAAGATGGATGCCGCATTTGTTAACAGTCGACCAAAACCGCATGAGAATGAACATTTCTCAAGCTTGTTTGGATCGTTTTAAGCGAAATAAAATTGATTTTAAGCGTCGTTTCATAATTGTTGATGAGATATGGATCAACCACTATACTCCAGAGACAAAAGATCAATCCAAACAATGGACTGAAGCTGGAGGAAGTGCCCCAAAGCAGGCAAAAACAATTCAATCGGCTGGTAAGATTATGGCAACGGTTTTTTGGGACTTCAAAGGTATTTTATTGATTGACTATCTGCAAAAGGGTAAAACAATAAATTCAGAATACTATTGCAACCTTTTGGATCAATTAAATGTACAAATTCGAGAAAAACGTCTTGGCTTACAACATAAAAAAATAATTTTTCATCAAGACAACGCACCAGCGCACAAGAGTGTTTTAACAATCAACGAATTAAAGTACGAGTTGCTTGACCACCCACCTTATTCTCCTGATTTGGCTCCCAGTGACTTTTACCTGTTCCCAAATCTAAAAAAATTCCTTGCTGGCAAGCGTTTTACCTCAAATGAAGATGCAATTACAGTTGTAAACCACTATTTTGAAGACCTTGAGGAAAACTATTTTAATCAAGGGATAGAATTGCTAGAAAAGCGTTGGACTAAGTGTATTGAAGTTTCAGGAGATTATATTGAAAAATAAAAATATTTTTGAAACACTAACTATTCTCTTTCATTGATAGGCTAAGAAGTTTCCGAACCGCCATCGTAGTGGTACCACAAGAAAATTTCAGTCGTTATACCAGAAATCTATATAGTTGGTGCAACCACCAAAATTCGATTGGCAACAAATTCGGTTGTCTCAACGAATCTGTTTTCTCTGTGTAGTCAAGGTTTATTGCTAAGCTTATCACTTTTTCTTCTTTGAACTTTAATCGGCGTTCACACAATGCAAGTCTTATTTATCAGCTCATATTTTTTATGAATAGTTTTGTGTATGCATGTGTGCTACTTTTAACATTGCGAATGAGTAAGCAAAACGTATTGACAGTACATGATGCTGAGTCCTAGTTTCTTTCCCCTCGTCCTTATCTCCCACAAACTAAACTGCCAATGTTCCAAATTTTGGTACTTATGATCAGTGGTGGGCAACCATGTTATGAGAAATTATTATTATTAAAAATCTGCAGATTTTTACTTACAGTACTTCTTCTATATTGATAAGATTCCCAAATAAAGTATCTCCGACTTTACCCCCAACCAATATTTGGCTTCTGTTTTACTTAATTTTCTTATTCCATTCTTTTGCGAATAAAATGTGAGGACATGTTTTATAAGTATCCACTTGTTTCTTTACACAAGTAAGGAAAAAGTATTTTATTTCTTGATACAAGTGCAAAACCTGAAAAAAATCTTTAGTTATTTTCCCAGATTGGTAGACTTTATGTGTATTTTTTGCTTTAAGGGAAAATAATTTTTGTATGATCATTTCGTACTGTACGCAGATGTAACAACAGATGTATATACATGGGAAAACTTATTGGATTATAAAAGCAAAATTTTAAACATTTTGAATTATAAAATTACGTCAAACGGTCTGTAAACTGTGTTTTGAGAAAAACACTCTTTTATGTACCAGAATCCACTCTTAAGTTCAAACCCGTTTTTTGACACACTAGGTCCCTTTTCTTGGAGAAGGTCACATATAATAAAAAATTAAAAAAAAATCCTATTGTCGGAGTAAGTTTTCTAAAGTCGTGCGATTTCAAATTGATCGGTTTACAGCACATGATTGAAAATTAATAGAATATCCTGTCGCTGCTTTTGGGATGACACCACATTTAATTTTGCGACTCAATTTTTTTTTAACTTGATAAAAATTAGAGATCGACCGAAGGCGTTTTTTTGGCCGAAGCCGAAGCCGAACTTCGGCTAAAATCCTAAACTTCGGCCAAAACCGGAGCCGAAGCCGAATGTTTTAAATTTTAAAAATCTTGTTTTATATGAATTAAGAAAAAAGTTTGCTTTTTTGAGATCACTGAAATAGATGTAATATCTATTGGATACATAACAAGAAAAATCAAACTATTTTGCAATTTCTAGATTGCTTTTTCATATGATCACTCACAAGAACGTCCAAGTAAAAGAAAATAGAAAGCAACAGGGTTGTATTTCAAAGCAACCCTTTCAAAACGTTAAACACAATAGAAACTGTCGGCGAGCAACGACCAAAAATAATGTTACTTTTCAAGCTTGGAATGAAAAATATTCGGCTTCGGCTAATCGGCCGATTTTTGCCATAGGCCGAATGTTGGCCGATTACCAATTTTTGGCCGAAGGCCGAAGCCGATTAATCGGTCGAACTCTACTAAAAATGTTTTTATGTTTTACCGACAATATTTTCAAGGAAATCGGGGTTTGGTCCAGTCCTGCCCATCTGAAAACTAGAGATAGGCAAGTGTCGAACTTTTCGAAAACGACACGAAACACATGAAATCAAATTGAATAACAATATATATCTTTTTTGTATTCAAATTTATAGATACATATCGCTACCTTAATATAGAAAGGTCCTAAATCATTATTTTTTTTAAATCGATTTTTTTTAATTTTTTTTTGTATAAAAGAACATTTAATGTATTGAAAAATGAAAAAATCTCGACTTCAGAAAAATAACGAGTTAGGGCCTTTCTATATTAAAATAACGATATTTTTGTTTATTTACAGAACCTTAAGCTTAGGATAATCCTACACCATCAACAAGTTTGCTTGTGTTGCGTGTTTGACGATACATAATATTAAATTTTTTTTCTGTACTGGAAACTAAGTTAAATATATTTTACATCTAAAACAGTTTTGTGTTTTTGCGTTTAAATTTTGCTCAATGCGACACTGCCCGACCACGCACGAAATCAGCTTTTCTGTCACGAACACTTTGTGTTGAGTTGCTCGTATTCTTATCACAAAAAAATTACGACACGCTCCCATCTATAATGAAAACGTTTAATTTTTTCCATAGAACTTGTATTAACCAGAGAAAAATTAGATTATTAGATTATGACCAGAAATAAAAAAGAAGAAAGGTGTCTTAGGACACCTGGTTATAGCTATGCTTCTTAGCTATATAAAACAAATTTCCTGTGTGAAATAACAATGCAATAAAATTATATTATATGATGATGTGAAATTCTCTTCAAATATTTCAAAAAGTTTTCATTTATTTCCCATTATTTTCTTTTCTAGTGGCGTACGATTAAATTAATTAAGAGATCGGCTGTGATCTCTGGCTTGTGCTCATGTGCAAAAACAAAGCAAAAACAAATTGCGCAATCGTTCTCATTGTTTTTGTTTCACTCACTTTAAACAACGAAACAAAACAAAATCAAACAATTTGCTTCGTTTATTTTCGTACTCTGGTTTTAAGTACTAATAAATAAAAACAAAAATAAATTTATAACTGTAATAGTTTCGATTATTTTTTTTATGAATATCACGTCCAACCTGTGTCGTACAATAAATAGCAAAGCTATAAAAATTGCTTTAAAAGGATTCATATTACAGAGATAATTGTTTAAGAATCCGTCAGACGAGTTATAGAAATCAATTTCCATTATTTTCCCCCTAATAAGTATCAGTGGAGAAACCTTTACTGGCGCCGAGTTTAAGGACTTTACCAAATTATAAGAACATTTAGAATTATAAGAACATAGAAAACACATTCATGCTGCTAATGAAATAGCATCATTATTAATTATTTATTGTATGAATGGAATTGTTCATTAGCTTATTGAAAGTTGTCATTATATGCACGAAATTCTTTATTAATACAATGAATTCTTACGTTAGCTCGTTATTAATGATAAAATTCATTGATCATATGAAGGTTTTTCTTTCAGTGCATAAAAAATTTGTTTTTAAAAAATCGTAAAATTCTCGATAAATCGTTAAATCTTATGCACATGCTTTTCGCTTTGGCTTTTTTTGCATTCATATTTCAAACATTTTCATAAAATTTCATAGAAAACATAAATAAAAGGTGTAAAGTGCTTATAGCTTATTCTCGCTTGTGTACTCGTCAAAAAAAACAAACAGATTCCATTTTATTATAAGGTTACAAAATTCCTATAGAAATTAAAACATCGGCCAGAAAATAAGAATGTCTTGCTGCAAATGACAAATGGAAGTAAAAAATAAATACATTTGAGTTCATATTAGGGCGAACCTTAGTGTTACTAAGATTTTGCTGGCATGGTATTCTCTGAGCTTCTAATGAAATGCCAAACACGAATTTTTCTCTTTTTTGATATTCTAAGTTGAAATTCATGCACATATGCTCCAGCAGATCTAACAGGTTAACAGCTGTTTCCCTCCCAACTGCCAAACTTCATATGAAAACAGTGAAAACTAGAAAAACCATATTCTGTTTGTTTTTTTTATAGAAAGTAACGAAAAATTTTCAAAGAATCATTTATTTCTCATAACTTCAAGTCCTCGTCAAATTTAGATTTTAGATATTAACTGAGGCCACAAATTAAAAAAAAAATTTAATATTTTTTTTGGACTTAAAACTACAAGCTTAATTCCTTTCTCATAATTCTAATTATAAGTTGTCTTAAAAATTATCCACATGTTTAACAGTCACCCTAATGAATAATTTTTTTACTCTAATAAAATGTCAGTGAATTATTTTCGCTTTAATGATAGACACATGGGGAGACTGACGTGTTTCCATGTGTTTAACAAATGTATCATTTAAAAAAAAAATTATAATTTCTTTACAAAACTCACAAAAATAATTTTCCTTTTTGGCAGCGACTGCTGAGTGCGTGCGTGTTTCAACATTAAATTTAAAAATTTAATACTCATTGTGTTCTCATGAAATCAGGGCGACAAAGAAATATAATGAAAGAAACCTGATCGAGTCAGGTTATTTTTAATTAAATTTTTTTATTTTTCCACACATTTAAAAAAAAAGATATTTGTGTATTTTATACAAAACTTTTTTCAGTAGCTGCTTTACAAAAATATCATACCTAGGGAATTGAAATAATTTTTTCAAATTTAAATTGTGTAGCATTGTTTTAAAAAATTTTTAACAAAAGTCAATTTTATAGGGCACATATCGGGTTTTCAAATAGGTACCTGACAACTTTGAATTTAATTTGTGAACGCACCATTTTACTGATCATCTGTTGCTGTTACTTTCCTTTTTTTCAGTAAACTCAACATTTTCATCATGGTAAAGTACCCGCACGAACAACGTATGCAAATTATAAAAATGTAGAACCGAATTTTCGTTCGTTATTCTCGCCCCAGTACACAAGGAATAACAAGTTTAGTGCAAACAATTTTAGTCTACATATTCATTGCGTGATGCTGCCGTGCCAGTGAGACAACGGGTTGGTCGAAGTGACGAAAATATCCCTGCCGTTCAGGCGTACATAACAAACGATACAAACTAGTCGATTCTAAGGTGTTCTCAGGAACACTGGGCAACACCAAGACCACCTGAAAAGTCAAGTCCTTATTGGGAAACCCTATATAATACACTGCAAGATTTTACATAAACGGATTTCAAGTTTCGGCTAGTTTCTAGTCCATATCATATACCTGAGCAATATCCATTGATATATAGTCTCGTCTTCTTTAACATCTGTTAAATTTGAAATTAAACTAATCATTAGTGTACAGTGCCCATAGTTCCTTGGTGGATCATAGGGCTCAATAGAAGTTCCAAGCTTATTTTCAAACAGCTTGATTTTTATTTCAAGTTTTTATCATTTTCACATTTTGTTTCCGAACGCGTTTACTAGTCCAAACATATTCGTCCTAGGACTTGAGAAAATGCGAGTGTTTCCAAAAGTACGAAGTAGTGTATGGTGAAATAAATTCAGTAAGGTGCGACTTTGACTCGCGCACCAAGGGTTCCGTACGTTGGACTCTGAGCATTTTTTTAATATGGCGTTTTTTTTGCGTTTTTGACGTCTTTCAGCTGAAACGATTTTTTCGCCTTTTTTTCGTTATAACGATCTTTTCAGTTTTAGGCGTTTTTTTCATTTTGGCGATTTTTTTTCATTTTGCCGATTTTATTCTTTTTGACGACTTTTTTCATTTTGGCGATTTTTTTCATTTTGGCGATTTTTCCGGTTTTTCGCGATTTATTGTAGTTTTAGAATTTTTTTTAAGTTGGCGCTTTCTCGTTTTGGCATTTTTTTTTTTGTTTGGCTATTTTTTTTCGGTTTGGCGATTTTATAATTATGTAATTTTTTAGTTTTACCGTTTTTGAAAATTTCAAGAGTGTGGTTCTTACGGTTTCCAAGATACAGCAAGTTGTCAAAATTACATAGTCAAAATTACATTAACTGATAGAAAACCTTTTAATTTAGATTTTTTTAAATTTTAGTGTTAATTTTTGTAGTCTGTATAAAAATACATTTAACTTACAAATTTAAAATGTATATACATACAATTGTATAAAATTTTTCGTTGCTCGTTTTGGAACACCCTTTAATTTTTAACTCTCATGTATTTGTTGTTGTAGCGGCCACACACTGTGTCAAAATTTCAAGTCCGTAGCTCTTACGGTTCTCGAGGAAATAGCCTGTGACGGACAGACAGACGGACAGCGTAGCGAAAACAATAGGGTTTCTTTTTCACCTTTGGTATACGGAACCCTAAAAAAGACATACATATCTTGTAAATGGTTACATTTTCGCCATTTTCTTGATGCATCGTATTGATCTCGAGCCAATTTAATTGGAACTCGGTCTATTATTGTAGTAAACGGCACTGAACATGTTCAATGTGGTTGAATGCAGGACCTATCAAATAGTGTAAGTATAATGTTATATGTTCCCTCCAATGTGACTCTGGAACCAGTCCCGTAACTATACCTAGATATTAATCTAAGCTTAAGTGGTATTTATACTTTTGAAATATTTTTTTTAAGTAAGATCAGCACTCCTACTACTCAATGCTAGAACTAGCAGAATAGGTTATGGAGAGGAGGATGAAACTGACAGGACAGACTTCCGCAGGTAGTTTATTCCACATACGAACAGTACGGCTAAAAAATTAATTATCTCTGTAATGCGTAGTGCTATTTATTGGCCAATCTACCACAAAATGATATGCCTTGAATTAAGCACGTATTGTGCGTAAAAATTTTCGGCTTTCAGGAACAAGTTCCCAAATTTTATTAGAACACATTCCATTGTAGTAAGTATAGAACAAAGAAGTCCAACCCCACATTGCGTCGATGCTCCCATGAATCAGTAGAGTTGGATACTCTACTGTCACCGATGAGCTTCTTCGCCCTCTCCTGTACGCGGTCGAGCAACCCCAAAACAGACTTTGAAATGCCGGCCCATACATGAGAATTGTATTACATTTTCGGTCGGATGTAAGTGGTATAAATAGTAAGAAGATCAGATGGGGTGAATTATTGCTTCTTTTGAGAGAACAGCAACTGAATTTTTATGCCAAGAGCATGAAGAGCTTCCGATTCCTTAATATTTATACCCCTGATAGTTACAGAGGCAGCAGCTTTTTCGGTCATGCGTCTATGAGTAATCACAGGTTAGGTTAGGTTAGGTAGGGGTGGCAGTCAGAAACCCGGACTAACTTAGACCGTTTTGTTCCATTGTGATACCACGGAGACGCTGCTTATGCGGAGTCCCCACCGTCGAACCAACCAGAGCTCAATATGAAGCTATTAATACGTTGCAATTCAACACTGACAACGTCAGAAAGCTCCATGAACTCGAGAGCGTCCATTGTGGCCAATCTCTTTCTGGAAAGTCCAGGACAGTGACAAAGAAAGTGTTCTAGACTTTCCTCTTCATCGACATCCTGGCAGCTAAGGCAAAAATCGTTGTGTCCAACCTTTAACCTTTGTGCATGCCTATCTATGAGACAGTGTCCGCTTAGCACGGAACCCCTGGAATTTAACTTGAAATAATTTAAAGAGATTTCATCTATAACTCTCTATAAAGTGCGTTTCTGAGGAAACTCATTAAGAATCGAGAGAAGTTATCACCGACACAAAGGGCAACACATTTTGTTAAAAGTGCGCCATGTCACACTCTATCCAACGCCTTAAAGATATCTAGAGCCAACACCTTACTTTCGCCAAAATGGTGAATTGAATTACACCATTTCTCCGAGAGGAGGGCAAGTAGGTATGCCGTAAAGCGGCCTCTACGAAATCCTACTGTCGGTCGTTGAGTAAGCTGTTGGACTCCTGATACTTTATAAGATGGAAATTCACTATACTTTCCATCACTTTGGAAAGTGCGGAAAATATTGCGATTGGGCGATAATTTTCAGGGTTATTTGCTTGTCCATTTTTAGGGATTGGTGTAGCATTAGCAACTTTCCAAAACACAGTATAGTACAACGTGTTGAAGGGGTTAGTTAATGGAAATGTTAGCGTTGAGGAGCACTGCCTCAAAATCAGTCCCCCAGGCGAGCCTATTTTTAACTACGGGTGTGGCAATCCCGGGTCCCAGCTGGGGTGGTGTGGCTTTTTCCGTTGACGTACCTTTGGTACATTACTCATAGAACTTATTTGTTACTACCCTATCTCTGGCAGCGAGTAAAGGATGTGCACATAGTTATAAAAGGAAGACAAGTCTGTTTATGCCAATCAGGTGCAGCCGCACCTAGAACTGCCCCTGAGTTCGAAAGACGATAGAGGTGAAGCCCTTGTGGTGTAACTTCGAGGTCTCACTAGAGGCTGCTTCTGCTACCACGGGTGGCGGTTGCCCGACAGTCGAGCTGCTCTGAAGTTTTGGTTGTATGTAGCGGTCGTCAGGATCCTTTGCTAAAACGTCGAGTTCGTCCTACCCCACGGGGATAGAGGGATGATTTTGATGTGTTTGGAGTAGGCACTGGATTTTTCGCAACACGCATGCCTGTCTCCGATGAGTGGTTGAGCTGTGCCGGCAATGTTTGAGGAATTCTCTTGGGGACCTCGATGTGGGTGTATACACAACACATGTGGCGTGAGAACCGGGAGTATTTAACGTGGAGGCTGTGGTTGCTATCAAAAATGCTGGGAGAATAGTCTTGGCTTCCCAGTGTTAAATCAATGTCAGTGATTGGCGTGACGCGGTCAGCCAGACACAATTCTAGGTGCTGTTGCCATAAAACAGATGCACTGTTTTGACAAAGTCATTACGGCGAAGAGTTTATATAGCTCAAAGTACCTCAGCAAGGTACTTGAATATAGTATGGGGATAAGTATATACAAAGATTGCAACCTATGTGCCTTGGTGAGTGGGCACATTGGTTCATTCATAAGGGTGCATGAGGGCGATGGTCTAGCGTCTTACCTACACCCGGTGCTTGGCAACCGTGAGATAAGGCCGTAAGACCAGTGCTGCAGTGGCCCTGTGGTCGAGTGGGTAGTGTGCAAGTCTGTCATGCAGGAGTTTGATCTCAAAAAAATTCCGATTAAAAATAATATCTCATTGCATTTGTAACATCAAAAACTAATCTAACCATCTGGTAGTTAATAGCGACTGAAAATTTGATATACGAGTACAACATAAAAATAGTTATTTTTGTATAGGAAATAGTAACTAATTTTGGATAGAAGTAACCGCAACGGCAACGTTGTTCACAATGCATACCTAGAAGCTTTTATTATCGTTTTGCTGGGAGCTTTTCAATTGAAATGCTTCGAACTTTATAAATTTTATAATTTTACTGTGTATTCCAAAACAATATATTTCCAAATATAAAAAACAAACGAATAATCCAGTATATTTTCAAATTAATTCATACTTTCTGTGTACCTGCTCCAAAATATTGAAAAAATTTTTTACTTTTGCCCAATAATTACCATTGTAAAATTGTTCATTCTTCCGTTATAACATACTACATGAAATAGCTTCACAATAATTTCAAAAAAAAAATTAATTAATATTTCCAAGGTAATAACAGCAAATCGATAAAGAGCTGCATTCGTTTGTGCATGAATAATATTAAGGTAAAAAAAATATACAAATAAAAACAATGGGTTCGAAATAAAACGGCGGGAATGCTGTGAAATTAATGCTGGTCTTCCACTTCCACTTCCTCATTAACAAAAATAAAAATTTAACCAGAATTTCCTATTCATTAGAATAAAGATTTTTTTCTAAATGAGAACTTTTATTACATACATATAAATAAGTGTTCTTTTTTTATTTGCAGTCCGCATTTGAAAATAATTTAAATAAAAGTATGTAGGTATGTGTGTTTGGTTTAATTTTTTTACCTTAAAAGTGAGATAGTCCCAGTGTAGCATGACCGAAATTTTAATATGCCTGCTAGGAAGGGTGTTTTTGTAGAAAACTTAACAAAAAACACTTTTTGTTAAGAACAACAAAAGAGAAATCCTGAGTTGTTCTCTTCCCTTATTTTCCTTGCCACAAAAATTTTTTTTTAAATTTATTTATATATTTTTAAAACACTGCACCGATACTTTTGTATGTTGTTATTTTTATTCTAAATTTATTTCAGTATTTATAGAATATTTCTCAAACAAATTTTCTTTTCTTTATTTTTTTTTTCTTTATAAACATTTCCCAGTAATTTTTTAATAGATATTTTTACAAAATTTATTTTAAGATTAGCTTTGTACTTTCCGGTTGTTGTGTTTACTTTATTTATTACGGAGGAAATCTTTTGAATGAATGAATGAATGTCAATGTGAATGTGAATGTGTGAGTACCAGTGATGGGAATTGGAAATTTTGTTTTCGTGCCGAATCTCTTTTAAAATAGTGCCCAAATCACTTGAATTGTGCCAAGCCACTTTTAATATAATTTAAATGTTGGCAATAGTTAATGTTCACTTATGTATGTCCAATCTAAAGGACGTAAAGACTCTAACTCTTAACTAATATAATAATTTTTGGTGAAGGGTATAATAATGATTTAGTGAAAATTTAGTAAATGTGATGGAATGGCCTTGAAGACATTCCGATATAGTGAATGTCTTTGGAAAGCTGCAAAAGAAGAGTGGAGTTCTATTGGTGCAGAAATATGTCCAAGCTTAGTTGATTCAAACAAACGGCACCCAACAAGTAGGGATGGGCAAAAAAATATCGATATATCGATATATCGAAATATCGATATTTGAGAAAATAAATAACGATATATATCACCGATATTTCAAAAACCGATATATCGATACATCGATTCTTATTTACGAGTATCGGGTTTCGATACTCTTAAGAGCTATAGCCGTTTTTTATCTGTAAGGTATTGCCATCACTACGAGTGATGCGAAGAAAAAAAAAGAGATATATCGATATATCGAAATATCAATATTTGAGGAAATAAATAACAATATATATCACCGATATTTCAAAAACCGATATATCGATACATCGATTCTTATTTACGAGTATCGGGTTTCGATACTCTTAAGAGCTATAGCCGTTTTTTGATGTGAAGAAAAAAAAGAGAAATTTCATAATAACAGCCCGGGCGCATTTACAAGATAACCCAACAAAGCCATTTTACTTTTTGGATTGTGTGTGTATAAGCCTAAAAGCAGAATTTGTTTTTATTTTTAATAAGTAAAATTTCTTATGGAAATCTGTTTTACAAACTCTTTATACAGTCTTAATAATTGTTAAAAATGTATGTATGTCGCTTAAACTTTTTTGGCGGTTATGGCACGATACGTTAGTATGCCTATTTCTTTTAGAGTTGGAATATTTTGGCAGCATTTTTAGGCAAAAAATATCGATATATCGAAATATCGATGTTTTCAATAAAAAATATATATCGATACTGCTCAAAAATATCGATACGATATATATATCGATACATTTTTTTCATTTGCCCATCCCTACAACAGAGTATTGAAAAATTATACATAATGTAACAAAGTGAATAATTTACTCTTTAATTTCAATTTGTTTTTAGAAGCTGATAATATTGTTTGTACTAAAATTTAAACTAATAATAGTGTTTTCACACTGAATTGGTTTTAATAAAAGTTGGTTTTAATGGTAAAACCAACTGTTAAAACCTGGTTTTACCACACAAATTGTTTTTGTTTAATCCAACTTAAAACCATTTTTGAATTGGTTTTATTTTGGTTTTATGAAATGCAACCCTGTTTTCGCTGTGGTAAATTCAGTGCTGCCAAGTTAAAATGACCGGAAGCAGCTGATAATGTTTATCCAAGTGAATTAAGGAAAAATAAAAGTTTTTTGGAAGGAAAACAACAAAAATATTTTCATTGACCTCTGGTAAGTGAAAATAAACGATATGACTGACATCGATCCACCGATAAAAAAGTTTTATTTTGTGATTTATTTGTGAATTTTTTATATACAATAACTTTATTTCCAAGCACTTCTTTACTTTGTATTACTAGTTCCATAATTTTGAAATATTAACTTACAAAATATACAATAATTTCCATTTTAGAGCGCATTGTAAAGTTTCTTAGTTTTTCATACAAACAAAAACAGTTGTACAGTTTGTCAAATAAGTGTTATAACAAGCAGAAAAAAAATACAACAACAAACACACGCATTTCTGCAGGAGATCTATTTTATTTTGAGCAAAGTTATTAGACAGTCTGTGAGTTAAAACCTGAATTTAAAAAACTTGCAGTGTGAATGCAAAATCAGCTGTTTATGGTTTTAACGTTAAAATCGGGTTTTAACTTGCAGTGTGAAAACACTATAAAGTGGAATTTATTTGACTCAAAATTGTTTATTTTTTTTACCAAGGTAATTAGATTTTTAAATATACAGTAACGATAAATTTTATTGCACTTTGAGTTAAATCTCATCAGCATTAAGAAATATGTTATTGGATTTACTAAAAATTGTGTCATGGTGCTATTATTTTGCCTGCAGCTGTATATTTATTTACAAAAAAAGCATTATTATCAAACACAAACTACATATGTTTTGTGAAATCTATACAATTTTGGTTAATTTCAAAGTTTTTTCTGTGTAAAATTTAATTTGGATTCAGGCAACACTGCAAAATACTGTAAAGAAACAGCTGATAAGCATTTTTGCTAATGGGAATAGTATACTCTTTAACTCGAATTGAAAGAAAATTCTTTCGTATCCTAATCGGTATTAATTTTGCCTTGCGAATTTTATTTCATTTTTTTTTAACATTTCCCTTATTATGTGGTAACTTTTAAGCATGAAATGTTTACATGGAAACGTTACCATCTCTGGACTGTCAACTTTGCCCTTCTCATTTTAATAGACACCACTGGGACCGAAACAACAAACACCCTTATGTTTTTAATTAAAAAATTACGTGTTTTTGTTGTTGCGTCTCTTTCTGCTTCAGTTTTTAATTTTATATTTTTGATTTACTTCATTGTTTTTGGAAATATTCAGAACGAGTGGGTACTTGTAGTCGTCTTACGAGTGAGTTACCATGGCTGGGGTACATGACTTGTTCAGCCGCAGATGAATAAATATTGTTATTGCCATTAGTAAGCAGACCATGTATGAAAAAAGGGGGATGATGCTACGCATCTTAAGCAACTGTTGAAAGTTGCCAAGAAATATTTTTACATAAATATTTTTTTTATTATTATTTTGAAATGTTCAGTAGCATACAAACATAGTCGTATAAAAAAGGGAATTATCGAGGGAAGACATACATACATAAGTACAAAATGTATTATGTAGATATTATAAATAGCTTCCGTATTGCTTTACAATAGCGAATGAAGCTGCTGAGTAAAGTTAAAAGTTGGAACTAATTATAAAGAATGACAAAAACATGGAAATTCCCAGCGAACAAAAAAAGTATTTACATATATTAAAGGCCCTTAGCATAAATATGCATGTTTTCATCAAAAATTGGTTTCACGTTAAAAAAAACATATACTTTCAAATATTCATAAACATCATCATGAACGAATTGAAAATGAATTTCATACCAACATTTTGTATCCGAATTTCAAAATTATTCTTTAACGGTTAGGTTCTGTCTTCACCCAAACTTAGGAAAACTGCTGCTTAAGATACATACATATGTATATGTACTGGATTCTCGATGAAGGATATCGTGTTAACATTTCCACGCATTGTTATATATTGCTATGCTTGCATATGGCTTACACATGTATCTCTAGCGCCATGTCCCATTGTGGGATGGTTTGATATATTGTGCAAAAGCTATATGGAATTTTCACCAAGAAATGTATTAACTAAACAAAAAAAAAAAAATTCAAGTAAAGTGCGACTTTGATTCGCTCACGAAGGGAGCACTTCATTTGTAATACTATACGAACCTTACACCTGGATCACACTATCGGAGCAATATACCGATTTTAGACGCCTGACTGAAATAAATTCATGATTGGTTATAAATCCAGATAGACTTATTCCAGAATGAATTGACTAATAATGCCATTTTGGCTTATTACTTATGACTTTGTTGCAGTGAGCCGACGAAAATCGGTACATAGCCCCGATGATGTGATCCAGTTTTAAGCGTATACAATCAAATACCTTACCTGATGTAGACACTTTTAGTTTTTTGTTTGTTTTTGAGGTTTTTTAGTTTAAGCGCTTTTTCCGATTTGCCGTTTTTTTTTTGCTTTTTGGTGGTTTTTAGGCTTTAGCGATTTTTTAGTTTTTTCGGTTTTTGGCAATTTTTTCGGCTGTCTTTGTTCGAGCGTTTTTTATAGTTCTGCCGGTTTTTTATCGCTTTTTAGTGGTTTTTTAATTTTAACGAGTTTTTTGGTTTAAGCGATTTTTTTTTAGGCAGTTTTAGTTTGAGCGTTTTTTATTTTGACACTTTTTTACTTTTGGCAAGTTTTTCGGTTTTAACGCTTTTTTTCGTTTGTTTTTGTTTTAGCGGTTTTTTATAGTTTTGGCTATTTTTTTGTCGCTTTGGCGATTTTTTCGGTTATTGACAGTTTGGGTCAGTTCCAAGACTTTTTTTAAATTTGTGCCGATTTTACAGATTTTTTTCAGTTTTGGCGCTTTTTTCGCATTTTCGGCTTTTTTTTGGTTTTTCGTCGATTTTTTTTTAATTTCCTGCCAACCTTTTCACTTTTGGTGATTTTTGGCTTTTTAGTGACTTATTTCATTTTTGGTGATATTTTTTATTTAAGCGATTTTATCCATTTAGCGATTTTTCGCATTTTCCTAAATTTCAAAGGTTTGCCTCTTACGATTTCTAAGATACAGCAAGTTGTTAAAATTACATTAACTGAAATAATACCCTTTAATTTTGAATTTGTATACCCTTCACCAAAATGGTAAAGGGTATATAATTTCCACGATATACTCTGTCGGTCGGTCCGTCCTCCTGTATGTACGTGAAATCCGTTTTCCGCAGCTCCCAGAAAAGTCTCTAGCTTTTCTTTTTTTTTCATACAATAGTAACTGGCTGAAACTGGTTTTTTTTTGTAATTTATGCCTATTATATATTTCAGTTAGAATTTAATCGTTATTAAAAATTAAAATAAATCAAAAAAATTGCAAAATTGATTTCTATAGCTATGCTATTTATTTCACGACACAGGAACTAGGAAATTATTTTCGTAACAAAAATAAACTAAACAAATTAGCCCAATTCACAAACTTGTGCAAATGGTCTTGCATCGTAAGCATGTGCAAAGTATATTGATACTCACCACTTAACAATTCTTAGTGGTGTGTATCAATATACTATACCATTTTAGCCATTTTGCACATGCTACGATGCAAGACCATTTGTACAAGATTGTGAATTGGGCTATTGTTTGATTTCGTTTTGTTGCGTTCTTTGAACTGAGTGAAACAAAAACAAAACAAAACCAAATAAAAAAAATTGCTCAATTTGTTTTTGCATTGTTTTTGCACATGAGCACAAAGCAGAGAACACAGCCGATGGGCTGCAAGCCGGCTAACTGCCGCCGCCACCCACAAACAATATATTAATTTAATAGCACACCGCTAGATAAGAAAATTATGGGAAATAAATGGAACGTTTTGAAATATTTGCGGCGAATTTGACATCATCATATAATACAATTTTATTGCATTGTTATTTAACACATTAACTTTGTTTTACATAGCTAAAGGCCTTTTCACACTATAATACAAGTATTAATACTTTTCACGAAAATGCATCCCTAATCTAATTTCTGTTTCAAAAATTTCAAAATACAATAACAACTCAATATGTCAGAGTTGCATTTTCCACAAAAGTATTAATACTTGTATTATAGTGTGAAAAGGCCTTAAGTAGCATAGCTATAGCCGGGAGTCTTATTTTTTTCTATATAACTGTAGCCTTCTATAACAATTTTTTTTTTGGTTTTTTTTATAAATGAAACGTATATTATATTTAGAGAGAAATATTTTGCTAGAAGAAATCAGAAAAAACTAAAAGCATGATTCCAGGGTTGGGAAATTATTATTTTTTTTATATTTAAGTAAACAGTACCTAGATTCAGTAACTTTTATTACGATAATCGTATCGCTATAATAAATATAAGGAAAATTTATCGACTTTGCTATTCAGTAACTTACTTTAACGATATTCGCTGTCAGTTGGAGAAAAAAAAACACAATATCAAATTCATTAAGGTTTTCTTTATTATATTTTTTTCTTTTTTGCTTTTCACTTATTTTCACATTTTCTATACAGGGATATCACATAATATTGAATTAAATGGTAAGTAAGATAAAGCTGGAGACTACCGTCGAAAAGAAATTACGGAATCACACTATCGTTACCGCCATCAAATAAATATGTCGATAAATATTACGATTTTCGGTTCGCAGAATCCAGTGGCAGGTAAATTTAAATTTTTTTTAGATATTAAAAATATATGATTGATGTTTTAGAAGGAAAAGTTCTAGCTACAGAGCTGGAAAACTTAAACTTTTTTGGTACATAAAAGTAACTAAATAAAACAAATTTTTTTCTTTGTTAATTAAATACATATTTTCTATATTAACGAATAGAAGACATGAGTATTAAAAATCAGAAAAAATTAAAAATAAAATAGTTCCAGGGTTGGGAAATTAAAAAAATTTTTTTTGGTATATAAAAGATATTAAATAAAACTATTTTTGTTCTTTTTAATTAAACATATTTTATATATAAGAGCGACTTTTACTAAATTTTTATATGAAAATCGTATTTTACCATAAACATGGGCACTAATTTTTGAGGTTTAAATAACACTGTGTGAAAAATTTGAATGAAATCTAAATACCTGCGAAGTGTAACTATTTTTCTGGTAGGTATTGTCGAGTATAACAATAATTTGGGGGCTACCGCGTATTTCGTTTCGTTTTAATATTTGTGATTTTGAAACATTCAAGGAATACTAAAAAAATGACACAAATAAAAGCAATATGAAGAAGTGGTAAACTATATGTCTCTGCATCCATACCTCGCAAGAGGGCATCTAAATGTTTCAGATGCTAAATACAAATCGTATAATTATCATCCTCGTCCAACCACAGCAAACACAATCCATTATAAAAATTACAAGGAGCACTTAATTTTTCACACAAAATATGTATAACATTAAATTTTTTTACAAGGCAAAGATTTTTTTGTTATGGGATATTTTTTTCCATTTTGGTACTTTAGCAGCAGTGCTACCAACTTTTCATATAATATCCCATTCGTTTCTAAATACAACTCTGTAATCGTTTCGAACGAGTTACGCAGTACGGTTTAGCATTCGATTCGGAAAGTTCTTTCGAAAAATTTTACTTTTCGAATCGAAATACACGGTAGCCCTCCAAAATGTTAAATTATGGGTAAAACCCGTTTTTTGCACCCGCAAGCACTTATGAACCTCTAACTGAGTTAAATATCAACCGATTTTAAATTTATAAACGGATATAGAAAGAAGAGAATAAGGCCTTTCAGTGAATTTCAGATATATGTCTGTATTATTTACGAAATATAATTTTTCTGTTTTATTCGACACTTTTTGGACACTTTGTACTCGTTCTTAGGCAGTATTTTTGTACTCCAACCGTACTGTTTATAACTTTATTTATAAAACATAATTGATTAAGAGTAATTCGCAGGTTTGTTTTAAAATATTCCACTCAAATTGCCTGAGTTATTAAACATTTAATTAGAAGACTTTTTGTTAAAAAAGTACCTGTATGAAGTATTTCGCGTTCTATTTGTACGCTTTCGATGTATTTAAGCATCCAGGATGTTGAAAGTACAATTTAGTAGACAAATATCAACATAGAGTACAAAATTTGTACAACAAACTTTTTTCTGAGAACCACACTTTTCATATTTTTTAACAAAAATGCATCTAATAAAATGTTTAATATCTCACGTCAAATTCTAGGGAATTTTTTAAAACAAACCTGCAAATTACTCCCTATCAATCAAGTATGGTTCCAGTACAATAATACTGCCTAAGAATGAGTCCAAGGTAAAAAAGTGTTGAAAAAAATTTAATAATTATATTTGGTGAAAAAATACAGACATATATCTGAAATTTACTGAAACAAAATATATATGGTACAAAAGGTCTTAGTTTCTTCTTTCTATACCTGTTTAGAAATGCAAAATCGGTTGATATTCAACTTAGTTAGAGGTTGATAAGTGCCTAGGGGTACGAAAAACTGGTTTTTTACGCGTAACTCAAGATTTAGGAGGTGTTTGGACAATTTCAAATACAGATTGTTTTTATACTCGACAATACCTACCAGAAAAATAGTAACACTTCGCAGGTATTTTTTTTTTGTCACACTGTGTAATGATTCCTAATTATTTATGACTGAAATGTATGTATCTGTTTTCTGTTTAAAAATTTAATTAGCCAAAAAATTATTGTGAATTTATTATTGGCTTGGACTAAATTTCGACTCCGGCCTTTAGTCGGTTGGTGTAATTCGACTGCGACTACGACGTTTTTGTAATAGATTAAGGAAAATGGCAAGATTTCTTTCTTTAATCTAGGACAAAATGTCGTAGTCGAAGTCGAAATACGCTAAACATGATAAGGCCCATTATGAAACATTGATTTACATTTATAATACATAATATATTCACTATTACAATACTTCCTAAACATTAAAAAAATCTTTGTTTATTTGCTGAAAAAAAAATACATTTTTAGTACAAAAGTTTTCTTTCAATACTACTCCCCTAAGCTTTGATAACCCCTGCGCTTTAGGTTAAACCAAACATTACGAAAACTGCTACAGAACTTTCCCGCCACAACTTATGGATGATTTGCATTTTACACAAACATGCATACATACACATACGAGTATTTTATATATTTTATTAAAATAAAAGAAAAATATCATGCATAAAAATGTGTAATAATGCAACAAATTATTCTGAATTATGTTTTATTAAGTAGCAGTTGCTGTTGTTGATTTTATTGGTTGCAGGGTTGATTGCATGAAATAAATTGAACAGAAACAGAACTATGAGCATGACGTTACATTTTGTTCTCGCTGTTTAAATTAGACAACTAAATACACATGTATACAGTTAAATCAATGTATAAGTAAATACACTGCGGAAGATTTAATTAAGGTCAAACTAACAAGGCGATACACATAATGCATTATTATGAAGAATTTATGCATAAAATTTAAATTTGTATATTTAAAATGTTTAAATTAATAATGCAGCTGCCATAATATGTATGGTAGACAAATATTTGAGAATATTAAAATTTTGAATAAAAAAAAATCAATATATCAAATACAGTGTGTTCCAATAAGACGAATAAGACGTTTCGTTTTGAATATCCCGCCATTTTAACAGTTGTCATGGCTCAAGCTATAACTACTTGACAGATGACAAGCACAAACTGCGCCATTAATAAAAATGGAAGGATATGCGGTATCAAGAAGGCACCGAAATTTTTAAAGTTCAGTACCTGTAGTGCGATTCACTAACTTTTTTTAACGATAATCGCATCGTTAAAAAATTTTAAGGAAAATTTATCGAATTTGCAATTCAGTAATATTTTAAACCATATTCGCTGTAGGTTAATGTATTTAACCGACAACAATTTATATGCTGTTAATTTTATCGACAAAAATCAACAGAAAATATCAGCTGAGTGCTATCGTTAAAAAGAAGTTAAGGATTGTGTTATTGCAAGCGACAAAATGTAAAGACAAAAATTACGATTGTCGCATCGTTAAATCGCACCACTGAATTCTGAAACTTTTTGCGAACCGAAAATCGTAAGATTTATCGACATATTTATTCGCTTGCGATAACGATAATGTGATTCCGTAATTTCTTTTTTACGATAGTCTCCATCTTTATCTTACTCACCATTTAGTTTAATATTATGTGGTATCTCTGTACGTAAAATGTGAAAATAAGCGAAAAGCACAAAGAATAATAAAGAAGAACTCAACGAAGTTAATTTAGTTATTATTCAAACTTCATTTGTTTCTATATTTATGATTTGAACAGGCTAAAGTTCGTATCGCTTTGTAAGCCAAATTGCATGTGATAATTGAGGAGCCGCAGAACAAAAGGTGCTTTTTTCCTCATTTAAAATTTTTGCGAAACCTAGATTTATTTTTTTCGCTCCTTTAAAAAACTGCAAGAACCTGGAAATGCTAAAAAGTTGTTTACTTATCTATGGATGCATCTAGCTGTCATAAGTCACCCCATTAAATGTTAAGGATGTTTGATATGATTCCATTTTTAGTACGGAAAAAGCACCTTTTGCAAAAAAGAAAGCAAAAAACCACCTTTCGTTAAAAAAAAGGGTAAAAAACACCTTTTGTTAAAAAAAAAAGTAAAAAACCACGTTTTGTTAATAGAAGATGAAAGTACATTGTGTAATGCGAATACACATATATGACGATAAAATTTTTACTGAATGTGGTTCAACCTGATGCAAAAAAGAAAGCAAAAAAGCACCTTTTGTAAAACATAAATTTTTTAGAACGCATTTACTTTGTAAAAACAAATAATTATAATGCTAACTTGATTGTTTAAACAAGATTTCAACCTAAATATTATATAAATACCAAAAAACCAATTTTTAGAGAAATGCGAAAAAGCACCTTTTGTTCTGCAGCTCCTCAATTATTAATTAACAAATAACACCAAAGCTTGTTGTAAATATTCTGACTACCAACACATCAATGAATTTGATCTTGTGATTTAATTTTTTTTCTCCAACCGACAGCGAATATCGTTAAAATATGTTGCTGAATAGCAAAGTCGACAAATTTAAGTTACATTCATTATAGCGATAGAAGTATCATAATAAAATTTACTGAATCCAGGTACAGAAACACAGAAATAATGAAAATTTCGCGGTCACAGTTTGTAAAACTAAAACATTTTTGGGTCATAGTGAAACTGATTGAAAAATTCGATGGGTTTGGAAAACTTAGTTATGTGGAGAGCTAGGTTTCTCATCAGACGTGGTAATTGGACCCTACTTTTTAGACACAAATGCGGACCAACTTTTGGTCAAGCGCTGCACAAAACTTGTGCTAATAAGGGGTGGGACAATTTGAGGTTAGGCAGTAAATTGGCTGTCAAATGATGAAATGGCAAGAATTGAGCTGTCATCTTTTGACATTTGTTTAGTAAAAAACTGAACGAAAACCGCATTTTTCAGCAACACCCAGCTTTAGTGATGAGGCCCATTTAAATTAGAGGGTTATTTTAGCAAACAAAATCGTCGTCCACAAAAAGGCTTCGAAAAACCATTACATCGAAAGAAAGTGACCGTACGGTGCGATTTGTGAGCAAGAAAACGCCGTCACCGTAAATTCTTTGCACTAGCAAACCTTGATAACCGATTTTCTGTGCCCATAATTGGCTAATGTTGACATTAGTGAGCTTTGGTTTCAGCAAGACGTCGCCACAAGCCACACAGCCGGCCAAACAATTCAAATATTTCATGACAAAATTTCCGGTCGCGTAATTAATCGATTTGGCAAAGTCAATTGGCCGCGTCGTGCTTGTATTTAAGGCCGCTGGATTATTTTCTCTTGGGCCGTTTGAAAGACCGGGTTTACGCTAACAAACCAGAAACAACTGAAAGATGAAACTCGGCGCTGAGTTGACGAGATAAGCGAAGCTATGTTGCAAAATATGATTAAAAATTTTGTGAAAAGAGCGGACGTCTGCAAACGTGCTAGAGGTGCACATTTGCCCGATATCATATTCCATTATTAATTCCTATAATTCTACTTTACATTGGTATCAATAAAACTGAATTTGTCCAAAAAAAGTGTGTTTTTAAGCAAATTTGTTGTATTTAAAAATAAACATTTATATATTTTATTCTCAATTTTATTTGGTGATATACGGGGAAACCGCAAATACGCAATTTCATAATTTTTTCTATTGTAACGTATTAATGCGGGTACAAGATATTTATCCATTTCAGGACATTTTATAAATTTTGGCATCGATTTGTTAGTGCATATTTTTGCATATTTTACCCTTTACAGCATTTTTTGCATATATCAGTCTTACACGCATATTTTTGGCATATTTTATAATTTTGAGAGCACAGTTTATTCGGTTCTTGCCGTTTATGAAGGACTCTAACCCGAGTAGAAGTTGAAGAAACATTGTCAATGTATACAAGTTTATTCAGATGTGACAGGCAACGATTTTTATTTGAAAATCTAGCTCAATATTTTGTTGGTTAATGCATTGAAAATTATAAATAGAAATCTTGTCTTATTTATGCAAAATACAGGTTTAAGGTTTTCGCACAGGTTCTACATTCCACTACAAAGTGAAAATGAAAACGTTTTTAATTTCGCAAAGAACACAGTGATGTTCTAGAAAAGTAATGAAACGTTTTTTCCATGACGATTTCATTCCCAGTTTATTTCAAATAAATATTTCAAACAACATGGAAAAATACCATATTATGGTATAAACACAATTGCGACGACCGGCGAACTTCGCATAGTTCGATGAACTTGCCTTCAAGAATTCGTTGCGTAAATTCGTCTTTTGAAACGCAATTAAATTTGACGACCTATCTGTGTTACTATGGATATTTTTGTGGCCCATGAACACCAAATTATGCAAATATTCACTGCGGCAAAAATTACTTGCATATATATTCAAACCAAAATATTTGTGATTATTTACTTGCAATAAAAATAAATGCAAAAATCTATATCAAGTCTTGAACTTGATTAAAAGTCGAATAAATCAAGCCTATCGCGAAATTGTTGAAAATTCGCAATATTGGAAACAAGCCCTGAATTAAAAATGTATAAAACTCGCTAAAACTGTAAGGTGAGTCATTAGCTCGGGGAAAGCGCAAAACATTCTGAAAATTCGCCAAAGCTTGCAAAAAAATTAAATTTTAAGTCCCTAAATAAAACAAATAAGGAAAGCAAAAAACTTTGCAAAAATTATCTTTCGCAAATAAAATATAAATTCGCGAAAAATTGCAAATTTTTAAATAGCTATAATTTTAATTAAAAAACTGTACAACTATAAGAAATGCTAAAAAATTCAATAAATATCGCGAAAATTCGCAAAATCACTAAAATCGCAAGCCCACAAAAAATTTCATTGAAGAAATCACTTACAGACCTTTTAGCTAATTATGCAAATATTCACTGCGGAAAAAATCACTTGTATATACATTCATACATACGAGTATATTCACACCAAAAAAATATGATTATATACTTGCAATAGAAATAAATGCAAAAATCTATATCAAGTCAAGAATTTGATTAAAACTCGAATATAGCACACATCTCGAAAATGTTAAAAATTCGCAATATTGGAAACAAACTGTAACGTAAATCATTAACTCAGGAGAATGCGAAAAACATTATGAAAATTCGTCAAAGCTTGCAAGATAATTAAATTTTGAGACTCCAAATAACTTAGCCAAAATTACATATTTCGCAAAAATAACAGAAATTTGCGAAAAATTGCAAAATTTTAAACAAGTGATAATTTCTATTATAAATCGCTTAAGCTCTAAGAAATGCTAAAAATTCGCGAAAATTGCGAAAATTCACAAAAACTTGTTATCTGTTATAAAGAATAATGTCAATGTCTAATACTGTATACTTGCAACAACAACTTCTCGCGAACAATTCCAAAATTCGCGAAAAGTTGCAACATCGGAAACAAGCCTTGAAATTCATTAGAAATCGCCAAAACTGTTAAAAATAAAATAAACTCGGGAAAAACGCGAAAAAATCGCATGTTCGTGAAAAATTCGCAAGCTTGCAAAACATTTCTAAGCGCATTGGAGAAATCACTAATACTAATTCCGGACTTTTATCCATATATTTTAGCAGTCTCCTCTTGTTCAAGGTTTTTGTGCTTACCCCTTTAAAACACAAATAAAATCGATAAAAAAAAAGAAGATTTTATATAAAAGTGTTATTTATTTGATTACATTTTCGTATTTTTGCAACTATTTGTTACAAAAATTTTATTTTTACTCAAAAGTATTTTTTTCACAATGTTGTTTGCTGCCGGTTTCAAATTACTTTTTTTGTAGCGAAATTGGATTGAAGAACACTTCAATTCGTTTGAAACAAACTGAAAATGAAATTTTACTTTTTAAATCACTTTTACGAAATTGAGAACACAAACCAAGAGAGAATTTCACTTTCATTTCATTTTACGAATGTAGAACCTAGGCGTTTAATTCGGATACCGTGATGTCTTTTGAAATTAAAGTTACATTTCTACGAGAGTATCCAAAAAAACAATAATTTTTATTATTTACGTAAGTCAAAATTTGTATGGCAGTTTTGTTTTAATGTGCACTTCAAACTCAAATTATTTTTTTTAGCACCGCAGTTATACTTTGTTCATATTTTTTATTGCTTCCTTGTTTGTGTTTATTTTGCTTTAGAATTATTTATTTTATATGCAAATGTTGTTGAACTTTTGCAATAAAAATATATTTTCAATTACATGTAAGCCAATTTATTTTATTTTTAAGAGCATATTATGTTAGTTTTTAGTGCATATTTTCAAGTTTTTAGTACATACTCGTATTGAATGTGCCTAAAACAATTTTTTTAGAGCATATTGCTAGTTTCCCTGGTAATATATTATCGGTCCACATCAAACTATCTACCCTATTCCTTTTACGCTTAGCGTACCCATGTATGTATAAACTACAAGTGTGTGTTCTTCTCGTTGTTGCTATTATAATAAGCGTATAAAGTTGTAAAGGAACAAGTAAACAAAACTCAAACGAAAAAAAATATAACGAATAAATGTGTAGAAAACAAAAAAAAAAATAAATGAATTTGACCCCGAGTGTCAATTTAAACTGATTAAAATGGACTTGTTTAAAAAAAAAAAAAATAAAGGCAGAGGCTGCTTGAGGAATGACAATACGCTGGTTATTCCATATTAAAATCAAGAATAATGCTTATGTACTGTGAAATAATATGCATTGTCGAAAAGCTTCATTTTAATATTCTTTTTATAAAAAATTTCAAAAAGAGAAAAATTTTTTATTTAAGAACAAAAAATAATTTAAGTAAA
Source organism: Tachina lurida (assembly GCA_944452675.1). NCBI lineage: Eukaryota > Metazoa > Arthropoda > Insecta > Diptera > Tachinidae > Tachina > Tachina lurida. The sequence goes on from OX101754.1 coordinate 100,602,629, forward strand.
ATGGCTGTTGATGACCAAGAAAAGCGATAAAAACTGCATATGCGCCAAATGAAATGTTTATTAACAGCATTTTTACAAAAAAATAAAAACAGAGAATAAAAAAATATAACAATTTTGTACTGTCACTTTTCGATTTCAATGTGCCAGTATATAATAAATTATATAACTTTGTCACTGGTTTTTAACGCTATATATTACAAAAAAAAAAAAGGGGAAGGAAAGCAGTTGGATTTGCTCGTATATGCACGTTTGCGTTATTTTTTGTGGCCCGTTATTTATTAATTCAGTGTAAAAATCATGGGAAAATTTCTGCCATTTTTATAAGAAAAATTTATATGGGATTTGCTTTTTTTTTCTTATTTTTTTATAAGTGGCGATTCAATAATTCGTAGATTTCATATAAAATTTATAGCTGGTCCATTATTTTATAAAATCATATTTTTTAGTGCTAAGGATGAATTACAGCTACGGTTTAGGGTTGTAAAGCGGGGCTTTAGCTTCTTTTTTAATAACAGAGTGCAAAATGCGGTACTCAATAACGGACGATAAATTTCAAAATTTCAATCAGTATCGAATACTAAAATTAGCCCCGAAAACAGCTTTAAGTCCCATTCGACATATTTTTTTGAGATTGTTTTGCGATTAACTTCAATTAAGAGGAAAACACCAAAAGAGTATTTGCTGTCAACTCAGCTTGAATGTCACCACATAGTTAAAAATTTTATTTTGTCTTCAATTAGACAGCTTTTCCACACGCAAAGTTTTCTTTGCAAAGTCTTGAGTTTTTAGGAGAGAAGGGAGAAAAGAATGCGAAGCTCTTTGCGTGTGGAAAAGCTTCTTTATTAAAATAATATACTACTCGTATTATATTTGCCAAACTTAATACATACAATAACAAAACTTGAGATCATGTTTGTTAAAAAAAAACTGGCTTAAATGGCTTAAAGAAAATTGAGAAAATATTTTACGTGTGATCAAAATTTTAGAATATAATTTTGATTTTTAATTTAGAAATGTCTACTTATTTAGGCTTTTGCACATACATACTACAGTAAACCGCATGCCATACCACAATTGTGGACAAGAAAATCACGCACATACTTATGCTCTTTCAATTTAGTCGTCACTGAGAAAGCGACGAATGAAGTTGTGCACGCATGTACGAATTTTTTCTTGGTTTTTTACTTATTTTCTTTTAGCACGCCGAACGAAATTAAAGTACAAATTTAATAAATTAGTACAGCAAAAAATAGTTATGGAAATATTTCGTGATAAAAAATGCTTCTGGCAATATGCAATGCATTTTATGTTATGAAACATTTAAAAATAATAGGGCAGATAGTTTAAAAAAACATTTTAATAGTTTTCATAGCGCTGTGAATAAACTACAACAATTATTTTCTTCCAAAATGGTTGTTGTCTTTGATAACTAAAAATAAAAATATTATTATCACGTTTTTTAAAACATGAAAATAATATAAAAGTACTATACAGTAGTCTCCAAAATATATGAAAAAAAATTGTCTCGGATATAATGCTTTGGAACAAAAATTTAAAGCATAAACACGAACCTTCTACCACAGACAATAAATAATAATTGTTTTAAAGAATGACAATTGCGGTTTTTTTTTCGTCTATGGACTAGACGATAAAATTGGGCATACAACACGAAATTGAAAGTGACTTGTTTAAAAAACAAAAACGAAATACGAGGGCGGTTCGGAAACTTCTTAGCCTATCAATGAAAGAGAATAGTTAGTTTTTCAAAAATATTTTTATTTTTCAATATAATCTCCTGAAACTTCAATACACTTAGTCCAACGCTTTTCTAGCAATTCTATCCCTTGATTAAAATAGTTTTCCTCAAGCTCTTCAAAATAGTGGTTTACAACTGTAATTGCATCTTCATTTGAGGTAAAACGCTTGCCAGCAACGAATTTTTTTTAGATTTGGGAACAGGTAAAAATCACTGGGAGCCGAATTAGGAGAATAAGGTGGGTGGTCAAGCAACTCGTACTTTAATTCGTTGATTTTAGCCATTGTTAAAACACTCTTGTGCGCTGGTGCGTTGTCTTGATGAAAAATTATTTTTTTGTGTTGTAAGCCAGGACGTTTTTCTCGAATTTGTACATTTAATTGATCCAAAAGGTTGCAATAGTACTCTGAATTTATTGTTTTACCCTTTTGCAGATAGTCAATCAATAAAATACCTTTGAAGTCCCAAAAAACCGTTGCCATAACCTTACCAGCTGATTGAATTGTTTTTGCCTTCTTTGGGGCACTTCCTCCAGCTTCAGTCCATTGTTTGGATGGTTGTTTTGTCTCTGGAGTATAGTGGTGGATCCATGTCTCATCAACAGTTATGTAACGACACTTAAAATCCATTTTATTTCGCTTAAAACGATCCAAACAAGCTTGAGAAATGTTCATTCTTATGCGTTTTTGGTCGACTGTTAACAAATGCGGCACCCATCTTGCAGAAAGCTTTTTCATCTGTAGTTCTTCATGCAAAATTAAATGGACTCGATCATTTGAGATGCCCATGATATTAGCTATTTCACGCACTTTTATTCGTCGATCATTTAATACCATATCATGCACTTTGGCTACAATTTCTGTTGTTGTTGCTGTTTTTGGACGTCCACTACGTGGTTCATCTTCAATGCTTCTACGACCACGTTTAAATTCAGCAACACAATTTTTTACTGTTGCATATGAAGGAGCACTTTCACCTAACACATTCACCATATTATTATGAATTTCTTGTCCCGATAAACCTTTTTTATGTAAATATTTAATGACACCACGCATTTCTAATTTTTCCATTGTTAAAAAATCGCGGATGCGTCTTTTGTGAACACCTGTTTCTTTATGAAAGAGTTGTCAGATCGAAACAAAATTTAACATGTGTTCATAGCAGAGATGGAAGTTTCCAAAACATTTAACTTTTTTCTGTTTATACCGCGCTTTTTGTGCTAGGCTAAGAAGTTTCCGAACCGCCCTCGTATGCAGAATGTGGGCAATCATAAATTGATCTTGCAAATGTTCGAAATGATGCGACTGTTTTAAGCAACGTTTTGGTGTCATATTCAGCGTAGAATAAAGATGAAAAAATCTTTTAATTACTGTTGCTACTGTTTATAACGGTACACGTTCTTTTATACAGGGGATCTACTCTGGAATTCGAAACGAAAGCGAATGTGTTCGAATTGTAATGTTAATAGCATACAAATTCGAAAGCTTTTTCTTTCGTTTCGAAATACAGACTAGAAACCCAGATTTTGAAGCAAATGAGTTTTGTAAATTTAAGCTGATTTATGTCACACTAAGATCCTGCAGTAAAGTGAAGAAAATATAAAATTGTATTAAATTTTATGAGTGCATTTATACACAAATTTAAAGCAAAAAAGGTAATGTCAGCTAAAAAGATCCATCAGGTGTCGCAGTGCCGGCCTTTGGATCAGATCCTCCCACTAAAAAATTAAACTAAGAAAACATCTTGGAAACAAAATTATTAGACATAAGCTTTAATATATTTTCTATTAAACTATTTTTTCAAGCTTTGGGTCTGTTTATATTTTTATTTTTTATTTCGATATTTCCTTAACCTTCGGCTAACTTCTTAGGCATATTTTTTATTTATTGTTTCTTGGATATAATAAAAAATAAGAAATATTCTGAAGAAGTTAACCGAGGGTTAACGAAATATCGAACTAAAAAATAAATATATAAACACACCTAAAGCTTGAAAAAATAGTTTAATTGAATATATAAAAAAGGTCTAAAAATTAGATAACACATTTTAATATATTTTATTAAAAAAAAAAGAAACAAGAAAATGAAAGTACAGGCAAAATGTGATTTCAAATGAGCGTTTAGTTTGAAAAATGACTCAGAAAAGATTCGCAATTGATTGTAGGTACTATTGCAAACTGCCTCGGAAATGAGTCGAAACTGATTAGAAACGCCAGTCATAAAATACTCTTTCAGAAGAGTCTCGTTAGGGTACAATTTTCTCCCGATTGAACAGAACAGTCTTTCTTCTTCGACTCGCAAATGGGCGCGTAAATGATTATTTTAATAGCGCGTAGGACCCGAAAAATACTCTAATATGCCTAATTAACTTCATAAAATGCTAAATGGAACGCGAATCGCTCTCGATAACAGCCGTTCTATTTAAAGTAAAATTTGCACGTAAAATCTATTAAGAGAGTGTGAGGTATTTTGAAAATATCTGCTTTAAACACATACTTTTGGATTTAAAATTTTGTTTTTTTCTTTTTTTTTTTAATTCACCATTGTTTCACATTTATTATTGTTGTACTTACATACACACATACATATATCGCCAATTATCCATAAAAATTATATTAAAAAAAACCAACTAGAATTTTATTCTTCTTTGCACTCATTGTGCTCACCCGCATGTGAATGTTTTGGATTGTTATTTTCATGGGATACAGTTTGTTGAACATTAAAGGTAACAAGTGCTTTCAGTTTTATAGCTGAGTTTAATTGGAAAAAATATAAAAAAGCTACCCCCATAAATCTGCATAAGCACCAGACAAATACTTAAACATACAATTATTAAAGGGGTTTACAATAAGGATGTGAGTTATTGAAGAGAATATATGAATTTATATGTGAGGTGTTAAGGAAATTAGAAATTTATAAAATAGGCCTCGTTTACATGTTCTTTGTGGGACTCAGGGACGAGGAGATCCCGTCAGTTAAGCATGTGCAGGCAGAACTACTTCCGGATAAACTCATATTACTCAATAAATGGAGTTTTGATGCATCATCCGGTCAAAGCGCTTACAAGCAAGTAATCAATAGAAATAGCATGACAACCACAGATGCCAATATGCTTATGGCTTCTGTAGTTCCTTTAAGACTCAGAAGGGAAATCTCAGTGTACTGGCGATTCATCATCCATCATCAGTTCATTTGTGCCGCCCAATATTATTTTAATATACAAGGGAGTCTTCAGAAGTAATCAAGTCTACAGTGAGCAATATTAAAAATCAAATTGTTAAAGAAATTTATTATTCGACATGTTGGGCATAATTACGAGTGTCGTATTTCGACTACAACTACGACGATTTTGTGCTAGATTAAAGAAAAAAATTTGCAATGTGCTTTAGTCTACTACAAAATCGTCGTAGTCGAAGTCGTAGTACGAAACTCGTAATAAGGTCCATTGTCAGAAGTTTATTCTAATTTGAAATTCATTTGCTGGTGTTTCAGCTTTGTCTATATGCATTTCATTGTTGCTGTAACAAATCATCAGTAGACTTCAACCACACATCTTGAACAGTTACTGGTCAGTTAAAAGTTTTTATAATGAAAATATTTTACCATTATTAAAACTCTAAAAAAAAACGTTTTTATATAAAAAACTACAAAAAATATTTATTGCTATTTTGTATTTTTTTTAAACACATACGATAACACAGTTTCAAAGCAGATAATGTTCTCTCTCAACATATTTTTAAGATATCTGGACTATTTCAAAAGTTATAATTTTTGCAACGGAAATAGTCAAAACAAGCCAGTGTGCGAAGATCCTTAAATTAGGACGCAAATATACAATTTTAAAACGTCGATACACATACATATAAATATGTACATATATTTTTCTGACTTCGCTTTTAGAATAATTTATTGTAACCTTGTTATTTTGTTGTACAGTGATGTACATAAATATGTACATATGTATGTGTGCCTAAGGCAATCGATAGAGAAAGGCTCAAAATTAAAATTATATACAAACTAACCGGCAATAAATAGTTGGTGCTATTAGCCCAGTTCTAAATATTTCCAGGTAACCTCATCTTCTTAACACAAGGCGAGCGAAATAATAAATGAAAGCTAATTTTAAATTAATTTTTTTCCAACTAAGGGAAACAGGAATATGGGGAAAACTTCAAGGGAATTGTTGTTCAAGACATGGCTGATCATCCATCGCTGACGAAATATTGCAAATCACACTATCTAGTTGAGATACAACTTAATGCATTAAACACATTCACCACAGCAGGCTATACGAACACACGACTTTAAATGCCGCTGGAAGCATTTGTCGCCTCGTAGCCAGCTACTTCATTATTTTCGAGACGGCAGCAGCACCATCTGCAACTGATATTCATGTACTAATACATAGTTCAGTATTGCCACTTTCATATATTTTGCATTTATAAAAATTAACTATTCTTTCAAAATGTACTTATTTCATGTAAAAGTACAAAAATGAATCAATTTATTCTTTGGATATTGTTTCTGGTAAATAATGTGAAATAATTGTACAATATCACTCGTTCAACATTTTGTATTATACTGGCAACACTGCATTTGCTCATTGTAGCCAAGGAAATAGAAATTAGTTTAATTGGAGTACAACGACAAAATCAGCATAGACAACAACCTGTCGCTATCTGGCCTTGATGTCTTCAAAAGAATCATTCTCATTCATATAAACATGTATATTCTATCCTTGACATTTGGTAGTCGGTAGCTTGCTGTGGTGAATGTGTTTAATGCATAAGGCTTGTTCGATAAATCAAATGGCATAATTGATTTACTTTTTTTACTTTGTCGCAATTTTTGACAGAAGAAAAAAAATATTTATTAACGATGTCTTCAACTTATTCTTTTTTTTATTATTTAATGTTTTTACACTTCAATAATAAGCCAACACAAAAATGTTATGTGTTTATCTAACTATTTCACAATAATTTTATTTATTTATCAACTGACAGCAGTAATAATTTGATGACAAATTTTGAATAACTATCAGTTAGTCAGTCATATGTTCTATTGCTCTCTCTCTCTCTCTCTATGTCTCTCTCTCCTTCTCTATCTCTTTCACTCCTGCTTAAAGTTACTTCAATGTTGATTAAAAGATTGAGTCAACTTAACGAATAAAAAACTATATTTGCTGTGTTGCATGTTGAAAGGAAATTACATTATGACTATATGCTTTTTTTATGCTTTTGCTGGTTTGTAGCTATAGACTGCTGTACTACTCGTATTTGTTGTTGCATGATGAATATTATTTTTCTATGACTTTTAGCATGCGAAGAAATAAGAAAAAAAAAATATTATGAACTGACAATTGCAGGGAAGTTTGATAGTTATATTGAAGAAGAGAATAACGCTGCAAGGAGTTGGCATCAATTAAGACTGATGATGAAGCGTGATCATGCATAAGCATGGGTGATTATATTTGTTGCTTGCTCACGTGGGTGTAGAGTTTTCGCGTGGCTAAAAATTATTTAAATGTTTAAAAATTTTAAAAATTTTTCTAAATTCTTTAATCCGAATAAAAAAGACAGCAATCGATTAATAAATAGTAAGAAATATATTCGCTAAAAAAATAAATCAAGAAAATTCTAAACCAGAACTTGGCTCAGAAATTATTGTTGGAATAAAAAAAGTTTTTAATTTTGTAAAAAAAAGTCATTTTATTAATAAAACTGATTTGTGCTTTTCGTGAGAATATGGCAAAACTTGAACGTGTGTAATCTTTGCTTTTCCTCACACCAGTGAGCGAGCCAAAAAAAAATTACTGCCCCGTGCAGGAATAACATTTAAATCTTTATTTTTTTCTTATGACTAAAACCTATTCACGCTGTCTTCATTAGCATTAAGTACAAAGTTAAGGTTTTTAGTTTAGTATTTAAATGAAAGAAAATCATTTTTCATTTCAGTAATGACGGTGCTGAATGGATAAGTGCATGAAGAACCTTAAACAAATTGCCATTTTTGCAACATTTAAATGAGGCATAAACAATATGGCTTTGCTAAAGGCGCCACAAATAAAATTACGTTATTAAAAGTTAGTCTCACTTCTTTTAAATCAATAGGATATTAGACCCAAGTGGGATGGACCCTAAGCTAATCTAACCTATAATTGTAGTAAAATTGTTGTAAATTGGGAATCGGTTGTTGCCACTCTTGACGGTTGCTGGTAAGAGTTGACGTATGTCGGATGGTCAAAAGCATTCATAATTATAAAATGACTTATGCCCTAATTCTGTTGGACGTTTGTATCGTCTTTTCTATGGACGAAAAAAAGCCGCAGTTATGATTCTTTAAAAGAATTATAAGTTATTGTCTATGCTATAAGGTTCGAGTATTTGCTTTATGATTTTGTTCCAAACATTATATCCAATACATATTTTTTCATACATTTTATAATACTTTATAATCTAAATGGTATAATGGATTCCATGTGTCTCGGCCTTCAGGTACTTAATGAGAAGAAATTTAGCGCACGTTAAATCGCGAATTCCGCTAACTGAACATTCGTTAAATCGGGATTGCACTGTAAATCTTCACTAATAGACAAAACTATTGTTGCGTTAAATTACATATGCACCGTAACGAAACTATCATTTTACTTTTGTTTTCCCCCTCCCTTTAATTTTACAAAACATTTGAATTTTGAAATGAATGTACCTGTCATTCTATTTTATTTTTATTTTTTTATTTCTTGTACGTCTACAACAGACAAACTGATGGGTATTACATGTCTCAAAATATGTCCATACAATATTTCTTAACTTGAGTCGTTTAATAAATCATTTATAAAAAATGGATATTATTTTATTTAAGAATACTTATGTATGTGCACATACGAGTACATAGACAAGCGCATATTATTTGTATATATTTTTCGGATTACTTGCTGAAACCGTGACTAAACCTTAACCCTTAAGTGGTCGCATTGATAAAATCACGCAATTAATGCTCAGTTAACCAACTGTAATGGAATTTAACTGCAGCAGTAAGACACAGTTGATCGATATTGTTGTGTGAAAAGTAATGTATAGATTTGTACATTCCGGCAACATCTCTATAACCATTTTCATTACTTTTCGTATAACAATATCGATCAGCTGTTTACTAGCGCTGCAGTTACATTCCATTACAGCAGTGAACCGCACGCCATACCACAATTGTGGACAAAATAATTTCATGAAAAGAATGAAATAACTTAAATATAAAGGGGTTTCTTAATAGTTAGAAAATATTGTTGTGATAAATCCAGTAAAATATTCTTACGAAACTGGAACACCAACGAAGCAATTCCAATGAAATTCTTTCACAATATTCATGAAACTTTCATTGGATTTGTGAAATTATCATTAGATTGGTGAAAAAATGTTAATCAAATTGTTTCATTGGAGTTATGAAGCAAAATCTGGCGTTTTAGCGCAGCTAGTTTAAAAAGGCATCTTAATAGTTTTCACAGCGATGTGAATAAATTTTATTTTTATTTAAGTTTTTATTAAACTGCTTATTTACAAAAAATATTCAAGCAATTAATAACCACAGAACGTATTTTAAATTAAAAAACTTTTCTTAAAGTGTAACTTGATGTTACTCTCATTTTTCTCACCAATGCAAACATATTTCATTTTGCCGATCACTGCTTTAGTCGCATGGAGCCTCTCTATATCTCTCTCTCTCTCTAAATAAATAAATAAATGCATTATATTTATGAAGCTACGAAAAGCATAAGCGTTTCTCACGCACTGTACATTTTTCTCTAATGGTTTATGGCCTTATAAAGCTAATTAAGGGTAAAGAAAATAGAGTAGCTATATTTTAATTATTATACAAGTGATGCTTTCGGTTGAATGTTTCAGGTACAGCGGTTTCGATTGGCTGGATATATCAAGCCGGTTTAAAAAACCGAAATTTTTTATTTTCAATAATATTGTACGTATTATTAGTTTAAGTCATTTCAGAATTAAAAAATTAAAAAAATTAAAAAAAAAAGTTGACCATCCGTCAACTTTTACCAACAACTGTCAAAAGTGGCAACGACCGATTCCCAATTTAGAATAATTCTACTACAATTATAGGTTAGATTAGCTTAGCAGGTTGCTGGTAGCAAGTATGAAAATTAAGGGTCCAGCCCACTTGGGTCCAATGTAATGATGCCTTTGTACTAACTGTAAGTTGTACAGATAATAAAAATACTGAAAATGAGTAGAAAAGTTAAAGAGGTAGATGTAAAATGCAGATGATTAGTTGCTAGAGAACAGAAGAGAGTGGGTTGTGCATCTACACACGCTCCTTATATAAAGACTCAGATTTTAGAGTTTTATTTCCGTATAGGCTGCTGAAGAGCAATCATTGTACGGGCGACCCATACGTTTGGCATGGATTACTACAACGCAGTGGCCGGTTAGTGTAGGCAAGAGATTCCTCAAGTGCTCCCTAGTGAAGTTCATGATATTTTTAGTTGTATGGGGGTTTAGGCGAGGCCAAAGGGTTATCGCTATTGCGCAGGTAGGATCATAGCGCCATCTGTCTTGAGCTAATTCAAGAAAGGCAACATCAAAGCGTCTCCAGCAGGATTAGAGTGGTAGCCCACAGATCTTTTCGATATCAACTACTCAGAATAGGGTTTCCCTCTTGGCCAGGTCATCTGCAACTATGTTGCTTGCACTAGTCCCATGTCCACGCACCCAATTTAATATGATGACTTCAGTGCTGCGAATGCCGAGAACATTGAGACATTCTTGGGAAGAAAAAAAAATTAGGTAAACACCTGTGAGGGACTTACTTGCACACTGGCTGTCAGTTATTATATGGATATATTTATTTGATATCCGATATAACCTTAACCAGTGTATTGCTCTCTTAATGGCAGATATCTCTACCTGTTGCATGCCACATTCGTCCGGAAAACTTAATCAAATTTCAATTCCAAGTTCCCCTTCAACCCTCCCCCCTCATCAAACGTTCGTGAAAAGAGTGCAAACATACTTCTCTATACAATTCTTTAAAAATAAATGGAAAATTCCGTACGTGAAGTTCAAGCAGAAATCAGAACCTGATGTTTAATTTTTTATAGTTGAAAATAATACCATGAGAATACATTTTTCTGTTCAATAAATTATTACACAGATATATCAAAAATGTTGAACAATTTCACGCAAAAACCGCACCCATGATAAAAAGAATTTACTTATTTTTAATAAAAATCGTTAAACTCTAATGTTTACAAAACAATAACAATTATGGACAAATTAAAAGAGAAAACAAAGTTTTCTATTTTTATGAATTTGCAAACGCTTTCAAATGGGCTCTTACTTATCTGTATCTTTGGTCTTTATTTTACGTTTTCTTTTAATCCCTTTCCCATCTTTATTAAAAACCCTTAACTTTGAAAAGGCCATATATACTCTTGCTTGCTCTTTGTTTAATAATGTATTCTAATGAGTTTTGTGGATTAATTGTGTATATTTAAATTTTCAGTCACACCCGTCACCTCAAAAATAAAAAAAACTGAAAAAACGGTTACTTTACATAATAAATACTTGATATTTTCTAACAAAGAAAAACTAAGCGCAACTTATAACATAATTAAATTTTATGAGCCTCAATTTGAATATTCAAATAATTAGTTTTAATAAATATTTGGTCACACCCGCGAACTAAAAATTTAAAAAAGTTAATTAGATTGTTACCTTACATAATAAACACTTGCCAACATTAATAAGATAAGTGCAATTAATAATATAATAAAATTTTGTAAACCTGCATTCTTATATTCGAGTAATGAATTATAAGAAATGTTTGGTCACACCCGTCACACTAACGCTTGAGTAATATTATTTCAGTGGATCGAGAAAATCGAAAACGTGCCACAGAGCCAGAAACTTGAGGAAAATAAAGAAAAATATGAACTCCATTTAGATTTGGAATTAGAGAGAGAGAAAGAAAAATACTAAGAAATATATGATGAATAAAGAATCATTGAAAAAAAAAATACGATCGATAAAGAAAACGAAGGAGCAGACAACGGAAACAGGATGAAATTCAAATTGATTGACTATATGCATGAAATCAATTAAAAGTTTTAATTCTGCAAACTTTTCGAATTTTCATAGTGAGTCACAACCGTCACATTTTCGAATAAGTTTTTTTTATTTTCAAGAAGTAAGTAATGCAATACTTTAAGAATAATTAATTTTTCCAAAACGTTCACCCATTACATAAATGTTTGTTGCTTCAATATTAAAATTTTACTGCATAAATAAATTTAGAATTACAAAGTTTATATACTCGGATAATGACACATAATCTTTATTAAATTCGAAACAGTTGTTTTTCCCCATTTGCCATTAAACATATTGGAAATTTATTACTTATAACTTTATACTCTTGCTAAAGTTTATGCGTACGTAAGACATTCATTTATATTTCAAATGAATTGCTCGACTGATTCTCATTTTTTCCCCTGCTTCTTCTTCTCAATATTCAATTTTAGTTGATTTTTTGTCTTCTCTTGGCTGTTATTTTTTTCTACTTTCAAAAATATTACGTTTCATTTAATGCGTGACTAGAATTTAATATTAGAAAAAATTGTCTGTTTCTGCTTTTTCTGCGTTTTTCTTTATGAACTTAAGCTTAAAGTAAGCGTACGGTTTGAAAACACATGCACCACATCCTCAGAAGTTTGTTGTTATCGAACCGAAGTGGCATTAACATTTATTTATATTTTCGTACTTATTATGAATTTTCAATTGTTTAGTATTTGCTTGATTGGCAGTCTATTATGTACGTTTTGTATTTATTCATTAAATTTAAAATTAAAGTTTATGCGAATAATAATAGATTAATCGGATTTTAGATAGGAGTAGAGTTTAATGTTCTTAACCCGCGGCCCATCCATTATACAATATTAATGCATATGATGTTGATGAACATATTTTGTCGTTTTGACCTATAATATGCAAGAAATAGCACAATATTTTCAAAGAAAATATTGCACAATTTTCCTAACAGTGAAAAAGTATACAACATTGAACAATCTTGCCATCACATTACACAATTGTCCTGATTGTACACTAAAAATCAAAAGTCATTTCATATTTGCCAATATATTGTGCCACTTTCGAATTTGACAGACACATTGGCAATATTATTGTACAATACGCAAAATTGCACGATAATATTGCAAGTGGGTGGGCCGCGTTAGATTCGATTAAATGTTATATATTTGTATAACGGACATCTTAAAATTGTTGAATGAATGAATTAAGTCAAACGGGAAGCGCAGTAAACTGCGACCAAAGTAGATCTATTGTATACCCTGCCAGGTGCTGGAGCACCTCATCTAGACCTACTCTCCTGATGAATCTCAGGATTGGGTGCTTGTCCAATTGGCTATATCTTCTGTGGCATAACGCTTCACAGTCCTTCAGAATATGCTCTGGAGTTTCATCTTCATAATCACAGAATCTGCACAGGCTGTTACTCACAACGCCAAGTCTGTTGAGGTGTTTTCTCAGTCTACAAGGGCCTGAAAAGAAGCCTTTGAGCATTCTTAGATTGTTTTTACTCAGGGACATGAAAGCTATGAAACGATTTTGGTTATACGTTACAATCATTAACTTTGCATGCCTTAATCCTGGGAGATTGAGCCAGACGTGTTCGCTATTACTCTTGATCTCCGTCGATATATCTTATCGAATTTTGTCCAATCCGAGTGCACAAAACTGTTCTGGTACGACCATGGGTGTACTAACCCCCTTCTGGCCATTTTGTCTGCGTGTCCAGGAATCTAGCTGAGTGTGACCTTATTCATGTTGCTTAGCTGGTTTAGCTTAATGCGGCATTCCCACGCTAACTAGAGGTAAACTCATATGAGCTGAGCGCTTTGGTGGCAGCCTGACTGTCCGAGCAAATGGGTATTTCTTTTCCTCGGTAGCTCTTAGCAAGATTGAATTGTGCGCATCTTTAACTGCCATAAGATTCTTATTAAAAACTGGTAGGAGATATTCCCAACGACTCGTTGTAGTTAGTCCTTGGTCCTGCAACTCCCACACCAGAACCTGCCGGCGTTCTGGAACCATCAGTGTACCATCTGATGGTGCCAGTTTCAAAGGAATACCGGGGTTATATTTCCCCCCCCCCCCATTCCCTTCTATTCTCCATAACAGTTTCAAACCTCTTGTCGAAGTCATACTCTTTATTCATCATGTCAGAGGGTTGCGCTTGTACGGGAAATCGTCTTGCCAGGAATGATTGCTCACATTGGCTAATTAGACAATCCCCGTCTGTGTTTTTCCCCGCGATTCTGATTACTTTTTGTGTGGCAGCAGCCTCTATCATAATCGTCAGAGGTGTGAGTTCAATGAGGACTTCCATAGCCGCCATAGGACACATCCTCATAGCCCCTGTTATACAAAGCCACGCTAGTCTCTGTAATTTCTCTACCCGGTTTCTGGTCGTAGCCAGGCTGACCCTGTCCGACCAGACAACAGCACTATAAGTGATGATAGGTATCACTATCATGGTGTATATCCATCTCAAGATTTTGGGTGAGCAGCCCCATGTTCTTCCTGCAACAAATCTACAAACCATTAGTGCTTTTTTTGCCCTGTCAATAGTCGTCTCTAAATGCTGTTTTCATAACAATTTTGAGTCTATCACTCCCAGATACTTGACCTCCGATGAGCTTTCTATTTGCACGTTGCCCACCCGGATATTTTGCCAGCATAAAAAAGTTCTCCTCCTTGTGAAAGGTTTGATATTCAGACCTACAAATAGGCACCATTCCTTCACTATCCTTAATCCGTTCCGTATTATATCACACAACGTCTCTTCAAATCTTCCTCTTGCAATGATAACAATGTCAACGGCATATGCTTGACATTCTATGCCATTGCTCGTTAGTATGTGCAAGAGTTCATCAACCACTAGGCTCCACAAAAGTGGAGACAATACTCCGTCCCTGGCATCCCCTGGTCGTCTTTACTGCAAGATATTCCTCAAAATGAAATTCCCAAATTGCAAATTTCTTCCCCGAAATTCCAAAAATTAACTTTCTCCTTATCCCCCAAAAACACCCATGAGATATAGTACTACGTTAATTTAAATTCATTAAAGTAGTAATTTCGAAATATTTCACTTATACTGTTTTATTTACCTATGCCGAAAGCTTCCCACTGAACAAACTCCTTCTACACAATCATTCATTGTTCGTTGCCATACAAATTTTTGATTTCATATCTTTAAAAGTTATAGATATATACATGTATTAAAAGATGAAAACTTTAAAATGGTCATAATATTGCAGTAACTTCAACTCCATCAACTATCCCTGAGCCCGCAACAAATTTCCCAAACCAAATATTTCATTCCCATTTGCCAGTAAAAATTTTATTAGTCTGACAGTATTTGGTTTCAGGACAGTTTCTGCTTCAATAACTTCGGCTTTGGGAGATTTTTTACGTAATGTAGAAATTTGTTTTAGATTTTTTTCTTTCAAATTCTGCTCTGTGCGTGTACGATACTTAGTTCAGCGTTACTATGCACGGTGGGTAAACAATATGGTAAGCAGACTATAATGTAAACTTTAACATAAGATGATTTTATTTTGAATAAAGTTGGTCAAGAGTTTAGGAATACTTAAACCAATGGGATCAGTAATCTAATGTAGCTTTACATTTTGGGTTTTGCATATGACGATTGCGCTGTACTTATTTTCACAAAAAAATTGCTCTTTTTTGTTGGTATACTCAGCATTCATTAGTATTAGTAACGCGGTCATGTGTAGCAAATAACAGTAACTAAATAACTAATAATCTAATAAAACCCACCATCACCACCACAGCAACAACAATAACTACATACATTCATCCTGTGTTATTTTTATTCTATGAATACAAATTTTTTACAGCATACTTAGGAGCAACACTCTGCATACAAACGCGCATTCTCAACCAAACGCACAAGTATACTCGTACATTCAAGCTAAATATAAAATGTAGTAACAAATCTAATATTAGAAATTACTTTGTATAAACCAAAAATATCACAAGCTGCTAGCGACTGGTTCTGGAAGGAGGTCCTTACAAAAGCATACACGTGTATTGGCTAAAAAAAAGACCCTGAAGTACCCCTTTCCCGCATTTGTAAGTGAATCTTTGCATTTTGGGTCAAGTAGGAATATTATTGTAAAGGATTTTAACTAAATGCTGATACTCACTATCCTACAAATAGTTCGACTTTGGCGAAAATGCAACCCTGGTCTAACGGAGTTTATTTAGTGACCTGTTTCACGATATCGAAAGAAAACGTTCGACCGAAAATTCGCGTTGAAAACAATACTAAAATATGAAAATGTTTTTTTTTTTTTTGTTTTCACTATAAATTGCAAGTCGAAAGTTTTCTTTCGATATCGTGAAACAGGCACTAAATTTTAAAACGTCAATAACCCCAGCCAGTATTTTATGAAATTAATGATCATATTCGAATCTTTTTCGACTCCTCCGCGCGATTAAAATAAGTATTTATGAGCTCGTTTTTGAGTCGAAAATTACTGTTTATTTGATACCCTAGCCACGAGTCGTCTAAAAGAGTATTTTATGACTGGTGTTTCTGATCAATTTCAATTCACTTTCAAGACAGTTTTATAGTAGTAGAATCAGCTTTTTGTTTCAAATTTTTATATCCACAAATTCACTCACATCTAATGTGTAGTTTTCACAATGCAAGCAAGAGACTTGTCTAGAAAATTTGTATAGGAATCACTAAAAAAATTTTGAGTTTTTCATATATTTTTTCTAGACAAGTCTCTTGCTTGCATTGTAGAAACTACACATAAGGCAGTCGAAAAAGACTCAGTTTGGTGAAACAATCTTCCACGTGCTGACTGGGACAGCTCAATAGATCAGGGTTGTATTTTATCAAAAGTCGAACGACTATGTGGGATAGTGAGTATCAGCCTTTTCTATTTCTCCGTCTGGGCCTCTTTGAATATTCCGCGGGAAAAGAAGGTAAAAGTACCATCAAACGTGCTAAAATAACAAAGTTCGACTCATATAGGTATGTGATGGAAACTGGTTCGATTTTAAATGAAATCGTACCCTCCAGAGGCTGGCGTTGGCTAAACTAGTTAGCATGTTGACTACAAAACCGAAGGTTCTGGGTGCGAGTCCTTAAATAACGACATCACGCATTTTTCTGATGTGCATTAGTGTCTCTTTGTATCAGTTGTTGTAAGAAAGTTTAAGTGATGAAGGCATAGTCGTTCGTCGCACGCTTAACTTTACTGACTTCAACAGCTACTAATCATAATGTAACATCAGTAGCGCGATTCACTAACTTTTTTTAACGATAATCCCATCGTTAAAATAATTATAACGAAAATTGATCGATTTGCTATTCAGGAACATTTTTAACGATATTTGCTGTAGGTTAATGTCAGCTGTATCGTTATTTAGGCGACAATAATTAATATCGAAGTAGAAGTTATGTAGAAGTTACCGAATCACACAATCGTTATTGCAAGCGACAAAATGTAGGATTGGCGGATCGTTAAAAGTTACTGAATCGCACTACAGACCACCCTCCTTCATCGGTACTGTTAGCAGTATCATCGGCGAAGCAATATAACCAATGAAATAGCTACTAAGCACATCTTCAAAAATTTAATACGCTTCATTGACACCAGAGGCGCTGCAACACTGCCTTATTATAAAGGAACAAGTAAAAAGCTGGCTTGTAAAAGATTGAAGCTTTCTTCTATCTATCTCTTCCTTTACCACCTGCCTTCTCTATCACTATCCCTTTCCAAAAGAAGGTAATAGTAGTAGGCTTTCATTGACTGAGTGTTTATTGACCCAATCCGTTTCTGCAGTCTTAATCTGATATATTGGGTAGATTACGAGATATTTAGTTCAATAATTTTTTTATATAACTTTGTAGAAAACTGTTTTTATTTATTGTCTTGATTGTTTATTTTTTTAAGAACTACTTTTTAATATGGTTACCACTATCTATTAATGTTTACATGCAAGCAAAAAAACGTTTACTATAATAAACCAGATATCGTGTCATAACCGCCGAAAAAGCTTAAGCGACATAATTTTCGAAATTTTCGATTATTTGCGATCGTAAATAATCTATTTTCATCAAAAAACTTATGTCCACTTTTTTTTAGCGATTATGGCTCACTATTTATTATTTTAATTTTTCACACAAAATTTCATATTTTTCTAATAATTTTATTTTATGTATTTTATTTTTTCTTTCTGTGAGCAAACTATAACTTTATCCATTATAACAGCTGTTATTTTATTCATCGTTATTGTGCTGCATACAATGAAATTACACAGCAAATTTTTATCATTCGTCGTATTGAATGAAATTCATCGTTGCGGCCCAGTTCTGTTCCTAACATAAAGCTGTAAACCGTAAAAACGCCGTTCTTTCATAAAGGAGAGAACAAAAATAGTAAAACTTTCATTGTTGATTCAAATGAAATCCTGAAATTTCCCAGTAACCACTGACGTTTAAATCAAATGAAAAAAAGTGTATATACACAAAAACAATCCCACAGCATCGTATAAAATACTCTGCGAGTGATTTTACATGTATGATTTAATAATTTTCATTTGTCTGCTGTTGCTGTTATTATGTTTCGCACTGGAGCAAGCGGTGGTTTTGACCGAGACCATTATCAGTGGCTACAACATACATATAATTGAAACTACCAATGATTACCACTGTGTGCTATAGGTCTCTACAATGAGTCTCTACAATGCTTTGTTCTCCAGCCGTATTCTACTGCTGCAGTGTTGGTCATCAATTTTAAGCCTTTACTTGCTATTTTTATCGCATGTTCCTGGTTGTTGAATGTGCACTTTTTTTTAAATATTATTTTCACTGTATTTTGCCGTAAATGTAAAAAGTATAAAACAACAACTACTATATGCTAACTATAACTATACTATATTATGCGTGTACACATATATGCAACAAGTTTTAAGTCAAGCGTATGAATTTCGTTTTCGTTTCATGATTATTATGCTGTTGACGATTAACCCTCAAGTGCTACAACTGCTACTACAATATATGCAAGCATATAAAAAAAAATTATTTAAAAAGCTTGTAAAATCTTTCGTACATCTAAAAATCCGAGCAGGGCGGTAAAATTTTCTTTCGAAAAATATCGTGAAAATTTTATGCATACGAGGGCGGTTCGGAAACTTCTTAGCCTATCAATGAAAGAGAATAGTTAGTTTTTCAAAAATATTTTTATTTTGCAATATAATCTCCTGAAACTTCAATACGCTTTTCTAGCAATTCTATCCCTTGATTAAAATAGTTTTCCTCAAGGTCTTCAAAATAGTGGTTTACAACTGTAATTGCATCTTCATTTGAGGTAAAACGCTTGCCAGCAAGGAATTTTTTTAGATTTAGGAACAGGTAAAAGTCACTGGGAGCCAAATCAGGAGAATAAGGTGGGTGGTCAAGCAACTCGTACTTTAATTCGTTGATTTTAGCCATTGTTAAAACACTCTTGTGCGCTGGTGCGTTGTCTTGATGAAAAATTATTTTTTTATGTTGTAAGCCAGGACGTTTTTCTCGAATTTGTACATTTAATTGATCCAAAAGGTTGCAATAGTATTCTGAATTTATTGTTTTACCCTTTTGCAGATAGTCAATCAATAAAATACCTTTGAAGTCCCAAAAAACCGTTGCCATAACCTTACCAGCCGATTGAATTGTTTTTGCCTCCTTTGGGGCACTTCCTCCAGCTTCAGTCCATTGTTTGGATTGTTCTTTTGTCTCTGGAGTATAGTGGTGGATCCATGTCTCATCAACAGTTATGAAACGACGCTTAAAATCTATTTTATTTCGCTTAAAACGATCCAAACAAGCTTGAGAAATGTTCATTCTTATGCGGTTTTTTTCGACTGTTAACAAATGCGGCACCCATCTTGCAGAAAGGCTTTTCATCTGTACTTATTCATGCAAAATTAAATGGACTCGATCATTTGAGATGCCCGTGATATTAGCTATTTCACGCACTTTTATTCGTTGATCATTTAATACCATATCATGCACTTTGGCTACAATTTCTGTTGTTGTTGCTGTTTTTGGACGTCCACTACGCGTTTCATCTTCAATGCTTCTACGACCACGTTTAAATTCAGCAACCCAATTTTTTACTGTTGCATATGAAGGAGCACTTTCACCTAACACATTCACCATATCATTATGAATTTCTTATCCCGATAAACCTTTTTTATGTAAATATTTAATGACACCACGCATTTCTAATTTTTCCATTGTTAAAAAATCGCGGATGCGTCTTTTGTGAACACCTGTTTCTATATGAAGGAGTTGTCAGATCGAAACAAAATTTAACATGTGTTCATAGCAGAGATGGAAGTTTCCAAAACAATTAACTTTTTTCTGTTTATACCGCGCTTTTTGTGCTAGGCTAAGAAGTTTCCGAACCGCCCTCGTAAAGTGACGGCAAAAGTTTTTGTATGTAAGAACTTCCTGCAACAAAGTTTTAAAAATGATATGTAGAAGATATCTTATAAAACTTACATAAAAAAGTATAGTAAAATTATAGATAATATCGTCAAGAAATTCTATAAATATATAAATAAATATTATAAAATTTTTTGGAACAATATAGGGTTAATAATTTTTTTTTTAAATAAAATATCGTAAAAATGTTCTACAAAAATTATGGCTAAAAATTTTTATAGAAAATATAATGTAAACTTTCTATAATAAACATCGTAAAAATTTTCTGTGGATATTAAAGCCAAAAAAAGTTCCTTTAAAATGCATGGTTGAAAATTTGAATACAAATTTTCCGTAGAAAATATTGTAAAAAGTTTCTATAGAAAATATGGTAAAAAATTGCCCTACAAATTATGGTTAAAACTTTCTATAGAAAAGTTCCTTCAATATTTTCTATAGTAAATATCGTATACAATTTCTTAACAAAATATTTTAAAAATTTCCATAAAATATAACACCAAAAATAGTACCTACATAATATTTTTATCGTATATGGAATATTGTTGTCGTAAAATTTTCCAAACAAAATTTCGTCGCAATTTTCTATTCAAAAAGAAAAATATCCCAAAAGCTTTTCAAAGTAAATATCGTAAAAATTACTAGTATTTTTTTATATCGTTTTAACTTTGTTTTTAAGGTATTGAAAACAGTTTCTGTAAAATTTATTGTTAAAAAACTTGGTCAAAACTTCCTATAAAAATATTGTAGGAAAATTTAATACAAAACATTAATAATTTTTTGAAGAAAGTATAGTGAAAACTTTTTTTCGATATATATTATTCTATTCTATAGTAAATATCGTAAACATTTTCTTGACAAAATATCGTAAACATTTTTCATATACAATATTACAAAAATATTATCTATTATTACAGAATATTTTATGGTAAACTTTTATGGTATATTTTTATCGTAAAATTTTTTTAATCTCTAATAAAATAAATTTTTTTTTTTAATTTTTTTTTGTTAACTCACAAAAATTAAAAAAAAATTATCGTAGTAATTTTCTACGGAAAATACAAAAATTTTCAGCAAAATATCGTAAAAGATTTTGAAAGAAAATATCGCAAGAATTACTACTGAAAATATCGTAACTTTTTTTTAATATCATTTAAACTTTGTTTTGAAAATCTTGAACAAAAGTTCATTTTAAAAAATATCATTGCAATATACAATACAATATCTACAAAATATAGAAAAAACTTTCCATAAGTATCTTCAATATTTATCGTAAATATTGTAAAATTTTTATAAATAAAATATCGTAATCATTTTTCATAAAAAAATATCAGAAAAATATTCGGTATGTAAACAACTTTAGAAAATTTTATAAAAAAATTTGGGCAAAAATATCGTAAAATTTATTTAGTCGAAAATAACTAAAAATTTTCCAAGATGTTGTAATTTTTGACAGAAAATACAAAAAGGTACTAAAACTTTTTAAAGAAAAAATGACTATTGATAATTTTGTTAATTTTTTCAATATCGTAAAAATTTACTGTACCAAATACCCTTAATAATCTTTTTACAACGTGTCTTAAACATTTTTAATACATATCGAGCTTTAATTTCGATTTTATCGTAAGCGACATGTAATCGAAATTAGCCTTTTTTATTGAAATTAAAATTTTATGGGCCTACCCATAGTTTAGAATTATGAAAATGCTAAATTGTAGCTAACATTTAAGATAAGATAACATTTAACATAAGATATCGTAAGCGACAATTTACGTACAAAAACATATTTGAATATTTAAAAAAACCCTTCTCCTGAAAACCTTAACTTTTGTCGCTTTCGATAAAATTTAAAATAAGGCTCGATATACATAAATGTTTTGTATAAAAGGTATTGTAAAAACTTAAAAAAAATTTGGCAAAAATGTTTCTGAAAATATCGTTTTTTGCTTGTGAAAATATCGTAAACATTTTCTATTAAAAATATAAAAAAAAGTTTCTGTAAAAAATATTGTTAAAAAATCTTTTTACAGTAGATCTATAGAAAATAAAGACAAAACTTTCCCTAATATAGTATCGTAAAAATTTTCTAAACATAATATCGTTAACATATTATATAAAAATTGTGAGGAAAATATTTCTATAGAAAAAAAAAATTATCGATAAATTTTTCAATCGAAAATAAGGAAAAATTTTCTAAACATAATATCGATAACATATTATATAAAAATTGTGAGGAAAATATTTCTATAGAAAAACAAATTATCGATAAATTTTTCAATCGAAATTAAGGAAAAATATTTTAAAGAAAATGTACAATTTTTTTTATAAAATATTAAAATACCAGAAAAATTTATTGAATATAACAAATATTGTAAAAGCTTTTGAAAAGATAATCGGAAAAATTTGTTATTGAAAATATCGTAAATTCTTTCAAATGTCGTAAAAGTTTTCTATTGCAAGCAAATACTGTGAAAATTTCGGTATATCTTCTACCGTAAAAAAAGATATTATACAAAATATCGTAAAAGTTGGTATAAAAAATAGTGTAAACATTTTCTAAAAAAATATATATTAAAAAAATTTTGTAAAAAATATTTTAGAAAATTTCTGTAATTAATATCGTAAAATTTGCTATAGGAAATAAAGTAAAATATTTTTGATTGAAAAATATCGCAAAAACTTACGGCATTATGTATAAGCAAAAATTGGCATGAAGTTAGCATAAGTGAAGAAATTGAATTAGGTGTTAACGAGTTCCTCCATACAAATAGACATTAAAAATGGTTGCAGTACTTAATTTTAACCCACTTCATTGTCCTAGCATGATTTTTAATATGAAGTCTCATCGCAAAAATCTTTAAGATCATGTTCAATTTTGCCACTTATGCTAACTTCATGCCAATTTTTGCTTATACATAGGTCCGTTAATGTTTATTTTCGTAAAACCTTTTTACATAAAATATCGTAAATTTCGTCTTAAGGAAAATATGTAAAAATGCAAACCGAATATGTCGTGTTCGTAAAATATATTAAAAATAAATTATAAAGAAACATTGAACATATTTTCTACACAAAATATCGTTAAAAATCGCGAAAAACGATACATGATTGGAATTTTTTAACATATTAATAACATAGAATAGCTTAAATTTTAGAAAAAATAATATATAAAAAAATTATATAGAAATAATCCCTGCTATTAAATATTATATTAAAGATTAAACTATATTTAAATATTTTTTAAATCCCGTTAAGAATGATTTTAATTAAAATAACTTATTATTTCCTTTTTCCATGTTTATGCCTTCATGGCTTTAATGAATCTGCGGTAAAAGTGGATGCAGCAATGGATTTATGGTCCTGACATAGACATCCATTCTACAACTATCATGGCTATTTTAAGTTAAATACACATGCCCGAGTATACAAATGTTTCCAAAGGACAACTTTATGAGCTTTTCCAACAACAGTTTATTTGTTTTTCCTCATTTAAAGCCAAGTAGTTGTTGTTCATTGACCAGCCGGTAACCAATACGAATAATATTGTTGCAATATACACACATACAAAGCACACAAGCAGACACACACACACACACACACACACACACTTGCGCAGTGAGAAAATTGTTTACATGCACCGGATAAACAGGCAGGATAATATCGCGACAGAAAACCATGAAATATTTTATCACACACTTTCACAGACGGCAGCACACACACATACACATACACAAACATGAAATGACAGTGTTTGTGATTTTTTAAGTGTTTCCGTACATTCGTAGTTATTTTTGCCTGTTTGCTGGTAGTTTTAAGGATAAATGGTTGGATGAACTCTGCTTTCAAAGTACGAGTATGTGCGTCGTTCTTTTGTTTGTGTATGTTAATTTCAAAAATATATTAAAAAGTTTTTAATCGGATCACAATTTAAATCTTAAATGTATAAATAAGAAAAATGGATAAAATAAAAATAAAAGAGAATTCAAAAATATTTATTTGTTATGCCGGCTGTTATATTATTTGCACTGATTGTGCAGTATCAACAGTTCTTTTCCTCTCTTCCCGAGCATTTTGGATTTTTTGCGCGACACATTTAACTAGAATTATGAATATTTTCTTGCCGAAACATTCGGTAGATTTTTACCATATAATTCTCTAAAGACTTTAGAGTTTATTTTGGAAAAATAACATCAGTCCAACACAGTTCTTATTAAGTTAATAACTGTCATTGAAATAATGTAAAAAAGAACTTTTAGTTTGTTTCACCTCCCAGTGCTATAAATTATAAGATAAAACTTTGTAATTTTCAAATAAACCGCAGAGCACACAAATCTCAAAAGAGAAAAATGTATGCTGAAACATGAAAAGTAATCAAGAATATAAAATTAATATTTACGATTATTAAAGTTGAACATACATAAATATCCATATACACATATGGGCATTTCCATGTGGACGATTGTGAAATAAATGTTAAAATAAATCGGATTTTTATTTTGCCAATAAGCAGAATTTATAGCTCTAAATTAGTCCTACAATAGGGGTGCTAAGTATGATTTTGAACATTTTTTGTTTGTTTGTTTGAAAGATAATTGCAAAAAACCAGGATATTCGCATGTGACAAAACAAGGTTGTTTTCGCAGACAACGATTAAAATATTGGGGTCTAATCGTCGCTTTCGAGAACGAGCGGATTCGATTACTTTTTTCAGTTTGAGATTATGGCATTTGCTATCGAACCATGTAATAATATGTTTCGATATCGAATGCTATAACCTCAAACTGAAAAAATGTGATCGATCCAGCACGTTATCGAAAGCTGAAGCAACATTTTAATGTGAGTAATTTTAGAATGCTTTGTACTGATGTATCTTTGAAATGGTTTCGATTCTATTCAAAAATAATTTATATTTTTTTTTAATTAAATTTTCATCATAGTCGCACGTGACTTTTTTCCATCATGATATTTACATGGTTTCTGTTGCTCTTTTTACGTAGTTATAAGTAAATAAGCTTAGTAAATATGTTTTCAAATTAAACATAAGTATTTAACGTATTTATTTTAACATAATAACAACAAACTTAGCAAAAATAGTTTTTTAATTTTTCGCACCACTGTTTGCAAACTCTCTTTATTTTTTTAGCCGTTTTTGTTCATATGAATTTAAGTAATTTAAGAGTATGTAAAATTTGTTGCCATTTTTTTAATTTTACACTTACGATGTCACACGTGACCATTTTTATATGCATACCACGATTACATATATTTATATTTTTCAACAAATTTTTTTTTCAATTTTAATTGTTTTAATTATCTCTGTTTGTGGTGAATATTTGACAAGCTGCTTTTGACACACTGGTAAACAATTTTATTTTTCAATGACGCACTTGACATCAAAATATGAGACTTTACACTTATTGGCAATTGTATAGTTTCTTATTATTATTCTTTTTGGACTCCTTGTAATCTCAGAAAAAACTTAGTGAGAACAAATCACTTGATAATCACTCTTATTCCAGTTGTCAACATCAACGTCACGTCAATACAATACCAAATGAGCATTGACAGGCTCATGTTATTTTCTAGGCCTTAGGGAACACAAATAAATAAATCAATAACACAAAATTGTTCTCGAGAGAGAGAGAGAGAGTACACACATCCCAATGTTTTGCTGTTGTATTGACGTGACGACGATGTTGACAACTGGAATAAGGGTGAATGTGTCTTTTTACGATCATTTAGCAAAACAAAACGTGCAAAAGAAATATCCAAAATGAAAGAAGTTACACTTTTGTGACTTCTAATTCGAATATCTCAAAATAGTTTAGATAGAAATGTGAAATTGTCTTGCATTAGTAAAAT
Source organism: Tachina lurida (assembly GCA_944452675.1). Classification (NCBI taxonomy): domain Eukaryota; kingdom Metazoa; phylum Arthropoda; class Insecta; order Diptera; family Tachinidae; genus Tachina; species Tachina lurida. The sequence goes on from OX101754.1 coordinate 100,628,804, forward strand.
TTTACTGATTCTCTATGAAGATATCGTTGCTTCAATATAGAAATGCCCTAACTAATTGTTTTTTTTTCAAATCTACGATTTTTTCATATTTCGATAAATGAACTTCTAATATCGAAATATGCAAAAAATCTCGATGTAAAAAGAAATAATGAGTTAGACCGTTTCTACATTTAATTAACAATATATATGAAAAAAACAAAGTGTTTTCAAGAGCTTTTAATATTTTTTTAGTGTTGGTGGCCTTTTGGGTGGAAATGCCCATATGTATAAAACTGTTGCCCTTAAAGGACACCTTGTTTGTGATTGTGTTTATTTGAAAAGGAAACAGAAACAAAGTGAGAAACATAAAAATTGTAATCAAATATTCTTAGTTTTATATTGTTTGAAAATATATGTATGTACATATGGATTTGTAAATGTAATAATAAAAATGGATGGTACATACATACATATAAAAGAAAAAGTTTTATGTTCTTGTCCCCTTTTAGCAAAGACTGCCGGCCCAAGTTTTTAAATATTCTACTGAAACAATAGTTTGACTATTTTCTGTATCAGATCGGTTAAAACATAAAAACTAAAACTCAAACAGCAAAAGGAAATTCATGCGGAAAATTGACTTTTTTCCTGCATTATTGAGTTCGTTTTATGTTTTTCCTTTTGTTGTTTAATCAATGGCCAAAAATTTGGAAACCAAATGTTTGCCATTACTATCGCTTTTGTATTCCATATGGCAGAGTAAAACTTTTAAATGAAATTTTTATTTTAAATCATGTATAACAAATTAAAAATCTTTTATTCTTAGTTGAGGAGAAACTTTTATTGAGCACTTTTGGACTTATATTTAAAAAAGTAGCATTTTGGTAAGTAACTCACAATAGGGATGGGAAAATTGGTACAATTGTACTTTTTTTTGGTACTATTCAAACTCGAAAAGTACAATAGTACTGCAATGGTTAATTTAGTACATTTAAGGAATCTTCTCAGTTTTAATAATTTCAAATCCGCACTTATTTTTTTGTTCAAACGTGAAAATTGTGTACATACATATATGTAAATACGACATGTATGTGAAAGTAAAATGCAACGAGCAAATAAAAAAAATGTGAGCTCGTCCTTTTTCAAATCAGTTTTCTTCTAAATTCGGAAGCTGTAGCATATGCTTTAACATCACAGAACTCATAAGCAAATTTGTGAAAACAATTCGGTGGCATTTTTTCTGGCTACCGATGATTATTTTAATAAAAATAAATGAAAATAATTTCAACTAAAAAAATATTTTAGTACAAAAAGGTCAAAAAAGTACAATTTTTGAAAGTTGTTCGCACAATTTTAAAATTCTCAATCCCATCCCTGACTTATAAGCAATTAGAAAAAGTGTTCTCCCTGGCGGTATTAACAAGCAAGTGGTGGGATGGGGGGGCATGGGGGTGCAAAAATAACTCCCTGACTTTTTGATTTTCCTACTTCCTAACTGAAAGGGCTCTCAGACAGACAGGCAGACTGACAATTGTCAGTTGACTCCTGTTAAAAATTTAACAGGTTGCGTCTGTTGCCGAACATTCTGGGCTCCTAGTTAAAGTATCTACACTCGACACAATTGAAAAACTTTTTTGGCAAATGCCACTTTTGTTTACCTCGACAAATCTAAATTCTTGGAAGGGATAAAGAGCTAAAAGCGGGATATGTTGAAAGTAAAAATAATTTTTAATCCAAAACCCTACATCCCGGATTTATTGACCCACCCACGTAAATTAGGAATTATAATAAAGGGTGTTTTTTATTGAGGTATAGAACTTTAAGTTGGCATCACTTTTTTAACTGGCGACCATTTTGTCAGCTGTCAAGTGATTAATATTTAGTTTGGTTTGCCATTTCATCATGAACAGGTTGACAAAAGAACAACGCTTGCAAATCGTGCAAATTTATTTCGAAAATAATGGTTCAGTTCGCGAAGTTTACCGCAAGCTCCGTCCATTTTATGGTCGACATAATCGTCCATCAGAGCAATTAATTCGGTTAACCATGGATCGTTTTCGCACTACGTTTACTCTATGTGATAATACGCATCCGCAGAGACGTCGAACAGTGCGCACCGAAGAAACAATTGCCGCTGTAGAGCAAAGTGTTGAAGAGGACCCGAATGAATCGATTCGCCACCGTGCACAGCAATTGGAGCTTTGTCCATCAACTTTATGGAAGATTTTGAAGATTTTGAATGTGGATGAGTTGTGGTTCCAACAAGACGGCGCTACATGCCATACAGCGCACGTCACAATCGATTTATTGAAGGAAACATTCGATGAGCGCATAATTTCGCGGAATGGACCTGTCAATTGGCCACCAAGATCGTGTGATTTGACACCATTGGATTATTTTCTTTGGGGATATGTGAAGTCGCTCGTCTACGCCAACAAACCAGAAACGTTAGGGGACTTGGAAGCCAACATTCGTGGCGTTATTGCCAACATACGGCCCCATATGCTCGAAAAAGTGGTTGAAAATTGGACCTGTAGAATTGGCTTTATTCGAGCCAGCCGCGGCGGCCACATGCCCGAAATCATATTTAAACATTAATGGCATAAAATTATCCTTCCAATAAAGCCAAATTGATGGACATTAAAACGATTTTCTTGTGTTTTATTTCAATTCGAAGTTCTATACCTCTAAAAAAAACACCCTTTACTTTGTCCACAATAAAATTACAAAAAAACTTTTAACTCTGTGTCATTCATCTTCATTATTGTCATTGTAAAAAACTTAGAAAGTTTAAAATGAAATAATGAAAAGAAACAAAACAAAAAATTAGTTCTAAAAATGAATGTATCTACGAGTATCTATTTATTTTCTAAGCAATGTTGCCAGCAGCTCAACAGATTTTATGCCTGTAAAATATGATGACTTTGCACCGCGTATGCCAAAGCCTACACTTAATGAATAACTTCATGTTATGGACTCGCAAACTGGCCTCCAAAATCACTCAAATTTAAATCGCTGTGTTAAGTATCTTGCCTTGGCAACCAAACTTCAATTGCGTTGTCAACTAGCAACGCAACTGTAATTAAGATTTGTATAATGTATGGCAACTTTCATCAGTTGCAAAAACATACAGATTGGCAATTGATAATGTAAACAAAACTTCAAAATATAACAGATATATCGCTCACTTTCTCAAAGAACGTCATAACTCAAAAAATGGATTTTTCAAGTTAATGATGCAGAATTAAAATTTATATCGGTATTCATATCATATAAAAATTTTATACAAATATCTTCTTTACTCGAATGTTGGGAGAAAAATTAAATTTTCTTTATCCCTTAATTTTTGTGTAAATTTAAAACTTAAATCGCGTTTTCTGGCGAACTGGTTTTTTGAGTTATGACGTTGTTTGAGTAAATGAGCGATATGTAAGTGCTACGAGTAAAATGAAAATTTTGAAATAAAAAATGCTTCAAAAAATACTCTGTATAAAATGATTGGTGCAGTGGAATTACTTTTTCGATGAAGAGAAGGAACTACAAAATATTGAATCGACTAAGGGGAAAAAATTTTGAAATTATTTTTAGCTAACAAATTCTTGTTTTTAGCTGTAAACCTTATTTTCGCTTTTCCAAGAAGGAATACTCACCCTTATTCCAGTTGTCAACCTCGATGTCACGTCAACACAATACCAAACAATTGGATCTTGTCTACTCCCTCCCGGGATCAATTTAGTACTATTGACAGTCTCCATCTGATCTCTAAAGCGTAGAAAATAGCATTAGCCTATCAGTCAGTTGCTTTCGGCAATGAGTAGACGGCCCAAATTTTTTGGTATGATATTGAGGCGACGTCGATGTTGACAGCTGGAATAAGGGTGAGTATTTAGTTTTATAATTCTAATAATTATTTAATTTTATTTTTTATTTTATTCTATTTTTCAAAAAGTATGCATCGACTAAAAATTTGTGGTTGCCAATGTTATTAACATTTGGTAAGTGAAATTGACAGCTGTAAGTTATTCGGCAACGTTCACACTATATATTTAGGCGTGAAAACACTAGTTGAAAGCTCATAACCTCAACAATTCTGAAGCTTAGAGGATCGACCTCCGAAATGAGGGATGCTGAAGCCAATAACTTCCTTTTTTTTGGAAAGCCACAAGTTAAAAATTTCAACGTTCTCCACAACATGCATTTTCAAGATTTTCTCTAACTGCAGGTTTCTAAAAGTGTCACTTACAGCCCAATAATACTTTTCACCAGTATAACTTAAAAAAAAAGAAATATGTTTGTGTTTTATTGGGCAAATGTGTCAAGTTGGCCTAGAAGTGTTGACAAAACCGATTTTTTTTAAGGACAAAAAAAGGCAACAAAGAAAATCTTGTTGAGAAATTAATTGGACTGCAAACAGTTTTTAGGATAAAAAAAGCGACACATGCAAACATGCCATACACCAAGCAAGCGACAAGAGTTTAGCAAACAAACTTTTTTAAAATTAAATAAGCTCCAACGAAAGTCTAAAAAAAAGGATATCGTGAGAAAAGGATTTTTTCCTCTGAAAATGTTTGAAATAAATTTCACGGAAATCAATCAAACTGCGTTAATATGTAACATGGAAGTGTCAATTATGGGATAAAATATAGTGAAAGAAAACAATTCGTTGCTACCAAAAGTATTAAGTACGAGGGAACAGGACATCTTTGAATTTTCTATGGTGGATGCAGCACTGAAGCTGTTGAGAAGGCGTAGCGGTTTACGACAACAGGATGTTTTGCTATTCTGCTCTTGTTGCCTGCAGGAATAATTAAAATGTTCATTTGTTAAAATAAATATACGTGTAACACCGAAACACTGGGCATCAGCCAACACCAACTAAAACGATTTTAATTATATTCCTTCACCAGAAAGAAACAACGAAAGATCCGTACGGAGAAGAGTTGGAGGGTAAAAATAGTATTCGACATAGAAGTGTTAAATATTTGATATAACTAAAGTGCAAAAAGTTTCATGTTTTCCTATGCCGATTTATAATAACAAGCCCAGCAAAGTTTCAAAAAACCGGTATGTGTAAATATATTTTTTGTTTCCTCTTAAAGTCAGTTGTCGTCGCCTTAAGAAAGTATCTCGTCATAATATTCCTAACGATTATATTTTACTTACAGGACTTTATCATTAGGCCTCGTCGTGTATGGTAATACAATTTTGAAATACAAAGTCAATGAATACATACCTGGAAAGAAATTTAAAAAAAAAATTATTAAAAACTATTTTAAAATAAAATAACTATTATTTTTCTAAAATATACGAGTACGTAGACGGATTTAAGAGCTCCAAAAAGAGGGTATACAAATAATTTACAGACTGTCCCACGATGTCGTCAAGAAACTATCGATCGACAACTCGTATTGAAAACAATAATGAAATAAGAAAATTTGTTTTGTCGAGATCGCATAATACTAGACATTCCCCCTTATTGTGAAAGGTGTCGTCGACGTCACATCAAGACGACAGTAAATATTGTCACTTTTCTACAACAATTGAATCTTATTGTAAATCGCTTACTAATCTCTAAGGCTTTGTCACTTAATGGCGCTTGTTAATAGTAGTCGACTGTTGTCGGCAAAGAGTAGACAAGTAAAATACTAGTCTCTTGTATTCATTTAACAATATTTTTCGATTACAAACAGTCGCTTAAAATTTATATAAATAGTGGTTGATCTTTTCATTCGAATAAAATTTAATCATTATTAATTCTTTTAATCGAATACATTAAAAAAATGTACATATGTATATATAACAATTATTCGTTATTTAGTTGAATTTTATTTCATTATTCCAATATTTTTTTTCTCATTCTTTAAAGAGTCGAATAATCGAATAAATTTCAATTTACAAATTTGAACTACTGCACACTTCTCAAACATATTTTATCTCACCATTCGAATAAAAATGCTATTCGTTATTCACTAGAAAAATGTAATATATTTTGAAACTGTCTGTAAATATTATTATTCGAATACAGTTTTTATGATCGAATAAATTTGAAAAAGCAAGTTATTAAACTATAAACTGTTCTTAAGTTGAGTTTTATGTTAAATCCAAGTATTTTATCTCGTTTTTAGAATATTTTTTTTAATTCCTTACGGATTCGAATAATTGCATTATTTAATATAATACTAGCCTCTTGCCAATATTTTTCGATTACAAACAGTCCCTTAAAATTTACATAAATAGTTGTTGATCTTATTATTCGAATAAAATTTAATCGTTATTAATTCTTTTAATCGAATATATTTAAGAAAGAAGTACATATGTATATATTATTTCATTATTCCAATATTTTTTTTCTCATTCTTTAAAGAGTCGAATAATCGAATAAATTTCAATTTACAAATTTGAACTACTGGACATTCTTCACCATTCGAATAAAAATGCTATTCTTTATTATATTTTAAAACTGTCTGTTAATATTATTATTCGAATATATTTTTTACTTGCATCAATAAATTTTAAAGAGCAAGACATGAAACTATAATCTGTTATTTAGTTCAATTTAATTTCATTATTGGAATATTTTTTTTAACTCCTTACGGATTCGAATAGTTGAATAAAAAATTAATTAAAAAAATTGAACTACTGCTCATTGCTTATACACATTTTACTTCACTCAACGAATAATAATTGTATTCGTTGGTCATTGCATTAAATGAATATGTTTTACAACTGTTTGTAATAATAAAATATTCGAATAAAAAAATTTTACTCGAATCGATGAATCGAATAAATTTAAAAATGCACCAATTTAAACTATTATTCGCTCTTTACTTAAATTTAATTTCATTATTTGAAAAAAGTTTATTTATTTCCCACGGATTCGATTAATCGAGTTAAGCTCAAAACTAAAAAACAGAGTTAAACTCAAAATTAAAAAAAAAACTTTTACACATTATTGAATTACATTTGCGACTGTCAGCATAAATAAGGTGTAACTCACACTCTTTTTGTTACATTTCTGGTTATACCAACTATCAAAAAAATTAGAGTAAGCCACATTTTGATATTCGAAAGAAGATAGAGCTGAAAATCGTTTTTTAACAGAATATACTACAGCAAACTAAAAGAGTAATTAAATAATTAAATAGAGCAATTAAATAGTTTAGGGTTACACCAATTTTGAGCTAATAGCCTCAATTTAGTCCACTACTCGAATAAAAATTGTATTCGTTATTCGTTGAAGTAATCGAATCAACTGACACCACAAACAGTGGACAAAACACAGAAGAATGCTGATGATGAAGGTTTAGTGGCCTTCGAAAACGGCTAGATGTTCCGTTCAACTATGTGTTGTCAGAATATTTACAACTAACTTTGATGTTATTTGTTCATTAATAATTATCACATGTAATTTGGCTTAAAAGGCGATACGAACATTAGCCTGTTCAGTTCATAAGAATATAGTAATCGAATATATTTTAAAACTGCTTGCTTATCTTATTATTCGAATAAAACTGATTATTTGTATTTCCTTTAACAATAGTAAAAAAAAAATTAAATGCAAGAAATTAAACTATTATTCGTTCTGCAATTGATTTTACTTCATTATTCTAAAAAAAATTTAAATTCGTTACGGACACATTTCTCACAGATATTTTACTCTATTATTGGCATTAAAAAATTTAACTGTTATTCATTGCATGTTTTTCTAATTAATCGAATACATTTTTAGTCGTTATTAATTGCTTTAATCGAATACATTTTAAAATACAAGAAACAAAATTTTTATTCGTTCTTGACTTGTATTTTATTCCATCGTTCGAAAATTTTTTTATTCATTACAGATTAAAGTAATCGAATAAAAGTTTAAATTTAAGATATCAATCTATTTTGCAGTCCTTATTTTTATTTTCCTCCACCACTCTAGTGAAAATGTTAATCGCTATACATTGGAACAGCCAAATAGATTTTAAAACTGTTTTTTTAGAGTATTAATCGAATATAATTTCTTTATCCGTTATTCATTCGATTAATCGAATTCGATTTCGACTTTAACTGCAAGGTAATAGATTTATGAACACAGCAACATTTGTTCTTTAATCTAGGACTTAAATGTCGTAGTCGAAGTTGATATACACCAACCACAATGAGGACTATTCGTTGCTCAATTAAATTTGATTTTTTCTTATTCGAATAATTGTTTAAATTGTTACCGATTCACATAATCGAAAAAATTTAAAATTAAATAATTTCACTCCTGCACATTCCTGGCACACATTTTACATCACCATTCGAATACAAATTTTACTCGTTATTCAGTCGATTAATCGAATATATTTTAAGGTGCTTGTTAAGCTTTTTATTTGAATAGATTTTTTAACTTGTTATTCATTCGATTAATCGAATAAATTTTTGAATCAAAAACTCGATAAATTTTTTTTTATTCGTTACAGATTCCTATAATCGAATAAAACTTAAAATTTAAGAAATCGAACTATTCCACATTCCTTACTTGTATTTCCATTTATCGCTGGAATAAAAATTTTATTCGATACTTATTGGAGCAATCTAATAAATTTTAAAACTGTTTGTTTAACTTACTCGTACTCGTATTATTCCAACAAATTTTTTTTATCTGTTATTCATTCGAGTAATCGAAAAAATCTTAAACTGGAAGATATTAAACTTTCCTTCGTTCTTGACTTTCAATTACTATTTTTATTTTATTTTTTTCTATTTTGTAAAAAACTTTGCTTAACACCTTCACTTTTTAAAAACACAATGCTAAAGGCAATCCATTAACAATGTGCTTAGAGCCAATTATTTTATATTTTGGACATGTACCCTACATTCAGCAATGTACGAAAATCGTTATTTTCTGTGTTTAAACGCTTATAAAAAATTGTGACGGCAGGTTTTTAAAAATTTCAACTATAGCATTTACTTATGTAGATAGTTTTAAGCATTTTTAACTAAAATTTAAGAGAGCCTTTTTATAAATGCGGACATACGCGCACATTTTCTGAAAAAAGTCAAAATTTGGCAAAAAAAATATGATTGTATTATATATATTAAAATAATGTTATTTTCTTAAATTGGCATTTTTGACTTCCATATGAGTCCTTTCACTACGCCTGAAAAAATTAGTCCAACTTATCTCGAGATAGTCCAATTGTAAAATGCAATTAAAACAAATATTCAGAATGTTCATCTCCCTTAAATATCTTCGAAGTTTCATATAAATCCTATCAGAAGTTTAGCAGTTCTAGATTTATTACCATTTATTTTGCAAAACTCCCCACTGTGCATTGTTTTTTTTTAGAATTTTCTTCTTACTTGCTTTTACTCGCGGCTACGCTCGCTGGCGTTGATCTGTTCAAAAAAATACTTATGCCGGCCATACACTACACAAGTTCACTGCACAAGTCCGGCACTGTACAGTGTGTTTGTGCAGTGTATGGGGATGGTTGTGCTATGTACGCAATGAACTGAGTAAATATTAAAATGATTTTGATATTTGCTCAAGTTTGAAAACTGTACAGTGAACTTGTGTAGTGTCCCTGCAGAAAATTTGGTGACAATTGATCCAAATGTACTCGTCCTATAACTGGAGATAATGTGGGTGTTATCAAAAGTACGTAGTAGTGTATGGTGAAAAAAGTGATATCGTCTAAATGGTGGCATATTGACCATTTTCGTGGTGTATCGTCTTGATCTTGAGCCAATTTAATTCGGACTCGGTCTAGTATTGTAGTAAACTGCACTGAACATGTTCGATGTGGTCGAACACAGGACCTATCAAATAGTGTAAATATAATGTTAATTGCTCCCTTCAATGTGACTCTGGGATCGGTCCCGTAACTATACTTAGATATTAACCTAAGCTTAAATGGTATTTATACTTTTGAAATATGAGTGGCCCTGTGGTCGAGTGGTTAGTGTGTCAGCCTGTCATGCTCGAGGTTGTCAGTTCGAATCTCAAAAAATTTTCAGATTAAAAATAAAATTAAAAAAAGTCATTGCATTTGTAACAATAAAAAATATATAAGCGTTAATTGTTACAGTCGAATGTCGAAATTTTATTTATAAATAATTTATATTATTATACATCGAATAGGTCCCTATGGGATAGTCCAGTGACAAGTCACAAGGTGCATACAAAGTATCAATTAACCCCATCCTAGGCCATCCCCATGTAAAAGTGACTGGTCCTCTTCATAGGAAGTGTTAGAACTCGGACTGGTCCCTATCACTTGGGGACCGGTCACGTGACTAGTCTTGTGTCAGTTCCATTTCCTGCAGGGGTATGTTGCAAAAGCTCAGTTGTGTCGTGATTTTTTAAGAGTTCACAACAAGAAATTTGCGCAAAACAAATATTCTGGACAGAGTTCCTAGAATTATGCAAAGAATCACCAGCATTATGGCGAATTTCCTTGTATAGTGTTTGTCAGAAACTTGAACATGTGTAGTGTATGGCCGGCATTAGCAACCGGTTGTACAAGTGCTTAAACAAACTCGAAACTAAAATTAAAAAAAAAATTTTAAAAATACCGTACCGGATTAATAAAAACCCGGTGCCGAGCCGGATAAAAATGTTCTATATTAAAGTCTGGAAATGTAGCTTTCCATTTCTGAAAGGATTTTCAAAATCGGTTAAGCGGTTTGGGTGTGAAAGGGTAGCAAACAAAAAAAAAACTAACTCACTTTCACGTTTATAATATTAGTAAGGATATCCAAATTAATTTTCTTTTACATAATCAAATACAATTTTAAGTTTATTCGATTAGTCGAGCAACTGAAAACCTAAGGCAAACGTTACAGCCAAGAGCAGGCAGCTAAAAATATTTTTCTATTTTTTGTTTGTTTTTAATTTTAAAGAGAAGTAACACTAAGCCAATGAAAGCCTACTACTATTACTATGTGTTACCTTCTTTAGGAAAGAGATAGTGACAGATAGAGAAGACAGGCGGTGAAGGAAGAGCTAGAGGAAGGCTTCATTCTTTTAAAGCTCTGGTTTCTTTTGCACGTTTCTAATAATGCAGTGTTCGCAGCGCCTCTGGTGTCAAAGAGGCGTATTAAATTTTCAAAGCTGTGTTTAGTAGCCATTTTATTGGTTATTTTCCTTCGCCGACGATTCTGCTATACAATACCGATGAAGGAGAGCGATCCTTCTTTACATTAGCATTACCATCTGCTGAAGTCGGTAAAGTCAGTGACCAGTGGATATGCCTCCATCACTTGAACTTTCGTACAACAAGCTTTTCCACCTCTAAAACTTACATCGAAATATAAAAATATATATTAATTTTAAGCCAAACAAATTACATAAAAATGTATAAACATTAACGTTAAAATAAATGGGTGAAGGTTACGATGTCTGCAGCAAAACAAAATGTTGTAAAAGAAATCAAGATGAAACTAAACCAAACTTTTGTTAAAGCACCTTCTGCTATAAATTTTTATTTTTCATAAATTCAGTTAACTTAATTTCCACTTGCATTTTATTTCTTCATTTATTTTTTTTTCTTTTGCATACAAAATCGTGAGTTTTATGGCCTGGCCTATTGGCCTACTTTTTGGAAGTGAGAAACACTGATGCAAATATATCCCAACAGAGAAAAATTAATTAAGATAACAGAAATTTTTTTATAATAAATTAAACTAACGACTGCTTATCGTTTAAGGTACAAGTATCTAATAGTTTTACCATTCACCTTGATTTTGTTGGAAATAAAAATTTTGAAAAGTTTTTTCATTAACAAGCTATTGCACCCAAAGTAAGTTTCAGTATGTAATAAAAATGTTTATAACATTTTAAAAAGTTTAAATTATAGCCACCACGATTATATCTGGCAAAACTTGCTAAAATGCTTTTTAATTAATTTGTGCTTAAAAAAATGCATTTGATTCGACTTGTCATTAGCATTTAGCAATAAACTTTTAATAATAGTAAAAACTATTATAAAATATAAAAAAAAACAATATCAAAAAACCAAACAGTTTAAAACTTTTAAACGGGGTGGGACTTTTTATTATTACTTTGTTTTTGTTTTTTTTTTTTTCTTTAATTAAATATATGCCAAATAAAAAGTTATTTAAAAATCTGTTTTAAATTTAAGCTAAAATAATTTCTTGGCCATTAAATACGCTTCAGCAATACCTCAAGGACATTTTATGCATTTTTAGCAAAAAAAAAAAAAAATTATATCTATTAGATTTTTTATATTTAGCAAACAAAATTATATTTTTGATTGGAATTTTTTTAAATTTCTTTTCTAACAGAATTTTTTCGAAGGAGAGGAAACAAAACTAAAACGTTTAGGTTTTCTACAAACAGCTGCGCATGATTTCCCGATGTGCGTGAAGATAAATTTTAAAATGTATAACCCTAGACACAAACCGTCTGGTTTATTTAACAGAGCTCTGTTAACAAAAAAACAGACCTCTGTTAAATAATAATAATTAGTTTTTTCCCACAAAATGGACTTGATACACAATTTTTTAAGCAAAATTAACCAGAAAATTTAAACCGAGCCCCGTCTCTATGCCTCCTTTATATCGATATAACATTTAATACATCCAACAAATCGAAAAATCCATAGAGGCGTCCAGGAGTCCCCTCCAATATTATTTTTCCCCATCTCCTACCGTTTTTGAAAAAAAAAACGACTAAAAAACATTTTATGACTGTGGGTCAAGATATGGATTTTTCGTGTTGTTGGATGTATTAAATGTTATATCGGTATAAAGGAGGCATAGCAACTGATTTCGGTTTAAATTTTCTGGTTCATTTTGCTTTAAAAAATTGGGTATCAAGTCCATTTTGTGGGAAAAAACTAATTATTATTATTTAACAGAGGTCTGTTTTTTTGTTCACAGAGCTCTGTTAAAGAAGACGGTTTGTGTCTAGGGTTATAAATTTTAAAATTTATCTTCACGCACATAATTCCTGATCGCAAAGAAAGATTTTGTACCAATACTAAACATTAATTTAAGCGAATTTGATTTACACGTACATACATATGTATATTGTGCGGTCCCACCAGATCTCGTAAATGGAGGGCAAACTGAATTATTTCTTTTGACATGTTAACCCAAACTACATATTCATGTGATAGCAGAGAATAAAACCACTAATAAGTTACTATAGCATCGTTCATACATATGTCTATACGTTTGAGTAAATATAAATGCATAAATAAATGAACAGGTGAATGAATAGACAGACGAATGGTTGTTTTGACACCAGCTAACATCCGAAAATGTATAACAACAATCAGAAACACAATTGTGGGAGCAAACAAAAAGTAAAGAACGCCACTCAAATAAATAGACGTTAATATATTGTTCGGGTTGGCTGTTAAGTAAAAAATAAAAACACATATGGTATTCTCCATGTAGTTGTTTTGCACATGTAAGCACCACGAAAATTCATGGAATTCAATTGAATATTTGCTACATTCTTTGCAACTCCAACTCTTTCTACTCTCTTTGGTTTTGTACATACATATGCACGTAAATTGATTATAAACTGCTTTACAAGTGAAACAAAAATCACAAAATTCAATTCAATAACAATTTGCTGAATTCAATTAGTTTTTCCCAGTTGACCAAGACTTTGGTTATTGATATCGATTTCGAATATATATAGAACATTTATCATGTAAAACTATCGAGAGTGACACTCAAAAATCAATGAATGAAAGTTCAGCTCTCGCTCAGTTTTATCCCAAAAAATAAAATAAAAAACATTCGATTTAGCGGTTTCGCTAGCAATATCAAGAGTGAGAGAATATCGAACTAATTTCGATATCACAAAGAGGCAACAGAACCTTCGAAAAACTATCGAAGAAGTTCAAAGTTAGAAGCTTTAGCGAACATTCGAATTTTCTTAGGTTTGCGCACATGTATCGAACTAATTTGTTTCAAAACTTATTGGCTTTAGTGAGAATTCGTTTTTATCGAATCTCAGGTCAAGTGGTCAGCTTGTTGAAAGACCCAAGTATGAATGTGTATGTGTGTGTGTGTCAGTGAGCGCGTGTGTGCCTGCCCACTTAACTTGAGATTCGATAAAAACGAATGCTCACTAAAGCGAAGAAATTTCGAAACAAAATTGTTCGATATTTGTTCGCAAATCTAAAAAAAAATCGAATGTTCGCTAAAGCGCCGAACTTCGCACTTCTCTCGATAGTTTTTCGAATTTGTGACGGTAGTGTGTTAGCCTGTTAGTCTAGAAGTACCAAGTTCGATGCATAACAGCACTGTAAATTAAAAAATAAAATAAGAACACATACCTTCATATGTGCAATAATTCAACAGAAACAAATTTGCCACGATGGCCTAGCGGATGTGTGCGAGTCTGTTAGAATGGCGGTACCATGTTCAAAGCCTGCAGCGTTAGTACGGAATTAAACAAATAAATAAAATAAGTATTTGAAGTTATTTCAAAATAAATAAAAAAAAAAATACTTTTTACTTTTTCTGCTGCATTTTTGCGGTATCGAAATTAATTCGATAATGTCTCACTTTTGATATTGCTAACGAAATCCGAGATCGAATGTTTTTTGGGACAAAACTGAGCGACAGGTGAACATTTTTCGTTTCATTTTTGAGTGTCACTCTCGATAGTTTTACACGATAAATGTTCGAGATATATTCGAAATCGATATCATTAACGAAGGACGTGGTCAACTGGGTGTATGCGTATAAATGGTCACTTTTAGGCAACTTTACAAACACACCAAAAAACAAAGAAACCCCACGTACTACGGAAAAATTAAAAACTAACAACAACAACAACAACAACAACAACAACAAATACAATATAGCCCTAATCAACCCAATAAAATTTGTTTTTGTTTTCTCTTAATTTTCCTTTGGTTTTTAACCGACTTTTCAAATCGGTTGTTTTCTTTTTTTTTTGCGAGGGCATATCTCCGTGCTTAAAAGCGATAACAGCGCTAAGTTAACTTATTATAAAATCGAGTTATACATATCAGTGGTTTTTATTAATAACAACATATGTCATATATTTCTCATTTCGAGTTTATGATATTAAATTTTTATAATTTAAAATGCCTTGTAGAAAGTTCAAAGAAATATTTTAAAAATTTGGACGCATGTAGATGTAGATGTTTTTCTCTAAAACAACAAGGGAAAGTTAATAATGTGGAAGAATAATATGTATGGCATGACTACTCAACATCAGGGAAGTTTTGGGATTGACTGAAAGCAATCATCACCAGAAAGCATGCCCAGTTTCAAGAAACAACTTTTAATTTTCAAATTACATTATAAAATAAAAATTAAAATTATATTTGTATGTACTTTGACAGCAATAATTATTCACTTTAAACTTCTTGGTCCCCTCTGTTTCGAGGTTTATGATTGAGTTTCAAATAAAATTGAATTTTCTGGGGATTGCATGCATATACATAAATTAAAATGAGAATTTTCCAAAAAAAAAAACGAAATCCCCCACAACTTAAGTTAAAAATGTTAAAAAGATTGTTGAATACTTAAGGGAAAAGTACTTTTAAAAATTTATGTGGAGCAAAAAATAGGGTTCTTATTTGTTTACGTGACACCTTGCTCCCAATGATTATTTAAAGGATTTACCACGTATAAAAATTTAAATAAGTATATCCCTGAACATACTATTTCATAAGCAAGACCTTTTTTGAAATTGTTAAAAGAAAATTAAAGAACGAGAACATATTGTTCTTCGGCTTATATTTTTGCTTTAAAAGCTAAGGGTTGTTTGTCAAGAGCATTATGTGGGGAATAATTTTTAATTAGTTAAGTAATAAACCATATATGTATATAAAATAAAATTTTAAATATATTCACAGAAAAGGCTTTTAAAACTAAAGTTAAGGAAGAAATAATAAAAAAAGGACCTTAAATTGAAACAAAAAGTAATATGTATTAAAATGGAAGTTGAGAAAGCAGTTAAACTAAACAATGGACTCTTGCCATAAACCAAAACTGCTAGAGCGAGAAATGATTATTTTTTGATTTAAAAAAAAAATTACAATAAACATTTTTCCTTTAGGAATATTTTAAGAATTTTATGACAGCCATTCTGAAATTTTATATTTTATGAAGTGGAATTTTCTGAGCTAAAGTTTTGATTTCATTTGTGTCATGAAAATACTGATGACTGGCAGGCATAATGCGGCCAAGCGAAATAATTTTTCTTTTGAGGTCCCCCAAGCTTTTAGGGAACTTGTATGCCACTGTTCAAAAATGTCTAACTTTATAATTTTAAATTTTATCGCAACTAAAGATAACTAGTCAATAAGAAGTGAAATAATAAGATAAAATTAACCCTTGTAAGCAATTGCAAGGGTTAAGTTAACCCTAGGACAAGGTATAAATTTTTACGTAGTTCAAAGCATTTGCTTTTTTATAATTGTATATTTTAGCGTAACTAGAGAACTGCACTAAAAAACGCAAAAAATTAGCGAGATAAAATAACCTGAGCAATTGAAAGAGTTAAATTAACCCCATGATAGATTTCGAGTTTTTACGTAATTCAAAGGAATTTCCCTTTTTATAATTTTAAATTTTATAGCAACTAAAGATAACATTTACAAGTATTTGCACTTAACAACGAAAAGTAAAATAATAATATAAAATGCAGCCATAGTAAGAATTAAGGGGCTAAATTAACCCTGGCAGGTTAATCTGTTTAAATTTAATAGGTTTTCCTGGTTTTTATTGGGTATCTCCCCAATATATATTTTTTTTCAAAAGCGCACAACATGCTATAATAACATAAGTGTAGTCCGAAACGGATTGGGTCAATGTCATATAATTGCCTTTCTTTTTCAACTTAACCTAAACTAACCCTAGCATGGTAGATTTTTATTTTAAAGATGAATTTCGAACTCAGTGATTGATAATAAAACTTTATTTGTCATGAATACGAGTATGTCGGTAGAATATATTATCTTGCTATATCCGATTAAATTAAATACCTTTGGCATGAACATGTATGTTCGGCTTGAGGTCCGTTTTAATAAATAAATAAAAATATTTTTCTATTAATTTATGTTTATTTATTTTTCGATATTTGGAGCAACTTTTTGGCATTTTTCAGGGTATGATTAAATTTGTATTTTATAAAATGTTTGATCTATCTATTCCCTTTTGAATAGGGACAAACACATTCTATAACTAAGATCCAAGCAAACCTACGCAGCAAATAAATCCGCTCAAATTCATTTCAAGATTTTAATAAATTCTAGTGTTTAAATTAAATTTCGAACTTTGCTGTAATCAGAGACTACAAGTAGAAAATATTTTTGTAGAAATTTTTAATCCGTTAGTCCCTGTCCAGACTTGCAATTTTTGTTGCAGCAATTCTAGTTCTAGGCGTGCACAGTTTCATGTGCTCTGCAATTCTCTTTTGTTTTGAAATTCGTGCTTGTTAATTTATAGTTGGAAGATGTATTTGACGTTTTATTTCTATTTTATTACTTCACTGTTGCTAATGCAAATCCTGAGGGAACCTTACTCAAAAATTTCTTAGAACAACTTCAGTTATTATGTTATAAACTTTCAGTTAAACAAATGAGAAGCTCAACAAATAACAAAGTTGAAACAAGAACTCAATAATAAAAATTTTTTATTTTCTTACCTTACTACATTTTAGATTAGATTTATTTATTAAATAGAAAAAATACAATTTCTTACATACCAGAGAAAACAATTGCACAGATTTGACTCATCCTTATATGCTATGAAGGAAAACTATTAACAAAAACCATCATTATATACATAAATATATTATATATTATATTTTAATATCCTGGTTTTTTTATAATACATACAGCAATTTAATTTTAAATATTTCCCAATTTTATCTAGAGACATTTGTACGTGCAAAGTGTGTACGTTTTACTCTGCAGTTTAAAAACAACCGCAAAAGTTAATTGTAAAAGTTTTCTAAAATCTATCTAAAATCTAGATGTTCGCAAAAGCATGATACATACATACAATCACAATGTTGTCCCATTAGCAATCTCTAGTAAAACGTCTCCCTGATAACTATATATGTATATAGCAAAGTCTAAAAACACTTAACTCCTTGTTAAAATAAATAAATGATAAAGCCAAAACAGGCACTTCTAAGTACATATGTACGCAACAGTGCGCGCTAAACTACATACATACACCCCCGGTAGAAATCTATGGCAAAGCCCTAAAGAAAAACTCTTGTAACGCAAACTAATTTGGAGAAAAAGGCAAACTAGCAACACGAAAAAACTATTTGTTACAAGCCTTTACAATTTTTACGCATTTCATGCAAAACACACAACCAACCAACCACACATACAACAGATATGCTGCCATCATTTTGATTTCCTTTACGCCATTATTGTGTCAGGCTTGGAAGTTTTTTGCTTTTTCCTTATTTTTTTTCTTTCTTTTCTTTCCTTGTAGTTGTACAAACGCAGGCATTAAATTGGCATCAATTTGTACCTGACACTTGCTGCCACATTCGGCTGGTTGTTGGGTGGGCGGTTAGTTGGTTGGCTGGTTGGCTGCTCGGTTAAGTTGCATCGAGTCGAGTTGCTTGTTCGTCGACAGTCAAGAGTTTATGCCTGCAGAGTCACTCATGCACGTTCATGTCTAGTTTTAGTAGGTTGGCAATTAATTCGTCTTCTTTTATTTCGATGCGATACGATTCGATTCAAATCTAGACTACTTTTGTGATAAGTTATATGCAGTTCTTTATTTTTATTTTTTTGCCAACTTTGTTGTTATTGGTTTACATACTTTCTTTTGTCTTGATCATGGGGTTACTTGCTCCAATAAGTTTTTTTTTTGGGGTGAAGTTTTGTTCAGCATTCAGTCTGTGCAGCTGTCGGTTAATTTAGCAGGCGTTTCAATGAGTTGAGTTAAGAGCAAGCAAATATTTAAGCACCTGAAATCCATACACAATTAAAATAACTTTGTAAATAAAATGTTGTAGAATCCTTTACCCTTAACTACTTTTATGATTTCGACATAAGTGATAAGATAAACACAAACTTGAACAGCGAGAAACCTTAACCCTCATTTTAATTTTTAAAACAGCTTATTTTTCACTTAACGCTGTTAATCACTCAAGATAAGTCTTAAATTTTATTAGAAAAATTACAACGTTGAAACTACGTCTATGGTACATTAAAATCTTCATCAAAAAGCTTAAAAGCTAAAAAATTTTGTTACAATTTTGGGGCAATAAAATATTTGTGCACTGTGAAAGATGGTTAAAACAAAGCACACAGAAAAATTTCAACTCAAAATCTACATAAACAAGGTTAATATAATCTTTTTCGGCAATGATTTTGCTTCATATGTGTTTCATGTTAATCTAACATGATTTATAGTAATTGTCAAAGAAAATTTTTCCTTTTGAAATAACTTTATTTCACGTTGATTTAACAGTTACGTACAGTTAAAACCAAAATAAAGAATCATGTTGAATCCAAGTTATTTCAACGAATTTAATTTAATGTAGTTATTGTACATACATTATTAATTATTTAACTTACATGTGATTGACATAGACATCAGAAAAATGTTTGTATATAAATTGGCTTCCCCGGCCAATATTTCAATTCGGAACTCATCGCGTGGTAGTCAACGTGCTTACTCCTGCAGCCACAACAACTTTAAATATTCTTAAGATACATACCGCATCTTTACGGATAGTATGCAAGTTAACGAAGCCTTAACAGATCATAAGGTTCAATCAAAAGCGTCCTCTAATGCAAAAATGAGATAAACTTATACAGGTATTATAGAGGAATTGAGATAATATGGATTCTAGGACATCAGGGTGTCTTTGAAAACGAAGAGGCGGATAGGCTTGTAAAGATGGATTCGCTATTGAAGAGCATCACACTAGAAAATGCCAAACTTTTACAAGAATTTAAAAATGAATTGAAACAAAGGGATATATGAAACCACACCAGAGATTAGCAGAACGCTACTGTTGGAAGAGTGACCGAAATTCTCTGGCCAAACCCAAATAGTGAAAAGACAATAGAGACTCTAAGTTTAAAAAGGCCAACGCTT
Organism: Tachina lurida; assembly: GCA_944452675.1. NCBI lineage: Eukaryota > Metazoa > Arthropoda > Insecta > Diptera > Tachinidae > Tachina > Tachina lurida. The sequence continues at coordinate 100,648,850 of OX101754.1, forward strand.
CGGAACTTGATTAGCATAAGAACAGGACATAAAGAGTTAAGAAGCCACCTCGCTAGCATGGTTGTTGTTGACGATGCTGAAACTCTCACTGTCCAGCATTCAGTCAAATTAGAAGTCAAATCTTCCATCTGGAAAATATACCTGATACAGAACATCTTAGGGGTTCAGATTGGAAAAACCTGAGAAAGTATATTGAGGAGACTATGTGCCTAGTCTGATTAAGTTTAACAGGTTTTCATGATTTTTTTAACTTATTATCAAAAGCGCACAACATGCATAAGTATGAAACGGATTGGGTCAATTATTACTGCCCCTCTTTCAACCTAACCTAACCTAGGTAATTGTATGAACCCAACAAAAATTAGTGCTTTTCAGAAGCTTATTTGTAAGGGAGACAATTTTATAGAATCAATTGCTGTTGCTCATGAATAAGGATTTTTTGTTCGAGATAAGCCAGCTAAAATTGCCTTACCAAAGTGCTTCACAGAAGTAATACTCAGATGCAAATGTTACTGGTTTGGACAACTTTTTCTGATGATATTCTACTTTGTTAGAGAGTCCGTCTTACGTTAGTGCTTTTCAGAAGCATTTTTCGAAGCTTTTGCTAACAAGTATGCAATGCACTGCTTCCCTCAGTTGTTAGTGATTCCGAATCAGAATTTTTTTGTAGGGTATTGGCACAGAAAAATCTTTGAAAGTGTAGTTGACTTGAAATTATAGAACGGCGAGTCGAAAAAATTTAAATTATATAGTGTCGGTCATACACATGCGGTTCAAATAATTTCATATTACCGAGAGGATCAAATTGCATGAATTTGTTCAATATATTTAAATGTTTTCCAAGGGACGTGGGAAACAGTTCAAAGTAACGAGTCTACTGTATTTGTTCTGAGCGACGCACTCAGCCTTTTCGTTATATTTTCTACTTTCTGAATATATTGTTTGAGGACATTATTTTTAATAATGGCAAGCGGAACTTCAACTGACAATGCATTAGAAGTGTCCAAAGTGGCTCGTGCCGCCAGTTCGTCCGCCCACTCGTTACCGATGAAGTTACTAAGTATAGTAAACCAGATAAGAGTATTCTCGATCTGACCGCAGAGTCTGGGCTCAAATCATCATATCCGTGATCGTATCGACACTCGTACGAAAATGAATTAAGTGATTATAAGCTTAATGGGATTTCAGTACATTCAAGTATGTCATAATCCGAAAATGGTGTTTTTATGTGACTAGTGGTACGTTCACGGATGTGACGATTCGACCCCGGGATCTCACATCCTTAGACTGATCAAATTAAATTGAGGAGTTTTCAAGTGATCTTGGAGTATCACGCAGTACTTCCTGGCTTTTGCTTAAAAAGAGAGCTTTCCCTAGAGCATTTCTTTCGCACAGTACAGTATCTGCCTTTCTTGTGGCCATTAGTTCAACCCAACATTCTCTCGCCACATCAGTAAGAAGGTACGCCCAGATCACTGGAAAAAAACTCCTCACCCCAATACCTCAGATAATTCTCAAACCATTAGTGTAGACTCTGGTGTCATAATCATTTACTATTTCGCCCTTATTCCATGGCTTTCTGGATGCTATAAGGACTTTGACAGTTTCATCAAAGTCCTTTTTGGGTAACATATAGTCTGAGGCGTTCCTTAGTTCTGGAGATTTGTTATCTTCTTAATCTTCCAACACATCATGTATAATCATACATTGTGAAAAGGGACGTATAGCATTCAGGGTTTGCGAAGGAGTCGTCAACAGACCATAGTTCCGATGCAGACAAGCCAGGTTAGGTTAGGTTAGGTTAGGTTAGGTTTGGTTAGGTTAGGTTCGGCTGACGGTTGTGCGCTCTTGTGTGAATAGAGAAGTGAATATCACTGACGTAGTCCCTCAATGTTTTCCAGTCAATAGTATCCGGTAACTTGTCATGCCCCAAAAAAATGAGATCTAGGGCGGGTGAAAGCTGGACAATGACAAAGCATAGTCTCAATGCAGAAGGGTTAGGTTAGGTTAATCTGGTTAATCGCATAAACAGGGGTTGAACCTTAGCGATACCAGCAGATGAGAAGAGAATCTGTAAGTGTGGCAGCCAGTTCGTGGTGCCTGTATCGAATGACTCCTACACGGATTTAACAAATTTTAGCAATCTACACATTTCTACTCTCGATACAAGTTCAAGACTACGAAAAGTGTAAGCACCAAGATAGTTATATCTAGTGCGGCTTAAGCTTAAATTAGACGTGACATAGCCATAACGCCATAGCCATGACCAAACCAAAATGCAATTGGTTTCTATGGTGAGAGTTATGCGAGTCTCTCTCACTCTCACCATAGAAATCAATTGAATTTAGTTTTGGTTATGGCTATGGCGTTATTGCTATGTCACGTCTAATTTAAGCTTTAGAGCCGGACAGTGAAACAGTAGATGTTGCATTGTTTCAATTTCCCCGGGTTCTTTACATTTCCTGCAGGTACCGTCAAGTATTCGTCCTATTTTGACAGCATACGAAGCCGTCCAGCAGTGTCCACTAGAAGTTTGCAATTGCTTCTAGTTAGTGATAAAAGGAGTTTAGTCGATGTGGGATTATAGGAGCTCCAACATTTATCCGCTTCTTCCCTCATATTAGAGTCTATGATCTCTTTAAGGTGTTGAAATGGTTTTCGAACATATACCGTTTCCTCAGCCGGTAATTTAATTCCCCTTTTGGCCAGTGTATCGGCCATTTCATTTCCCTCAATTCCCATGTGTCCCCGGACCCAGAATATATATAACATATTTAGGACCTTCCTACACATGATCACAACCGAGGAGTCATTGCAGTCAGCTGAAATTGATTTTATAGCTGCTTGACTGTCTATATACATGGCTGATGCCATTTTAACTGCATAGATTTGCGCCTGGAAGATGCTACACTGATCAAGAAGTTTATAAGATTCCTCTGTACCCAGCTTCTGACAGTAAACCGCAGCTCCCACCCCTCCGTAAATCTTTGAACCATCAGTGAAAAAGTTGAAACCAGAACCACTATGGTTAAGACTTTCCAGATAGCCTTCTTCACTTATAGTGATCTGTGGTTTGACAAAAAAGTTCATCACTGGTATGATGTAGTCCGAGCTACACTCCATGTGTTCTAGCAATTTACTGTGACCAAATAAATGATCTGTACGACATCAGTTCTGTTGTCCCGAGTCGGAGAACGGATTTGCATGCCGCGTTCACTGCAGTTAGTTTTATTGGTTTAAGGGCCAATATGTAATATGCAGAAGGGTTAAAGTATTATAGTGTTCCACTTTTATTTTGAAAAACAAGAAAATTTACTTAAATTATTTTTTCTTATAACTGAGGGCCATCTTAATACAAACACTGCCTGCCTTAGTTGCCATTTACTTTAATTTAAAAAGATGACTCACTCACATGTGTAAGTTGTCTTTACTAAAACACCCTCTCTTTCCTGCTTTTCAATTGTTAACTATGCTTACCCAAGCCAATATGTATGAAGTTTAGCGCCTTATTTAACTTCATAAAAAGCTTTCCTTCTTTCAAATACAAACAAACAGCTTTCGTAGCTGCAGACACACACACACATACACACACACACACACTGTAGTCATATGCAGTTAATAAAGTGCATTTATCTTGTATATCGGTCTTATGAGAGTCGTATTATTAAATGAATTAGTTTTTATTGTCTGTTAAAAGTTGCTTGTGAAGTTTTGCTGATGAGTAGGGAAATGACAAGCAACAGGAAATTGAGCGTAATAAAAGTTAATATTAGATTTTGTACACAAAAATGTTATTGCACAAGCTCGGTTAAAAGAATTTTCTTCTACGAGTACATATATTTATGTACATAAAGAGTACATAATGAATTTTTAAAGAGCCTCTTATACTGTTCAGTAGAACAAAGTAGTCTCCGGTTTTGATTGATTTTCCTTTAGTCAATTTACACGCTTAATTAGTTAATAATAAAAATGCAATTGTCATATATGGGATAAAAAACAAAAACGATTAATCGTATCAAAAACTATACATTTTTGAAAAGTCAACTAAGGGGAGTTTACCGTAGTTTTCAGCGCATTGATGAGTTAAGAAATTTAAAGAAAATACTGTCCGTAAGATAGTAGTAACTTTTTCGTGCAACTCCTTTTTAAAAGAAATAATTTTTTTTTTCTTCTAAAAGGCAAATATTCTTGGAACGCATCGTTGAATGTTTAAAAGGCCAAAAGAAGAAAAGGATTTTTTACATCGAACTTTTTACATTTTGTTACATCTGGTGTTGTAACATATTTCAATTTATTTCGCAATAGTTAAATTATTTTCTTATGTTTGCTTTCATCCGACATATGTATTTAATGCACAAAACAGGCTTTAGTTTTCTTTCTCAAACATTTGAAAGTTTTATTAATTTTTTTTCCACTTTTTAGTTTTGTGGCATCTTTTACAAATTGAAAGAATGCATGTCTTATGCTGAACTTTTTTCAAATTTCTTCTTTTTGCTACTCCATGTCAAAATTTTTTGTTTGCTTTTGTAGCAAAAAAAATATTAAAAGGAAAGGTTTAAAGGCAAGGAAGAATGAGTTCTGGTGAATATGCAGCTTAAACTTTGTTGTTGCTATTTTTTATAAAACTTAAAGAGTTGCAACAATCTTTCACATTTTATGTTGCAAATTTTTCTTACAATTCTCCCTTTCATTGACAAATCCAATCGTTTGTCTCAAGTTGCAAAAACAAAAGTGCTCGTCGTAGTTTGTTCTCTTTCACTTTTGGAGTTTTTGTTTGGCTTAATATATGTTGTTATGTTTTTTTTCCCCATAATTTTAACATATGATGTCAAGTTTGGCAATAAAAAGTTGTTTATGCTTTTTCTTTTCAATTTGAGAGAATAATATATTTTGTATACAATGCTGTGATCTGTAATGAAGCATGGGACCTCGTGTTAAGTTTTTTAACATGACATTTGTTGCAGAAAAATACGGGATTTTAGGTCGTCCTGAGTGCCCACATCCCATACATACAGATGGTATTTAGTCGAACCTACGAATTTTGCGTGTGTTTCTAACATAATGAGTGTAACTCATTTTTAGCAAATTAGACGAACCTCCATATTTATCGTATGCTCGTAGATTGTATTTAGTTGGACATTCTTTCAAAATTTCGACCAAAATCGAAAAGGTGCGGTTATACCGCCAAAAAAGCTTCCATATACATACATATGAAAATGCTTTATTACACATTTTTGAAAGTCATATATCTCAAAAAATGTATTATTTCTGAATACAATCTATATAGTTCCGAAATATTTGAAGCCTTGGCTTTCGACCCTAATTGGCCGTACAGCCCCACCATTTAGATTTTAGCCGAAATTTTTAGCACCAAAAAAGCTTTAATATTCATATGAAAATGCTTTATTAAACATTTTTTAAAGTCATATATCTCAAAAACTATATTATTTCTGAATACAACCTATATAGTTCCGAAATATTTGAAGCCTTGGCTTTTGACGCCAATTGGCCGTATACACAGAGAAAAAACTGCCTCATAGAATCCAGAAGATTTTCTCTATGAATTGTTTTTAGGCTAAGGGGTATCCCAGCAGAAAGAAGCGAAGAATTTTTCATAGAGATTCCTTATTGTTTTTATGTGGTAAATCTTATTAATTTTATCAAGAAAACCACATAAAATCAAGAAGAAATCTTATTATTCACAACTTTTTTTACTCAATTTCTGTTATTTTTGGCAACAAAAAAACAATCCATAGAGAAAAACTTCTTGATTCTATTAGGTTTTCTTATAAATTGTAAACTATAGGGGTTTCTTATTGATTTTATTAGGTTGCCTTCTTGATTTTTTTAAAAAGGTTTTCTTTTTGATTTTATTAGGTTACCTTATTGATTTTTTCAATAAGGTTTTCTTCTTGATTTTAGTAGGTTTCTATATGATTATGTGTAAAGCATCTTATTGATTTTTTTTATAAGGAAATATTCTTGATTTTATGAGGTGTCTTGTTATTTCGTTTCTATAAATAGACATACCGAAAAATTTTTTCATGATCTTTTTCATTTTTGTGTAAGAATGTTTGCACAATAATTTCAGTGGTTATTCAGGCTGCTTGTTAGCATATTGGTAAGAGTGCTTGTCTATCAGGTAGAAGTTTGCTGGTTCAATACTTGGTGAGTAAGTTAGTTAAGAATATAACATAATGTGTATGTATGTATGTATGTATGGATAAATAAATAACATCTACAATATAATATATACATACATCATATGTATATGGTATAGAATTTAAATGAAAATACATAAGTACAGAGAATAAAGACGCAATTTTTTTTTTATTGAAAAAATCAATAAGATAACCTCATAAAAACTACAAGATTTCTTCTTGATTTTTTCAAAAATGTTTTCTCTATGAAATTAATAAGATTTCCTCATTGAAAAAAACCATAGAGATTTCTTATTAATTTTGTTCTATTTTATGTGGTATTTAGTAGGCACTGTGTAACTCCACCATTGCGATTTTGGCCGAAATTTTGACCACCCAAAAAAGTTTCAATATGTAAATTAATATTTTTGCTTGAAAATGTTATAAAATATCTACTCTTTTAAGTTAACAGTGTTCTTGTTTAAGATTTTTTCTTACCTCACAGTGTCTGGCGAGAGATGTGTAAAGTAACACAGGGCTACTAAAAACGAAGCTAACTGACGCAGCTAACTTCACACACATCAATATCGATCAGCTGTTTTCTACCGTTGCAGTTACATTCCATTACAGTCGGCTAACTGAGCCTTTAAGGCAACTACAGGCGGGTAAAGATCGTTCATATACGATTCTACCACTTTTGTAAGCAAGAGGCAAGTTATCCGAGTGTCACAAAAGCCGAGTGGAATTATACGCTAACACTATAAAAGAGTTCTACCTCAATTAAGATGTAACATAAGTTACGTTAAGTTTCATAAATAAAGTTTGCTAAATTGTGTTTAAAACAACCAATATCTTCTTATTTTTTTTATTAACAAAGGAAGCATACCTTTGGTAAGGACCTGGATAATCTGACGCCTACCCCAGCTGAAAAATAAAACTGCGTTACCATGTTTATTGGCTTTTTTTCCAATAACAATATTTGTTTTTTTTTTAGTAAAATTCATCATTAGTAAAGAACAGCCTACTCTTATCATTTACGAATAAGTGTCTCCTCCTCATAACTAAATGGCAAAGTGAAATGTCAAGGTTTCCAAAAAAACACCCGCCAAGACATCATCATCAAACACCCATCCAAGCAGAAACTAAATTTTGTAGAAACCTTGAATTAAAATACTTCATGTTCTCATTCTGTTGATTGTATCTCAATTTATTTTTGTGTTGACTTTAGGAAGAAGTTCATTTAAAATACAAGTTTGGCAAAAGAGAATGTAAATATATAAGAGTATATGTACATACAATATTTTTTTTCATTATTGTTGTTTGTCATCAAGATGAAAATATCTATTTTTAATTAAATTTTAACTGCGTTTTCAACACTTCAAAGGAATTTTTTTTTGTAAATGATAAAGGGTACAAGTACCATAACACTAGCTGCTGCTAGTGGCTGAAGTCTTTGATATTGCAACAAATAAATTTTTTTTTTCTTTGTGCCAACAAAAGGCATTTGCATTTTTTCCAGCACTAAAGCTGATGACGAGAAGGCAAGAGTGAAAAAAACAGAAATACTAAGAGTCCCAAATGTTGTTAAGAAATTTTTTCGCATAAATTTACATGTTGTATAAATATTAGATGATGTTAGTAATGACGATGGCAATGACGGTGATGATAATGATACTGTATTTTGCTGTTAATGCTGCAGTTGTGTTGCCGTTGCTGCTGCTGTTGCTGTGTTAAGGATTCTCATGATGGGCGATGACAAAAATGAAAAATGACAAAAACCGAATTAATGCAACCAAGCGTAGAAATTTAATGTTTTTTATATGAATTTAACACCCGGCAATTCACACAAAACTCATAAATAAATTTTTTTGTTTCTCACAAACGCACACTCACAGAGGCTCACTTTCGGATAAGAATTTATACGAAAACATACTAAAGTGTCACAATAAATACGAGCATTAAGCAATACGCATTATTACACCCAGAAAACAGAGCAATAGGAATAATAAAATACAATTTATATTAAAAATTCAAGATTTTGATGTATTTTTAAGTTAGAATGTCTAGAAACTGAGAACGGGACCCTATAAGCATACAACAAATGGGCATTTGTCCGAGAAAATCCACTTTTTGTAGCGTGCGATAGCAAGCAATTAACCTTGTATTTCTGAACAACGTGACTCAATTTTTCTAAAAACGTGATCGAATCAGCTCGTTATCGATAGCGACGATTAGACACTAGCATAAGCATATTGAAAATATTGTGTTGCATGATATCTTAACGGATAAGAAAGTTCCGATTGGGACATGGTTACTATGAAACAGAGATGGCTTGCGGTAACGTTTTGCAAATCTACTAATTCCTACAAGTATCTGTCACGAATGAACGGTAGATACCCAGCGGGAAATTAAGCGAAGTACTTCGATATAATCACTGACGTCAGTATGACATCGTAAGTGAGCAATCTAAGTACTTGGATTGCAATGTATGTATATGTAGTCTAATATATATCATGTGTTACTAATAACTTGGATGACGATGTAAGAAGGGATTCAGTTATTGTTTAAAACAAGGGTGCCCAAGCTCTATACTCGTGGTGCTCATTTGTTTTTGTAAATGATTTTAACTACAGGTTGTGTGTTTCAATACTCAGCACTATCATATGCTTATATATACGAAATACTCAAAAAACTTTGTCTTATTAGTTTTTTTGTCGTTCTTCTTTTGTCTATTCTTTGTATGTATGGGTTTTAACAACAAGAAATATTGAATAAAAATAAGTTTTTCTTTAAATGTATTGATGTTTGCTCTTCTATAAGGAACTTTTGGGCACCCCTGGTTTAAAACACACAGTTTGTTCTAAAACAAAATTAAAATGCTTGCCTACTTTTAGGGTAAATTTATCATCATGCTTGCTTACAACTCCGCTGTCCATGTAAGTGCAATGCTAGTGACACGTACTGACATCGTGGCTTACTTTGTAAGCGAGAACGCGCAACTTGCGCGTAATATGACACTTTTATGTTAAATCTAAGACTGCTGCTAAGTATTACTGATATCATTAATTATGTAATGCCTATTTTTACCACAGGGAAGTGACAGATGGAGTCAAAGAGAGAAAAATAGAGAAAGAGCGAAATAGATAGAGAGAGAGTGAGAGAGGGAGAGAAAGAAAGAGTGAGATAGATAGAGAGAGAAAAAGAGGGAGATAGATAGAGAGAGAAAAAGAGGGACATAGATAGAGAGAAAGGGACAGCTAGAGAGACAGATAGGGAGAGATATTTAGAAAAGAATGGGAGGAAGATCTGGATCTTAAGGTGCAACATCTGATGGATATTTTGTGCCACAGATCTATAAATTATGTTAAATCAATGTCTGTATGACTCTCCTTTGGAAAGTCAGCACAGATACTGATGAAGCCCAAGTAATATCAGCTGAACACAGAAACTCAGAATGAAAAACACGCCTTCTACTGCTACATGAGACGATAACATCGCAAAGAATGTGTGCCGTTGTCTCCTCCTCTTCTAAGCATAAACGACACAAGGGTGAACGAACTTGCTTACTTTTCCACATAGTATAGTTCAGTCCAAAGTGACCAGCAAGAAAACCAGAACAAGCCGTAAATTATTTTTGTTGAGTTATATGGTTTAAGAATTCATTGAATATCTACCAAGACGAACCTATTCCTCAACCTGATTTAGTCTACTCTGTAATTCGAAATGAAAGCATACTTTCGAATTTTTATGTTGATTACATAAAAGTATTTTCTTTTGTTTCGAATTACAGAGTAGACCTCTATAAATAATTCTACCATAAAAGAAAACATCAAGCAATACTGCAACCATCCGCCACCACTAGAAGCCATATCTGATAAATGCCAACATAACCTAGACAGATGTCGGCTTGACCGCATCGAACCAGGCGCTTAAAGAATGCTTTTCTCAGCGATTTAGTAGCAATCTCAGGTACTACGTGAACTCCTCCGATTATAGTCGGAAGTAAGAAAGCTTCGTTAGCTACCAAACCATCAGTAAGTCCTCTTAAGGCAGAGCCTTAAAACCTTGTTCATCTACTGAAAACCGGGGGATTAGAGAGAAGCCATGTATCGGATTCCTAACACCATAAAAGTAAAGAGACTCATCATCTTTCAACGTAGTCGACTTTGAGCTCTATACACTTTGTTCAACAATTCTCCAATGATTATCGCTTCCATAAATTAAAATTTGTCGATATCATTACAATAGGTATTTGTTTGTGAGACGATTTCATTGTTCCCGCGAGGCATTTCTTAAGGTTTGGGAACAAGAAATAGTAACTCGAGGCTCAAGTCCAGATAATAGGGCGGATGAGGGAGCAATTAATTTATATATTTTTGCTATGGAACCTGCACATGCATGCAGGGGAAAACAAAAATATTTTCTTGACTAAATATCGTAATTTTTATCAAATGTTCATTCAGTCGACCCAATAAATTTGCGTGGTATTCAGTATTTATTGTTTTATCCTTTTATCAATGTGGATTATACCACGCGAATCCCAAAAAACCGTCGCTATGACTTTATTAGTCAACAGATTCAGCTTAGCACTGATTCACTCCGACAAGCGCACTGTTTTGACGGCTACTTGGTCTCTGGATGGATCCACGCTTCGTCCAAGGTTATGAAACAGCGCCAATACTCGCCCATATTACGGTTGAACAACACAAAACACCAAAGCGAAATTGTCACATAATATTGTTTGTGGGCCTTTGTAAGCAAACGCGGCACCCATTTTGCTTAAGACTTACTCATACCCAAGTGATAGGAGTAATTCGAAAGCACAGATGCATATGGCTTCCACAATTGCCCTCACTTTCAATCTTCGATCAACCAATAGGATATTCTGAACTTTTTTCCATTGTTTTAGGTGTGGAAACCTCAACAGGGCGTCTACAGCATTCCATATCTTCCGTGCTTGTACGACCACAACGGAATCAATTAAACCACTCGTTTACCACTAAAAATTTATGGTGAAGAGAGCCCATAATATTTTTCAGGTTAGCCTTGGCTTGAGTGATAATTTTATCCAAAACAAAAATAAGGCTTAAGGCCTGTTCCACGATGTCAGCAGAAATCGTTCGATCGAATACTTATATTGAAAACAACAACAAATTTTCTAATGTTATTGTTGTTTGCAACACAAATTGTCGATGGAACGATTTATGATGACATCGTGGGACAGGCCGTTAATGAGCATACGAAATTCACTATTTCCCATTTTTTCTTGGAACTCACTTTCTTGTTGGATAAAGTATTTATATGACTTGTTATACAAGTTAGCATGGTTTAGGACAGGACAATTTTTGCAGCCAAGGACACATCGTACTGTTTACTAACTCGTTGAGCAATACGACTTTTATGAGTGTAATGAATGCTTTAATATATTTTCATTTTAACTTATGCAATCAGGAAGGCTTTTAGTTAAAAAAAAAACAAGAAAACGTACCCGCATCAAATGCATGTAAATGCAAGCTCAAATGTATACGAGTGTAAGTAAATTTAATTTTCTGTATATGTACATGGGTAAATTATATAAGACAGCTACAGGATACTAAAGACAAAATTTTACACTTTTCGCAAACGTTTTTCTTGCAGAAAAATTTTAATTTGATATAAATAATATATTTGGTTCACTGGCCTTGGAGTCTTAGAATGAATGAAAGTTCTAGAAAAGTATCGAAATATATTTGAAGATTTTTTAAGATTCTTCACACAGAAAAACGTACCAATGTTAAATCAACATGTGGCAATTTTAATTCAAGTTCATATTAAATTTATTACAATTAATATGTTGTTTAAGTCTGTTGGTAATTATTGTTCCTTTCGAAAATGCACTGTTATGTTCAGTGTTGTGTGACTTCTTCTTCTTATTTTGTTGTTGTTTGGTGTAAATAGCCGTCTTACCGGGAAAAACTTCCTGCTGCTGATTTAAAATTACCAATTTTTCATATTCGTTATAAACGAAAAATTACTTATATATTTCACTGTTAAAACAAGACTAAATAAATTTCATATTACTTAAATCACCAACTAAATCATGTTGAATTAAAATTAAATTCACGATGATATTTATTTAATGTGTATCTTAAATATATTAAATGTGTTTTTAGTCGACTTGGCTTTACTGGAAATAACCAAGACCCAATTATTTCTTTTAGGTATCCGATTTTTTCTCTAAAACGTAGTTCGGATTACTGAAATTTGTTACAATTAAGCGTACTGCTTAACCTAACTAACTTAATACACACCATACACATGCATTTGTGAATGTTTTATTGTTGAAATTTTTCATTGAGAATATAACAGAAAAATACAATAAAGTGCGTAAGAGCGAAAAGGATAAATACATTTTGTCATTTAATTTTTTAACGAACAACACATGCACAATTTTTTCAGCCTTAAGTTATGCAATCGATTTCTAATAAACACATTTGTCATGTTTATTTTTTCACTAAAGCGAAGTAAGTTTCATACAAAACGTAGTTGTGGGCTTGCTTTTGGTTTTCAGTAATACGATATTTTCAGTAAAGCGATGTTTCGCTAAAGCGAAGTGAATAAGACTAGCTGCGTTTAAAATCAGTGCGGGGATTTGTATCGCTTTCAGTAATCCGATTTTTTTCAGTAAAGCGTGTTGCGCTAAAGTTTTATTATTATTGTTTGAACTTCATTTGTTGTGGCTGCAGCGGTAAACGCCTTGACTACTAAGCGTTTGAAATCTGGGCCAGGAAAACCAACTACAACACATATATTTTCCTGATTCCTGTGCCAATACACATCACGTAAGTAAAATAATTCATAAAATGTTGTTTCAATTTAAAATAACTTAGATTAAAAACAAAGTCTTAGTTTTGTTTCAGTATCAAATTCAAGTTATTTCAACTTGACATAACTTTGATTCAACATGATTCTTCATTTTAATTTAAAAGTCTTAAAATATTAAATCATTATGAAATAAAGTTTTTTTTTGCAAAAGAAACAATTTATTGTGAAGGTTACTGTAAATCATGTTGAATTTAAATGAAACACATATAAAGCAAAATCATTACCTATAAATGTTAATTTAACCTTGTTTTCGATAATTTTATTTAAAAATTGTTTTTCTGTATTTAAGTGTCAAATAAGGTGGAGATGTAAATGTTTGGAACGCACATGAAATATATCTTAAATATTGAGGTTATGTTATCTTTATGCGTGTTGTGTACATGAATTTCAATTAAATTTTTGCCTGTTATTTCGAAGGGCAATTCCTTAACGAGTTATTTTCAGCTCCCTAATGTACATTTGTTAAATTTTCTTTTCTCGACTTAATATGAATAAGCAAACATAAAATTAGAATTTCATGCCTGTGGCACAAACAAATGTAATAGAGATGCTGCACCAACACACACAAGTTTTATGTGTTAGGAAGTTAGAGTTGGATATGTGCCCCATTTATTTATGTATGTATGTTGCTTGTAAAGCTGAGCAGCCGAAACACCAATGATGTTAGCAGGAACAGTTATGGCAGCATCAACGCTAATAGCAAATGCAATGAAGATATATTTTTGTTTCTAACACAACACAACATAACACAACACCACACAACGAAAGGCATGAGAGTATCTTCATGTGACAACGCAACGAAATGTAACCATTATTGCAAACAATATTTCATAATAAACACACTCAACAGCCATCCAGAGCACCATGACATAATCATCATGGAATATGTCGGCATTCTTTGAAACTAAGCAAGGGTAATGGTGAATGGTGAATGGTGAAGTTTTGGAGGGAGCTAAAGGGATTTTGAAGATATTATATAAACTTATTTCTAGAATGTGTGTTTTATGAATTTAATTCCTGTCTGGCATTTTTGCCTTCTACACCTCTGATTATATGTATCACAGTTTCCCTAATGGAGGCACACAACATTAATTTATGGAATTATTTTTTTTTTCATACGTTCTAACCCCCTACGTACGACTGTATAATTTATATGTGTGTTTTTTATCATTCAAAAAGACCCATTATTATATTTTTGTATACCAGTACCTCACCGACATCCCCAACCAGCAGTTGGCACTTCAAAAATGTTGCTCAACAAATCTCTGTTGATTTTGAACCAGTGTTAGTGTTTTTTTATTTCTTTAACTTTTTTTATATACGAGTATAAATAACACATTTTTGTGTTAAAAAATTTCCTCGGTTATAAAAAATCTAAAACATAAAACATGGCTTCATATTTAAATTGTCAAGTGTATGTTGCAGGCACATGAGCAACAAGAAAATGAACACTTAAAAAATAAAATTGGTGTGCAATTGAATATAATTGACCAATCACAAAAATGCAAACTGCGGTATCCTGTTTCAACGAAACAAGGTTTAACGCATTTTTATGCTTTAACAAACGATCACATTTTATTTCAACCTTTCTAAAACATGGTGTTGCAATAGAAAATTTATTTCTTCAAAATAATACAAGGGCGGGTAAATAATCCTGCAACTTTTTCAACAAACCCGCTTCTTAACTTTAAAAAGGCAACACTGCTCCTGCCCACTGTACACAGAAAAATTTCAATTTAAAATCTAACAGCCTTATTTATAAAACTTATTAAGGCTTTATAAAGGCTTTTTAAGACAAATTTTGTATGAAAGTTTGTCTTAAAAATAATATAATAATAGTAATATTCAAATAAAATTTTTCCTTTTGAAATAACTTTATTTCATGTTGATTTAACATTCACGTACTGTTAAAATCAAAATGGAGAATCATGTTGAATCAAAGTTATTTCAAGTTGTAGCAACGTAGATTCGATATTGAAATAACACGAAGAGCAATGTTGAATTAAAATTATTTCAAGTTGAAACAACATGAATTTAATTTAATGTAGTAATTGTATTTTATTAATTACACAGTATGACAGAAAAAACCAGTGACGTGTTACTATTTTTCTGGTAGGTATTGCCGAGTGTAACAACAATCTGTATTGGAAATTTTCCAAACACCTCACCAGTATTTTACCCGTAATTCAAGATTTTAATTACGGGTAAAATACTGGTTTTTCGTACCCGTAGGCACTTATCAACCTATAACTTATTTATATACGGATTAAGAAAGAAGAGTCTAAGCATTTTCGAGCCATATAAATTTTGTTTCAGTAAATTTCAAATACAAGTGTGTGATTGTTCACCAAATATAATTTTTCGGTTTTTTTTCGCGACTTTCCTACTTTGGACTCGTTCTTAGGTACTATTTTTATACTGGAACCATACTGTTTATGACTTTATTTATAAAACATAATTGATTACGACTAATTCGTAGTTATTGAATATTTTATTAGAAGATTTTTTGTAAAAAAAACTACCTGCATCACGTTTTTCGCGTTCTATTTATGAGCTTTTTGTGTATTTAAGCATCCAGGATAATGAAAGTACAATTTAATAGACGTATATCAATATAGAGTTTAAAAATGGTACAGCAGTGGTAGCCAAACTTTTTTCCTTGAGAGCCAAATTTTTCACGTGCACCAAACATACATTCGCCTAAATTATACTAAATTAAAATTTATTTCGGTGTGGGCATCGTTGTTTGATATACTGCAATGGAAAATAGCTGGTATTTTATTTGGATTGTATCTTATTATTTAGTTAGTACCCTACTCCTAAAACAATTAATACGATTTGTACAGATTGAGGGCCGCACATTGCAAATCACTGTTATAATAAATTTAAGTTAGAGTGGCACAGGGTATCCCTGTGGCTGAGTTGTAGTGATGCTAGCCTCTCAGTCCAGAGGTCGTGGGTTCAATTCCTGCCATAGACCCTGGGTGTTTTCCGCAGACAAGCTAATCTCTTCGCGGGTTTTGTTGTGTTTGTTAAAAAGAGAGCTTAACTTATGTAAAAATACTATAATTAATAATAATTTTGCCGATTGTTAAGGTTGGTATATGTGAAAAATGTGGCCTATTATTTCTTGTAAATTTAAATCAACATTTTTGCATGGTGATTTTACATTGGTAATTTTTTCTGTGTATATAAGAGATTGAGTTTGTTTCTTGCATACGTATGTTTAAGTACGTGTAAATAAGAGCATAACGAGGTGCCTACGAGCGGCCTTTTGCTTGTCTCTTCAAAATAATGCGGTTAGATAAGCCCGCAACTTTGTCATGAACCTGCCTCTTAACTGGAAGGGCAACTCTGCTCCTGTCAACTGTCAGTTGGAGAAATTGTCTAGAGTTGTAACGAGAACATTTACATTGAAAAATACTATAATTTTTTTTATAAAAAACCGGTTGTTATTTAAATATTCAAAAACTTATTACGGCACCTTCGTATTATTCAAGCCGCGGCACTCATTTCAACGAGCAATAAAATATTTTATGACGGCGCCAAGTAGCCAGGTTTATTGCCTTGAGCTTTGTGTAGAGTAATGTAGGATCGCCATGTAGACAAATAGTTTATTCTTGGATTAATGGCAGGATTGCCACTTAACCCTTTCGACCCGGATGGTATACATGTGTACCACTTAAATTTAAACATCCCTAAAATCTTCAAATTTAATGTTGCTAGGTTGTAAAATGTACCTTGTCGTCTTTTAGTTCTCCCGAATACATTCTAATATGTTCCATTATATTTGGTTGTTGTTTGTGCTCTATATTGGTATTTTTATCTATTATTACATTAGTATTATTTATTTTACTGGACGGCTGGTACTTATCTGTACCACATAACATCCCGAGTGGTACTTATTTGTACCACATAACATCCCGAATGGTACAAGTGTGTACCACCGCACCCGAGCTCCACTTTCATTTTTTTAAGTTTTTATTTCACCAATAATTTCTACATTGCCTAGATAACCTACTGCCATCAAAAATTTTATTTTAATATTACTACTCGAATGTCGGGTCGAAAGGGTTAAATGTGGACGCGAATTTTAGGTAGCCTACCTAACCGAATGTAGCCGGAGCTAATTAACGCCACTGGCTCTAGTGTTGCAGAAAGGCAGCTGAATGCCTGAAAAGCAGATGAATGCTTGCTAATGAATCAATTATTCCATTGGTTAGTGCTCAGCGAGAAGCTCTTTTGACAGCAGTTTACTGATTGAATTTAGTTACACATTTTGTCAGCTTATATACTAACTCTCATAGTAAGAACCTAGATTATAAGAATGTCTTATTTCCAAATTTACAATTGTTTATGGGAAAGTAAAGTGTTATAGGATCTATTGATCGTCTGAGTTTTTGGGTGACATCTCACATTTCCTTAGTTAATGCATGCCTGTAAATCAAAGCATTCACGCTTTGTCGTATTGATTTAAAAGAATTAAATCATGGTACACTACATTTGAGAGATAAACCTAAAGTGATTTATGTCACGTCTTCTAGATATAAAGTTTGCAAGAATGTCAACCCCACGGCTGCTAGATTTGACGATTTGTCGTCATTTTGCCTAATACCAAATAACGATCTCACGATTTTTCCTTAAAACCGACGATTTTTTTAGTTTTCTAGATATGGCAGCTTTTTACAAATTAAGACTCTGACTTTGCATGTTGGGGCTTTATTTCTTGAACGAATTAAATTTTATAAGAATGCAGCTCTAGGTCGCTCTTTGTTTAAAATGCGTTATAATGATGATCGGGGAAACCGCAAATATGCAATTAAATGGTTCTTCCTGTGTGACGTATTAATGCCGGGACAAGATATTTATCCGTTTCAGAAATTTTTAGGAATTTTGGCAGCGATTTGTTAGTGCATATTTTTGCATATTTTACCCTTTAAAGCATGTTTTTGCATATTTCAGTCTAACACGCTTATTTTAAGCAATTTTTTTCGTATTTTTGAGCGTACTTGAAGCTTTTATATATAATTCATATACTTTTTTTATTTTAGTATGCGTACAAACCTGTTGCTTAAAATTTGTATTTTTATTTATCGCCATCTAAATCTCACTTCCAATATAATTTTTTCTTATTTATTACGCAGTTGTTATTATTATTAGTTTCAATAAAAAAATTTGCTTTTGTTATTTGTGACGGCGGACTCTGTCCCGATTGTAAGCGTTGAAGGAACACTAGATGTGAAAATCTGGGTCCATACTTTGTTGTTTATTGCAATAATAAAAATTATAAATAAAAACCTTGTCTTATTTATCCAAAATACAATTCCAAAGTTTTAATTCTGATATCGTGATATCTTTTGAAATTGAAGTTCAATTTTTACGAGAGTATTCAAAAAATAATAATTTTGTATTATTTGCTTTAGTCAAAATTTGTATGGCAATTGTGCACTTCAAACCCAAATTACTTTTTTGTTAATACGGCAGTTATTATTTGTTTATTTTTTATTTCCTTTTTTTTGTTTTTTGTTTATTTTATTTTTGTCTTATTTTATATACAAATCATGTTGAATTTTTGAATTAAAAGTATATCTTTATTTTTCAATTAAACCAATTTATTTTATTTTTAAGACATATTTTTTGAGGTTTTAGTGCATATTTTCAAGTTTTTAGTGCATATTGAATGGGCATAAAACACTTTTTTACAGCATATTTCTGATTTCCTGATGATGATCTATGTATATTTGAAGTACTTGCGAGGTTTCTAAAGGTTAGTATCCTCAGCAAAGAGGATAATTAGCACTTTTTAGGATTTCTCGCTTTGTTAATGATTTTAGTTGCTCCGATTTTGGCTTTTATAATGTTTTGCCGTTCTCTTAAATTTTAGTTCAACTTGGAAATAACTTTAATTCAACATGGTTATAAATTTAATTTTAACAGTAGTACTCGAATATTATATCATTATGAAATAAAGTTATTTCAAAAGGAAACATCACCTTTGAAGGTTACTGTAAATCATGTTGATTTAACATGAAACAATTTTAAATTAATCTTATTTTCGTAAATCTTAACATGAAATTTGTTTTCAGCATTTCTAACTTAAAATGGAATTCAAACTAGACTTAAATCGATCTCGTTCAAAAGCTTTGATCATCGCTTTGCATCAAAAATTAACCAGTTAAGGAGTTCGATGTAGGTCAGATTCAAAAATCAAATATGAAAGTTTAAACTTAAAATCAGTACTAAAAACATTTTTTAAATTGGTCGCATAAATACCAATTTTAGACGTTCCACCTAAATTTCGAAGACTTAGCACTTTAAGCTGTGTGATGTGACCGTTTTTTGTGGGCACAATTTGCTTCTTTTTTTCAAAATGAGATTGGTACAATTTTTTTTTTATTAATATTAATACAGGAAAATAAGATATATGGCTCCTGCTTGCATTCAAAACAAAAATGTATATTTAATGAAAATAATTATTATTTTCAAGGTTATGTAACAAACAAACTAAATAATTAAGATACTATAAATCTAAATTATTACCATCTTCCGGGCATTACGTTGTTTCTATTTGAAGTTCTGCTTCATTAATTACTACATCGCTTTCACAGCGGGAGTTTTCCTATCTTAACTATTTTAAGGCATTTAACTAAATGAATCACACAAGGTAACAAACAACAAAAGCCAGTGAAGAGGAAGTTTTAAACACAATAAATTTAATAAAAATAAAAACTTCAAGTAAAATTGGATGCCGTTGGACTCAAAACAAAATCCGAATTTGCTACGGGTATAACTTTGTCGTGGGCTTGGGACGTAAATTAATAAAAATTTGGTGCATATTTATTGTCTTATTTCTAAAAATTAAATTTGTTTTCTAAAGGTCTTTTATAAAACAAGCTTTGTATGAAAAACTCTTTAATAAACCGCTTATAAATCAAAAATATTTTTTTTATTAAATATATTGAAAGTATTTGCCTTGGATACCTTTGGCCTATTCCCATCCTTATGGCAACATATAAATTTTTAGCTCTTAAGGTTCATACAATAATTGACATTAGGTCTGTACTAAGTTTACTTTAAAATTTTAAGTTTAAATTGACAATTTATCTAATGAAAACTAGGAAAAGCTAATATCCATGCGTCCTTGTGTTTTTCTTTTGTTTTCATTTTAAGCGATTTGTTTGTTGGCCGTATCTGTAATATGCTAAGCTTTTCGATGACCGGAAGAGATTTAATATTTATTTTTCTATTTGCATATGATTGTGGCAAGTCATCTTTAGCCCTGAAATTTATGAATAATTTCAAAATTATTCATTAAATTCATTACAAATCCATTATAAATTCAAGCTAATAACTGATTTTGCATATTTTATATGTATTAATTATAATGCTTAAATATGTATTGTGTACATACATACATACAATAAATTCTATTTGATTAGATATGAAATAAAAGTTCACATTAGACAGCTGCATATAAAAACAGATATCAACGAAGGCTTAAAGCGTTACAAGTCCAACATAGAGCTATCGGGCTAATGTGCTTTAAGCTCATTTTATCAAACCACTGTATGAAAAATTATTTTTGAATATCTTAATTACTTGTAGTTTATTCCAGTCTTCTTTTGCTTTCATTTCATAAATATTCGAAAAGCCCTAACTCATTATTTTGCCACAATACATGTTCTATCGAAATATACAGACAGAAGTCAATTTCAAAATAAGAAACATTAAGTTAGGGCCTTTTTACATTAAGGTAACGATGCTCTGATATTTTCATTTAAGGTAAACATCTTTGAAAGCTCTTAAATATGTTCTTGTTTCTTTGCAAAGCAAAGCTCTCGTCAGTGAGAAAGCACAAAAGCTCTTTTGTAAAAGTTTCCACACTGTGAATATGGCTTGAACGTAACTGATACTATGTAATAATCCTAAACTTATTAAGCTTTAAGGTCTCTAGTTATTATAAAAAATCTCAATTTATATTTCGATATTTCGCCACTTCGAAAAAGCCACCGAAAGGCTATAATAAAAACAAGTAAAAGTGCTATATTCGGCTGTGCCGCATCTTATATACCCTTCACCGACGTACATTTATGTTTTGTAAAAATTTATTTTTTTTCCATGTAAAAAATCTTGAGTAAAGATTTTCCTAAAACATGAAGTATGTTTAACAGAAAAAATCATTGTTCGTTATTTTTTTTACCAAAAAATTTATTTTTTCAACTTCCAACCCTGGTACCATAATTTGAATTTTTCTGGTTTTTAAAACTAATTTATTTTACTCTTCAATGTAGAATATATTAAATTGATTAAAAACAATTAGTTTTCTTTAATTATTTCTATATACAAAAAAAAAAGTTTAAGTTTTCTAGGTCTGGAGCAATTTTTTTATTTTTCCTACTTTTTCAACAAAACTTTATCTTTCTAAAACATATTTAATTTGTAAACAAAAAGAAAAAATTAATGTGAGCTAGTTACTTTTATTAAAAAAAAATTACAATTTCCAACCCTGGTATCATTCTTCTAGATTTTTCTGATTCCTTAAAAAAAAATATTAAAAATATTAAGTGAACAAAGAAAATACAGGATAAGGAAAGATTTAGTTTTATTTAGTTACTTTAATAACCAAAAACATAACTTAAAATTTTCCAGCTCTGGAGCCATGGTTTTTATTATTATTAATTTTCTACACTAAACCTCTCTTTCCGAAACATAAAATATATTATAATTTATAAAGAAAAACCAGAAAAAAAATTATTAGACTTAGTTACTTTTATATATCACAAAAAGTGTAAGTTTCCCAACCCTGAAATCATCCTCTTAGATTTTTCTGATTTCCTTTAACAATATTTTGCTTTCAAGAATGTAGGATATGTTTAATTTATTGAGAAAGAGAAAAGAATTTGTTTAAGTAGGTTACTTTTATATAACAAAAACAGTTAAGGTTTTCCAACCCTGAAAACATATTTTTTTTTTAATTTTTAATATCAAGTTAATTCTTACTGAAATATAAGATGAGATTATTATTTGACAAAAAACATAAAAATTAGTTTTAGCTAGTTACTTGTATATGGCAAAATAAAGTTTAAGTTTTCCAGCTCTGGAACCACCTGTTCGATTTTGCTGATTTTCAATACCAAGCTATTTCGGACCGTTTCTGATACACCTGTCTATAGCTTTTCTGGGAGCTTCAAAAAACCGATTTCACGTACAAACAGACAGACAGACAGATGGCCATCGCTTATTCGTCTTCCCTATGCAGAGCCAGAGTATATATATATATACTTTATGGGTCGCTTATTAATACTGTGGAAATTACACACGCAATGACAAACCTATATATCGGGTATATACCATTTTTGGTGAAAGGTATAATAAAAATATTTTTGATTTTTTATACATAATTATCAATCATACAAAACTCAGCGTTGCCTTAATATTTACCAATACATACCTAAATACTTACATACACTTTAATTCTTTGTTAAACGCCACTATTTCATTTTATTTAAGCGAAACAATGAAAAATTTCTATTTAGTATGTAAATTCGGCCAATTATAGAATAATTAATTATTATTTGTTAGAAAGCTGCCGCGGGAAATTTACGTTAAATATTCATTCGTGAAATATTTATGCGCTCTATCGTTGTTAGTAGTGTATGCCTATATACATATTTATATGGATATCCGAATATATTGCATATGTATGTACGTATTTGCCAATTTTAACTGTTTTTCTTTCGTTTTATATTGGCGAAATGGGGGATTTCGTTAAACCGTATAATTGTTTAGATTAAAATCAAACACGCTTATGCACATAGACGTGGCTAAATTGATAATTCAGTTCATTGAAAAAAATAATTAGCCTACATACATACGTACTCACTAGAGCGTACCACCTTACAGGTAAAAAAAAATTCCGCTGTACACTTTCGAATATGAAAAATTAATAATGCAAGGCAATAAAAAAAAATTTTTTTAATTTTTTTACCGAACGTCGTGGTCGCCTTTCTAAAGTTGTTGTTATAACTTTGGCATTTGCAGTCGTATCTTAAAGTATGATATATCGATGTTACCTAATATACCGCCCTAATACCAGAAAATGAAAGCTCGCAAAAAAACATTAAACTTTTGCCAAGGAAATATTTTTATAATTGTAGCAGAACATTTTTATTTATGTTTTAAATTTAAAATAATTTTTTTATTTTCTTCCCGAATGTGGGGTCTTCATATGTAAAATATTTTGCTGTCTTCGGCATTTGAAGTCGATGTGTATAAATTACTAATATGATCTATAATGCCGGCCATATACTACATAAGTTCAGTGCTCAAGTCTGGCACTGCGTAAACTAAGCTTGTGACACACACTATACAAGTAAACTGTGCATTTTTTATTTTAATGCGCCATAATGCAGGTGATCCTATGTATAATTCTAGATACTCTGTCTAGAATATTTGTTCTGCGCTCATTTTTTGTTGTGAACTCTTAGAAAATCACGCAACAACGGAGCGTTTGCTCACACTACACAAGATTACTGTACAGTTTTCAAACTTGAGTAAATATCAAAATTATTTTGATATTTACTCAGTTCACTGCGTAAATAACACAACGACCCCTATACACTGCACAAACCCACTGCACAGTGAAAGACTTGAGCTATGAACCATTTTGGTTTCTTGTGAAAAGCCAACCACTGGCAATTCAAGGAAGTCACTACATTTTCCAATACATATCTTGGATTCGTTCGTTGCCAAAGAAAAACCTTAAACAGATCCTTTTGGCAGTTCATAGAAAATAATGAAATTTTTCCACAACCAAAATTTTAAAATTCCAAAAAATTTTGAAGATTTAATTTTTTTTAATACACCAAAAACAAAATTCTTAATATTCCGAAACAAATATTTTTCTCAAATGGTTTTTAAATTTTTTTGATATAATTTGTATTTTTAATTTTTAAGCTTTTGTTTGAAATGTTTGTTTTTTTGGGAAAAGGAGGCTTAGGACAAGTGAAATATTTACTCCATTTCACACTATTTGGTCTTGCAAGGTTCACTTTAATTTGGCTGCATATTATGCAAACATTCATTTTGGCCCTCGATGTCTGTCTAAATATCGATTTTTTTAAATGAAATTAAATTTTTTACATCTTTACTTTGTTAATTTTATTTTCATTTGATAGCTTTTTTTACATTTCCAAAACAAATGCGAATGTATATTGAGCAAGAATTGGATGAAAACTGCAAAAGTTCAATAAAAATTCGATAAAGAAATTATATCAAGAATTACAAATTAGAGAAGGAAAGAGAGTTTCCAAGGCCGGTTCTATACAATGAAAGTTGTCTTGCAAAGTCTTACTTTGTTCTCAGAGGGCAGTACTCAATATGTGCTTCAAAATCGTTTAATTTTCTTATTCGTTATTTTAAGACTGATGGTAGCTACTACCCGCATTCATATAAAAAATTTGAACAAGACAAATTTCTTCCAGTGAAAAAATTTTAATTTCTGCAAGAAAAATTTCATCATGTTAACTTCGACCAAGTAGATTAAGGTCTGAAAACCGCCCTATTACTCTTGCTCCTCCCGATAATAAACTCTGACTTTCGGCAAGAAAAATTTCATAATGTGAAACATTAATGTGGAAAGAGGTCAAGTTCATATTAAAAATTTGGGCCATCGAGAGTGCTGAGTTAAAATTTTCTACCAAAGTCCTTTGTTTGGTATAATACCTATCAGTACAATCTTCGGTGGACCATATTTTGCCATGGTCAGGGTAAAGTCTCTATTTACCTTACTAATACCGGAGAGTATTATTAATATCTGGTCACTTCTTAATATGAGCAAATATGTCGTCAAATATCAGGTTGCCTAGAAATGATATGAAACCTTGATGGTGACCAAATATAATCTATGGCACATAACATAGTCCATTTCTGATTACCCTACTGCGAGACACAAAGAAGCGTATTGTGTTTATCGGCCTATGTTTGTATCGTCGTGTGGTTACTGGTTTGGCGCAATAATAATGTATTCTTAATACGTGTATTCTGTGCGGCAAACCAGTAACCACCCAACGCTATGCGTGTACCGATGATTCTTACATCAATCAATTTGTCTTAATCCTGGGAGTATCACCAAGGAGATGAGATTAGTCAAAACTCAATATGGCGGCCAAAAGTCGCCGTTTTGTTAATACGAAAAAAAAATACAAAGTCGGCGAACTATATCAAAATGAGTATCATTCGACAGGCATTTTAAAATCCTCATAATTCTCTTATGATTTTTCATTTCGAAGGACCATTTAGAATATTTAACGGTTCAAAGTTGATCGCAGTCGGGTTTTAGGATTTTTGTAATTGCTACTTGTTGTAGTTATTTTTATTAATTTTGAATTCACCCTCTTACATGCAAATATATTTTTTTAAATATTAAACACCATAAATTTGGCTTAAATGACATAATTGAGGGGAAAAAATTTCAAATATTTGTTGATACAATTGAAAACAACTAGTACATACATCTAATCCTCATGCAGCTTATGCAGTGCTATTAAGGAATTAAATCATTTAAAAAAAATAATGATTTTATTACCAACAAACTAATCTATTATATAAAACTGTGCTATCAGCAACATAAGCCCAATTTATTGGATTTTTAACTATAAAATTTAAAAAAATTCACCTGCTACTCTAACTCAAACATTTTTCTACTTCAATATACAAAACAGCAAAATATTTGGAAACTTTTCATTTTAACGTATTTGTTAAATTGTGTGGCCTTTAAATAATTAATTACAAGCACTTAAGCATCTGAGGATTAAAACCTTAATACTCTGTAATTATTCATTAAAAAAATTGTTTTTAAACAAAAGGGAGAGTAGCACACACAGCTACTAAAAATTGCAATATTAAAAACAAGAAAAATACCATTTATTAAAATTAAGAGAGAAAAAATTTAAATTTACGAGCTTGGAACATGGTTGTGCTTCATTATCAGTTTACCCTTTTTTTTTTTTAAATTTCAATATCCATCTATTTAACGGGCTGACCCCCCGCCCAATGTTGTGATTTTTGTACATGTTAGAGTTCGTCCATGAGTTTGTTTTTAATTTAACAATGTTATTTTTATTTTAGCTGAGTTGAAGAAGGAAATGAGAAGCAAGCAATGAGCCATTTCGCTTGATTACATTTATTAGCTTTTTAAACATACTCGTATTTACGGACTGTGAACAGGGCTTTATTTAAAAAAATTTTTATATTACCTAATAATAGCCTAAGAATATGCACTATCAACGCATTAATATTCGCTACCTAAAAGAAGGCTTTAATAATTTATACATACTTTATAGAAAAATGTTGTTAAAATCTTATTGCTTCAATTATAGCAGCCTTTAAGGCATCAATAAAAATTAAAGAGCTAAATTTTATTAAAATATTACATTAATTTCATCAAAAAGGTTTGATTTTTTAAGGAGCCGTCCGTCACGCATACTTACTTAATAAGTTTTTGAATAAAAATATTTTGTTACATACCTGAAAAAAAAGAAAAAAAATAATACATTAAAGAAGGAAGGAAGAATTCATTAAATATTAATATAGGGAATTATACTTAAAATTTTTAAGTTGCATAAGAGATGTGCAAATGCATTGATTTTTTTTCATACACAAAACATGAAATGTGCTGGTGTTATTTTTAGAGGAGGTGATCTCCAACTGGCAAGGCAGGAATGCAGAACAATAAAATGAAATAGCAGTCAGGGAGAAAAATGAAATAATTCCTAATAAAATAAAATCCAAAAAATATGAAACAAGTCCCAAAGCCATAAATATTTGAGGAGAAAATCCATGAGACATCCCGAAAGCCCGGCAATTCAGAAATACTTTGGTAATTGCAGCCTGCTTTGGCCATACTATAGACAAGAAAATCCTGGACATCAGCCGAGGGCAGCCAATGCACAAATGCAGCTCTGTCCCCCAACTGTTTGAAGTATTTATATAATGTTTTTAATTCATGATTTATATCAGTATTTTGGGAGTCGCCAAAATAACATTTTCTTGTGAGAAGGTATGGTTCGTTGTAAGCAAAGTTTCTTCTAATCACCCACATATACTTGAGCATGGAAATCATTTTACTTACTGAAAAAGAATTCGAGAATTCTTAAATATAACTAAAGGAGAAGAATACTTGACAACAGGTCGTTAAACAGATATTTAATCGTAAGAATAAAAATATGATAAAGCTTACGCGTTACATTTTTCCGTAACTGATTTGTAAGCGTAAGTTTTTAATATTGTGATTAATTTTTCCTCATGCTCACGGGAGTATGCAGATGGGGCAGCTTGGCAAAAATATTTCAAAGATATTTGATAGCCAAGGGCGAAAAACTTTATATTTTTCAACTTAGAGCCATTATTACAACTTAAAGTTAGTTAAAAGTAGAATTTTATCGGACGTATACGTTTTATACGTATAAATTTAATTTAACTCACCAGGAAGGAAAAATTTGCCCTTAACTTAGTCCTAATTTACACTCAGCAAGTCTTAATGCTAAGCTGATTAGTTTTTTAGGAAAGAGAGACGAGGGGAAAGGAAACTTTTATGTTCCCCTCGTCTCTCCCGCCTACAAACTAATCAGCTTAGCAATAAAACTTGCTTAGTGTAAATTAGGACTTAGCGCTCACTTTAGGTTAAAGTAAAATTGTACTAATGAAAAACTTTTTATACGTCCGATATAATCGTAGTTTTAACAAACTTCAACTTGTAATAATGGCCCTTATTTTGTTTAAGAGAACTATTTTGTCGGTCGTAATAATTGGATACTGATAAAGGGTAGAAGGAAGCGAAATATCAAGACGATCCTCAGAACTTAATATGCATTAGAAAAATATTACATAACGCAAATGCATACATACATAAATAATCGATTTATTTTACATTCGTTATATAAACGAGGTAGAGAATTCAAATGGTAGTAGTGTTTTACTCGCTGCTGTAGCAAAACATAAAAAAGATAGAATAATAAAAGCTAGATCTGCAATGTCTTGGCTGGAAAAAATTTTACTTTAAGAGTAAAAGGTTTCAATCTGACTAGAAACGGCAGCTAGAAATTGACGCTCGCCATCAGCAATGAAAATATCAATACCAGAGAATGACAAAAGTATCGTTTTAAGTACTCTTTGAGTATTGGACGCATAACAACTATGAATGTGTACAGCTAAAAATAAGAAACAAGCTCATATGCAAACAGACGCATTAACTTTAAACCGAATACGTATAACTATAAACATCTAATAACTTTGTTTATACGAGTATAGAATTTTTAAATTACGCAGCTCAAACAACTATAACTAGAATGCATAGACTGTAAGAGCTACAATCACACGAAATAGTGTAAAAATACTCTGACTATTAGTCGGCTATACATAAGTATATAGAGGGCTATTTTATTTACACATACACACACATATAAATCATCTTTTAAAACAGCGCCACACACCCATTTAACATATACACATGATTGTATATGGTGGCGAATGATGAATATATATCCCGATTATCATGCGATTTTTTTCTGTCCGATTAAATATCCATTGCCTACTCAGACTATAAGTATGAGATACGCTTGATACGTATTTGTCTTTTTATTTTTAGTTGTAGCGTAGTTTAGTTTTTCGCATAAACGAACTTTAGAAGATTTTGTATGTTGGAATCGGCTAAAGACGTAGTTAAGATAGGAAGGGTGGTGCTACACCGCACCTCCACTCGGAGACCCAACTGGGTCCATTGTGAGACGTAGTTGCTTGAGAGAAAATATGTAAGGCTACGAATTGGTTGCGCTAAAAACTTATTATAAACAGTTACTAAAATTATGACTACTTAATTATGTATACTTTTTGGTGCTCATTGCCATTCTCTGAGCAGTACCTCGTTCTTGTAAGTTGTTGAGAATTTAAGCATTTATATTGGTTGCAACATTTTTCGCAGGATTATTCTTATATAAACTAACAATAAATATCAGAAAATCAAGATTCTTTTCTTCTTACTTATTCAGTGTTTGACAGAATGATTACAATTGCTTCGACTGGAGACAATCTCATATTCTTTACTAAAACGAGACACAAATGATACACTTACAAAAATTAATGGGTAGAATTTTTAAAGATGGCAGACAAAAATTTCACCATTGTTATATCTTTAATTTTCAACCAACGCTGTTGAACATTCCACATTCTATCATGAAAATCAAGGAATAGCTGCTCACTCGTATGAGATAACATACTCGTACACAGAAAAAAAAAATAATTTTGATATTTGAAAAAAATTTTTAAGGTTTCTGTGATAACGATTTTTGCATATTTGATAAACGAAATTGTGAGCACGTGAAAATATATTTATTTAAATTTAAAGGATCAAAGAAAAAAGTTGTGGAGTAAAATATTATTTTCAGTGATTGATTGTTTTTCAACAACCTCTTGTATGTATATGGGCGTTTCCACAGGAAACTTTTGTAGCGTGCGACACCAAGAAAATATGCTTGTTTTTTTTTCAAAGAAAACGAAACTTTTGTTTACTTCTTTATATATTTGTGTAGGCCGTCAGCAGCTCTACGTTAGGTAAAATTTTAAGAAAACTCGATACAGGGTTAATTGCTTGCTGTCGCACGCGACAAAAATGTGGAATTTCTTGGAGAAATGTCCCTATAAAGTTTAATGCTTGCTTGAAATTATGAGAATTATGTATTTGAATCAAATACAGAATTTTGTTGACTTCTTTTTCAATATCCAACAATTGTTTGTTTTTAAAATTTTGTTTTGCAATATTTTTTTTACTGTGTATATAGTGCCCATGTCATCCACATACAATTCATTCATGTCTTGTTACTGATTAAAGTTAAAAATGCGATTTTAGTACTCTTGTTTTCAAAACAAAGAATTCAAACAATAAATTAAGGATTTATAAAATAGAACAAAAAATTAAATAAAAGGAAAAAGGCGAAAATACGAGTAAGTACAATGAGAGGGAAAGGTCATAGAAAAGAAAGAGAAGGTACAGGAAAAAAAAACGAATTGTTAACCTCCTCCTATTTTTGAAGTCGGTTAATAAAACCAAGCAAATGTTTCTCACAAATTGTTTAATTTGTCGCAGACATACAGCAATCGATAGTACTTAAGCAGTTTCAGGGAAATTATTTCCAAAACAGAACGTTTGTCTGGAATTCTGCCAAAAAAAAACCGACTTAAATGCAAAGATCTGATAAATCATTTCCGAAAAAAAAATTATGACACCAAACTGGAAGTAAACTTTTTCAAACAAAAAAAAAAGTTTGAAAATCTGTTGGTAAAATTAGATTATAATTGGCATGCATCCGCCCATTTCTTTAAATGCAAGATTGTGTGTTTTTCGGAGCTCAGGGTGTGTGTTAAATTTTGTAATAATCGGTAAAGTAGAACCACTTAAAATAAAATGTTAAATTTTAATGGGCGTGACTATGCCCATTTTTTAAAATGAAAGATTTTGTATATTTTAGAAGCTCAAGGTGTGGTAAGTTTCTTAAAAATCTGTTAAATAGAACCACGTAAAATATAATAAAAAAAAATTTAATAGGCGTAGCCCCGCCCATTTTTTCAA
The DNA here is from genome assembly GCA_944452675.1 of Tachina lurida. Classification (NCBI taxonomy): domain Eukaryota; kingdom Metazoa; phylum Arthropoda; class Insecta; order Diptera; family Tachinidae; genus Tachina; species Tachina lurida. Next base: position 100,679,477 of record OX101754.1, read on the forward strand.
CTTTAAAAATGTGTTATTACAAGAATCCAAGGGAATTTGCTAGGTTTCGCAGCAATCAAATGAGTACAATATTATAAAATAAAATAAAAAAAATTTCTACTTTTTTTAAAGTCGATTAAGAATAGTTCACAATATTTAAACAGACTGAGGTAGTGTGATGCTCGTACAAATTCATAATAAATTGTAAACTAAAATGGCGAAGAAAGCATAAATAAATAATTAAGCTTAAACTTTTTATAAATCTGCCAACGACACATCAATAATTGCCTATACAATACACAGCAATTCTCGAATTCTATTTCGTTTCAGTTAATTTTTTAATAACAAATTTCCTCCCCAGAAGGTACACATACATGCTAATGAAGTGAGTGTCAGCACATAAATTGCAGCATTCTTCCAAACCAGTCTCTTCAGTTTATAATGGAATAATGTAATGAGCGGGAAGTATCAGTGATGGTAAACTAGGTCAACCACTTATCTTTATTATTTTGAGAAATCTCTTTCACTTTAAGCGAATTAACACCTGGAAACAGCAACCTCTTACTGCACCTTAGCAGACTTTAGCAGGAAGCAAGAATTCCCTCTCATGCATTGTGCCCGAAAGCTTTTCTTTTAACTTTAAATGCATATGAGTATAATAAATCGACTGCCGCGAACAACACTTTTTGCAACCGGCAGATAGCGAGTCTAGTAATTGTCATATTTACTACAAATAAATATTACAGTGAACTCGCGATAATATGAACACACCAAAATATTAACAACTTTTTTCTTCCGTTCACACAGAAAATAATACTAATGTAAAATCACCATGCAAAAGTTTTTATTTGAAATCACATTAAATCGTGTTGAATTAAAGTTTAAATCATGATGGTATATTTTTATATATACATATATAAAACTATTAATTAATCACAATGAGTTTTGTCTTTATAAAGTGTTTTTTTTTAGCGAATTCGTGTGTAAAACTTGTTATTGTTCTCTGGCAGATGGATATTAATTTATAGCTACGAGATTGCATATGTGTATTCTTTAATCTTTGTTGCTATTTTTATTATTTTAAATTTTAAATTTTTTCTGGCATAAACCTCCCACAGTCATTATTCTTTGAAAGTTGTAGGAAGTGCCCGTCTTACATCTACGAGTATAAGCTGTCCGCCCGATTTCATTTTTGGTTTTAATGAGTATTTGAATAATGATGTCGCATTTATTAGGACATGTTTCAACAGGCATTAACGTGTGTTTTTCCTAATGACTTATCTAGAATAGTAGAACTCACGGGAGCCACCACAAATTATATACGACTATGTATGTATGCGATACTAGATGAGGAAATATGCTACAACCGCTAATGTTGCAAAACAACAAGAATTTTATTTTGAAACACAAGAACCAACGAAGCATCCAACAAAGACTTAAATAAGAGCTAAAGGTAATTTTTCTTTCTACAACTTGTTTTTTTTTTTTTGCGTTTTCTCTTGTTTTTATTTATATATTTAAATATGCATTTCATAGTCGTTGGCTTGATGTTGGTTTTTTTGTTTGTTATGTTCCTTCCACACGCTCTTTTAGCCAGAGAAATTTTTTCATTTATTTCCGGTGTAGCAGTTTAATGTTGCCTTGTTTGTATAGGTGAGTCCCCGTCAGATAAAGGATGTTGCTGCCGTTTGTTTTATTTATTTCTCTCTAATTTTTATGATTAAATGTTTCATTTAAAACATATATTTATTGATATTTTATGTTGGTTTGTATTATTCTTATATAAATAAAGCATTCAAAGTTTAATTCCTTTAAGTAATAAAGGACATCTAGCTTCTTAATACCCAATGATGAATGTATGAACTTTTGTAATGGGTGGAGCGTTTGCCACACCTACTTTTGGAAATATTTCAACCCGTCCAATTTTCTAAATTCTACATCGTGTCACTTTTAGAGCTCAAGGAGCGTACCAAAAAAACTAGCAAGTAGATGCGCGTGAAATAATAATAAAAATAATATTAAGATTAAATGGGCGTGGCTCCGCCCACATTTTTAAGCACAAATTATGCCACTCTAAGAGTCGAAACTGCTTGCAAGGTTTCGTGCGAATAGAATAAGTAGAAGTACATATAATTTAACTGTAGCTTTTCATGGGCGTGGCTGCGCCCACTTCTTTAAGCACAAAGTTATGTCATTATAATAGTGGAAATTGTTTGCTAAGTTTCGTTTTCTTTTTCGCTTACCATTCATGGGAGTGGGTCCGCCTGCTCTTTTATATACAACATTGAATCTTTCAGAGTTCAGGTTGTGCGCCTAGTTTCTAAAAAGTCAATTAAATCGAAGCACGTGATATATAATATTAAATTTTAATGGGCGTGTTCCAGCCCACTTGTTTAAATGATAGGCTGAATCTTTTTTAGAGCTCAAAATGTGCGCCAAGTTTCGTAAAAATCGGTTAAGTAGAGCCACATGAAATATTATATTAAGTTTTAATGGGAGTGACTCCGCCCATTTTTTCAACTTGAAAATTGTGTTATTACGACAGCACACACATTGTTGGGTGTGGTAATCGGATAAGTAATATACCATAAAATCAAAGAAAAATTCAGTGGGCGTGTCCCCTGCAAACTTTTTGATAATAGGACTAAATGGAATCTATAACCTCTCAGACAAAAGCAATTTAAATTTATCCAGCAGTTACAGAGTTCTGTACCTGGGTTCTGTAACTTTTTGCGAACCGAAAATCGTAATATTTATCGACACAACTATTAGTTTGCGGTAACGATAATGTGATTCTGTAATTTATTTTTACAATAGACTGCAGCTTTATCTTAATTCAATATTATGTGGTATCTCTGTATAGAAAATATAAAAATAAGCGAAAGGCACAAAAAATCATAAAGAAAAACTTAGTGAATTTGCGCTTGGACTTTATTTTATTTTACTCCAACCGACAGTGAATATCGCTAAAATATGCTACTGAATAGCAAAGTCGATAAATGTACGTTATATTTCTTATAGCGATATGATTATTGTAATAAAGGTTACTGATTCAGTACTGGTACTGGTAGTATCACTATAAGAAGTTGGAGTTTAAACTACAATTTTTATTATTATAAAATCTGTGTCCCAATTTTTTTTTATATTTGTCTTAATTTTAAATAAGTCTAGTCTACTCTAGGATAAAAATGTTTTGAAGATGAGATATGTAAAAAAAACTATTCACGGCTATTGCACTGCGCAGACGGAAGTGATCATTTCAATAAACAATTTTCTAACTTAAGCCCAAAACTTAGCACAAAAAACTTTTGCGGTATAAAGACTCAATAGGTCAAAATGTAAAAACAAAACATGAACTGGAGCAAAGTTAGAAAAACTTTAATTCAACACTGTCACCTTCCGTATGAACTTAAATTTACATAAGTGTTAAGCTGATGTATATCCCATTTGTGTGAGCGACATTGATTTAAAGTACCCTCGAGACGATCAACTAAACTCATCAATCAACTAGTTGTGTTCGTGCAGTCGAGCTGATGCAGAAAAGCGCAGATGAACAAACTTTTATTTTGTGCTACAAAGTAGAAATACAAATAATGCTTGACGTGTTTATTTGTGCGTCTCGTTTTAAACAACAAACATATCAAACTCACACATATCTCTTCTGTTCTGTAACGAGCCATATCTAAGACTGTGAACCTCACGCCATACCACAATTGTGGACAAGAAAATCACACAGATGCTTATGCTCTTTCATTTAGTCGTCACTGAGAAAGTGACGAATATTTTCCTGGTTTTTTGTTTAGTTTCTTTGAGCATACCGAACGAAATTAAAGTTCAAATTTAATCAATTTGTACAGCATAAATAATTATGGAAGCTAAGAAATAGTTCGTGATTTACTTCAGTTTTTATTAAATTGCTTATGTTATTAAGAAAAAAATATTCAAACAATGAATAACCACAGCATGTATTTTAAATTATAAACTTTTCTTCAAGTGCAAATTTATTTTACTTAATTTAGTGGAAACATTTTATATATATTTTATTTTTTTATATTTTATATTTGCCTTGAGTTGTACAATAAATTTAAAATTTCTTTTCAGCAAAACTAGCTTTTTCCGAGTTATGAAGCTGATGCAATAAAAGAGAGATATGTATGTATGAATAGATTGACGTGTTTATTTGATCGTCTTCAGGGCACTTAAAGCAAAATATACAAAAATGGTGTAAAAAAGAGAAAAGGGGGTAATTGTTTGTTGATGTTTATTTACTTTATAAAAAATCCGTTGTATGAGTATCCAAGAATTTTGTTATCCTGTATGAGTGTTTTGCTTTCATAGAAAGCCAACTCCTACGTCATAAAATTAGCAGACCTGCGCTATGCGCAATATTGAAAAATGTCCACGTTTTTAATATAAAATATTTTATCATATTTCCATAGGATAGGCAAATTGAAATCGCCCACAAATTTTATGGCATTAACAGCTTTGAAATTCCTGCTAAACAAAACCAATACAAAATACTATCCGAATAATGAGCAACCAAATGGAATTTAACCATTACTGCACAATATTCCAAATCATTTACATTCCTTTTCCACCATTGGGCATCAATAAGCCGAAAAAACGTCAAGTCAAGTAATTGTCATCATTTAAAAAATATTTATCATTATTTCTAAAAAAAAAAATGTTAATAATAATAATAATGAGGGTGGCGTTGGCTGAAGTAGTTAGCACGTTGACTACAAAACCGAAGGTCCTGGGTTCAATCCCTGTATCCGACAGTCATTAAATAACAACACCACGCATTTTTCTGATGTGCATTAGTGTCCCTTTGTGTCAGTTGTTGTAGGAAAGTTCAAGTGATGAAGGCATAGTCACTGGTCACTGAACTATACCGACTTCAGCAGATACTAATCCTAATGTAACATCAGAGCGCCCTCCTTCGTTGTGTAGCAAAATCATTGGCGAAGTAAAATAATCAATAAAATGGCTACAAGACACAGCTTCAAAAAATTAATACGCCTCATTTAACATCAGAGAGGCGCTGCAACACTGCATTATTAAAAAAAAACGTGCGAAAAAGCAGAGTTGTAAAAGAATGAAGCTTTCCTCTATCTCTTCCTTCACCACCTGTCTTCTCTCTCACTACCACTTTCCTAAAGAAGGTAACACCTAGTAATAGTAGTAGGCATTAATTGCCTGAGTGTTACTTCTCTTTAAAAAAAAAAAAAAAAAAACAGATAGATTGATTTTCAATATAATTTTTATGGCTGAAAGTGTAATCTTTTTTCCCCTCCCTAAAAAAAATAAGTGTCACGTATTATGTTTTCCTTTTCATGTTAAATATTGTTTAGGCTTTTTCTGCAATTTTCTTTACTTATTTTCGGTTTTTTTTTCAGTTTTATGGGTATTAAGAAATTCATCTAAAGTAAAGGCATTCAGCGAAAAAACAAGAAACATTAGGTTTAATTAATTATTTAGAGATTTGTGATAATGTCAGCTCGTGCTGTAGATTTAATTTAATTAATGTATGTGATATTTGATTACAACACAATTAGCTTTGAACACTGTATGTATACACAGGCACCTCTAAACAGAAAAATATATTTAGTCGGTGAGTTGGGACAAATGTTAGATAAACACAAAACACCTAATGCCGGCCATACATTACAAAAGTTCAGTGCTCAAGTCTGGCACTGCGTAAACCAAGCTTGTGACACACACTATACAAGTAAACTGTGCAGTTTTGGTGATTCTTTGTATAATTCTAGGAACTCTGTACAGAATATTTTTTCTGCGCTCATTTCTTGTTTTGAACTCCTAAAATATCACGAGACAACTGAGCGTTTGCAACTTACACTACTCAAGTTCACTGTACAGTTTTCAAACTTAAGCAAATATCAAAATCGTTTTGATATTTAGTCAGTTCACTGCGTAAATAGCACAAGTACCCCCATACACTACACAAACGCACTGTACAGTGCCAGACTTGTGCAGTGAACTTGTGTAGTATATGGCTGGCATAAGCAACAAATAATTTATATTCGTCTTAGTTTAAGGCTAATCAGCAGTAAGTAATATTGAAAACAACTCCACAAAAATTAAAGACTTTTAAGAAAAGGAGTTTTCAGTTTCATTTCGATAAAAAAAAAGTTGTAAAAAATACATTATATAAATAAAAGCAACACAAACAGTTTTTTGCGGCTGACTTACAAAACGTATGAATACAAAGCTTGTTACTTTACGAATGCGACATTTGTATCGTGTACCGATCAGAAAATGGCAAAAGTATCGTTTTAAGTACTCCTCGAGTATGGGCCGCAAACAACTATGAATGCGTACAGTTAAAAATAATAAAAAAACACACAAAATTACGCAGCAAAAACGACAGCAATTAAAATTTAGAGACTGCATGAGCTACAATCATACGCATGAGCATAAAAATACTCCGAATATTAACTGGCTACACATGCGTATATACAGGGCTATTTTATTTGCACGTGCAGATAAAGCTTGTCTTCAAATAGCCGCACATACCCACACATTTTCCATTCCATTTTATATACACACATATACAGCTGTTGCCATAATAATAGCCCTTAAATGGTTCATTTTAAGCGCCTTCTATAGGCAAATTTAATTATTATAAAATATTAAGAAGCCGATTTAAGAAATTATTTCTGATGAAAAAAATTCATCATTTCGTGCTATAACCGCCAAAATAGCTTAAGCGACATAATTTTCGAACCTCATTTTTGGACCAAAATCGATTATTTGCTATCGAAAACAAAGTCCAAAAAATGTGTCGGTTAAGCTATTTTAGCGGTTATGGCACGATTTGCATGTTTTGTTGAACTCTTTATCCGTCCAGAGAACGAAGCCGCCTTCGGCTTCTGCGGCTGTTTTTCGGCTTCATCTTAAAAATAAACCAATTTTTTTTCAATCAACAAAAAAGTATGTGGCCGCTTCTGACATTAATAAAAGCTAAGAGAATTTGTTGACATTAACGGCCTGGCCCACGATGTCACGAGAAATCGTTCGATTGACAACTTGTATTGCAAACAACAACAAATTTTCTAAAGTTGTTGTTGTTTGTAATACAAGTTGTCGATCGAACGATGTCTGGTGACATCGTGGGCCAGGCCGTAAGAGTCATACCTACATAAGAGCGTCAAGCGATGCGTTAGCAGCAGGGCACGTGTTTTCAGTAGAATCAAATAATCGGCCCTGTTCTTAAAAAAATAGATTTGAAACCGCACGATTTTAGAAAACTAACTCCGACAATAGAAATATTTTTTTAGATTTTTTTATTATTTAGTTTCCCAAATAAACACGTCTGAAGGACCATTATTAATTTTTTCAAAACGAGAAATTTACTCGGATTCGGTTTACAGAACAGGGCCGTATATTTTCACACTTAAATGTACTGAAAATGCCAACATACACTAGCCTCCAAAATATTTATTTGTCGAGGGTTCGTCAGCGCAATAAAGACATTTAGCAGCCGCCGAAGATATTTTTGGTCAGCCGCCGCCGCCAAGAAACCATTATCGATCTCGTTCCGTGCATCCGTTCATTGTGATTTGGCAATACAGAGTGTACAATTGACATACAATTCGACAGATGTAGCTTCAACAAAATGGCCGCTATCAGCTGTCAATCGGAAGTATCTACTGGGAAGACCTTTTATTATTTTAAATTTAACATATTTTCGTATGTCCTATTTTTTTTTGTACAATTGTATTAATTATATCTTAATTATGATCGAATACCCCCTCCCCCCGTTATATTTCGCATTCGAAATAATATTTATCAAATTTACTATGGTTACAAGCGCGTTAGCTGGAAAATGGAATCTGCTAAAAATTTTGGTTTTCGTCTCTGCTAGTTAAATTCGAATTCATCTTCAATCTATCTGAAATCTGCCAAATTATTTGTTGTCTCGGCTTAATATACTCGTATGTGGGTCCTGACGTTAGAAATTTGTTTGCGTTATACAGTGTAGCTAATAAAAAAAACGTATTTATTCAGTCGCACCGTACTTAGCATTGCTTGAATGAATATCCAGTATTTTGAGGCATTGTAGGTCATGACATTTGTTTGCTAAATGTTCAACAGCAATCGCCTGTCTTTATTTGCAGTTGATCTCTTAAGCTTTGCCTTTTATTAAAACTTCATTTTTCATGTCAGTCGCTTCGTATCTCATGCCATGTTTGTGTTTGAATGTGCAAGTGTCTTCTCATATACGAGTATTTTATTTTTATTTGTGAATTATTTTTCTTGTATTTGTTTGTTTCTTCCTTTTGTTGTTTGCAGGAGAAGAAACAACATGCAGGCAGAAGAAAAAACAAAACGAAAACAATCTAAAAAGTTTTATTTCCGTTTGCATTTAAATTCTTGTTAAAACGTTTATTCAGCACGCATATATTAACATGCAATTCGTCGTCGGTTTGTTTTTTTCTTTTTTGATTTTTTTTTTAATTCCATTTCCGTCAGCCATTGTGTTGGATGTTTAGAAGCGTTTTTATTTTTTTCTTTCTTTCACTCATTTTGAAACTTAACCTCATTCTACTTTTTATTTTAGCTCCTGGTGCTGCAGCTTTTACTGCAGTTACTTCAACTTCATTGTTGTATAATGACAGCAGGGAATATGGCGGCGTTTTGTGGATGGCAAGTGTATTCTTGTTAACGAGAGTCTTAACTGTCTGAGATATTTGAGGGTGTTTTGATGGAATATATGGTAAGTTGTTTCCGGTAAAATCTCTCCTTTATAATGTCTTTATAATGTCTAAGAGGAAAGCTGTTTTAACAAGAAGTATGACTTAGCGAAAAAGCTTTTTTTCTTTCCTGTAACAATATAAATTTAGTAAAAGATGATTTTAGTTATTTCAAGCAAGTGAATGTGAAAAGTTTTTATGCAATGTCAGTTTTTTTTAATGCCTTCAAGCCAAAATCCCATATTTATTTGATATGTAAATGGCTTTTTAAAGATCATAAGGTATTTGTATCGGCATTAAAGCAAATATTTGTACTCGGATCATATATGATATATATTGATTGACCTTTCTGAAACAATGATCCATTTAAAAAATAAAATCTATGCACATTTTTGAAGAGTTGCGAGCTTGAAAATATTTTCATAATCGGTATGATCAAATTTGACACCCTGCATTTTAGCTTGTATTTAAATAGTGTCCGTAAAGTTATATATTATATATAGTCGAAATTGTTAGAGTTGATAAGTACATCAATTATACACGATTTTTACTCCAAAACGGATTGGGTAAATATTAATTGCCCCTCATTTCAACATAACCTAAAATATTTATAATATTACTGTGTATTCTCTCTTGAAATTCTCTCAACTCATGGTAGAGTTGGCAAAAGTAGTTAGCACGTTGAGAAACCTCTAGCCTCGCCTAAACTCCAATAAAACGAAAAATCTCATGAACTTCAATAGGAAGAACTTGAGGAACCTCGTGGCCACTTTGACTTGTCTATGTGCCCTCGGAACCCATGCTAAACGTATGGGTCTCCCGTATAGTGGCTACTGCTACAGTTGCAATGACGAGGAAAAGGAGGAAAGTATACAGCATCTCCTATGTCTTTGTCCCGTCCTGGAGGATCTCCGTCTGCACCTCCTTGGCAGAATATCCTTCGGCAGCTTATCCGAGTTATCGGAAATCGAGCTGAAAAAGTTGAGCCTTTATATTAGGAATAGTGACTGGTATAGCCGCTGACTCCCCCCACTAACCAAATTGTTTGACCCACTCTCATCTCCCTAAATAAAAATTGGGCCATATTACGAGTGTAGTATTACGACTTCGACTACGACAGCTTTATATTAGACTAACGAACATTGCAACATTTTCCTCTGATCTATTACAAAATGGTGGTAGGCGTAGTCGAAATACGACACTCGTAATTAAGCTCATTATCTATTTTCTACTTCTACCCTTCTCACCCTCCTCCCATTCTCTCTCACTATCTTCTTTTCAAGTAATAGGTAGCACAAAGGCATCACAATAATGGACCCAAGTGAGCTGTATTCTAATTTTCGACTTTTCTTTGCCACCATTTTCACTACAAAACCGAAGGTCCTGGATTCGAGCCCGGCCTCCGACAGTCATTAAAATAACAACACCACGCATTTTTTTTCTAGGCATTAATGTCCATTTGTATCAATTGTAGGAAAGTTCAAGTGATGAAAGCATAGACACTGGTCACTGAACTACACCGACTTTAACGGATATTAATCCTAATGTAAGGAGAATGCCATGATGTCCTCCTTCATCGGTATTGTGTAGCAGAATCATCGGAGAAGTAAAAAAAGCAACAAAATGGCTACAAAACACAGCTTCAAAGAAATTTAATACGGCTCATTGACACCAGAGGCGCTGCAATACTGCATTACAGCAGAGCTGTAAAGTTATGAAGCTTTCTTCCTTCTCGTCCTTGACCACCTGTTTTCTCTTTCACTATGCTTTCCTAAAGAAGGTAACACTTAGTATTAGCAGTAGGCTATTTCCCTGAGTATTACTGTGCTTAAAAAAAAATTCCCTCAACTCATTGATTTTAGTAAACTTAAAATACAACGATAGCAAATACAGGGTGGCCCAGAATGGCCGAACTGGTTTGAATTTCTTATAACTTTTTTATTATTATTTTTTATTTTTTTATTTTTCTTTTCAGTATTTTGTAGAGAAGACTTGGGTAATTTGTCTAACAATTGAAACCGCCATATTACCAGCAACGACTTTATTAAGCAATTTATTTTCGTCAAAAAGAAGAAGAAAATCGTGATTTTATTAAGGAATTAATTATGAGAGACGAAGCCAATTTCCCATTAAATGGGTTCATTAATAGGCATAACGGCAGGATATGAGCTACGGATCCAAGAATAGTTAAACAGGGAGAATTACACCCACTTAAGCGTACCGTTTGGTGCGGTGTTTCGTCGAAAGGATAATTGGTCAATTTTTTTTTTGAAAATGAAGACGGTGTTGCCGTTTCCATCACTGGTGTTAGATATCGTTGTTGAATTGTGTACTGTTCCATTTTAAGTTCCCCAAGTCTTCTTTACACAATATTGAAAAGAAAACAAGGAAAAAAATTATAATAAAAAAGTTATAAGGAGATCAAACCCCTTCGGTCATTCTGGGCCACCCTGCAGTTAGCAACTTTTCAAATATATTATAAATTTAGGCAACTACTGTTTTGATATTATTTTTTATTATAACAAATTTTTAACACTCCCTGTAGAGCGCAACTAATTGACACTAAGTGTGTATGGCCTTGAAAAGAAAATCTAGTTTTAATATCAATTTTCTTGTAAGCGATATGTTAAACACGTTTCGCCAATGGTATTGTTTACTTGTCAAAAGATTGATTTACACTTTAGAAAATTAAAATTTCCCAAAAAAAAGAAAAAAAACAAACGAATAAAGAAAACTAGGAAATGAAATATAGCATGATAGCATGTACATATTTCCTCCTTGGTTCTGTGTTTTTTATCTACTTAGTAAAGCAGACAAATGAAAAGGATGACTTGTGCCTGGTTATGACCAAACAGAAACACCCAAAATTAAACACCTTAAAGGTGAGAGCTACCTAAATCTAAACAAGAAAGAAAAATTTATACAGGTATGTTTGAAAAGTTTTTCCTGTTTCAGTTTCCTTTTGAGACATGTTGATTTAAGTAGTTTTAAAAAGGAGAAGTTATAAGATTTTTTTTTATATTTTTTCTTAACAGAATTCTAAAATAGAAAACATGCTCTTAATACTACAAGTAGTTACGTTAATACAAATTTTTTTCTGCTTCTTCTTTTTTTGCACAGGTGAGAGGAAAGTGAGTGTAAATTTTTATGGCACTACAGCACCATTTATAGATAGTACAAGTTTCTTATGAATCAAAGTTAAAGGAAAAGATATATGGCAGTAATTTTCTTAAGCATTGCAAAGTAGTTTTTGGCTAAAAGAATAAGAATAGCACAAACTTTTAATGGCCACTAGGAAAAATCAAAGCAAAAAAAATGCAAGAAATCGGAAGTTTATACTGAACGGTAATTAAATGAGATAAGTTATGTATGAGAGCTCTAAGATACATTAGTAACACTTGTTTAACTTTGCAAGTAGTTTATATTTCATACGAAGCTTTTTTACACTTCACAAAGTTTTCCTATTTTTGTTAAGGCCATAAGATAATTAAGAACGATAATTTATGCTGCATAGAAAATAAACACTGATTACAAAATTCAAACTTGTAAAAAATAAGAAGGATCTAACGAGCTATACCGGCAGGGAATCTAAAACCGATGTGTGTGTGTGTCCGGCTGAACGTATTACAGATGGGCGGTTTGAAGTTTCACAACTGTTACATATTGTTATGGTAAATGGGAATGGGAAACCATTTCAAGAATTGGTTAAGTGCACCACTTTTTCGTAAACCTTTACCAGCAACCGTGTTGCGGCACCTTTTAACTCTCGGGACCTTTTGTCCCTTTTGAAAAATAAAGTAAAAGTCATGCTAAATGGAGACTACACTTGGCAATATATCCAAAGACTTTTTGAATTTCCTACCTCTTAACTGAAATGGCAACACTGCTCCTTTCAATAGGCAACTAACAGCTGACTACTGTCAACATTTTAACAAGCTGCGTAAATTCTCAGCCATTGTTAGCAGACTACCGCGTAATTTGAGAAGAAAATGAAAAAAATTAATTCCGTGTGCTCCCGCCAATTCGAGAATTTGCATTACGCTGGTGATACTTGTCTACTCTTGGGCAATATCTCTAATATGCAAGCAAATTTAGAAGATTTGAAAAGATTAGGCCGCAATGTTGGACTTGGACTTCCGCGTAATTTGAGTAGAAATTTGAAAAATTTACATTTCTTGTGCTCCCGCCAACTTGAATATTTGCATCATGCAGGTGATTTTCGTCTACTCTCGCAAGCAAAATTAGAAGACTTGAAAAGATTATCCTGCAATGTAGGACTTGGAATAAATATCAAAAAAATCATTAGAATTAATAACTTTAAAAGCAATAACATCCTGCCACAAGGCCAACCAGTGAAATAAGTAGATATCTTCTGATATCTTGGCAGTACTGTGACAACGAATGGCTCCACAGAAATAGATGTAAATAATAGGCTCAGTACCACTAAAAAACAGTATGGAGAAGCTTATAAATATCACAAAAATCAGGTGTAAAGTCAACTATGTTGTTCGGAAGTGAAACCTGGCTAGTATCGAAGACCATCACTCAAAAGCTATAGGCCTAAGAATCATATGCTGTAGATTTTTTTCAAAGAGCAGTAACACTCAGACCATGAATTCCTACTAGTATTACTAGGTGTTACCTTCTTTATGTAAGGGACAGTGATAGAGAAGACAGGTGGTGAAGGAAGAGATAGAGAAAAGCTTCCTTTCTTTACAATTCTTCTTTTGTGCACGTTTTTTTTTAATAATGTAGAGTTGCAGCGCCTCTGGTGTCAATTAGGCGTACTAAATTTTCAAAGCTGTGTTTAGTAGCCAATTTATTGGTTATTTTACTTCGCCGATGATTCTGCTACACAATACCGACGAAGGAGGGCGCTGTGATGTTAAGGATTAGCATTTTCTGAGGTTGGTATAGTTCAGTGACCAGTGACAAAGCAGGTCAGAAAAATTTATAGTGTTATTGTTTAATGACTTTTAGATACCATCATCGAACCCAAGACCTTCGATTTGCAGTCAAGGTGCTAATTACCCCAGCCAACTCCACCCCCAACAACAACAACATTGATCTTTGGAACCCTACCCTACGTCTCCACTCCACTAGCCATCGACTTGGGCATGACATGAACATGACGCCGGCAGAGCAACTGTGAAAAAATCATCAACTTCTTTTTTGTGGTGAATACGTGCGATGTCCATGTTCAGGCTTATCAAAGTATTTTGCGATAGTGCAATATAGATAGAATATTTACCAATTTTGTTCTGTCTCTTTTCTTTCCATTGCAAATGGTGGCGGACGGCAAATCTCATGGTGAACATTGTTGCTCAGACATATGCTCGGGCATTGATGTCAGAGCATGAACAAAACATGGACATGAGCGGTCTCCATTAGCCATTTTCGATGTTCGACATGATGCCCATACCAAGTTCATGACTAGTGGAGACCCCCAGTTACCAACGAAGAACTCATACTAAAACCGTGTAAGATGTAGATTCTTTGTGAAAACCATATCGTTCATTTAATTCAATAGTGTCATAACGCAAAAAAAACTAGTTATGCAGGAAACGCGTTTAAAGTTGTCAATTTACATACAACTCAATGAAGACATGAAAAATATTCTTGAAATTTATGAATTTTTACACAATATAAAATGCGAAAGTTGAATTATTTTACATTACACTACTCAAGCAGATGAGCGATATGCTCCCAAGAGGGTTAATGGATAATAAAATTCCTCATTAAGCATTATTTTTAGCGGAAAGAAATCATCACTCAAATCAAGGCCAAGCTTGATAAATACGAGTACTATAAGGACTCCACGCCATCAATTTTAATGGTAAAAAGTGGTTTACCAATTTAGGTATCCGCACCTGAAACGACATGAAAAAATTCTCGATATTTTATTGGCCGATGGAAGATTAATAAATAAGATAGATTGTGGAAGCCATATGCAGGCATCCTACAGGGCTCAGTGGTTTCAATTATGAAGATGGGTGCAGCCTTTGCTCGCAATCGCCAACAAACGCTATCGCGAGGCAACGAGTTTTTGTGCCACTTTGTTACAGTGAACGAAACGCAAGATCAACATACGAAACCGTAGACTAAACATTAATAAAAACAGTGGGTTTATCGCGATCAAGCGTTGCTAAAGAAGGCCCAGGTGGATTTCTCAGCCAATAGATACCATTTTTGGGAATACACGTGGCATAATCCACTTTGTGCACTTTCAAAAATGTGACACAATCAATAGCAAATATTACGCCAACTTATTGTTTAAACTTAATGAGAATTTCAACAAAATTACCGCATTTAACCAAGAAAAAAGTCAAATTTGCATGGCGAAAAACCTTGAATCGAGAAACGAATCGCTCCCCCATCCGCCTTTTTCTCTGTCTCTAGCTTTGAATGACTATTTCGTGTTCCTAAATAAGAAGAAATCGCTCAGCGGAAAGAGATTTGACACCACCGATGAAATCATCTCACAAGCAAAAGCCTATTTTGAGAGCTCAAATATATAAAATTATTTTATGTGCATACCAGAAATGACAATAAATACTCAAAAATATACTTAAGTATTTACAGTTTATTTTAGAATTGCTTACACCCATAATAATAGTTGTAGCACAACGAATTCGTTCGCTCACACACTTTTCTTTAATCAACTATGACTATAGCCGATTCCAACACACAAGAGTATCCCTTATTTCATTTATGCGTAAAACTTAAATACTCTACAACTATAAATAGAAAAGAACATTCGTATTGAATGTCTGCCATACTTATACTCAGAGTATGCATATATATTCGCATGATACTCCTATTATTTATTCTTCTTACGCCCTGGTTTGCGTTTGTGTGTATGAAATTGAATGAAAATTGTGCATTGGCTGTTACAAATTGTTAATCAGATAGTTAAGGGGTAAAATTTAGAATAAATATAACCTTTAAGCAACTGATATTGTATTTAACATTTTTTTTTCGTAAAATTAAAAAAAAAAATCGTTAATGATTATGATTATTATCACTATCGAGAGCTATTGTATTGCTTTTTTTACTGTATGCAATGAGTTGAACACCGTATTTTTTATTGCGATTTAACAATTGATTTTTCTGGCACCACTGATGCTTGAAATGTATGCAAATAAAATACTCCTGTATTTACTCTTATGTAGCCGAATAAATACTCAAGAGTATTTTTGTACTTATGCGAGTGATTGTAGCTAATACAGTGTGCAAATTGAAGTTTTAGTCGTTTGTGCTGCATAATTTGCGGAATGTGTAGAAACATAGTCGTCGTTGGTTGTGTATTCAATTAAATGTATTCAGCTCAAACTTGATAAGTATTTTTGCGAATAAGTGTGGTTTTTATTTTTAAGTGACGAATTTATAGTTGTTTGTCGGCTAATACTCCAAGAGTACTTAAAACCATGCATTTGTCATTCTCTGATGCTGATATATTTCATGTATTTCTATATATGGAGCCATATATTTTTTTTAGCTGTATAGAACATTTTAAACAATATCCCCATTTGAGGTTAATGATCTCAAGCTGTAATTTTGAATAAATAAGAAATTAACCCATAAAGGTTCTTTAAGTTTTGATTGCTTAGTTGCTGCTCTTTAAATTAAACCTAGATTTTAGTAATTAAATTTTAATGTAAATAATTTTATACAACATTTTAGCTCATTATATATGTATATTCTTGGGCGCAGTTTTTATCTCCTTTTTCAAGGGACGAAATTGCCCCCCAAGTGTACTTTTTTCTGATAAAAACAATTTGCAAAATTATATTTTTAAGAAGTGAATTTCCTACAGACCGTCATATTAACCAGCAGCAAAAATGTTTCTTTCAAATCATTTTGATTTATAGCCTTGCTTAAAAACCAACACATACTTTTAAAATGAAGAGACTGACAAAAAAATTTACACTTTAAAGCGGAACATTTAACAGTTTCGTATTACCACATTCTGTGCGAGTGCAACTGTATATAAAGAAGACTAATGTGGGCCATAATGGCAAACATTTGGTTAAAATACGCAGTGGAAGAGAATGAAAAAAATCATTTCAGAAAAGTAAACATGTTCTCAAAATTAAACTAACTTATTTTTTATGCTGCTTTTTTTCAGAACATTAGCAAGGATTTGAAAAAAAAATGCAATATGAACTAGTTTGAAAGGAAACACACATCCTTACATACATAGGTACACACTTCGGCTTGTATTTTATTCCTTATATTTTTTATTTTTTTGAAACTCATCATTTTTATTGCGTACTTTCAAGTTTGATAGAGTTACTTTTCATTAGATGATGTGCAATATGGAATAAATGTATTTCTTTTTAAATAACTAGAATGTAAACTAAACGTGACAAGTTGCATATACATACGTTTTAATTTCTTTTTTACTATTTATTTATTCAACCTTCTGGTTGGTTGTATTTTAAGGTTTATCTCTTATTCATTTTTCTTGTAGTTATTCTCCGAGTGCTATAGTTTGCTTGTCTGTACATGTTTTTTTTTAGTCGTTTGCATAAAACATATAGTATAGTTATTGTTTGAAATCATTATTTCTAAGTTGTGTCAACTACTTGACAACGAAACTTCTGATGAAACTTAAAATTGTTTTCAACAGGCATATATATATTCGCATACAAAATTTTTACTAGGGCACAGAAAGAAACATTGTACGAAAAATAGAAAAACAAACACATTTTATATGAGAGTTAAAATAAAAGCAATAAAAGAAACGATGTAGGATGAAAAAAATTCAGGCAAACATTGTTTTTTTTTTAATAACATACAACATTTTATGTATTCCTGTACGTTTTACTTGGCAACGACTGTAAGAGAGAGTTGTTAGCAATTTCGATACTTACAATGGTCTCTGCCAGGACTATACGGGTGCGGAGAGTGCTCGAATTAAACTCGCTCGCAAACGAATTCAATTCGAGCGAGTTTTATTTTTTGTATTGAAACGAGCTACTCTTGTCTGCTCGCGAGTTAAAAAAATAAAACTCGCGAGCGCATTTAATTTTTGAGAATCGAAAATAGGACTCGCGAGAAGAATTCAAATTTTAAGAGTCAAAAATAAAACTCGACTCGCGAGTCGAGTTAAAAAGAATTATTCGCGAGTTTTATTAATTTTGTTTGCTCAAATTCTGTTCGCTATAGGTCGAAATGTTGAAATTATATTTTATTACTGACAGGTAAGCATTTCCATAACTTTTCATGAAGCAGAAGCCTTAAAACATTTGAAAAATACCTCATGACATGAAAGTAAGAACAAATATTTTTATATATGTATATGCATTTGTAAGTACTATGCTTTTCAAATTCGCATATAAATACATATACTTTTTCGAATAAACAAAAAAAAAATTTTTGTAATACTTACTCGTTTTGAAGTCATTTATGCTCGTTTTGCACTCTTTTAAAATTTGTGCTTACGAGTTTTAAAATAAAACTCGCGAGTACAAATTTTAAGGCGAGTCATTTAATGCTTACGAGTCGAGCACAAATAGAGTACGAGTCTTATAAAATTTGTGCTCGCTAGTTCTAATTTTGAACTCGCGAGCACAAACTTTAAAACGAGCGAGTTAATAAAAATTGTGCTCGCGAGCCGAATTTTTCCCTACCCTGGAAAATAGCGAAGGCCTGTCCATAGACTAAGGAAACCGACATAGCCAGACAGGAGGTCGAATGGAATCCCTATATCTATTCTACACCTGGCGCCGCCATATTAAACTGTTGGCCAACAATCTCGAGAAAACGTGTAACGAACTAAAGGCACAAATCGTCTTTGAAAAATTTTGATATGGCCCGATAGGAGCCAAAGGAAAAGGAGATCACTTCATTACAATTAAGTTAGGTTAGCTTGAAACAGCACTAATTAATATAGACCCCAAACGTTTCGGATTACAATTACATTTGATCCAAAATGTTTTCAGTCGCTATTAAGTTATTCAATGTTTCTCAGCAATATTTCTTCTACCCATTTAAGTCTCACGAAAACTTCATTAAATGACTTTTTTTCCTGGTTTTTCAGCACCACTCGCGGGTTAAAATTTTTATAACCGACGAACGGATTTTCCCGACCACCTTTGAACATTATGAAACTTAGTTGTCTTTTTGCACGTTACTTAACTAAGATAAATATAAAATTTTTGACTTCGAGCTTCAGTTTTTCCTGAGATATGGCGCGTCAATAAATGAAAATATCATTAAAAACACATGTAAGTGGTCCGCGATTATTGCTCATATCTTCAAAAGTTATTAAGATACAGGGTCGAAATTGGTCTCGTTTAAGGGCCACTCAGACTATTATACATGTATAAAGACTTTCATCACACTTTACGAAAAAGAAATCTAAACACATTTGTTTCGACTATCAAAAAATCTAACGTAAATTGACATTTTATGTTCATACCATCACACCTCATATTACATTAAAACCACAAGTATAAAGCAAACAGCTGTTGAGGATTAACATGCCTACATTAATCTATGACTTCCGGCGGTAAAGCAGTTTCATGTACGCTTCGTGCCGGCCTCTGAAAATAGACGGCGGTTAAAGTAGTTGATTTAAATAAGATAAATAAAAAGAAAATACGATAGTTTCGTTAACTTTCAGACATGTCTTACACGAAAAATTATTCAATACGATAAGCACATTCAATATTTATATCCGTTCTAATACAAAGACATATAACATAAACGACGGCACGGCATCGGCGTCGAAACAGACGGCTTGTTAGTTTGGATGTTGTAATAATGCAACTCTGATCAGATGAAAAGTATTATCGTTTAGAAAATTTTCAAAAAAAGGTCAAGTATTATGGGATGTCAAATTTTTATCGTATTATTTACCATTCGTTATGACATTTTGCATTCACAATGTCGCACTTGCACGTATTATTTGAATTTTTGACATGTATTAATACAAAGTATAATAGTCTGAGCGGCCCTTTAATAGGTATTGAGAATAGCTTTAAAAATGCATTTAGTTTAACTTTTTTTCTGAAAGGTCAAAGATCACTGTCACATGATTTAAAGTTCGGGGAACTATATATCAAAAGATGAAATTTTTAAAATTCTAAAAAAAATATATATTAATCCTGACAGTATCTTCTGCAATTTGTGTCAAAAAATTTAAGTGAACTCTTATTAGTTCCTGAGATATAGACAATACCTTGAAATTATTTGGGAAATTTGTATACGATTTTTTTTAATTTTTTTATTCCTAGTGCTCGTAGGAAAACTATTCAACATTTGTTTAATGTTTGTTTAATGAATACAGTTTTCTTTTAAATCGAAAGCAGCGGCTCTGAAAAAAATAGTATACAAATTTCCAAAATAATTTCAAGGTATTGTCTATATCTCAGGAACTCAGAGCTCACTCAAATTTTTTGACACAAATTGCAGAAGAGACTGTCAGGATTAATATATATTTTTTTTAGAATTTTAAAAATTACATTTTTTGATATATAGTTCCCCAAACTTTAAATCATGTGACAGTGAAGATCACTTTCAGGAAAAAAAGTTAAAATAAATGCAGTCTTAAAGATATTCTTAATACCTATTAAATGGGACCAATTTCGACCCCGTATCTTAAAAACTTTTGAAGATATGAGCAATAATGGCAGACCACTTATATGTGTTTTTAATGAATTCCCTACTTTTCGAAGGGCCATATTTCGGGAACCACAAAAGCTAGATACCCAAAATTTTTTAAATTTATACTATTTTAGTACTAGAGAACATTTGTGCAAATTTTTTTTACAATTCAAAGAGGGTTAGATACAAAATTGCGTTTTTTTCGTTGATTTAACATGGAATCACCCTCGTATAACATTGTATACTTTTGAAACATTTTGCCCTTATGCTGCACTACATTTTTATATGTATACTTGAAAAGTTACGTGTTATATTATAAAAAAAACAACAAACGTAAGATAAACAAATGAATCTTTAAAAGACTTTTTTGTTGAGAAAACAAAAATAAAATATTTTATTTGCAGTTCAAGTAGAGCACAACTCACTTACTTTATCCTTAAAGTAGGCTACAGATTTTCTGTTGCGTTAACAGTCAAAGATATGTGAAGCTTTTTGTTTTTGCATTTACTTAAGTTTATTTTCAGACAATTGTAAGCAAAGATACCGGTCAGACTGTGTAAATATTTGACTAAATAGCATGTGTTCTATTCAGTCAGTTACGTGATGTACTTACATACGAGTAAATGAATGAAGAAATGAAATAATGTGATATTGATTGTTTCGTGTAATGAACACACGTTCAAAATAAATGATTTCATCTGCAAGTTTTGCAACATTATATTTGTTACAAAAATATATATGTAAAAAAGCTGTGGCTTGGACGCATCAATAATTACATTTAAGCTAAATAAAGCTTTTCGTTTAATCAAAATTAGAAAATAACAAATTAAATTCGGCTGCCTACTTGCTTAAAAGCATAACAGAAATATTACAGACAAAAAAGCAAAACATGGCAAATATTGAAATAACAAAACCAATGGATGAATTTACCTGCTGCCAATATTGTGTAACCCTTATTTTAAGTTCATTGTGAAGCAAACAGACAAATCTTGCTAACCATTTCTGTTTCTGAGTGAAAAAATTTTGCAATAGTAAGCATATGAAGGTAGGAAGAATGAAATTAACGAAAGCAGCGCAATGCAATTATTTTAATTTGCTGAATAACTCGTTTTCATAATTTGCAACAAAAAGAAAAAAACAAGCAAAAAGGAATATGAAAATAATAATAGAAGTTGAAAGAGGAGGATTTATGTATAGTCAGCCTACACAGAAATTGTTGTTTTTGCTTTTTATTTTTAATTTCCTTCGTACCTTTAGCATTTATTTATTTGCCTAAGGATAGGCTACACTAGTTGTATGATGATATTTAGACGGGTTGTGAGTGAAGTTTTTGGCCTTGGCTGTCAATTCTTCAGCAACTAATTACATTTATTGTTGACGTTCATTCGAAATGAAAAATTATAAGAGAAACATAAAGATGATTTTAAAATACCTGTCGAATGATACCCATTTTGATATAGTTCGCCGACTTTTTATTTTTTTCGTATTTACAAAATGGCGTCTGTTGGCCGCCATATTGAGTTTCAACTACTGTCATAGCAGGTCATGACACTCCCAGGATTAGGGCAAATCGATTCAATGCAAGAATCATCAAAATCAAAATATTGCCGCAAAGGTACCCACATACATACATACACATATACATAGGCTGATAAGCACCCCTGCAGGAAATGCGAATAGTGAAATTGTACTGATATACTAGTGACATTGTCAGTAGTACTATTGACCGGGTGTACCCCAGCCAATGTAATCATCTATTGACATTTAACATAGTGTTGTTATTGAAAATCCACCAGTAGACTGTATCACTATTGACTAATTAATTCTTTTGGGAACACGTAGAGACATTGTCACCAAAGATTCACTAGTAAATTTTAGGGGCTCTAGTCTACAATATCGCTATTTCCTCGCTCGATGTCAATAGTAAAATTGTAGAGATTTACTATAGTGACATTGTCAATAGTACTACTGACTAGGTGTACCACAGCCAATGTAATCGCCTATTGACATATAACATAGGGTTGGCTGTGTTCGTAAATGCATCACTGCTCTGCATAATACGTGCAAACTTTTATTGAAAATGCAGTACAAGTTCGCTGATAATCTGTTTTAGTAGTAATCATGTCTATACACCATATTTGACATTTATTTGTGCGTTATCTATTTCAGTGAACCAGCAAATTCTATTTGCAGCACAGTGATGCATCTACGAACACACCCATTGTCATTGAAAATCCACCAATAGACTTTAGTACTATTGACGAGGCCATATAGAGACACTTGAAGCAAAGATTCAAAGTGACCCTTGTCTAAACAAAATTATATTATTCAACTAAAAACATTTGTTTAACATTGATACAGTCAATCAAAAGTGGCAACGGCTAGCCGACGACCGGCTTGCAACTCTGCTATTGACTGCACAGCATAATAAAAATAAATAAAACAAACTATTGACGCGTTCGTTGACAATGTCACCAGAAATACACTAGAACTGTTGTCTCTAACGTACCTATACTTGCTTATAAAGGAAAGTTGACGACATTTTAACTAGTGAAATTGTCGCTAGAAAAAATTGTGTTGACATGTAGACATATGGTTCTAGGCTGACTAGAGGGACAATACTCTTCTTTGCGTCGCCTTTGTCTGGTAAAAAATACTTAAATTGTTTCAAGAAACCTTAAGAGTAAAACATTTCAATGCGTCGAGGTAAAACTGGGTAACACACACACACACAGCTTTTGATTTGAAAAAAAAACCGATTCTCGTATTCTATTTCTTTTGCAATATTTATATCAAATAGCTGGTGTTAATAACTAATCTCTGCCCAAGTAGATAGAACAAGAAGCTATTAAAATTCGCAATTAATTCAGTATATAAGCAAGCTGCATTAAGGCCCTGACAAAATGTTTCCCTTAACATTAGGTTTTATTCTGTATACTTTCCGAAAAAAACTACAAACCATTTTTTTTTTTTTTTATTATATTAATTGTATAATCTTTTATAATTAAAGAAAAATAATTTGTATAGAACTTTTTTATAGCTCCTCAAATTACTATGGGGATTGTTGATTCGAAAAATGATTCGGTGAAGAAGGGTAGAAACAGTAAATGATTAACAAAGTATATCTTATGGCGTTTATGGCAGCATGAATTTAAATTTGACAAACGTTTGTTACAATTCGTTGATTTTGAAAAAAAAAGAAAAAGCGTGCACATAAAACATGTTTTAGTAGCTCTTTAAATATCTTTACAAAAGAAATAAAATATAACATAGAGGAGTTCGGCTATAACGAACACGGCTTATAATAATTTATTATTATTATTATACTATTGCATAAATTTTAAATACAAATTAGTAGGCGAACTCAGCTTATAAAAAATACCGCTGATTATAAAAATGAAACTACATGGAAATTTGACAATTAAAAAGCTTTTTAAAAACAATTTAATATACGAGGGCTACTATAAATATTTCGGGATTAGCAAATAATAACAAACATTTTTAAACGAAAATGTCTTTATTGTTTTTCGAAATGTTCCCCTTGATGATCATAGGACTTCTTCGATTCTTCTTGAGACACCTCCAAAACATGGTTTTTGAACGCTTCAGCAGTTGAACTTCGGCGCTCGTAAATCGTTGATCACGCAGTTAACGTTTGATATTCGGGAATAAGAAGAAGTCATTGGGTGCCAAGTTAGGACTGTACGAAGGATGAGCCATCATTTCGATGTTTTCACTGCTCAAAAATTCACTGGTTTGACAAGATGTGTGAGAGCTCGCTTTGACATGATGAAGAATGATTCGTCTTCTGGTTGTTAATTTTACGAATTTCTCCGAAAACTTCCGGCAAACAAATTGTCGTGTACCACTCAGAATTGACAATTATACGTTGCACAAGCGGAACAGATGTGTTTCAGATTATCGTGAGCACCTGACGCTAACCATCGCCCCTTGCACCCTTTTAGAATGAACCTAGTGCCCATTCTTCAAGGCACTTAGATTGAAATCTTCGATCATAGTTGTTATCCATGTACTACGTCAAGCACCTTGCTGAGGTGCTCAGAGTTATCTAAACTCTTTATACCGTAATGACTTTGTCAAAACAGTACTATCTGTTGAATGGCAACAGCACCTAGAATAGTGTCTGGCTGACCGCGTCAGACCAAACACTATTTTAACACTGGAAAGCCAAGACTAGTCTCCCAGCGATTTTGGTGGCAACCAACAACCACCACGTTGAATTCTCAAAGTTCTCACGCCAAGGTGTTCTATATATACATATAGCGAGGTCCCTAAGAGAATACCCCAACCATTGCCGGCACAGCTCAACCACTCATCCGAGATGAACGTATGCCTGTGTCGCCAAAAATCCAGTGCCTACTCCACACACACCAAAATCATCCCTTAAACCCCGTGGGGTAGGACGAACTCGGCGTTTTAGCAAAGGATTTTGATGACCGCTACATACACGCAAAACTTCAGAGCAGCTCGACTTTGGGGCAACCGGCACCCGTGGCACCAGAAGTAGCCTCTGGTTAGAGCTCGAAGTTCCACCACAAGGGCTTCACCTGTATCGTCTTTTGAACTCAGGGGCAGTTCCAGGTGATGCTGCACCTAACTGACATCAACAGGAACCTGTCTTCCTTTTATAAATATGTGTTGCTTCCACGAACAACTTTCGTTGGATTTAGCTTGGGTCGTCACCTGTCCCAATTTTATGCACGTCTTTTGAAGCGCCACTGTTGAACTTTTTAATCACTTGACGCGAGCCAAGGAGAACAATTTTTTTACAACTAAGTGTTCATGCAAAATCGAATGTATTGAAGTGGAACTAATCTGCAAGGATGCCTCTAACTCATAATATGTCACATGACGATCTTGCATTATTAGTTCATGCACTGCATCGATGTTTTGTGACACAACAACTTATTTTGGACGAGCTTCACGGAATTCGTTGGCGACGGAACTACGACCACGATTGAATTCTCTATACCATAGATATACTGTGGTTTTTGGTGGTGCTTTCTCGATATACAAAGAACTGTGTTCATCGACACATTCTTGTTGAGATAATCCAAGTCGAAGGTTGTAAAAAATAATCCAACGATAACCTTCTCTTGAAATTTCAATATTTTTGTCAAATTGATTTTCTGATCTCATTTCAAACAAAAAAAAAAATAGAACTACATCAAAACGTTGTGAGTACGTTTATGCTAAAAAATAATAAGGTTTGACAACTTTCTTATGGTGTTGCCAGATTTTAGCTATTGACATTAGTGTTGCCAGTTACCGAAATATAAATTGTAGCCCTCGTAAAATACTGTACACCACACTCTTTTTTTACACGCTGGGAGGGCGAATTCTATAGTTCATTATACAATCTTAAAGTGTTTTGGAAATTCATAACCTTTTTTAACTACATGTAAAAATTAAAATAAGCATGGTGCAAGTTCAACAAATTTTTGGAAAAAAATATCATTTGTTCCTATTTTTGAACTGTTTTATTTTAAGATCGCGTAAAAAAAGACCGTGTAAAAAAAAGAGTTGAATGTATTTTGTTGCATTTTCAATTACTTGTAGGTTTTGCTCTAGGGGTTCAAACGATATTCCTGTTCACGGTTCGCTTGTATTTTTGGTCGCGGAACTCTTTTGTTTTTAGGTTGAATTAAATATGCAAAAATAAAGTAAATGACAAAAACGTATTTTTTTTTATTAAACATTTTATTAAAAAAAATGCATTAATATGTTAAAAAATTAACTGTTTTTATTTAAGTATGTTAAGACAAATTTTAAATAATCTTCGTAATATTTTCTTTTCTCTGACATGTTTAAGCTTCACTTTACATTTTGTCAAACTAAATGAAATGGTAATAAAAACAATAGCAGCTGTTTTTGATAGTAACTAATGACAACTTAACTGTAAGTGCAGAGTCTGGAGTACTTTATGTTAAGCACTGAGGAGTAAATATTCCTTTTTCGGCTCTTCACAAGGACCTCTTTTAGAACCATTTCTCTAGCACATGAACTAACATTATTGTAACATATTTTGGAAATAAAAAAGAAAGTTACAGACTTTTTCCCACGCAGTTCGTTATAACCGAACTCCTTTGTATAAACGAACTCTTCTCTAACTATATACATTGTGGTATTTGAATGTTTCATTCGCAGTACAGGACTTTAAAATGTTGATGCTTTTGCTGCTGTGTGCTTGGTAACTGGCATTTAATGTGTTGTCTGTATATAAAAATGTATGTAGTATGTATATATGTATGTATGTATGTGTCTTTTTAACTTTTTGTTGTCTAGCTCCATTTTCCTCTTCGACATCACGCTTTAAGTTCCTCTGTTATTCCAGCTAAAATAAATGCTCCTTTTGCAGTCATAATTTTATTTATTTCTAAGCAGTGAGTACTTTGTAATATTATATATTTTTGCCTTTTTTGAAGAATATACAGAGTAACCCTAAGGTTGTTAAACAAAGCAAGTTATAATATTTATTAAAAAGGCTAGAAAGTATTGCATACTTACTACTTTGTTAGTGGGGATTTTATATATGGGCTTACCAAGTTATTTCAGTTAAAGTTTGTAATGTTAGGTATGCACGCTATGCTCTATTTTAAATTTGTACCCTTGAACGGCTATATAAGGCTTGGTTTTTGTTCACCTCCAAAACATGGAGGCAACGGAGGCAAAAAAAAAATATCCCCAAACACAAATATCACGGGCTAGAATGGTTCAAAAAAATATTCGGCGTAAAATTTTATTATAAGTCTTCTATTAACCGAAATTCGAGATCTAATTTAAAATCTAAAAATTCGGCAAAACTTGAAATACGTTGAAGGTTTAATTTTCTAAATATTCGCTTATATATTCTACTAATAGAATGTGTTGGGTGGTTTTATGTAAAATCCCACGAGAAGCAATTAAATGGAAAATATTTACCCTCTTCTTCTTCAATGGAGAGGCTCCTTTTTGCCCTTTTTGTAAAAAGGGTTTAAATTTGTACCCATAAGTGGCGATATACCTGTTTCAAAGTTTCCATAAAATATATTAAACACAACATTCTACTGTAAGTTTCTGAGTACAGTTAAGCTTAAAAATCCAATTGTAAAATCAGTCAAACTTCCAATTCGTATTAGGGTTAATTTTCAAAAAATTCAATTTAGTGCTCAAAAGCTCCGCTAAAGGACAAGACCCTAGTATCCTACACAATCGCACTATCTATGAAAAAATAAAACCCTGATCTGATGAATTGTGATTGTCTTTTGAACATTTGCATATGAACTCCATCATACCAGGGTTGTATTTTCCCAAAAATTGCTCGACTGTGTATGATAGTGTATCACGGCCATAATCGATTTTATCGCCTTAAGTTGAATTTATAGCTTTGGTGTATTAAGTAGCTGTTAATCATAATTGTATAAATAACTTTTTAACTCCTTATAAGCCCGTTCAAGGGAGTTTACTTGCCCTTTACTTGTGAAAGGGCCAAACAGACCCATGAGGGGAGTTCGAGGGTTAATCAGCATTTGATTTAGAGCTTTTTAACTCCTTATAGTTCCATTCATGGGGACTTATTTGATCCATACTTGCGAAAGGTTCAAACAAGATACGTGCTGAGAGGAGTCCCGATATTAAATCTTCCCACCAAAAATATTATTCGCAGAGTTTTATTTAAGTCTAGCGAACATTTACAATACCTAAAATTCAGGAAAGAACCAGCACGAAATTAACTCTTAAGCGCATTTCAAGTTTCAACTAATAATATCTGCTGTTTATGTTTAATTTTAAGCTTTTATGCATTATAGAATTTTATCGGGTATATATATTTTTGTACAAAATTTTTAGTCACACTCGTAATATGGAAAAAGAAAAGAAATACCTATACCGAGAAGAGAGGGTTAAAATATTTGAATACTTCCAACTCTGGAATCTTTCTTTTATTTTTTTATTTTTAATACCAATTAAATTCTTACTAAAATACAAAATGTGTTTATTTAACAAAAAAAAAAATTAGTTTCAGCTAGTTACTTTTACATGGCAAAATAAAGTTTAAGTTTTCCAGCTGTGAAATGATTTTCAATTATTTTCATTGCCTATCTGTTTCCGACAATTTCTGGTACACCAGCCCAGAGAAACAAGCCGCCTTAAAAAGTCGGCGGCGGCGGCGGCGGCTTAGGAAAAAATAGTCGGCGTCGGCTCATAAATCGGCTTGAGCCGGGTGACATTGACAGCCGCTTTTTATAAGTTTTCTAAACACATTTCAATAAAAAAGTTTAAAACACCCGAAAGAATTTTCGGCATGAATTCTATGAATTTCGACATTAATCTAATGAAAAATTCATTAAAATTCAACCAACGTCACGCTTCGTTGGATTAATGAAACCAGTTTCGTCAAAATTATTTTATTGAAAACTTCATCAAATTTATTTAACAGTGTAATTAATGCAGTGCTATAAATTCATCGAAACAATAAAATAATTTTATGAAAAGAATGAAATAACTTAAATATAAAGGGGATTCTTAATAATTATAAAATATTGTTGTCATAAATCCAATAAAATATTCTTACGGAACCAGAATACCAACGAAGCTATTCCAATGAAATTTCACAATATTCATGGAATTTTCATTGGATTTGTAAAATTATCATTAGATTTGTGAAAAAAAAGTTTAATGAAATTGTTTCATTGGACTTATGAAGCAAAAGTCTTTCGGTGTAGTACAAATTTTCACCTATAAGCACACAGAGTTTTCTCTAATAAATACTTCTAAAATAGAACACAATTAATGAGATATCTCTATCTGCTGCAGCAATTACACGGCTGCAATTTTAAGCTGAGGCTAGCCGCATGCATGGCCGGCAGCTTGAAGTTACATTGAAAGTCGCCGGCGGCTCTTGAGCCGGCTGCGAGCCAATCGACTTGTTTCTCTGTACCAGTCCAAGACCGAAGTCGCTAGATTTTCTGAGAGCTTCGGAAAACCGATTTCACTTAGAGACAGACAGACGGACGGACAGATGGGCATCGCTTATTCGTCTTCGCTATTTATAAGGACTCAGAATATATATACTTTATGGGTCGCATATGAATATTGTGGAAATTTCACACGGAATGGTAAGCCTATATACAGTAAAACCTCTCATAACCGGACACTCACCGTCGTGGTATTTTTGTCCGCTTATGAGAGAGTTACACATTCTTTTATTTTAGTTTTCGAACTGCAAAACTTGTCCGGTTATTAGAGGAGTCCGGTTGTGGCAGGTTTTAGTTATGAGAGGTTTCACTATATATACCCTTTACCATTTTTAGATGAAGGGTATAAAAAGTCGACTTCAAGCTATAAAATATTTTTACAAAAGAAAATAATTGTAATGCAGATTGGATATTCAACATTTCTTGAAACAGCATTGCTACGAGTGAGTATTTAATTTATTTTCTTCAATTGTTACTTTGTTTTCATATTTCTGCGCCAGCCTTTTAAATAAAATAAAAAACTACTCACTCCATTGTCCCGACAATGTTTTGTTTACTTCTAAACTCCTGCTTGCACTGCTACATCTTTTTTTCACTCTCCCTCTCTTTCGCTCATTTCCTTTTCCGTTAGTGTTAGTGTGTTCCATTGTAATGATTGTTTGTTATTCTGTTCGTTTTTTTTTTTTTTTTGCTGCAACTCTTATTCATTGTATACATACTTTGCATATATATTCGTATTCGTAAATATATTTTTATTTGTTTATTCTGCTGTTCCTTCTTCTGCTGAAATAATATTCATTATTTTTGCATTAAAGTGTACTTTTTGTATTATTTGTGCTGGGTTGGTTGGCTAAGAAGGGTTAGAGCCGTTATATTTGTTCAAACGAAGAGCAGGGAAAGCAGTTTTAGATATTTTCTTTTTATTACATTTGGCCATTTGTTTCACCAACTTCTTATAATTTGTGCCGTATTTTTTGTTACACTTATTCCGCCCAAGCGACGACGAAGCAACTGTTTTAAAAGTAACATTATATAATATTGTTATGGTACTTTTGCGATTTTTATTTTAAGTTAAATTTGCTTAAACGTGTTTTTAAAGCATAAATTAAGTCATTAGCATTTTTGTTTTTGGTTACACGATTATTTACTTAGTATTAAAATTATTCCACAAATTCATAATCCTCACTCACTGTTCTAACAAAAAGGATCTTAGTGATAAGAAATAATTTCGGCATTTATAGTATGCATAAAATTAATTATGTCAAGAGAAAATAATTTTTCTGTTTTTAATTCTTTCCTCGCCATCTTCGTCGGGTATCTACTTGAAATTATTATTTCAACAGCTTAAAAGTCGGCTTTGTTTTTGTTATTTACAGCAACGCCTTCAGGTATGCCAAGAATTTGGTTTTTTTGTTGTATATATTTTCTCTAATTGGTTGTAAGTATTTAAGGCGTTAAGATAATGAAGAAAATTTGAATTTTGTGATAAGCAAATTTGAATAAAATGGAATTTGATGGAATTTGAGATATTCTGCCTTATCGTAGTTGGCGTATTTCAAATACGACTACGACTGTTTGGTAATAGATTAAAGAAAAACTGTTGAAGTCTCTTTAATATATTACCAAACAGTCGTAGTCGTATTTGAAATACGCCAACCACGATAAGGTAGATTGTTTTTTTTTATAATTTTAATGAATTTTTAAAAGCTTAAAGGCACATAAATTCATTAAAACACTAAGGGTCATTATTACAACTTAAAGTTAGTTAAAGGTAAGATTTTATCGGATGTCTAAAAAGTTTTTCATCAGTACAATTTTAGCTTAACATAAAGTAAGCGCTAAGGTAAAGAGCAAATGTATCCTTCCTGGTAAGTTAAATTAAATTTATAATAATGAACAGCGTTTTAGGCGTCCGGAAAAATCCTACTTTTAACTAACTTTAATAATGGCCCTAAAAGGTTTTGGCATGAAGGAATTTAAAAATTGTCATTAATCGATAACACTCTTGAGATCGAGAATGTAAAAAAATAAACGAAACGCTTATGAAATAGAACGGAATTTTGGTATATTTTGATATGTACATATGCATATATAATTCTACTGTACGTGTGTATGTCACTGAGCTCCTGAATGAATGAATTTTTTTTTTGTATGGCTTTGGGTGGGGCCCTGGATGATTTAGATTCACAATTCAGACTGGCAGATGGCGCTGCAATCGGTATTTAGCTTTTTTATCTATACTGCAGCTAAGATGGACTTGAATGAATTTTTGGGTATACATTCAAGTGGGGGCGTAAGACAACATTTGCCGCGCTCAGCTAGCTAATTTATAAAAAAACTTAATTATTTGAAAGCCCCAAAATGCTTGTTTTTAAAGTTTTAATTCAGTGTAAATAAGCACAGGGAGAAGCAATAACACAGCCAGCATGCAGAACCACCAAAGAAGGGTGTTTATTATAGAGGTATAGAACTTTGAAATGAAATAAAATAAAGATGAATTTCTTGGTTGGTATGTTGGTTTACGTGGCTGTCTGCTACACGCAGACAGGATCTAGATGATTCCTGTTTGAAAGGACAACTACACTCATCGGTGTCAGCCTATGTAGAACCGTATCTAAATATTCTGATGCGGTGATTGTTACTACATCCAACCCGTCGCGTTGGTCACCCATCCCAATCTCAGATAAGTCCGAAAGATCGTCTAGTAAATGACTTTCTAAAAATTTGTGTCTCGAGAGCTGCAAAGCTGGACATTCGCAAAGAAGGAAGATTGTTTCTTCTTTGCTTTCTTCTCGACAACTTCGGCAGACCTATACTACTAGCATGTCCGCCGACCGCTCAGTGCCCCTTTATGATTGCAACGAGCTCCGAGATGTACCTACTGTTCCTATTTGTTAATTATATTGAGCGCCTATCATTGTAGCAAGGCCACATTTTCTTTGCAAGCTTGTACGTGACTATATTTCGCCATCTACATTCAGCCTTATAGAGATAGTTTTTGAATATAACGTTTCTAACAGTACCAAACGGCAGGGCTAACTATTAGGTATTGGAGGCATTCATAGCAGAGCCGGCTCTAGCCAGTTCGTCCGCCCGTTTGTTACATAAAAAAAAACTGCTATGTGCTGGAACCCAGATGAGGGTGAGGTCAGCCTGACCACCCAGTCTAGATATGTATGTATGTATGCTACATTAATCAAATTGTAAATAAAGATACAAATATATTTTAAACTTGAGAAAGGCTAAATAAATTGCGGTTTGTGGATCTGGAACAGAGAACAGCAATTAGTAGTGAAAAAGTGAGTAGAGTTGAAAATGACTTATAACTTCTTGTACTTATGCGCACTGAGACTTGTTGCAATGTTGTCTATAAATCATATTCACTGGGAAAGTTTGAAGTGCGCATCGAACTCATACTTTCGACTCTCCTTAACTCAATGCCTATGGACGATGCAAAATGAGTATGATTCACGGACTTCGCATACGAACATTAAAGTTCTCATTGTGAGGTTATGTGTTTCTCTTTTGCTTTTTTGTTTTGTTTTGTTTTGTTTTATTTTGTTTTGATTTTTGCAGGAATTGAAAAACAAGCCTATTTACTACTATTGTATACTACTTGCAAACTGTTCCATGACTAAACCCAGTTGGCCAAATCGTCACAGACGGCATTGTCTTCGACGATTAATGTACGACATATCGCCTGTTCATTAAAATTAAAATTAAAATTTAAAGGAAATCTTCGTTCACAACATCCATCATTTTGTCTTCAATTAAGTCGTGTTGAGGACAATCTGAGCGACAGTGTCATACGTTTTGTCTTCAATAAGACTTTGTTGAGGACAATCTGAGCGACAGTGTCATATAAGTTTTGTCTTCAATAAGGCAGTGTTGACGACAATGTGAGCGACATTGTCGCCCATCTCGTCTTGTGTGACCTCGGCGCCATTTGTATGAAAATTTCGTCGATGATTTGTATGGGGCTGTCTTCAATATGCCTTCTACGACTTACCATTGTCTTGTACCCGTCGTCAAAGATGTCTTAAAGACGTGGCCAACTGGGAAGTTTTAAATACACATACTTGATGAATTGAGTGAGCTGAATCAATGTAAGTAGTATAAGTATTTTAATGAAATTAGAAATCAAACTGAGGTGATTTATGAGTGTGAGGGTGGTATGACTATATGATGTCGAAGTCGCATTCATAGTTATTTCAAAATTATACTTATAAGTCAATGTCATCGTGAGTATGCGTAAATCAGAGTAGTTGAGTTTATATTTAAAATTTCATGAGTCAGTATGAATAGCAAAAAAACTATTCATTGCCGATCACTGATCCGGAAGCTAACCTTAGATGCGGCCGGGCTACCTTACGACGATGACACACTACATGCAAAGAGGCTGCTGTTTCAGAGTTTTTATTACTGTTATAACACGAGTATATACAATTTTAGCCTGAACTACATTAGCCATCTGTATATTAAAAATTTGGCAAATTAAGTTTTTATATAACCGCAAAACTAGCTAAACAAGCCTGTTAGTAGTCACAGTCAGTCAGTTTTTGGTAAGACGACTTGAAACCGGCTTTTAAATAGTTATTATATCAAAAAACTTTTAATCCATAATTAATTTCTGTACGCCACATATTTGTCAACTACTTGTGAAAAACTTTATCCAACTAAACTGACAACTATGATCATAAAAAGAACGAACTCATGAACAAACAACTTCACAAGAAACTAAAATAAATATGAACAAAATAAAATAAGTATGCAGTGGCGGCGGAGATGCCGAAACAAACTCCCGGGCAAGCTGAAAATGTAGGAAAAAATATCTAGCAAAACAAATAAATAAACAAATAGCAACTAGAGTTTATTTTTGGTACATTGCAATTTTGTAAAAAAATAAGAAAATAGAAAAAAATAAACATGACAAATAAACGGAAAAATTACGATTTTCTTTTTCAAACGCGCTGCTCTAAGCCAAATAGTTTATGTTCATTTTTAGTTGCGAAAAACTATGAATTCCTAAAACTATATAACTTTAATATTTAATATACTCACTATCATCCAATTTTTTTATATTATTTTATTTTTGGGCACATACGCGCTGCGTTTTTTTTTTTTTTTTTGTAATTTTCCATGAAATAAAACAGTGAGTGTATATAAAATGCATACATATTCCCAGACTAATTCGTACAAAATACATACTTATATACGAGTGCATATGTGTTCCTTAAAGTGGAAAATGTTTTTTTTTTTTGTTTTAAATAAAAATATAAAAATAACAAGCGAGAGAGAAATATTTCAACTGAAAAACTGCTAAACAAAGGCGGCATAACGAGGATACATTTAAAAGTACCTAAATAGGGCTTTAATAAATAAAACTATATATATGCACATACAAACAATCGAAGTTGATTTCTAATAAATATTTAAGGAGATTATTAAAGCCCTTTTGGCTTAAAAAATTTAATAATTTATTTAAATTTAAATCATATAAAGGGTGGTTAAATTTTAAGGGCCGATGTTGTATGTGAACCACACCTAAACGTCAAGTTTTTTTCTGCATTTCATTTGACATTTCTCAATTTTAGACTAACTCAATTTGAACCATGGAAAGATACACAATCGAGCAACGCGTTAAAGTTATTCAGGCTTATTATAAAAATGGGCGTTCAAATCAAAGTGCATATCGTGCACTTCGTGATTTTTTCGGTCAGCGCAATCGGCCAAATGTGCGCACAATTGGAAAAATCGTGCAAAAGTTTGAGCAAACCGGGTCTGTAGAAGATATGAAAACACCAGTGCATGCTCGTACAGCTCGTACTGCAGAAAATATTACTGCTGTTCGCGATAGTGTTGCTGAAGAGCCGTAAACCTCAACTCGTCGTCGTGCCCAACATTTGCACCTCTCACGCTCGTCTTTGATGAAATTATGCATAAAGATTTGCATTTGCATGCTTACAAGGTGCAATTGACTCAAGAACTAAAGCTTCCAAGCGTCGTCAATGGTCAGAATGGTGGCAAGAAATAGCAATAGTGGATGATCAATTTTCGAAGAAAATCATCTTTAGTGATGAGGCACATTTTCACCCCAGTGGATTCGTCAATAAGCAGAATTACAGCATTTGGGCGAATTATAATCCAAGAGCAATTATCGAAAAACAAATGCACCCACAAAGTGACTGTATGAGGCCGGTCAGACAGTTACTGTGAATGGTGTTCGCTATCGTGAGATGATAACGAACTTTTTATGGCCCGAATTGGAAGATATGGATGTGGACGATATGTGGTTTCAACAGGACAGTGCCACTTGCCACACAGTTAACGAAATAATGGCTCTTTTGCGCAACAAATTCTATGGCCGTGTTATCTCACATGGTGGCGATGTTAATTGGCCGCCAAGATCATGTGATTTTACACCGTTTAACTTCTTTCTTTGGGATTATTTGAAAGAAAAGGTGTAGGTCGATAAGCCAGCAACAATTCAAGAGCTAAAGGATGAGATAATGCGGCACATTAACGGCATAGAACCTCAATTATGCCTCAGCGTCATCGAAAATTTGGACCATCGGATGAAGGTGTGCCGCCGTGTGAAAGTTTTTGTAATCAACCAAATCAAACGCAACAAAATGGATTCTACAGCTGAAGGTAAGTAAAGTAAGTAAAATTAAAATTAAATTTTTAAATAGCAAATTGATAGAAAGATATATTTAAGGACTGTTTGTTGTTTTAATTTTTTCAAACATAATGGACGTGATTAAGTGAAATCTTTTTGGCTAGCTAGATCCTGGTCTCTTAGCTATTGGACATAGGAGTTATAATTATTATAAAACAAATTAAATAAAATTTATTTGACCGTGGCTGTCCGTTCAATAATTGTTCATTTATAAAAGAGTAACTGACTGACTGACATATCATCGCATAGCCCAACCGACTATAACTACAGAGTTGACATTTTTTTATAGGTTTCTCTTCCAATGTACAGATTCACTAAGAAGGTTAAAAAGAGGTTAAGAAGGGTAAAATCGAAAACTACGATACATAGACTCCAAATTCGAAAAGCATGCGACTATTGCTAAAAACAAAATAAGCCGGCAAGTGCCTGGTAATTTTTCTATATGTGTACTTTTAGGTGTTAAAGGGGTCAAAACAATATCCTGGTAACCGTTTTACATTCTACAAATATTCTTAAGTATTGAAGATAAAAAAAACTCGAATTCGTTTTGGGACTTTCTGAAAATTCGCACTTATTAAGGGGTAAAATCGTACCCGTTTTCGATACTTTTTATTAATGACTATTTCTATATTCTTATGAATTGAATAGGCTAATGTTCGTAACGCTTTTTAAGCCAAATTACATGTGATAATTATTAATGAACAAATAACATCAAAGTTAGTTGTAAATATTCTGACAACAACACATAGTTGAACGGAACAGCCAGCCGTTTTCGAAGGCCACTAAACCTTCCTCATCAGCGTTCTTCTGTGTTTTTGGTCCACTGTGTGTTGTGTCAGTTGATGTAGATGTCTGCCTTATATAAGAAACTTTATTGCAAAATGGAATATGTGAATTGGTTTGATTCATTGCATTTCAATTTGCTCATGTGTTTTGTAATGAAGGCTCAAAGTTAACATCTCTATATTTACAACAGTCTTACCATTGTCGTTTGTTCTTTACTAACTATGCACTATTACTTCCTACCACTCAATAGAAGAGAAAAAAGTTTAAGTTTTTCCGAAGGGCCCAAAAAAGGTACCAGAAGGGTAAATACGGTAAACGGTGCTAAAAATCTAAAATTCGGGAGAATTCCTATAACTGAAAATTTTTAAATCTGAGTTATGCCAGCCATACACTAAACAAGTTCAATGCACAAGTTGACTACCACTCGATGAGTTCGAGGTCATATCATGGCCGAGGAAGTCAACTAGAAACCACATAAACACGTTTTATAATGCCGGTGCCAATAGACACAATCATGTAAGTTAAATAATTAACAAAATAATATGATTACATTAAATTAAAGTCATGTTGTTTCAAATTGAAAAAACTTAAATGTTTTTAGTACTACTGCAAATCATGTTGAATTAACATTGAAATGCATATGAAGCAAAATCATTGCCGAAAAATCTTAAACTAGCCTTCTTTTAGTGGAATTTAATATTAATTTTTTTTTTTGTGTCAATATCTCTGCTTAATTTAAAAAATATACAGTGTTACTGCCTTATGCATAAAAAATATTTCTGTTTAATAAGAGGTTTATGACAAAAACTTTCTATGCAAATTTGATTAATAAACCTTTTATAAAATCACAATTTTTTTATGAATTACGCCGTTAGAATCTAAATTTACGGAATTTTTTTAATGAATTTTCTTCTGAGAAATAAGTTTCTTTGAAAATATATCAGTGGTAATAGTTAGAAGCTTAAGTAGCCAGTAAAGTAATAAAGCTTTATTGCGCTGTACTATTTTTCAGTTTCAGTGGTTAAAATGCTACATTTGGAAAGAAAAGCCACACGAAGGTTGAATCAAACGTTAGAGCCTTTTAACATCTGAAAAATATTACTTAGCTTAAGTCTACTTAAGCTAATATTGCATATTGCCACAGATACGTACATATATACACTCGTATAATACATGCACTATGAATGTAGATTTGCCCAATATGTATAAAATATAATGTTTATTACATGAGCAGTCGTCACTCCCCACTACAATTAAATATAATGAAATTTCAATTAAATTTCCTTTTCAATTTAAACACGTTGACTATATGTGTATTTAGCCTGCAGCTATTTGACATGTAGTTTATTTTAAATCTACGTTTGTATTGTATGTAGATATGTATCAGAGAACAGCAATAAGTAGTGAAAAAGTGAGAAGAGTTAAATCATGACTTATAATTTCTTGCACTTATGCGCACTCATACTTATTGCAATGTTGTCTATCAATCATATTCACTCGAAAGTTTGATGTGGGCATCGAACTCATACTTAGCAACATTTATGACGTTGTTGATTTCGACTCTCCTTAACTCAATGCCTATGGACGATGCAAAATAATTATGATTCACAATGCGAACTTCGTATACGAACATTAAAGTTTTCATTATGAGGTTAGAGGTTTTCAATAAATATAGATGCGTGAGTTGAGTGAGCTGAATCAATGTGAGTAGTATAAGTATTTTCCTGAAATTATAAAACAAATGAATGTGGTATGACTATGATGTAGACGTCGCATTCATATTTATTTCAAACCTATACTTATAAATCAATATCATCGTGAGTATGCGTAAATCAAAGTACTCGTAGTTGAGTTTAAATGATGTCTACTCATTAATATTTAACAATTCAATGCCGATCACTTATATGCATGTAATTTTTGATATAAGTACATTAGGGATATAACGAATGTTCGCATTCGCTTTCGCATTCGCAAATAATTCGCTTACTTTTGCTATCTGCATTCACTTTTGCATTCGCTAAAATGTATGCGAATATTTAAAGCGAATACTAAAGACAAAAATATTGGAAATATTTTCCAGTCTTTGAAAAAGAAAAGGTGTTTGCGAAAATGTTGAAGATATATTTCATGTTTTTCCCAAGATGAACAGAGTGCTAGTTCTGCAAAAAATTTTCATGAACCAGGGTGTTTTTTTTAGAGGTATAGAACTTCGAATTGAAATAAAACACAAGAAAATCGTTTTAATGTCCATCAATTTGGCTTTATTGGAAGGATAATTTTATGCCATTAATGTTTAAATATGATTTCGGGCATGTGGCCGCCGCGGCTGGCTCGAATAAAGCCAATTCTACAGGTCCAATTTTCAACCACTTTTTCGAGCATATGGGGCCGTATGTTGGCAATAACGCCACGAATGTTGGCTTCCAAGTCCCCTAACGTTTCTGGTTTGTTGGCGTAGACGAGCGACTTCACATATCCCCAAAGAAAATAATCCAATGGTGTCAAATCACACGATCTTGGTGGCCAATTGACAGGTCCATTCCGCGAAATTATGCGCTCATCGAATGTTTCCTTCAATAAATCGATTGTGACGTACGCTGTGTGGCATGTAGCGCCGTCTTGTTGGAACCACAACTCATCCACATTCATGCCATCCAATTCGGGAACAAAATAGTCGGTTATCATGGCTCTATACCGGTCTCCATTAACGGTAACTGACTCTCCAGCATTATTTCGGAAGAAGTATGGCCCAATGACTCCACCAGCCCATAGAGCACACCAAACAGTCAGTTTTTGTGGATGTAATGGCGTCTCAAGGGTCTCACGTGGATTCTCTTCACTCCAAATGCGGCAATATTGCTTGTTGACGTAGCCATTCAACCAAAAATGAGCCTCATCACTGAACAAAATTTTGCGATGAAAATCAGCATCGAGATCAATCTCATTTTCGGCCCATACACCAAAATCACGACGCATTGCATGATCTCGCGGCTTTAATTCTTGCACAAGCTGGATCTTGTAAGGTCGCAAGCCAAGATCTTTGCGCAAAATCTTCCATAAAGTTGATGGACAAAGCTCCAATTGCTGTGCACGGTGGCGAATCGATTCATTCGGGTCCTCTTCAACACTTTGCTCTACAGCGGCAATTGTTTCTTCGGTGCGCACTGTTCGACGTCTCTGCGGATGCGTATTATCACATAGAGTAAACGTAGTGCGAAAACGATCCATGGTTAACCGAATTAATTGCTCTGATGGACGATTATGTCGACCATAAAATGGACGGAGCTTGCGGTAAACTTCGCGAACTGAACCATTATTTTCGAAATAAATTTGCACGATTTGCAAGCGTTGTTCTTTTGTCAACCTGTTCATGATGAAATGGCAAACCAAACTAAATATTAATCACTTGACAGCTGACAAAATGGCCGCCAGTTAAAAAAGTGATGCCAACTTAAAGTTCTATACCTCAATAAAAAACACCCATTATTTGCATTCGCTTTCGCAAAAATTAAAATGTATTATTCGTTTTCGCATTCGCTTTCGCTAAACTGGTATTCGTTACTTCCCTAAAGTACATACATACATATATATTTTTTTTTGTCTGCATGCTCGAAAAATGCGCTAAATGTAGAATATGATTAGCTTGGTTTAGATCTAAAAGTAGAGGGTGTCTATCCACACACAACTAACTCTCTTTTGGACTTATACTTCTAAGGCGTCAGCAAAATTCAATCATGCCCATTTATTTATCCAACAAATAAAATAAGTAAAATGTTTGACATATGGCACTTCTATAATCATTGATATTAAATAGTTTTCTCAAATATAAATACAAATTGTAAATGCCTGTAGTATTTGAAAGAATGGAAAGTATACACTGTTATAGAATAAGTTGGTTTCCAATTATGTTCCACAAGCTACATTTGAGAAAATTTGAGAAAATAACTTTCATCAACTGGAATAAATGAGAATATTATCTTTCTCATTTTAGACCGACTTTGATGAGAAATTTTAGTTCTGGATACCCATTAATATTAACTTGTGTAAACATGACATTTTCACACACACATAGCTATTAAATTTTTCTCTACCAAGCAAACACATACACACACACACAGAGACAAATGCATATTGCACTATTTTATATCCGACTATGGCAACTAAGCATTTATTTGTTACTTACACAATTTTCAAGCAACACTTCCGTTTCCCATTTATAGTTGGTTTTTATTTTGTTACATTTTATATTTTAAGGACTTTTTTCTGTGAATTTGAAAACTTTTTGTTATGTAGCGAAGCGTTGTTAGAACACTTTTGCACTGATGTGTTAAAGGCAATAGTGTTAATACTCGCTCTCGTACAAAAACAATGACAACAACGGGGAAAAAACAATAACAACAACAACTCTCTTTAAACTAGCTGACAATTACTTTCTATTTTAGTGTCTGCCAAAAGTTTACACTCAACTTCGCAAGCAAACACTCTGACACTCCCGGCACACACAATGGAACTTAACCATATGAAGATAGAAATGTTTCACAGATCTGTATATATATATATATATATATGTACATATATGTATGTACGTATATGTATATATATATGTATGTATAAGTATATTTGTTCCTAATATGGTAACAAAGTCGAGAACGTTTTGCTTTTTAATGGAGAGAAATAGTTTCGTTCTGCTTTGGCAACTTTTCACACTGATGCCAACATGAAGTGCAAGTG
Organism: Tachina lurida; assembly: GCA_944452675.1. Classification (NCBI taxonomy): domain Eukaryota; kingdom Metazoa; phylum Arthropoda; class Insecta; order Diptera; family Tachinidae; genus Tachina; species Tachina lurida. Next base: position 100,720,957 of record OX101754.1, read on the forward strand.
CAAGTGCAAGTGCAAGTCTATAGCAGCCATTACTAGACAGACAGCAACCGAAGTATCTGGTATTTAGTAAATCATTGCGTTCATTTTAAAGTGCTTCTTAGAATTTTTGTTTTTCGTTTTAGTCTCTTTGCAACTTTTTGAGTAGCAGAAGCTCTAGAAACATTTCAAGTTTGACAAATCATGTTTTAACAGGATAAAATATTATGATTACAAGAAGCGCCATGCTTTTTTTTTTGCAAAAGAATAATAATAAAATGGAAAAAATAAAATAAGATAGATATGGAAAGAAAAGGATAATATTTGATATAAATGTAACTTGCGTTTAGTTTACACAATGCAAGCAAGCGACTTGTATAGAAAAAATATATGAAAATTACTCAAATTTTTAAATGATTCCTAAACAAGTTCTAGACAAGTTGTTGGATTGCATTGTGGAACCTAGAAATTTGTTATAAAATGAATTTACAAAACAATACATACAGAGAAAAAAATACCAATTTAGAATCACCATGCAACAATTTTGATTCCAAATCGTATTCACCACCCGATGAGTTGAAGTTCTAATATTGGCCGGAGAATATTATATATTGCGAATACATGTGCCAATACACACAGTCAAGTAAGTTAAATAATTAATACATAAAATAAAATGACTACACTAAATTAAATTCACGTTGTTTCAAACTGAAATAACTTTGAGTCAACATGATGCTTCGTAATATTTTAGTATTTTAATTTGAAATTTGTTTGCTGGTGGTTCAGCATTGTCTATATGCAACCACCAGCAAATAAATTTGAAATTAAAATAAGCTTATGACAGTATGTCGAATAATAAATTTCTTAAATATTTTAGTATCAAATTCACGTTGGTTCAACTTGCCATAACTTTGATTCCACTTGATTCTTTATTTTTACTTAACGCTGCAGCAATGTTAAATCAACATGAAATAAAGTTATTTCATAAGGAACAATTTTCTTTGAAACACATATGAAACAAAATCATTACCCAAAAATTTTACAAACTTTAATATAAAATTTTTCTGTGTAAACATAAACATATCACTCATTTACTCAAACAACGTCATAACTCAAAAAGTAACTGGTTTGCCAGAAAACGAATCTAAGGTGCTCAATTTACACACAACTTAATGGAAAAAGAAAATTTTATTTGCTTAATACAGTGTCGTTGAAGGTCCCCTGCCAGGCAACACAAACATTGGACTGTTGATCACTGGAAGCGCGTAATATGGTCAGATGAGTCCAAATTTAACCGATATCAGTCGAATGGTTAACAGAATTATTGGCGCCGACAGGAGAAGAGCCAACATCATGGTATGGAGTGGTACATCATTGTGTCGGGTTGTTTTACATGGTGGTATGCTGGTCCATTGCAAAAAATTGCTAGCATCATGAGAAAAGAAGACTATTTGAACTTATTGCAGACCCATGATACCGATTTTCTAAAAGTTATCGCATATTCTGAGAAAAATGTTGTGTTTCAACAGGATGGAGATGAGGAAACACACCTCAAAACTCGTTAAGGAATAGCTGACTGGGAAAAATTTTCAATTGATTCAGTGGCCTCCGAGAAGTACCGACCTTAATCCAATTTATAGTTTGTGGTCAATTGTAAAAAGACGGTTGGCACAATATCGAACGGCTGGCTCTATCTAACTGAATAGAGTTGTGGCAATGTGTGCAGCTGGAGTGGCAGAAAACTCCAGACGAAATTATCCAAAAATTGGTTCAAAGTATGCATAAAAAGCACAAATAATGCATTGCGAAATGAAGAGCTATGGACCAAGTATTGTAAATACAACATAATTTGACTGAAGGTGCAAAAATTAGTACATAAGTGTTATTTTCATTTTATTTGGTTTTTTGTTTTCTTTTGAAAGCATTTATATTAGCAACTGAATAATATATATAATTCGAAAATTAAAAATTATTTATTTATTTAACATACTATACAAAGTAAATTTGCATAATATGGTGTTGCACAAATATGGGCGGAGTAACTAAGACCATATGCCCAAGATATTATTAACAGTAGTTTAAAAAGTTTTGTGACTGACTGTACACGACCTATGCCTTCACACAGGAAGTAGCAACGTGGTTGTTAAAGAAATTCCACACAAAAAAAACGTAAGATTATGCGGTTATCCGTGGCAGATCAGTCAACCAGTGCGAGCGCGAGATGAAAAACTCTGGAAGTCCAAACAACACACACAAGCCTGACCGCACTTAAGAAATAATTACGATGACGCGAGAGATGTTCTCCAACCCAGAGCTGCTTAACGATTGAATTAAAAATTAAATAGTTTCATTATTAATATTTTTATGCGCCTACAAATGCAGCAAATACAAATATGTACTTAACTTTGCTCCCCACTGTATGTATATTCAAGTAATGCTTGAATAACAATTATTTATAGATAGTTAGATTTTTGGAATAAAATTATCCGAATAAATTTAATTCCATTAATTAAATCAAATCGATTCGAAAATAATTCGTAAACGATTATTCGAATTAAATCATTCAAATGCAAGAATTCTAAAAAAATTGCTTGAGTAACTTGAGTCGGTCCAGGGCATAAATTTTGAACGAACTGATTTTTTACACAAACGATTTTTTTTAAAGAATTGTCATATCTTTAACATTTATTTCTGTGTACATGCTGAGCCTACAGATCTCAAAACCAGGGGGACTTTTAAATAAACTTATATTAAGGAAATATATTTGACTTATTCATACATAACAAGGGTCTAATCGTCGCTTTCGATAACGAGCTGATTCGACCACGTTTTTTCAATTTGAAATTATGACGTTCGATATCGAGCAATAATATCAGATTGTTGGATAGCGAAGGACATAATCTCAAATTGAAATAACGTGATCGAATCAACTTGTTATCGAAAGCGACGATTAGACCCCAGCATTTCCCACTAATGAACACGTACTGCATTGGGAGTATTGCTGAGCGCACATTATGGCATTTTATTGATATCGCAATATTGTGTACTAATGGCAAAGTTTGTAATTTCCGATATTTTTCGTTGTGTGGCAGCCTTGGATTACAAACAAAAAACATAATGTAAGACGCATTGTACACATTTTGAAAATGACACCACAATATGGCAATAAAAGAAATACCAAATGTGTACTCAGCTTATAAAAGGTGGGCCAAAGGTCACCATGGTGTTTAACAATTCAGTAACTTTTTCTTTTATATATACTTTTTTTTCATATTATATAAATACCACCTGGGGTCTAATCGTCGCTTTCGATAACGAACTGATTCCATCACGTTTTTCAGTTTGAGATTATGACATTAGCTATCGAACAATCTAATAATATGTTTCGATATCGAATGCTATAATCTCAAACTTAAAAAACGTGATCGAATCAGCACGTTATCGAAAGCCACGATTAGAGCGCGAGAGAATAAATAATGGAAAACAAAGAACCAGAATAAAAGAATTTTATTATTAAAATCAGCGATCAATTATGATAATGATCATCATCATTTACATTTGAATGGCTTTGTTAATAAGCAAAACTGTAGGTTCTGGGTTTCTGAAAATCCAAGAGCCATTCATCAACGCCAATTGCACACTACTAGGCGTGCAGTATGGTTTGGCATTATGGGCCTGTACCATGATGTACAAACAAAAACAAAATATTAAAATTTGTTTTTGTTTTGAATGTAAGTGTGGGGTTGTCGACCCAGTGGGACCTTACATGTGAAAGTATAATTGGGCCTTACTTATATGAAAATGAAGATGGAAGTGCTGTAACTGAAAATGGATAAAGGTAAAGGTTTATGATAGAAAATTTTTCATGTCCTGGGGGTCTACTCTGTAATTCGAAACGAAAGAAAACGCTTTCGAGTTTACATGTTTCGTTTCGAATTACAGAGTAGACCCCCTGCTCTTCAAAACAGGCCTGAGATATGGTTTCAGCAGGATGGAGCTCTTGCCCGCACTGCCAAGACACAATGACAGTCTTTTTTTTTTTTTTTTTTTTTTGGAGAGAGTATGGTGACTTTTGGCCCACCCTGCAGCAGCAATCACAGTACTCAAATTTTTTTTTTTTTTTTGCAACAAAAATTTCAAAAATTAGTTATTAAGAAACAATTTCTTTCTCTGTTTGCCAACAATTTTTGTTAATTAATTTAAGAAATTATATGAAATACTCAGTAGAAGCAAGGTTTTTCTTAGCTTATCGTTTTTAAAATTTTTTTGTGTGTGTCTATTAGGGTGGCACAAGATACATATACTTTTTAATTAACAACGCAAATTGAAGAATCCATGAAAACAGATTTTTTATTTTTTTTTGTGAAAAAAGCAGCCGAAACACTCTAATGCACGGAATACATATATGTGTACATTTTAAGAGCGATAATTAAAAGCTTTCATTCGATACCAAATATGTTACTTAGCCCTCCAGGAGGAGCCAAAACTCTAAGCGACGACTTGCTGCAGCCTTCTTGCGATCTTTCGACTATGTTTTTAAATAAAAGTTGCCTTAAAAGTAAAGAAAAATTATTTTAAAGTAAATGAAACAATTGATGAACGGAGGAGCAAAAGGAAAACATGGCATGAATATGAAAAAAAAGTAAATGAAATAGCTGCGCAAATTTAGACACTGTGATTTGGGGAAATTCTGTACTTTTAGACCAGCTACGTCCAAGCCATATGCACAATGTTCAAACTTTTATAAAGAGCTTTTTGTGCTTTCACACCGACGACACACACAACACATAACAACAACACAACAGACATTAATTCTTGCTCTGAGTTTGCAAAGAAACAAGAACAAATTTAAGAGCTTTCAAGGCTGTTTACCTCAAATGTAAATGTCAGTGTATGTGTGTTTGGACGTAGATTTTTTAGATCATAAAAGTGAATTATAAGGCGATTTTATTTGTAGTCATCATACACAATTGTGCTAGTTTTGAAAAAATACAACCCTGGTATGTTCAAAAGACAATTTCAATTCATGATATCAGGGTTGTATTTTTTCGTAAATCGATAATTGATATTAGAACATTTTTTTTAACAAAATTTCTTATGTGCATAATTAGTATGGCAAGACTCTTGTAAATTTAGAGATGGTAAAAATTGAGCTTTCATTGCACAAAAAAAAAAGCTTTCAGCAAATTGTAATATGATGAATCAAAACAATTCACATATTCCATTTGCACTGAAAGATGAGTAGTTATATAAAGCACCACACACAGTGGACCAAACACAAGGAAAGCTGATGATGAAGGTGCAGTGAGTTCCGTTGTACTAAGTCTTTGTTAGAATATTTACAACTAACTTTGGTATTTTTATTCCTCAAAAATTATCGCATGCAATTTCGCTTACAGAGCGATACTACCTTCAGCCTAATGAAATCATATTCATAAAATTTAGGGCCTAATTTTGTAAAACGCAACGCTCGGCCTTGACAATTTTTATATAGAAACAATTTAAATTACAAAAACAAAACACATATAAAATTTTTCCACGCTTGGCGTTTCGTTTGTACTAAAAATTTTAGATTATTTACTTGCAAAAGAAATTCCATCAATAATTGGACCTTCCCTAATAGTTTTGCATAGATATTTTTTGCTTGGCTACAGTGATGTTTAACTTGGCGTTAAAAAAAAACTAAATTTCTTTCATTCATTAGAAATAAAAACAATACATGCAATGAAGCAGAAATTTTTGTTATATGAAATTGCAGAAAATAAAAAAAAAAATATGGGCGAACAGAAACGACTCAAACTAGCTCTTCTGGAAGGTAATTAATTAATTTAAAACTATTACTATTGAAAGCCTTGAAAATTTCTATAATAAAAATTAAATATTGAAGGCATACAGGATTCAGAGCACCAACGTATACCGTGTTTTAGGCCTTAAAAATTAAATAACCAGGGGTCTAATAGTCGCTTTCGATAACGAGCTGATTCGATTCTAGCACTTTTTTAGTTTGAGATTATGGCATTCGCTATCGGACAATATAATAACAATATGGTACGATATCGAATGCCATAATCTCAAACTGAAAATACGTGATTATGATTCAACTCGTTATCTAAAGCGCCGATTAGACCCCAGCATTGAAAATTCACATTCTGTCGACTCCGCTTTACTGGAAATAACCAAAACCCAATTTTTTATTTATCTGATTTTTTCCCTAAAACGTAGTTCGGATTACTGAAATTTGTTACAGTTAAGCGTATTGCTTAAAATCAGTAAAACAATACACACCATACACATGCATATGTGCACATTTTGTTGTTGAAATTTTTCAAGAATTCCTCGAAAATGTCTACATTTTGCCATTTAATTTTGTAACGGACATTCAAAATTTTTTCTGCCTTAAGTTATGCAATCGTTTTCTAATAAATAAATTTCTCATTGTTTATTTTTTCACTAAAGCGAATGCAATTGAATACAAAACGGAGTTGTGGGCTTGCTTTTGGTTTTCAATAATACGATATTTTCAGTAAAGCGATGTTTCGCTAAAGCGAAGTGAATATGACTAGCTGCGTTTAAAATCAGTGCGGGATTTGTATCGCTTTCAGTAATCCGATTTTTTCAGTAAAGCGTGTTGCGCTAAAGCGGATTCGATAGGGTCTTAAAATCTTTCAATCTATAACAGCTTTCACTTTAGCTTTTGCAGGATTACACAATTCTTATCAAATATTTACTAAAGCCTAAAATAGAGTACCTTCCGGCAAGAGCATTCTTTCTTTAATCTACTTATTACAATTTTCGTTAATATTGCGCGCATGCAGATGACACGTTTCAAACGTTAATTAGTTTTTGCAGTTTTCAAAAGAATTTAGTTTTTTTTTCTCTCTCTCTCTCTCTCTCTCTCTCGAAAAATATGTATAATTTCTAGACATTTTGTTTTACATTTAAATTAAACATCACAGTCACGGTGTTAAATGAAATAAAATAACTAAATTCTAAATATTTTAAACATCACCAATAACAACAAACAACAATCCAACGAAAAACAAGTCAAGTGAAATATTTATATTACGAGAGGAAAAAAAATTAAATTTGTGTAAAATATTCTTTTTCTAAAACTGACAGATATAAATAGATTTATTTTTCTATTCTACTAAAAGTGATGGTGCACAGCAAAATAAAAACACAAAAAAAAACAAATTCAATTTAGTTGACATTAACATGAGTTTGCATAACCGGATATTACTCGAGTTTGTTATCTTTTCTCTGCATTCACTGTAAATTGACATTTCAAAGGGCGCAAGTTACACGAAGCCATCACACCGAAAATATGAATAGGAGTATTGCAAGGAAAGGGTTATCCAAAAAATTGTTAAATTTATATATGTGTTATATTAGGTATCACAACGACAGAATAGAAAAGATGCTACAAACATATGGGCATTTCTACGAGAAAGTTCACTTTTTTGTCGCGTGCGACAGCAAGCAATTAAGCTTATATTTCAGAACAATGTGACTCAATTTCTTTTTTTAGTTTCACCTAGTGTAGAGCTGCTGACGGCCTAAACAAATATATAAAGAAAAAAAGTTTCGTTTTATTTGAAAAAAAAAAACATATTTGTTTGGTGTTGCACGCTACAAAAAGTTTACATTCCTGTGGAAATGCCAATATGCGTATTTGCAAGTTATGATGTTCTTGAAAGGACTGTGGAAATTTGTAATGTTAATAAATTTGGAATCATAATAATACATCTGTATTATATTTGAGAATATTTCCCACACACATAAGTGAGAAAAATAACATTTTTAAAATTTTTTAAATTTTTCATAGAAAATATTTTTAAAAAAGATTTCAAATATTTATGACTTGAATATGCTAAAGTTCGTATCGCTTTGTAAGCCAAATTACATGTGATAATTATTAATGAACAAATAACACCAAAGTTTGTTGTAAATATTCTGACTAACACACAGTTGAACGGAACAACTAGCTGTTTTCGAAGTCCACTAAACCCTCATTAGTCCTAATTTACACTAAGCAAGTCTTATTGCTAAGCTGATTAGTTTGTCGGAGAGAGAGACGAGGGGAACATACATTTTTCTTTTCCCCTCGTCTCTCTCTCCTAAAAAACTAATCAGCTTAGCAATAAGACTTGCTGAGTGTAAATTAGGACTTATCAACGTTCTTTTATGTTTGGTTTGATCCAAGCTTTTTTGTAATGAAAGCTCAATTTTACCATCTCTAAATTTACAACAGTCTTGCCATTGTCGTTTGTTATTTACTAATTATGCACATGTCAGTTAATTTGCTACTTAAGACAAACTTTTTTGGCCTGTCTATATGCATTGTAAACAAAATACTTTTGAAAATATTTTATTTTTCGTTTTTATTTAAGAACTGAAATTTTGGACCACCCCTTTGCAAACTTACATTACCTGCATTTAATCAATGATGGGCACAAGATCCATTAGTTTCCTTTTATTTTCTATCTAATTTTCTTTGTGCAATTTTATCATACATATACTTAGTTGTCTTTCGTTTTGCTGTCGTTGTCAACTTACCTGCAAATAGAATAAAATGAGAGAAATGAAAAAATACATTAGAAACTAATATAAATGTATCATTAATAAAATTATGGGCACAATGAAATGGACAAACGGTAGTAGAAAGCACATAATGTAATCTTCATATCTTTTTTCATACAACCAATACTTTAACTTATTATAAAGTAGATTCTAATTACATTAAAAAAAAGAAAGATATCAACTTAAAGAGAACTTTCATTGCATTATCAGCAAGCTAAAATAAAATGTTTATATGTGTTACCACCATCGTGAAATAAACAGAGAAACAAGCCGAAGGTAAGCCGTCGCCGGTTATTTTTTTATTCATGCCGCCGCCGTCGATTGTATCGGCTCACAGGGGCTCAAAGCCAGCCGATACTTTATCTGCTCAAAAAGACAAAATCGTACAATTTCGGAGAAAAAATTATAAAAATCGATTTTCAATTCCAATTTTTTAATTTTCATATACTTAATTGAGGCGCCCGAAATTATCTCGGTGCGCCGCACACTGTCGCGAATGCAACCAAAAATTAAAAAAATTTGTTTTGAATTAAAACGAACAAATTTTGCATACTTTCATATTATATTACTACAAGTAACTACATTTAAAATTTTTTGTACTCTTGTCCACCTTTCTCCCCCTTACAATTTAATTTTACAATATTTTTTAAGTTAGAATTTGCATATTTTCAGTATATTATTTAGTTCCAGGACATTTGGGAAGGATACTAGTCCTTGAAATTTAAATGACTAAATTGTAGATGTGATTTATATTATATATTGTGTCTAGTTAAACATTTAACTCACCATAAGACAATTTGTTTTGATGCTTTTTACTTTTTTGAAAAAGGACATTTTTTGAGGTATGCGTATCCTTTCTCTGAATTGAACGAAATTTTTACGAAGCATTAAATGTGTTAAAATTAGTGTCTTTACACAATTTCATTGAGTCACAATTATTTTTCTCACTGTTATGATAATTTTTTATTTCAGGATATATGGGAAGGACACGAATCCTTGGAAATTAAATGGCCAAATTTTATGTGTGATTATATTTTACCAATTAAAACATATGTGTCAAATTTCATTTCTTTTCGATAAGTCCTTCTATTTTTGGCCGCTCGTTCTGTGAACTCACGACACTGTGCGCCGCCTCCTGCTACAGATCTACTGGACGGCCCCGCCGATAACTTTGCCAGCTTGTTTCTCTGGTAACAACTTCGCAGAAGTGTTGGCCGTAAAGGTTTATTTTAGTATATTTTAATGCATATTTGTCCAAGAAAACATGAAAAAAATGTAATTGTTTGAAAGGTCCCTCTTCAAGTTTCGCCCAATTTTGGATAATATTTGACTATTCGTAGCTTCATCTACGCGATATTTTATAAACAACCATGATATTAGTGGGAAAGAAATCGATATTGAAATTTAATGGGCATGGCTCCGCCCACTTTGTTAACTTAAAATCATGTGGTTACAGGATCCCAAGGGATGTTACAGATTTTGTAATAATCGTTAAGGTTGAAGTGCTAGAAATATTATGCAAAATGGTGTTATTAAAGAGACGTGCCCCCTCACCACTTGTTTTAACAATGGATTTAAACGATAATTATTCCCTCTTAGACAAAAGACTAATTCCTAAAATAAGTTAACAAATAGAGGAGTTTTGAAGTATCAATTAACAAAAATGTAAACGAATTGAAGACATTCTAAATGCTTCAGTTGCATCTTTTTTAAATGGAATGTTTCGAAGTTTTGCATTTTATTTGGAAACAATAAAATAAAATTCAAATGCATGAATTTGGAAATAACAAAAAAAATTCAAATTCATTTTAAATTTTATGAATATGGGGGTTATGTATTAAAATTATTATTTTAGTATATTTTTTTTATCAATATATATTTTCTGAATGAAATATGGATGCATAATATTAAATTTAAATGCAAAAAAATTATTGCCCCTACTGTTTTTTATTTGATGCCACTTCTATGTCATTAATTTGTATGCTAGTGACACACTGTTAATTAGTTTAATAAATTGTATGCATATCGAGACTTGGACGCAACTATAAAATGTCGTTTAAAATACACTCCCACACAAAAACACATTCATAATGCCTGATTGTATACAATAGAATTAAGAGACCCAGCAAACATTTTTTTAATAACAATAAACTTTGCTGCGATTTATTTTTGTACAAAGCTTCGTTGCATGATTCCCTATCAAAAGCTTTTTAGCTCAATCCCCAGTATAGTTGAAAAAAAAAATTTGCTCATGAAAACGAGTTTTTTAGATCAATTTACCACGTAGAAGTAGTACCGATAGAAAGAGATAGATTTCTGACAGAAAAACAGAAGGTAAATGATGTTAAAGAAACGCTAAGACAAATAAAATATTTAATTCAGTGTAATTTTCTATTTAGAACTTAATTTCTGTATATTGCAAAAGAAAAATTGTACATTCGGTCATATTCCTGTTTGAATATCATTTGGGAACACAAAGTAATAAATTCAGTAAAGTACGGCTGTTACTCGCGCACGAAGGGTTCCGTACGGACTCTACATATGTATTACTATACGAACTTCAGCCTATATAATCAAATATGTTACCTGATATAGAAATTAAAAAAAAAATTAAGTACCCTGTACACAGAGAAAACAGTGCCTACTAAATACCTCATAAAATAGAACAAAATTAATAAGAAATCTCTATGGTTTTTTTTTCAATAAGGAAATCTTATTAATTTCATAGAGAAAACCTTTTTGAAAAAATCAAGAAGAAATCTTGTATTTTTATGAGGTTATCTTATGGATTGTTTCAATAAAAAATAAAAAAAAATTGCGTCTTTATTCTCTGTACTTATGTATTTTCATTTAAATTCTATACCATATACATATGTATGTATGTAGTATATTGTAGATATTATTTAAAAGTACATACATACATACACATTATGTTATATTCTTAACTAACTTACTCACCAAGTATTGAGCCAGCAAACTTCTACCTGATAGACAAGCACTCTAACCAATATGCCTGAATAACCATTGAAATTACTGTGCAAACATTCTTATACAAAAATGAAAAAGATCATGAAAAAATTGTCTCTATGTCTATTTATAGATATGAAATAACAAGACACCTCATAAAATCAAGAAGATTTCCATATTAAAAAAGTCAATAAGATGCTTTACACATAATCATATAGGAACCTACTAAAATCAAGAAGAAAACCTTTTTAAAAAAATTAATAAGGCAACCTAATAAAATCAATAAGAAATCCCTATAGTTTACAATTTATAAGAAAACCTAATAAAATCAAGAAGTTTTTCTCTATGGATTGTTTTTTTGGTGCCAAAAATAGCGGAACTTGAGTAAAAAAAGTTGTGAATAATAAGATTTCTTCTTGATTTTATGTGGTTTTCTTCTTGATAAAATTAATAAGATTTACCACATAAAAACAATAAGGAATCTCTATGAAAAAATCTTCGCTTCTTTCTGCTGGGATACTCCTTAGCCTAAAAACGTTTCATAGAGAAAATCTTATTGATTGTATGAGGCAGTTTTTTCTCTGTGTAACCTTTTTTCGGTTTATGGCAATTTTTCTAGTTTTGGCGTTTTTTTTCTTATTTTTTCACTTTTTTCGCTTTTAGGATTTCTTCAGTTTTTGGGTTTTTTTTTAGTTTTGGCGTTTTTTTTATTTTAGGCGTTTTTTCGTTTTTTGGCGATTTTTTTCGCTTTTGGCGAATTTTTAATTTTGGGTTTTTTTTAGTTTTACCGTTTTTGAAAATTTCAAGAGTTTGCCTCTTACGGTTTCCAAGATACAACAAGTTGTCAAAATTAAATTAACTGATAGAATACCCTTTAATTTTGGTTTCTTTTATTTTAGTGTTAATTGTTGTATACAACTATAGTCTGTATAAAAATACACTAACTTTTACAAATTTCAAGTGTCTATATATAATTGTATGTACATTACATGGCATTTTAACATTTTTCGTTTCTCGTTTTGGAGCACCCTTTAATTTTTAACTGTCATATATTTCATTTCAAAATTTCATGTTCATAGCTCCTACCGTTCTAGAGAAAACAGCATGTAACGGCCAGACGTTAAGCGTTGCGATACACCTTTAATGTATGGAACCAGCGTTACCGTTGAAAAATTTCGAAAAGGGGCACAAAAAGGGGATTTTCAAAAAACAGGTGGCACAAAAAGGGGATTTCAAAGAAAACAAGGGGCAACTTCAAAATCAAGAAAAATTAAAGAAACAATATTTACTATCTTATTTAAAACAAACAATATAAACAAATTTCTCATGTATAAGAAGTTCAAAAACATTCATTTTATGAGAACTCATACTAACTTACTAATTCACGAGAACAATTACTTATTGCTGGGGATGAGATGTATGTATACAGAAAAGAAATTTTTAGTTTTATAATTGCTTATTTGACTCACAATATTCATATATATATAGTCGAGCTTCCATAACTCGAACTTCTCTAACTCGAATTTTCTCTAACTCGAACTAGTTTGGTTGGCAGTAGCGTTGAAAGAACAAATCACATACAATACTATAACTCGAAGTTTCCGTAATTCGAAGTTTTTTTTTTTTGGATAATGGTGATTCGAGTTATGGAAGTTCGGCTGTACTTCCATTCGCAAATAAGACAAGTATAAACGTAGTATAGAAAGCTATTATATGAAAAAAATCATAAAATCTATGTTAATAATAAAACAGTAGTCAAATTGCTGCATTTGATATCAATCGAAATTCCAACAGAAAATAAATGGAAATTTCGTTCGAATCGAATGCAGTAATTGGTGTTAGTTTGAGTTTTATTTAAGAACTAACTAAATATTGAAAAAATATGAAAACTACAATATCAAAGGCAACGTCGATACAATGAAAATATATAAATAAACATTGCCTGTAGAATAACATATTAAAGTAAATATTATCATTCCAAATTCATTTACAACAATTGGCTCCAGTTCTTAAGATATAGAAAAAATTAAGGAATACATAAATTAATTTTTTTTCATTTTTGGGACATGGTTCATATCACTTATTTACTTAAAACCCAGCATAATTCAAAAAATTTATTTAGCCATATAAAGTTTTGATAAAAATTTTAAAATTCGATTCTTAAGAGGATAATATTATTCTTTTTAGGCATTATGCATAGTTATTAAATACCTTAAATATCCTTTCTTTTGATATTGTACATTTGTATTTATTAATAAGTTTTTTACTTGGAATCCATTCTTCCAAATCGTTTTGAAATAAATTTTAAGCAGACAGCATGGACTGACAAGTGCCTACTTTTAGTCTATTTGATAATTTTTTCGTAATACGAGTACTAGTTTATGTTTATGCTTTATATGTTTTTTTTTTTTTAATTTTTCTTTATATAGATAAATAAATAAGGTGTAACTCGCAGACTTTGCAACTGGCGAATTTTTGCCAATGTGTCCATTTGCCTAAACGGGTTCATCTTACCATCCTTAAAACAAGCTTCATTCATTCATATTTTCAGCAATATCAACTTTCCTCCGAAAATCGGTATTTTTTGTGGTAAAAGCTCGGATATTTTTACATCATTTGTTTTTTTTGAAATTTCCCAAAAAAATTTTAATTTTTCATATTTACACATATGAAATAAAATCTTGTTGTCGAATGTGGTACAATCTGTACAAATTTGCGTACATTTATTGTAAAAATAAAAATTAAAGTTAACTGAACAAAAAGGGGCACAAAATAATGAAAATGATACTAAAAGGGGATTTAAAACTAAGGGGCATAAAAAGTGGCAAAGCATTCGAAAAAGGGGCAAAATGCGACTTTAGTCGCACAACGGTAACGCTGTATGGAACCCTAAAACACGAACATTTTACATTAAAATGGTTATCACGGGACGTGGATAACACGGTACCTTTTCAATGTAAAATTGTTGTTGTTACGTGTGATTTTAAAACGAGAACGGTCTCGATTATTTAAATTGAATAAATTCTAAAAAAGTGTCAAATCTACAGCAAAAAAATTGAGCCTTGGAGATTAAAAAAAGCATATTAAAAATTTATCCTCGAAATAGTTTAACTGCCAATAATAGTCAACAGCTGGCTTGGCTTATCAGCATCATCACTTACTATTTTGCAATGTTAGTGCTTGCTGGGATATTATAAAAGTTTATAAAATGAATTAAACTTAAAACTATAAATTGAATACTTTGCGAGTATTTGATATGCTACTGTATGATGTTGAAGCAGACATTAATTGAGAAAAATATCATTTTATTAAGGAAATAAAAATTGTTATAAATTGTTAAAATTTAAATCAAAACTTTCGGAATTAAGGTAGAATTATTTCACGTCAGCCAATTCTTAAAAAGTAAAGACTGGAATACAAGTTCTCATATTTCCTTTAAGTAGCCTAGGGCCATTAAACTCTTATACAGATATAACATTTTTATACAGATACCAAACTCTTACACAAATATTACACTCTTTCGTACATATTTGCACAGATATTAAACTTTCGTATGAGGAGTAATAAACATTTTAAAAGATTATATAAAAAAAAGGTATTATGCTAGCTGATGGTGGCGTTGGCTGAACAGTCATTAAATAACAACACCACGCATTTTTCTGATGTGCACAAGACCATTTATAAGACCTTCCAAAACATGAGAGATTTTTCAACAAACGCTAAACAACACTGTTGGCAAGGCATTTGTTTCAATTGTTTGTCTTGGCAACAGTGTTGTTTAGCATTTGTTTTAGAATATTTCGCTGTGGTAAGGGAGTTGAAATATCTCTCATGTCTTGAAAGGTCTTATAAATGGTCTTGTGCAGGACATTAATGTGCACTAGTGTCCTTTGTACTCGTATTAGTTTTTGTGGGAAAAATTTTAGTGACGTAGGCATAAGGCACTGGTCACTAAAAACTTCACCGGCTTCAGCGGATGCTAATTCTAATGTAACATCAGAGCGCTTTCCTTCGTCGGTATTGTGTAGCAGCATCATAGGCGAAGTAAAACAGCCAATAAAATTGCTACTTAACACAGCTTCTAAATTTAACACGCCTCATTTGACACCAGAGGCGCTGCAGCAGTGCATTATCAAAAAAATTGTGCAAAAAATCAGAGTTGTAAAAGAATAAAGCTTTCTTCCTTCTCTTCCTTCACCAAATGTATTCTCTATCACTATCCCTTCCCTATCACCCTCTACAACACAAAGGGATCATTGTATTGCACCTAAGAAAGCAGGACTCTAAATTCACAATTTCTTACTAACATGCTAACATAACCTAACCTATTATGCTAGATGAACTACAGGGTCCTCCAACATGGACTTCCGAGCTTTGACAGCTGATAACGGCCATCTTGTTGAAGCAACGTCTGTCAAATTGATTGTCATTTATTCAGTCCACTTTGCCAAATCACCATGGAAGGATAAAGGCTTCAACAACACGTACAAATGATGACATTGTTTTAAAAAAATGTGTTTTATATTCGAGCAACGTGAGGATCCTTTCTGAAACAATGGGTAGGTCAACAAACAAAATGATCGAATTTGAGAGAGTACCCATCCACATGAGATCCAAGAGCGTGCAAAGCAACCGTAAAAAGTTACTGTTCGTATGGATTTCGGACGACGTCATCCATCCATAGGTTAGCCTGGCCAATACCGTTAACGGCGACCGATGATTACCATTTTCTGGTCAAAATTGAATCATGAACACCAACAATATCTGGTTTCGATAGAAATGAGCTACTTTTCACACAGTTTACGTCATATTGGTTATTCTGCATGAGAGATTTTAGAGCAGGAACATCTCAAAGCGGTCCAACACAGCCAATGTCATAGCCAACATAACCCATGTCATCGCTAAAAATTCAGCCTGCTTTATGCGCCACAGTCATTAAAAAATTTGACATTTTGGATGCGCTCCGCCCAGAGAAGCCATAGCAGACATTTGAAAGATGTTACATTCCACACATAATGACATCAATAGGTCTTTCAAACGAATAAAAAATGTCGATGAGATATTTCACACACATTTTGTTTTGTTTAAATTTAAAGATAGAGAGTGCTTAATGAAATACCCTGTGCTTTTGCATATGCTAGAGTTTAAGAACATTATGCTGACATTCTTCTGGAAGCTTTATGTAAAGTATAAAAAGTGCTATGCATCCACTAAGTGCGAGTCAGGCAGACATTATTACTCGTATGTAAAGAACAGAGTATTTAATTAACATCGTGATATTCCAGCAGTGAATAGTTTAACATTGTGTGTTTAAAAGCTGTTAATATAATTTTTTAGTAAATAAAATGTATTGATTTGATAAGATGTGTACATTGGGGACTTTTTATTTAATTGCATCGAAGCTACAAAAATAATGTGTTTAAAAGGTAAAAATGCAACAATGTTTTGAAGTTTTTTTTTTATTTCTAGCATTTAGTCATTCAACCCGTGTTACCTTCGGTTAAGGGTATTTTTAGCAGCCTTTTTTTGCCAAAAACATAAAAACACACACGCTAAAATGCTCCACAAAAATCTGCCTGGCAGGGTTTTAAATAAAATTCCCTTTTTTGATAATGATGATGATGTACCCTTACAATTTAAGGAGTCACTTTAGCACCCCTCTTGCATGTGGTTTCACGCGAAATCGAAAATTTTGTGAAATCCCAAACGTTTGTAATACTAAAAATTTATATTGGAAACTTCTAAATGTTCGATATAGAAAACAAAACCAAGCCGAATTCACACAATGAAATTTTTGATGAAAATTTATAAAATGTGTTGCCTAAAAACTTTTTCTATTTTCTAAAACGAATTTTTAGGTAAACAAGAGAAAATTAAAGCAAATGCTTTTGAGTAACCTTTTTTAATAAAAAAAGATATCATGCATCTATTTTAAAGAAAAAAATTCATTGTAAATTCAGTTTAAGAAGATTCTCTGCTAGTAATAATAATAAATGAATCTTATATTTTTCGCATGAAAGTTTGACAACTTGTGCTACTTCCAAGAATTTCTTCTCTATTATTTTACAAAATTGTATTGAGAACTTTTGTAGCCTAAACCTAAACACTTCAACCCTTTTGTTCGTGTGGCAGGATTTATGGGCTTAAATTTATTGTTGCCTCAGTTGAAGTTTATTTTATTATTAGTTGTCTAAAGAAAACATTGATTCACACGCTCAACCGTATAAATTCTAAAATAAACAAATCTTAATGAAGCAAAAAAATATTCTGCATTATTTTATAAATTTACACGCATGCGCTTACAAAAGTTTCCACAAGATTAGGAATTTCAGTTTTTGTGAAAAATCTGCTTCCATAATTCAACTTAACGTAAGAAGGGGTTTCTACAATTTGGATGCGGTAAGCCCGAGATACTTATATTTTTTTTTCAAATTATAAGATTTCTATTTTTATTTAAGATTCATTCTAAAAATGAACTAAACTATAAATTAAAGTTTTCCATCAATATGTAAACTTTTGTAGAAATGTGTACCTAGATTTATTTAGAACAAAAAATTTATATAGAACTTTATTTACATTCTGTTTTTGTTTATTATTATTATTAAATCAAATTACTTGTAGAATAAAAATTGAATTTTTGAACAGACTACAAATACAAATTGGACCATGTGTAATAAAATAAAATATGCACTTTGAGATGAACAATACATATCGTCACCTAAAATGCAATAATACCTAAATACTATTATGGATTAAAAAAATAATAAGAAGAGCCAAAACTAATCGGGAGATTATAATTTGCAATCAAATTTCAGTTTCTGGAAACTGTGTTACCGACTCAAACTAGAAAATAATAGCAGCCATTTTTAATAGATAAGTAACTGGTTATTTATAGTAACGAAAAAATTATCGCTGCACAACAAAAATGTTTCTCCAATTAACATCTTGAATTGAAAAAAAAATCAAATAATCAATTAAAAATTTTATTGATACAATTAAAATTTTGTTTAAAATTTTATTTGATTAAAGTTTTACGAACAATTAAACACTAAATTAAGAAAATTAAAATTTTTTTAAATTTAATTTATTAAAAAATTTCATTAACACAATTAAATTTTTAATTGATTTTTTATTTTTTTTCTTTCAATTTAATGCGTTGATTGGAGAAATATTTTTTTTATTGCCAGTTAAGGAATTATAGTAATCAAGAAGTACTGCAGTTTGTTTGCGATCCACAATCAAGGGTTTTTTGTTTTTTTTTTTTTGCTTTTTATAATTTTTAGTGAAATTTTTCTTAAATAGAGCCATTTACATTCCAGCTAACTACATGTAGTATACTATGCATGAATGTATGTATGTATCACCTACATACATATGTACATGCACAAGGTTTATACAACTCCAGAAATAAATTATCAGTACAGTTTCCAAAATATTGCATAAAATTCTATGGCAAATAAAATAGTTTCTAGACTTACTTTTCTTTTAAATTTTATTTATTATTGCATACAAATATTTGTATGTAAAAAAATGCAGTTTAAGCTAAAAGGCCTAACTCTTTTATACATGCATGCCACACACACACACACACACACACACACACACACACAGATGCATTAAAAGCTTCGAAGGCTATACCAAATTTAATGCATTCAAAAGCAGTGATGCCAACTATTTACAACCCAAACGCGCTATTCGCCTTCTCAAAACGCGCTAGAACGCGCTGAGTTACAGCATTGTCAACTAGTTATAGCTAAAACGCGCTATTTTTCTGCGCGCTAAATTAAATTTTAATAAAAGTCGATGTATGTCTTAGTAAATATACTTTTTTTTTAGCAACTACTTTTCATCTTCATCGAAATTATATCCTAAATAATTAAAATAATTCACCAAATAATCGAAATCCTTAGTTTTTATTTTAATTTTCTTTAACCAACTTTTTACCAGTAACAACATACTCGTATAAAATGTCGAATAGTTTCCCGATTCAAATGATTTTTGTACTTCAGCTATAATAGATGCTTGATAAGTTATGTATATATATTTTTTTTATTCACGAATACTACATATTTGTGGCTGTGAAATTTAAAGATATTTGCCATTTACAGTATTAAAATGCGTTTTTAATTGAAATCACAGCCGAGGGAATTTTATTTGCGACAGCTGAATCAATAACGAAATTAAAAAAAATTATTAGAGTTTTGGATACTAGAAAATTGGTAAATTTATACAAAAAAAGAAAAAAAAATGTAACTGAAATTATGTTACTGACTTTATCCAAAACGCGCTAAGTTAGTGCTTTTTTTATTAAACGCGCTAAGACGAAAAAAAGCGCGTTTGGCGTAGTTAAAACGCGCTAAATCTAGCACGAAACGCGCTAAATTGGCATCACTGTTCAAAAGTGTTTCTACCATCAGAAATATAAACTGGAGATTTCTTTCAATAATAGATCAGCTACACAGAGCGTTAAGGCCAATTCAAGAAATGACGAAATTTACACCGTCTTTAGTGCAATTCACTAACTTTTTTTTAACGATAATCGCATCGTTAAAGTAATTATAACAAAAATTTATCGAATTTGCTATTCTGTAACATTTTTAACGATAATCGCTGTAGATTAATGTCAGTTGTGTCGTTGTTTAAGCGACAATAATTTGTGTGCTGTTAATTTTATCGGCAAAAATCAACAAAAAATATCAGCTGCGCAGTATCGTTAAAAAGAAGTTACAGAATCACACAATCGTTATTGCAATCGATAAAATGTATAGACAAAAATTGTAATTATCGGATCGTTAAAAGTTACTGAATCGCACTACTGTTGTCAAAAATGAGGACTAAAATATTTTCATTTGTTGTTGGTTAAGCACTTTTCGATGCATTTGGTTACTGCTCAACCCACTCATCAGTAGACTTCAAGCACAATACAAAAAAAGCTTACAAGCTCCCAATGCTTATGGATAAACCCACATTATTGTCAAAATTCAAATGCAAAAATATATACATATATTTAAATTGAAAAATTAAAAAGAAATTTTAACTTTTTTCTTTAAGAACATATTTTTTATACATATTTTATGTGTATAAAATAGCTGGTTAATTTCAGTGAAAATGTAAGCACATTTGTAAGGAGTATCCCTTACTTTCAAAATGGTTCTTCGTGTTATCTCAGTACCAAATTCAGTTTAATTCAACTTGAAATAACTTTGATTCAATAGTACATACTAAATCAATATATAATATAAACTTATTTTACAAAAAATGGTAAAATAGTTCCGTTTGTAATTTCCACAACATTAATAAGCGACCCATAAAGTGTATATATTCTGGATCCTTATGCATAGGGAAGACGAATAAGCGATGTCCGTCTGTCTGTACGTGAAATCGGTTTTCCGAAGCTCCCAGAAAAGCTAGAGACTTCGTTCTTTGACTGGTGTGAGAGAAATGGTCCAAAATAGATCAGTATTGAAAATCATCAAAATCGAGCAGGCGGTTTCAGAGCTGGAAAACTTAAACTTGATTTTGCCATATAAAAGTAACTAGCTAAAACTAATTTTTATGTTTTTTGTTAAATAGACTTATCTTATATTTCAGTACCAACAAAATTGGTATTAAAAATGTGAAAATTAAATTTAAAAAATAAAAAAAGACGTTTTCAGGGTTGGAAAACTTTAACTTTTTTTTGTTATATAAAACTAATTTTACCGTTTTCTCTATATATTAAACATATCTTACATTCTTAAAAGAAAACTATTGGTGTAAGAAATCAGAAAAATCTAAAAGGATGATTCCAGGGTTGGGAAACTTAAACTTTTTGTGATATATAAAATTAACTAGGTCTAATAATTTTTTTTTCTCCTTTTTTATAAATTAAATATAGTAAAGGTATTCATTTCAGTTTTTTTCCAACCAAAAAAAAAAAAACTGAAATGAATACCTTTAGTAATTATATGTTTTGAATAGAAAAGTTTGGTATAGACAATTAGAAAAATTAAGACTCCAGAGCTGGAAAATTTTATTTATTTTGGATATTAAAGTAACTAAATAAAACTAATTTTTCCTCAATTCCTTCTTTTCTTTGTTCACTTAACATATTTTATATATTTTTTTAAACAACAATATTGGTATAAGGAACCAGAAAAATCTCAAAGGTGATTCCAGGGTTGGAAAACGTACACTTTTTGTGATATATAAAACCAATCAAATAAAACTAGTTATTTCTTTGGTTATTAAATATGTTCTATATATTAGGTTAAAAATTGAAAAAAAAAAATTTTGGGTAAATTATAACCAAAAATAATATTTTATTTTTTCAGTTAAACATACGAGTATTTCATGTTTTAAGAAGATCTTTACTCAAGATCTATTTTATATATGCTTAATTTTTATATAAATATCTAATTTAAGCATAAACGAATGTTTTGCCATGTTGTTTATTATGCTCTCAGCGCAGTTATGTTTCAAATCGATGGTCTTTAGTTGACACCTTGTAAGGAGTTCTTATTAATGTTTAGCAAATGCAGATAAAAATTAAATTAATCGCTAAAGAACAGTCATAGCTATAAAATAAATTAAGGTCAGGTTCCATTTTATTTCCCTGAAGCCATTACTTTCTGCTGAGCAAAATCGAAAAAATTCTTTAGGAATAAACCGTTTACAAATACCGCGATATATCATTTGCAATGGGGGGGATGTTTAAATTGAGGCACGAAAGAGTATTGGTGTGGAGGTACAATGCTAAGACTATTTTAGGGTTATTAAATAGTAGCACGGTTTTTGAACATCTTGAGGGCGAGTAAACAACCCCCAATTTTTTGGTATTGTATTGATTTGATGTCTATGTTGACAACTGGAATAAGGGTGAATGTAAAATAATTCTTAAATATAGAGTGTAGAATAAAATATTTAACTATATCGAAAATAAAATATTTGAATTAAATTCTTTAGACGTGAAAAACAGATAGGTCACATTATAAATTTATCACAAATCAAATATGTACGTATGTATGTGTCTGTATACTATACGTTGGTGATATAAGATACGACACACTCGTATATAACACTCTTGCACTTGTTTCAAGTTAAATTTTCTATTTCAATGAGATATTTTATGAAGCAACTAAAAGACTCAGTTTGTCATTTTAAAACTTTTTAAACAACAAGCAAAAACAGTGACGAATGCAGCGATATCATTCAATAAATAGAAAATCAACTTAGAGCACGTAAAACTAATGCAATAAAAAGGAAAAAACCAAAAATTCATTTATTGATTATGGTCATTTTT
The DNA here is from genome assembly GCA_944452675.1 of Tachina lurida. Taxonomy (NCBI): domain Eukaryota; kingdom Metazoa; phylum Arthropoda; class Insecta; order Diptera; family Tachinidae; genus Tachina; species Tachina lurida. Next base: position 100,743,761 of record OX101754.1, read on the forward strand.
ATAAAAACAAAGAATATACATAATAAACAATTTAAAAAATATAAATAATAATTTAAATCAAGCACAAAATTAATACATTTATGCGCTTTGCATAAAGAATATTAAATTCAAAACAAGTGAAAAATATATTAAGACCTTTACCAAAAAATAAACATGACAAGTACAACAAAGGAAATTGAAAATAAAAAATTGGGGCATGTAGTGAACAGAAACAAAGTTGAACCAAATTAAATAAATGAGAAGGCGGTACTAGAAAATAAATCAGCCAATTATTACATGATGATAAGAGGCGTACTTTTACAAGTAAATAATGCATATGGACAAACACACAATAACTGCTAAACATTATTATTATTAATTTTATTGTTTAACAAAAGGACCAAAGAAATAAATGTGGCTAGTGTAATAATTGATTCGAATTAAAATAGCAGAGACACAAACCATAGCTGTCAGCGTACATCATTTTGGAGTTAGTGAAGGGCACTGTTAACAAGATTTGATTATTTTAATTTCCACATATCATTCCACATACATATTGGCAGTTTTTATTTTTCTCATATGTACAAAATGGCGTCTGTTGGCCACGATATTGAATTTTGACAACTGACATATTTTTGGTGACACTCCCGGGATTAAAACAAATCGATTGCTGTAAGAATCATCAAAAATCGCTTCGCATTGCGCAGTCGGGTAAAAATTATACTTAATTTCAGTAAAAAAAAATATGTATGTACGAGGGCGGATCAATAAGTCCGTGACGTTTCGAACTTCCCCCGTAGTTATATGAAATGCAACACTGTTCCCATCAAGTACCACCTGTTAATAGATTAATGCGTTTAACAGCTGTTCAAAACATACAACCTGGTGTATTTTTCTAAAAATGGAAAAAATTGAATTTCGAGTGCTCATAAAACATTATTTTTTGCGAAAAAAAAACTCGATAAATACTATGGGGACTCTGCACCATCGATTTCAATGGTAAAAAGTGGTTTACTGACTTTCGTTGTGGTCGCACAAGTACAAATGGAGCTGAACGTTCTGGACGGCCAATTGAGGTCAGTACACCCGAAAATGTCGAAAAAAATCCACGATATGGTGTTGGCCGATCGAAGAGTAAAAGTGCGTGAGATTGTTGATGCCATAGACATTTCATATGGTAGTGTGGTTTCGATTTTAAATGATCAGCTGGGTTTAGCTGGAAAGTTGTCTGCAAGATGCGTGCCGCGTTTGCTCTCAATTGACCATAATGCACGAGTGCACAGTTGTGCAGTCTCAATGACAAAACTCTATGAATTGCGCTACGAATTCGCCATATTCTCCAGATTCAGCCCTTAGTGACTACTGCCTATTTCCAAACCTAAAGAAATGGCTCGGTGGAAAAAGATTTAGCTCCAACGATGAAATTATTGACCAAACAAATGCATATTCTAAGGACTTCGAAAAATCCTATTTTTTTGCAAGGGATACAAAAACTCGAGAAACGTTGGACTAAGTGCATTGAGTTAAAAGGAGATTATGTTGAAAAATAATTTTTTTTTTACAAAAAAAAAATAACATTCAAAAAGCCACGGACTTATTGATCCACCCCCGTATATCATTTACTTGGTTTGTATGTTATAATAGAATAGGGGGAAGATCTGGTCCAAAGACATGCACTGTGACACCTGATGGATCTTTTGTACCATAGATCTGTGAATTAAATTAAATCAATCTCTGTAAGACTCTTCTTATGAAAGCCAGTACATATATTGGAGAAGCCCGCCTAATATCATCTGAGCACAGAAACTCAGAATGAAAAACACGCCTTCTACCGTCACATAATACGATACACTCACAAAGAATGTGTGCCGTCGTCTCGTCATCTTCCAAGCATAAACGACACAAGGGTGAACGAAATTGGTTACTTTTCCAAAGAGAATAGTTCAGTCCAAAGTGACCAGAAAGAAAACCAGTAACAAGCCGTAAATTATTCCTTTTGAGGTTCAGTATACCATTATATGTAAATGGCTGCAACAAAGCTTTGGCCTGCCTTAAATCATAAGAAGACATCCACATTTCTTTAGCGGTCGAAGTGCCATCTGCTTTGATCAGAGATGTTACAGAAGACCGACTTACGACAAAAAACGGCTCTGGACCCATAGAAGGAGCAACAGAGGACCTATTGGCTAGTTTATCCGCTGCTTCATTCCCTGGATGACAGCTGTGGCCAGGTATCCAATAAATGGAAACCTTGTTCCATATGGATAGCTTTTGTAATGAGTCAAAGCATTCTAAAACTATCCTAGAGCGGAATTCGCATGAAAGGAGAGACTTGAGAGCTGCCTGACTATCGGAAAAGATAGCTATATGCGCACCTTTAATGTTCCTATTTAAATTATTGTCAACACATTTGGTGATTGCCTGTATTTCTGCCTGAAATACCGTAGGCCATTTGCCCATGCGCAAAAATATTTTTGCGTTGGCCCCAAAAATTCCAGCACCAACTCCATCCTCCGTTTTGGATCCGTCCGTATACCAACATAAACTTCTGGCATCCACATCGGGCCCGTTTTCGTCCCACACTGCCCTGGGTGGAATTGTGACATTGAATCTGCTGTCGAACCTCAGTTCACAGTTTATCCTGTCACTAGGCATTCTTCGCAGTCCTAAGTTGGGCATTGTACTCAGGACCGACGAGTGCCCGTTGCCAACACAACGAGCAGATGTCCCGAGATCCATCCTATGTGCGACCATTGGCGCAGATGATATTATAAAGATCTGTATGGGTGGTCCAATCAAGGCCTCAACGACTAAGGTTATGCAGGACCTCATTGCACCTGTTGCAAGAAGATACGCCAATCTCTGAACTTTACAGAGTTTAGTTGTCGCCACAACCAGGTGAGTCTTTTGCCACCAAACTATTGCGCCGTACGTTATGAATGGCTTGTACGTTAAATGTATTAATATTTCTAAGTAAAAGGACATTTAAATTTAATAAAGAATTCTAAGATGGAATACTTAAAAGAATTAATACACTTTGAAAATTTCTAACTTAACACAATCAAGGCTTTTCAGGGAAATGGTTTAAATATAAACAACAACAAAAAAAACAGAGTATATTCCTTTGGAATGAGTTAACACACACACAAACTCATACGCACACACACACACACTTTCACACAACACACAAACAGAAGTCTATCAAATGACCCCTATATGCCGGCATGGTAATTTAACAAATTGTCTGTTTATTAAATTTAATAGGGTAGCACAGATAGATAGAAAAAAAACAAGTCAGAAAAGGGGGCAACAAAAACAACTATAATAACATCAATGTAGTTTGCAACTTTATTTCAAAGTAGTGGAATATAAAATTTTTCACCACAAAAACTAACAAAATAATAAAAGAAAAAACTGGCAACAACAATAAAAATGAAACAAAATAAACAAACTATAATATTGTATCGTGTGAACAAATTTTATTAGCAAATAATAATTTTGCTAATATTTTGGTAACATGAAAAGCAATTTGTTGCTTAACTCCTTTTCTTTTTTTTTTATTCTTTTTCTTTATAGTCAAATTCGGTGTGTGTCTGAATGAATGTAATGGGTGTTTTTTATTGAGGTATAGAACTTTAAGTTGGCATCACTTTTTTAACTGGCGGCCATTTTGTCAGCTGTCAAGTGATTAATATTTAGTTTGGTTTGCCATTTCATCATGAACAGGTTGACAAAAGAACAACGCTTGCAAATCGTGCAATTTTATTTCGAAAATAATGGTTCAGTTCGCGAAGTTTACCGCAAGCTCCGTCCATTTTATGGTCGACATAATCGTCCATCAGAGCAATTAATTCGGTTAACCATGGATCGTTTTCGCACTACGTTTACTCTATGTGATAATACGCATCCGCAGAGACGTCAAACAGTGCGCACCGAAGAAACAATTGCCGCTGTAGAGCAAAGTGTTGAAGAGGACCCGAATGAATCGATTCGCCACCGTGCACAGCAATTGGAGCTGATAACCGACTATTTTGTTCCCGAATTGGATGGCATGAATGTGAATGAGTTGTGGTTCTAACAAGACGGCGCTACATGCCACACAGCGCACGTCACAATCGATTTATTGAAGGAAACATTCGATGAGCGCATAATTTCGCGGAATGGACCTGTCAATTGGCCACCAAGATCGTGTGATTTGACACCATTGGATTATTTTCTTTGGGGATATGTGAAGTCGCTCGTCTACGCCAACAAACCAGAAACGTTAGGGGACTTGGAAGCCAACATTCGTGGCGTTATTGCCAACATACGGCCCCATATGCTCGAAAAAGTGGTTGAAAATTTGACCTGTAGAATTGGCTTTATTCGAGCCAGCCGCGGCGGCCACATGCCCGAAATCATATTTAAACATTAATGGCATAAAATTATCCTTCCAATAAAGCCAAATTGATGGACATTAAAACGATTTTCTTGTGTTTTATTTCAATTCGAAGTTCTATACCTCTAAAAAAACACCCTGTAGTATGTATTTTTTTTTTCTTTTAACTAATTTGTCTGTTGTATTGAGTTAAATAGACCTTTAAACTTAAATTCATTCAAATTGTGCTTTAGTTTTTATCTGTGCCTTTTTTCAAAATTGCTCCTTTGCGTGTTTCTTTTTTTATGCACTTTTATTGCATGTTGCCCTCCAAGAGCACACACACAGCCTTCGCCAAGGTAACGTAGGTACAGTGAGTTTCAGCAAAAAATATTTTTTAACCTCCGTACATGTATCTAGCATCAAGGTGACCAATTAGACCCTTGGGGCTCAAAATTCTGATGTTCGGGTATTTACACGTATCTACATAACACCATCTTCGAAAAAATGTATCAGACAAGAAAACAGCAACAAAATTAGCTTTAAACAAAGAAGGTTCAGGACTTATTGTTATATAAAATAGGTACACTGGGAATATTTAACTGCAATCTAAGCCAAGTATATTTTGTGTGTTCCTTTTTTTTTAACTTATAAAATAAATAAATAAATAAAGAAATGTAAAGGAAGGTAAATTCTTAAATATTTTTTTGTGTTGTCTTGCAAAAAATCAATATGTCGAAAAATGCAATTTAATTTGTTTTTCAGTGTAATATACGAGGGCGGGTTAATAAGTACATGCATTTTTTGCATTAAACGCAGCTTTTTGGATAAAAACTCATTTTATTTTTCAATGTCGCACAGTGGGTCCAAACCATATCATATCATATCTATATACATATATCATATAATAGTAAGGGTCACTAAATTTGTTGTGGATAACTATTAGTATATAGAACATGTTTCGACATATACATGTACCACCATATAAATTAATTATTATTTTTCCTATATCTGCCGAACAACAAGTATGAGGCGCACCAAATTTAGCATTTAGAACAAACTGCATGTTCCAACAAAATATTGGCGGTATAGGAGAGGGAGTCGGGTACCTTCATACAAAGTTTTTATTAATTAAGTATTGTTAATAATTGTTTTTTATATAAGAAATACCAAGGCAACAACGAAATGCATATAAACGTTGCTTTACCAACAAAACAATTAAAAATTCATGATTTTTTTTTCTTAAGCACGCTCCTGATGAATTCCCTGCCATTGACTGACTAGCCTAGGAAAGTTAGCTTATTTTTAAATCATTATTATATATAGATATACATATGAATGTAAATACAACTAGGATTACGCGTGACTCATGCGTGACTCACGCATAGCAAATCACGGCATTTGCACATCTGTACAGAAATACATGAAACAATAACAACAACAATAAAAGTGTTAGCAGAAGTCACTAACCCGATATGAAAAAAATTAACGTATGCTTCAAGTTTACGTTAAAACCGATTTTTGTATGGACATTTTGTTTTAACGTGCACTTTAAGCAACCGTTAATTTTTTGGCATATGGACCAATATGAGCTTATTGTTGGTAAAATCAATGCGTGAGGCAATTACTAATTCGTGCACTACTTCTGAGGCGCACAGATGCGCAGCATAAATTTTACTAAAATAGCACAGATTCGTTCAAACAAAGTTAAACTTTTTGTCCAATTTATAACTTTATGTCCACCTAAACTGAGAAAATCCATTTATTTTATTGCACTTCTAATATGAACATTAAAAACAAACGCACTTCCACAAATAATTAATGTCACAAATTTAATCAAAACATTTGAAGGAATACCTGAACTTGATGATTGAATAGTTAAATTTATTACTTTTTCAAAATTACTTGAGTTAAATAAGATTTAATAAAGCAAAGTTTTTAGCTTTTTTCTTGCTTATTTTACCAGTTTTATCTCACAATTTTCAACTTTAACGCCACGTTATTAAAAAGAGCACCGTAGAATTTTGTGCACTTTAAGTGAGTACTTTTAGTTTTCACGGCACGTAAAAAATTTTTTTTAATTAAATCGCGAAATAATATTTGATTTAATTCTTTCAAAAACATAAAATATATTTAATTAACAAAGAATAAAAAATTAGTTATATTTAATTACTTTTGTATACGAAAAAAATTTAAATTTTCCAGCTCTGGAGCTATTTTTAATTTTTGTGATTTTCCCTAACAATCTTTTTCTATCTTAAATATGAAATATATTTAATTTATAAAGAATAAGAAAACAATAATTTGATCTAGTTACTTTTATACCAAAAAAAAATTAAATTTTCCAACCCTGGAACTATGCTTTTAAATTTTTGTGATTTCTTATATCAATATTTTTCTTTCTAAAATATAAAATACTAGCTGACCCCGGTCCGCGTTGCTGGCCCTAAGCAAACATTAGTGTTGTATATATCATTGGTGGTACAATATGAAAATTGGATTTTTCCCACGAATAAACTAAATATTGCGCCATCTGCCGGACGAACTTCAAACTACACAGAAACGCTCCTCACGCCCCATAGAGCATGTATATAAAGTTTGGTCTAAATCGGTGCAGTAGTTCTTGAGTTACGGTGCAAAATCACAAAGAAAAACTGAATATGGCGCCATCTGTCGGACGAACTTCAAACTACACAGAAACACTACTCACGCCCTATAGAGCATGAAGTTTGGTCAAAATCGGTTCAGTAGTTCTTGAGTTACGATGCAAAAACACAAAAAACCAAAAACTGCGCCATCTGTCGGACGAATCACTATTTCTGAAAGGGGCGTAGCATTTACCGGGATAGAATATATATATATAAACACGCACAGGTCTTTTACGAATATTTTGCGGGGTGGAAGACGAAAATCTGTTGGGGCATTGAAGAGTTTACCCATAACAAATAAACGTACTTTTGTATTATATATAATAAGATGATAAATTTATAGATAAAAAGAAAAAAATTTTAAAATGTAAAATTTTCCAACCCTGGAATCGTCTTATTATTTTTTTATTATTTTGAATACCAATTAATTTTTATTGAAATATAAAACAGGTAAATTTTTTAGCACAAAAATAAACAAAAATTTGTTTTAGCAGTTTATATTTATATACCAAAAAAAGTTGAAAGTTCCAACCCTGGAATCGACTTTTTTATTTATTTTTATTTTTTGATTTTTAATTTAATATAAAATAGGTTTATGTAACATAAAAACAAAAATTAGTTTTAACTATTTACTTTTATATGGCAAAAAAAATTTTAATTTTCCAGCTCTGAGCCATCTTTTTGATTTTGCTGATTTTCAGTGCCAATCTAATTCGGGCCATTTCTGACACACCAGTTTAAGACAGAAGTCTCTAGCTTTTCTAGCAGCTTCGGAAAACCGATTTCAGTTACAGGCAGACTGACAGACGGGCGGACATCGCTTATTCGTCGTCCCTATTCATAAGGCTCCAGAATATATACATGTATTTTATGGGTCGGATTGTAATATTGTGGAAATTACACACGGAATGACAAACCTATAAATACCCTTTAACATTTTTGTGAAGGATATAAATATATACAGATAACACTGTGCTAGTTCAAAAATATAACAGGCAGGGGATCTCGTGGGTAAACCTAATTCGAATACGCTGAATCCAGTGGTGCTAAACATTTTTTTTGTTAACTCTGGTTTAAAAAATAATCAAGATTGAAAACTTGTTTAAAATTACCTAAACATAGCTACTTTTTCTCAGTTTTCTGCGATTTATTAATTTGTATATACATATTATATAAATATATATTTTATATATTTATTTTATCCTATAATCACAATTAAATAAAGCTTACAAATCTCTAGTGCTTATAGGAAAGCTACTAAAAAATTATTGAGAAGTACAAATATAAAATCATAGTACGCTAAGAAATTTTTTTGAAATTTTTATGGTTAAGTGTACAATTGATGTGTTGCTTAGCAGCAACGAAATGCATCTGTGGAGCGATTCAGTAACTTTTAACGATCCGACAATCGTATTTTTGTCTATACATTTTGTTGCTTGCAATAACGATTGTGTGATTCTGTAACTTCTTTTTAACGATAGTAAGCACGCGAATATCGTTAAAAATGTTACTGAATAGCAAATTCTATAAATTTTCGTTATAATTATTTTAACGATGCGATTATTGTTAAAAAAAAGTTAGTGAATCGCACTACTGGACGTTCTAAGCCAATTATAAATATATTTTTTTTTAAATCGTATTCATCTTGACGCGCGTTAAATATTAAATTAAATATTGAAACTTTTGAAATTTGTATTATCTTAAAATGCATTAATAAAAATAAGATATTACAATAATAATTTTTAATTGGGTTTATTTTAATTTAATTAAAGTTTGTTTGTCTTTGTTTTCAGTATAAATATGCAAGCGAGAATTTGTGATTGTCTTAAAATTAAAAAGCAAAAGAAAAAGCTTCTTGGCACTCAGCAAAAAGTAAATAATTCTACCTCGTTCAGCTTATTAAATGCACCTCAACATAACGACAATAATATGATAAATTCTCGTCCCTCTCGGACATTTCAATTTACTTTTTCCTTTTTCTTTTCAAGTTTCCAGACACTGCCAATCAATAAATCAATTTTATATTAAATGTAAAAAATGTTATTTAGTATCAAATTTAAGAAGGAACATTTCAAAGTGTTGCGTGTTTATTTTTTTAGGGCAATTTATTTACTGTAGCAATTTGTTGGTAAATATTTGAAAATAAAAATCCTTTTGCGGCCCAGGCCATTATTTTTATAATTTTGAAAGTTAAATGCTATTGCCATAAGATAACAGGCATTAAATCATGTTTATAACCAAAAAAAAAAAAAACACAGGTGAAGAATACATAAAATTATAAAATTTAACAACAAACAATGGAAGGAGACATGAAACAACATTTAAAAGCCTTGAAATTGAAATAATTAGGGAGTTCACAATAGCGTTGTAAAATATCTCTTAATATTGCAACGTTTCAACTTTAATATTTTAATATGGGCTGGCAAGTTTGTTGTTTTTGTTTGTGTGTAAATCAAATTTATTAGCAGGGGCTTGTTTCTCAAAACTTACACGTTGTTGTAATACAAGTAAAATAGTTGTGAAATGGTAGTTTTATATGAAAATAAAATATTTCCACCTGTGTTTGAAAAATTGCAAGCAAAACAGCAACAGCACTAAAATCAGCTTTTGCTGTGCTGCGAAAAGTTTATTTATTTTGTTTAAACTTTTGTTGCTGTGCAGTGTCTGCAGTTGTCACATTGAGTGTTGCTGATAACTGTTATGTTGCTTTAACTTCGAAATTTCACACAGTTCAGTCAAAGCTTCAAAAGTTTATGGTACTTTTTATGCTATAACTGCCAATGGTATGAATCATGGTTTGATTGTTGTTGTTGTTTTACTTAGGCTCAAATTCACAGTTTTTAGTTAGCTAATGACTCTGATTTAACCAATGAAATTGATAAGAAAATCGTTAGTTAAACCACGGCCATTAGTTAACTATAGACTGTGAATTTGGACCTTAATGGTTTAAGAAGTTTAGCCTAGTTAAAACAAAGCGACAGCAAAATCAACAGTCGAATTTTGTGTGCTGTTGCTGCTGCTTTGGCTTTAGCTGCGAAGATCTTTACAGCACAGCACAGCAACAGTTAAGTTAATTTTTTTTTTCATTGATCAGCTCAGTCCACAGTCATTAATTCTTTTTTCTTCTTGTTTTGTACTTTTGCTTTTCTGTCGGCTTTTAAACTTTTGACAGTCACAGCACAGTCAAAGCAAATGAAATAAAAATAAATTCAGTAAAGTGCGACTTTGACTCGCGCACGAAGGTTTCCGTACGTTGGGCTTTGAGCATTTTTTTAATACAGTCTGCCTTATCGTGGTTGGCGTATTTCAAATACGACTACGACTGTTTGGTAATAGATTAAAGAAAAACTTTTGAAGTCTTCTTTAATCTATTACCAAACAGTCGTAGTCGTATTTGAAATACGCCAACCATGATAAGGCAGAGTGTTTTTTTACGTTTTTTCAGCTGAAATAATTTTTTTTTTTTATTATTTTTCGCTTTTTTTAATTTTGGCGATTTTTTTTAATTTTGGCGGTTTTTTTCATTTTGGCGATTTTTTTCATTTTGGCGATTTTTTCATTTTGGCGATTTTTTTTTCATTTTGGCGATTTTTTCATTTTTACGATTTTTTCGGTTTTTCGCGATTTATTTTCGATTTAGAAATTTTTTTAATTTGGTGCTTTTTTTGTTTTGGCGATTTTTTTTTATTTTGGCGATTTTTTTCGGTTTGGCGATTTTATAATTTTGAGATTTTTTTGTTTTACTGTTTTTGAAAATTTCAAGAAGTTTGCTCTTACGGTTTCCAAGATACAGCAAGTTATCAAAATTACATAGTCGAAATTACATTAACTGATGGTACACCCTTTAATTAAAATTTTTTAAATTTTAGTGTTAATTGTTGTAGTCTGTATAAAAATACACTAACTTTATAAATTTCAAGTGCATATACATACAATTGTATGTATGTATATTACATGGGATTTTAACATTTTTCGTTGCTCGTTTTAACACACCCTTTAATTTCCAACTCTCATGTATTTGTTGTTGTAGCTGCCAAGGGTATACACACTCTGTCCAAATTCCAGGTCCGTATCTCTTACGGTTGTCGAGAAAATACCCTGTGTTGGACAGACGGACAGACGGACAGCGTAGCGAAAACAATAGGGTTTCTTTTCACCTTTGGTGTACGAAACCCTAAAAATGGAAGTATTTTCAAAAGCTGATTTTCACAACTGTTTTACTTGTATTACAATACTTGAAAGTTTTGACAAACAGCCCCGCCAGGTGGCAAGTTTAAAAGTATAAAAAGTATATAATTTTCAATATGGCGACATGGTAATGGTAATGTTGCCATATTGTGAATGACGTGACTAGCAGCACAGCTGTAGTTAATGAAAAAATATTTGTATTTTTCGCAATTTGCAGAAAACAAAAAGTTATTTTGATAAATTTTGCCAGCAATAATTTCTAGTTTAAAAAATTTTGCTATTTTAAATAGTTCAGTGTACTGCGTGTTATATTGTTGCCTGCCACATTCAATTTTTAATATACTCACTGTGAATTCCCTAAATGTTTAGTATAGCCAAGTTAAAAAAAAATAATTAAATTTTAGTCTAATTTTTAATTACTTCTAGAACTCATATAAAAATATATCAAGTTCTTTAAAAAAACTCAAACAATTAAAGTCAAAGAATGTTAATGAGAAATAAAAATATTAAAAATTTTTAAGTGACATTAACTTCTTGCGTTCAACCACAAAAATTCCAAATATTTTCTCTTTTCTTTGGTTAACAATTGAGGAAAAATAATAAATTGCTTCTTTTTTTTCTAACACAAACAACAACACATTGCACGTTTAGCATTAGAAGCTTCACATAGAAAGAAGTTCGCAAAAGTTCTAACAAACAATTTCTAAAATTTGTTTGTTGTGTTCTTTTCAAGTTGTTGGTCTATAAACCATGAGTAGATGTTTGTCAACAAGTCTTCTTTTCCTTTCCAAAAAAAAAAAAAAAAATTGTCAGCACAAAATTTTTACAGCCAAAGAAAGTTTATTCTTATAGCTAACGTTTCATTGTTAGTTTTATTTTTAAAATAAAACTACGATTTCAAGACTCGTAACTTTTATGTTTGCAATGGTACAACGTTTTAGAAATTAAAGTGCAAAAGTCCCATAAAAAATATATTTATTTTAATACATATACATATTTATTTATTGTATCTTCAAATATGAACTAACAATAACTATTCAAATCTTAAATCTAAATATATGTAAATAAATATATATATATATATATATATATATATATACATATATATATATATATATATATTTATTTTTGTTAACTTACTAAAAAGTTGTTCCTGCAAGAAGCAAATGGAATATTAGACCATTCTATAAAGTTCTTTTTTTTTTTTTTGTTTTCTTTAGATAACAAGACAAAAAATTTCTATAGAAAATTTCTCAATGAAAAACTATAAAAGTTTTTAGAAAATGAAAAAAATATGTGTGCAAAGCAAATTTTATATATAAAATTTCTCTGTGTAAGATCTTTGGCTGAAGTAGTTAGCACGTTGACTAAAAAAACCGAGTGATCTGGATTCAAGTCAGGTCTCCGACCGTCATTAAATTACAACACCATGCATTTTTCTGTTGGGCATTAGTGTCCCTTTGTATGTGTTGTTGTAGGAAAGTTTAAGTGATGAAGGCATAAGGCGCTAGTCATTAAACTACACCGGCTTCAACGGATACTAATCCTAATGTAACATCAGACAGCTCTCCTTCATCGGTATTGTATAGGAAAATTATCGTCGAAGTAAAAAAAACTAATAACATGGCTATTAAGCACAGCTTCAAAAAATTTGATACGCCTCATTAACACCAGAGGCGCTGCAACAATGCATTATTAAGAACGTGAAACAAAGAAGAAGAAAAAAGGAAAAGAATGAAGCTTTCCTCTATCTCTTCCTTCACCGCCTGTCTTCTCTATCCCTTTCCTAAAGAAGATAACTCCTAGTAATAGTTCTAACTATTAAACAATTTAATACGCCTCATCAACACCAGAGGCGCTGCAACACTGCATTATTAAAAAAAGTGAAAAATATAATAATAAAAGGAAAAGAATGAAGCTTTCCTCTATCTCTTACTTCACCGCATGTCTTCTTTATCCCTTTCCTAAAGAAGATAGCACCTAGTAATAGCTGTAGTCATTCATTGCCTGAGTGTTACTTCTCTTAAAAATATGTAAAAATAAAAAATAAAAAAATTGGAATGAAATTTTCTCTGTGAAAAAGGTCTATAGAAAATTTCTCAGTGTAAAAGACAAAAAATCTTTCTATAGAAAATGTCTCAGTGTAAAAATATGACAAATTTTTATAGAAATTTTTCTGTAAATAATATCTCCTTTGTAGAGAATTTCACCTTTGTAGAGAATTTCTCCTCTATAGAGAATTTCTCCTCTGTAGAGAACTCTTCCTCTGTAGAGAAACAGAACAGAAAAATATGTCCATAAAAAATTTCTGTGTAAAAACATAAAAAAAAATTTTCAGAAAATTACTAGTCGCACAGCATAAAGAAATTTCTTTTAAAAATTTCTCTGAATAAGAACAAAATATTTCCACAGAAATATTTTTTTAAATTTTTTTTTCGGTGTGTAAAAAATTTGTGTTTGCAAAACCGAAAAAAATCTAAAGAAATTTGTAATATTTAGAAACAAAAAATTTGCTATAGAAAATTTCTTAATAAAATTTTTTTTCAAAATGTGTGTAAAAAAATTTCTATATAAAAATTTTCTGTGCACAATAACTGAAAAATAGTCTAAGGAAAATTTGTCTGTGTACAAATATTAAAAATTTTCTGTAGAAAATTGTTCGATATAAAACAGAAAAGTTTTCAATAGAAAATTGTTCTATATAAAAATAGATAAATTTTGTATATTAAATTGTTCGATATAAAAACCGAACAATTTTCCATAGAAAATTAAAAATAATATGTAAAAAAAGTTTAAATAGAAAATTTATATGTGTAAACACGTAAAAAGTTTTGTAATGAAAATTTATTTCTGAAGAATAATTATTTTTGAAAATTTCTCGGTATAAAAACAAAAAAAATAATAATTTCTATAGAAAATTTCTCTTTGTATAAAAACATTAAAAATTTTGCTACCGAAAATTTTATCGGTGTACAAACATAAAAACTTTGTGTAGAGAGTTTTTTATAAAAAAATTTATGTGTTAAACATACATAAGTATTTTTTATAGAAAATTTCTCGATGTTACACAGAAAAATTGTTTTATAGAAAATATCTCTTTGTTAGAACAGAAAAAAATATCTGGAAAATTAACGTATTTATAAATATAAAAAATTTTCTACAGAAAATTTGAAAGTGCCAAACATAAAAATAGTTTCTATTGAAAATTTGTCGGGCTAAAAATAAAAAAAAAATCTTATAGAAAATTATTCGTTGTAAAAACAAAAAAAATTATATAGCAAATTTCTTGGCAGAAAAATTTCTACAGAAAATTTCTGGGTATAAAATTATAACCAATTTTCTATATTTTCGAAACCGTAAAATTTTCTATATAAAAATTCTCTTAAATACTAAACTTAAAAATTGTAAAAAATTTCTCTTTATGCAAACAGAAAAATTTTCCATAGAAAATCCGAGTCGGTGTAAAAACATGAAAAATTTTTCTATTAAAAATTTCTCGGTGTAAAAAGAGGTAAAAAAAAGCATCTTCTACTGAAAATTTCCCGGTTTAAGTAAAATAATAGACAATTGTCTATCGAATATTTCTTTGTGTACAAACCAGAAAATTTTTATATAAGGCGGAACATTTTTCGCTATAAACTTTTTATACGCCGGAACATTTTTCTTTACAAATTTCTCCGTGTAAAATTATAACAGTCTGCTACAGAAAATGTTTGCCTTAAAAACATAAAAAACTTTCCATAAATAATTTCTCGCTGTAAAACACAAAATTTTTTGTAGAAATTCTGTATAAAAAGGAAAAATTCTTTTGGAATATTTCTGTCCAGAATTTTTATAAAAATCATTCATCATATTTCTTATCTAAACCAAATACTTTTTGTAAAATAATGTATCGTTGTTACCTTAATGTAAAAAGGCCCTAACGCATTATTTTTTTGAAATCGAGATTTTTGTATTTTTTTGATGCATTAAATGTTTTTTTATCAATATATACAAAACAAAATTTCACAAAAATAGTAGTTAGGGCCTTTCTATATTAAGGTAATAGGTATGTATGTATGTGGTGACTGTCAAACATTTCAACACAATGTTTTAAATGCGAGTAACACTTTTATGCCGCGTTGCCAAGGGAGATTTTAAACAAATCAGCTGGCAGAGATTTTGCTTGATATACGACTAAAATAGATATTTTATTTTCCTATTAAACGTTTGTATGTGTGTATGTATGTATTGATTAAATAAATCATCTATAAAAGTCTTTATCATGGTTGACATCTGTGATTTATTTATTTCGTTTCCTTTTCGTTCTGTCGCACACTTAATAAGAAGAAACAGCTTTTGTAATTGGAAAAGGAAAATTAAGTAGTTGATTATATTTAGTTTCATTTATCTCCAAACACACAAACTCTTTAAAATAGATTTAAAATTTTGTGGTTAAAGAGAAACATTTTTTTTCTTATAAAAAAATAGAAAGAATTTGTCTATTTGATGTATTTTAGGAAGAAAAATGTGTTTTTCTAGCACCAAAAGGAAAGAAAAATGTTAAAAGCCAGATACGAGTAAATAATCAAATAGAAAATAAAAACGAAAATAAAGTTGAATGAGAAATTGAAAAAAAAACACGAAAACTATTTATCAAATTGTTCCGCACCTGACCTTGACAGTATAGTTTAGTTTTTCATTTCATGACCTTTTTAGATTGAATCTAAAAAAAATTACAATTAAAATGCAGCAAAAGTAAAATAAATGATGAGCTCTTTGTTAGAGAAAAAAGGTAGCGAGAGAGATAAAAAGAGAGAAATGCAGTTCTGTTTGGTGGGGAAAAAATTTATTTATGCAAAAGGTTCACTCTTTCAAGGACAAAAATTTTGGTGTATTAAAAGCTTTCAATAATAAATGTTGTACAACATTCCCATTAACGTTGCGACCGTCAAGAAAAACATTTAAATTTTTATATTTTTTATCAGTCATACACAAAAAAACTAATACGAAAAATTTTTTAATATCAATTAAAAAATTAATTAAATTTATCCACTCGAATTACCTAAAGCAATTAATAATTTAATTGAATCATTTAAATTGTTTATTTAAAAAAAAACTTAATTATTAACAATGTTACCAGATTTCAATATAAATAATTATCCCTGCAAATTTTGGAAAATCCAAACGCAACGTCCTTTATTTAAATTTAAATGAAATTGAATGATTTTGAAAGCCTGAATAGATATTTGTTTTAGTTGTTTGTCTGGCCAACAGTGTTGTTTAGCGTTTGTTTTAGAATAGTTCGCTGTAGTAAGGCATTTGAAAAATCTCTCATGTCTTGAAAGTTCTTATAAATGGTCTTGTGCAGGGCTTTAATACTTACATATGTATATGTGCCCCTAATTATGAAAGTGGTCTAAATCACATGCATTTTTGCTTCGAAATATTAAATTAATCTTTAAAAAAAATTTCAGTATATATTTAATAAACGTTAAATAAAATGTTGCATAATATAAGAATATATTTTGATTTGTTAAAAGGAATATATGACTTGGACCACTTTCATAATTAAGGGCAGATATGTTTTTAACCATTTATTTCCTTTATATATATACAGGGTGTTTTTTTAGAGGTATAGAACTTCGAATTGAAATAAAACACAAGAAAATCGTTTTAATGTCCATCAATTTGGCTTTATTGGAAGGATAATTTTATGCCATTAATGTTTAAATATGATTTCGGGCATGTGGCCGCCGCGGCTGGCTCGAATAAAGCCAATTCTACAGGTCCAATTTTCAACCACTTTTTCGAGCATATGGGGCCGTATGTTGGCAATAACGCCACGAATGTTGGCTTCCAAGTCCCCTAACGTTTCTGGTTTGTTGGCGTAGACGAGCGACTTCACATATCCCCAAAGAAAATAATCCAATGGTGTCAAATCACACGATCTTGGTGGCCAATTGACAGGTCCATTCCGCGAAATTATGCGCTCATCGAATGTTTCCTTCAATAAATCGATTGTGACGTGCGCTGTGTGGCATGTAGCGCCGTCTTGTTGGAACCACAACTCATCCACATTCAAAATCTTCAAAATCTTCCATAAAGTTGATGGACAAAGCTCCAATTGCTGTGCACGGTGGCGAATCGATTCATTCGGGTCCTCTTCAACACTTTGCTCTACAGCGGCAATTGTTTCTTCGGTGCGCACTGTTCGACGTCTCTGCGGATGCGTATTATCACATAGAGTAAACGTAGTGCGAAAACGATCCATGGTTAACCGAATTAATTGCTCTGATGGACGATTATGTCGACCATAAAATGGACGGAGCTTGCGGTAAACTTCGCGAACTGAACCATTATTTTCGAAATAAATTTGCACGATTTGCAAGCGTTGTTCTTTTGTCAACCTGTTCATGATGAAATGGCAAACCAAACTAAATATTAATCACTTGACAGCTGACAAAATGGCCGCCAGTTAAAAAAGTGATGCCAACTTAAAGTTCTATACCTCAATAAAAAACACCCATTACATATATATATTAAAGCTTTTATGTTAGCTACGTTCTTTGCAAGAAAAATAATAAAGTCGCAGAGGTCTAAATATTTTCGTGATCATGTAGTTTGATAAAATGAACCATAATCAATCAAAAACCCGATTTCGAATTTTTGTGTAGTTGCGTCCGTTTGCATTTAAGGTGACGATATCTAAGTATATGTTTTTTTTTAATTCTTTAACTTACGGTACAGTCATGGCTCGAACTCGGTACCTCTATACTAAGCTACCGTCACACATTCGAGAAACTATCGAGAGAATTCGCTTTAGCGAACATTCAATTTTTTTATGTTCGCGAAGAAATATCAAACAATTTTGTTTGATCTTTGTTTGTTTTAAATCTTAGGTCATGTGGGAACCTGCTCATTTGGTGTGTAATTTTTGAGGGACATTTAACTTCAAATTTTTAAAAATCAATTCAAACATTGTGAAATCCTGAAAGACATTACGCATTTGGGCATGCCTGTTCTGAAAATCACGGTGATTTCAAATTAAACTATGTATTAATAATTGACTTGTTAGTGGGTATATGTATATACAGTGGTGATCACAAATTTAAGACATTACATTCCACTTCTATATTTCTGATTTTTACATCTTGTCGAAAAAATTGTAGATCTCTGTTATTTTTTCAAGATCCAAGTAATGTTATGAAACAAAATTAACAACATTTTGTTAGCTTTATTTCCCTAAGAATTTTTATTTCCATAATAAAATATAATAATATAATAATATAATAATATAAGTTTTAGTCTGGTCATGAATTTCCGATATAGGCAAAATAAAGGAAAATTCACTAAAGTAAAAAGTTCAGTTTCATAAAAACAATTTTAGTATTTGATGGAAAATCCTTTATTTTGGATTACAGGAGCGCAGCTTCTGGGTAAGCTTTCAATTAATGCCATTTAGCGAATGGAACGGAATGGCATACCAAGTTTTTGGATCTTTTAAAATTTTTTGGTTTCCTCGACATCATTTCACAAGTTCTCAATTGGATTAAAGACCGCGGATTGAGATGGCCACTTCAGCACAGTGATATTCTTTTCCTCTAAGCAACTCTCTGAAATGTCGTGTCTTAAATTTGTGGCCACCACTGTAGGTTTGCCATTCCGTGTGTAATTTCCATAATATTCATATGCGACCTATAAAATATTTATATTCTGGGTCCTTATGAATAGGAAAGGCGAATAAGGCGAATAAGAGACTTTTGTCTTGAACTGGTGTGTCAGAAATGGTCCAAAATAAATTTGTATTGAAAATCAGCGAAATCGAGCTGGAAAACTTAAACTTGGTTTTGCCTTAGAAAAAGTAACTAGCTAACACTAATTTTATATTTTTTTTTGTTAAATAAACTTATTTTGTATTTCAGTACGAAGAAAATTTGTATTAAAAATATAAAAAAGAAATCAAAAAGACGTTTCCAGAGCTGGGAACTTTAACTTTTTTTTTATATAAAAATAACATACTAAAACTAATTTTTCCTTTTCATCTATCAATTAAAAATATCTTACATTCTTAAAAGAAAAAGATTGATGTAAGAAATCAGAAAAATTTAAAATTATGACTCCAGGGTTGGGAGACTTAGACTTTTTGTGATATATAAACGTAACTTAACAGGTCTAATTATTTTTTTCTTTTTAATATTTTAATTTATATATATAGTTTATGTTTTGTAAAGAAAACTTGGGTATAGAGAATTATTAAAATAAAAACAACAGAGCTGGAAAATGTTAATATTTTTTGATATTAAAGTAACTAAATAAAACTAGTATTTTTCTCATTTCTTTTTTTCTTTGTGCACTTAACATGTTTTAAATATTTTTTAAAGAACAAGATTTGTGTAATGAACCAGAAAAATATAAAAATATGATTCTAGGGTTGGGAAACGTACACTTTTTTTGATATAGATATAAAACTAATTAAATAAAGCTAGTTATTTCTTCGGCAATGAAATATATTCTATATTTTTGAAAGAAATAAATTAGTATTAAGAACAGAAAAATTTAAGTTATGATTCCAGGGTTGGAAATTGAAAAAAAAAAATTTGGTTAAAAATAGCCAAAAATAATTTTTTTTTTGCAGTTAAACAAATTTCAAATTCTTTAGTCCAAAAAAAAAACCGAAAGGTCACTTACTAAAAAT
Source organism: Tachina lurida (assembly GCA_944452675.1). Classification (NCBI taxonomy): domain Eukaryota; kingdom Metazoa; phylum Arthropoda; class Insecta; order Diptera; family Tachinidae; genus Tachina; species Tachina lurida. Next base: position 100,763,610 of record OX101754.1, read on the forward strand.
GCACCATAGCAAAAAATTTAAAAATTTTATCATAAAACAAATATGTATGTATGTACACTCAGGGAAAAGCTGCAACTTAAAAATAATATATATTCAATATACAGTCGAACTTCCATAACTCGAATCACCATTATCCCAAAAAAAAAATCGACTTACGGAGACTTCGAGTTATAGAATTGTATGTGATTTGTTCTTTTAACGCTACTACCAACCAAATTAGTTCGAGTTAGAGAAACTTCGACTTAGATAAGTTCGAGTTATGGAAGTTCGACTGTAAAAGCAAATGTATATTAAGTTAATTAAAAATAAATAAATTAATAAATTAATACTGTAAATTAACATTTTTCCATATTGAAAGAAGAAATTTCAACATGACTACACGCACAGAAAAGATATGGTTGTAAAATGGTTGAGAAAACAATATTATGTTCTCTGAAACAAATGTGTGGTCGTTGAAAACTAGTTATTGTTATTTTAAACATTAATTTCGTTACGATTAACACATTAATGTTTAAATTTAATAGTTACATTATTATATTCATAGAAAGTGCGATATGGTTAGAGTTTAACAATATAGTTTAGTTAAAAATTTATGACTATAATATAATTTGTATTATTGTGTAAAAATAATATGATGTAAATAACAATATAATTTTATTCAAAACCATAATATGTTAAGTTTTAAAAGAAATCTTTTTCAGAAACATATTCTGTCAGTTCAGTGTTTCGTTTGTAAGCTATCGGTAGTGCACGCGTGATGTTATAATATGTACATATGTATGTATGTATGTATATATCTTTATAAAGATATGTCTGTATTAGACATATATGTAAGTATACATTTCTATACATACATACATACATTTTATTTCAACAATATTAATTTATTTTTATTTCGGATTAACCGCACAGCTCTTTTGAACAAAAGATTTGCCAATAAATATATGATTAAAAAACAAAATATTATTATTACATAAAATAATACTATGGTCGTGTTTAACAATATTATTATAATATCAGAACATGGTATGGTAAGTCTCAATTATATTTTAATCACATGTAACAATAGTGTTGTGCTATTTACAATAATAAGATTAGGTATAACAAAGTTAATTGTTTTTGTAGATAATATTATTATTAACTCAGATAATAATATTATTTAAACCTTGCTTTTCCATTGACAATAATATGATTTGACTGCAATCATATAATTCAATCATAGTATGTTGCTGTTTGATTATGGTTACCTCAACCATATTTTTTCTTTGCGTGTAGACTTTCGTTAATGTTTCTTATTATTTTAATATGGTTTTTATTAATTTTAAGCTGTTTTTTCTCTGGGTGTACTTATGTATGTATTTGTATACCAAATTATCATACATTGGTGAAGGGTATATAAGGCTCGGCACAACCGAATATAGCACTCTTACTTGTTGTATTTTGAATTTGTTTTACGTATAACAGCATATTTTATAATTTGTACCAAGGTTGGAAACCGAAACAAATAACGGTATTTTTGGCGGGAATCGGTATACCGGTACGTACCGGTATAGACATAATCGGTATATTGGATACCGGTATTTTCTAACCGAAATAAATTTCGGTATCGGTAACGATAACGGTAAATAATTTTAGCGGTATTTGAATCGGTATCGGTATTTTTACGATACCGTTTGCCAACCTTGTTTTGTACAATTTACAAATGCCATTGACTTACACCGAAAGAATTTTGCTTCATAAGTCCAAAGAAACAATTTCATTAAAATTTTTTAACAAATCTAATGATAATTTCACAAATCCAGTGCAAATTTCATGAATATGAATTTCATTAGAATTGCTTCCTTGGTATTGTGGTTTCGTAAGAATATTTTATTGGATTTGTGACAACAATATTTTCCAATTATTAAGAACCCCCTTTATATTTAAGTTATTTCATTATTTTCATGAAATTATTTTATTGTTTCGATGAAGTTATAGCACTGCATTAATTACACTGTTAAATAAATTTGATGAAGTTTTCAATAAAATAATTTTGACGAAACTGGTTTCATTAATCCAACGAAGCGTGACATTGGTTGAATTTTAATAAATTTTTCATTATATTAATGTCGAAATTCATAGAATTTAGGCCGAAAATTATTTCAGTGTAGCTTTGATTAATTTTTTTAAATCAATCATTTGGCAATTATTACAATTTTCTTAAGGTATGGTCACACTTGACAAACATTTGCCCAAAAAAGCGTAACCAGCAAATACTAATGAGAAATTTTTTCATTCATACGCGTGTTTATTAAGTTCAATAGTTTCCAATAATATTATATTCTTTAACTTTGCGTATTTGTTAAATACGAAACTAATTAACTTCATAAACACGTGTTTGCAGCAAAAGATTTTTCATTAGTATTTGCTGGTTACGCTTTTTTGCGCAAATGTTTGTCAAGTGTGACCGTACCTTTATAGTGAGAGAAACATGATTTCGCTTGCATGAGTGAATTCGGACAACCAAATAATCAGTTGGAAAATAAAACAGAGTATAATCATGTAAGTGTAAAAATTACTCATGATTTCATCTCTTCTCAAGACAAATTTTTATTTGTTTTGCCCACAAATTTTTACGAGGAACGTGTCGTGTTGCCTTCTAAATAAAATGTTCATTTAAATTTGTATCGCCCTGAACTGTCTTCTTTATTTGCATTGCAGATTTTCTTTTTTGTGATGTTTCTTCTTAGTTTTTGCTCAAAAAAATAAAAAATAAATATATAAAATAAAACAAAACTTCAAGGGTCCTTGTAACAAAAGGGTTTTCGGTGTTGATTTGCTTCACAGGTGGCACTTTTCTTTTTTTTATCTCTCTCTCTCTCTCTCTCTCTCTCTCTATTTTTCCAGTTTTAGAAATAAAATGTCTTGCTAAATGCAGTCGAGTAGTGGTGCTATTTTATTTCATTTCACCTGTTTTTTTTTTCATTATTATTTTAAATTGCTGTGACAATTGTCAGAGATAATTTCTTGCTATTTGCAAAAATATAATGTAGAAAAAAAAACGAGCGAAAAATACAACAGAAATGAATACGATAAATTGCAATGAAAACAACAACCTAATTAATTGGCAACATCAAATTATAAAAACAAAATTTGTTGTTATTGTTGTTGTTGTTAGGCGAGAATGTAGAAATGTTAGAAGCTTTTCGTCATCTCCGTCATATGATACAAACAACAAACACACAGTTGTAAAAATATATATATTTTTTACTTAATTAATTTGAGCTCATTAGTTTGTCTGTGCATTTGAAAAGTTTGAAGGAGAAAGAATGATAGGGAGAAGGTAAGAAAGCAATGAGCTAGAAAAATAAACGCATTTAAATAGGCCTTGACCCCTAGCAAACTGAAATATTTTATTTTAAGTTTTTTATAGTATTTTGAATATTTTAATATTTTTTGCTGCAGTCAGACTATAGTGAGAAGCCAAGAACTTAAGTATTCCAGGTGAAGTGAACGAGAAAAAAAGCTTAAAATTATTTAAGGATTCACAAGTAATTAGCAAAACCTCGTGTTTAATTTTTTTTATTCAAAAAATAATATATAAAAATTTTTTTGAGCAAGACACCTGCACCTTACCTTGCTTCGATACAGCAGAGATTTTGATTTTAACTTACTGAAACAAACAAGAAAATGGTTTTCTGCTTCGTTTATCTTCTTCCTAGAGGCCATAAGTATGTACATGTTTAAACATCAGTTTAACTATAAAGATTTTAACTAAAATTTATTTTAAATAAAACACTTATAAGCACTTTTATTACCTTCTTTTTTTTTTGTTGTTTTTTGTTTTAATGCTTATAATTTATATTGTCGTAAGTTGCACAATCTGTGTAGTGGCATGCATTTAATAGCATTCACTGAAGGCAAGCTTTACAATATTAAACAATTTAAAACACCTGGTTATCTGTTCTGCTAGATTAGCAATTTCAAGACACAGTGGGTCTGAGCGGTTAAAAATATGGGCTGCTACAATTTTCAAAACTGTAATAAAAGAGTATTTGAAAGGCAGGGGAAATCCCAACTGTTACCGTCTGGGAAGAATAATTATTAAATTACTTAAATATTTTTTATACAGGGTGGGCCAAAGGTTACCATGGGGTTTAAAAATTTAATAACTTTTTCGTTTATATATTTTTTTTTATTTTTTTTAATTATATAAATAACACTTGGAGAATAAACAATGGAGAGATTCACAATAGAATTTTATTATTTAAATCAGAGATCAATTACTTTAACGCCAAGAGCATATCGTCGACATTTTAACGTCAGAATTTCGCCCTCTGAAGCAATGATTCGTTGCTTAGTTGATCGTCATCACCAACATGGCACCGTAACAGATTTGCCGCGAACCGTTAGACCACGCTTAAGTCGCACTGCAGAAAATATTGAACGACTACTCAAGTGAACAAGTGGTCACTTTTGGCCCACCATGTATATTGTTAAGAAAATACACCGTGAACTGACCTAATACAAATGTAGATTTTACTATCTAAAGAACATACTACACAAGCACACAAATATAAACGATTGTATTGAAGTAAACATTCAAAACATAACAATGACAATAATGTTATACCTTCAGCTTATTAAGAAATATACAACCACACAAATATATAAGCCACTGCAGATGCCAGTCACAAACATTTTAGCACGCTATCAGAGCTCTGTTAAAGCGCAAGGTTTGTGTCAAGGGATATAAAATTTCAAATTGAACTTCACACACATGACACAAACAACAACTTGAATGATTTTACATCATAGCCGGACAAAGTGGCACCAGAGTGCCGAACTTCAATCGGCATCTTATACAAATGATTACACATACACGAATATATTTATCTCGGTGGCCAGCAGCGTTCTAAATCATAGATGTGCAAGCATCTCTTTCCCTATAACACGTTATTGGAAAGCAAAAAAAAAACAAATAGCTTTGCGCTCTGACCAGCTCGGCGCTCACTATGACCGGTTCGCGCTTATTTGTACTAATTTGTATAGTACCAGTTTTCTCGCATTGGTTCTCGCAACAAGCGTCAACCAGCTCGGCTCGGCAACAAGCGGCCACTCTGTACGCACCCTAAGCTATAAAGCGGCTACTAGACACGTCAATATTCAGCTTCAATATTTGTCTTTGTGTGCGTTTGTTTACCAAAAATAGTTAGCCACACATATACTATTGGTGTAAATATTTTTTGTAAACAAGCGCACACAAAGACAAATATTGAAGCTGAATATTGACGTGTCTGGCACCCGCTTTAGGAATAAGAACTGTGCAACAAAATAACAAAGAAATTTAAATTTGTAATGAATTATTGTTTTGTCTCATATAAGAAAGTACGCCGCTGCAGATTTATTGTGATATTTAATCATGTTTGAACAGAATTTTCATTAATTTCTTCTCTTTCAGTAAATTTAGTTTCTTAGTTTTGTAAATACGAGTAAAAAAATTGTTTGAAATCCAAATCTATTTTCATTTGCTATTAAAATATATTGTATTCACCACAAGTTCGAGCTGTTTTCTCGAAAATTATTTTTAATTTTATTAACTGTGTATAATCATAAATAAATAAAATTATTTGAAATCCAAATTTGTTTTCATTTGTTATTAAAATATATTGTATTCACCACAAGTTCGCGCTGTTTTATCGCAAATAGTATCAATTTTAATAACTGCGTATAATCATAATTGTAGCGCAAACCATTCTTCCTTCACATATTTTCTCTCAAGCAACTATGACTATAACCGATTCCAAAATACAAGAGCAACTCTGCTTCGTTTATGCGTAAAACTAAAATACGGTGCTACTATATATAAAAAGGCACATGAGTATCAAGTGTATTGCCTCTCTGTTAAACCTACAGTCGGAGTATGCTTATACTCGGGATATTTATGCTTATACTCGGGATATTTATGCGTATACTCGGGATATTCATTCATCATTCGCCACTGCGTATATACATTTTGTATATAAAATGGAATGGGAAATGATTGGGTGTGTGTAGCTAATTGAAAACGTGCTTTATGCGTGTATAAATAAAATAGCCCTGTATAAACGCATGTGCAGCCGATTAATAGTCTAGAGTATTTGTATACCCATTCGTATTATTGTAGCTCATGCAGACTACAAATTTTACTTATAGTTGTTTGTGCTGCCTAATTTAAGAAATGTGTATGAATAAAGTTGTTAGTTGTTTATAGTTACATGTAATAGGTTAAAAATTAGTGCGTATGGTTGCATATGAGCGTGCTATAAGCATTAATTATTATTTGATGGGCAATACTCAAAGAGTAATGAACACCATCATTGCCAGAATGATGATTTTATCATATTTTGATGATTTTTTTGAACAAAATATGATTTCATTTTATCTTTTTTTTTTTAAAGAACTCTCATGGGACAATTCAAAAAGTATGATCATAAAAGTTCCATCTATGAAAGGTCTAACACAAAATTGTCCAAACTTAATTCATGAAAATGATATTCATAACTTAGATGACGAGCTCAGAGAATCCTCGCTGTAAAGAATTTTGGTCCAAAGTGTCAAAAGTACCCCGTGCTAATAATGTCCCACGTTTGCGATCCTATTTAAGTGTATTCAAAACTTTATATATAATCATATGTGTCTTCCCATATCTTTAGCGAGATTTTTAGTAGATCGTAGTTACTTTTAATATGTTAAAATAAAATTGAATTTGTGATGATTTTTTTTTCGCAACGCTGACAAGCACTAAAGATGTGAACGATTAAAAGCTACTGGAATCAGTTGTGGGCCATTGGCATAGATTTATCTTTCACGTAACCTTAAAGAAAAGAGTATAAAGGTGTTAAGTCACAAGACATCGGGTGGCTTATTGTGATCGCCTCTTTGAGAAATCACATGGTCAGGATCCAATCAGCAAAGCCTCAACTTTGTTGATGGTTGGTAGACGTAAGTTCTTGTAATAACTAAATTTCAAAAACCTTTTTTCAAAATTAATATTCTAGATGGGTTGAAGAAAGCAACAAATTCGCTTTATCTATTGGAAAAAACTGGCATTTCACTGCAAAAATCGTTCGCTGGATCTATACTGTCATACTACGCCTAATTCTCATGTATGGGGTCATGGTGTGGTTGCCGTCCATAGAAAAAAAGACGTATCTGCACATGTTAAACAAGGTGCAAGGACTTAAATCTTTGTATATACCCAGTGCTCTTGGCACTATCCCTACGAATGTATTAAGGATCCTTCTGCACCTGGACTTAGCAATCCGTCTTGGATCAATTTATCTGAGGAACAGAAACTGCACAGGCCATCTGCATATAACTCTGCAGATTTGGGATGGAGGTTTGATCCAAGCTCCACCTGCTCTACTTCACGAAGGTGATTATAGATACCATCCACAGAACTGTTGAGGAATGATGATGCAGGTAAAAATGCAGTTAGGGATGGATTAAGGGGTTTGCTCAGGGACATTAGGTCTTCGTATTGAAAACGACTTCCGGATCACTGCAGTATTTACCAGGCAGATATCCTTGCTATAATGGAAGCTGAGAGTGTGACATTCACTCAACCACTTTGATAGTCGAGCAGCTTTTGAATCCCCTCTTCTAAGTACAACAACAGCCCTCGACTACCGATCATCTCTAAACGAGAAACGGCAGAGCAATTTAATATTAGCACTATATCGATACCGAGGCGTAAAGGCTTTTAGGGGAACTCCAAGAACTGGGACAAGCTTACAGGTTCCGCCGGCATTGTAATGTGTAGGTCTGTCCTTACTACCATGCAGGCGCAAAGCTGAAAAAATGTTTACTTGATTACCAGGCAGTCCTGGACTCACCTAAATAAGAAAAATACAGCTTCTTTGATTTTAGGAAATAGGAAACAAATATTGACTTTAGTATCCGCGCTAACCGGACACTGTCTTATAGCTGGGCATTCGCAAAGCTTGAAGGTGGAGCACCATGACTTATGCCGCAGCTGCCAAGACATCAATGAAGAGGGATGTGTTCTGTGTCACTGCCCTGGACTAGCAAGGGAATATAATGGCCATAGTGGGCGCTCTTGAATATCGGGAACTTTCTCACATTACCAGTGTAGAACTACAACTGATTACTAGATTCATATCGGGGTGGTTCGCCGGTGGGGAATCCGCATAAGCGGACAGTGAACCAGAAGGGTGTAAGCGAGTGCATGATTCGGACTGCCACCCTTTCCTATCTACTTACATCACTACTAATATTATAAATGTGAAAGTGAGTTTGTTTGTTTGTTTGCTACGCTTTTACACCCAAACCGCTAAACCGATTTTAAAGCTTCTTTCACCAATCGAAAGATACATTACCATCAAATATAGGATATTTTTATGCGGTTTGGAACCGGTTATATTTTGGGCTGGTTAGGGTAATTTTCGTTTCAAGTTAGATTGTTTAACAAGTTTTAAACTGGTTGTTATGTGTTTTTTTTAACTAATGAACGCGTTGTAATATGTTATTACGAAGAACAGTGTTCCTGTAACTTTTCAACAGTCGTTTTAGATTTTCATCTACATCTTCATTCATTTTACATCTTCTTAAATTGGCATCCATTCTTTGTATTTCTTTCATGTTTTATTCTTAGCTTTTTGTTTAGAGAGTGAGAAGTTTTTTTTTAAACCATAACTTATAAATTCAAACATCAAAATTCAGAATTAGAATTTCAAATGAGATTTCCTTTCTGCAGCAAAAAGTTAATATGCCTTTCAATCGTTTGTTTTTCAAACTCTGAGTATTTTTGTTTTGTTCATATAAATTGGTTTTTACGAGTAGATTAAATTTTCCACACCAACTCAATTAATTGCGGACTTACTCATTTGTCTATCGTCCTTGTTTTGGCTTGTATGAATTTGTTGTATGTTACGAGTAGCAGCAGTTGGAAAACAAACTTACCTGCAAAAAAAGAAATAAAAGAAAATGAAATTATTTATCAGTTATGAAATTAAGGATAAACTTTTATAAAAAGTAATTAAAAGAAATTAAAGTTTCAGCCGGTTATGGAAAAATTATCAAACAAGGTAGAGTAGCAAAGAATGATAAGAGGGGAGGCCTGGCAGAGGGGTAGCAAAGCCAAGATAAAACACACATCCTTTTAATTCAAATTTATGCAACACAACTATTATTGATTCACAAGTTTATAAGACAAGGAAAACTGGTAAATAAAACGGAGATAGGAAAACTTAAAGCAAACAAACACTGGTGTGCGATATAAGAGCACAGAGAAAATAAATTTCGTATTTTAGTTCACAAAAAAAAAACAAGACATGTATTTAAAATTTTCTTAAAAAAAGATCACAAGTTCATCGCTTAAATTCTTTTATAATGCTTTTATTTGGTTCTCTGGTGTTTCTGCAAAAAAAAATCTGTGTCGCTGCTTTTCAATTGCCTGCAACTGTTTGTCTTTACTTTAAAGAAAAACTGGGTTAAATTCTTCTAAGAGACAAGGCTGCAAGATATTTTTATGATTTTGAAAATGTGTGCGTATAAAACAGGTAAAAAAAGAAGAAGAAACTAAGTGCAAAAAAAAACAAAAGAAACCAGTTAGTAAAATGTCGTAACATAAAACCAAATGTACAAATAAGTATATGCTATTATTAGGGTACTGCAGATTATTGCCATCATAGTTTATCGGTTTAAGTGCGTTTACACGCACAGCAGTTGTTTTGTAACATTTTTCGGGTTTATGAGCGAGATAGGAAAATACGATTGCTCGCCCTCTTTCTAAACATCACAACAGAAGTTGCTAAGCAAAAACTGCTGCGTGTTAATTCAGTCTTATGTACATATAAAATATATACCCATGTAAAATCAACATGAAAACATTTTGACTCCAAATCATATTAAAAGTTTGTTTAAGTGTGTTGGTATGTATTTACTTTGTTCAAAGCTACAAACCAGTCAGTTTTTATGAAATTAATGATCATATGCGAGTCTTTTTTGGCTCCTAGCCACGAGTCTTCTAAAAGAGTCTTTTATGGCTCGCGTTTCTGATCAATTTCGATTTACTTTCGGGACAGTTTGTGGTAGTACTTACAATCAGTTTTTTTGTTTTAAAATTTTTATATAAATAAATTCACTCACAAATTTAATACGAGTACACTTTATATTATTATTTTTTACTGCACGAGCCTGCTGTTTGTTTTTGTTTTTTAAACAAATCACTTTCTAAGTATTTCTGGGAATCATTTTCGAGTCTTGTTTTAAGCGCATAGCTGATTAATCAGTTTTTTTTATCATCTAAGGCAGTCGAAAAAGGCTCAACTTGGTGAAACAATTACATTGGAAACAACAACAAAATTTAAAAAGAATTTTAAATTTTGTTGTTGTTTTGAATGTATTTGTGCGACAAGTCGAACGCTGTCGACATTGGGACAGGCCCTTAGTGTGTATATAAATCATATTTAAAATTGTTGTGGCAGCATCGGTAAGAGCGTTAAGTAAGTTGAATAATTAATAAAATAAAATGACTACATTAAATTAAATTCCTGTTGTTATTATTACACCTAGAGGTCGGGCATTGTTCAACACAACTTCCAAAATGGGCTTGGACGTCATTTCGAGTTGGGAGCCCACTTACTGGCCTACTGACATACAAAAATTTCCGGATGTTATAGATTTTGGAGTCATGAAAAATATCTCTAGGGAATTAGTTCATGTTGAAGCTTCTCAAGATCTCTCCTCCGATCACTCTCCCACGATCGTTACAATTTGTAGCCCACAAAGAAGTGACTTACCTCACCCATATGTGAAGACGATCAACCGTGGTAATTGGCTGGGGTTCAGAAAATATCTCAGTAGTCATTGTACGGAAAATATTACGCTAAGAACATCCGAAGATATTGAATTTAACATTGGCAATCTTATCAAAAATATAAAACAGGCTGCTGAACATGCCACTACCTCCCACCCGCAGACTGGATTTAATAGAATTTATTCTACGGATATTGAACGTCTCGTAAGTGAAAAAAGAAGAGCTAGAAGGGAATGGCAACAGCACAGATCGCCCCAACATAAAATCAGATTAAAAGAGTGCTGAAGTAGTTAGCACGTTGACTACAAAACCGAAGGAGCAGGGTTCGAGCCCGGTCTCCACAGTCATTAAAAATAACAACATCACGAATTGTTCTGATATGCATTAGTGTCCTTTGTATCAGTTGTTGTGGGAAAAGTTCTAATTATGCAGGCATAAGGAACTGGTCACTAAAACCTATACCGACTTCATCAGATACTAATCCTAATATAACATCAGAGCACCCTCCTTCATTGTGTAGCAGAATTATCGCCGAAGTAAAATAACCAATAAAATCGCTACTAAACACAGCTTCAAAAATTTAATACGCCTCATTTGATACTAGATGGCACTGCAAAACTGCTTTATCAAAAAGCGTGCAAAGAGCAGAGTTGTAAAATAATGAAGCTTTCCTCTATCTCTTCCTTTACAACCTGTCTTCTCTATCACTATCCCTTCCCTACAACCCCCACCCTCTCTCCCTTTCTTCTCTTCAACTAACAGACAACTCAAAAAGAGATCATTGTATTGGACCCCAGTGAGCTGGACTCTAAATTTCACCCTTCCTTACCAGCAGCCTGCTAGCCTAACCTAACCTAACTTGAAATAACTTTGATTCAATATGGTTCACCATGTATCAAATTCACGTCGTTACTGAAATGTTAAATCAACATATAAATATATACATATTCCTTTATTTATAAAATCTACAGACATTTTGCAAATTATATATGAATGTTCAGGAAGAACAGAGGGCGTCGACAAATTCCTCCACCGTACTCACGATCATTAGCTATACTCTTTGTTTGCTTCCAAGTCAGATTACGAGATTTGAATTCATTTTTCATCATTCTTATTAATGTGTTGCGGTGCCCTTCAGGATTTCTGTGTCCTGAGGATGCCAGTCTCCAGCCTGCCTTGCGATTTCTTCAGGTGGCCTTCTTAGTATGTGACCAAGTCCATTTACGACTGCAGATTTCAGATTCAATTGGCTAGCAGTTAGCCATTATAAGCAGTTGTTCATTGGTTACCCAGTTCGGCCAAAATATTCGCATTATTTGTTTCAGGCATTTTTGTAGAACGATTGCAATTTCCTACATGTAGACTGCGTTGTACTCCAGTTGCTGGAACCATGCACTAGTTCGGATTTGACACTACCACAGTTTTGTGGTGGTAGTTATATTATTCGCTCTCCATGTTCTATGCAGGAAATGGAATGCGGTTGGGGCTTTATTGATTCTATCAGTGATATCGGCACTGGAGCCTCCGTCTTTGCAAATTGTGCTGCTCAGATATGAAAAGGAATCTACATCCTCGATCAGCTGTCCTTGTAGTGTTAAGGTGCCAATCCGCATTAGCTTTGGTTTTCTTCACGATTATTTTGAGGCCGACTTTATTGTCATTGATGGATATGATGATGCATTTGATCTTGTGCGCTACATCAACGAAGCTATGTGCAAGGAGAGACATATATCGGCAGCATAGGTGCTACTACTGAGGAACTCACACATGTTCCAGCAGATACCCTGCGGTGTTTCGCAGTTTGTTTGCTGAAGCACGCAATTCAACAGCAATATAAAGTGTGGAAGACAGAATACAACCTTGTTTTACTTCTGAGTTGAGCTCGAATGGATGGCTTTCTTCGCTTTTGTATCGCACTCTGCATTTGGCATCTCTATATAGTTTGCGAATGAGGTGAATTATTTTCGTTAGGATTCCCTTACTACTAAGAGCATCCCAGAGTTCCGGTCTGGATACCGCGTTAAAGGCACGTTTGAAATCTACACATAATAAATAAAGGCTGTATTTAATGGATTGCTCGATGATAATGCGCGTGTGTTAATATGATCAACATACGATCTTCCCGGCCGGAATTCAGCTTGTTTTTTCCGTAGGATAGTTTCTACAACTGGAGACATTTGCTTTAGGATTAGGGACGCGAGCGATTTGTAGATTGGATTCAGTAAAGTAATGCCTCTCCAGTTACTGCATTGCCTTAGATCACCCTTCTTCGGCATTGTCAGTATTACGCCCTCCTTTCAGTTATTGGGGATAGACTCTTGTTCCCATATTTTGTTGATTATGGGTATTCGAGCCTCGGCAATAGGTTCAGCATGAAATAAAATAATTTCAAAAGGAAAACAACCTCTTTGAAGATTACTGTAAATCATGTTGAATTGACATGAAACACATGTAAAACAAAATCATTGATGGAAAATGTTAAATTAACCTTGTTTTTGTAGATTTTAAGATGGAAGTTTTTCTGTGTGTGGCTGATTATAATCAGCCTTGAAATAAAATATATTTATCAAGATTTTTTGATTCTTAGCAATCACTGATGACAACGCGTTCGTGTAGTCGCATGCAACTATGTGATTGATGGTTTTATTTGATCGTTTGCTGGGCACTTTATAAACCTATTAAAGATAATATATTGAAAAATTTGCAGTACCCTATTTTTAAAACAAAGCCACGCATACTAACACACACGTACAAACACATTTCATGTCATTTCATTTCGGAAAAATTTTCAACATAAATGCTGTTTCTGTGTACGTCTTTCTACTCAGGCATAAGTATTGAAACATGATTCCCAAGTTGAACTCAATTGTATACTTGTATCTAGTTAAGGAGACACACTTATTGGAGACAACAACAAGACTATCACCATCAACAAACAACACCAACAACTTTAAATGTAACATTAAAACTAAAGAGTGAAAGTGGTTGGAAACAGGCTAAAACAAATACACTAGCAGGCAATAATAAATGCATGTGCATCTGTGCACTGTATCCATGCAATGCATACAATTTTGAATGAATGAATGTGAGAGTGTTTTTGCGGCAAAATGAAAATGAATGAACTGGAAATGGAGGCACTTATAATACTTGCAACTTGCATATACTCATTTATACATTTATTAGCTTGCATGAACATGTTTATGTAGTTGCTTCAAGGAAAATTATATTTCAGTTAGTTTATGGAGTAGGTGGGTCTGTGTATGGATTTTAAGCACACAAAGATTCGAATTACTTAATAACATATTAACCAGTATTTATGTGAAATGCACGCATTTATAATTTTGTCAAGATCTTACGTGTATACTGCACAAAATACTGAAACGTGTAAGTGGAAGGATTTTATTAAATTTTTAATTTACAAAGAAAACTCCTTAAAGGGAGTAAGAAATTTATATGAAAGAAAATACAATTGAATGACACTTTTGGTGAATAGTAATTACCTACAAAATTTGTGAATTAAAGTAAACAGATAAAATTGTCATTAGTTTATTTTTTATTTATAATTATCGCCCTTGTTTGCTATAGTATCTAAATTTAATTAAGTCAATGAACACAATTTTGCAATAAAATATTGTAACAGTTTCTAGAAGAAGAATACACATTGGGATGGTATCAAAGTTTTAATTTGTGCACCAGCTGGATCTTAAACGGGTGTAGGCCAAGGTGTTCGTACAAATTTTGCCACTTAGCGAAAAGCCAGAAGCACACTTCCTTCGACTGACAACGAAGCCATAAATTTGGATCTTCTTCGATACATTCGATTAGACCGACAATATTATTTTCAATACACACATTGCTCGGACGTATTGTTGTTATTGCATCACTCAGAGAGTATGTGTTATGAAATCTATCCACACGGATAGACGGATGGCTTGCTCAGATGGTCGATTATGTGGCTCCATAAAAATAGCGAAGTCGTCTATAAGTTGCGCAAATTGATGAGTGATTTTCAAAGTACATTTGGATAATTTTATAGCATTGTTTCAGCATCAATATATTCATGATGATTGTCTGAAGTTAGGTTAGGTTAGGTTAGGTTGAAAAGAGGAGCCATTACCCTCATGTCCGGGGACATACACATACGCCAGTATAGGCCTGTAGTTGTTGTTGCACAGTAATAACATAATACGACGTCAGGACATACACTGATGAATCAAGAATGACCTGCGGTGTCGGCTCTGGGGTCTTTTCCGACGATCTTGGTATATAATGCTCCTTTCGTCTCCATAACGGAGCCACAGTATTTCAGGCTGAAATTTTAGCGGTAAGGAAAGCGGCTAAAGTACTGATTGATAGGAAGGTACAGGGTAAAGTTGGTATCTTTGTCAACAGCCAAGCAGTCCTTCTATCCCTAAGATCACATATCACTTCGTCTAGTCTAGTCGGGCAGTGTGAAAGTTTCCTATTTAGAATGGGTGGTCAGGCTGACCTCACCCTGATATGGGTTTCAGCACATGGCAATTTTTTAGGTAACGAACGGGCGGACGAGCTGGCTAGGGCTGGTTCTGCTATGAATAGCTCCAATGCCGAATCGGTAGCAAGCCGTTTGGTGCTATTAGAAGCGGTATATTCAAGCACTATCTTTATAAGGCCGAAGGTAGATGGCGCAACATAGTCACGTGAAAGGTTGCTAAGAAGATGTGGCCATGCTACATTATAGACGCTCAATACAATTAACAAATTGGAACCGTAGGGACATCTCGAGGCTCGTTGCAGTCATGACGGGGCACTGGACGGTCGGCAGACATGTTAGTAGGATACTTTTGTCCTATAATGAGTTCTGCCGAAGTTGTCGAGAAGAAAGCAAAGAAGAAGCAATCTTCCACTTTCTTTGCGATTGTCCAGCTTTGCATTTCTCGAGATACAAACTTTTAGGAAGTCATGTACTAGACGATCTTTCGGACTTATCTGAGATTGGGTTGAGTGACCCTATCAGATATCTCAACGCAACGGGTTGGATCTAGTAATGATCACCGTATCAGAATACTTAGATACGGTTCTACATAGGTTGACACCAGTGAGTGTAGTGGTCCTTTCAAAAAGGAATCATCTAGATTCTACTTGAATGCCTGCGTGTAGTAGGCAGCCACGTAAACCAACCAACCAACCAGGCCTGTTGTGCGCTCTCATATTAATTAACAAATGAACCCCAATTTTATAGTATCGTTCACGTAGTCCCTCAAGCTTTTCCAGTCAATACCTCTAACGTGGGTAACGTCCGGGTAAGTTATCTGG
Source organism: Tachina lurida (assembly GCA_944452675.1). Lineage (NCBI taxonomy): Eukaryota > Metazoa > Arthropoda > Insecta > Diptera > Tachinidae > Tachina > Tachina lurida. The sequence continues at coordinate 100,779,706 of OX101754.1, forward strand.
GCTCGACGAAAGTTGGACAATGAAAAATGAAGTGCTGCATTGTCTCCATGTCCTCCATACATGCCCTGCATTCATTGCCATTCGTGGCTCCAATCCGTTACAAATACCCTCGTATAGTAGAGTGCCCCGTTAATATGCCGGTCAACTTTCCTAGCTCGGGCTTGTATAGTTTTAACAGTCCCCTTGTTTTATCTTCGTCCGGTTCGCCCCATAGAACCTTGGTTAGATTACCTACAGTATCACAATTCCATTGTGTCCTGAGGGCCATCTGCGCGCAATTTTGTAACACAATCTTCGTTGCCTTGAAAGGTTTCTCATTAGTTAGAGTTACTGTCCGTAACGTTCGAAGTATACTGGGCGTCTACTGTCTAGTTCGAAACGAAACAAATGCTTTCGAATTGTATCTTCACAACAAACAAAATCACAAGCATTTGTTTCGAATTACAGAATATACCCTCTCTGACCGTTAACCCTTTTTCGGGAAACATCTCTTATAAAGATATTAGTTTTTTCCAGTATTTGGTTAAAGGTTTTTTTCCATATGCATTTCATTGGTGGTTTGCCAAATTATCAGCAGACTTGAAACCAAATATTAATTTTCAAGAATATTATTTTGTGACTGTTCAAAATATGTGCTTGATGATTTGGCAAAGCACCAATGAAAGGCATATAGACAATAATTAACTTAAATTTCAATTAAAATAAATTTATCTTATAATATTATAAAATAAATTTATCACAGTATGTCGAATAGTAAATTTCTTATATAATTACTTAAATAAATTACTATGTACATTAAATAATATTCATGTTGTTTCAAATTAACTTGAAATAACACTCAGGCCTACTACTATTACCAGGTGTGAAAGAGGAGACAGTTGGTGAATGAAGAGATAGAGGAAGGCTTCATTCCTTAACAACTCTGCTTTTTGCACGTTTTTTTTAATAAGGCATTGTTGCAGCGCCTCTGGTGTCAATGAGGCGTATTAAGTTTTAGAAGCTGTGTTTAGTAGCCATTTTATTGGTTAGTTTACTACGCCGATTATTCTGCCACACAATACCGACGAGGAGGGCTTTCTGATGTTACGTTAGGATTAGTAAACGTTGTAGCTGATGTAGTTCAGTGATGAATCTATGCCTGCATCACTAGAACTTTCCCCACAACAAATGATACCAAGGGACACTAATGCATATCAGAAAAATTTGTAGTGTTGTTATTTAATGACTGTCAGACACCGGTTTCGTAGCCAGGACCTTCGATTTTGTAGTCAACGTGCTAACTACTTCAGAATACGCCACCCTTAACGTCGATTCCATATGGTTTCAGTATCAGTATTTCATTATCAAATTCACGTTGCTGATTCAATTTGAAATAAGTTTGATTCAACATGATTTGTCATATTGATTTAATTGTACAGGAATATTAAATCAACATGAAATAACGTTTTTTGCTAAGGACAAGTTTTCTTTGAAAGCTACTCTAAATCATGTTAAATTAACATGAAACACATATGAAGCAAATTCACTACAGAAAAATGGTAAATTAACCTTATTTTCGTGGATTATAATGGGACATTTTTCTATGTGTGGGAATCTGTGTGGACTATTTCTGCTCACTGGACCAGAAATTCGTTTCGAAAAATTAATGTTCGCTTAAGTAAAGATATTTTAAAACAAAACTGCTCGCGAGTAATAAAGACGAATATTAAATATGCATCTGTTTAAAAAATGTTTAAAATATATTTTTCTGTTCTTTAGAAAAAACTTTTATTTATTAAATATGTTGTGCACAACAAAAAATCCAACCTTTTCTACACGCTGATGTAAATAAAATATGTACATATGTATATTTTTGTCAGCGTGATAATGAAATACATATCATTTCTAAATTGTTATTTTCTTCTAAGAAAAGTTTGAACACAACAATCTTTTGCATTATTTATAAATATACATACATATAAATATTTAAATAGTATTTGTTTCTTATAATTGGTAATTATGAACCAACAATTAAGCTTTTTATTGCCACAATTGCCTCAAATTTGTCTTAAACACAGCACATTGCAGAAAGACTAAAAAAGCAATTTATCCAAAATGAATTGGCTTTGTAAACGAACCAAACAAGACACATTAAATTTAATGATTATCCTAAATGGCTTTCAAATATCGGAAATATTTTCATTTAAATATTAAATATGTATTGTTACGTCAGTATTAAGACAATAATCCCAGTATGTCAGATATTGACAGAACGTCCCAGTTGACCAAGACTTTCGTTATTGATATCGATTTCGAATATGTATATCTTGAACATTTATCGTGTAAAACTATCGACAGTGACACACAAAAATGTATCGAAAAAAGTTAATCTGTCGCTGTTTTGTCCAAAAAAAACATTGGATATCGAAGTTTCGCCAGCAATATAAAAACAGAGAATATTGAACAAGTTTCGTTATTGCAAAAAAACCGCAGCAGAAAAAGTGAAAAATTAATTTTATTTTTTTTTTTATTTATTTATTTTAACTTAGTTATTTTATTGTTTTTTTTTATTTCCTTAACTTACACGCTGCAGGCTTTGAACATGGTACAACTTCATTCTAACAGACTAGCACACTTCCACTAGGCTATCGTGGTAAATTTTTTTCTATTAAATTATTGCAAATACAAACGGATCTGCTTTAACGCAACACGCTTTACTGAAAAAAATCGGATTACTGAAAGCGATACAAATCCCCGCACTGATTTTAAACGCAATTAGTCTTATTCACTTCGCTTTAGCGAAACATCGCTTTACTGAAAATATCGTATTACTAAAAACCAAAACCAAGCCCACAGCTACGTTTTGTATGAAATTTACTTCGCTTTAGTGAAAAAATAAACCATGACGAATTTATTTATTAGAAATCGAGTGCATAACTTACGGCTGAAAAAATTATGCATGTTTTGTCCGTTAAAAAAAGAAATGGCAAAATGTATTTGTCCTTTTCGCTCTTACGTACTTTATTGTATTTTTCTATTATATTGTCACTGCAAGTAGCTAGACATTTTCGAGAAATTCGTAAAAAATTTAACAACAAAATGTGCACATATGCATGTTTATGGTGTGTATTAAGTTATGTATAAAAAATATTGTTTTACTGATTTTAAGGAGTACGCTTAACTGCAACAAATTTCAGTAATCCAAACTACGTTTTAGAGAAAAAATCGGATAATTGAAAAAAATTGGAGTTGCTTATTTCCAGTAAAGCGGAGTCGACGTATGCAAGTAAGTGTTGTTATTTTATTTCTTAACTTAAAGTGCTGTCATACCTCGAACTTGGTACCCCTAGACTGACAGGCTTGCAGACTTCCACTTAGCTACCGTCATACATTCGACAAACTGTCGATAGAAGTTCGAAGTTCGAAACTTTAGCGAACATTCGAAGCTTTTTAGATTTGTGAACAAATATCAAACAATTTTGTTTCGAAATTTCCTCGCTTTAGTGAGCATTCGTTTTTATCGAATCTCAGTTCAAGTGGGGTAAAATAAGTACTGAAGTACCTTAAATAAAAATTCACGTATATACATACTAGTGATGCACGAATATTCGTATTCGTATTCGAATTGTCGAATATTCGGCCGTTTTTAGATATTCGTATCCATATTCGTATTCGCCAAATTCAGGCGAATACGAATACGAATATTTTTCCAAACAAATTAAATAAATAAATACATAAATCCTAAACGAAATTTCAATAAATGGCTAAAAATATTAGTTTGTACAAAATCCATTAAGTTTTTTATAGAAATTGGTGCTTTGTATCATTTTCAAATATTATTTAATCACGATCATTAAAATTTTGGGTAGTTTTTTATTAACTTTAAAGTACGCCAACAGGAGTATAAGTCCTTATAACAATTTTGCAATGTTTCATATTGCAGACGTAAATAGGGCCCCAATTTAATGTCTATAAATTCCATATGTATATTATATTCGTATTCGCATTCGTATTCGCGAATATCGTTTCAAATATTCGTATTCGCGAATATCAAAAATTGCCATTCGTTACATCACTAATACATACATATATGTATATATAAATACACGCATACATACATACATAATATTAATTTCATGTGTATTGAGAAAAATTTAAGTTTTGTTAAGGCAGCACTTGGCAAGACTGTTACAGACTGAAATCAATATCTAAAGTCTAGATTCTAAACACAAGTTTTGTCATAACAACTTTATTCATAGTTTTCTTTGAATTTTATTATTAGGATATAATTTTAATGGTATTTTTGTTCCTTTTGCTGCTATTAAATTTTAAGCAAAATATATATGTAATAATAAACAAAATCTATTGACTTGTTTTATTGTTAAGTAGTAATAGAAAACTTTTTTAATTTAAATTTGATAAAGTGCATTAGCAAGACATTAGCTTTTTGCCAAAGTTTGATTAAGAAATTATTTCTTGCATTAAAATTTCATTAGAGTTCAAATACAACACAAATATCTATAATAAAACTTACGGCTTCAGTTTTTGCTATTGCGTAAACATAATTTAATAAACTAATTATTAAGAAAGAATTAAAGTCACGTACAGTGAAAAAATAAAAGTTATAAATAAATCTAATCATTGATTGATGTAATCAGCCCAGTTAATTAAAGCAGTTAAATAAAATTTAATCCACAAATTTGAAGAAATAAAAATAATAATTATTTTACTTGATGCTCGAAAATTCACAGATTTTGTGCAATTAAAATGAAATTAAAATTTTTATAGAAGATATCTCTGTAACCATTTGGCCGATTTAGGGCCATTTTCACAACTTGTCTTTAGTTAAAGGCAGGATTTTAGCTGCCCGATAAATGGCTTTGCATTATAAAATCTTCATTTATTATTTTTTTATCGATTAAATATTATTATTATTGATAATGCAAAACTTTTTATTGGGCAGACAAAATCCTACCTTTAACTAAAGGCAAGTTGTGAAAATGGCCCTTAGACATAAGACGCAAAAAAGTAAATGAATCGTGAATATCGATGTGACAAAAAAAAATTAAGCTATTAAAATAAAGGGGTATTTTGAAATGTTTCCTCAACGATTTCCCTCGAACGAATCAATCTATTTTAACTAAATTGGCTGTGGGTGCTCATCGCTTAGTTTAAAATTTATTTGGAAATAAATTTTTTTTTTTCAAAAACTTTAGTTTGGAAAATTCTCAAAACCTAACGAATCGGATCGGTTTATTATATTACGAATTTTAGTGAGGTCAATGTCTTTACAACGCCATAAATTTGATTCAGATCGGTAAAGCTATTCTCACACATTCTCAAACGCCCACACTTGCATACACACACATCGATAGCTTAATATAAAAAGGGCGTATCTCGATTTTTTTCGAATTCGCTCTTTTAACGTTTTCTGGTAGCCAACGTATAATTATATACTCCTTAAAGAACGAAGTAAGTAACAATGAAAAATAAAAGATTTATTTAATTTCAAAAAAATATTCTTGCATGTAAATGCACTAGCTTCTAGTCAGTTTTTTCCTTCTCCTGTAATATATGGAAAATTCGAGTTACGCCTTTCTTATATTAAGCCATTGATATATACATTTATACGGACATCATCCTAAAAGTACACAGAGAATTGTTTTTATGTTTTTATTCACAATTTTTTTACTCAATTTCCGTTATTTTTGGCACCAAAAAAAAAACAATCCATAGAGAAAAACTTCTTGATTCTATTAGGTTTTCTTATAAATTGTAAACTATAGGGATTTCTTATTGATTTTATTAGGTTGCCATATTGATTTTTTCAAAAAGGGTTTCTTCTTGATTTTTGTAAGTAAAGCATGTTATTCATTTTTCTAATAAGGAAATCTTCTTGATTTTATGAGGTGTCTTGTTATTTCATATCTATAAATAGGCATAGAGAAAATTTTTTTCATCATCTTTTTTATTTTTGTATAAGAATGTTGGCACAATAATTTCAATGGTTATTCAGGCTGCTTCTTAGCATATTTGGTCCATCAGTCAGAAGTTTGCTGGTTCAATACTTGGTGAGTAAGTTAGTTAAGAATATAAAATAATATGTATGTATGTATGTATAAATAAATACCATCTACAATATACTACATACATATATACATACATACATATATGGTATAGAATTTAAATGAAAATACATAAGTACAGAGAATAAAGACGCAATTTTTTTTATTTTTTACGAGGTCGGCTAACAAAAACAAGAAGAAAACCTTATTGAAAAAATCAGTAAGATAACCTAATAAAAACTAGAAGATTTCTTCTTGATTTTTTGAAAAAGGTTTTCCTTATGAAATTAATAATATTTCTTTGTTGAAAAAAAAACCATAGAGATTTCTTATTAATTTTGTTCTATTTTATGAGGTATTTAGTAGGCACTGTTTTGTCTGTGTAGTCAGAATAGATTCCCATGACCTCGAAACAAGGAGATGTGATGTAGTCGATTTTTGAAAATCGTAATGAAATCAGTGATTTCTTACTTTTGATATAAGGAACTTTAACTTCTATAAATTTAATTTCTATAAATTTAATGTTAAATGATCATTGTGTGATCATTGTGAATGATTGTGGCTGTTGACTAAGGTAAATAATTAATAAAATCAAATTAATGCTTAAATTAAATTCATTGTGTTTAAACTTGATTCCACATGTTTTATTGCAGTATCAAATTCACGTTACTTTAACTTGAAATAACTTTAATTCAACATGATTCTCACTTTGTTTTAACAGTACCTGAATGTTAAAGCAATATGAAATAAAGTTACTTCAAGAGGAAAAATATTCTTTGAAGATTCCTGTTAATCACGTTGAATTAACATGAAACACAATAGAACAAAATCATTGCCGAAATATGTCAAATTAACTTTGTTTTAATTGAAATTTATTTGCTGGTGACTTTGCATGCATATATGTTACCTTCTCCGAGAAAAGGGACCTAGTGTGTGAAAATGAAGTTTTGAGAAAAACGCATTTAAAGTTTCATAACGCATTATCATTTTTAATGTTTTTCTCATTTTTTTCGATTTTCCCAAGTTCGTTTTGTACGTGTTGTAAATCTAATTCATTTCATCTTATTCTACACCCTTTTAGGTACCAGAATCCACTCTTAAGTCCGAACTCGTTTTTTGGCACACCAGGTCCCTTTTCTCCGAGAAGGTCACATATGCATTTTATTGGTACGTTGCCAAATCATCAGTAGATTTCAATTAAAACAAACTTATGACAATATGTCCAATAATAAATTTTTTTAATTTTAACTTTGTTTTAGTAGATTTTAATATCAGATTTTTCTCTGTGTGTATGCAGATGCTGACAACTCTTGATAATCTACATCAAAAAAGGAGTAAAAAAGTCATTACGTGACAATTTTCATTTACCAAGACTCCCTACAAGCGTAGTGACCCTCGTAGAAAATAATTAAAAGTCTTTTAGAAACAAGTCTTTGCTGAGTTTAATTTGGAGGCACAAGCACAAAACTATTACTAATATAAGAGGCATACATCGCAATAGTTCTTATTCTTGTTGCTGCACACGCACCGGAAGTAGAAAATGCCATTTAAATTAATGGTGGAAGTCTTTAAACGAATTTATGTACTCGTAAAAGTATGTGAGCATTAATAAATAAATGAAAAATAATAAAAGCCAATGCAAGAATATTATAAATAAAGACAATATATGTAAGTATGAAGATGCATGTGTTTGAAATATTAATTAAATGATATGCCAAGCGAAAAATAAAATAAACTTTAAAGAAAATGTTGAGGCGGAATAGAACTATCTTATTAAGCGAGGACTGAATTTTATTACAATTGAAATAAGTAAGAAGAAGCAATAAGTAGGGAAATACAAAGGATGTCCAACATGTTACACTCCATATGTGGAGTTTGCAGCAGTGATTTCTTTAAGAGAGGGATGCGCAAAATGAAGCACAATATACATATATAGTATATATAACTAAAAACAGATCGCCGTGCGTTAGTATCGATAAAAATTAAAAACGATTTAAAGTAGGACTAGAGGGGAGTGGGAGCGCAATTTCTCAATCTGTGAAACTATTTAACCCATATAGATGAAACTTAAAACATAGATAGATATATGTCTAAAAGGACACACATGTTTTATATTTAAGGCACAGAATCACCCAGGATTTTCAGTCTTCTCGATTTTTGGTAATTTTGAAGTTGGTTTTTCATTTTAAAGATTTTTGACATAAATTTTAAAACTTTGAAAAATTTAACATAGTGGTAGGCAACTGTATGTACCGGAACATGACTCGCACATTGACGAATTTATTGAACACAATAAATTGTATTTTCCCCATATTTTCATTAATTCATAAGCGTAGAAATGCCATTTTGCGGGGTATTTTATCCCTCCCAACAAGAATTGCTGTTGCCCCCTCAGAATTATTAAAAATTGCATGTAATTTTTTTTATTATTACTCATAAAAACCACCATGCTTTTATACTTACACATAGTGTTAGTCTAAAATTAATTTTGAGCGAGCAACAGCTTAGTAGGATTTTACGCCTAACTGCTGAACTTATCCAGTATCTAAAATGGTAGTTTGAACATATATGATATTAGCCTTAAACATATTTAACACCCCTATTACTGTTAACAACTCAAGTCAGTTTGGTTGTCTGAGAGTCAACCCAACCGAATTAGATTTTAGTATTGTGAATCGCAACTAATATTCATGTTAAAATGTTTGCCATAAAACAACTACAAACTCAACAATTATTGTTATTTCAGCATCAAATTCACGGCAAAAATAAATTCACGGAAAAAATTTTCTTTCATGATTACAATAAGTCATGTAGAATTAAGACGAAACACATATGAAGCATAAACATTGCCGAAAAATTTTGAAATTACCTTGTTTTCGAAGATTTTAATATTAACTTTTTCTGTGTGTGGGCAAGATCTCAATTATTTTGTGGGATTTTTCAATAGTTAGAAACATAATGCCGTTCTGCTTATTATTTGCGACTTATAATCGTATAAGAGATTAATTTAAGTTATACTTCAAATTAAATGTAATAGTTGCAGTGTGTAGAATGATATTCTCCTAGTCTCGGAATATCAAATTGAAAGTTTAAAAGTGTTCTCTGCTAAAAAAACAATAAAATATATTAAAAATATGCAGCCTTATTTATGAAACTTATTAAGGCTTTAAAAAGGTTTTTTGAAACAAATTATCATACAAAATTTTTCTTAAAAAGTCTTTAAAAGCCTTAATAATTTTTATAAATAAGGCTGATATAAATTAAACTTATAATAATTTCTTATTTGCAAACAATTTCCAATGAATAGCTCACATATATGCAGATATGAGATCTGTAAATGAATCTTTAATTTTTTAATTAATTCGCGCATCATTCATGAAATGAATTAGCAAATTTTTAATTAATTCTTTTCACACCAAAAAAAAAAATGAATTGAATGAAATTTGATTCAATTCAAATGAATTTGGTAAAAATGAATTGAAATTCATTACCAATTCAAATGAACTTGTCAAGTGAATTGAAATTCCTTTCCAATTCAAATGAATTTTGTAAAATGAATTGCACTTCGTTTCTAATTCAAATGAATTTGTCAAAGTGAATTGCAATTCATTTGAATTGAATTGATTTTGAAGTAATTCAAATGAATTAGAATTATTAACAATACATTACCAACTCATTTGAATTGAATTGATTCATTGTTCTAATTTATTTGAATGAGTTCGAAATCAATTGCATTCAAACGAATTGGAAATGAATTGCATATCACTTTAACAAATTCATTTGAATTGGAAACGAATTGCAATTAATTTTGGAGATTTATTTGATTTGAAAGCGATTTGAACTCCTTTGAAATGACATCGAATTGAAATCATTTCTGCCTAATACATTTGAATTGATTAACATTGCATACAATTCCTTTTTGTTGTGAAAAGAATTAATTCAAAATTTAGCTAATTCACAACGAATTAAAATCAAAAACGAATGATTTATTTACAGTTCTGGTACATATACAGAGCCCTAACAGCAAAACTAACGTAACTAACATATTTTTCCAAATTGATTTGTTCATGCAGAAATGTTGTAGAGCTTTCAACATGTCGTCTGGTAATATATTGAGTCAAAAATAAAAAGAGTTGCATTAATACAAGCCGTAATCGACATCCTATTTCGTGATTGCAAAAATAACGTAACTGACATGAGAGGTCTGAGAAGGCCTGAAAAATAAGTGAAATAAGCAAGTGAATTATTTTTTAAACGCAATTACAGTTTTTACATATTTAATAGTTGTCTATCAGTTATTTCGATATAGAAATGAAACCATGAATAAATTTTTACTCACGATCATGCACGCTCACGCTAAAAATATTAATATAAGAATGCACTGCATAGGCTTTTTTTTTCTTAATCGCATGATTGTACGCTAACGTGAATACGATGAAAAATTAAGCAAGATAACAAAACTTCATGATCCCGAGATACTAAAGGGAAAGAACTCAAATTAAAGGCTATGGCTCACTACCGTACACAATCGTGAGACTTTTGAAAAAGTACAACCCTGTTATAGTGAGTTCTTGTTGTGATCGTTAATCCTTGCGAAATCATTCCCACATTTTCACTATCAAAATTGCTGCAAATATTTTATAGAAACTTGTTACTTATAATGCATCACTTTTATTTGTTTTTCATAACTTTCCAATTGTTGTTCAGAAATTTCTAATTAAAATTCACAACATTCCATTCACAAAACGATCACGCAAAAAAATCTACTCAAGCCCGTCCATAATATATACTATTTTTTTTTTTTTCTTTTAAAGAGAAGTAACACTCAGGCAATGAATGCCTTACTAGGTGTTACCTTCTTTAGGAAAGGAACAGTGATAAAGAAGGCAGGTGGTAAAGGAAGAGATAGAGGAAAGTTTCAAAGTTTTTGTATGTAAACATCTATACGCTAGGAAGTAAAAATCTTTTTCACAATACAATCACAAATTTTGAGTAAGATGTGCGATGTAATCGTTAACCAATCGTATAGCGTTATCAAATCGGTGTGAGCTATGTATGAGTGTATTAGTGTAATCATACGGACAACAAGAAGTACAGAGAAACTTAACAGCTGCATTGAAATACACACAAGCGAATTTTAAAGCATACCTTCAGGAGCAGTATTAATTTTTTTTTTTTTTTTTTTTTTTTTTTTTTTAAAGAGAAGTAACACTCAGGCAATTAATGCCTACTGCTAATACTAGGTGTTACCTTCTTTAGGAAAGGGATAGTGAGAGAGAAGACAGGTGGTGAAAGAAGAGATAGAGGAAAGCTTCATTCTTTACAACTATGCTTTTCGCACGTTTTTAATAATGCAGTGTTGCAGCGCCTCTCTGATGTTAAATGGGGCGTATTAATTTTTTGAAGCTGTGTCTTGTAGCCATTTTATTGATTATTTTACTTCGCCGATGATTTTGCTACACAACGAAGGAGGGCGCTCTGATGTTACATTAGGATTAGTATCTGCTGAAGTCGGTATAGTTCAGTGACCAGTGACTATGCCTTCATCACTTGAACTTTCCTACAACAACTGACACAAAGGGAAACTAATGCACATCAGAAAAATGCGTGGTGTTGTTATTTAATGACTGTCGGATACAGGGATTGAACCCAGGACCTTCGGTTTTGTAGTCAACGTGCTAACTACTTCAGCCAACGCCACCCTCATCACCTTTTATTAGAAATTGCTTGTGAAGTGTAATAGTGTTGCCAGCGGGGATAATTTTGTTAAAAAGTTTAAAAATTTAAAACAAATAAAATAAATATAAACTTTTAAATGTCAAATATTTGTTTAAAAGATATATAGCAGTCTTTATAAAGAATTTATAATATTATATTATAACATATCTTCATTACGTACTGTTGTCTTACACTGAAGCTGGTGAACGACAATTGGGTAACAATATCCATCTCATGCCAACTATTATGGGTGGAGATTTTAATACAAATTTTGCAAACCTACAGTCGCAAGCTTTATCAAAAATTTTACTTGACGTTTTCCACTTGCATATGATCAATTATCCGCAAACCCCCACAACTAATAATTCGACTACTATAGATGCAGTTTTCCATAAATTTTTAAATACAGTAAAATCAAAAATTTATATATCTTATTTTAGTTACCATAAGCCAATAATATTTAACAAAAAAATTCATTACTAGATGTTTACACATCTCCCCTGTGATCGAACTCACATTGTTTTTTATTAAGGCAGTGTTGCAGCGCCTCTGGTGTGAATGAGGCGTATTAAATTTCCAAACATTTGTGTGTAGCCGTTTTATTGGCTGTTTTACTTCGCCGATGATTTTGCTACACAATATCAACGAAGGAGGGCGATCTGATGTTAAGGATTATCATCTGCGGAAATCAGTATAGTTCAGTGATCAGTGACTATGCCCTCATCACTTGAACTTTCCTACTGCAACTGATACAAAGCGAAAAATGGGTGGTGTTTTTATTTAATAACTGTTGGATATCGTGCTCGAACACAGGACCTTCGGTGGTCAACGTGCTAACTACTTCAACCAACATGCGGATTTTTTATGCTCTTTTTCATGCAAGGTAAGAGTGGTTGGTGCGAAAAACGTGATCATGCATGATTCGCGCAAATCACTGGAGTGGTGCCCATCTCTACTTTGACCTTTTTTATGTTGTTTCTTCGATATAAAATGTGCGCTGGGTTGGACGTGTAAATCTAATACGATAATTACTGTATCTCGGACTTTATATCACATCATAATCTTACGACAACAAATCAGTCAAAACTCAATATTAAAAACTATGATAATTTTAAAATCTGCTTCAAAGATAAAATGTTTGTTATTTATTTTTCTTAACTCAAAAAAATAAATATATATTATTCCGTTAACTCCAACTACCTACCTATTCAGATAAATTTATTATCTCGCAAGTTTCAATAAATTTTGAAATCATGCAATAAAAGGCGTTAATAAATCATTAAAATTTTTGTTTAAAACATTTCGAACCTTAAGGCCAAATTTATGTAAATTTATAGCTTTTATACTCGTATTATAGACGTACGTACGCAACTAATCGAAGCTTAGTTAGTGGCTGATTTAGCTGAGATACATCTTTAAATTGGAAACACATTTACGAAACTCTACTGTGTTCGTATTGTATGCAATACATAAGTATGGGGCGTGTATTTATCATTTAAAGTATCTTCTTTTATAAATATTGAAATCTTTTAGCTAAAAATCTTCATTTGTATTTCGTTTAAGTGTTGTTTCTTTTTCATCCAACAATCTTAATTTTGGGTTTCTTTGTCTTAATTACGCACAAATGTTTTATGTTTCTTTTTTGTTTGTTTCATTGTTGTTTTTAATCATTTATTATACCCTTTACCAAAAATGGAAAAGGGTATATATAGGTTTGCCATTCCGTGTGTAATTTCCATAATATTCATATGCGACCCATAAAATATATATATTATGGGTCCTTATGAATAGGGAAGACGAATAAGTGATGTCCGTCTGTCCGTCCGTCCGTCCATTTGGTGTACGTGAAATCGGTTTTCCGAAGCTCCCAGAAAAGCCAGAGACTTCGTTTTTGGACTGGTGTGTCAGAAATGGTCCAACTTAGATTGGTATTTAAAATCAGCAAAATCGAGCAGACGGTTTCAGAGCTGGAAAACTTAAACTTGATTTTGCCATATAAAAGTAACTAGATAACACAATTTTTTTTTAATTTTTTTTTTAATTTTTTTGTTAAATAAACTTACTTTATGTTTTAGTAAGAATAAAATTTGTATTAAAAATATGAAAAAAAATTTAAAAAAAAATCAAAAAGGCGTTTCCAGGGTTGGGAACTTTAACTCCTTTTTTTGTTATATAAAAATAACCTGCTAAAACTAATTTTTCCTTTTTATCTATAAATTTAAAATATCTAAAATTCTTAAAAGAAAAAGATTGGTGCAAGAAATCAGAAAAATTTTAAATTATGATTTCAGGGTTGGGAAACGTACAGTTTTTGTGATATATAAAATTAACTAGGTCTAATAATTTTTTTATATTTTCATTTACAAATATATTTTATGTTTTGGAAAGAAAAGTTGGGTATACAGCTGGAAAATTTAACCTTTTTAGGGTTCCGTACACCAAAGGTGAAAAGGAACCCTATTATTTTCGCTACGCTGTACGTCTGTCCATCTGTCTATCACAGGGCATTTGCTCCGGAACCGTAAGAGCTACGGACCTGAAATTTGGAGACAGTATGTACACCTTTGGCCGCTACAACAATAAATACATGGGAGTTAAAAGTTAAAGGGTGTTCCAAAACGAGGAACGAAAAATTTTAAAATCCCATGTAATATATATACAATTGTATTTATGTATGTATATATAAACACTTGAAATTTGTAAGGTTAGTGTATTTTTATACAGACTACAACAACTAACACTAAAATTAAAAAAATTTAAATTAAAGGGTGTTCCATCAGTTAATGCAATTTTGACTATGTAATTTTGAGAACTTGCTGTATATTGGAAAACTCTTGAAACTTTCAAAAACGGTAAAACTAAAAAATCAAAAAATTATAAAATCGCCAAACCGAAAAAAATCGCCAAAAACAAAAAAAAAATCGCCAAAACAAAAAAAAGCACCAAATTAAAAAAAAATTCTAAGACTAAAATAAATCGTGAAAAACCGGAAAAATCGACATAATAAAAAAAATCGTCAAAATGAAAAAAATAGCCAAAATGAAAAATAAATCCCTAAAAACAGAAAAAAATCGCCAAAACGAGAAAAAAACGACAAAACTAAAAAAATCGTTAAAACTAAAAAAAAACTTCAAAAAAGCAAAAACGCCACATTATAAAATTCGTGCGCGAGTCAAAGTCGCACTTTACTGAATTAATTCTGATATTAAAGTAACTAAATAAAACTAGTATTTTCCTTATTTCTTTTTTTCTTTGTTCACTTAACATATTTTATATATTTTTTAAGGAACAAGATTGATATAAGGAACCAAAAAAATATAAAATGATGATTCAGGGTTGGGAAAAGTACACTTTTTTATAAATAAAACTAACTAAATAAAGCTAGTTATTTCTTTGATAATTAAATATATTCTATATTTTAGAAATAAATAAATTAGTAACCGTATTAAAACCAGAAAAATTTAAATTATGGTTCCAGGGTTGGAAATTAAAAAAAATAATTAAGTAAAAAAATAATCAAAAATATTTATTTTTCAGTTAAACATATTTCATACATTAGGAAAATCTTTACACAAGCAAATTCTTTGGTCGAAAAACACCAAGAGGTCACTTACTAAAAATTGCACTATAACAAAAAATTATAAATTTTATCACAAAACAAATATGTACATATGTATGTACTTATGTATACACCTGTATAATACATATACATACGTTGGTAAAGGGTATACAAGATTCGGCACAGCCGAATATAGCACTCTTACTTGTTTTTTATCTTTTTTTTTAATACAAAATCTTCCATGTACTCGTATCTTTTTTTATATTTTTAATCTAAAAATCTGTTAGTTCAAACTGTTGCTTTGTTACCATTTGTTTAAATGATTTGTTTGTTTCCTTGTGAAAAAATTAAGCAGCCAAAAAATTTGACTGACTAGAGACGCTCGAACAAACAAACACTGTTGGAGAAATCATAAGAAACGCTTTACACAAAATTAATTATTGTTTCCGTTTTAAACTGTTCACATACAATAATGAGGTTTCGAATAAGGACGAGTTAATATTAAGATGTTATAAGACCAGCTTTTGTTGATGAACAAAATAAGTTTTTACTTGAAATTTTTATCATACATACATATATGCATATGGGCATTTCTCCGAGAAATTACCCTTTTTTGTTGCGTGCGACAGCAAGCAATTAACCTTGTATTTCTGAACAACGTGACTCGTTAACTAACGTTGAGGTGCTGACGGACTTCACAAATATATAAAGAAGTAAAATAAAGTTTAGTTTTCTTTGAAAAAACAAACATCTTTGCTTGGTGTCGCACGCTACAAAAAGTTGACATTCCTGTGGAAATGCCCATATGTATATGACTACTGTATTTTCGAACGGATCATAGGAAACTGCAGAACTGTTGTGGACAAGGATTTTTAAGAATTCTGGAACACGATGACGCCCATGTGGTAACCATATGAATTTTACATTAAGACGATTTATGCCCTACAGCGCCGTATACAATCAGCATGCAAAATTTTGATTTCAAATCATATTAAATTTACAAGAAATAATGTTACCTTCTTTAGGAAAGGGAAAGTGATAGAGAAGACAAGTGGTGAAGGAAGCGATAGAGGAAAGCTTCATTCTTTTACAACTCTGCTTTTTGCACGTTTTTTTAATAATGGTGTTAATAAGGCGTATTAAATTAAATTTTGAAGCTGTTTATGCTGTTTCAACTTGCAATAACTTTGATTCAACATGGTTCTTTGTGTTAATTCTGTATCGCACATATGCTGTTCCAACTTGAAATACATTTGATTCAACATGATTCTTCATTTTAATTTAACAACACCGGAATGTTAAATTAACATCAAATAAAGTTATTTCAAAACGAAACATTTCTTTGAAGATTACTGCAAATCATGTTAGATTAACATGAACCGCATGCGCCAAAAGCCTGCGAGACGGCTAGGACGTGCCGTCGTGAAAACTTTTGGGTATCGAACATTGCCAAAAGTACAAAAAATTTATTTAGCGTCAAATACCAACATTGTTTTCAATTAAAACGGTTTAAGTTTAGCCTTTTATAAAAATGAATAATAAAAATGAGGAAATATTTTAGTTTTCTTCGTAGTATGAAAACATTCTTATCTTAAAATCGTTTTAAAATGACACATAAAAGCGATAATTTTATGGTGAAATGGTAATATGGTACCAGGGTAACAGGGTAAATTTTTAATGTAAAATTGGCGATACTTAAACGAGAATAGGTCCGAATATATTTTAGAAAAAAATTTCTCTTTCAAATACTTAAATTCAGTTGTTATACTTAATAAAACTTAATAAAAATTAACATTATAAATAAATCATTTCCTTGACAAAAGCAACGACATAGAACAAGTATTTTTTAGGGGAAAAAATTACTTTTTTTTTTGGTAAAAATTACTTTTTTGGAAAAAGTACCTTTTGAGACTAATTACTTTTTTGGAAAAAGTATTTTTTTAGATATGTATATCCAGTTTATATACAAAAGAAAAATTAACTCTTAATAAATCATTTCCTTGACAAAAGCAACGACATAGAACAAGTACTTTTTTGGAATAAGTACCTTTTTAGAAAAGTACCTTTTTTTAAAAGTAGCTTTTTATAAAAAGAACTGTTTCGGAAAAATTACCTTTAAAAAAATTACTTTTCTGGAAAGTGCCTTTATAGAAAAAAGAACTTTTCTGGTAAAAGTACATTTTTCACTTTGCAGATTAGTATTTTGAGCAAGCACCCTGTTGTAAAAATACCTTTTTGAAACAAGGAAATTTTTTTAAATAACCTTTGTATTATAAGTACCTTTTCTCAAAGAGCACCTTTCTTCTTTAATACAAAATTTTTTAGTAAAAGTACCTTGAAAAATATATAATTTTTTAAAATACATTTTTAAAATAAGCATAATTTTAGAAAAATAAAATTTTTTTTAATACATACTTTTTTTAAACAAGTAAGTTTGTTAGAAAAAGTATTGTACTATAAATTTTAAAAAGCTACCAGCATAGAAGAAGTACCTTTTAATAATACATATGGGATTTTGTAGAAGTTTCTTTTGAAAACTTACTTTTCATTAAAAGCTTTTTTTCCTCGTATATGAAATTGTTCAGAAAAGCACCTTTCTTAAAACAACAGATGTTTCAAATAAGTTAAATTAAAAAAAATGGACAAGCCGACTCCCCGCTTACAAAATAATTATATATAAAGCCACTGGTTTTTGTTTCTAACGCCCCTTTTCACAATGAATGCTTAAGAGTTAACGTGAACTTTAACCTGAAAGTTTTTCATACAAAACTTGCCGTTAAAGTCCCTGTTAGTTCTTAATTGTACATTGTGAAAAGGGCCATAAATCATGAGATTTAACAAGGTCTGGTGAAAAGTTATTTGCAATACATAATTTGATTTTGCATCGCATGATTTTCCCTAATAGTTTTATTTCAAAGCAATAGATTTGCCAAAAAAAAAGGCGGTGTTTCTTTTTGAAAAACCCTTTATAAGAATTAACGCTTATTTTTCGAGAACTTTTCAAGTGCACACTGTGCAAAGAATATACAGAATAGAGCCACTGCATATTAATTTAACCTTGACATTTTATTACGCCAGTCTTGGCTCAAATTTTAATTGAATGAAAAGTTTTAATTAAAAAAACTGAAAGTGACTTAAGGAAGGCAGCCAAGCCAGCCTATTTTGTTTATCTTAAGATAATTTTGAATAAAAAAAGGGTAAAAGAAGGGATTAAAAAAACAATAAACTCAATTTGTTGTCATTGTTATTTATGGCCAATTATGTACGCGGAAGTTTTCGTGGGTAAATTGGTTCGTATTCATAATACAAAGAAGATGTAATAGAAATAGAATGAAAAACATTTACATATACATGGAACAGTGGACGATATTTCGATTTCGAAAAAAAATTATTTTTTGTATGGGGACCACCTTAATGGTTGAAGATAGACGATAAGTATGTTTAGAGGAAATCTTTGTATTGAAAAAATATTGGGGTTGGTCATACATACATTTGACTTCGATAGGAACGCCCTAGGGGCAGTTAGAGCCCTGCGAGCAAGTTTTATAAAAATTTCCCCTTTGTATGGGAGCCCCCTTAAGGAGTCGAGATAGAGCATAGGTATGTTCGGAGGAAGTGTTGGAGATAAAATATTACTGTGGGTCGGTCTTATATTTTACCCCCTGGGAGGCACCATAAAAGCGGAAGAGCTGAAAATTATTCAAAAAATTATTCAAAAAATTATTTTTTTGTATGGGGATCACCTTAATGGTTGAAGATAGACCAATAAGTATGTTTAGAGGAAATCTTTGTATTGAAAAAATATTGGAGGTTGGTGATACATTTGACTTTGATAAGTACGCCCTAGGGGAAGTTAGAGCCCTGCGAGTAAATTTTATAAAAATGTCTCCTTTGTAAGGGAGCACCCTTAAGGAGAGGAGTTAGGCAGTCGGTGTGATTAAAAAATATGTTGGGCGGAGAAAATTAATGGATGCTGGTCACATATTTGTAGCGGCGGCCTCGGGAAAGCTATAATGTCACAGAGTTAAATTCCGTTCGGAAATGGAATTGAATCCACCTCAAGATGTTAAGCCCTAGCGGGAGCATACCCCAGAGCTCTCAACAGTCTAGAGCAGTGATAACCAAGCCCCGAACGCACGCACACAAAGATATTATGTACTTGTGTGCGGTCGCAAACATAAGCAGAATTATTGAACATTGTTGCTCTGAAGAAACAAAAACAAAGCCAAACAAGCGTGCGTGGTGTTGCTTTCACAAAGCTTGAGAGGAGACTGATGTTTTGAAACGAACAAAGTTGTTGTATACATGTGAATTGCCGACCGTATCTGTGTGAAAAATAC
This sequence comes from Tachina lurida, assembly GCA_944452675.1. Taxonomy (NCBI): domain Eukaryota; kingdom Metazoa; phylum Arthropoda; class Insecta; order Diptera; family Tachinidae; genus Tachina; species Tachina lurida. Next base: position 100,799,367 of record OX101754.1, read on the forward strand.
GATTATTTACTGCCTCGCGAGGCTATGGAGTGACAAATTTCCGTATTTTATTTTATTTTTTTTTTTTGATACCATCTCCTCCAAAAATGGGGTGGATTGAATTCCGTTTCCGAACGGAACTGAACTCTGTGGCATGACGGATTATATAGGCTAAAGTTCGTATAGTATTATATATCCGATGTCCATTATTTGCTCATATTAAGAACTTTAGTTAAACAATACACTGTGAATATGAAGTGTTAGTTAAACAATAGTTATTATTTAATTTAACTAATAAGTAACCAATGACTGTAAATTTGGCCCTTAGCAGTGTTATGAAACTATATGTTCAAATTACACCTCGTAGGAGCCAAAATTACCAGATTCCAATGGAATTACACCAAATATCAAAATAAATATTTGACATATTTGTGTAAGGTCTAATTACGATTTGGTATCAGCCCCAATAAAATGCAACATATCGAGAGCTATGTTCAAAATACTTCAACACAAGGGCCCCTTAGATACATAAATCGTTTTATTGATCATTTTAATTTGTACTCTTTACTCTTTATTTTAGACTCCATGTCGTCATTAAAATCAATTTACCTTTAAGACAAAAAAAATATATATTGTATTAAACAGGTTATAAGCTTGTGCTAGAAATATCCTTAGCAAGAATACATACATACATATATTTCAATTTGTTCTACTTTCGATGCCTAAAATATACTCTTTCCACAGGCATTTACTTATTGTGTAAATATTTCCGATGAACCACTTGCAAAAAGAAAAAATAAATGAAAATTTCCAACTATATAACTCAAATGCCCTAAATCGTTTATTGTAATTTTTGGCATTTGCACTTGAAAATTTATGTGAATTTAAATGAAATTAAATCAATTTCTATTTTTTTTTCATTAATAATGCTCTGCAGTTACAAATTATTACAGTGACGTAAAGTATTAAAAGTGTATGAGAATATAATTGAATGAATTAAATCATTTCCTGTACAATTTGAAATTTAAATTTTTTCTAAATAATAATTCGTTGCCAATCTGATAAGAGAAATTAACAAAACTAGTAATATGTATAATAGTTTTGTTTTTAGTAATAAAACAAAAAGTTTTAGGTTGATGTTGGTAAGTCATGGTGACATCTGTAATAAATAATTAAATATAATAAAGTTTAGTAAAGCATAACAAGTTATTTTTATATTAAATATATTTTATTATTATTACCATTAGTTTTTTTTATGGTGTGTTTAGGCAACTAAAAATTATTGCAACTATTATATTATTATTATGAGTACAATAATAATTTTGAAACTTTTAAACTTGGTAAATAAATAGCAAATTAAAAATGAGTGTAAAAATATAATAAACAAAATACTAATGGCTAGTAGTTTTAAAATGTTATGCCAATTATTTTTATACGAAATAAAATTGCTAACAGTTATAAAAGCTGTTCAGCGCATCATAAGCAGACCATACCAGGGGCGGGCAACAGCTCATTTCTGTTATAAAAGCATTAAAGTATATTATATCATATCAGTTATGTAAGTGCCATAGAGATTTTAACTAAGATTACAGTAAATTAACAATTTAAATTTGTTATTTCAATTATAACAACTGAAGTTAGTTAAGTTAACCCACAAAAAGTAATTTTCTGTATATTATTTGGTTATCCTAAAGTTCGTTTTGAATCATAAACAAAGAAACAAATAAGTTCGAACAAAATTATAAAGCTAAATAAAAGTTGGTTTTTTTTAATTAACAAGTCGAATGGGTTAGATGAATCGGCGTTACTTTAACCGACTTCAAAAAGACGAGGAGGGTATCAACTCATCTCAATTTTTTTTTTTTTTTTTTTTTGGCACTGTTAGTTCATAACTCGGTTCATATTACACCGATTGCAAAAATGCTTTCATTGTCTGAGAGGATATAGCTTTCTATTGGTCCGATTGCAAAAAAAAAAAATTGGCCTGGACACGCCACCATTTTTTTACTTGATTTTATGATATTTTACTTATATGATTGCTGCTTAACATAACAAACACTTTGTGTTCTTGTAATTGCACAATTGGGCGGGGATATGCCCATTAATATCTATTATTATATTTTACGTGGTTCTACTTAACCGGTTTTTACGAAACCTACCACTCATCTTGAGCTCAAAAATAGTCACAACCTTCCATTTAAAAAAAAGGGGCAGAATCACGCCCAATAACATTAATATTTTATTTTAAGTGGTTCTACTGCAACGATTTTCACAACCTGAGCTCTGAAAAACACAAAATCTTGCATTTAAATTAAGGGCGGAAGCACGCCCATTAAAATTTAATTTTAGATCTCATACATATCAGATCTTTGCTTTAAGTCGGTTTTTTTTGGCAGAATTATTTATATTAAAAACAAAAATAAATTTTCTTGTTTTGTTTTTTTTTTTTCAATATAAATAAGCGAAAGAAAATTTCTTGTCGACATCGTGAGCCAGGCCGTTAGTTTGGCACCTATCCATCAATTATATTAACTAGGACATACTCAATTTTATTGTAATTCTAGCTATCAATGGCAGCAGTAAATTAACAACTAAAATTGGTTAGATTAACCGAACGAATAGTTGGTTCTTCCAAATCGCAATAACTCTTGTTTACAATAAAATAAATAACTAAAATTTATTGGATTAAATAACCTTCATCATGGTTTTAAGTTTAGTTTCTTTAAATATTTGTACATGTTAAATTAACCATGAAAACAGTAAATTTTATTATCAGGGCAATTATGTAAAAAATTCCGCAGGAAATTTCTCCCAGGAAACAATTCTAACTAATAGCAAATGATAGGGACATCAAAAAATTCTAATTGGAAAAGGGAGAAATTTCCTGCGGAATTTTTTATATAATTGCCCTGTATATTTCGTATTAAAGCATAGGAAAAATTAATAATATCCAAAAAAATAAGAGCACTATGAATATCGCTAAGTGAGAATGTCAAACTTTTAGAAGTTATCGTGAAGAACGCCTCTAAATTTTAGAAATTTAAAGTGAAAAAATAGATCTGCGTGAAGATAAATTTTAAATTGTATAACCCTAGACACAAACCGTTCTGCTTAACAGAGCTCTGTTAACAAAAAAAACAGACTTCTGTTAAATAATTATAATTAGTTTTTTCCCACAAAATGGACTTGATACACAATTTTTTAAGCAAAATGAACCAGAAAATTTAAACCGAGATCATTCTCTATGCCTCCTTTATATCGATATAACATTTAATACATCCAACAAAACGAAAAATCCATATCTTGACCTACAGTCATAAAATGTTTTTAGTCATTTTTTTCAAAAACGGAGAAGACTCCTAAACACCTCTAGATCAATATCCAATAGTCGAAAATCATAACTTTCTGGTTCATTTTGCTTAAAAAATTGGGTATCAAGTCCATTTTGTGGGGAGAAAAACTAATTATTATTATTTAACAGAGGTAGTTTTTTTTTTGTTAACAGACCTCTGTTAAACAAGACGGTTTGTGTCTAGAGTTATAAATTTTAAAATCTATCTTCACGCACATCATTTATTGATCGTTTTTTCTATACAAAACCATCGACAAGACAAAAAAAAATGTTGTACCTGAGAAAATATTCCTGATATCCTTAGTTATTTCGAAATAAACAAGAAGCTGCCGATGACTGAATTTTTGTCGCCGAAAATTAATCAGCTAAACTGCAACAACATTTGTTTCGAACAAGTTATTCGCATGCAGCTAAAAAGAAGAGCCTATAATTTTTAAATGCAACATTATCTTTTCTTTTGCAACAAAAATGTATACTATAATTTTTTTTTATTTCACATAAGTATTCTATTGGTTAGGTTAACAAAAAAAATTGTTATGTTATTGGTTAGAATAACCCAGGAAAATTTTTTGCTGTGTAATGGCTACAGAATTTATATTCAAATAATTGTGAAAGATATTGTACCGACTCCCTCTCTCTATCTTCAAAGTGACGTAAAAAGGAAAAGAAAAGTAGTGGTTACAGGTGTTGCTCTACCTGTTGAGAGAGGGTGTTTGCGTACTTTATACGTCGGAATCTTTGATAGTACGTTAAAAATGTCTGCTGTTCCAGAGATTAACAGCCCTATTTTTTATAAAGTTCTTATCTTTACAGATTTCGCTGCTACAAATAATGTGAATCACATCAGCGATATCAGCATTTTTGGTGGCCAATCACATCGTTATTAGCCAACAAGTAAATATTCATTAAAAAGATAACAGCTAAAATAAGTGATACCAAAAAAAAACTTATCTTGATATAAATATAAAAACAAGATAAGTTTTTTCCTCTTTTAACCAATAAACTCTTAGAAAAAACACAATCATTTTTGTACAATTTAATTAATAACAACAAACATTTTTGTTTTAATTAATTTTTCATTTTTCTCATTTTATTAAACATATGTTTATTGTTTAAGAAAATAAGAGCTATCAAAACAGAAATTGTAAACATTTTTTAGATGAATTTTTTTTTTGCGAAAAATTTCAAAATTTTTAAAATTTCTACAACTACAACTTTCGACTATTAGACATTAATCTAGAAAAAAACTTGTTTCTTAACACTCTTTGAATAAATAACATTTAATGTTAAATGTTATAACATAAAATGTTTAATAAATTTATATTAAAAATCCATTGAAAACTTTTCAACTCCCCCCTGAAAGACTCAAGTGTTTTCTTGAATCCTCAATATCATTTTATGAATTTTCACCTTATGAGGTTTAAGAAATAAAAATTAAATCTAAATTACCCATTGGGAAATTGCTGATTACACTCTACACTTTACTTTACTTCAAGGTTTGCGGTGTGAGAAAATGCCATTAAATAAATTATTCCCTCGTCTTCATAAAAAAAGACACAACTTTGCAAGCCACGCACATACGATAAAAATAAAATAAATAATAACACAAAATGACACCAATGGAAGTTGAGTTACTATGTTGTTGATGTTGCAAGTTGAAACTCATTTGGCTGAAACAATTAAGTATTTGTTGCTGTTGCAAGAGAATTTCGCAATTTACACCGTTTCTAAGGAATCAGTGAATTTTGCACTGATGAAAGAAATATCTAAAAAGGATTTAATTAGAAGAACTTTTCCAAGATTATTTTTAAATATGAGCTATAAAGCTCCATTATGCATAAGAAACTATAATAATATATATTTATGTTATTATATGGATAAAGTTAAATTTTTAAAAATTTATAACCAGGGAAACCGCAAATAATGTGTGTGAAGTTAGCTCCGTCAGTTAGCTTCGTTTTTAGCATTCCTATGTTACTTTACATACCTCTCGCTCAAACACTGTGAGGTAGGAAAAAATCTCTCATTTGTACACTGTTAACTTAACAGAGTAGATATTTTATAACATTTTCAAGCAAAATTATTAATGTACATATTGAAACTTTTTTATTGGTCCAAATTTCGGCCAAAATCGAAATGGTGGGGTTATACGGGCAATTGGGGTCGAAAGCCAAGCCCTCAAATATTTCAGAACTGTATAGACTATATTCAGAAACAATACAGTTTTTGAGATATATGACTTTCAAAAATGTGAAATAAAGCATTTTCATATGTATATGGAAGCCTTTTTTGGTGGTCAAAATTTCGGCCAAAATCGAAATGGTGGGGTTATACGGCCAATTGGGGTCGAAAGCCAAGCCCTCAAATATTTCAGAACTGTATAGACTATATTCAGAAACAATACAGTTTTTGAGATATATGACTTTCAAAAATGTGAAATAAAGCATTTTCATATGTATATGGAAGCTTTTTTTGGTGGTCAAAATTTCGGCCAAAATCGAAATATATCTCAAAAACTGTATTGTTTCTGAATATAGTCTATACAGTTCTGAAATATTTGAGGGCTTGGCTTTCGACCCCAATTGGCCGTATAACCCCACCATTTCGATTTTGGCTGAAATTTTGACCACCAAAAAAGGCTTCCATATACATATGAAAATGCTTTATTTCACATTTTTGAAAGTCATATATCTCAAAAACTGTATTGTTTCTGAATATAGTCTATACAGTTCTGAAATATTTGAGGGCTTGGCTTTCGACCCCAATTGGCCGTATAACCCCACCATTTCGATTTTGGCTGAAATTTTGACCACCAAAAAAGGCTTCCATATACATATGAAAATGTTTTATTTCACATTTTTGAAAGTCATATATCTCAAAAACTGTATTGTTTCTGAATATAGTCTATACAGTTCTGAAATATTTGAGGGCTTGGCTTTCGACCCCAATTGGCCGTATAACCCCACCATTTCGATTTTGGCCGAAATTTTGACCACCAAAAAAGGCTTCCATATACATATGAAAATGCTTTATTTCACATTTTTGAAAGTCATATATCTCAAAAACTGTATTGTTTCTGAATATAGTCTATACAGTTCTGAAATATTTGAGGGCTTGGCTTTCGACCCCAATTGGCCGTATAACCCCACCATTTCGATTTTGGCCGAAATTTTGACCACCAAAAAAGGCTTCCATATACATATGAAAATGCTTTATTTCACATTTTTGAAAGTCATATATCTCAAAAACTGTATTGTTTCTGAATATAGTCTATACAGTTCTGAAATATTTGAGGGCTTGGCTTTCGACCCCAATTGGCCGTATAACCCCACCATTTCGATTTTGGCCGAAATTTTGACCACCAAAAAAGGCTTCCATATACATATGAAAATGCTTTATTTCACATTTTTGAAAGTCATATATCTCAAAAACTGTATTGTTTCTGAATATAGTCTATACAGTTCTGAAATATTTGAGGGCTTGGCTTTCGACCCCAATTGCCCGTATAACCCCACCATTTCGATTTTGGCCGAAATTTGGACCAATAAAAAAGTTTCAATATGTACATTAATAATTTTGCTTGAAAATGTTATAAAATATCTACTCTGTTAAGTTAACAGTGTACAAATGAGAGATTTTTTCCTACCTCACAGTGTTTGAGCGAGAGGTATGTAAAGTAACATAGGAATGCTAAAAACGAAGCTAACTGACGGAGCTAACTTCACACACATCCGCAAATATGCAATTGCATGTTTTTTCTGGTGTGTTGTATTAAAGCGAAGATAAGATATTTATGCGTTTCAGAACTTTTTATGAATTTTGGCATCGATTTGTAAGTGCATATTTTTGCATATTTTACCCTTTGAAGCATATTTTTCCATATTTTACCCTTTAAAGCATATTTTTGCATATTTTACCCTTTAAGGCATATTTATCCATATTGCAGTTTTAAACGCATATTTTAAGCAATTTGTTTAATTTTTAGAACAAATTTGACCCTTTTACTGCATCTTTTGAAACTTTATACAATTTTTTATTTTATCATGGTTACAAGTGATTTATGTAGTCGTATCTGTTTCCCAAAATTATTCTTTTTATTTTTCGCCTTCTAAATCTCATTTCCATTTCTATGCATATATTGCATGTCTTTTTCTTATTTATTACACCTTTAATTTCAATAAAAGTTAGGTTTTGCTATTTGTGACGGACTCTACCCCGATTACATCAGTACACATTTTGGCAAAAGATATATTATACAATATGTTGCAGCTAATTTCGCTAAGAAACTGTTTAACAATTATTGCTAACATTGTGTGGTTGCCGTAAGTATACTCGTATTTTATGAAATACCTGTGCAATTACATTTGGATTTGGACTAGGATACAAAAATGGTTGTGCCAACACAAAAAAAGGAAAGATTTCAATTCAATTCAAATTTTCATACATATATTATAAATAATTTAAGGTGAAATTAAGGAAATTAATATCTAACAACCTTATTTATAAAATGTATTAAGGCTTTATAAAGGGGTTTTAAAACAAATTTTCATACAAAATTTTTATTACTAAGCCTTTATAAAGCCTTAATAATTTTCATAAATAAAGGTGGAAAGTATTTAAATAATGAATATGCTATGGCAACCAAGCAAGCGTGAAATATTTACTGAACTGAAATAAAAGTAATAGAAATTATGGAAATACATCAACCCCTAAAAAATAAATAAAATCACAAGAAAAGTATATGAGAATCGGAAAGGTGAAAGGAGTCTTATTTTTTTCAATGCGGAAACGCAGTCATTAGGGGAGAAATACCCAAGATACTAGATGTAATAGCGAGAAATCGACGTTGTGCCAAAAATACTCTTAAGAGATACAGTAACGCTCGGATAAAAGTTACCATGGAGTTTCTTTTTAAATTTTTCACTTATTTAAACAAATATAAAAATTATTGTATTAATATTGATTGCTACGAAAATATATGCGAACAAACCTAATAAAAAAAATTTCCATAAAAGCATTTTTATACAAAAAGCTTAATCCAGACATTATTAGCAAAAGAACATACTAAATACACAAACATACAAACATAATATTATGTTATATAGGTACTCGTACATTCGGCTTGTTAAGAAATATACCAACACACAAACGGATAAGCCAATGCAGACGAAAGGAATGAACAGCAACAAATGTAGAAGCACATACAAACAAACCAACCAACCACCTGATCGTGAATTGAGAAGATATAATGGGTGATTTTTTAAGAGCTTTTGGATTTGATTTAAAAAAAAACATAAAATTTAGAGATATGTTTGAAACCTTTGTTTGAGTCGGTAGAACGATCTATATACAGTAGAATCCTGGTTATCCCGATCAAATAAAACCAGGGATATTCCGTATAATCGAAAATCCGGATAATCGATTGCAAAGCAAATCAAATCAAAAAATCAATTTAAATACATTTAAATTTGTCATGTTTTTCATTTATCAATTTTTATTTAAATTTTAGTCGTTTAGATAATACGATATACAAAAAACGAGCTATAACGATACAAAATGAATTACATAATACCTATGTAAGGCAATTAGACAATTAGAGCTGAGACGAATTATGAGTCCGGATAATCGGATATCCGGATAATCGGTGTTCGGATAATCGGGATTCTACTGTAGTTCAATGTTTAAAGATGATTTCATGTAAATGTTGACCGCGGCTACGCCTGAAGTGGTTCAGACGTTGGGTCCAATTTTGGCATAATCTCTCCAATATTCTTCAATATTGTCTTTCAGTGCGTCAACCGTCCGGGCTTGTCGCTATAGATATGAGCCTTAACATAGCTTCAGAAAAAATGGTGTAAAGGCGTTTGATTCACTGGTACCAAAAGTGAAATAAAGAGGGCAATTATGAATAAAATTCCGCGAGAAATGTTTCTGGGGGAACAACTCCAACTAATAGCAAGTAATAGGAAACAAAAAATTCTAGTTGGAAAAGGGAGAAATTTCTCGCTGAATTTTATTCATAATTGCCCTTAAACTGCTCACCGAACTCGCCTCTCAAGTGGGCCATTGTTTCGCGTGGTGTGTGGCATGTGGCATGTGGCACCGTCTTGCTGAAGCAACATGTCAGCCAAGTCCAGCTCTTCCATTTTGGACAAAAGAATAAAAGTAACAAAGGGCGATATAGGATAATTCACGATCATCAACAACACTGGCGAATGCAGCTGCGATATTTTCGTCTGTCCGCACTCTAAGTATGCGTGTTGGTAGTTTAATGTTCAATAATGCAATTTTGGTGCAAAATTTAGTCACAAGATTCCAAATAGCCGGCTCAGAAGGTCCGCCCAAACTGACCATAAAACGGAAGAAGTGCACGGATGCAATTTCTTAACCGAGTATGAATTTTGATATTAAAATTTAATAATCTGGAAGCGTTGTTCATTTCTAAGTTGATTCATGGTTAAATTATAGACCAAAATGCTAAATATTACACGAAAACAGATGAGTTTCCAAAAACAGTGTTGGCAAAAAGAAACTTGCTTAAAAAAAATCGCCCTTTAGAATGTGCTGAGGTTCTCTATATATTGCTTATATTCTTCCGGAAGCTTTGTGTTAACTATAACAAGTCGATGTATCTGCTAGGAGTGGACTAACTTAAGTTTCCTCGAGTATTGTGTAAACAGCATAGTTAACATCGTGGTATTCCAGAATAGAATTATTTAACATTGTGTGTTTAAAAGCTCTTAATATCAGTGTTGAGTAAATAAAGTGTTTCGATTTAATAACAATTATTTGCTTATACTAAAAATGTATAATTTTAAAGTTTGAATCTCATAAAGGCCGTTTCACACTATAATACAAGTATTAATACTTTTGACGAAAATGCATCCCTAATCTAATTTCTGTTTCAAAAATTTCAAAAGACAATAACAACACATGTCAGAGTTGCATTTTCCACAAAAGTATTAATACTTGTATTATAGTGTGAAACGGCTTTAAGCAACATTTTTAAAAGGTAAAAATGTAACAATATGTTTATTAAACAAATTCGAATATGAGTAAAAAAAAGTAATACTCATCCACATTTTATTATTGATTAATTAGGGACAACAAAATTTAAAAAATCTCTAACAGTTAAGGTATATTATAATGCTGTTTGTTCACGTATTGTTTAATTTATGTTAAACAGGAACAAAAATATTCAATATTGTATTTAAGAATGTAACAAAGGACAAAGCTAGACCTTTAAACTATGGCATTGTATCGAGCTGTTCTGAAAATAGAATCAATAAACAAGGAGAATAGCGCTCCTACAGAAGGCTTTAGAATTCTTGAAGAAATGTGAGTATAACCACTAATATTTTGGGTCAGATTTAAGATATCTGACATAAAATTAAACAATCACCCTTATTCCAGTTGTCGACATCGACGTCAACTTAACAGAATACCAAAAAATTGGGGCTCATTTACTCACTATCGAGAACAATTTTGTGCTACTGACAATCTATTTCCGTTCTTTAAGGTCTAGAAAATAGCATAAACTTGCCAACAGGAGTCAGTTCTTTTCGACAACTGGTACACAAGCCCCAATTTTTTGGTATTGTGTTAATGTGACGACGATGTCGACAACTGGAATAAGGGTAAATATATTTCTCTACAAATTTGCCACTAGTAACAGTATGTTTTAATGCAAACTTTTAGCGACACTACGGCGAACATGCGATCGATTATAGATCGAATTATATGTATATGTTTTTGACTCGTAAGTAAAGATTGTTCCCTTCCAAGAAATTTGAGTTCAGTCTTTGTGTTATCCAGCTAAATTAAACCAAGTTTCATGCAATTTTCGAATGCGACTATTTCACCTTCACAATTTTATCTTTTAATACCGCAAAATGAATCCATACGCCCTGCTATTAAGCTAATTTTAGCTGTAAATTTTTATCAGTAGTGCGATTCCTTAACTTTTTTTAACGCTTATCGCATCGCTAAAATAATTATAACAAACATCTATCGAATTTGCTATACAGTAACATATTAACGATACTCGCTGTAGGTTAATGCCAGCTGTGTCGTTATTTAAGCGACAATAATTTATGTGCTGTTAAATTTGTCGACAAAAATCAACAGAAAATATCAGCTACGTAATATCGTTAAAAAGGACAAGGGAAAAAATGTGTAGACAAAAATTACGATCGGATCGTTAAAAGTTACAGAATCGCACTACAGCTCTGTGGTAATATTCTTGGGCTTTCAAGTCCCTAGTGACCTCTTCACATGAACCTGGTTATGTTCTATTTTGCAGATAACTTTTATTTGAACATATGCTTATTTAAGAGCGATAATCGACCACTTTTATGCTACCGAAAGTATAGTGAAAACTATATGGCCCTATTCTGTAAACCGAATCGAATTGAAATCGCACAATTTAGAAAACTAACTCCGATAATAGAATTATATTTTCAGACATTTTCTATTTTTTTATTATATAGATTCTAAAATATCATATCTGGAAGAAAATTAGCGTATGAAATTTAAAACAAGACTGCAGGATTAGATTAATTTTAGAAATCGCACAATTTCAAATCAATTCGATTTATAGAACAGAGCTGATACATTTTTGTTAATAAATAAATTTAAATAATTTTTTAACAGTAACCCTTATCGGGCCACTACTGTACTTTATTTAAATTGGAAGCAGACTTGATAAAAAAATGTACCGGGCGCAATTTCGTCACGTGGAAGTATGCAGTTCTTAAATAGGCAGTACCCCCCCCCTTTGTTTTATTTTGTATAGCTATGCTATTTGTGTCATGATACAGGAGCTAGGACTAGTGAGCCCAAAAAAGCGTAACCACTAATTACTAATGAAAAACTGTTTGATTCAGACACGTATTTATTAAGTTAAACAGTTTCATACATAACTAATAGACAATTTTATAGAATCCAACATGATTGGCAGCTGTTTAAATCAATAAATACATGTCTGAATCAAACAGTTTTTCATTAGTAATTAGTGGTTACGCTTTTTTGGGCACATGACACACAGATGTAAGCCCAGCCTTGCAGTTATAAATTTAGTTTTGTTTTGATTTCTTTGTACTTAAAAATGAGACGAAAATGATACGAAAATAAATGACACAAATTTTTTGATTTCGTTTTGTTTCCTGCTTTGAAGTGAATGAAAGAAAACCAAAACAAAAACAATGAGAAGGATTGCTCAAGTTTTTTTGTATTGTTTTTGCGCATGAGCACAAATCGGAGAACACAGCCGATCGGCTGTAAGGCGGCTAACAACCGTCGTCGCCCACAAACAATACATCAATTTAATCGTACGCCGCTAGAAAAGAAAATAATGGGAAATAAATGGAAATGTTTTTAAATATTTGCGGCAAATTTGACACCATCATATAACGTAATTTTATTGCATTGTTATTTAACACATTAAGTTTGTTATATATATATCTAAGCAGCATAGCTATAAACGGGTGCTCTAAGACACCTCTCTTCTTTTTTTTTTTAAATGATTTACACCAATAACAGAAAAAGCAGGTGTGAGACAAGGCTGCCAGTTAGGTCAGTTAGTTAAAACAGCGACGATTTGACATCATCATATATTATAACACATAACACATTAACACTAGACATCGTTCGATCGACAACTTGTATTGCAAACAACAATAACTTTAGAAAATTTGTTGTTGTTTGCAATACAAGTTGTCGATCGAACGATTTCTCGTGACATCGTAGGCCAGGCCGTAAGTTTGTTTTATATAGCTAAGCAGCATAGCTATAACTGGGTGCACTAAGACACCTCCCTTTTTAAGAAAACCTATTTCTTGTATAAAATAACAGATTCCCAAATTTTTTTTCAAATAGTGTTGTTTTTAGTTTTCTATAAATTTAACTTTTATCAATATCAATATACATATGTACATATGTATATATTTATATAAATTTGCACACATATTAATTACAATCAACATAATTTTTGCGCTGTCAAATCTCTCGGCAACCAAAACTTTGTAAAATAATAAAAAAAAAGATCAACAAATTTTCATTTTAACATTTTCGTTGTTATCAACGCTATAATAAATGAAAAATGATTATCAAAAACCACTTGAGGATTTATTTTTACGTTTCGTTGAATGTTTGCTTGCTGCCACTGCTACACTACGCCACCTCATCGAACTGTTTGGTAACAACCATTAAGACTAGCTGACTGTCAGTCCTAAATGCGTAAATAGAAAGTGTGGGCGGAAGCTGGTCAGGGTGGCTGAAAAACACATTTCAACTCATGCTTTAAAAATGTATTATTGATTTTTCAAAAAATATACATACATTTCAACATATTTGCCAATGGCTTTTGCTTGCTGCCTTACCAAAAATAATATAGAAACTTTTTTTTTAGCGAATATTGTTTTTCTGGACATTTATTTGCACAAGGAGTGAGATCAAAAAAAAAATTTTAGCAAAACACATTGAATTGAAGAGCCTTAGGAGCTTAAATTTTAACAGGTGCTAAGTCAAAATTTAAAATAGTTACTGGAGTTAATCTTTTAATTATTAGCTTTTAGTCCAAAAAAAAAAAAACACTCACGAATCCGGATTTTATCGATTGAAGCTGAACTTCAACATTTGCGGTATTACAAAAATTTAGTATAGTTTTGTCCCATTTATTACGACAAATAAAATCTGATACAGAGACGAGTTAGACGGAAGACATGTTTTTTTTAAGAAGCTGCGCCTCTGGTGTCAATGAGGCGTATTAAGTTTCAGTTAATAATTTAATTGAATCAATTAAATTTTTAGTTGCTGTAATCAATTCCAGTCGAAAATCTTAATTGATATTATTAAATTGTTTGTTGGTGAAAATTTAATTAATTTTTTAATCGATATTACAATATTTTAATTAGTATTACACATTTTTCATATTAATTTTTATATATATATATATATATATATATATATATATATATATTAATATATTAATTTTTTTATATATATATATTTTTATATATATAAGAAGAGTTGATTTAATACATGAATAGAATATCGTCATATGGGATTATGGGCGCCTAAAAATTTTTGTCTTACAGGTTTAATAAGATTTTTTTATATCGGAAGATCCCCTGCTCAGGTAACAGAATAAGGGAACGTTTTCAAGGTTCTGACCGTTTGTCTTGAATGTTCTATTGTTTGAAGGATTTATTCTTATCATCTTCATTTTTGCGTGGTTTATAACCAATTTTGGAAGCTTCGGTTTGCACTACTGGAATGTCGAAATGGTTGTGTGATAAGAGTCAAATGTCCTCAGCATAATAAAGGTCTTCCAGTCAGTATACTCACACATATACACCACTCCTCGAGGGAGCAATGCGCAATATTCGCCGTTCAAGTCTCATGTTATTCCCCGTTGCTGGTGAGACGATCTTGTGATCACGTTATCCAGAACTATATGTAAAATTAAAAGGGAGGCAACACAACTTTGTCTCACACCTGATTTTTCTGTTATTGTTGTAAATCATTGATCGGCTGTGTTCTCTAGTTTGTGCTCATGTGCAAAAACAAATTGAGCAATCCTTCTCATTGTTTTTTTTCACTCACTTGAAAGAACGAAACAAAACAAAATCAATCAATTTGTTTCGTTTAAGTACAAAGAAATCAAAACAAAAATAAATTTATAACTATAATAGTGTCGATTATATGTGTTACGAAAAGCATATCCTAGTTCTTGTGTCGTGACATAAATAGCATAGCTATAATAAAAATAAATTTAGTTTTGTATTTAAATGATTTAGTTATTTGTCAGCTATCCGAGCATTACATTATTTTATTCAAAAAAAAAAAAGAGTCACTTGAGCATTAAGAAAGAGTGCCACATAATCATTCGCCACTTGCGTGAGTTTTGGTTGACATATGACACCACTTCTTATATGCAGTCCCTTAAATCAGTGACTTCATGCAGTGGTATGTAAGCTTGTAAAATAGTTAAATTGTGGCGCACTACATTGGATCGCTGGTACAACCCACGCGATATTTTGCATTGTCATACAACGCCTTTATGATCTCAATAATTTTTGGCAGGGGTTTTTTTGAAAGGCTATTGAATTCAAAATGGGGATTCAAATCGCATGATCTTGGGCCAATTGACGTCGCCAAAACGTGAAATTACGCGTTCTGAAAACTTCCCATGCAATAAAGACATATTCGGTAGTGTTGTGTGGCTCGTAACATCGTATTGTTGAAACCAAATATCGTCCAGTTTGTAATCTTCAATTGCAGGCCAGAAAAGCCAGTTATCGTACGGCCTTAACGCTCTGAATTTGACGGCAAGGCTTTAAACACATTCAGCACATCAAGCTACCGACTTCAAAATGTCAAGGATAGAATGCACATTTTTATATAAGAATAATTCCTTTAACGACAGCAAGGCAACACGGCGGCAGGTTGTTGTCCATGCTGAGTTTGTAGCTGTAGTCCTTGGCCCTTAAACTAATTTCTATTTTTGTTGGCGACAGTGAGCAACTAGAGTGTTGCCAGTAATAGAAAATGTTGAATAAATAATATCGTACAATTATTTCACATCCCGAAATTCATGTAGAGTTAAATTGATTAATTTTTATACTTTCACTTGATATAAGAACATTTTAAAAGAGAAATTTTATTTTTATAAAAGTGATATATTTGTCCCCAATAGAATGAATTAACTGACTACAAGGCGACAAATGCAGCCAGCGACATTTGGAGTCGTGTTTTCATGTAGTGTGCTGTGGCGAATGTGTTTAATGCATAACCGTTCTTCCAGTGTTAAGCTAAATTTACACGATTGAAATTTTCGTCAAAATTGCTCTTCAAAATGCTTTAAAGTCGTGTAAACAGCAAAATTTTGAAGTTTATAGCATTTTGAAGAGCAATTTGGAAGAAAATTTCAATCGAGTAAGTTTAGCTTTACTTTCATTTTGGAAAAAATACGGCCCAATGACACTTCCAGAACATAATTCGTATCAAACAGTCAATTCTTCTGGATGCAATGGCTTTTAAACAAACATCTCTGGGTTTTAAGAGCTCAAATGCGAAAACTTTTATTTAATTTTTTTTAAGAGAAGTAACACTTAGGCAACGAATGCCTATTTACTATTACTAGGTGCTGCCTTCTTTAGGAAAGGGATAATGATAGAGAAGACAAATCGTAAAGGAGGAGATAGAGGAAACCTTAATTGTTTTACAACTCTGGTTTTCTTGCAGTGTTGCAGCGCCTCTGGTGTTAAATAAGGAGTATTAAATTTTTTTGAAGCTGTGTTAAGTAGCAATTTTATTAGTTATTTTACTTAGCCGATGATTCTGCTACACAATACATACGAAGGAGGGCGCTCTGATGTTACATTAGGATTAGTATCTACTGAAGTCGGTATAGTTCAGTGACCAGTGACTCTATGCCTTCATTACTTGAACTTTCCTACAACAACTGAAACAAAGGGACACTGAAACAAAGGGAAAAATAAGCGTTGTTGCTCTAGCACCCAGTCAGCGGGGTTGTGAATGATCAGCTGCTTTTAATTGTTGCGTGAGTAGGACTGAATATGGACGGAGGTGCAAATTCGACTGCATTATGGAGTATCTTGCCGGAAGATAGGCCCAATTGCTGAGAAAACGCCGTATAATCGACAAATTCAGATTATTCGCCACACTTTTAGTGTGCAAATTGCGAAGATGCAGAGGGCTGATCACAGCTGTAACGCTTCCAGTCTCATAAAATTTCTTTATAATCTTGCCAATTTCTTGGACAGTAGACCGATTATGGCAACCATGATCATCCGGCAATGCTCGTAAGGTAGCCACGTTTCAAGCACCACTTTTGTAGTAAGTTATAACAATTTTTACGCGTTCTTCCGTTGTTAAACGATCCGTATTCGTAACTGACAAATGTTTCACTTCAGGTGAAAGATATTTAACAGCTGGCAGCCTTAGCAGACCCACGGCTTTGGTACCACTCAATGGAAAAGCCTGTATATTAATCAAAATAGTTGAACTAATTCTTAGTGTGTAATATTCAGTTCTGAAGCACAAAACTTGATTTTTAATTTTTTCTTTAAAAAATCCTTCTAATAGAATTTGTTATTTGTTTTGTTAAAAGTTTTTCGATCATATATTCATATCAGAGATTGGCAATGAATCATGTTTATTCATACTGACTCATAATAAATTAAATATAAGTGATTAGACATCATTTAAAATCAACTACTCTGATTTACGCATACTGACATTGATTTACAAGTATAGGTTGAAATAAATACGAACGCGACGTCAGCATCATAGTTAGACCACACTTACAGTCATAAATCACCTCAGTTTTATTTACAATTTCAGGAAAATACTTATACTACTCACATTGATCCAGCTCACTCAACTCATGCATGTTAAAGTCCTAATAAATGTTAAACTTAAAGTTCTACCCCCTTTCAATTCCTATAAAAAAAACAAAAAAAAAGCAACATAGAAACACTTAAACTCATAATGAGAACTTGAATGTTCATATGCGAAGTTTTCATTGTGAATCATACTTATTTTGCATCGTCCATAGACATTGAGTTAGGGAGAGTCGAAATCAACAACGTCATAAATATTCGATGAGCACTTCAAACTTTCGAGTGAATATGTTTCATATTCACATTGCAATAAGTATGAGTGCGCATACGTACAAGAAATTATAAATCATGATTCAACTCTACTCAATTTTTCACTACTCATTGCGCTTCTCTGATTCATATACTACATGTATGTAAATGTTTATGATGCTGTGTTGTATTTTTTAAGGGAAACATTTTGCAATGTTAGTCCTTTGCGTACCACCTTGTTTTTTCCGTATTTTACTCATGAAATGGTTTTTATATGTACATATCTGTATATTTTTCAGTTGTTATTATTATTTGTTGTTGAAAAACAGTGTGTAGCAACAAAAGTAGTTATAGGAAAAGCTAAATTAAAATTGAAACGGCAGAAAGTCGCTACTCAAACATTATTTCATTCGACACTATATTGACGAGGAGCTTCACAAATAATGCCATAGAGATTTGAGAGGCAACGTAAGTGTATAAAATGGAACAACTAAAATGTTTTAGAATGAAATAAAATCTCTGAGGAAATTTGAAATCAGTATGAGTTTTTTTAAAATATTTAGATATTATTTATTTGTTTGCTACTGCTATTTGTGGTTGTTGTTATTGTATATTTGCATTAATTGTTTAAATATGTTTTCGTTACTATGAACAGTGGAATGGCATGGGTAGGCTGCCTCACGCATACTATAGACTTATCTTGCCGAAAATGTTTCCGAGTATTAAGCATGGTACTCTGTTCGAAGTTTTGAAAAATTTTCAGTGCCATTCGTTATTTCGCGTGAAAAATTTGACATGTACTAAATGTAGCTCAACTCGCGGTTTTTTAAATAAATTTCTCGCTTTTATTGCTTGAAAGTATGCAACATTGTTAAAATTCCGTGCGAAAAAAGCACTGCTCATATTGTTTCGCAGCTAAACTAAAATGATGCCAGATTAATTTCGCATGGAAAGACATGATTTTCCGTGTTTTTCACACCAAGAACAGAGTACTACTCTTGCGAATTTATTTCGCAAATATTTCATACCAAATACTTTTATATGTAGTTTGACAGCATTTCGCGCGAAATTGTGAACAGAGTATCAGGCTTTAAAAGGAAATATTTGTGAATTGTTGTTAACGGTTCGTTGCTGTTTATAAAAGACCTTAGATATTAATTATGAAAATCAGGGTGACACATAGAATTTGATGTTGGAATGCAGCAGTGTTGCCACTTCGTGGGTACTTGCTAGATGTGAGCACAAAACATTTGCTTGGTTAATCTTCATGATTCTTCATGATTAAGTTTCATGAGAACACTAAAACTGTTATTACATGCAACAGCATTTGTATAACTGCCAATCAAGGACATTATTTATTGTTGTGTCGAAGCAAATTACACTATTGCATACAGACTGACAGTAGTGTCAAATGAAATGGAATATTATTTATAGTGTGACTATATGTGAAAGAAAAAATATATAACGCAGATTCTTCGAGCATGTTAGTTCGCATGTGATATTTTTTATTAACCCATATAGCACCGGAATTTCTTTTTTGTTTAAAACTTAAAATTTTGTTTCGAAAGTGCGATTTTCATGGGTTCTTTTTTTCCAAAAATTCAAATAATTTTTTTCTTAAAACCTATAGTTTTCCCGCAATCGGGTGTCCTTTTAAAAGGACATTACTTAAATTTTTTCTTATATATGTAATATGAATTTAAATAACCATAACGAAATTGCTATTTTTTCTCAATATTTTTTCAGACTTTCCCCAGTACACAGAGAAAAACCTGCCTCATAGAATCAATAAGATTTTCTCTATGAACCGTTTTTAGGCTAAGGGGTATCCCAGTAAAAAGAAGCGAAGATTTTTTCATAGAGATTCCTTATTGTTTTTATGTGATAAATCTTATTAATTTTATCAAGAAGAAAACCACATTAAATCAAGAAGAAATCTTATTATTCACAACTTTTTTTTACTCAATTTCCGTTATTTTTGATACCAAAAAAAAAACAATCCATAGAGAAAAACTTCTTGATTCTATTAGGTTTTCTTATAAATTGTAAACTATAGGGATTTCTTATTGATTTTATTAGGTTGCATTCTTGATTTTTTTTAAAGGGTTTCTTCTTGATTTTATTAGGTTGCCTTATTGATTTTTTCAATAAGGTTTTCTTCTTGATTTTAGTAGGTTCCTATATGAGTATAAGTAAAGAATCTTATTGATTTTTTTTAATAATGAAATCTTCTTGATTTTATGAGGTGTCTTGTTATTTCATATCTATAAATAGACATAGAGACAATTTTTTTCATGATATTTTTCGTTTTTGTATAAGAATGTATGCACAATAATTTCAATGGTTATTCAGGCTGCTTGTTAGCATATTGGTTAGAGTGCTTGTCTATCAGGTAGAAGTTTGCTGGTTCAATACTTGATGAGTAAGTTAGTTAAGAATATAACATTATGTGTATGTATGTATATGGTATAGAATTTAAATGAAAATACATAAGTACAGAGAATAAAGACGCAATTTTTTTTTATTGAAAAAATCAATAAGATAACCTCATAAAAACTACAAGATTTCTTCTTGATTTTTTCAAAAAGGGGTTCTCTATGAAATTAATAAGATTTCCTTATTGAAAAAAAACCATAGAGATTTCTTATTAATATTGATCTATTTTTAACCCCCGACAAAAAAAAAGGAATGTTATAAGTTTGTAGAGTGCGTCTGTGTGTCTGTCCGTGTCCACGTACAGCCCAAACGACTGGACCGATTAAGATTTTTCTGTTTGAAAGGTGACTTAATCGAGAAGGTTCTTAACTATGTTTGAAGAAAATCGGTCCAGATGTTTAGAAGATATCACATATTTTCAAGATATATATTTGTTATATGAGGCATTTAATAGGCACTGTTTTCTCTGTGTATGTTTTCCACTGCTTGGAAATTTCGTAGCTTCAGGTTTTCTAGCAAATTTTATTGACATAATTAATTTGTCAAAATATATTTCGAATGGAACATTTGGATATCTGTTTTGCAATAAATCAACAAATTGAAGAACAACATTGACGCCCAGTCCAAAGTGTTTATATTTATTGTCCAAAGGAGTGGAAGTGCCTTGATAAAAAATCTTAAATGGTGCAAAAATGTCATCACAACTTCATTGATAAAATTTTTCTAAGCTTCAATGCCTTTCGGTTTGACTCACTGCAAAACACATATAATATCTGATGAAAATTATTGAAGCATGTAATATATTTTGCAACTGTCCTTTTAAAAGGACAGTTTGGGGACTGTCGTAAATGCATCATGCACCGCAAATATAAATTTAAATGTTCTAAATGAATGTTCACTGAAGTAGATAACGCACAAATAAATGTCAAATATGGTGTACAAACATGATTACTACTAAAACAGATTATCAGCGAAAAGTTTGCACGTATGATGCAGAGCAGTGATGCATTTACGAACACACCCTTTATTTTCTACCGCAATATTTCATTGCGCATGATTTACATTTACTTTTTGTTTAACTAAGATGCTACTCATACTCATCAACTGATGCTTTCGAGCTGCGATGCTCCAAGAAGAAGAGATGTATCTTAAGACACCCGGTTATAGCTATGCTGCTAAGCTATATAAAACAAACTTAATGTGTTAAACGACAATGCAATAAAATGATATTATATTAAAATATTAAATTCGCCGCAAAATATTTCAAAACGTTTAAATTTATTTCCCATTATTTTCTTTTCTAGCGGTGCACGATTCAACTAATGTATTGTTAAAGTCGGTGGCAGCTGTTACCCGGCTTACAGCCGGTTGGCGGTGTTCTCTGCTTTGCGCTCATGTGTAAAAACAAGACAAAAACAATTTGAGTAATCGTTCTCATTGTTTTTGTTTCACTCAATTCAAAGAACGAAACAAAACAATATCAAACAATTTGTTTTGTTTATTTTCATACTCTGCTTTTAAGTATAAAAAAATCAAAACAAAAATTAATTTATATAGCTGTAATAGTGTCGATTATTTTTGTTACGAAAATCACGTCCTAACTGCTGTATCGCGCCATAAACAGCATAGCTATAAAAATATGCACAGAAATACACGTGCATGGCGGTGCTTTTCTCTAATTTGTGAATCGGAATATAGTGTCATTTGAAAAGGACAGTAGGGCGCCAAGTGGGTTAATTTAACACTTTAAAAAATAAAGATTCAAAATAATACCTTTCATCATGCATAATAAAACTTAAGTTTAATTATCACTTAAAATTTTATGAAATTTTGAGTTTGTGAAATGAAATATGGTGTACTATGAAGTGTACAATAAAAAGAGCTGTTGAACATAGCTCTACTGTCTATTCAACTGCTGTACAACGATTTTGTGCGTTTATGTATTACGGCTCTCTACATTTGCTACAATAAATTTTAATTACAATTGCAAACAATATTCGGTCTGGAAAAAAAAATTCAATACTGTGCACTTTTCAAGGGATTTCGCTCACCTCTAGTAATTACCCAAATGAAAAAATAAGGAACCGGTCGTGTTCTGACACTCGCATTTTGCATAATATTCACGATTGTGTCTTGAAATTGCAATAAAAGTGTGCTGTAAGTCGCTATCGCAAGAGTATATTGAAGTTAGCTGATGTATTTGATAAATAAATTGAGTTGTGTATGTAAATATGTTTGTTTTTTCTATCCATTTTGATTAAAACTCTTAACATTTTCTCACAACTTTTATTGAAAATGGGAAATTTAAACAAAGGCTCTTATGTTGTGCTAATTTTCGCTGTCCACTGTGTTCTATTGATGATGACAATAAACAGCTGATCTAAGTGATCATAGCAAATTGCAAGCTAAACATGCCTGAACAACTGTCAAGTAGCACTTGCTATGCTTGCAACAAAAAACACGTGTTGCCAGCAGGTATATCGGCATTTGGTTGCAACCAAAGTAATTTTGCGCTATGCTGCATACATTATTAAACAAATAATTAAAACATTTGCTTTTAAAATGTTATTTTTATCGCTTAAGTGTTTTTAGCAGTTAAGGAGCAACATGTACATATGCACATATATAATTTAAAACACAGCATAATTAATCTTAAACTATGCTTTAATTATTAAAAAAATATTTAATTTTATTTAATTAAAACAAACAACTGCTAGTATTTATGTTTGATCATTATTTTATGAGGCTTGAAACACCAAATGCTTGCTTGGAATGGAGTTATTTGAACTGAGAAACCTGAATAAATTTAATAAAATAAATAAATAAATGGACAAAATAAATTAATACAAAATGTTTAAATATAAGTGTGTCAAATAAATTTTGTATTCTCTTAATAAAGCTGCAATAAAACAACCTCCTGCTATTTAATATTTAGTGTTTTTTTTTTCTTCTTTGCTATTTTAATAGCAAGTGACATTTTTGTAGCCGCGAATATTTTAAATTGAAATTTAACATAACTTAATTATGCATATGCGAAATTGTTTTAAAAAGTTTTTTTTTAATTCTTGCTCATGTGGTTGATGGTTTATCGTTAAACTGTATTTAATTGAATTTGTTTATATTTTTTTTTTCAATAAAAAACGATGCAATTATGCAATTTTAGTCAAGAGTTATAAAAATGACGTTTATAGCTTCCTACACCTTTTGAAATAGATATTTATTTATAAATTTTTATAAGTGTCACCGTGTCTAATAACAAATACGAATGTACACACATAATTATATTTAGTGTTTGTTTCTTTCCAAAAGTTTATTGAACTTGTTTTTATTTACCCAACCAACCTGAGATTCGAAAATAAACGAATGTTCGCTGTAGCCAACAATTCTCGAAAGATTCTCGTTAAAAAAAGTTTAGCAAGAAGCAACAAATTGTTTCTCTCAATTTTTTATTTTTTGCATGTATAGCAAAATAGAAATAACGCTTTTTGCTATTTAGAACCAATGAAATCTAACTTTTAATGACGTTGTTTATGATTACATAATGATATTGCTAAAGGTTCGCTATTGATTCGTGGGCGAAACATCGAAATCGAAGGATTTGCTGCCACAAACTGAGCGACGAGTGAGCTCTAGCAACACTTTCTCTTTCCGTTTTCGATAGTCGTTCTCGAGTGTTTTGTCCGAGAAATGTTTTGGTTAGCTGGGTAGCGACTTTATTGTTGGTTGTGTATGTGTGTGTGTGCATATTCTTCGCGTGCTGTTGATTGTTGCCACACTACAAAAACTAAACAACTAAATAGTTTGAATCATGTGTTGCCGCTTGTTTTGTGGTTGCTAATTGCTTTAAGTGTGAACCAAACAACAATTATTTAATAGAGGGGAAAAAAAAGAAATAATTTTGTAAACAAAAACAATTACCCAGTCAGCATGTTGAAGATTGTTTCTCCAAACTGAGTCTTTTTCGACTACTTTAGATGATCAAAAACTGATTAATCAGTTATGCGCTTAAAATAAGACTCAAAAATGATTCCCAGAACTGCTTAGAAGGTGATTTGTTTAAAAAACAAACAGCAAGCTCATGCAGTAAATTCAATAAAGTACAAAGTGTATTAAATTTGTAAACAAAAATGTGTAAATGTTTCGAAAATGAGCCGAAATTGATCAGAAACGCGAGTCATAAAAGACTCTTTTAGAAGAGTCGCGGCTAGGGTACCATTTTCTCCCGAATAAACAGTAATTTTCGACTCGAAAACGAGCGCATAAATGCTTATTTTAATCGCGCGGAGGAGTCGAAAGTGACTCGAATATGATCATTAATTTCATAAAATGCTGACTGGGTACATACTTATTAAATAATTTATATAAGCAAAATCTGAACATAAAACACTCGCACACAAGCTTATTCCTTAAGTATTAAATACATTCACTCCAGCAGGCTACCGACTACACAACTGCAAATACCGCTAGCAAGAATTGTAGCCATGTGGCCAGCAACTTAATTATTCGTAAATAATATCGCATTCGAATGTTGCGTAAACAGAAAGTGGTGCTAGAGATCACTCGTTGCTCAGTTTGTGGCAGCAAATCTTTCGATTTCGATGTTTCGCTCTCGAATCAATAGCGAACCTTTAGCAATCGATTTCATTGCTTCTAAATAGCAAAAACGTTATTCCTCTTTTGTTGTACATGCAAAAAAATAAAAAATTGTTTCTTGTTGCTAAACTTTTTTTAACGAGAATGTTTCGAGAATTGTTGGCTTTAGCGAACATTCGTTTATTTTCGAAACTCACGTTGGCTGGGTTGTTGAGAACAAGTCGAGTGTATCGCACATTCTTAAAAATCAGCGTTGCCAGAGGAAATTGTTTTCCCCAACAATAAGAAAATATGCGTGATGAGTGAATTACCAAACAAGTTCGTATTAAAAAATTTCTCCAGGAGGTAATTAATATTGATGTATTAGGAAGGAGAAACGATGTGGGGGTTTACTCTGTAATTCGAAACGAAAGCAAGTGCTTTCGAATTGTAATACAGGGTGTCCGGTGGCGCCGTTGAAATTATCGATTGTACGGATTTGTTAGTCACGATGTTGCAGTGTTCGAGTGAGCATCGCGCATTCGCTGAGGAGACATTTTTTAAGTATAATGATTCTTAGGTAATTGCTCGTGGACAATTTTGTGCAAAGTTCGGTATTCGGCGTATACGTGATGGACCGAGTGCAAGGATTCCGGGTAATTGCTTCGGCTATGAGTGTCCCACGGCCAGCACCCAGTCGATCTTTAAGGACTCCCGAAAACATTGAACTGGTTGAAAAAGCAGTTTACGTGAAATCCCGCTACTTTCAATACGGAAAAGAGAAGCCTCACTGGGTCTTCCAACAGCGATTATTCATGAAATTTTAAAAAAGGAGCTGAAGTTCCATCCTTTTAAAATTCAAATCGTTCCAAGAACTGAAAGAAAGTGACTTTGATTTACGCTAAAAGAATTTTTGAAACGATGTTGGAGTGTTTTCGCACTGTAAATCCCATTTTTTGGAGAGACGAGCCTCATTTTCACTTAAACGGCCACGTCAACAAGCAAAACTGGGTGTTTACTCTGTAATTCGAAACGAAAGCAAATGCTTTCGAAATGCAATGTTAATAACATACAAATTCGAAAGCATTTTCTTTCGTTTCGAAATACAGAGTAGACCCCCTGCCGTTACTGGTCTCCAAGAACCCGCAACACTCGATTGAAACATCAAAAACCATTGCATTGTACCCCAGGGTAACTGTTTGGTGTGCCTTATCCACGCATGCGATGATTGGACCATTTTTTTTCTTTTTCGGAAATTCTCGAGGCGGTGAAAATTATCGCGCTTGATTACGAATTTTTTTTGCCAAACCTGCGAGCTCATCCATTGTACTCTTCACAAACGTGGTTTCAACAGGATGGGCCGACTGCACACACAAAGTCAGAGCTTCGATGAATTTGCCCAAAAAACTGATCAGTCGCTTTGGGGACATCCCATGGCCACCGAGGCCGCCCCAGCTAACTCCCATGGATTTTTTTACGGAACTACTACAAAGAGAGGGTTCATAATGACAATCCCCAATCTCTTGTAGCTTTAAAGGAAAATATTCGTCGAGAAATCAGCTCAATTGAACCAAGTTTATTGCCGCGTGTGGCTCCGTTTTGAACAGTGTGTTCAACTCGACGGAAGACATCTGGATGACATACTCTTTAAAAAATAAAATCCGCATTTCCATTCTATCGTTCAATGCTCTTAATAACACTTTGTATCAATTATTACGTTTTTTATTTAAGTTTGAAAATGTAAATCCGCTAGTAGATACCCTGTATTAATAGCATAC
The DNA here is from genome assembly GCA_944452675.1 of Tachina lurida. Taxonomy (NCBI): domain Eukaryota; kingdom Metazoa; phylum Arthropoda; class Insecta; order Diptera; family Tachinidae; genus Tachina; species Tachina lurida. The sequence continues at coordinate 100,826,099 of OX101754.1, forward strand.
AAATTCGAAAGTGTTTTTTTTTTCATTTCGAAATACAGAGTAGACCCTCTGGTCTATTAGACAGAATACAGACGATAAATAATCTTTTCTGGCACTTAATAGCAAAATCTAGGATTTACATACATATATTCGCAAGAGAAAAAAATATTGCAAAATATACTAATATGCGCCGTAAAACCCCGAATTGATCATAGCTCCGAAGTAATTTCGAAAAATGGAATAATCGTTTTTTTTAATGTCCAATTCAGGCACATTGAATTTTATATACATAGGTTTAAGCAGACCCCACGTTAAACCACTAAAATTCCACCAAAATTTCTGCTATTCAATTATAGATTGGTTCAGATATTAGTGGTGCGCTTAAAGCATAATCACGCTTTAAAAATGCGTAGGACTGTAATGAATTTGAGCACTCCTAATATGCGACTCATTATGGAGAACCTCATGATTTGCTTGATTATGACCGAGCTTGTGGATTATTATAGACTTGGGTCGAACTCGTTCACTAGTTCATTTTTGCCACAAACCAAAGATCAAACCCATGTAATTTAAATGGGTTTGATCATTGGTTTGTGGCAAAAATGAACTAGTGAACGAGTTCGACCCAAGTCTAGATTATTATGAGGAATTGACAAAACAAAATAGGCATTTTATGTGCTGCTTCATCAATATTCTTGGTATTAAAAACAGAAATTAATTAATAATATACGGTCCTAAAAACATTTCTATAGATGAGTAAGTTAACTTTATCATTTACTTACAAACAACTTCTGAATCAGTAATCAATTGTATATGCAAAGTTTGTACATACCTGCAATGAAAAAGAATAATTATATATTTATGATTAGTTGCGAGTAAAGTACAAGATTTATCTCAATATCTACATATAGTCATATTACTAACTATGAAAATTCAAATCATAGATCGTTTAAAATTAAAATATTTTTATATTAAAGATCGGGGAATATTTTTTTCAAGAGCTATTATATCCCTTTTCAAAATGTATGATTAAGATTTAACGTAAACTTCAACTGACAGTTCTTCATACAAAACTTGCCGTTAAAGTCCCTGTCAGCTTTTAATTGTGCAAAAAAAATAAACAAACAATAAACATTTTTAAAGAGTAATTTTTACGAAAACTTAAACTTTAAAGTACAATTTTTTCTACTAGACTGCACAATATTATTGAGTTAGATGTAATAGTGAAAATCATCCTCAACTGCACCCATACGCAAAACCATATTATTGAGTTATTTATTGCTATTTTTATTTTCGCTTTGCTCTACACTATTCAATAAGTTGCACAATATAAAAAAATTTATATGCATATATTGGACTATTTAAATAAATTAATAAATTATGCCAGCTTTTATTTTGTAGACTTGTTATAAAAAATTTGTATAGCAAATTTTATTAAAAAAATCTTTATCTCTTATTCAGACACATACATATTGTACAATATTGTCAACGCATTACTACATATATATGAATATATTTTTTGCACAATATACTAAGTCGAGAGACATTTGATTTGGCCCATTATATTGTGCCATCTACTAATATAATATATACATAAGAAATTTTATTGCATAAATTATTGTAATTGAACATGGTATCAATTATTGCACAATAATATTGCACCAACTATATATGGCCCTATGGGCTTATTGTTATATATAAATAAATAAAATGCCTAATTAATCTGCATTATTAACTAAAAACGAGGATTTTGTGGTGAGAAGTATCCTTAGACTCGTAGAAGTAGGTTTGGTGAGTACAGGAATAACAGGTCACACATCAGTCTTTAATGAGATTGATCATTGATAATTGATTTTAGTAGAACACCCTCACTGGTAAATCCGGTTAGGAAATATTGGGTCAAATCTGATAAGCTATATGAAGCTAGTGAGGTATTTACAGACGAATAAAAATGGGGTAAGGCACATTAGCTGGTGTCTATATCTTGGGAACGAACATTCGTAGTTCTTTTAGACTTCCGAATAAATGCAGCGGTTTCTAAGCTGAGATCTTGGTGATCCTCAGGAACACGGAACTAGCGGCCAGAAATTTAGCTGAAGGTGAGCAGGTAAAGAGCTTAAAAGCTTTGAAGGGACACAATGTCAAATCGAAACTTGTTAGTGACTGTAGGAGAGCACTCAACTTGCTTATGGACAAAAATAGTGTCAGACAGGGCTGTCAGAAATGGCAATTTCTCGCCAAACGTGGCGATTTTTCAATTTGTTTGGCGTCCAAGTTTTTGGTTTGGCGACACGGTTATGGCTATTTTTTAACAATATTGAACTTAAAAATTTTTCTAATGCAGGAAAATTAATTTGTTGAAGGAGTAGTTTAAAATAAATAAATCCTAGCAAAACTCGTGTGCTACAAATTAATTATAGTTATTAATGCGTTTTTTTGAATTTGGACGAGAAAAATTTACAAGAAATAATTTTTGGCGATTTTATTTCTAGTTTTTGGCGATTTTCTGATATATTTTGATACCTACAATAAAAATTTATATTAAAAAAGTGTTATATAAAAACAAGTTTATTATGAAAACTGATTTTGGCGAATTTTGTCGATTTTTAAAAACAATTTGGCGAAATAGGTGGGAAAAAATGTGACAACCCTGGTGTGCGACTATGTTGGGTTCCAGTATTGAGGGGAAATGAAATTGCCAATGAGCTGGCAAGATGACAAGATGGCAATAGATGAGGGAATGTGTAACAGATCGGTGAAATTACAGATTGGTCATTACTACAGGGAACTCAGTAATTGGGTAGAGAGCAGGTCAAACAGTTCACGGCGAAGTAAGGAGGATTGTAGAGATGATGAAGTGGAGAGGATTGTAGAGTCTCGAGGGCTATGTGGCCAACACTTGGCTTAGGAAGATCCAAACTGCTACTGGATATGAATAGGAAGGCGATGCGAGTGGTGATAGGCGCGTTGACTGAACAAGAACCAGTATTTGGGAAAATGGCACTCAAGATTTCTGTAGAATGTGCAGGGATGAAGAGGAACCAGAAACCATAGAACATATTGGACTTAATTGCGAGTGTGGTATTTCGACTACGACTACGACGATTTTGTACTATATTAAAGAAAAACTGTTGCAATGTTCTTTCGTCTAGTACGAAAACGTCGTAGTCGATGTCGTAATACGACGTATACTAAATTTTGAAAGTGCCATTCATATAGATTTTCTATAGAACTCTTTTTGCACATCGTGTAAAAATATGGAAAATAAGTGAAAACAAAATTAATGTAAGTATCACCAAAGACCACCGAGGTCAAACAGTGGCATTTAAATCTTCACTTACAGAGAATACTGCTAATAATTTTCTCATTACTGTACTAAACAAAATTCTAAATAACTATGAACATTTTTGGAAAACAACGACAAAAAGCAAACCAACCAGTTTTAATGCAATTGCTTTTTTTGCGATACATAAACTTTTTATTTTGTTTATGTCACTTTTGCGAAATGTTGAAAAACGCAAAACAAAATATAAACAACAATAAAATATTTGAAAATATAAACAAAACGAGAACAACAAATGTGCACGTTTATGTGCTGGACCATTTATTTGAAGTGAGTTGATTTTATTTTATTGTTTTCTAATGTTGCAGTAGGTATTTCGGGAAAGCGAAAACAATGAATTGAGATACATAGGAGTACGTACTACGTAGATGGTTAATCATGAATTACTCACTTGTATGGTATCACTCTTACTAAACTACTAAACCAGTTTCATTTTAACTCATTCTCTTTAGATTTGCTTGACTGTCATATTGTGTTTTTTTTTCATATTTTTTGTGACGGTTATTTTTGTATTTTACGGCAGTTATTGCTTTTAGAGATGCCAGATAAAATGGCTATAAAATCGTCAAATTTTACGATTTACAATGTCAGTATTTTATTACAATTTTGCTATCCACTTTGAAAATTTTGGCAGTACAGAAAAATCTGCGTATATATACATATCGCTCATTTACTCAAGGAAAATCATAACCAGGGAAACCAGAAATATGCTCTAAAAAAAGTGTTTTATGCGCATTCAATATGCACTAAAAACTTGAAAATATGCACAAAAAACTCAAAAAATATGCTTTTAAAATAAAATAAATTGGTTTATTTTAAATGAAAATATATTTTTAATTAAGAAATTCAACAACATTTGCATATAAAATAAGCAAAAAAGCAAACAATAAAAAATTAACAAAGAATAACTGCCGAATTGAATCAAAATTGCCATACATATTTTGACTAAAGCAAATAATACAAATTATTATTTTTTTTGATAATCTCGTAAAAATTTAACTTCAAGTTCAAACGAGATCACGATATCAGAATTAAAACTCTGAAACTATATTTTCGATAAATAAGACAAGATTTGTATGTATAATATTTATTGCAATAAACAACAATCTAGGTCAATATAGATTTTCAAATAAAATCGTTGTATGCCACATCTAAATAAACTTTTATATATTGACAATGTTCCTTCAACGTCTACTCGGGGTAGAGTCCGTCACAAATAGAAAAAGCGATTTTTTTATTGAAACTAACGTCCGTAATAACTACGAAAATTTATACACTACATGGAACATTAAAAATGAGACTTAGATGGCGAAAAATAAAAATAAAAATTTTGTGCAACACTTAAGCTTGTAAGAAAATTAAAATAAAAATTTTTATGTATTTTATTTTATTTATTTAATTTGAAAATATGCCCTAAAAGCATAAATTATGCTCTAAAAATTAGAAAATATGCTAAAAAAATATGCGTGTTAGAGTGATAAATGCAAAAACATGCTTTAAAGGGTAAAATATGCCAAAATATGCTTTAAAGGGCAAAATATGCAAAAATATGCACTAACAAATCGATGCCAAAATTAATAAAAAGTTCTGAAACGGATAAATATCTTGTCCCCGCATGAAAACGTCGCACAAGAAAAAACATGCAATTGCATATTTGCGGTTTCCCTGGTCATAACTTTGTTCCCCGCCATAATTAGAATTACTTCATGTTACACCATATACGTTTGATAGTTTTACAATGACAGCTTCCTGAGGTGCAACAAGTGCATATTTTAGGACATACTCACTGAATCACTGACCCACTGACACACTCATCAAATTGATGAAGCACTTCCGCTATAGCTAGAGAGCTGAAATTTTATACACAAGTAGACTTAGGTAAGAAATCAACTAGAAAAATCTGAAAACCTAAAAATGTTAGCCAGGGGGCGGGGATACTCCCATAAAAATTAAAATTTGCCCTAGTGAGCTAGAATTTGATACACAAGTAGGTATAAGTGAAGGGCGGGGCTAGGCCCATGAAGCTCATCATAAAAAAAGCAAATACATATAAAGCGATTAAAAAAATCTATTTTATTGGCAGGTATGTTGCGATAGTGCAAAGCTATAAATTTTCGTTTAAAAAGTGGGCGTTAACAAGCCCATAAAATTTCAGCCTCCTGTTTCATGTTCTTAGGCACAGCAAATTTAAATATACTATTTGTGTAGATTTTACTATTCGTTTCCAACGAAACTTGACACGAATGTTAAACACTGGCCGAAAAATCTTAGCTTTAAAAAAGTGGGCGGAGTTACACCCACAAAAATTTTAAACTAAAATTTTGCGCCAGTGAGCTGAAATTTGATACACAATTAGGTCTAGGTAGGTTAGGTTAGGTTAGCAGGCTGCTGGTGAAGAATGAAATTTAGGGGTCCAGCGCACTTGGGTCCAATACAATGATCCTTTTGTGCTACCTGTAAGTCGAAAGTAGTAGAATAAGGGGGAGACAGGGAATATAGGGAGGATATAGATGGAAAGTTTCTTTAGAATAAGAGAGAGTAAATGAAAGGAGAAAAGAGAGAGGAGAGGAGAGGTGGGACAGGAGAAGGTCTAGTGCACACACATGCTATAGAGGAAGGCTAACGGCCATAGCAGCCGCTGCTCCTATTGAATAGACTTAGGTTTCTGAGTCCTAATTCCGATAACTCGGAGAGATATTGCAGGATATTCTTCCAAGGAAGCACAGACGGAGATACTCCAAAGCAGGGCAGAAGCATAGAAGATGCGAAATGCTTTCCTCCTCTTCTTCATCATTGTAGCTGTAGCAGTAATCATTATACGGGAGACCCATATGTTTAGGTCTAGGTAAGAAATCAAGTAAAAAAAAATTTAAAACCCGTTAATTTTAGCCAGAGGGGCGGGCCTACGCCCATAAAAATATTATAACCAAAATATGTGTTTGCAAAAATATTCGAATAGAGCTAATGTAAATGTTTTTATAAAGAAAACTTTTAGTAAATAAAATGAACTATCTAGAACTATTTAGCTAAATAACTAAACGTACATACGTATGCACATACAAACACATCCTATGGGGTGACTGGCAGAATTTTTTTTCGAACCACTATAGTACAGACGTATGAACATACAAACACCTGATAGAAACAACTCTGTATTAGCAACAACACACGGTATTACCAGCATAAAAGTCGATACACAGCAACTCTGAAATTGAAAATAACGGCCAATTGAATTATCTACAAACACCTAGAAACATTAACAAGAATTTTTCAAATTGTGTTAGTAGACTGTTTGATCACTTACCTACTAATAGGAAACGACAGCAACGATGGTAATGTGTGCATAGAAGTAACATCTTTATGCAGTAATATAGTTTCTGCCATTTGGCTTTACTAAGTACATTCATTTTATTATGCCATCTAATAAGCACATGGCGAACAATCTAGAACCACTCCCTGTAATATAAAAAGTGGTACCCTGTGTGAGAGGCAGTCAGTGTGAATCAGATAATAGTGGAGTCAACATCGTTGAAAGTAAAGACATCGTGCGGTCGATAATAACGAATAAAAAGTAAATAAGTAGAGACAGTGAGTCTCTAGTGCAGCGTTACCATTTGTCAAGTTTTCCCTTTTTTTTTTGTAAGTTTTTTTATAAATATGTCCATAATTAAACTTTTGCAGTATATTGAATGAAAATATTAAGTAATGTTTGTATGCAATAAAACGATCTTATATTTTCTCACTCCCTTATTACTGCAACAGTGTCTAAAGGCTCAGTTACCTAACCATTTTCATTACTTTTCACATAACAATATCGATCAGCTGTTTTCTTTTAAAATTTTGGTACTTTTGTAGAAAACCAGTTTTTGTTTTGGAAAAAAAGTTTTTTTTCCAGATTTAGGAAGTTTTTTTTAAAAATATATATGGTAAAGCTGCTCTAGTGTTGTATAAACAGTGACCGCCCACAGAATAAGTCTTTTGTGTGACAAACAGCCGAGAGGGAGAGTTGCTACAAAACCAGTGCACTCAGTTGTATGTGACGTATGTCACAACAGCATGGAAGACATAGTGGTAACCAGTTGCGATATATTTAAGTAATATATGTAATGTAATGTAATCTTGATTTTATTAGAATAAGTGTTATTAGTAAATAAAGTGTCATTCTCAACCCTTATTAGTACACTGAGATCTTTTATACATTCGATTGCACGGAAAAGCGTTTTTAAAGGTTAAAAACTTAACAATATTCATTCATTGTATTTTTACTTTGGGTAGTTAAAAATCTCATTAAGATTAGAGATAAAGCTTTTTCTTAAAAAAATCGCTCAAACACAGAGAAAACAGTGCCTACTAAATACCTCATAAAATAGAACAAAACTAATAAGAAATCTCTATGGTTTTTTTCAATAAGGAAATCTTTTTAATTTCATAGAGAAAACCTTTTTGAAAAAATCTAGAAGAAATCTTGTAGTTTTTATGAGGTTATCTTATTGATTTTTTCAATAAAAAATAAAGAAAAATTGCGTCTTTATTCTCTGTACTTATATATTTTCATTTAAATTCTATACCATATACATATATATGTATGTATGTAGTATATTGTAGATGTTATTTAAGTATACATATATACATACACATTATGTTATATTCTTAACTAACTTACTCACCAAATATTGAACCAGCAAACTTCGACATGATAGACAAGCACTGTAACCAATATGCTAACAAGCAGCCTGAATAACCATTAAAATTATTTTGCACACATTATTATACAAAAATGAAAAAGATCATGAAAAAAATTGTCTGTATGTCTATTTATAGAAACGAAATAACAAGACACCTCATAAAATCAAGAAGATTTCCTTATTAAAAAAATCAATAAGATGCTTTACACATAATCATAGAGGAACCTAATAAAATCAAGACGAAAACCTTATTGAAAAAATCAATAAGATAGCCTAATAAAATCAAGAAGAACCCCTTTTTAAAAAAGTTAATAAGGCAACCTAATAAAATCAATAAGAAATCCCTATAGTTTTCAATTTATAAGAAAACCTAATAGAATCAAGAAGTTTTTCTCTATGGATTGTTTTTTTTATTCCAAAAATAACGGAAATTGAGTAAAAAAATTTGTGAATAATAAGATTCTTCTTGATTTTATGTGGTTTTCTTCTTGATAAAATTAATAAGATTTACCACATAAGAACAATAAGGAATCTCTATGAAAAAATCTTCGCTTCTTTCTGCTGGGATACCGTTTAGCCTAAAAACGGTTCATAGAGAAAATCTTTGTGATTCTCTGTGAATAGCCGTAATTCTTTTATTCCGGCAGCACTGATTAATGAATGCACTTCTTTAACTTCTGAGTCGTGCTGTGGTGATTGTACTGTTTGAAATTGACATCAGAACTGGTTTGATAAAAAAAAATACTAATAAGTGCTCGTACCTGTACATGTGTATGAGTGGCTGACTGAGGAGAGTGCTTAAAAGTGCACGCTTGCAAGCAAATGCTGTACACTTTGTGCACTGAGATAAAGAAAGAAGAAGTTTGTACCTATGCAGTAGACTTTTAGCAGACTGAATTTAATTTTATTGAATGAAGTTGCAGTTGTTAGAAAAACAACTGGAGCATTAAAATAAAAAACTATTAGTGAAAAATCTACCAAGGATGCTTTAACAATTATAAAATAATTTTTCTGTCTCGTAAAACCATAGAACACGCACTATTCAAGGTACTTGAGAGTAATTATAAATTTTTTTCTCTCTTTTTTAATGAAGATGATGCAGTTAATAAACATTGTATTGGTATCATCATAGTTTGAAGGAGTTTATTTAAAACATGTTTGCTAAAGTTTTTAATATTTTTAAATTTGGTATTTTTTAGATAAAAGTTTAGATAAAAGTTCAAACTAAGTAATGCTGCATTGTAAGTCCCTATTCTCAAATAAGCTCTTATGAATAATTTACCACGATGGCGAACACCGTTGCTTTCTATTTGTATATTTTCAATCGCCGGGCAACTCCGAAATTTATGTAACTCCACAAAGTGGGCTATTAGTAGCACTGTTAAAGTAATGTGCACTAAAGTAATGTGCGTGCGTGAAGTTAATTTTTGAAAATGTATAACCTTTGACATAAACTTTATGCTTTAACAGAGTGCTGTTGGCGTGTTAACATGGCTCTGTTCTGTTAACCTACAAAAATTAAATTAATACATTCAAAATCAGCTTTTCCAGTGTAGAGGCCAACAGAAGCGGAACAATGTGTGAAGACGGATGGACGGTATCGCATTCCAACACAATTAATAAGTGTGCAAGGCATACATGGCTTATTTCTGATATTAAAGTTGAATTTTCGACATACGTCTGTTCTGAGACCTATAGTAGAATTTTATGACAAATATTTTTGCAGAAAACTTCAACTACATATTTCCCTGTTTTGAAGGTGATTTTTTTAATTGCTAAAAATACCCATTTCCAGACGAGTTAGAGGCTGATGTATGGCAAAAACAATTTTTGCCTGCAATGATCTCAAGACACTATATACCAAGAATCTACGTATCAGACGATTTTCTAAATTTTTTTACTACAAAAGGCTCAAGGCCGTAAGATCAGTTTCAGATGTAAATTTCTAAAACGCCGATACGCGTAAATATGGGCATTTCTACAGGAATTTCAGCTTTTTGTAGCGTGCGACACCAAGCAAATATATTTGTGTAGGTCGTCTGCAGCCTTACGTTAGGTAAAATTTTAAGAAAAATCGAGTCACGTTGTTCGGAAATAAAAGGTTAATTTTTTGCTGTCGCACGCGACAAAAAAGTTGAACTTCTCTTTTGTTAGTCCTCTCTACAAGAATCAGTTGGCAGAACAATGTTATTTTTTTGGGTTGACAATATTATTAGTGTATCTTATTGTCAGTTGTGGTAGGAAAGTGTATACAAGTGAAGGCATACACAGAAAAAAATGCCTGTAATAAACTACTTTAATTGAAAATAAAACCAAAAATAAATTAAAAATATATTTAAGTCTATTAAACTTTTGTTTAAAAATTTCATTAAATACAAAGTTTAATTGACTCAATTACATTTTTAATTGATTTTTGGTTTTATTTCCAATTAAAGTTTTTTACTGCAGTTATATTTCTTTCCGTGTACTCTCTGGATTTTGATTCTAATGTAACAAATCTAAGTCCAACAAGTCGTAATCGAAGTCGAAATACGCCAACAAGGGCTGTCAGATATGGCGATTTTTCTCCATAAGTGGCAATTTTTCAACTTGTTTGGCGTCTAAATTTTTGACTAGGCGACATGGCAAGTTTTCAGCAGATATGTAAATATGTTGGCGATTGTTATGGCTATTTTTTTAATTGAACTTCAAAACTTTTGCAATTCAGGAGAATTACATACTTCCTTTCAGTGTACAAACTCTTATAGAAATTCTTATAGAAACTCTTATACCCTCATAGAAAGTCTTATACATATTTGCGAAAATTTTATATTCTTATGCACACTCATACGCTTACATGAGCCTTGTTATTTTACACCAACTCTTCTTATAACTCATATATTATGTTATGGACTTTTATATTACCATAAACTATACAAGCTGTTTTATATATTTTTAGAGAAACACTGATGTCCTTATAAAAACCTGTATATTCTTAAAAAAATCTTATATACTTATATTTGCGAAACTCTTATATTCTTATATAATCCCACGCTGTTATATTGATCTTATCCTCTTAAACATACTCATATAATAACTCTTATACTCTTATAAAAACTCGAATATTATTAAACAGGACTTTATACTCCTAAACAAACTCTTATATTCTTACAATAAAATCTTTTAAATTTACTTAAGTTTTAACAATTTTTCCAATACCGCAATTATTATTGAAACATTTTCCTATATGGGCATTTCTCCAACAAATTCCATTTTTTTGTCGCGTGCGACAGCAAGCAATTAACCTTGTATTTCTGAACAACGTCTCTCGATCTTTCTTAAAATTTTTTTTTACGTATACCTACTGACGTCCTACACAAATATATAAATAAGTAAGTAAGTTTAATTTTCTTTGAAAGAACAAGCATATTTGCTTGGTGTCGCACGCTACAAAAAGTTGACATTCATGTAGAAATGCCCATATTGCTTACTACGGAAAAGTAGTGCTATATATGGATGCTATTATTTTTGCAAATACTTCCAACAAAATGCACTTGCACGTGTCATCTTCATATTCCTCTTCAACTTATGTAAAGACATACGATTGAATATTTTATTTATTCATTAACATTCACTAAAATTACCTTGATTTCTAAATCTTCTTTGCAAGTAGTGAAAGTAGCGACACTCGTATACAGCTACCGGTATCTACGAGTTTTGACTATAATTCAAATATAATTTAATAGCATTGTATATAAAGTTTCTTTGAAAAATTCAAATTTCTTTCATTTTTCTTTTCAATGTAAGCAAACTTAAACTTTTGGGTTACCAGCGTTTTATTGCAGGTGCTAAGCGAATGAGTTAGTGGATTTTTGTTGGCTAAATGCAGGTTTCAAGTTAATTAATAACTTCTTCTATTGCATACATTTTTTCTTTGCTTTGCTTTTGATTTAAAAAGTTTGCTTTTTAATTGAAATTGACGGACTGACATTTCTCTACATTTCATGAAATTCGTTTTTTGAAATTGTTTTACATTAATTTCCTCTTTTTAAATTGTTTCGATCATAGTTTGTTGTCATTGTTGTGTAAATTAAAGAGTTTACTTTCGTGGTTGTTAATTATATACAGCAGAAAGCATGTAGACAAACAATGGCCCAAATGGTCATAAGATATGATCAGATTGGTGAATTATGCATAACATACTCGTAGATACAATTTTTATTAAGCGAAATAAATGGGAGCCTAAGCTTTTGTTACATAATTTCACTGCATTTTAAGTTGGGCAATATACGACGATATCATTAGTCGGACCGTGCTTTGACGATTGTTAATTAAATTATAAGTTTGGATATTGTATTAAAAGTTTCATTTCTTTTTTGTGGTTGAAGATACATACTAAATAATTACATACTATAGGAAAATATCTAATATTACTTAAAGTGCATAAATTTATAATTACATGGAACGTTTTTTAAATACAGGCTACATACAGCAGGTATTTACGCGTATTTACAATACAAAGGCAACAAAAAAAGACACAGAAAAAACTATTCCTGCAATAAACAAATTTAATTGAAAATAAGACCAAAAATCAATTAAAAATGTATTTAAGTCAATTAAACTTTTGTTTAATTCCTGCAATGAAGAACTTTAATTGAAAATAAAACTAAAAATCAATTAAAAATGTATTTAAGTCAATTAAACTTTTGTTTAAAAATCTAACTAATTACAAAGTTAAATTGATTCAATTGTATTTTTAATTGATTTTTGTTCGTATTTTCAATTAAAGTTGTTTATTGCAGGAATATTTTTTTCTGTGTATTTCTACTGTAAAACGACTCTTCGAGATCTAGAAAAACACCTTCAACGGTTTAAAGAATTTCAGGTTTTTTCCTTCGTTTTACTAAAGGATGAGTTCAGAAGAACGAAGATACCGAGGAGGCTAAATAATTCTGAAAATTTGGATTCCCTAACATTTGGATTTTGGCACAATTTCTCGAAAAGGCGATTACAATTGGTAATTGAGATCTTGCGATTTAGCGCATTTAGAGTTATTTCTTTGAAGCTATGAGAGAGATAAAATCTAGCTTTAACAATGGCCCGCAATCGGTTCAAGACGGTTCGAAGATGGAATTCATGAAGTTATGGAAGAATTTGTGATAGAAAATTCCATGAAAAGAATATATTCCCATTTTGTCGTCCTCCTCTTCGCAATTAAATAAACATGCATTAATTTCGCTTAAAAATTCCCGTTTTTAACATATAAAAACTAAACATCTTATTGGAAGAGCCTATACATATAAAAATATAAATATAAAAACAAAAAAAAAAAAGAACATAATTATAATTTATGATAAAAATATTACAAATAATTAATATAGCAACCAGCGTGGAGAATTAACTTTAAAACCGACGCAGCAGCGCACATCCATTAATAAAAGCTGGAATATATGTACATACTTTATATAAAGATTATTTGAATTTTTTTATTATCCACAATATTATTCTTATGTAACTTTTTCTATTATTCGTATAACAAAATCATTTTTATACGGCTGAATTTTACTGACGATGCTCGCCAACGGTGTAATGAAATATTGAACATAAATTGAAACCTTTACAACTTCAAGTCAAGTTCATTCATTTGAATATTTTACAACTTAAGATAGGTATGAATGCTGTTAAGCTTTTTAATTCAAGGTTAACTTCGTACTCAGTGACTTCAGGCGTTGTTAGTTACAGTGGTGTAAAAAACTGATGTGTTCATAGTTGCACAGAAAAAAAAAACTGAAACTATTTTAATATTTATGATTTGATTAGGGTAAAATTCGTATCGTTTTGTAGGGCAAATTATATGTGATAATTATTAATGAACAAATAACACTAAACTTAATTGTAAATATTCTGACAAACACTTGGTAGAACGGAACAACCATGTGTTTTCGAAGGTCACTGCACCTTCATCATCAGCGTTTTTTTTGTGTTTGGTCCACTGTGTATGGAGTGAGTTCATGTAGATTTTAGTTTTATATATTCAGCTTTTTATTGCAAATGGAATATGTGAATTGTTTTGATTTATCGCATTACAATTTGCTGAAGCTCTTTTTTGTAATGAAAGTTCAATTTTAAGAACTCTGATGATGAAGGTGTAGTCATCTGCGAAAGCAGCTGCTTGTTCCGTTCTACCAAGTGTTTGTCAGAATATTTACAATTAACTTTAGTGTTATTTGTCCATTAATAATTATCACATGTAATTTAGCTTACAAAGCGATACGAACTTTAGCCTAATCAAATCATATATATCGAAACAAATAAAGTTTGAACAATAATAATAAAACTAACTAAAACTGTTTTACTTCTTCAAGGAAAATGATAGTGAAAAGAGAGATAACTGGTGATGAAGTCGAAAGCAGAGCTGTTAAATTTCGATTACGATTAGTAATCAATTAGATTACATTTTCAAAAGAATTGTAATTATTATATAATCGCCTTAAAAAGAATTTCTGATAAATAATTGATTACGATTACTTATAATCGAAAAGTAATCTGAATTACTTGAAATTACTACAAAATAATCAAAAAGAATCAAAAGTAATCAAAAAGTAATCCGACTACTTTCAAGGATTACTTTTGATTTTTGATTATTTTCAACCTTTTTGTAAGAAATTTATAAATTAAATGTATAATAACATATTCGGTTATATAACAACACTGATAATATCAATCTAAAAAAATATAAAGAAAAACATAGTGAAATTTTTCGATGGTGGATAAGCATTGTTAATATGCATGGTCGCTTTGACGAAACGTGAGTAGACTTCAACCATACATTTCGAACAGCCACAAACTTCTTATCTTTACTTTTTGATTTCTTTTAATTCTTTTTGATTATTTTGTAGCAATTTCAATTAATTCAGATTACATTTCGATTATTAGTAATCGTAATCAATTAGTAATCGTGCGAAGCTGGATATAATCGTAATTTAATCATTACTTTACCTTTCAAAAAAAAAAAAGTAATCAAATTAGTAATCAGTACGATTAGTAATCATTACTTAAAAGCTATGGTCGAAAGTAATTAACCTTAATTCTTTTACAACTCTGCTATTTTGCATTTTGTGCCTTTTTTACAGTATAGTTACAGCTAATCTGGTGTTAAGTAGGCGCAGTACTTTAAGCTATGTAGCCATACATTGCTACAAATATCGGGGAAGGAGGGCGCTGCGATAAACATATTTATATTAATGCATTAGAGAAAAATTAAAGATTTTAATACTGCGTCTGTAGAGGGATTGAACTCGGGCTCTTAAAGACCGTCATTTCCTTTGTATTCAACCCATTAACAACTTCAACCAATTTTCGCACTCTAGTGTAATTCTTCGCAGAGTTGAAAATGACTTGAACAACAACATGTTTGAGAATTTTGTTATCACATCATTTTTCATCATATTTTTTTGTAATAAATATTATGATTAAAAAAAAAAACAAAGAAGTTAATTAAAAAAGTTAAAAAAGACCATCATAGCATGATAATTTCTGATACAAACTATAATGGACTCGTGTAAATTTTATATCAAACTTTAAACATTTTGACCGTGACTATAAAAGTTTGACTGAAACATCATGAGTTGTTATAATAAATATGTTGTAAAGTTTTGTAATAATTACAGCCATCAGAATAATAATGAATTTTATTTCCAACACATTCATGCATGCACCACCGCGCCATAAACATATTATTTTATTAATATTTAAATAATAATAAAATAAACATTTATTTGAATAAATTAAGAATTTTACTGCCTGTTAACTTGATTTATGCTTGATGTCTAAATAATTTAATTTTAATCAGATGTTTTAAAAAAAAAACATAGTCAATCAAATCTAAAATACCTAGAAGGAAAAGCGTGAGTGGGAATCAAACAAAGGTTCGAATTATATGATGCCACTCCATAGAGACAAGTTAACTGCCAAGTTCGGGGGGGGGGGGCTAAAACTGTTAAAACGCTTTTTAATTACTTTTATGCTTTAATGAAACTGAAAAGGTTTCTTTCTAAAACAAATCTTAGCACCAACAACCATTAACTATATTTCAAAATAAATATGTTGGCACAACTAATGAAATCATCATTCAAAATAAACTAAAATGTATAAAATGGGAAAATAGTATTTAATTGGAAAAAAATTAAATAAATATGTACTGCAGTGCAGCTTAAGTTGAGACTTCTTCATGTTGTACATAAATATGTATAAAAAAATATTATCATCTGGAGAGAAATCAAGATGGTGTGCTTAATTACGAAAAATAATAAATATTAATAGCTTTACAGAAAAATAAATATTAAAAAAAAATCGCAAACGTCCTCAAAAGGTTTTTGTTTGCGGTTGAATTGTTGTAACCACTAGTAGTTATTTACCGATTTTCTCTGCGGGTCTGTCTATTTAGCAGACAGACGGTTTAATAAAAAAATATGCGCAAAACAGTCTTCATATCATATGACAAGGTACTCATATGTATAGATGAGTGTATGTATATACATATGTACTTATGTCTGTTATGCATGTCCACATATTTTTTTTACATAAATAAAACTTCAACAAAAACCTTCATTAACAAATTTTTTTTCATTGTTAAGTGTTGTTTAATAATTAAACAATATTTATTGGCAAACGCAGCACATGGACAAAAATAATATTGTTGACATTGTAAATTTTTGCTAAATCCGTGATTAATGTTTACAAAGATTTGTGTAATATTTGTATAAGACTTGTATAATATTTGTATAAGACTTGTATAAGTTTTGTATAAGACTTGTATATGATTTGTATAAGACTTGTATCAGATTTGTATAAGACTTGTATAAGTTTTGTATACGACTTGTACAACATTTGTATAAGACTTGTATAAGAGCTCTTGGCTAAGCTTAAATTATCGTTTTAAAATCGATACATAAAAACGTGAATATTATATTAAAAAAGATACTGTGTTACCATAGTACTGTGTTACCCGCTTATATTTACTTCTGTTTTATATGTGTGTATACATTCTGGTGCAAGTGTGTATGTATGTAATTGAACTCCTGCACCTGGATTCAGTAGCTTTTAATACGATAATCATATATGTAGCTGTAATAAATAGAACGAAAACTTATCGGCTTTACATTTACAGGGAATACTTTTCCTTTTTAATGGTCCTTACACCAAAGGTGAAAATGAGCCCTATTGTTTTTGCTACGTTGTATGTCTGTTCCTCACAGGGTGTTTTCTCGAGAACTATAAGAGCTACGGATCTGAAATAACAACAGTTAAACATCAAAGGGTGTTCCAAAACGAGCAACGAATAATGTTAAAATCCCCTCTAATATACATACAATTATATATAGACACTGGAAATTCGCAAAGTTAGCAGATTTTTAAACAGACTACAACAATTAACACTAAAATTTAAAAAAAAAATCAAATTTAAAGGGTGTTATATCAGTTAATGGTATTTTGACTATGTAATTTGGACAACTTGCTGCATCTTAGAAACCGTAAGAGGCAAACTCTTGAAATTTTCAAACACGCTAAAACTAAAAAATTTCAAAATTATAAACGCTCCAAGCCAAAAAAAAAAACGCCAAAAAACGAAAAAACCGCCAAAATTAAGAAAACAAATCACCAAAAATTAAAAAAAACGCCAAAAACCGACAAAATTGCCAGAACGAAAAAAAAGACTTAAAACTTAATAAATCGCCAAAAACGCAATCAAACACCATAAGTAAAAAAACCCTGAAATTAAAAGAAAACGCCAAAAACTGAAAAAAATCCAAAAACTAAAAAAAAAATTTCAAAACTATATATTATATAGGCTAAAGATCTTATAGTATTACATATCTAGCGTCCGTACGGAACCCTTTTTGTGTGAATCAAAGTCGCACTTTACTGAATTTATTTTTATTACAGATTGTGTGGAAATTATTGCTGATATTAAAATTTTTTATTTTATATTTATAGGCGTCAATAGTAACCCTAAATCAAAAGCAGATTTAATTTATAATATCCCAATCGTTATGCCCGTTAAACGGTAAAAAAAAGAAGGTTAGGTTAGGATGGGTGGTGTTATACCGCACCTCCACTCGGAGACCCAATGGGGCCATTGTGATAAAAAAAAGTAAAATGACTAGCAGAAAACGAAGCCGATATTGATTTGTCGGTGGCGGCTGGTCAAAAATATCTACGGCGGCGGCTAAAGGTCGACTTGCGCTGAAAATACCGCCGGCCGCCAGGAGACTGCCAGCAAATAAATCCGAGACTAGTGTATGACGGCTAAAAGTCGTGTAATGTGAACCACATCTCATTTAAAAAAATGGGCTTATTTTGAAAAAAAGGGCCGTTTTTAATTTAACCGCAGAGATTGGCGGAGCCTGATATTATCCAAAAGTTTTTGGCGGTGGCTGTCACCTGACGACTCACCGTCGATCGGCTTCCTTAACTGATCACAAGCTCTATTTTATTCTTCTTTGTGCTTTTCGCTTATTTTTGACATTTTGTAAGCATAGATGCCACATGATATAGAATTAAATGGTGAGTAAAACAGAGATATACACTACCGTTAAAATGAATCCCCTTATTGTGAATGGTGTCGTCGAATTCACATCAAGATGACAGAGAATATTGTCACTTGTCTACTCTTTATCGGCTACAATTGCCTCTTATTGACAATCTCTTTCTTATCTTTAAGGCTTTCTAAGTTAATGGAGCATGTTAATAGTAGTGAATTGTTGTCCACAAAGAGTATACAAGTGAGAAGTTTAACTGTCGTCTTGATGTGACGTCGACGACGCCATTCACAATAAGGAGGAATGATAGATAGTACATACAAAAAGTATATGCATATTTTTCTACATTTGCAACTATCTTGAGATTTTATAATTTTAAAATACACTTGATGCTGCATTTGAAAATTGAGTTTTTTGCTTCATAAGTGAAACCTTTTGAATTGTTTAGTCCTCTCAATACAACATATATGTATGTAGTATAAAAAGCTATTTAACATCAAAACATATTTAAACTCAGCATAACTATTTATCTTCACTCAATTATTGCTGTTGACGAGACAACAACTGACAACTTTATGGTGATAGGCTCTCAATAGAAGTCAATTAGAGTAAGTAACGAGTAGACAAGTGCTAAATTTATAGTCAAATAACGTCAAATTAAATTATTTCTAAAGTTATTTTCGATAGCGTGCAGACAAGTGTCAATTAAGGTTTTATAAATTATGAAAAAATTTTGTGATATTCTAAAGCAAGTTCACACATTTTTATACGCCAAAAAAAAAATCTTGTGATCACTGAATCACATTAAAAAGCTCCCTACGCTGCTTCTCCGAACAAACATATTTTCAACAGTCCAGATTGATAATAAAATAAAACGACATCTCTAATAAATTATATCAAGTTAATAAAAGTTCTTTTAATTAGTAATAAAACTTGTTTTATATATTTTTGTACGTGCGCATAAAATATTGACAGAAAAGAAATAAATACATGTTTCAATCTTAACAAAATTTATTAATAATTTTTTTATATACTTATGTACATACATACATATCGTCGATTGAAATGGCAAGCACAGTTCGTGGAGAAAAACAAATTGATGTGAAAGGGAAAATATGTAGGATATAAAATTTTTCGATTTCTTAAACGGTTAACTTGAGTAGAAAATTTATATGAAAAGCACTCACTTTTTTGAGTGATTTTCATAAAATATTTTATAAACAACTCCAGTGACTGGCAGAGACTTGCGCCGAGCGATTTTGTCGGCGGCCGCTGGCTCATAAAAAATCATCGGCGGCGGCTGAAAACAACTTCAGTTATAAACATGATACATAAATATAAAAGTACAGAAATTCCAAAATAATAGAAAAGAATATAATAGAAATAAAATAATATAATAGGAAAGAAGTAAAAATTAATTCAGTTCTTAGCTTCAAATACTAAAATGAGTGAACTCTAGTGCATTCGAAGCTAAAATGTCAAATTCAATAGATAAAAATTGTGAAATAGCAATTATTTCTTTCGATTAACACACAGGGGTCGAATCGCCAAATCCGTGAACGAACTTTTCACGTAAAGGCACAATTTTCGGATTATGACATACGTACTGAAATCCCATTCTGATTATATAATTGACGTATCACTTAATTTGTTTTCGTACGATTGTCGATACGATCACGGATGTGACGATTTGAGCCCAGAACTGATGTTTCATTATTGGTTACATCGTCTTTATTAAAAAATAAAACAGTAGAAACATGTTTCTTAACAAGTTCCTTCGTCTGTGGCCAGCATAAGATATCCATCTCAAAATATTATGATGCCCATACACGAAGGAACATGTTAAAGGACATGTGTTCCTGTTCCTACTCATTTCTGTCAAGCAAAGCAAAACGATCTGAAATTGTTTGCACTAACATATGTATATGCAAAGCAACTCTGCAGAGTTGCACATCGAGGCAAAAATTTACATACTGAATAAATACAAAACTATAAATTATATCCAAGATATGTAAAAAAAGTTTTTCTGCCGAAAAAACTTAAAAAAAATATTTCAATCGGCGGCTAATTTCCAGCCGCTTGTTAGCCGAAAAATAATCGGCGGCGGCTGGTGAAAACCATTCGGCGGCTCGGCTAAGCCGGCTCTCAGCCGATCGGCGCAGGTCTCTGGTGACTGCCTTTCTTGTGGAAGCAGCCAGTTAAGTTTTTTATATAAAATCCTTCTTTTCTAAATTAAATGCACGAAATTTTTTATAGATTTCATCCAACGATAAAAAATACATTTTTTTTAAACCAACCAAACTTAAGAAGCTGCGTTTCGAAACAGTATTACCGACGCGAAAAGATAACACTGTGTCTAATTTTTAAGTCATGGAAATATAACCATATACGGACACCACGTGATAAAAGACAAATAAAAAGACCCGTGTCTCCCAGTTTAGCCCCAAATTATGAACATTTTTTATGGGTCCCCCCTAAAAAAAATTCTGGCCACGGTGTAATTTTTGCATTTTCTCAGGCTCATATCTTGCAAACCGTTCGGAATTTTGATTTACTCTCTGAAGCAAAATTGTACTTCTTGTCATATAAAATCAAAAAAACTTTATATTCAAGATCAAAATCGCAAAAAAATCGCGCTACCTAAACGGTGTTAAGAATCATTCCAAGGAAGTTCATATGTTCTAGAAAGTTGTTTATTGAGATCTTAGGTAAATTTTTGCAGTTGATTGTTTTCTTGATTTTGTACGGTTTGTGCTACCTATGGACCTGAACAGAGGAAAAAAGGTAAAAAATCGATTTTTTTTGCGATTTTGATTTTAAAGATGAAATTTTTTTATGTCCACAATTGTTGTTTATGACAAGAGCTACAACTTTGCCTCAGAGAGTAAATCAAAATTCCAAAAGCTTTGCAATATATGAGCCTGAGAAAATGCAAAAATGACATCCAGTCCCCAAATATTTGGGGGCCCATAAAAAAGTACATGACTTGGGGCAAAGCTGGGAGATAGGGGTTTTTCTTTTTGGTCTTTTATCACGTAGTGGTGTCCGTATATGGTTATATTTTTTCGTGTTGCACTGTGTAATTTATGATTTCTGGCCGGTGGTGTCAGATTTTTTCCGACCTATTTCGCCAAATTGATTTTAAAAATCGCCAAAATCAGTTTCATGTGCTTTTTCTTAATATATATTTGATAATAAATTTGTTTTATATAACAATTTTATTTAATATATAAATTTTTATAAAATAATCGTATAAAAATTTAGCAGAAAATCGCTAAAATCTGAAATAAAATCGCCAAAAATTATTTCTGGTAAATTGTTCTCATCCAAATTCAAAACGCATTAATTAATATACGATTGATTAATATCAGGAAAATCATCAAAGTCCAATTGTTTTAAGTTTCGGTAGGATCTATTTTTTAACCCCCGACCAAAAAAAAGGGTGTTATAAGTTTGTATTGTGTGTATGTGTGTCTTTCTCTGAGTCCACGTACAGACCAAACGGCTACACTGATTTTGAGTTAGTTTTTTCTGTTTGAAAGGTGACTGATCCAAAGGGGTTCTTAGCCATGTTTGAAGAGAATCGGTCCAGCCGTTTAGAAGATATCACATCTTTTCTAGATATATCGGGTGTTTTTAAAATTTTTAATTTTTGTTATTTAAACTACTCATTTAACAAAGTAATTTCCTGAATTACAAAAATTTTGAAGTTCAATTTCGTTAAAAATAAGTCATAAAATTCACCAGCAAATTTCTTTATCTCTAGAAAAATCTTCATCCCGTAAAACTAAAAATTTTAACGCCAAAGAAGTTGAAAGATCGCCACGTTTGGCGAGAAAGCGCCATATGTGACAGCCCTGTTGCTGGCAACCAAGAAATTTGGGTTGCTATCTGTAATGGGCCCATTTTTAATTTATTTTTTTTTTAATACACATTTATTTTGTTTTGCATTTCAGCTGACGATATGTATGCATGTATTATTATTTATCGCAGCAAAACAACAATGGAATAATAAAATAAAAATTAAAAGCGTTATTAAAACGCACTTGAGATGTCGCACAAAAATGCAATTAAAAATGTATATAAAATAAAAAATTTTATTGTTTACGGATAATGATGCAATTAATTCTCCTTAGTGGACGGTAACGAAAAAGGACATCAATTAACAAGATGTCATGTCGAAAAAGTATTAATTTTTTTACAACAAGGTTAATTTAAAATAAAAAAAAGTTACCAAAAATAAAGATACGTTTCAAAACTGTTTAGATGAAAAAAACCCCCCGTAGGCACAACCTGATAAGGTTGTATGCGAGCCTGTAACGTTTTTGGTGTTGCTGTCTAATTCGATCAGAATGGTATCAGAAACTCTACAGAAGTTGAGAAAGCGATAAGAAATCGTATCGTAATTTGCATGAGGGATTAATTGACAACAAAAAAAAAAATTTAAAACTTAAGTCCAAGGCGAAGCTTTTATTTGTTTGAAAAAAATTGCAATACTCGTCGCGATCCAAACCCAAATTTCTGCCATTAAAACTAATACGAAAACAGACACTCAAATTTACCTTAAACAGAAAAAAACTTCTTTACTACTTTATCAATATATAAAAATATTTATTTTCCCGCATCGAGAGGCGTTAATATTAAATTAATCATTGACTTAGAGTTTCTACGCGGGAAAAAAATCCCGGGAAATTTTCAACGGGAATTTTCGGGAATTTAATATATCCGTTTTTGGATTTGGTTTTTTTTACATTGCTGTTCGTTGTTTTAGTACTTGCATAATATAAGCATGGAAGCATATGTAGAGGCTTCCGAGGTGAATACAACAACTTGAAGCGTTACGAAATATTTTCAACTTAAGAAGTCTTTATATGAAATAGTATCTCTTTTAATGTTTTCAATTAAGAATTTAATTGATTCAATTACATTTTTAATTGTATTAATTAATATGAGTAGAAAAACTTAATTAATATTATCAAATTGCTTATAGGTGATATTTAATTAATTTTTGAATTGATATTACAAAATTATTCATATTACTTTTTTGTGTGTTATATATTTTTTCATAAAATTATATTTTTTACTGAGGTCATTTAATTAAATTCATATGTTTTTTAAATTCCCGGGAATGCCCGGGAATAAAACATTTTACTTCTCGATTCCCGGGAATTGAAAAAGTCCGGGAAATTAGAAACCCTACATTGACTGCTTAATACAAATATTTGTTTAAACTGCTGTACATACTTACATACATATTTATTTTTTTAATATTTACCGCTGTAAACCGCTACTGTTTCTCTTACAGAAGTAATACAAACTGTAAGTTTACTGTAACTACAACTGACAGCAACTGCAATAAATATTGTTACGAGGGTCGTGTTGGAACACACTTTGCACCAAGTGTTGAGTTGCGTTAATTTACAAAAATTTCTTTTAACAAAGACGAGTTTATAGTTGCACTATGGATATAAATCATTTAATATTTAAATTTCTCTAAGCTTAAATTATGTAAATAAATAAAAATAAAATTGATAGCTAAGAAATTTATTATTCGACATAAAT
Source organism: Tachina lurida (assembly GCA_944452675.1). Taxonomy (NCBI): domain Eukaryota; kingdom Metazoa; phylum Arthropoda; class Insecta; order Diptera; family Tachinidae; genus Tachina; species Tachina lurida. The sequence continues at coordinate 100,850,188 of OX101754.1, forward strand.
AAATTTCAAATTAAAATTGATAGCGTAACAAGGACTATGTTGGCCTACTCTTCTTTATATTGACATGCTGCTCTTTATATTTTTGGTAGGAATTTTAAAGAAATAATTATTATTTTCTTCAGTCGCTGATTTTAAGTAATTTTAGCCCATGAAATGGGACACTTTAGCACTACCGTGGTGCCTTTCAAATTGGTCAGTTTATTTTCCCGTTACGGATTTTATTTTATGGGGCATATAAAAGGGCATATTTTCGTTTGAGCCGCGTTACCCTAATATGATATTACAATTTCAATATAAAATAATCGTTTTTATGTGTCTTTTTGAAACGATACTCAATCAAGAAATGGGCCGAAGCTTAAGGGCTAATAAATAAGTCAAAGTGTAAACGCTGGTTTAGTTAAACTAAACTCAAATGTATATGTAGTTTAAACTCAACAGGAGTAAATCAGTGAACCATACCTTTTGTGCAGCTGTTTTGCAGCAGGTTATCAATTGTTTGCACAATCAAAAGGCCAAAAAGCTTAAAAAAAATTTAATTAAAGGTCGCCAAATTTTACTGAGAAAGGAATTATGTTTATGCTTGGCGAAGAAAAATATTATAAAAGTATAATAGAGTGTAAGAAAACAGCTTGAACAAGATTTGAAGAAAATGTAGAGGCTTGGAAAAAAGTTGAGTTCTCTTTTAATGCAAAACATATGGTCTATAAGTAACAAAACCATATGGCCTGCATTGGTAGTTTAAACGCCCAATTTTATGCGTTTACAGATCGTTTAAATACTGTATTGATTTATAGGTTTGCTAGTTTAAACACATTTTAAACCAAAAATAGAGATTAACTTGCACTGATTTATTAGCCCTAAGTCATACATAGTGCAGTATTCGTGGAGCCAGGGTTTACAGCTGTCAAACGATGACACAACTAGAGTTTTTGTTAGCAGCAATATCACAAAAGAAACAGCAGCAACGGAATGAATAATGGAAATTTTGCGTCCGCACAAAAAATACTTTCCGCAATTGCGGAACGGAAAGAATAATTAGACCCCTTATGTGTTTGTGCTTGTGTGTGTTTATTGAAAACATTTACAGTTTTTCAACAAAAATGTTTTCATTGCTGTAAAAGATCAAATTCTCTGCACATAAACGTTGTTTTGAATTGAATTACAAAAATGTTGGATATTTTTTTGTGTGTACCTGCTCAAATTTGTTTATTACTATGTATCTACATAATATTAGTTTAAAAAATTAATATAAATTCAACAAGAAATTTCTAATGATAGCTTAAAATAAAATAGCTCAGGTTTAATACCGTCAAATAAATGTTTTCAAATTTATATCACATTCAATAAACAGTGTGTTTATTTCCCTAAAATGCATTTTTTTTTCTCTGCTAATACTTTGTGTGCCCTCCTTGAGCATCAATTACCGTTTGTAAACATCGGGACATCGAATGAATTAGCTTATATACCGGTATTTTCTCCCACACTTCCTTTATAAGCCGTATTAACTGTTCTTTATTTTTCCTAGAGCCCACAAATTTTCGATGGAGTTCAAGTCAGTACTGCTGGAGTGTCAATCGTAAAGCGTTATCAAATCGGTGTGAGATATGTATGAGTACATTAGTGTAATCATATGGACAACAAGAAGTACAGAGAAACTTAACAGCTGCATAGAAATACACTCAACACCATCTAGTGTGCAATAGTAGCTACTAATTTTCACTAATTGTCGTACTTTATGTTAACGTAAGCAAATAAAAACAAATAAATAAAATGAATACAAAATATGAAAAATTTTAACTTTTAAAAAGATTTTGTGCACTTTTAATAAGAAATTTACTAAAACAAAGCAAAATTTTCTATTACTACATTTACATATCTCCCCTGTGATCGAACTCACATTGATTTTTTTTAACAAACTGTATATTTGTACATGACAATCGTATGGTCGTAATTATCACTAGAATATATAATATACAATATATACGAGTAGTTTCATATCATGGAATAAATAAATAGCAAAATTCTTTCTGGCGCTCTCTTCATTTCAGTTTAAATTATTTACACGTTGATAACCTAACTTTCTTATTTATATTAAACATATGTTTTCTTTTAGAACTATCGATAATTCTTTGACATTACATTCTTTTACAGTATTTAACTAAGCATTTAATTTTATGATTGCAAAAATTAAACAGCATTTAAGTGCAAATTAAGTTTAAGTGGCAATCAGCTAAATGACATTTAATTGAGAGTTAAGCGATTCTTACAAAGGGAGCAATTAATTAAGTACATAGTATGTGTGTATTTGCAAAATAATACAATCTGCCTTATCGTGGTTGGCGTATTTCAAATACGACTACGACTGTTTGGTAATAGATTAAAGAAGACTTCAACAGTTTTTCTTTAATCTATTACCAAACAGTCGTAGTCGTATTTGAAATACGCCAACTACGATAAGGCAGAATATGTGACATGCACAAGCATGCTCATGCACTTTCAAATAAATTCAGTGGTTGCTGTTTTTATGTAACCGTATTTGGAAATCTGTCCATAATATTTCGAAATGTATCCATAATATTCTAAAAGTTTTAAGCCTTAGACAGAGTATCTGGCATTTCTTGTGTTGTCATTTTCCAAATGTGTGCAAAGCCGTTTACATTCAGAGAGAGGCAATGAAAACATATAATTTTTTTTATTTAATCCCTATCACTGAACTCTTGCTTTAGTGCAGAATAAAATGTAAACATTAAACAGCTGATCCAGATTTTACTCTCGCTAGTAATTGTTTATTCACGAACTATTTATAATGAGAAGGAGTACTCCCCGAAAACAAATGATGGGAGGTGAAAAACTCCCTGGGAAAATTCATAATTGGGCTGATTATGTTCTTTATGTGGAAAGCAATGCCACACAACAAAAAATATCGACAATGACAAACGTTGCCACTAGTAAACACTATTGCGTTGTCACAAAATGCCATGTGTGTACTCGGCATTAGGCTAAAGGTCCATACCATCCGTTCTTTGCTTATGCGTTGTATGCGTTTCTGCACGTTCTCTCCGATTCAAAATTCAAGTTACATGCAATACGTCTTATGCGCAAGTATTTTTGTTGTTTTAATGCAAACAGAGAAAAAATTTAAATTCACCACACGAACATTTGGCTATAAAAGGTAGCATGATGCATGCGATGGATACAAAAGTAGGAAGTACACCTACTTTATCCGTCCTATGCGTCTATACGTTCCTTGCGTTTTGTTCTATAACTTGCCACATACAATTACCTTGATTCTACTTTTTGACATATGCGTTGTATGCGTTTCTGTACGTTCTCTCCAATTCTAAATTCAATTTACATGCAATACGTCTTAAGCCGAAGGTCCATACCATCCGTGCAATGCGTAGTTGCGTTTTATGCATGTGTCAAAAAGTAGAATCAAGGTAATTGTATGTGGAAAGTTACAGAACAAAATGCAAAGAACGTATAAACGCATACCACGCATATGCAAAGAACGGATGGTGTGGACCTTCGGCTTTATGCGCAAGTAGTTTTGTTGTTTTAATGCAAAAAAAAAGAGAAAATTTAAATTCACCACACGAAGATTTGGCTATAAAAGAGAGCATGATGCCTACTTTATCCATCGTATGCGTCTATACGTTCTTTGTGTTTCACAATTACCTTGATTCTACTGCAACTACGAATGGAACGTATTGTATGGGCCTTCAGCTTTATGTAAATACCTAGGCACAAAATATCGAGATTTATCATCATTAACTCTAAAAAAAATAATCTTCCCCCATTTGAATGGTATTTTATTTAGCTATTCCCGAACATTCTGGGATGGCCCTCGTATATTTGTGTAATGTTTATAAAATAGTGTAAACTGAAGTTATTTTCTTTGCTTTTTGTTTACTTCTTTAGAAGTGTTTTTTAAATGTCTTATTGGGTTTATCTTTGATTTCTGTTTGTTTGTTTGTTTGTTTGTTTGTTTGTTTGTTTGTTTGTTTGTTTTGGTATTGAAACGATTCTTTTGCATGTAAAGAAGGGATGCAATTGTTATTGCGGGTTTGCTTAACTTTGGTTTTGGTTTCTTTTTTCTTTCAAAGTGTAATTTTCTATTATTTTTATGTAAGTATGTAAATTACTTTTTTTTCAATTGTTTTCTTCCGTGGCATGATGTTTGGCGTGGTCACGATAGAAAAACCAACAAAAGTAACAACAAAAAATTAAACAATGTACATATGTATGTATGTATGTATGGGAGTGTGTACATATGTATGTATATCATAGCTTCATTTCTTTATGTTGTGTAAATTTTGTAGTTTATATTTTTAATGTTTTTATTTTATTATTTAGTTAGCACGTGAAGCGTTAGTTTTCACTATTGATGAAGAAATTGTGATTTATTTGCTTTTTAATGGTAACAAATGCGACAATTTAAATAGAAATGTACATATTAAGCGGTCCACCCACTTGCAATATAATTGTGCAATATTTCCTATTGTGCAATAATATCGCACCAATTTGTATGTCATATTCAAAGGTTGCACAATATATTGGGAAATATCAAAAGACTTTTGATTTTTATTGTACAATCCAGACAATTATGTAATGTGGTGTCAACATTGTTTAATGTTGTTTATTTTTTCACTGTAAACAACATATGCAATAATATTGTATAATGGATGGGCCGCTTTAGATAATTATATTAAACATGAAAAAAATTAGGAAACAAATTATGTTATAAAAAAATAAAGGTTTTTTTTATACTTATGATTCATATCGCTTTGTTAGCCAAATTACATCTGATAATTTTTAAGGAACACATAATACTAAAGTTAATTGTAAAAATTCTGACAAACACTAGCAGAACGGAACAGCATGCTGTTTTCATCAGTGTTCTTGCGTTTGCTCCAGTGTGTGTGTGGTGTCCGTTGATGCAAATTTCAGCTTTATATACCCTACGTATTCACGAGTCACTATGGCACTTTGTAGCACCGCAAGCAAAAATAAAAGTGGGAACTAGTGGCAACGATTGTAATCACCGATGCCAACTATTTATAACCCAAACGCGCTATATCCCTTCTGAAAACGCGCTAGAACGCTCTAAGTTACAGCATTATCAACAATTTATAGTCAAAACGGGCTATTTTCCTACGCGCTAAATTAAATTTTAATAAAGATCGATGTAATAGTAAATACAAGTACAATTAATTTTTTAGTAACTCTTTTTCAGATTATGCAATAGTGCTTCTTCGAAATTATATCCAAAATAACTAAAATCATTTAATACAGAATCATTCTCGCCTTCCAAATATTCGAAATTCTTAGTTTTGATTTTAATTTTATTTGTCACCCTTTGTAACAACTTATATAAATTTTCGAATAGTGTTGCGATTCAAATGGTTTTTGAAGTACAAAAAGAATAGATGCTTAATAAGTTATATAAATTTTTTGGGTCACGGGTACGAGTACATATTTTTAACTGTGAAATTTCAAAATATTTGCCATTTACAATATTAAAATGCGTTTTTAATTCTAACCATTGTCAAGGGAATTTTATTTGCAACATCTGAATCATTAACGAATTGAAAAAAGTTAAATTTTGGATATTAGACACATGTTAAATTTATACAAAAAAGTAAAAAGATATTGAACTGAAATGATATTTTTGACTTTAATCAAAACGCGCTAATTAAGCGCTTTTTTTATTAAACGCGCTAAGACGAAAAAAAGCGCTTTTGGCATAGTTAAAACGCGCTAAAACTAGCGCGAAAGGCGCTAAATTGGCATCGCTGATTGTAATTGCAGATATTTTTCGTAGTCTGGCATCTGATGTAGAGAGTTGTGAGAATTAGTTGGCCAAAAACAAAATGTCAGCTTGTTGACATTTAGTTATACCTCTTTTAGACACGGACATTTTACTTTGCAAGGTCTTAATTCCGCTGTGTGAAAGACAGAGGTAAGAATACTTTCTCTTTCTATCTTTCTCCCAGCTGAATTCAGATTTTGCAAAGTAAAATTTTTGTGTCTAAAAGGAGTATCATACCGAAAGAATTTTAAATGTGTGCTTGTATAAACATTTAAAAGTATGGAAAACGAAAAAGAAAGTGGAAAAGCACAGAAGAGTGTGAGAATAATTTAAGCGGCTTGGACGCATGAAGGTTCATGAGGCTGTATGGAATCATATACATACATATCGTCATGTGAGAACTTAAGTGTCCAATACGCCATTATAAACTATTGGATATTGGACACTTAAGTTCTCACATGACGATATGTATCTATGTATGTAGCAGTTACTTACACGAAATTTGTAAGCCAACTTGAATCCTGCTACCGTAAACTGGAATACAAGAGTACAATATTATCCTTGGGTTGCACGAATATTAAGCCTGGGGGTCTACTCTATAATTCGAAACAAAAGTAAATGCATTCGAATTTGCGTGTTATTGACATACAAATTCGAAAGTATTTGCTTGCGTCTCGAATTATAGAGTAGACTTCCCCTGGTCTTTTCCGTAACTTTCTTTTCCGTTTTTTGGATTGTCTTAATTTTTTCTTATTATTGCTAAGCATACGGCGGCACTAGACAATTGAATAGTTTTGCGATTAACCGTTTGTATGAATTTTAATTAAAATTAATAAAACAAAATTAGTTTTTGATGTAGTCAATGATGCCTACAAGGATGGGACACTTTCTTGTTACAATGACACAACAACAGTGTGTGTTATCGAAAAACTTTGTGGAACAGGCTATAAATTTACCATTTATTTGTTGAAAAGTTTAATAATATTTTTGCATTAAATACGAACACATGTGTGTATATATGTATAGTTGGTCTCAAGGAAAAAGGCCCTAACTCAAATAATTGTAACTTTACAGGGGAAAATAAGAAAATAATAGAAACTGTAATATTCAACATGTAACTTTTTTTGTACAACTGTAAAAGCGTTATTTTTTACACTATTGCAATAAATAGGTTCCAGATACATAACAAAACAGTCCAAACTTGTACAAAGTTATCCAAAAGCGTTCCAGATAGCAATTTTTGTGCAATTTTGAGAGCGAGTAATTTTTTTCATTTCCTGTACAAACTAGTAAGAACTTTTTCTTCTGGGTAAGTTCGGACAAGAATTAAATAATCAGCTGTTTTTTGTTTACATATGAAACTAAAAAATTCATCAGAAAATTTTCAAATAGAGCAAAAAAGTTTTTACATACAAATTTATTAAAAATCATAATGGAATGTTTTTGAAATAAATCTAAAGTTGTAAGTACATTTGTGCATATTTCTCCATTTCTTAAGTACAAAAAGAAATGATTTTTATGATTTTTTCAATAATTCACGTAGCTTCTACTTTTTTGGAGATTTTTTGCATTTACTTTTTTCAGCTGTTGCCAATGATGCAAATTTTTTGTTTTTATAATGTTATGCGTTTTAGGCGACTTAAATCACTAAAATAAAATTACACTCAGTCTAGACTGCAAACTTTTGATATACAAGTCGCTTTTGAAGCAAATATGGTGCTACGGAATTCAGCTATGGGGCACTGCTTCAGCTTCAAATGTGGATAGAATCCAACGACAGCAAAATAAAATTTTACGGTTAATAACATCGGCTCCATGGTACATCAAAAATTCAAATATATGTACATCGTGATTTAAATATGCCACTAGTGACTGAAGAAATCGCAAAATACGCAAGTAAATATTTAACAAAACTCGAGTCACATACTAATCCGCTTGCTCGTAATATCTTGAACTTTACTGGACACATCCGCTTTAAAAAGAGGAACACAAGGGCCCTAATACTCAGCACCCCAAATGATACTTCTTGAAAATAATTATTGTGCTTAATACCAAATTTATGTATTATTAATTACTATCACTAAGTTTATGTCCGATACTGGTCGGGCCTAATAATTATATTTAGATTTAAGATTTGAATACTTATTGTTAGTTCATATTTGAAGATACAATAAATAAAATAAAAAATAAAAAAAAAATAAAATAAAATTTAATTTAAAAAGTAAGCAGCACTTGTATTTCAAGATGGGCAATAATAGTTTTTTGCGTTCCAGCAATTTTGGATAGCTTTTGCATATTCAGAGAGTAATTTTCATTTTTCTCTCATTAGTCCGAACTTGTAATTTTTGTAACGAGGTATATTTGTGTGAAATGTATTGGAATCACTGAATTTAAATTTCCTAAAAAATACGACTTAGGGCCTTCCTACTTGAAACCATCGATATGTAGTTATGCATGTATTTGAATACCCGCTCCCGATACACAAATATTTTTTTTATAATTCTCCCAAACTAAAATTCATACGCTTTTGGAATTTATAAATAATCACTATGATACGTGAGCATTCGGCAATATTGAAAAAGTTCTCGCAACTATCACTTTCTTGCAAACCGTACAATGAAATGTTGCTTGGCAACTCAACTTGAAATTTATTTTATTGTGCTCTTTAGCATTTTCTAGGAATTTTTTTGTAATTTATTAAATAGTTAAATTAAGTAATAGTGGTCTGGACGTCTTTAGGTTTTACTTTGTTTATCTCTATATGTAAATCATTATAAAAGGCATAATAAATTTATAAAAATAAAATATTTAACTAGTTAGTTAGCTAAAAGTTGTTGACCCTTCAAATGAAAAAAAAGAACAGGAGATCTATAGTTAAACATACATATCGTCACCTTAAATGCAAACGGACGTAACTATACTTTTATATTTTTTACGGGAGGAACAAAAAACGTTGCAATTTTTTTATAAAACTTACCGGATAATACATTCCTTGTGGAGGAAGGAAAAAAGCCCCGGAACCCCACAGTTTGACGGCTGTTATTTAAAACTTTTGTAAAAGGAAGAATAATATTATTATACACTAGGTTTTTATTTATTTAAAACACAACTTAAGCTGTGTTTTCGTCACTACAATGATTAGCAGTATGTATTAGGAAATATTTTTGATATTTCTCGTTCAATATTTTCTTTTATTTATATGAAAGAAAATTTTAGTTAAATACAATTTCTTTCTATTTTTTTCACTTAATCTTATTTAAAAATTACACTTTTTACACTAAAATTATTTTTCTTTTTTTTAACAATGATTATTTTGGCACACGTTTTTTTAAACTTGTTTATTCTTTTACTAAATGATGATGCTCTGAAACAAGAAAAAAAATTAGAAAGATATTTACATAAAGATACATATTCGAAATTATTGGCTCAAGCACGTAGAGAGATAAAAACAAATTTTGCGATGTGGTGAAAATATTTTACAATGGCTGAGGAATATTTAAATATAATCAATTAATAATTAATATAATTAATTACATTCAAAAAAAAAATTATTTGAATATGAAAAAAATTTTAACTCAAGGTATTAATTTTTCAATGTTTTCAATTCTTTTTCTTATAAATGGTCTGCATATTTATAATTGGTAATTTTATAAAATAGCATCATATAAAAAATGTCTTCCAAATAACATCAAAAGTTAAATTCAACAGCAAAAGGCAAACAATTTTGTTAACCAGCCTCTTTTATGTTACTAACTTAATTTTATAAATATCGCTAATTTACTCAAAGAACGTCATAACTCAAAAAAAAAAAAAACAAATTTGCAGGAAAACGAGTTTAAAGTTTTCAATTTACACACAACTTAATGGAAAAAGAAAATTATATTTTGCTCTCAAGAGTAGAGTGAACAAGATATTTGTATGAAATTTTTAAACAATATGAACAACGATACGAGAATTAATTCTGCATCATTAACTCAAAAATTCCATTTACAAGGGGACTGTCCGGTCAAGAGAAAACTAAACATTTAAATGGAGCGCTGGCGGGACCTGTCAATAGTGTCCGTCTAAAGGGGGTGTCCGCCTATAGGAAGTGTCCGTTTAGAGAGATTCCACTGTATTTAGAATTTTTTTTTATTTCTTGTAATCTCTCCACCAAAATCGGTTCAGTTTTATTTAAAAAAGAATACAATCAAATTTCACAGCGATAAGTTGTGTTTTAGGAGGTGCGTCCGCCCATTAAGGTTGGTCCTCAAGCACATTTATTCAATGTAATTTTTTTTTAGTTTTCTTATATTATATGTATGAAATAATTTAATTTACATATATAAGCTCTTATGTATTGTACATGCTTAGTAAAATAATTTAAATATAAATGTAATTTTGATATATAAAATTTTTGGTATTTTGTTGGTTATTTTCTTCATTATTTTCTAAAAAATTAATTTTAGCAAAAAACTTTCTTTGAAGCTAATGTTGTTGACTAGAAGAGCTAAAACTTAGCCATATATAATATTCTTGTAAAATTTTTTTCTTAAAGATAGTCATATGCACACAAATTACATTGAATAAATGGGCTTGAATATGAATATTACAGTAAACCCCGGTTAATTGCCTCATCAAAAATGTCATGATTTTTGGGGAATTATCCAAGAAAGGTATTAAAGCGAAGACGTCTAATTATATCATAAAGGTAATTATGAGAATACGCTTAAATACCTTTAGAAATGCAGTTATCCGAACTCAGTGTGGTATGTAGTACATAATTACTTGAAATAAAATGCTGCTCATACACATGTCTGTATTTCTAAAAATAAAATATTTTATTACATAACAAAAAAATTAATATTACAAAAAATCAATACCTAAGGAGCATATGTATATTCGATTGCTGAATTGCATAAATATGTACTTAGGTAGTTTTGGGCAAATAACCGAAGACATTTTAGGTGAAATTCCCTTTTTGGGGTAAAATATTTCTGGGTAATTAAGCAAAAGTTAATTAAGCGTGGACTTTTGTGTGAAAATTAGTGTAAAAAAACGGGGATTCATTATTTGGGGTAAATGCGATAAAGGTATTTAACCGTTGGGTAATTAAACGGTGTATACTGTACTAAGAATATTCCCTAAAAATCCCCTTGAAATATCGCCGCTATGTGGCAACTTTTTTGAACGGATTATTTTCTTTCTCATTCTACTTTCAAATTCCACTTTGTTAATCAAACTCGAAAATATATTTGTTCGTAAATCAATCAATTGATCTAAAACCCAGAACAATGTCGAATTTTGAATAAGAAATTCATCTATACTTACATAAATATTTAAAAATAAAATGGAAATAATGAAAGAACACATGCAATTTCATTGCTTTAATCACAATCAGACAAAAACATTTATTTTCCACAAATTAAAAATAGTATTTTTTTTTTTTTGCAAAACAAAAGTAACTCAGCGATACACTCAAAATAAATCGTATTCATAGGAACAAGTTAAACACTCAAAGAAATTTTGTTTAACAACTCTAATTTTTCTGTTTCTTATTACGTTGTTTTCTTTAATCAAAAAAGTTTAGATAAATTTCGCCAGCAAAAGCAACGCATGTGGAAACTTTCAAATCAGTGATGCATTTTGAGTTTTTTGGTTTAGGGCCAAATTAACTATTTAAAAGGACCAAATTACCTTTAAAGGGGCCAAAAGAGCCTTATTTTCGATTTTATCGTAAGCGACAAAAATGAAAGTTTTCAGGAGAAGGTTTTTTTAAAATATTCAAATATGTTTTTGTACGTAAATTGTCGCTTACGATAAAATTGAACACCCCGTATCTTAAAAGTTATCAACAATTTTGGCATTTTGATAATTCTAAACTATGGATAGGCCCTTAATATTTTAATTTCAATAAAAAAGTCTATTTTCGATAACATGTCGCTTACGATAAAATCGAAAATAAGGCTCGATATAATACATGATTTATTTTATTTAGAACACAAACAAAAATTAGCGAGAAATATTAAACTTTTTAAAAAGTACTTTTTGTTACAAGTAAAAAAATATTTTTTTTGCTTAAAAAATAAAACTTTATTAAAAAAAATATCCTTTATATGGAATTATAGTTTTATATTGTATATAATGACTAAGATCTTAATGTAATAGCTCCTCAACTGCGATGTTACTGTTCGCAAAATTTTTTTTTGTGTTAAAATTTTTAAAATATATTTATCATAACAATTATTAGAATTACATTTCATTAAATCTTTCGATTGTATTAGAGATAGTGATGGGCAAATGAAAAAAATTTATCGATATACACACATATGTATGTATGTATGTATATCGAATTGATATTTTTGAACAGTTACGATATATATTTTTTTAAAAATATCGATATTTCAATATATTGATATTTTTGCCTACAAGTGTTGCCAAAATATTCCAAATCGATAATTAATACACATACTAACATATCGTGCAATAACCGCCAAAAAAGTTTAAGCGTCATAAATTTTGAACAATTATTGAGACTTTATAAATGGTTCTTAAAACAGATTTCAGAGTTCATCATTGCGGAATACGAGAAATATACACTGGGCATCCATTAAACAATAATATTTAAAGAAATCGGCAAAAAATTTATCCATACATATGTGTGTTTAATTTGTATTATAAGATAATTTCTGAAAAACTGCATTAATCGAATCACAATTAGTCACTTTAAGAAATTTAATACAACAGAACTACTTAAGTTATACGTAACCTACTGTAGCTCCTTTAGACTTCAGTAGTCTTTACTTTCTGTTGCTGTTCTGTGCGATGCCGTTGTGTTTCCAAATTTTAATAGTTACTTTTTCTGTAATAAATTATCAGCTGTTTCTGTTTTTTTTTTCTTTTGTTAAAAATTAAATTTTTTAAATTCTTAAAGCACAATCACAGCTTATCTCGCAATGTATTTTTTCTGCTGCCACTTAAAATTACTTAACAGTTTTTGATTTTCACAGGTTGAACCGAAACAGAACAGAACGAAAGACAAAAACTGACGGCTTGTATAAGATTTATATAAACCAAAAAGAGTCAGCTGATTTGTAACAAAACAGAAAATAAAAACTAATTCTGCGGTGAGGATTATACCCACACAATCCAAATTTGGCATTTAGCTTAGTTAACAAATAAAAGTCATCTGCCTTAGTAAAGTCACCTTATAGATGCGCCTAGGCTGTTATTATGAAATTTCTCTTTTTTTTCTTCGCATCACTAGTATTATTGCACAGTTAAAAAACGGCTAAAGCTCTTAAAAGTATCGAAACGCGATACTAGTAAATAAGAAACGATGTATCGATACATTGGTTTTTGAAATATCGGCGATATATATCGATATTTATTGTCGCAAATATCGATATTTCGATGTATCGATATTTTTTGCCCATCTCTAATTTGGAGATGCCACAGTATTTATATGACATTAACATGAATCAAGAATCGCGCTTTGTTAAAATCATTAAGTTGGTAAACCAGTTGGGAAGAGTTTCCACCACACCCGATTACCTTTTTTAAAATCTTTTGCTGGGTGGTTGAATTTTGAGCTGAAAAGGGCCATAATAGTTTAGAGAGTACCACAGGGCCATTAAACATTCAAAAGTGCAACAAATGGCCCGATTGTGCCACATTTTGCATCACTCATTCAAATACGAAAATAGCGGATGAACGATAAATTACTGTGTAAAAGCAAAAGCCAAAATAATAAAACAACACGCTCGTAAGGGATGATAATTGAGTAAAAGCAGCATTAAAAACAAATAAGGGATGCTGAGTTGAAATGAAACACACAGCCTCATCATTCCAAAAATAAACATAAAAAAATCGGGGAATGAGAGCAAGTAAGGATATACTTATCAACAATATTTGTATTTTTATTAGCTCTCATCCAGAGTGAGGTGTTATTACAATAACCTTTAAAAATATGTAAAAAGGCTCAAATTAATTTGACAATTAGAAGTACATACTCGTATGTAGGAGATGTAATAACGAAGTTAACACCGATTGTGTAAAAGATTTCGTCAGCAGTAAACATTTTAGAGATGGCATATTTTTGTACAAAAAGGTACTTTAGCAAACATCTTCAGAGCAATTATGAAGAAAATTCCCCTAGAAATTTCTGACTTTTCCAATTAGAATATTTTGTTTTCCCTATTACTGGCTATTAGTTAGAATTGTTCTTCGGGAACAATTCTCCTTATGCCTAGTAGTCGAATTAAGTGTTTGGTCCTTTTTGCATTGCCATGCACAATATATAACAGAGATGATATACAAAAATTTAAATAAGTGCATCAACCGAGGAAATGGATTTTAAACGTGTGTTTCCCCCATAGAAAAGTGGTGTCCTATTGATTTCACGATTTTGTACAATGGAAGTTAAGTTGGCTGAAATTAATTTAGACATACAAGAAATAAATTAAACATGGGGACAATTACGGCATTCGATACGAATCGAAATTTAAAAATATTTCCATATAAAATCTATTGAAATAATCAGGGTAATCATGAATAAAATACCGCGAGAAATTTCTCCCTTTTCCAATTACAGTTTATTTGTTTTCCCTATTACTTGCTATTGCTTGAAATTGTTCCCCGGGAAAAATTTCTCTCCGAATTTTATTCATAAATGCCCTCATTTCGTAATTTCGTTCGATAACGACTGCCGTAATTTACCCCCGGGTAATGCCGGCCATACACTACACAAGTTCACTGCACAAGTCTGGCACTATACAGTGCGTTTGTGTAGTGTATGGGGGTGGTTGTGCTATTTACGCAGTGAACTAAGTAAATATCAAAATGATTTTGATATTTGTTCAAATTTGAAAACTGTACAGTGAACGTGTGTAGTGTATGTTCCAAACGCTAAGTTGTCTCGTGATTTTTTAAGAGTTCACAACAAGAAATGAGCCCAGAACAAATATTCTGGACAGATTTCCTAGAATTATACAAATAATCACCAGCATTATATTATGGCGAATTAAAATAAAAAATGCACAGTTTACTTGTATAGTGTGTGTCACAAGCTTAGTTTACGCATTGCCAGACTTGAGCACTGAACTTGTGTAGTATATGGCCGGCATAACGGCTATAAATTTTACTTAAAAAAAATATTAAGAGATTTCATGCAAATCTTCAAAAGTCTCGCAAACTGTGCAATTGTGCATTTTTACACTCTCGTAAATAAAATGTCGGCAATTGTATGGGAATTTATTTACACAAGCCTGTTAAATTTGCCCAATAATATACACTCGTAAACTTAAGCCGGGCAATTGTGCATTTTATAAATAACAACTTCTAGGATTTTTTTGCATCCTTTACGAAATTTTAGACACACACACACACTTTTTTATTTTTATAGATATATATAAATAGGTTTTTAAATAAAAAATTGCTTTAAATTTTATTATTATATTTTTATTTAATTAATTTTTCGACTTTTGTTTCAAATTTACAAAAGTTCAAAAGGGGGTTCATGAAAGAAGTCTCGCAAGTTTGCCCAATTGCACAGATGGCAAATTTAGGAAAATACTTATTATTATTTCTTGGGCTTTATTTATTCCTCAAGAAATAAAAATTCATAATTTTTTTTTGTGTTTTTTCTTCTGAAATACATAGAACGTTACACTGTGCAAAAGAACCAAAGTTTTCCCCAAATATTAAAGTTCCAACGAATAGTTTCGGCAGAAGCGGCCAAAATAAAACAAGTTGTACAGCAAAGGCAAAAAAATCACACACATGGCTTGGCAAAAAGAAGAGAATTTTACGGTTGTACAAGCCACTTGTACAGTTTCGGGCAAACCACTTAAAGCTTCTTTGTATGAAAATCAAGAATTTTTGCATTGAGTTTTGTAGTTTGTGCGAAGCGTTTGTGTTGTTTAATTGGACCTTATCTGTTCTTTGTATGGATAATTTGTGCAGTTTTCGTAAAAGAAGTAAAAGTTTTCACAAATAAATTCACAATCAGGGCAATTGTGAATTAAATTTCGAGGGAAATTTATCCCTTTTCCAATTAGAATTTTTTATTTTCCCTATCATTTGCCATTAGTTGGAATTGTTCCCCGGGAAATGTTTCTTACGGAATTTTATTCACAATTTCCCTCAATATTTTATAAAAATATATCCTATTAGAATCTAATATTAAATCTCGAAATTCAAACTAAATGACACATATTCTTATTAAAAAATTCTTATTATTAAAGGAATTTGTTTGCACTTTTTTTTAACAATTAGTGCTAAAAAGGTCCAAAAAAATGGACTTTATTGGAGCCAATTTGTATGAAAAAAAGGAATCTTTCTATGATGAGAGAAAATTTAATATACTCGTACAATTTTTACAATAGAAATGAAAAGAAAATAAGTATTTAGTGGTCATTATTTCTGATCGTTAAGATGTTTCAAGCCACAAATGAATGTACTGGAGAAATTGCAAACATTATTTTTTTATAAAAAAAAATTTCAGTTTTATTTTTTACTGAACCTGTTTTGGCCAGTCAAAATACATTTCATTGGCAAAATTTCAAACTCTTCCGGTAATAGACAACTATTTTATTAATATAACAAAAACTCTTTTTGCACAAATGTGGTTAACAAATTTTTTGATTTTGCAATAAAACTTTTCAAGTATAGATGAAGAGAATATTACAATATGTAGGTAAATTTTCAGGTCGCTTGATATGTAAGTTATTTGATAAATAATAGGAAAATTAAGTAAGAAAGTCGACCCTTCATACTTTAGCATAAAGAAACGTTAGGCGTTATTACTATCTGCGTATTCTAAAAAGTAGTTTGGGTTTGCAATATATCAATAAGGGAAATTATGAAGAAAATTCTGCGAGAAATTTTTCCCGGGGAACAATTCCAACCAAAAGCAAGTAATAGAGAGAAAAAAATTCGTATTGGAAAAGGGAGAAATTTCTGGCGGAATTTTATTCATTATTGCCCTGACTATTTAATAAGCCTCTGGTTTTTATACTAAATCGGGTAACTTAATTTTGCAAATTTTAATTTAAATACATTTTAAAATCAAAACCAATGCAACTTCTAATTAAAACCTCATTAAATTTAAAAGATCAGATATGTACATATTTTTGCAAAAAATCAGTAAAAAGTCGGTTTTTTCAAAAGGATGAAAGTAAATAGTTAAAAAAAAACATAGAAATGGTTTTCATGAGAACTCTTAAAATTGCCATTTGTGCACTTGGGCAAACTTGGGAGGCTTGTTTCATGAAGCCCCTTTTGAGCTTTTGCGCAAACAGTTTGTGTAAATTTGAGAGAAATGTCAAAAAGTTCATTTAATAGAAAAAAAAATAAAATAAGAAAAATTCAAGCAATTTTGAATTTAAGAACATACTTTATATTTATTTATTTATTTATTTTATTTATTTCAAGAATACTATACAAAGTAAATTTGCATAGTATTGCGTTGCACGAATATGGGCGGAGTAACTAGACCATATGCCCAAGATGTTATTAACAGTACTTCCAAAAAAAATTCCGTGACTGACTGTACGACCTATGCCTTCACATAGGAAGTAGCAACGTGGTTGTTAAAGAAATTCCACAGAAAACCGCAAGATATACGGTTATCCGTGGCAGATCAGTCAACCAGTGCGAGCGAGACGAAAAACTCTCGAAGGCCCAACAACAAAAAAAAGCCTGACCGCACTTAAGAAATAATTACGATGACGCGAAATGATGTTCCTCGACCCAGAGCTGCTTAACGACTAACATACTTTATATATTTTTATAAAAATAAAAAAGTCTGTGTGTGTGTCTAAAGCTACGGTCACACTTGACAAACTTTTGCCCAAAAAAGCGTAACCAGTAACTAGTGCAAAATTTTTTGCTTCAGACACGTGTTTATTAAGTTAATTAGTTTCGTATTTAACAAATAGGCAAAGTTAAGGAATACAATATTATTGGATACTATTGAACTTAATAAACACGTGTTTGAATCAAAAGATTTCTCATTAGTATTTCCTGGTTACGCCTTTTTGGGCAAATGTTTGTCAAGTGTGACCGTACCTTAAGAATGCCTGAAGTCAAAAAAAATCAAGAAGTTGTTGTTTACAAAATGCACAATTGCACAGCTTAAGGTTCCAAGTCAAAATTATTGGGCAAACTTAACAGGTTTGTGTAAATAAATTTCTACACGATTTTTGACATTTTATTTACGATGGTGTAAAAATGCACAATTGCACAGTTTGCGAGACTTGAACATTCTCATGAAAACCCATGGAGTGATTATTGTGCAAGGAGGTGGGTTAAAATTAGGTAATGCGACAATTTTTAATGTCAAATTGTATGGAAGAACTCGTTAACACATAATTCAAATTCGTCACTTATGCTAACTTCATGCCATTTTTTTTATACATAGGGCCGTTAGTATGATGGCAATTTACGGGTGGGGAAGAGAAAATCGTTTTTGCGTTCGGTACTCGGCGACACGCTTTGTTTTCATATTCTTTGCTACATATGTGCCCTGAATCATGTCTAAAGGCACGGTCACACTGGGCAAGCATTTGCCCAAAAAAGCGTAACCAGTAAATACTAGGGAAAGTTATATAATATAATATTATTGGAAACTATTGAACTTAATAAACTTGTTTCTGAATCAAAAGCTTTCTCATTAGTATTTCCTGGTTACGTTTCTTGGGCAAATGTTTGTCAAGTGTGACCGTACCTTAAGTCACATGCATTTTTGCTTCGAAATATTAATTTATGCCCTAATTCTGTTCGACGAATGTATCGTCTTGTCTATGGACGAAAAAAAGCAGCAGTTTTGATTCTTTAAAACGATTATTATTTATTGTCTATGCTAGAAGGTTCGTGTATTTGCTTTATGATTTTGTTCCACACATTATATCCAACACATATTTTTTCATATATATTTTAAACTATTGTATAATAATTAAATTGAAATTTTATGTTTTTGGGCAAATGTTTGTCAAGTGTGACCGTACCTTAAGTCACATGAATTTTTGCTTCGAAATATTAAATTAATCTTGAAAAAACTTCAATAAATATTTAATACATGTTAAATAAAGTTATATTAAGCGAGACTAGAACAACTCTAAATTAAAATGTTGCATAATATAAAAATATATTTTGATTTGTTTAAATGTATGCTCTAATTTATAATTTAATTTACTAATTTATCTTTTTTCATTCCAAAGTTGCAGCAAATTTTCTCCAAAATACAAAAAAAAAGCCCATAAAAGATAAACAATTTTCTTTTCAAAAAAAAATTTTTTTTAAATGCTGGTTTTTTATGTATTTATTAATATTCATCAATAATAACAAAAATTAAAAATTTTAAAAACCCCCGAAAATATCTATAAAAAGATGTGATGTATTCTAAACGGGTGGACCGTTTTTCTTAAAACATAGCTAAGAACCTTCTCGATCAAGCCACCTTTCAAACAGAAAAAACTAAATCAAAATCGGTCCAGCCGTTTGGCCTGTAATTGGACTCGTACAGACAAAAACTAAAAATTTATAACACCCCTTCTTTTGGTCGGGGATTAAAAAATAACAACATTTAAAATTACGACTTTTTATGAATTAATCGCCACTTACTCTACCATTCACCCCACTGTGTGACGTTTGCAAATAAGGTCTAGAGACATGGCCTTCTATACTCACTGAGCAGATGCTATTTGATAAGTAGAACTTAATCCATGCTAAGAAATTAGAATGGAAGCCCATAAGGTTCAATTTGAGCAAAAGCATGCAGTGAGATAGGTTATCAAATGCCTTCGAAAAGTCTGTATTAATTACCTCCACTTGACCACCATTCTCCAGAGCATCTAAATAATATTCACTAAAAACGGCGAGATTAGTTACAGTAGATCTACCAGAAAAGAGCCCATTTTGATAAGGAGATATCTAAGGTTTAGTTAGGAAAAACAATTTTTTATTGGTAATGTGTTCGAACATTTTTGACACACAGGTTAATTTAGAAATAGGCCTATAGCAGGTTATATCATCTTTCTTACCATCCTTAAAAACCGGAGAAACTATAGCTACTAATAAACTCACCCTCTTTGACTGATAGATTAAAAATAAAGGTTAGAGCCGGGGTTAGAGATGTAGCAACTTTATTTAATATATGAGTGCAGAGACCATCAACATCCGATTTATACGAGTTTTTTGCCTGAAATTTTTGCTTCCAATACATCATCATATGTATGAAACAACTATGAAGGCAATATTAATTTTAAGGCCGGGGCACAATGAATCCGTCACACGTTAAATTTCGCCTTTTTCAACTGACATTAACGCAACGACGGAGAAGGTTGGCACAATGAGCGCTTTATTGTCGGAAGCATTTGAACATCTTCTCCATTTTATTTATTAAATTAAACTTTTTGTATTTATTTCGCTTATTCTTTTGTTTAACTTTATTTTTGCTGCCACAAAACACAAAAATCTAAATCAGAACATACCAAAAAACCAACCAATATCTGTCAAACTACTCAACGTACGCAAAAAGTTAAAAGTTTACCAAATTTTGTACTTTGCGTTAACGGACACGTACTGAATGTAACCGACCTCATAAGTAACCATGTATTTCAACTTAACTGTCGGTTGAAAAGGGCGAAGTTTAACGCATGACGGATTCATTGTGGCCCGGCCTTTAGTAAGTGCACCCATCACAGCGATATTACCGCTTGAGGGCTCAAAATTTGACTTGAAAAAGGATGCAGACATATTGACTGCGTCATCACAAGTTTTAGAAGAAACATCTTAAAGACCTATTCCGTCACTGCCTCGCACTGAAGGATCCTGCAGAAATCTTGTAATAAGTATAGGTATAAGAATAAATTTAATGGTACGAAACTCACGATTGGTTTAGTACCGACAAAATTGTATGATGAAGGGAATAATATTTCCCATGTCCTTCCAACCCTTTCAGATAGCACAAAGCTAAGTGAACAGGTCCTCGAGGAACTGGCAGAGTGTAAAAGCTAATTTAAATTGGTGCCACATAATAATATAATATACACACAGATAATAAGTACATTTCTGGTATTTAAGCAATCAGAACAACAGATATTTTTGTAACCAAAAGGAAGTACAATCACAAATTTTAGTTGGAAAGGAGTCCTCATTTCAAGGCCTTTTCAGTTGTTCTGCCAAGATGGGTTATTTCATATAAATTTTTACACAATTCTCAAAGGCTTCATTTATACATACGGCATGTTACAGCACCTTAAACTTTGTCTTATATTTTTAGAATTATTATAGTAAAAGAACCGGCATGACTAAAGCAAAGAAAGAAAAAAAGTACGCGAGTGAATTGGTTTTCTTTGTACCAAGTGTTACCACATTTTATGCATCCCCGGGCAGGGGGTAAAAATATTTCCACACTGTTTCATCAATGTTTTTTATTGCGTATCGTCAATGTTGTTGTAATTTTTATAGTAAAAGGATGTCGAAAGAAATATAATAAGACAACAATGTAAAACAGAGAAAATGGAAGATTAATAAAATAAATTTGGAAACAAGAAAAGAAAACATTTTGAATTAAAGTTATTGCTGTGTGTTGTTGAACTAAAAACAAAGTATTTTTATATTTTCGAATTATTTTCTACTATCTGTCGATCTGTCTGTCCACACATTTACAATGGCTGTTCCGAGGGACTGGCTAATGGCAGAAAAAAAGGGAATAAAATCAAATCAGAAATAAAAAAAAGATTAAACTGCAGACACATTTCCAACGAAAAACACATTAAACACCATAATGAGACCAAAAAAAAAAAAACAGAACACAAAGCGGCGGCTCTGTTTCACCAGACATTAAATTAAAGGCGAAGAATCATCATCTGTACAAAAAAATCTATTTTTAAACTTTTCACAAATATTTAATTCATTTTCATTTTCTTGTTTCTTTTAATTTATTAAAAACATTTCAAATATTTTTAAGAATTTTTGCTGCTTTGCAAATGTTTACAAAGTAAAATGGTTTTTTTTAATAAAAGCCAGCAGCCACCACTATATTATTAAATTTTCGCACAGCATCTTCTTTCAAACATTTCATTTATTTTTATCTCCTTGGTGCTTTTTGCATTTTATACTTTTTACTTGAGAGTTTTTTTGCTTACTTTTTATTTAAAGATTTATTTAGAATAAATTTAAATTCATTTGCAAATTGATTACAATAGAATTAATTCATGCCACTTGTTTTGTTGCAAGCATATAAATCTTTTTCTGCGATTAGCTTGAAATTGCAGGATTCTTTCTTTTGAATTTTGCAGCTAAAAATTTTATTATATATTATAAAGCATTTATTTACTTTTCGTTTTTGCCTTTAAAAAAAACTTTCAGCTTATTTAAAACACTTTCTTTTTGATTTTTTTTATAAATTTTAATGCATTCAATAAATTTTTGTGCGTTCGATTTCAACTCACGGCCGTTTGGTATCAATTTGACAGGACTGCGACAAAATTACAACTGATTTTCTCAGAAAAACCAGCATATTTTGTTTTTCTTCCACTTCTCCGTTTCATTTAATTGAGTGAGTTTTTTTTCCACGTTTATTTTATGTGCTCTTTCACTAGTTTTGTTTTTTACACTCTCTTCTTTCAATCATTCCGTAAATTTTTGTTGTTTTGTTCAATGATTTATTTATAATTTTGTTTTCACATTCATTCGCTTTTGAGTGAGTTTTAAATTTATTTCTTGTCTCTTACGCTCTTAAAATTTTGGGCGCGCGCTCTTTGTTATTTTTTCAATGCACGTTTTTTTCATCCAACAAAACTACTAATTTATACAACTGAGCTTGGCATTGGCGCACGAAAAAGGAATGTCAGATTAACAAATTTGCATATGCATACGACAAGAGTAGCCGGATGGTTTAGCAAAATGTTTCATCGATTTTTTGGTTATTATGGGCAAAATTTACATTTTAAGAATTTTTCTTTATATAGTCGGTTTCTGGTTTGCTGCGCACAAAAAGTATTTTGAATATGCTTTGCCGCAAACCAGAAACCAACCGACTATGTGTATTGTGAAACGTTTCTTCAGGAAAAAAAAATTAAATTACACTTAAAGGCAAATTTTGTAAATAGAAACGTTTTTTTCGTTTTGGAATTTGTATGGAAAAAATATCTTTTGAAACGAATTTTAGTTGTTTTTCATACAAATTTGAAACGTTTAGAAACGAAATTTTTTACAAAATCTGCTTATTATACAAATTCAAATAAATATTTATAAGTAAAAAATAAATGATATATGTACATATCGTTTGCTAAAATGCAAAAAGAAGTAACTAACAAAATTCAAAAACGTGTTTTTGATGGATTCTTATCAGGGAAACCGCAAATATGCAATTGCATGTTTATTCTTGTCTCACGTATTGATGCGGTGAAAAAATATTAATCCGTTTCAGAACTTTTTATGAATTTTCACATCGATTTGTTAGTGCATATTTTTGCATATTAAACTGTTTAAAGCATGTTTTTGCATATATCAGTCGTAAACGCATATCCTTAGCATTTTTTCGAATTCTCAGAGCATATAAGACTTTTAAGGGCATATTTTGATAGTTTATAGAATTTTTTGCATTTTATTATGCTTACAATCGAACAAAATTTTTATTTTTATTTGTCGTAAATCTCATTTCCAATGTTCCATGTTGTGTGTAATTTTTTCTTATACATATTAGAGATCGACCGAAGGCGTTTTTTTTGGCCGAAGCCGAAGCCGAACTTCGGCTAAAATCCTAAACTTCGGCCAAAACCGAAGCCGAAGCCGAATGTTTTAAATTTTAAAAATGATGATGAATTAAGAAAAAATTTTGCTTTTTTGAGATCACTGAAATAGCTGTAATATCTATTGGATACATAACAAGAAAAATAAAACTATTTTGCAATTTCTAGATTGCTTTTTCATATGATCACTCACAAGAACGTCCAAGTAAAAGAAAATAGAAAGCAACAGGGTTGTATTTCAAAGCAACCCTTTCAAAACGTTTTAAACACAATAGAAACTGTCGGCGAGCAACGACCAAACATAATTTTATTTTTCAAGCTTTTAATGAAAAATATTCGGCTTCGGATAATCGGCCGATTTTTGCCATAGGCCGAATGTTGGCCGATTACCAATTTTTGGCCGAAGTCCGACGCCGAAGCCGATTAATCGGTCGAACTCTAATACATATATTACTCCACGTCTCCACGCGCAATAATTATTTCCGAACATAAGCAATAACGTCGACAGAATAAAAATACAAAAATTTTCATGTACAAGTTTATGTTCGAAGCTATAGAAAAATTCACTGTGTATGGATCGATATTTTTTGTGTTTATTTGAATTTATTTAATTTGATTTTAAACTAATTTATTTATATTAATTTTATTACACATTAAAAATTGTATATTTTTACCCCAATCACAAAAGCCCATGAATTTCTTTGAAATAAGTTTGTACAACTATTTCGCAATTTATCTGCAAATAAATGTTTCTTCGATCCACACGTGAACATAAAGGGTCACAACTCAAAATTACAAAAGTGCTTTTGCTTTTTTATAAACCAGTTTTATAAACAATTTCTTTTGCTATACAGTCTTCTTGAAGAATATAAAATACCGTTATGATTGTTTTTATGTCACATACTTTCGTCATTTGTGCAGTATCAACATTTTTTTGCAACTACTCAGCATCTGAAATTTTTTGGGAACAAATCTAGTTTAGGGGCACCTCCCCAAAATTAGAAAAAGTATCCCATCCTATAGTAAATTGAAAAATAAGAAAAAAAATTAAATGAAATTCTAGTACAATATTTTGATTATACGGTGTTTTTCAACGAATATTACCAATATTGGTATTTCAAAAATTAAAAAAAAAATGCTATCCTATAATGTAAAGTTTTCATGCCTAATAGCTTATTTCTGCGCTGCCGGCCTTCGTCCGGGCTTAAGGATTTTTACCACCATGGTGTTTCCCGAGACGGCGTAACCTAGTAATGATTTTCTGGATTGCAAAGTTTTCTTGCCAATAATGTGTTCCTCCACCATGGTGTTTCCCGAGACTGTGCAGTCTAGTAATGATTTTCTGCCTTGCAAAGTTTTCTTGCTTAATAAGGTCTTTTCTCCACCATGGTGTTTCCCGAGACGGCTCAGCCTAGTAATGATTTTCTGGATTGCAAAGTTTTTGTTTTTTTAATTTTCTGTAGGATAGCATACCTTTTTTTAATTTTTGAAATACCAATATTGGTCATATTCTTTGAAAAACACCGTATAATCAAAATATTGTACTAGAATTTCAGAGGCCTATAACTCGGAAACTAAGCCTCGCCGCCAATATTTTTATTTTAAATTTTTTTTCTTATTTTTCAATTTACTATAAGAAAGGATACTTTTTTTTCATTTTTGGGAGGTGCCCCTAAACTAGATTTAAGCCATTTTTTGAGTTGTGACTCTTTATGATTTAGTGTGCGATATGGTGTTGGAAATAGAATTTGTCATAAGAGAACATAATTATTTCCAAGTTTATTGCGCTTGGAGACCACCAGTTACGGAGTTATTACGGATGTTAGTTTCAATAAAAATATGATTTTTCCATTTGTGACGGACTGTGCCCCGAGGAGACGTTGAAGGAACATTGTCAATGTATAAAAGTTTATTTAGAAGTGACATCAACGATTTTTATTTGAAAATCTACGTTAATATTTTGTATTTTATTGCAATAAAAATCTTGTCTTATTTATTCAAAATACAGTTCCAAAGTCTTAATTCTGATATCGTGATGTCTTTTGAAACTTAAGTGAAATTTTTACGAGTATAAAAAAAATTAATTTGTATTATATGCTTTAGTCAAAATTAGTATGGCAATTTTGTTTTTACGTATGGTATGGTATTGCACGAATATGGGTGGAGTAACTAGACCATATTCCCAAGTTGTTATTAATAGTATTTACAAAAAAAAAATTCGTGACTGACTGTACACGACCTATGCCTTCACATAGGAAGTAGCAACGTTGTTGTTAAGGAAATTCCACAAAAAACCGCAAGATTATACGGTTATCCGTGGCAGATCAGTCAACCAGTGCGAGCGAGACGAATAACTCTCCAAGGCCTAACAACAGGCACAAGCCTGACCGCACTTAAGAAAATATTACGATGACGCGAAATGATGTTCTTCGACCCAGAGCTGCTTAATGACTGTATTTGATAGTTTTTTTTTTTATTAAAAATTAAACTTTTTTGTTTATTTTATTTTTGTCTTATTTATGTATGTATATGCACAAGTTCTTGAATTAAAAATATACTATTCTATTTACAAATAAACCAATTTATTTTATTTTTAAGAGCATATTTTTAAGCAATTGATTTAACTGCAAGTTTGTTAAGTGTTTTTAAAGTTTTTTGACTCTCCTCTAAAATTATATACATATTTGTTAGTAATGCCTTTTTGCATTTTTGCTAACGATATATTCCATGATACATGGTAGTATATTATTGTATCATGATATATACATACATACATACACTGCAAATCACTTAAATAAGGAATTTAATTTGATCAATTTTAGACAACTTTTATTTTCTTAAGACACAGCAAGTAAGCGACATTGAGGTATGGGGTACTATGACACTATCGACTTGGAATTGTGAGTGATACATAAAAAAGCATTAATTTGTTTTAGGTAAATTAAAAATAAAAAAAAAAACACAAATTAAAAAAAAAAAAAATCTGTTCACAATTTTCACCAAATCAATGGTAAGACTATTATGAAGTTTTAAAGTAAAAAATTTTTGTAATCAACCAGTACCTGGTTAACAAGATATTCGTTCAAAATTTTCAAAATTAAATTCCTTAGGGCCATTATTACAACTTGAAGTTAGTTAAAAGTATGATTTTATCGGACGTATAAAAAGTTTTCCATCAGTACAATTTTAGCTTAACCTAAAGTAAGCGCTAAGTTAAAGGCAAATGTATCCTATGTCCTACAAAATCCTACTTTTAACTAACTTTAAGTTGTAATAATGACCCTTAGTAATTTGACTAAAAAAAAAAATTTCCTAAAATGAAAAAAGTCCCTTCACAACTTTCACCAAATGGCGGAGTGTAAAATCCAAAATTTTATAATGCAGTATATGTAATCATAAATAAAAATTTATATAATATTTTTTAAAGTTCGCTCTTTACAGATTATTCGTTTTTGGTGTCTCTAGAGTTCTTAATTGATATTTAAGCATTCGATATCCAACAAGATTTTAAAATTACGTTTATAGGGCCTTTACAACTGCACAAAGTCTAGCAGACTTTCATTCAAATCTTTATGAAAATCTATTATGTTTAAATCAAGCGTTTTTGACATTTATCAAGATTTGTTATCTAAAACTAAATCCATTAAATTTTCCAAAACTTCAACCAAACAACTGCAATGTAGCCAATTCACAAGCCTTTTTAAGTACACAGGCTGACTACGAGACTTAAGCATATGCTATCTTTTATCCGGTTTGCAACCGGTTTTTTATATTTGGAACGGACTTTCAAACCGCTCAACCGATTTTGAAAATTCTTTCACCAATAGAAGGCTACATTACCAGCAGCAAACATCGCCTATTTCTTATCCGGTTCGGAACCGGTTTTTTATATTTAGCTCGGATTTTTTTTTTCGAAAAACGTATTTTTGTACTGTTTAGTGCAATTTTTGATTCGGGTTTGTTTGTTTAAAAAGTTTTGAACCCGGTTTTTATTCAGTTTTTTTAATTTTTATCGTTTTTTTTTCATTATCAGTGACTAACAAAACATTCATAAGTTTTAACAGCCTAATTTATAAAACTTATTAATAGGGATTTACATCAGCACAAAATCTAGCATGTTTTGATTAAAATCTTTATGAAAACTTTTTTTTGACACTTATCAAGATTTGTTTATCCAAAACAAAACCCATCAATTGAATTGTTTCCGAAACTACAACCAAACAACTGAAATGTAGCCAAATCACAAACTTTTTTAAGCAGACCGTAGCTAATTCACTCACCTTTTGCTGTACAGGGTAGTAAAGAATAAATAAAAATATTAGATTTTTATTAGATTTCCTACAAATCTACTGAAAAATTAGATTTGGTTTTGTATGAGAAATTCGGAAAAAAGCAGCTTGATTTAGCTCGAATTCCCTAAAGTACTAGATTTCGAGACAGTGTAAATGCACTATAAGGCTTTATAAAGAGTTGTTAAAACAAATTTTTATACAAAATGTTTCTTAAAAAACCTTTGAAAAGCCTTAATAGTTTTTATAAATAGTGCTGTAAGTATAGTTTCCAAAATATCGGATAAACGCGAGTGGAGCTGCGGGCAAAAGCTGGTATTTTTTATAATCCTAAATAAAATAGTTTAATTGGAAAATATTTAAATATAAATATTTATAGAGTTCATAAATAATTAGTTAGTAGTATAAGAAAATTTGGAAATTATAGAAAAGTTGAGTTAGGGCTTTTAGCTTCTGACACATCCATATTATGAAGAAAATAAGTTATAATTTTTTCCTCTTTTTTAATCAGTTATAAACAGAGAAACCAGAAATATGCTCTAAAAAAGTGTTTTATTTGCATTCAATATGCAGTAATAACTGGAAAATATGCACTAAAAACGCATAAAATATGCTCTTAAAAATATAAAGTATCAAAATATACCCTAAAAGCGTAAAATGTGCTCTCAAAACTCAAAAATGCGATAAAAAAAAATATGCATATAAGACTGATATATGCAAATACATGCTTTAAAGGGTAAAATATGCAAAAATATGCACTAACAAATCGATGGCAAAATTCATTTAAAAAATCTGAAACGGATAAATATCTTATCTACGCATTAATACGTCATACAAGAAAAAAATATTTGAATTTGAAATTTTTACACTTTGAAAAAGCTTGAATTATTTTCGTTTATGTACATACATACATATGTGGTCATAAGGATAACAGAGTAAGTCAAAAAAAAAAAATTGTTTCGAGATTGAAATTTCTAGTATATGAATATTTTTTCGAAAAAAAAAAATTTAAATGTGATTGTTAAAATCATCCTATGGTATACAGTACCCCATTTCTGTAACTTGTGAGAAGTTCTCGCATCGAGAAAAATTAAATAATTATATTGGTTGTACTATTTTACACAGGGTTACTCACATAAAAACTTATATAAACTTACAAAACATATCAACAAATACAGTTTTTTTTTACTCACCCTGTGTTTCACAGGATGATAACAATTTTTTCGACTCGAAAAGCTCTCACATTCCTTGCAGAAACGAGGCACAGATTACTCTATTAACGTATATAACCAAGGTTTTCTGGAAATATAATATTTTATTGGACGTTTTTTATACCCTTTACCAAAAAATGGTAAAAGGTCTTTATAGCCTTTATAGTCTTAGTAGGTCAATATTGTGTTGCTGATATCTTTGTGGTAAATTTTGTTAGAGGCATGAGGACTTCACGTAAACATAAAGTTTCGTTTGTAGACTTTTGAAGTGAATTTTGTCATAAGTCGACTTGTGTGGTTATAGCTTTTAAGCGTAAATACTACTATACTAAATCGTATGTTAGTTTTATTATTATTATTCGAACTTTATTTGTTTCTATATTTGTGACCTTCTCCGAGAAAATGGACCTAGTGTGTCAAAAAGTGGGTGTGTGTCAAAATCGATAAAAATAAGAAAAACATTAAAATTTTATTTTTTAAATGCGTTTTCCTCAAAACTTCATTTTCACACACTAGGTCCCTTTTCTCGGAGAAGGTCACATTTATGATTTGATTAGGCTAAAGTTTCTATAAGCCAAATTACATGTGATAATTGTTAACACGTTCGCCACTCACTTATTTTGCGCGCTTTCAATAAAAACTCACGAACAAAATTAAAAGGGAATTTTAAAATAACTGGTGAGCATATCCACAAAGCGCAGTACTCATACATATATATTTGACGCCTTTCCAGAGACTCAAATATACAAGAAAATTACTTCCTACAAACTATCAAGAAATAAATTCTTAATACATATTACTAATTATGCGACCCATATATGTATGTGACATAAGTTTTTTTCGAACACCCCATGTCACATATATGTGACGCTAAGTGGCGAACGTGTTAATGAATACTGGGTAACCCTGTGGCTGAGTGGCAGCGAGGTCGTCGGTTCGGCTCCCGCCATAGACCCTGGGTGTTTTCCGCAGGCAAGCTAATCGCTTCGCGGGTTGTGTTAGTTAAAAAAACTAACACCAAAGTTAATTGTAAATATACTGATAAACACTAATAGAACGGAACATCTAGTTGTTTTCGAAGATCACTATACCTTCATCATCAGCGTACTTTGTGTTGGGTCCACTGTGTGTGGTGTCAGTTGATGTAGATTTCTGCTTTATATGTGAATTGTTCTGATTCATTGTATTGCAATTTTCTAAAAGCTTTTTTGTAATGAAAGCTCAATTTTATCATCTCTAAATTTATAACAGTCCTTACTAATTATGCACATGTTAGTTAATTTGCTTATTTTTGTTCTACTTAAGACCAAACACAAAGAACACTGATGATGAAGGTACACCGACCTTCGAAAACAGCTAGTTGTTCCGTTCGGCTACGAGTAGTGTTTGTCATAATATTTACAATTAACTTTGATAAATTTATTTTAAACATTTGACAGTCGATTTCTGTTTCTTTTTAGTAGCATGATTTCTAGTTTATTGATGTAGTGCATATAATAATTAATTCAATTCAGAGATAAAAAGTAATTAAACAATTGAAGGTTAGCCGCGAATAACGTTTTAAGTGACAAAATAATAATTTTTCAGGAGAGCCAATAAACGTATTTTGAAGCAAAATTGCTTTTTTCGTTAAAATTTTTTTAGCTTATTGAAAATAATGATAACTAGCATTAGCTTTTCTTTCTTTTTGTATCTCTGCTACATTTATCAACTATTTTCGACAATTTTGTTTGCATGATTTTATTAGTTACTCACAAAGTTTTGCACTGACTGACCGATTTGTAATTGTATTTTGAATTCGATAAGATACATAATTTTGAATGGTTTTATATTTGAACAATGCAAGAGAGTTATGTTAATGGTAATCTGTGAAAAAACTGGTTTTTTAAAAATTGTCTTTTACAACGTTATTCGCGGCTGTGCTTCAATTGCCAAAATTACAATGAAGTTAAAGTTAGAAAACTATTGAAATAAGTGAGGGAGGTCACAAGTGTTTAATATGAATTATAATTTTTATTATTATTTTCACATAGATACACACATACATACATAGAATGTACGCATATAATGAAAGAACCAGACACATAAACTATAAAATGACCAAATGCATTCACTCACTAAGCGGATTAGAAAAGTTTTTCGTTTGCATTTTTTTTTTATTTTTGTTGGTTAAAGTATAAGAGGATTTATCATCAAGTAGCTGGTGTTTTTGCTTTATGGAAATAAATACAGTATGCGGGAAAATAATATTCATATTAAAACTATTACCTATTTAGCCATCGTCTACAGGCAAAAGAGACAAGAAGAAGAAGGAGGAAAAACTAAATACAAATATATTATATTAGAAAAAGTCTTTAAAAAGCATTTATGCAGCACGCACACACACACACACACATCTTCTACTCGTGTTGTCACAAAACTAGCAGGCATTTGTGAAAGCTTTTGTATCCTGTCGTTGTGCTTAAAATTCGCACAGACCTGCACACCTCTAATGAATGGAAAACGAATATTGTTGGTTGGTTGGTTTGTTTGAATTAGGGATGGGCGAAAAATATCGATATATCGAAATATCGATATTTGAGAAAATATATATCGATATATGTATATCGCCGATATTTCAAAAACCGATATTTCGATACATCGCTTCTTATATACGAGTATCGGGTTTCGATACTTTTAAGAGCTATAGCCGTTTTTTAACTGTACGATATTGGCATCACTGATATTGATGCGAAGAAAAAAAGAGAAATTTCATAATAACAGCCCAGGCGCATCTATGAGGTGACCCCACTAAAACAAGTGACTTGTTAACAAGTGATTTGTTAACTAAGCTAAATGCCAAATTTGGGTTGTGTGGGTATAAGCCTAAAGACAGAATTAGCTTTTACTTTCAGTTCTGTTACGAATCAGCTGACTCCTTTTGGTTTATATAGATCTTATACAAGCCGTTAGTTTTTCTCTTTCATTCTGTTCTGTTTCGCTTCAACCTGTGAAAATGAAAAAAACTGTTAACTAATCACAGTGAAACTTCGATATAACGAATTCCAAGGGGATCCGTAAATACTTCGTTATAGCCATTGATTCGCTACAAATATAATCAGAAAAGCCTTGATAAACGAAATTTGAAGAAATACAAAAAAAATTCGTTATAACTATAGTTTTCTTTATTCAAATTCTATTTAACATG
This sequence comes from Tachina lurida, assembly GCA_944452675.1. NCBI lineage: Eukaryota > Metazoa > Arthropoda > Insecta > Diptera > Tachinidae > Tachina > Tachina lurida. The sequence continues at coordinate 100,882,425 of OX101754.1, forward strand.
AGAATACTAATAAAACTGTATATTTCATGAGGTAAATAAAAAATGATACAGCACACACAATAAGAATTCGTTCCTTTGATAACTGGACTTTATCATTTTGCTATACATAATTTTATTCTTACTTCGTTGTATAGAGGCTTTTGTACGAGTATTTCGTTGTATAGAGGTTCTTGTACGAGTATTTCGTTGTATAGAGGCTTTTGTAGAAGTATTTCGTGGTATAGAGGCTTTAAAAATACGCTTGTAAATACATTTAGACTCGGTGCTTTTATAACCGGACTTTACCATTTAAGATTTATTCTGATTTCGTTATATTGAGGCATTTGAAGGAATATTTCGCTATATAGAGCCTTTTTTCCTCAGAATTTGTTCGTTATAGCTATAGTGTATTTTTGTATGAAAAACTTTGAAATAAAGAGGTTTTCTCAAGGGACTTAATAAAACATAAGTTATATTAAGTTTTTAACGAAGTTTCACTGTATAAGTGGCAGCATAAATAAAATAAAATCATTTCGAAATAAACTGTGCTTTAATAATTTAAAAACTTAAATTTTTAAAAGAAAAACATAAAATTATATTAAAACATAGCAATGGACAATGCAAAACTCATCAATTTAGTGGAAAACTGTGACCGTTCTGGTCAGAAACAGCTAATTTATTACAGAAAAAGTAGCTATTAAAATTTAGAAATAGAACGGCACAGCACAGAACAGCAACGTAAAGTAAAAACTAAGGAAGCGTTAAGAAGCTATAGTAGGATAAGTATAACTTAATATACGTAGTTCCTTTGTATTAAATTTCTTAAAGTGACTAATTGTGCATTCGAAATGAATGCAGTTTTACTGAAATTATCTTATAATACAAATTAAAAATACAGATGTATGGATAAATTTATTTCCTTTTTTGATACCAATATCAATTTGGGTTTTCTCTACTCATGGAGTTCATTAAGTTTCGCGATTTCTTTAAATATTATTGTTTGGATGCAAAGTGGATATTTCTCGTATCCCTCAACTTTGAAGTGTTAAACACGGCCATTCATTAATCAAAGAATTACATCCTTATTTATAAAAATTATTATGGCTTTCTACAGGCTTAATCAGCAACATTTTTTATGACAATCTTTTTTAAAAATCCTTAAAAACCCATAAGGTCTCAATAGTTGTTGAAAATTTATATCGCTTAAACTTTTTTTTTTGGCGGTTATGGCACTACATGTTAGTACGAGTATGTGTATTTATTTTATATTTGGAATATTTTGACAACATTTGTAGGCAAAAAATATCGATATATCGAAATATCGATATTTTCAAAAAATATATATATCGATACTGTTCAAAAATATCGATACGATATATATCGATACATTTTATTCATTTGCCCATCCCTAGTTTGAATTCATGGCTTTTTTAAGTAGATTTATGTGAATCCTTTTTATCGTGGCTTCACCATCGCCATCATTGTCACCAGTTTAATGTTGTAAATGTTTATTTAGGTATCATTTGAGCTTTGGGCCTAGTATTATACTCGTGTGTATGTGTATCCCTGTGCCTTGACTTTATCTACAATATGTCTACGTAAGAAGGCGGTTTATTCTTGCCGTTTGATTTAACCCCTTTTTTTGTAGGAGTTTGGTTATTCGAATATGTGTATAAGGACAACTTTAATTAGAATATAAGTGCATACGGCTCTATATACAGCGAAGTCGCCTTGAAAACATCAAAAGTATTATATAGAATGAAGAACAAGTAGTTAGTCCCACTTCACACTAGTCAAGTCTTATTGCTAAGCCTATCACATTGTCTTCTTTGAAGTTTCATCGGCGTCCCCACAATTAAAGTCTTATTTTTCAGCTGATATATTTTATGCATAGTTTTGGGTATGCATGTGTGCTTTTTTAACATTACGAATGGGAAAAAAAAAAGTCGCTTTAGGACTATGAAAAAAAACCCGACTGCGACCAACTTTGAATCCAAGGCGAATTGATACCAGGTGGTCTCGATTTGCAACTCTGCGTAAAATTTCCTGCTGTCAGAATATTTCCTAACGTTTTGGTTGATTTGGCAGCAGAGAAGTTATGTCAGCTGGTGAATTAAGATCACCTTATGTGAATTCGCCTTTTTTGAACCTTTAAATATCCTAAACAGTCTTATTTACAACTAACTTTGATGTTATTTGTTCATTAATAATTATCACATGTAATTTGGCTTAAAAAGCGTCACGAACATTAGCCTATTCAATTCATAAGAATCCTAAAGAGTCATTCAAAATGAAAAATTATAAGAGAAACCTAAAGATGATTTTAAAATACCTGTCGAATGATACCTATTTTGTTATAGTTCAGCGACTTTTTATTTATTTTTTTCATATTGAATTTTGACAACTAAGATATTTTTAGTGACAATTCGGCGATTAAGACAAATCGATTGACGTAAGAATCATCAAACTCGGTCCACGCGTTCGCTTTATATAGTGCCGCAAAGGAGCACACATGATACTACAGGGTGTTTTTTTAGAGGTATAGAACTTCAAATTGAAATAAAACACAAGAAAATCGTTTTAATGTCCATCAATTTGGCTTTATTGGAAGGATAATTTTATGCCATTAATGTTTAAATATGATTTCGGGCATGTGGCCGCCGCGGCTGGCTCGAATAAAGCCAATTCTACAGGTCCAATTTTCAACCACTTTTTCGAGCATATGGGGCCGTATGTTGGCAATAACGCCACGAATGTTGGCTTCCAAGTCCCCTAACGTTTCTGGTTTGTTGGCGTAGACGAGCGACTTCACATATCCCCAAAGAAAATAATCCAATGGTGTCAAATCACACGATCTTGGTGGCCAATTGACAGGTCCATTCCGCGAAATTATGCGCTCATCGAATGTTTCCTTCAATAAATCGATTGTGACGTGCGCTGTGTGGCATGTAGCGCCGTCTTGTTGGAACCACAACTCATCCACATTAAAAATCTTCAAAATCTTCCATAAAGTTGATGGACAAAGCTCCAATTGCTGTGCACGGTGGCGAATCGATTCATTCGGGTCCTCTTCAACACTTTGCTCTACAGCGGCAATTGTTTCTTCGGTGCGCACTGTTCGACGTCTCTGCGGATGCGTATTATCACATAGAGTAAACGTAGTGCGAAAACGATCCATGGTTAACCGAATTAATTGCTCTGATGGACGATTATGTCGACCATAAAATGGACGGAGCTTGCGGTAAACTTCGCGAACTGAACCATTATTTTCGAAATAAATTTGCACGATTTGCAAGCGTTGTTCTTTTGTCAACCTCTTCATGATGAAATGGCAAACCAAACTAAATATTAATCACTTGACAGCTGACAAAATGGCCGCCAGTTAAAAAAGTGATGCCAACTTAAAGTTCTATACCTCAATAAAAAACACCCTGTATAATACAGGTAGCCGCGAATCTACAACAATAAAACAACAGAGATTTTTATTGCTGTTTTGTGATTGACAAGAGAGACAACCAAGAGAAAATAATATACATGCATTTGCGTTTTCTCTTGGCTTTGCAAAGCATGTTTGTATTAGTACAGTTTTTACACCATGTGGCAGATCACATCACGAAACAAGCAAAACAGCTGGAGCTTCGCGGTTACCTGTATTATTGTGTCATGGGAGCACAGATATATACATAGACTGATAAACACAATACCCTTTTTTTGCGTTGCGCAGTCGGGTAGAAAAGACTGCACGGTATCATGGAACACCGGATAGGAACGTTTCACTTACCTTAGAAATGTTCCCTTACTCCCCTAGTGATCTTATACCCCTTTTAGATACAGAAAGTTTACTTTGCAGAGTCTTAATTCAGCTGTGTGAAAGACAGAGGGAGATATACTATCTCTTTCTGTCTGTCTCCCAGCTGAACTAAAACTTTACAAAGTAAACTTTCGGCGCCTAAAAGCGGTATTATTTTTGATAAAATATATAGAGCGTTTGTGTCCTTCTAGACTCAGATCTATCCATGTTTTGAATTTCATCAAAATCGATTAGATAGTTTTAAAGAGGCAGAAATTGCCCCCTACCCCTCCACGTGCTTCTATTTTTGAAAAAGTGATAGCCAAGTGCTCAGATCTATCTATGTTTTGAATATCATCTAAATCGCATAGATAGTTTCAAAAAGGTATACATCTCCCCTTACCACCCCTCGTGGTACTATTTTTGAAAACATCTTTAGCATATGTCTTCTTTTGGACTCAGAGCTCTCTATGTTTTGAGTTTCATCAAAATCGGTTATATAGTTTCTGAGAGGCAGAAATTTCCCCCTACTTCCCCTCGTGCTCCTAGTTTAAAAAAACATATATAATCTATGTATCCATCTAGACTCAGATCTATCTACATGTGTTCTAAATTTCATCAAAATAGGCGCAACAAACAAGCAATAAATTTACATTTCGCGTGAACCTTTCACGGACCTTTTAACACAAATACCCCTTTTAGACATGGAAAGTTTACTTTGCAAAGTCTTAATTCAGCTAGGAGAAAGACAGAAAGAGATAGTAATTCTCCCTCTTTCTTCACACAGCTGAATTAAGACTTTGCAAAGTTAACTTTACGTGTCTAAAAGAGGTAAAACCATATTGGAGATTTCCAAAACTAAACAATAAATTCCCAAGATCCCAGGAGTTTCTCGGCACTTCCCCGGAAAACTAGGCAGCACTGAACATCTAAAACATTCACAGTGGCAGCACCGTTATGCTATTTAGTTGTTACCAGTATTCGCCAGTATTTTTTTATTTTCAAAAAATTTTTGTTTCACAAGCATGGCAAGCCATAAGGAACTTATACCTCTTTTAGACACGCAAAATCTTCTTTGCACAGTCTTAATTCAGCTGAGTGTCTTTGCAAAGTAAACTTTGCGTGTCTAAGTATTAGTATTTGAATCGTGAATTTTTTTTTTTCGAAAAGCGAAAGTTGAAAATTTAAATTTTTGCAGCTAAATTTTAAATTGAATGCATAGTGGTGCATTAATATAATTTCATTAATCATATCTCAAACCATTTATCTAAAATAAAATTAATCAATTTCTGAAATAACAAATATAAAAAATTACAATGAAATTGAGAGTATCTTCCGTTTTTGAAGTCGGTTAAAAAATTATTCCATGTGTCACCTTTGTTCTGCCTTTGCTGAAGTCCTATTAAGCATACATTTTATTTGTATCACATACATTTTAATGTTAAAATAAGCTTATATTAATATAGTTATAAGTTTCATAAAGACTTAATTAACCTTGATTTATACCTAGTTATACTCCAATTATTTTCCTTTTTCAAAACTTTTGTAGTGTATCATCTACATATCAAGAACAAGCCTCACATCTCGCCAATGTAATTTACATTTTCATAAAAGCATATGAACATACATACATATTTATGACCCTTTGTACACGTGTATGTATAAATTATGTGAAGAGGTACAGTGGAACAAAACACGCTATTTATTATATTAAAGTTTTTGTTTTTTTAATTTTACTTTATGTAAATGTATTATTTACTACTTGCACTCCTATAGAACAAACTAGGTTAAGATCTGGTCCAAAGACTGGCACTGTGATACCTGATGGATCTCTTGTGCCTAACAAAAGAGTGCAAATGAGTGCACTCCTAACAAGAGACTTAAGTGGTTTTTCAAGACAACCATTTAACTTATCACACTAAATATGTGCATATATTTTAATGGAAGTGTGTGTATTTATAAAGAAAAGTATTGTAATTTTGACATAATTTCGAAATTTACCTATTTTGAAATGAAAAAAATGTAGTAAGAAATATTTCATTCGAATTTTTGAACATAAATAAAATTTTGCATTTTGCGTAAATTGTAAGTTTATTAAAATAATTTTTTTTATAAAAAAAATTTTTTGGCAGAGTATATAAAGCTGAAATCTACATCAACTGACACCATACACAGTGGAACAAACACAAAAGAACGCTGATGATGCAGGTTTAGTTGCCTTTGAAAACAGCTAGTTGTTCCGTTCTGCGAGTGGTTGTCCAAATAGTTACAATTAACTTTGGTATTATTTATTCCTCAAAAATTATAAAATTTGGTTGGGCTTACATAGCGATACGAACTTTTCAACTGTTAAAATCATAAATATAGAATAACATTTTGTTGAATATGCGAAAATAGCTTCGAATTTTCGGAGTTGGAGCTTATGTAGCCTGTATATCTGTGACAATAAGGAAAAAGTACTTAAGTCATATTTTACTGTTTTGTAGAAGAGCAGTTTTACATTTTCCAGTAGATTTTCAGAAATTTCTTTCTCTTACAGTTCAGTTGTGAAATTCGCTGTTTACGTTAATCTTTTCTTAAGGAAACATTGTTCTATATCCATTTTGAAATATACTAAATTATAAGCTAAATGAAAAAGGAAAAGCAGCAAGTCATTGCGCTAGAACTTCTTTGAAAATTCTCACAAAATAATGGAGATTTTGACCAGGGGTACTTTTGAGTATGAATATTGTATTTTTCCCATTAACTCAAAATCAGCTTATGTCGACTTAAGCACTTTTTCCTTTTTGCCACATATATGTATGTATGTCTGTTTTGATTTGTTTGAACTATAAGGAAAATTATATAAATTCTTTTCTCTTTTTCCTATTTTGTGTAAAGTACAAAGGAATAGGAGTGATATTCGAACTTAATTTCATGTTTGCAAACTTTGAATTTGGCTGAGTGAGATAAAATATACATATGTATATATGACCCTTTTCAATTTTAATACAAAGAAAAGAAACCATGTCTCGAATTACAGCAATAAGGGCGATATTCGAAATTAATTTCGAATTTTCGAACTTTGGCCTTAAAAGTATTTCCTTCTAATTGGAATGAAGTAGACAATAAATAATTAAAATAGTTTCGAATTTTTGGAAATAAGAGTGATATATGCACTTAATTTCGAATGTGTTTTAGCACATCTTAATTCTCGTGTTGTCACAAAACTCGCATATGTGAAATCTTTTGTATTCTGTCGCTGTACTTAAAATCCAGACACACACGCCCGCACACCTCATTGTTTTGAGTTTCATCAATAAAGGCAATATTCGAACTTAATTTCGAATTTTCGAACTTGGACTTTAACTAGGATAAAACACGTTTGCTTGTAATTTGAATGAAGTAGGAAGTTAAAATAGTTTCGAACATACATATGTGTTTTCGAACACCTTAGTCCTCTTGTTGACACAAAACTGGCATTTGCGAAAGCTTTTGTATTCTGTCGCTGTACTTAAAATACACACAGACCTGGCACTTCCTTGTTTCGAGTTTCAGCAATAAAGACAATATTCCTACCTAGCCAAGAGGCCACTCTTGGATGAAATACAATGAAAATAAAGTTTTGAATTTTGACAATAAAAATTACATTCGAACTAAGTTTCGAATTTATGTAGAATATAATGCTTTTTTACTTTTTTAATGTGAATGGCCTGTCACACACGAGACTAATTTTTATGCCGCACAATTTTTGTTATTTTAAGAACACACGAGACTAATTCATCCGACATAAAAATGTATACGCATACATAGATTTGTGTGTGTTAGTGTTTTTTAAAGTTATGTGTGTATTGGTTTTGTGCTGGTGATGCGGTGTTGTAGCCAGCGATGCCAATTTAGCGCGTTTCGCGCTAGATTTAGCGCGTTTTAACTACTCCAAACGCGCTTTTTTTCGTCTTAGCGCGTTTAATCAAAAAAGCGCTAACTTAGCGCGTTTTTGGATAAAGTCAGTAACATCATTTAAGTTAAATTTTTGTTCTTCTTTTGTATAAATTTCCCAATTTTCTAGTATCCAAAACTCTGATACAATTTTTTTTTTAATTTCGTTAATGATTCAGCTGTTGCAAATAAAATTCCCTTGCCTGTGATTAGAATTAAAAACGCATTTTAATACTGTAAATGGCAAATATCTATAAATTTCACAACAATAAATATGTAGTCGTACTTGTGACCAAAAAATTATATATAACTTATCAAGCATCTATTATAGCTGAAGGATTTCGATTATTTGGTGATTCTGATTCTGTATTAAATTATTTTAGTTATTTAGGATATAATTTCGAAGAAGCAATATTGCAAAATCTGAAAAAGACTTGCTAAAAAAGTATATTTACTAATACATACATCGACTTTTATTAAAATTTAATTTAACGCGCAGAAAAATAGCGCGTTTTAGCTATAACTAGTTGATAATTCTGTAACTAAGCGCGTTCTAGCGCGTTTTGAGAAGGCGAATAGCGCGTTTGGGTTGTAAATAGTTGGCATCACTGGTTGTAGCTGGTTGAAAAATTATGCCAAACACGAAACCCCTCTCCTTGCCTCTCTCACCCACAAACTGGCATGTTATGCCAGCACAATTGTTCTCGTGTTTGAAAGGCCAATGGAAATAATTAATATAATTTCGAATATTTTAACATTAAAAGTGCTTATTTTTATTTTAAATGTATGTATTTATATACTTTTATACAAAAGCGGCACAAGTATATTTCTACATATTTTTAATATGTAGAAAAAAGTACAAATTATATAAACAGGTGAATTTTCGTCATAGGAGTACAATTGGATCATTATCCATCGACTGTTTTGTATTATTTAATGTCTTCCGTAGTCAAGATTAAACCTAGAAATCTAACATTTATGATTTGATGTGTGTTACTAAACTTACGTTCGATTGCACTAAAGAGAATAAAAAGTTTTGATATATTGCAATTTTGTGTACTCTTGCCCCACTGTTTCTGGGTACGAGTATAAATCTCCTATAGTTAGTTTCCATGTAAACACATCTTTTATGTGCGTTCAGTTTTTTTTTAAAGAGTACAAGTATAACATTTTCTTATAATAGGAATATAATATTTAGAACCCGGTTGGGCCTTAACATTTTCCTCACTTAATATTTTTTTTTGCAAACGCAAAAGGAAATGGCGCGTAAATGTTGATGGCATATTTTCTTTAACTTCGGTATCTGGCTGTTGTTTTTGTAATAAGACCCTTATGATAAGAGACATGGAGGCCATTGCTAAGCAAATCATTAGCAGGCAAATATTTTTAAAAGACAAGGACGTGGTTCACAAAATATTTTTAAAAGCCAAAAGCGTAATTTTAATGTCATATACATACAACACAAGTTTTATATGTCGAAAGCCTTAAATTAAGCCCAAGTACATACTACGTCTCTGGCATTTTGGATACTTTTTATAATACAAATATCCTTTAAACATAAAAATAACCAGCATCAGGTTGCTGCTTGTATCCTTAGTAAGTTTTATTTCTAAATCTCGGAAAGGAAGAAATATGTATGCTCAAACATACACACATGCATTTAATTTTAAATAAATCGTCCTTTCTTGTTATTTTTCCTTTTTTAAGATTTTGCCTTATTGTTGTTATTGTTGTTGAGTTTGTAGTTTTTATCCTTCTTTTGAAATGCTTTTTATACAATTTATTTTTACAATCGTTTTCATAACTTTTGTTAAACTATTATATAGGAGGAAACATATTTTTTAAAGTACAAAAAAAAAAAGGAGTAGAGAAAAGTTACTGTTGCCGTGTATAAATCTTTCCTTTAGAAAACTTTAAGTGTAAACACCAAAGAGATACATATGTATGTACATATGTACGTAAGAAGTTCTAAATGTTATTAAATAAGCCAAAATTTGCTAATTTTAGAGCAGCAGGTAATTGTTACAAAATTGTTACCGTCCCATTATTACATGGCGATGGCTCTTTTGTTAACTATTCATTGAATCGGAAGCCATGAAAATTATTTCGGTTGATGACCTTTTTCATCAAGTATAATTCTCATAATTTGCGCTTCGTATTGTGAGCTGGAAAAACCATCGAAATTTTTATTGAGCAAAGGATTTTGTTTTCGATGCTGTATTGTGTTGTGATATTTTTTTGGTTAAATTTGTTTAGATCGTAAGTACTGAACAGTAAAGCATAAGGTTGGTTTCACTTGTGAAGGAAAAAAGTATTCAATTGTATACATATAGACTGAGGCGATACAAAAGTGGAGAGATATCATACTGAATGGCTCTAAAAAAACTAGTTACTGGCATCAATTTCCAGCCAGTTAGAAGAATTCTTTAATTGTTTTCATTAGCTGGTCAGTTCCAGAAGGCTTTCATCTTCGTCGTGTTTTTTGAAGAGTCATAACTTTGAGTTTGCATCACTGCTTTATTTGAGCGCCCATTTAACAGCTGTTAGTTGCTTTTGGTTTAGTTTGTCCTAGTTTACACTGTGCAAGTCTTATTGCTAAGCTGATTAGTTTGTTGGGAAAGAGAGAAAGAAAGGTTAATGTTCTTCTCGTCTCTCTCTCCCTCGAACTAATCAGCTTAGCAATAAGACTTGCATAGTATAAACAAGGACTTTGCGTTGAAATTTCATTATGAATCGACTTACACGAGAGCAACGCGTGAAAATTTAAGAATTATTTAATTGTTTTCAATAGCTGGCCAGTTCCAGAAGGCTTTCATCTTCGTCGTAGTTGTACAGCGTGTTTTTTCAAGAGTCATTGAGTTGGCATCACTGCTTTAATTGAGCAGCCATTTAACAGCTGTTAGTTGCTTTTTGTTTACTTTGCGTTGAAATTTCATTATGAATAGACTTAAGGCTCAGTTAAAGCTCAGTTACCCGGCTGTAATGTAAAGTAACTGTAACGTAGGAAACAGCTGATCGATATTTTTATATGAAAAGTAAAGGCTCAGTTACCCGACTGTAATGCAAAGTAACTGCAACAGTAGGAAAGAGCTGATCGTTATTGTTATGTGAAAAGTACTTTTCATATAAAAATATCGATCAGCTGTTTCTTACGTTGCAGTTACTTTACATTACAGTCGAGTAACTGAGCCTTAAGTTACGTTACATTACATCTCTTTAACCATTTGCATTATTTTTCACATAACAATATCGATCAGCTGTTTCCTACTGTTGCAGTTACTTTACACTACAGTGGGGTAACGGAAGGCTCAGCTGGCCGACATATAAAAATATCGATCAGCTGTTTCCTACGTTGCAGTTACATTACATTACAGTTGGGTAACTGAGCCTTGAGCCTTTACACGACAGCAACGCGTGAAAATTGTTGAAATTTTTAATCAAAACAATTGTTCTATTCGTCAAACTCATTGTGAACTTCTTCGATTTTAGGATGAAGCCCATTTCTGGTTAAATGGGTACGTAAAGAAGCAGAATTGTCGCATTTGGAGTGAGGAGAATCCACAAGCTTTAGTCAAGCATCATTACATCCACAGAAAATTACTGTTTGGTTCTCTTTATGGGCTGGTGGAGTCATATGTCTTCAAAAACGATGATGGTCAGAATGTTACTGTCAATAGTGAACGGTATGGGAACATGATTCCAAATTTTTTTGTACCTCAATTACATGGCATTAATTTTGCCGATATGTTGTTCCAACAGGATTACAATTGATTTCATCAAAGAAACTTTTGATGAGAAAATAATTTCACGTAATGGCCCAATCTATTGGTCACCAAGATCGTGTGATTTTCTTTGGGGTTATGTTAAGTCACTTGTCTACGTCGATAAACCACAAACAATTGAACCACCTGGAAATCAACATTCGAAGAGTTAAGAAGAAAAAATGTTTAAAATTGGTGTTCCAAATTGCGCCTTCTACGCGCCCGCCACATGGCACAAATCATATTAAAACATTAATTTCATAAAATTTTCTTTCCACTAAGACCCGTTTCATTGATATATATTTGATTTAAACTTGTGTCACTCTATAAAAAACACCCTTTATTTTGCTTTAATTTTTTGATATAAACAATTTAATAAAAGTACTGAACACATGCTTTACCTTAAGATCAAGGGTTTCTTATTTTTTTAGTCCGCACAGTGGGGCCAAAGGCCTTTTTTTTGCAGATTATTTCCTATCTCCAAAACTACAATAGTAGATAAGGGTCACCAAATTTTATATGGGTATATCTTAAAATAGACTGCATTTTTACAAAAAATTTTAATCTTTGAAGAAATTTATTATTTGACACATTGTCAGAAGTGTACATACAATAATTGAAATTTATTTGCTGACAATATGTCAAATAATAAATTTCTTCAAAGTTCAATTAATGTTTTATTTTTCATTTAGCCTTGTAAATACTTTTATTGTCATCCGATGGATTTCTCAGTGTATATGGATGTAGAAAAATAATATGATTTCACCTGGATATAAATTATTTGCTGGGTTTTGTATCAGTTTCAAAGCCTACTAAGCTTATTATTTTTCTTTAGTGATTTTTAGAAATATTATTATTTGTGAATTCTCAAATAGTTTTTGATAGTCTGTGCATAAAGTAAGAGATTTGTGACTATTCAAAATTTGCGGTTGAAGTCTACTGATGATTTGGTTGAAGCGCCAATGAAATGCATATGGACAACGCGGAACCACCAGCAAATAAATTTCAAATTAAAATAAACTTCTGACAATATGTAGAATAAAAAATTTCTTAAATGGAAGGTTTTTTTTTGATATTTGCGTAATAAATGCATAATATTGCACATTGCAGTTTTATACAAAGAAAAAAAAAATATAAACAAGTTGTTACCGATTCCTGTTTAAGGACTCTCGCTAATTATTAATTTTTTTTTCCAAAAAATCTTTGTAAAATTCAATAAATTTTATTTGTACTCGTTTTAGTCATAAGTCGAATTTTTAATAATAAATAAGGGATTTTATTTGCAAAATCGATATTATCTTAAAAGTGTTTTGTAAATTTAGTAGAAGATCAACTCTAATGACTCTGACAATTTAAGACTTGAAAGATTAACATAAAATAAAAGCAACTTTACTTACTTATTAGATTAAAAAGTAGTACATACCTGAAAGAAAAAGAAAAGAGATTAGTATTATTTTAATAATGTAAATAAAGGTCTTAATAAAAAATTAGGTAATAAATTTAATGAAAGTATAATATAATTCGTATAAGCGATGTTCGTTGTCCGTCTGGTTTTGTCGATTTTTTTCTGTTTTTAGGCGATTTTTTCGGTTTGTCGTTTTTCTAATTGTGGATTTTTTTTGTTTTAGTGTTTTTGGAAATTTCAAGAGCTTGTCCTTACGGTTTTTAAGATACAGCAAGTTGTTAAAATTATATATAGCCAAAATTACATTAACTGATAGAACACCCTTTAATTTTGATTTTTTTTTTTAAATTTTAGTGTTAATTGTTGCAGTGTGTTTAAAAATACCTTGCAACTTTCAAGTGTCTATATATAATTGTTTGTAGCTCGTTTTAGAGCAAAACCTTTAATTTTTAACTGTCATGTATAGCGGCCAAAGTTCTACATATTCTATCAAAATTTCAGGTTCGTAGCTCCTACGGTCCTATAACGTATAGGCAGACAGACGGACAGTGTAGCGACAATAATAGTGTTCCTTTTCCTAAAAAGCAGAAAGATGATTGCAGGGTGGAAAATTTCAACTTTTTTTGACAATATAAATCAGCTTATTAAAGCAATGCACTCATGTCATTATTCCGAAAATGGAGTATAACGAAAAATCTGCGACAAAAAGGAAAAAGTGCTTAAGCCGACATAAGTTAATTTTTTAGTTAATAGCACCCTTGACATCTATATTTTCACAAGTAGCCCTGGGCAAAATCTTAATTATACTCGTATTGTGCGATTTTTCTGGAAGTTATAGTGCAATGATTTCATGCTTATCTTTTTTCGACTTATAATCTCACATGGAATAATAGCTCACCATATAGGAAATGGTCGGTACCCAGTTTAAGTTCTAACACTTCCTACGAAGCGGACTTTATATTGGGATAAAGGGTGGAAAACTATCGATTGAACTATCGATACTATCGATAGTTAATTTTGTGTGTGACTATCGATGTTTTAATTCTCCCCATCGATTAATACTTGAAAACAATTGATACTATATCACTATCGACAGTAAATGATACACCACTAAAACCAAAAAATTTAAATATGTTGCATTTCATAAATAAAAATAACTGATTGACGGGAAAATTTCTTCCGCTGATCTCACTTATTTCTCATACAATTATTTTAGTTTTATTATTTATTGAACTGACAAATAAAAATTCTACTTTGATTTTGTTGTTGTTTTGTTTTGTTTAAATATATTTTGTTTTGAATTTTTAGTGTAAGTAAATATGTACATTATACGAGAACCATACAACTTCGATACCATCATGATAGTATCGTCGTTATATCGATAGTTTGATGAATCGATAAGTTTTTCAAACTATCGAAAACTTTCGAATAGTGACACTATCGATAGTTTTCCACCTCTACTTGGGATTAACTGATACTTTGTATGCACCTTGTGACTTGTCACTGAACTATCTTATACAAATCGTCGATTGATAATTTTATTGTCGTATGTGGATTTTGATAGTTTCGAGTAAATTGAGTTTTAAGTTTGAAAATTGTATCAGCAAGTGCCATATACGACAAACTCAACACTCCATATCTCCAAAACCGTATGAGGTATCGAAAAACTGATTACTCCTAATGAAAGATCAGGTCGGAAACCCTAAGGAATCGATCTTAACTCAAAACCTCAAAAAATCCACATACGACATTTAAATTATCAATCGACGAAATGTCAATCCGACATTATTATCAAGAAGAAAAGCACATAAAATCAAGAAGAAATCTTATTATTCAGAACTATTTTTACTCAATTTCCGTTATTTTTGGCACCAAAAAAAAAAAAAAACAATCCATAGAGAAAAACTTCTTGCTTCTATTAGGTTTTCTTATAAATTGTAAACTATAGGGATTTCTTATTGATTTTATTAGGTTGCCTTACTGATTTTTTTAAAAATGGTTTCTTTTTGATTTCAATAAGGTTTTCTTCTTGATTTTATTAGGTTCCTATATGATTATGTGTAAAGCATCTTATTAATTTTTTTAATAAGGAAGTCTTCTTGATTTTATAAGGTGTCTTGTTATTTCATATCTATAAATAGACATAGAGACAATTTTTTTCATGATCTTTTTAATTTTTGTATAAGAATATTTGCACAATAATTTCAATATTGGTTGTCTATCAGTCAGAAGTTTGCTGGTTCAATACATGGTGAGTAAGTTAGTTAAGAATATAACATAATGTGTATGTATGTATGTATAAATAAATAACATCTACAATATACTACATACATATATACATATATGGTAAAGAATTTAAATGAAAATACATAAGTACAGAGAATAACGACGCAATTTCTTTTTTTTTTTTTATTGAAAAAATCAATAAGATAACCTCATAAAAACTACAAGATTCTTGATTTTTTCTAAAAGGTTTTCTCTATGAAATTAATAAGATTTCCTTATTGAAAAAAAACCATAGAGATTTTTGTTCTATTTTATGAGGTATTTAGTAGGCACTGTTTTCTCTGTGTAGTAAAAAATTTTTACTGAAAAAACTTTATAAGTGTTGAATGCACGCTATTTTTATAGTGCTGTTGGCTGGTTAAGTGGTTAAGCCATTGTGTACAAATCTGATGAAAATTAAGAGTCCGGGTTCGATACTGTGAGCGATTGTCAAAGAGGTAAAATAATAATAAATAAATGTTAATATACAGTTTCAGTTAATGTGCTCACTTCACAAGATTTACAAAAGGTGCAATCAATGACTTAATTTCATTTGTATAATGGCATTATTTCATTTTTATAATAAAAGAGTTTCATGAAACCAATGAAGTGTCTTGTATGACATTAATTGAACATTCTGCATTAATACAATTAAATCTTTAGTTAGCTCGTTATTAATGACAGAATTCATTGCTTGAATACAGTTTCCTTTCAGTGTAGCAATCAATAATTTTATTGTTGTCGATTAAGGGCAATTCAACAACAATGAATTTATGAATGGGCAGAAACCATGAAAAAGACACTCCATCTGTTGTAAATTCCACATTTTTACCCATTAGCCGGTATTTGTTCATAAATATGAAACAAAAATATCATTTTAAGGCCGAAACCATAATGCTGCTCTTCTTTATGCTTATTACAAAATCTAATTGGACGACTACATTTTCTAAAGAGTTCTGTCTTTATTTTAGGAAATTGTCCAAAATTAGCTAACAAGCAGTGCAATATTTAAAGAAGTGTTATTTAGCACATTGTTATTTAAATCTTAGAGATACAATTGTTAATAAAATTAAGTATCGTTAGGCCATTTAGTTCATAACACTATTGTTATTCAATAGTTGCATGACAACAGCAATAATATGAACTTCAACGTGGTATAGATAATGTTGTATTTTGAGAGAAAGCAAAATATTTTACAATTAATGTTACTTCTATATGTACACATATATGTACTCGTATATATGTATATTAGGGCGGGTCGATTTAAAAATCGCACAAATTACAAGGAAAATCGTATTCTAGGGATCAAAATAAGAAACTTTGCCGAAGGAACCATGCCTCTAAAATGTATTTTGATGTCCGAAAGGTCAAATTTTCTTGAAGGGTCAAATTTGGAAAAATCTCACTTTGACCCATTTAGAGTTCCTCAATCGAGTCAAAATGTATAACCAATCCCCTTTAATTTTGAAGGTCCGACCCACCTATGCCAGTGGCAAGCCCCTTGGAACCACCCCTGGGGGGTTCCCCATACAAATGTTTAAAAAAATCACAAATGTTTGTATGGAAAACCCCCCAGGTTTGCATCCAGGGGGTGTGCCACTGGCATAGATGGGTCGGCCCTCCAAAATTAGTGGGGGTCGATCATACATTTTGACTCGATTGAGGAACTCTAAATGGGTCAAAGTGAGATTTTTCAAAATTTTACCCTTCAAGAAAATTTGACCTTTCGGATCAAAAGTCGGGACATCAAAATACATTTTATGGTTCCTTCGGCAAAGTTTCTTATTTTGATCCCTAGAATACGATTTTCCTTGTAATTTGAGCGATTTTTATGCCTCCATACAAATCGACCCGCCCTAATGTATATATATATATATATATATATATATATATATATATATATATATATATATATATATGTGGTAGACTATATGGACCACACAAAGTTAAGTGAAGATAAGAATAAAAAGCAATTTAAGCAAAAATATATAAAATTTTAAAACCTCAAAATATTGCCCAGTGAACAATTTTTTCCGCAATGCCTGATGTAAAAAAAAACTCTGAAGCCTTGGCCAACAAAGAAACGACTGGCTTAAATTTCACTCCGACATTTAGTAGAACAGAAACATTGTCCGATTAATATCGGACTAGTATGCACATAAGACTGGTCGCAAATTTTTTCCTTTAATCGATATACTTGCACTATCTAAAATATGACGATGCCTTCTGGAGCCTACTTGGGCCTAAAGTTAACAAAAAATTTGGATTTTGTTAAGAAAAATTTAAATAAATCTGTAGTTTCTAAACAGGCTATCCGATTGACTTTGGAAGTTTTTAAAGTCTTAATTCAGCCGGGAGGGTTGGCTGAAGTAGTTAGCACGTTGACTACAAAACCCTGGGTTCAATCCCTGTATCCAACAGTCATTACAAAAAAAAAAAAAAACAACACCACGCATTTTTATGATGTGCATTAGTGTCCCTTTGTATCAGTTGTTGAAGGAAAGTTCAAGTGATGAAGGCCTAGTCACTGGTCACTAAACTATACAGACTTTAGCAGATACTAATCCTAATGTAGCATCAGAGCGCCCTCCTTCGTTGTGTAGCAGAATCATCGACGAAGTAAAATAATCAATAAAATGGCTAAAACAAACACAGCTTCAAAAAATTAATGTGCCTTAGTTAACATCAGAGGCGCTGCAACACTGCATTATTAAAAACGTGCAAAAAGTAGAGTTGTAAAAAATTAAGCTTTCCTCTATCTCTTACTTCTCTTTATAAAAAAAGTATTCCTATTCTTTCTCCCAGCTGAGTTAAGACTTTGCAATGTAAGTGCCTAAAAGGGGTCGAATTTGGAAATGAAGTAGTCGAAAATTAGTGGTTTTGACAACAAAATCCCACTGTATCAGAAAAGTTAAAAACTTTTCTATTTTTACTATAATTTTACATGTGTAGAGAAGCTCTAAATTTATGACGAAATTTTCTTTGACATCGTAAAAAGTAACAGAAAAGTCAAACATATTTTTAAGTTTTGTCAGATATTTTTTCGCGATTGTTGAGACATGTGCTAGAAGATAGAGTTGGAGGAAGATCTTATCCAAAGACTGGCACTGCGACACCTGATGGACCTTTTGTTCCATAGATCTGTAAATTAAATTAAATCAATTTCTGTATGACTCTCCTTATGAAAGTCAGTACAGATATTGGAGAAGCCCGCCTAATATCATCTGAACACAGAAACTCAGAATGAAAAACCTGCCTTCTACCGTCACATAATACGATACACTCACGAAGAATGTGTGCCGTCGTCTCGTCATCTTCCAAGCATAAATGACACAAGGGTAAACGAACTTGGTTACTTTTCCACAGAGCAGAGGATAGTTCTGTCCAAAGTGACCAGAAAGTAAACCAGTAACAAGCCGTAAATTATTCCTGTTGAGGTTCAGGATGCCATTATATATAAATGGCGGGATCAAAACTTTGGCCTGCCTTAAACCAGAAGACGACAGCCACATTTCCTTAGCGGTCGAAGTGTCATCTTCTTTGATCAGAGATGTTACAGTCGACCGACTTACGCCACACAATGGCTCTGGGCCCATAAAAGGAGCAGCAAAGGCCCTCTTGGCCAGTTCATCCACTTCCTCATGGTCTGGATAACCGCTGTGGCCAGGTATCCAATAAATGGATACCTTGTTCCGTTTGGATAGCTTTTGTAATGAGTCAAAGACATGTACTAAATTCTTTTAAAATTTTCCATATGAACTCTACTAGAATTCGTACAGAATTATCTCAGATTTGTTTGAAGTTTTTGAACGAACTTCGACCATAATTAGTCAAATAAAAATGTTCGCTGGGTGTGTATTTGCACACAAGCTCACTAGCACATGTACTACTTACGAGAAAGAAGGGGTGAAATAATAAGAAACAATTTAGCAAAAGTTATTTTTATTTTCTCTTCCTGTCGAATAGTTTTCGGGAAAAAGCAACAAACAGACACATGCTCACACACACACACGCGTTACCAACAACCAACCAACTGCAAACTAAAATTGATGCACTTTAACATCATATGTATCGAAGTGTATATCTTTTACACCAAAGCCTGGTTGACGGGCGAAAAATATATTTTTTTCTTTCGCCCATTATTTTTTTGTTTCTTTACAAAATGAACATAAAGTAGTGTCGAAAATTACGTCCTAGCTCCTGTATCGCGCCATAAATAGCATAGCTATGATAAGTGCTTTTCATATGTATAAATTTCCATGACAAAATTGCATGCTTGTACTATAGAAAATACAACTTAAGCCGTACAACAAGTTATTCGTGTGAAGCTAAGAAAAAAGCGATTCAAAGCAAAAAGTTATAAGTCAGCGAAAAAAGTAAGCGAGAAGCAAAAATAAAAAAACATGCACAAAAAGGATGAAATCTTGTAAAGAAACGAAAACTTTAAGTAATTGACAGTATGGAGGACGCCAAATTGTTTTATATGGATGTAGAAATGTATGTATGTATGTATGTAGCATATGCACACTTATACAGCACGTGTATATGAAATAAGGTAGGCGATAGATAGCCCAACGAATAAATGTTAGACAAATCAAATTAGACATGTATTTCTAATATTAAAATTGTAATAAATTTGCACACGCATATGAAATGCCTGCCATAACCGTCAAAAAAGCATAACTGACACATATTTTGGACCTCGTTTTTTGACGATCTCACACAGTCCATTTTGGTCAAAAAATCAAGTTTGATAATTATGTCGCTTAAGCTTTTTTTTTTAAAGCTGTGACCATAATTATGAAAGTGGTCCAAGTCATATATTTCTTGTGTAGAAAATATTTGAACAAATCAAAAAATATTTTTATATTATGCAACATTTTAATTTAGAGTTGTACTACTAGTCTCGATTAATATACATTTATTTAATATTTATTAAATATTTATTGAAGTTCTTTTTAAATTTATACAATATTTCGAAGGGTGGCACGTTGACTACAAAATCTAAGGTCCTGGGTTCGAGCCCAGTCTCCTTCAGTCATTAAATAGCAATACCACGCATTTTTCTTATATGCATTAGTGTCCTTTTGTATCAGTTGTTGTAGAAAAGTTCATGTGATGAAGACTAGTCACTGGTCACTGAACTATGCAAACTTCAGCAGATACTAATCCTAATGTAACATCAGACCGCCCTCCTTCGTTGTGTAGCAGAATCATCGTCTAAGTAAAAAACCAATAAAATGACTACTAAGCTAAGCACAGCTTCAAAAAAATTTAATACGCCTCATTTAACACCAGAGGCGCTGCAACACTACATCAATAAAAAAAAGCGTGCAAAAAAATAGTTGTAAAATAATGAAGTTTTTCTCTATGTCTCCTTTTGATAGCTGTGTCAACAAGACCTTTCGAAAACACAATTATCTTCCGTCTCGTGACATCTTTGTGTATCCTCTGTAATATTAACTTACAAAATAGTGCACCTGCGTGACTGTTTCTTTGCTCACGACCACTCACCTAAATGAAAACACTGATGTTGAATGGCGGACATTAATTCCCGACAACTCTAAAATGTCTGACGATCACGCAAATACGCTCACAGACATACTTTTTTTAATCACGTGCATTCACGCATGACTGTTATCAAAATTCTCATGATTAAATTAAATATAAGTATGTTTAATTTTAAAGTTTGTTTGTAATAATTTATATGCATGTTTTTAACCGAATTCAGAAAAAGGAGAAGGTTATCAATTCGCATGTATTTTTTGACATTGTTACTTAATAACTCGGTACATTTTAGAACGATTGCAAAAATAATTTTTTTTGCCTGAGGGAGCTTAGCTTCCAATTGGTCCCATTGTAAAACAAGTGGGCCAGGACACGCCCATAATTTTTTAATTTGATTTAGTGATATATAGCAAACACCTTCGGTTCTTGTAATTACACAATTCTAAAGTTGAAAAAATGGGCGGGACTACGCCTATTACAATTTATTATTATATTTCACGTGGTTCTACTTAACCGACTTTTTCGAAGCTTGCTACATACCTTGCGCTCCAAAAGAGACACAATCTTCCATCTAAAAAAATGGGCGGAGTCACGCCTATTTCTTGAAGTGTTTGATATGAGTACTATTGTTTTGTTTAAACTTTATTTTTACACAGTGCCCAATCTTTTAATTTGAGTACGATTTAAATTATAAAATATTTAATTTAAATCATATTGTTAAAAACTATTGAGACTAAACATTTGAGCTTTGAAAAACACATAAAAAATCTAGCATTTAAGGAATGGGCGGAAGCACGCCCATTAACATTTAATTTTATATTTCAGGTACTTTTTCTTAACCAGCAGATTTTAAAATTTTTTGGTTTGAAGGAGTTTACCTCCAGCTTGCTCCTATACATTTTTTTCAAAAATGTTCTATCAGATCTCTGCATTGAATTCGGTTTTTTTTTGCAGAATTATGTTTAAGATTTTTCAAAGAAATTATATTCTAGATATGAACTAAATTTATACCAGCTATTAGTATCAGATACAATATTAATATTAACGCGTCAGAAATTATTTTAAAATCCGATGAATTTAAAAGGTATTATGTACATACATGTTTTTTTAAGAAAAAGTATGTACGACAAAATAATGAGAACTAGCAGCGATTAAGCTTGATGAAGTAAGTTTTCTTAACTTTTCTAATTTATAACAGCATACCCAATTTTATTGGTCTAGGATATCTCCTTCAATTTTTGTCCCATCGTTATACGACACTAAAACACTATGCGCTATATTCATGAACGGTTATTAAATTTAATGTGGGGCGTAAGGCACGCATTTTATTTGAGAAAACCGGTTTAAGGAATGCTTTAACTTTAACAATTGTTTATGAATATCGCGGTGTAACGATTTCTTTGTAAGCACTTAGGGCCATTATTACAACTTAAAATTAATTAAAAGTAGGATTTTGTCGGACGTATAAAACGCTGTTCATTATTATAAATTAAATTTAACTTAACAGAAGGGCAGAAATGATACATTTGCCTTTACCTTAGCGCTTACTTTAGGTTAAGCTAAAATTGTACTGATGAAAAACTTTTTATACGTCCGATAAAATCCTACTTTTAACTAACTTCAAGTTGTAATTATGGCTTTTAGATAAAACAAACAAAAAATACATTTCGGTCATCCTTTTGGAAGCGAATTTTAATTTGTGTTTTATAAATATTTCATTTGGTCCCTAAAATAACTTTTGCATTAATTAAGTGATACGCAAACATTTATTTTGGATGTTCGCTGGTACAACTTTGCCTACTTTCTTATACTTTTTATTTGAAGTCAAACTTACAGTAAGTACTGGAATTCTATGTTATATATTCAAAAATATATGAATAACATAATATAAATACCCTTGTTTCTACGGTTTGCATGAACGCTAAATAGATTTTATATCTATTGTTCTTTTTTTTTGCAGGAGAAGTAACTCAGGCAAGGAATATCTACTACTATTACTAGGTGTTACCTTTTTTAGGAAAAGTATAGTAATAGAGAAGACAGGTGGTGAAGGAAGAGGTAGATCAAAGCTTCATTCTTTTTAGAACTGTGCTTTTTGCACGTTTTTAATAATGCAGTGTTGGAGCGCCTCTGGTGTCAATGAGGTGTATTAAGTATTCAAAGCTGTACTTAGTAGTCATTTCATTGGTTATTTTCACTTCGTCGATGATTCTGCTACACAATACCGACGAAGGAGGGTACTCTGGTGTTACATTAGGATTAGTATCCGCTGAAGCTGCTATAGTTCAGCGACCAGTGTCTACGAGTATGCCTTCATCATTTGAACTTTCCTACAACAACTGATCCAAAGGAACACTAATGTATGTCAGAAAAATTCATGGTGTTGTTATTTAATTAATGTAGGAGACCGGGCTCGACGTGCTAACTACCTCAGCCAACGCTTGTTATAAAGCTTTTATAATAAAACAATTGAGCAACAAGTTCTATTAAAACTATCAGAATCTTTAATAAATTAAAATAGACCACGAGTTAATCATAACGAGGTCCTACTGTTTGAACATAATTGTTAGTACATCTAGTTGCGGTTTGGGCATGATAAGCATTTACAGTTAAGAAATTCAATTGCGAAAACTAAGTGCAATTTTTTAGTTCGAGTAAAATATCAACAAAAAAATAAAAAAAATTTCACGAAAACAGTGAAAGAACACGAAAAGGAAGATACAGAAATAAGTTAAGACTTTTGTAGCCAAGTTTTGTGGCGGCAAAACATAAAAAGTAAAATTTAAATAGCAAAACAAATCTTACCATGAAGCCAGGAAGGTAAACACTTGCGAAATTGAAAGGAAACACAAGGAAAACTTCTACAAAAGAAAAATTTGTAATCGAGTAAAAACTGTTAAAGACATATGCAATAAGTTTTAATGAAATTACAACAACGTATGTAGAATGTAAAGTGCTGAAATTCACGTATGTATGCACATAGATATGAATTTTACATCACTGAAAAATTTTTAATTTTTTTTTCAATTAAAATCCTTCAATATTTTATGGACCTAAAAATCTAAAATGATTTTGTGTAAATAGCTCTAATTTTAAAATTTAAGCAACTTTTGTTTGTTTACACATAAACAGTTCCTGTTTTATAATTACATAAAGGAAATTATACAAAAAAAAAAGGAAACTTTGTAAGCAAAATGGAGCCATATGTATATAAACGGAAACGCTTGCGGGAATTACTACAAAAAATACAATAAATGAATAAATTCAAACACGTGTGATGTATTTGCGCTAACAACAACATCTTCGCAAATGTGTGTGTGTGTGTCAGTGGCATTTATAAAAAACAAACATCTACTACACTATATTTAGTTATTTACAAGTACGAGTACATAGCTTGCAGCCCCAAAAACTAGCAGCTGCTGAAATTTATCTCTAAACGTTTTCACTAACACAACGTAATACCTATAATTATCTTCAAGGAAGAATTATAATCCTGCCAGATAATTCTCTGCTACCTTTACTGCTTCACAAGCTCCAGAAAATTATTTGTTAAATAGAGACTATTTAAGGCAATCTGCGGCATATGCTGTACTTTAATAAGAGGAAATTTTGCAGCTGTAGCACTTTGATTTATTTAAGACAAAATATGTTTATATAGTATAACTATTTACTTACACATCCTATAGATACGCACAATTTACAAAACTAAAAAAAGAAGACAGGTCTCTTCGAACACCCGGTTAGAGCTGTGCTGCTTAGCTTTATAACACAAATTTAATTTAACAATGCAATAAAATTATATTATATGATGATGTCATATCCGCCGCAAAAATTTTACAAAACGTTTCTATATTATTTATTTCCCATTATTTTTTTTTTCTAACCGCATACGATTAATGTATTGTTTGTGGCCGGCGACGTCTGTCAGCCGGCTTACAGCCGATCAGCCTCGTTCTCTGGCTTGTGCTCATGTGCAAAAACAACACAAAAACAAATTGAGCAATCGTTATCATTGTGTTTGTTTTGTTTTTGTTTTACTCACTTCAAAGAACGCAACAAACCAAAATCAAATAATTTGTATTGCTTGTTTTCGTACTCTGGTTTTAAGGACAAGGAAATCAAAACAAAAATAAATTTATAACTCTAATAGTGTCGATTATTTTTGTTACGAAAACCACGTCCTAGCTTTTGTATCGCGCCATACAGAGCATAGCTCCAAAAAACATATTAATTATTCTCTTCCTGAACTGCTTTGAGCTTAAAGGCTCAGTTACCCGACTGTAATGTAAAGTAACTGCAACGTAGGAAACAGCTGATCGATACTTTTATATGAAAAGTAGGTTACTTTACATTACATCTCTATAACCATTTGAATTACTTTTCACATAACAATATCGATCAGCTGCTTCCTACTGTCGCAGTTACTTTACATTACAGTCGGGTAACTGAACCTTAAGAGTTATGCACATTTTGGCGACCTTCATAGATATTGAAACTGCTTGAAAATCCAACGTGCTAATAACTACTTCAGCGTTGGCTGAAGCACGTTGACTACAAAACCGAAGGTCCTGGATTCGAGCCCGGTATCCAACAGTCATTAAAAAACAACACCACGTATTTTTCTGATGTGCATTAGTGTCGCTTTATATCAGTTGTTGTAGGAAAGTTCAAGTGATGAAGGCATAGTCATTGGTCACTGAACTATACCGACTTCAGCAGATGCTAATCCTAATGTAACATCAGAGCGCCCTCCTTCCTTGGTAATAAAATTTAATACGCCTCATTGACAACAGAGGCGCTGCAACTCTGCATTATTAAAAAAACGTGCAAAAAAGCAGAGTTCTAAAAAGAATGAAGCTTTCCTCTATCTCTGTCTTCACCACCACTATCCTTTTCTTAAAGAAAGTAACACTCATTGCCTGAGTGTTAATTCTCTTAAAAAATAAACTTGCGTTAATTTCGGGACACCGTTTACATACACATCTGTCTGATTGATGTAATTATATTAAAGAAGTTTTGTAGCAGAATTATTTTTGAACATTTCCGAAATCTTTCACGAACCGAATCGATTCACTTTGTTTCCCATTCGTTGACCCGTTTTTACACATACACACATATACAACCCCACGGACATAATCGTGAAAATAAACAGAATGGACACTCGGAACCTCAAAACGTTTAAATATGATGGAAACTCTCCGAAAATATCCATCCAATTTCTCTGAAATTAAAAGGAAATATACTATATAAATCTGTATCCACAGAACACATGGGCTTCACATATTTTGAGAACAAGGACCAATACGGAGGCAAGGGAGAACTTCTGAACTTCTCTGCGCTGCCCCCTAGGAATTAATATTTGATTAGCTACATATATCATCGCTGTTTTAACTAACTGACCTAACTGACATAATTTTGAAAAATGAGTTTAGTCCACTATTAGGCTTTATGAGTCATAATAGACCTTGTCCACAATGCTTATGACTGTAAACATTACTATCGAGACTATAACAGTAAAAATATTTCAGACGTTTCCATAAGAATACATGTAGAAAACAATCATAAAAGCTCCTCTCCTGTAAAATTTACAAAATGTCAGTTAGGTAAGTTAGTTAAAACAGCGACGATATATGTGCCCTTAATTATGAAAGTGGTCTAAGTCATATATTCCTTTCGTCGAGATATTTAGTAAATTACATTTAAACAAATCAAAATAAATTGTTTTTTATGTTATGCAACATTTTAATTTAGACTTGTTCTTGTGTCAAAATCAGCTTATCTCAACTTAAGCACTTTTTCCTTTTTTCCACATGCACAGAGAGAAAAAACCGGTCGATAAACACCGAAATTGACACCATCCGTTGACAAAAGTGAGTTAAGCAAGTTTGTACTCACTTTGACAACGAATATTGTCAAACTTCTAAGAACGACTCGTACACAATTTGTCAACAAATGTTCTTGGTTTGACAGCGATTCGTTCTCAATTTGGTAAAGAATCATTCTCGCTTTGATAACGTTTGTTGTAATTTTGACAACGTCTCGTTCCCATTTTGACCACGCTTCCTTCTTATTTTGATAACGAACCGTTCTTATTTTGACAACGGCCCGTTGTCGTTTTGATAATGCAACGCTGGATTTGACAACGTTTCGTTCTCATTCTGACAACGTTTTGTTCTAACTTTGGTAACCCATTGCGAACCCGTATGTAAAAAAAAAACAGATTTTGGAGGTGACAACATTTATTCTTATTTTGACAACGGGTCGCACACAATTTGACAACGAGTGTTCTTGATTTGACACCATCTCATATTTTTGTACTTTTCGTTCTCGATTTGACAATGGAACGTTCTTGAATTGTCAACGTTGGTTGTCAATAATAGTGTCCACACTTCGTTGTCAAATTGACAACGGCCGTGGACAATTCTAGAGCATTAGTTTTTCACTGTGTATAGATATTTATGTTTTAAAGTAAGCATATTATTTTTACAGATGAATATTATTCCAATTATATTTTAATTTTTTATTATATACTTGAGTTTGAGTATACATACATATTTGAAAAATTTATCATATTAAAGCTGCATTTTCTCAAGTTTAAAATTTCGATACCATAAATTTTTTATAAGTAACCAACCATTCACTTAACATTAAGATTTTATTAACTTTTCCTAATGCTTAGCTATAAAATAATGTATTTATTATTTTTCCATAGCTCTTAGCTTTATCTACAAAAATTTAAATAAATAGCTGATTTCTTAGACAAGACGTTGTTTTTGTTGTTGTTGTTGTTATTATTATAAAGTTGGCCAATAAAAATTTACAATTTGCAATAAAAAGGCACACACATACAAACGCAAACTCAAACACAAGCACATATACATACATACATGTAAAAGCACACAATACGAATTTTTTTAATATACCCTATAAATTTCTATCATAATATTAATATGAGACTCTTAATACCCAGGGGCCTTTTTTCAAATAATGAACTTATTCGCATTCACACAAGTCTTGCTTTTAAACCACAAAATATTGCTTTCCATAATAGACAATTTGGTTGCTTTTTGTTTTCATCATTGCTGAAGTCTATAGAAATAAATGTGGAAAACATCTTAACACATGCTTGGAAATTGGCCAAAATGTCAATTCAATTGAGAGTTGAGTAGGGCCATTATTAAGCAAAATACGACTACAGCAAGACGAAGGATATGAAAAGCAGACAAAGAAGTTGAGAAAAAAAAAACAACGTATAAAGGAACTCATCAATGTCCATTTCTGTTTAAATGTTGCATACCTTCAAGTGTAAGTACCATAAATAAAATGTGTTGTATATTTTAGGGAGGAATTTCGCTTGAATGTTTTGTTGTTCAGGGGCGTTTTTTTATTGTGTAAGATTCGGTTGGAATAGGTTACAGCGTATAAGGATGTTGTAAAGAATGTTTAGCACACTTATTCATTTTGGCTAAATCAATATGTTGCAAAATGCATGAGCCTTAATGAGTTGCAGGCCTTAAGGCCTAAATACGATGTTTTTCAAGAGCAAGTAAATAAAGCTTTAAGAATACGAAAAATATATCAGTAGACTATTTATTATTAGTATTATTTATTCAGAGTTCAACACCAGATTTATTGCAGGAGTAGCAAACGAATAAGAATTTTGTTTTTGTGAATATAAGAGAAAAAGAACCGGGTTTAATTTTCATCTCAAATTAGAGGTGATATTTATAAATATTTAAACGAAATACGAAATTCAGCACTGCAAAATAAGATACTAACTCTGCATTATGGATCTGATAGCATACGCAGAGAAAACAGTGCCTACTAAATACCTCAGAAAATACAACAAAATTAATAAGAAATCTCTATGGTATTTTTCAATAAGGAAATCTTATTAACTTCATAGAGAAAACCTTTTTGAAAAGATCAAGAAGAAATCTTCTAGTTTTTATTAGGTTATCTTATTGAGTTTTTCAATAAAAAATAAAAAAAAAAATTGCGTCTTTATTCTCTGTACTTATGTATTTTAATTTAAATTCTATACCATATACATATGTATCTATATATGTAGTATATTGTAGATGTTATTTATTTATACATACATACATATTACGTTATATGCTTAACTAACTTACTCACCAAGTATTGAACCAGAACACTTCTACCTGATAGACAAGCACTCTAACCAATATGCTAACAAGCAGCCTTAATAACCGTTGAAATTATTGTGCAAACATTCGTATACAAAAATGAAAAAGATCATGAAAAAATTGTCTGTATGTCTATTTATAGAAACGAAATAACAAGACACCTCATAAAATCAAGAAGATTTCCTTATTAAAAAAAATCAATGATATGCCTTACACATAACCATATAGGATCCTTATAAAATCAAGAAGAAATCCCTATAGTTTACAATTTATAAGAAAACCTAATAGTATCAAGAAGTTTTTCTGTATGGATTGTTTTTTTGTTGCCAAAAATAACGGAAACTGAGTAAAAAAAGTTGTGAATAATAAGATTTCTTCTTGATTTTATGTGGTTTTCTTCTTGATAAAATTAATAAGATTTACCACATAAAAACAATAAGGAATCTCTATGAAAAAAATCTTCGCTTCTTTCTGCTGGGATACCCCCTAGCCTAAAAACTTTTCATAGAGAAAATCTTATTGATTCTATGAGGTAGCTTTTTCTCTGTGTAAGCAATGTTTGTGAACATTTAGAAAATACATATCTACCACATTATTAAAGCGCCATCAATTGGTGTCCCACATAATCGTTCCACATAATCGTTAGAATTTTGAGAAAATGCAACCCAGAACTAATGAATTATTATTGTCTTTTGGACATTTTCCTAAACCCCATTAAATCAGGGTTGTATTTTCTCAAAAGTCGTTTGATTATGTAGAATGGCGAATACCACCCTTTAGGGATCCATAAGGAAAAATTCACAATTCAAAGCTTCAATAGAGTAAATAAAGGTTCATGTTTTTGAACATTACCAATACCATAGAAAAGTATTGGTTAATTATAAAATTGGGGATGGCCTCAACTAAGGAAGCCTTTTTTTCTATTAATAATAGTGAAGTAAGCATCGCGGTATTCTAACAGTGACTAATTTCACATTTTGAATAAACACAGCTGTTGTTGTTGCTACAAATAACAATGATAAGTAAATAAAATGTTCTATTTAAATTAAATTGTAGACGTGTGAATTTGATTTGATTTGAAAGAACGAGTTGTTTTAGTGTAAATTTTAAATTTTCAGGGTTACGCCTACTTTTGCAAATATAAGTGAACCCACCCACTTTTATAAATACAAGATGTCGTCACTTTGAGAGCCCAAGCGGTGTGTCAATTTTTATTAGAATCAATCAAGTAGAAGCATGTAAAATATAATATTAAACTCTAATGGGCGTGGCTGCGCCTATTTTTAAAGATTTAAATTTTGCCATTACAAAACACCAAGGAATGTGCTAAGTTTTGTGGTGATACGATAAGTAACACTATTTAAAATTAAATGAAAAGGG
Source organism: Tachina lurida (assembly GCA_944452675.1). Classification (NCBI taxonomy): domain Eukaryota; kingdom Metazoa; phylum Arthropoda; class Insecta; order Diptera; family Tachinidae; genus Tachina; species Tachina lurida. The sequence continues at coordinate 100,912,581 of OX101754.1, forward strand.
TTAATGGGCATATTACCGCCCACTTGTATTTTGCAAATAGAGCCAAATGGAAGCTACACCCTTTAAGACACGAAAAGAGTTCTTAAAATCTGTCTAAAAATAAGGAAGTTAAAAAGTAAAACACATTAAAAACATACGAATAGAAGTCGCTTAAAATTAAAAATTTTGGGCTAGGCTTGGGAGTTGGGAATAGATTACAAAAAGCAAGCTGTATGATGGTCGCAAATATTGTCTTAATTTAGCGTAATGAGACATAATTAGATTCACAATTGGAGAATTGATACTTTATATTTTTTACCCAATAATTTGAGAACCAATATTTCAAGCTTATATTAAAGTAAAAGGAGGCTAAAGGAGGAGAATTTAAAACTTTTTAAAGGAGTAAGAGACTCAGAGATATTAATAAGGGAACAAGCAAAGTAATAAGTTCCATACAAAACCGAAGGAGGCTTCTTGTTCCATTTATTCTTACAAGGGCTTGGAGTTTTAATGCTTTCTTAGAGCCACACACACATTTAACTGGGTTCTAATCATCACTTTCTATAATTAGCTGATTCGCTCACCTTTTTTCAGTTTAAGATTATGGCATCAATATCGAACATTGTAATAATATGGTTCGATATCGAATGCCGTCTCAAACTGAAAAAACGTTATCGAATCAGCTAGTTATCGAAAGCCACGATTAGAGCCCTGATCTCAACAAGTAGATTAATTTCACTTCCTGATTGATTGCACTCTATCTCTTTTTTGTATAAAAAGCTTCTGCATTGAAGAATATGGAAGGAAATCTAGATGTTGCAACATAAGATATATCGTACAGTTATGTCTTGTCATTCGCTATCGTTCGAAATTTTAAAATACTTCCATATAAACTCCATTGAAATATTTTAAAATCTTATTCGATATCAAATGCCGTAATGTATCACCAGGGGTCTAATCGTCGCTTTCAATAATGAGTTGATTCAATCACGTTTTCTAGTTTGACATTATGGCATTTGCTATCGAACAATGTTATAATATGGATCGATATCGAATGCTTTAATCTCAAACTGAAAAAACGTGTTCGAATCAGCTCGTTATCGAAAGCGACGATTATACCCCAGTACTTTCGTTCAAAGCTAAAATTTGTTTAGTTTTATTTAAATCAAATGCGGGCCAAAGAGTAATCCATATCCTTTAAATTTAAATTTTTAAGAGTACCAGTGCTGTCTTCTTAATATAGCACTGCTTAAAGTCATTCGTGCAATTCAAAGAAAAGACTTGAGTACTCCTTTCTCATGCCTGCTCTAATATATTCACAAGCCCTATAAGTTTCTTCGATATGTTAGTGAACTACGCCTAGATCAGTGTAAAATTATATGTGAAGTAGGATCCGTAATTGAATGCATGTCAGAGTTTACTTTAATAACTTTGGATTAAGCGCCACTGGTGGCGACTACAGAGAGTTTATATTAATGAAAGGTCAAGATTTTCAGAAATACTTTCGATTTCATACCAGCCAATTTAAAAATATATTGATATACAACTTTATCTTTTTAGTCTCAGAAACTTACGGCCTTAAGTATAAGAAAAAATTGGGATAAAGTTAGCATAAGTGGCGAAATTGAATTAGGTGTTAAAAATTTGACATTTAAAATTATCGCATTACTTAGTTGTAATGCGCTACTAAGTCCTAGCGTGATTTTTAATGTAAAACTCTTATGGTAAAACTCTTTAAGATCATATTCAATTTTGCCACTTAGGCTAACTTAATGCCATGACTGATGTAGGATAGTCCATTTGCTTCCTGGGAACCAGCCGCGCTACACTACCTTAACTTACTTCTGATAAGGATCACGAAGTTTTCGAGAAACCCTATGCCATAGGATGAGCTAACAGAGCAACAAAGTGAAATATGAAATCAAGAAAAAACAGTGTCATATACTACGTTTATACGTGCACTATTTGGAAAAAAAATTAACTCAGTGTTTGTACGGCTTAACAAATGTACAAAAACTTGGTAGCACTTCTATAGAAATGTTACTTATGTTTAAAAAAAATTTATAAATCTATAAAGTAACAAATAATCATTTATTTTTACTGTCATTAGTTTCTTTTTTCAAGGTTTTTTAACCGAGTTCAATAAAAAGGAGGACTTTAACAATTCTCTATTTTTTAGGAGTGTACTTCACAACTCGGTACATTTTAGACCGATTGTAAAAATTTTTTGTTGTCTGAGAGGGTATAGCTTTGGACCCATTATAAAAAAAAGTGTGTGGGGAGACGCCCACAATTTCTTTAATATAATTTTATGACATTCTACTTATTTGCTTGCTGAGAAACCTATAAAACACCTTTGGTTCTTGTAATTACACAATTTGAAAGTTATAACAAATGGGCCCATTACGCCCATTAAAATTTATTGTAATATTTCACGTGGTTCTACTATACCGATTTTTAAAAAAACTTAACACATACCCTAAGCCCTGAAAAACACACATTCTTGCATTTAAAAAATGGGCGGAGGCACGCCCATACAAATTTAATTTCATATTTCACGTACTTCTTCTTATCTATTTCTATCAGGTCTTTGCATTGAAGTCTGTTTTTTTTGGCAGAAAGAATTATGTAATTAAGCATTTTAATATTATGGAACTATTTATACAAAGTGAAGAAAGAAGTGCTTGGAAATAAAATTATTACATCTTTAGAAAAGAATATATAAATACATTATAAGCTTAACCTTTCTGATAGCCAGATGGATGTCAGTCAAATTGTCTATTTTCACTTTTCAGAGGTCACTGAAAATACTATTTTCGTTGTTTTCCGTCCAAAAGATTCTTTTTTCTCTATTTTTTTTTAATTATTGTTGCGAATGCATCCATTTTTAAGTTGGAAATCTCTCAATTGGTATCTATTCTTGTTGAATGGCATAAAAATTATCAGCTGCTTCCAGTCATTTTAACTTGGCAGCACTAAAATTAGCACAGCTAAAACAAGGTTGCATTTCATAAAACCAATTTTTTCAATATTATTTTTTAAGAGAAGTAACACTCAGGCAATGAATGCCTACTACTACTATTACTAGGTGTAACCTTCTTTAGGAAAGGGATATTGATAGAGAAGATAGGTGGTGAAGGAAGATATTGGGGAAAGCTTCATTAGTTTTTTACAACTATGCTTTTTGCACGTTTTTAATAATGCATTGTTGCAGCGCCTCTGGTGTTAAATGAGGCATATGAAATTCTTGAAGCTGCGCTTATCAGCCATTTTATTGGTTATTTTAGTTTGTCCATGATTCTGCTACACAACGAAGGAGGGCGCTCTCATGTTACATTAGAATTAGTATCTGCTGAAGTCGGTATAGTTCAGTGACCAGTAACTATGCCTTCATCACTTGAACTTTCCTAGAACAACTGATACAAAGGGACAGTAATGCACATCAGAAAAATGCATGGTGTTGTTATTTTTTTATTGACTGTTGGATGCAGGGATTGAACCCAGGAACTTGGGTTTTGTAGTCAACCTGCTAACTACTTCATTAAATTTTTACTTGGTTTTAACAATCTCATTTTGTATGGTAAAACCAGGTTTTAACAGTTGGTTTTAATGTTAAAACCAGCTTTTTTTAAAACCATGTCAGTGTGAAAACACTATTATTAAAAGTAAGCAATTATTTTGCGGTAGAAACTTTTTTTATGCCGCTAAGTACCCGGTAACTGCAGACTTTAGAATGGAATAGAATAATGGAGTTTCATTTAAAATCCTTCTTGGTTTTATAATTTTGACTGAATTTTTGCAACTTATTCGAATATATCTACCAAAACAAGGGTCATTTGAAGAAGAAAAGGAAATGGGAAATAAAAATAAATACGAGTACAACAAACAAAAGCAAAATGAAGGTGCATGCATCAATGGCAACAAATCAATGTCTCTCGCACGAGTTTAAGCAGCAAACATAGTAAAGCAAATAGAAAGGATAAGGCTGCCGAAAAATAAAAACGAAAACAAAAAATTAAAAAAACTTTTAAGATATAGAAAACAAGATTAGTATGAAAGAATAACAAAACAAAATAATGAAAATACTGAATGCAACTGCCATCAAATATTAAAATAAAAATGTACTTCCTTGCTAAAGTTTCTTTAGCACGGAAAATTCTCTCTCTCTCTCTCTCTCTCTCCACCAAATAGTACAATCACAAGCTTTAAACCTGAGCTGCCCAAAGTAGCACCAGAGTGCCGAACATCAAAATTGATGCACATATGCGAATACATTTCTCTCGTTTTTCTCTCGGTGGCCAGCGCTGCTTCAAACATTTATTAAAAATTTATAGATATTTTTCTCACATCCATGTAATGTATAAGCAACTAAGTAAACCTTGTGTTAAATGTAAAGGGTTATTTTGCTGATGAGAAACATAAATAAGTATACATTTGTATGTATGTGTGTGTATACGTGTGTGTAAGTGTTTACCTATAACAATTCCGTTTGAGTACAACATCCTTTATTTTCTTCTACTTAAGGCTGCTTGCTGCTTACTTTCAAATGTTTAACACGATGTGTAACGAGTATTTACAAAACATTCACATGTTTCAAAAGTAAGTAAGTACGAGTACTTCATTAGAATGATGGGCACGATGCCTGAGATGAATAAAAAAAAAATAATACTTGTATAAAGATTAAAGAGAAAAATTCACACTTTAAATAGAGGTCATGACTTGCAGTCCAATTGTTAGGAAATTCTTTACCTAAAAGTATGCACACATACACACACTCGCAAGCCTTTGTTGCCTCGCATTTGTGTGCTGTATTGAATTCAAATAAATATAGACCGTTTGGTTGGAAGGTAAAAAGTTGAGTAGTATCAAGTGATTGATGGTGTAAATTGTAAATATTGATATTGGTGTGTTATTGAGTGGAACAGTTAGTGGTAAATAAGTAAAGGTACTCAACTTAGCCCCAAGGTATGCTGCACATTGTGAACACCAGAAGAAATAGGCTATACTTTTCATGCGCTTTTTTTTTTTTTATAAAGAGAAGTAACACTCAGGCAATTAATGCCTACTACTATTACTAGGTGTTACCTTCTTTAGGAAAGGGATAGTGATAGAGAAGACAGGTGGTGAAGGGAGAGATAGAGGAAAGCTTCATTTTTTTACAACTCTGCTTTTTTTTTTTGCACGTTTTTGATAATGCAGTGTTGCTGCGCCATCTGGTGTCAAATGAGGCGTATTAAATTTTTGAAGCTGTGTTTTGTAGCCATTTTATTGATTATTTTACTTCGCCGATGATTCTGCTATACAACGAAGGAGGGCGCTCTGATATTACATTAGGACTAATATCTGCTGAAGTCGGTATAGTTCAGTGACCAGTGACTATGCCTTCATCACTTGAACTTTCCTACAACAACTGATATAAAGGGACACTAATGCACATCAGAAAAATGCGTGGTGTTGTTATTCAATGACTGTTGGATACAGGGATTGAACCCTGGACCTTCGATTTTGTAGTCAACGTGCTAACTACTTCAGCCAACGCCAACCCCATTGATTTCGTATAACTTGTGAAAATATTTGGAAGTCTTTTGAATAATGAATGATTTTATTTCTGATGGTATTTCATTTTGTGGGAAAATTTATGAACTTCAATTAGAGAAATAGAGTGCATTCTGGGCTCATATTGTTAAGAATATTTGGATAAATTTCTGTCTGGTCACAATGTTATGCTGCAACTTTATGTATAACGAAGTCGATGTCCGTTTGTACGTTAAATCAGGTTTCTGAAGCTGCAAAAAATGGTTCAGAGTTTGTCCTAAATAGATTGATATTGAAAATTATATATATATACATTCCTTTATTTATAAAATTTACATTAATTTTGTAAATTATATAAAAAGTTCACGAAGAACATACGGCGCATAGTTATATTTTATATATCTAGCCAGTCCCAAGCCCGGATAAAGGACTAAGAGAAGCCGACCAACCTCAATTTGCAAAAGTGTACTCAGCGTCTTGGGAAGTAGGAGTGTCTAAAACCCTCTGAAACATCGGCTTCACCATGGTCCCTCGCCATCTCACCGAAGCAGGTTGAGCTTTGGGCTAGTAACCCAACCTTGTAAAAGAAACACTATTACTGAAACGTCTGCAGATATTGAAAATAAGCAAAATCAAAAAGGCAGTTACAGGGCTGGAAATTTAAACTTTTTTTTGCATTTAAAAGCAACCAATTAAAACAAATTTTTTTTTATTGAAAGAAAAATAATAAGTGTGATTCCAGGGCTGGAAAATCTAAACTCTTTATAAATAAAATTTACTAACTAATTTTTTTTACTAGTTAAACCTATTTTATATTTTAGAAATAAATTAAATGGTATTGGAAATAAAAAAAAAATTCAAAAAGATGGTTCCAGAGTTGGAACATTTAAACTCTTTTTTTGGTTTATAAAGTAACTAACTAAAACTAGTTTTGTTTGTTTTGTTAAACATATTTTAATATATTGCAGGGCTGGAAAATGAAAACCTTTTTTTGTTCTATAAAACTAACTAATTGAAACAATTTTTTTTTCCTTTATTAAAAGAAACATCAAAAGTATGGTTTCAGGGCTGGAAAATTTTAAATTTTTTGTATATATAAAATTAACTAACTAAAATTATTTTATTAGAAAGAAATGAATTGGTATTGAAAATAAAAAAGATCAAAAGGACGGTTCCACAACTGGACCATTTAAACTTTTTTGGTATATAAAAATAACTAACTAAAACGAATTATTTTTTCTTTATTAGAAAAACATATTTTTATATTTGAGACAATTAGGAAAATTAAAAAGATGGTCCCAGGACTGGAAAACGAATATTTGTTTTTTTATTAAAGAAAAATCAAAAATATAAAAAAAATATATGGGAGATTTAAATTTTTTTCTTGTATATAAAAGTAATAAGTAAAAAAAATTGTTTTCTTTATTAATTAAACCTATTTTAGTAAAGACGGTTCCAGAGCTGGAACATAAATTTTTTTTATATAAAAGTAACTAATTAAAACAATTTTTTTTTTATAATTTTTTTGTTTTTAACTAAAACTAATTTTGTTTATTTATTAGAAAAACATATTTTTATATATGCAAAAATTAGAAAAGTTAAAAAGATGGTTCCAGGGCTAGAAAAGTAAAAACGTTTATTGTTATATGAAAGTAGCCTATTAAAATTAATTTTGTTTTTTTAAAAGAAAAACCAAAAATATTGTTCCAGGGCTGGATAATTTAAACTTTTTTGTACATATATAAAAGTAATAAGTAAAACAAGTTTTTTTCTTTATTAACTAAACCTCTTTTAGAAATAATTTGGTGTTGAAAGTACAAAAAATCAAAAAGCCGGTTCCAGAGCTGGAATATTAAATTTTGTCTGTTATATAAAAGTAACTAATTAAAAAACTAAACTAATTTTGTTTCTTGATTAGAAAAACATATTTTCATATATGAGAAAATTAGGAAATCAAAAAGATCGTTCCAGTGCTGAAAAAGTAAAAACGTTTTTTGTTATATAAAGGTAACCTATCTTTATTAAAGGAAAAACCAAAAATATTGTTCCAGCGCTGGAAAGTTTAATCTTTTTTTGCATGTAAAACTAATTACTAAAGCTATTTTTTTTCCTTTTTAATTAAACCAATTTTAGAAATAAATTGGTATTGAAAAAATCAAAAAGACGGTTCCAGAGCTGGAACATTATTTTTTTTGTTTTATAAAAGTAACTTTTTTCTTTTTTAGATAAATATATTTTTATATTTGAAAAATTAGGGCAAATCAAAAAGATGGCTCCAGGGCTGGAAAATTAAAAACTTTTTTGTTTTTTAACTTTTAACTAACCTTAAGTTGTAATAAAAATTAAAATATCATAAAAACCAAAACAATATATATTCTGAAGAAGTTAACCGAAGGTTAACGAAATATTGAACGAATAAAGCTAAAATACAAACAGACCTATAGCTAAAAAAAATAGTTTAATATTGTAATATTTACTGGCATATTCATAAAAAATATTTTAGGTACTGTAGAAATTTTATTTTGAGAGTAATAAACCATTTTCCTCTGAAAAAAATATTCTGCAAAAACAAACTCAATAGTAAAACTCAAAATATGATTGGCAGTGTTATTTCTAAAACCAATCAATAATCTACTTTAACACTTGTTTATGCAAAGTTTTCTTCAAAATTTCATTCCATGAAAATTTTAGCACGAATCGTTTCATTTATTTGTGCCTTAAAAACTAGAAACCAACTATTTATTATATACAATTCGTGCGTACCAAAATAAAAGTTGTTAGAAATAATTATTGTAGTTGCTTGTACGATATATTTTAAAATTACATTCATTCACACACTATATGGGATGAACGTGTTCTGATCTGCTTCAACAATTTTTGAGTGTGCTAAAATACACTTAAATATTTGCAAAGCATTTGAAAGAATTAAATCGTAATCAGAGCAAAATATTTGTTATATGTAACCTCCAACAAAAATGGTAAGGGTATAGATAGTGTTGTCATTCCATGTTTAATTTCTACAATATTAACATGAGACGAATAAGGGATTTCCGTCTGTCCGTCTGCTCGTATGTACGTGATATCGGTTTTCCGAAACCCCCAGAAAATCTAGATAATTCGTTCTTAGACTGATGAGTCAGAATTGGTTCTAACTGGATTAATATTGGAAATCAACAAAATCAATAAGGTAGTTCCAGGGCTGGACAGTCTTACCTTTTTTCTTTTGGTATATAAACTGATTTGAACTATTTTTTTTTTATTAATTTAACATATTTTATATTTTAGAAACAAATAGATTGGTATTGAAAATCAGATATATCAAAAAGATGGTTCCAGGGTTGGACAGTCTTAGCTGTTTTTGATAAACAAAGGTATTTAACTAAGAATTTTTTCTTCTTTATTAATCAAACATACATATTTTAAACTTTAGAAGGAAATATGTTAATATTGAAAATCAACCAAATAAATAAGGCTGGAACATATAATCCTTTTTTGGTATAAAAGTAACTAGCTAGTACTAATTTCTTTTTCTTAATTAATTGACTATATCTTTTTTTTTGGAACGGAATAAACTAGTATAGCAAACCAGGCAAATCAAAAACATGGTTCCAGGGTTGGAAATGAAATTTCTTTTTGGTATACAAAAGTAACTAACTGAAAAATAATTTTTTTCCGTATTAATCAAACATAAAATACTTTGGAAAAAAATATGTTGTTATTGAAAATCAGCCAAATAAATAAGACAGTTCCAGGGCTGGAAAATTTAATTCTTTTTTTTTTTTGGTATAAAGGTTACTAGCTAGAACCAATTTCTTCTTTTATTTTTTTTTTGTTGGAAAGGAATAAACTGGTATAGAAAACCAGGCAAATCAAAAAGATGGTTCCAGGGTTGGAAAATGTTAAATAAAAAATATTTTTTTCTTTATTAATCAAACATACATATTTTATACTTTAGAAAGAAATACGTTGGTATTAAAAATCAGCCAAATATATAAGATAGTTCCAGGGCTGGAAAAATTAATATTTTTTTGGTATAAAAGTAACTAGTTAGAACTAATTTCTGTTTCTTTATTAATTGAGCATATTTTAAATTTTAGAAAGGAATAAATTGATATTGAAAGCCAGAAAAATAAAAAAGATGCTTCCAGGGTTGGAAAATATTATTATTGTTTTGGTATATAAAAGTAACTAGCTAAACCAATTTATTTTCCTTATTAATTAAACATGTTTTGTATTTTAGAAAGATTAAAGTTGGTATTGAAGATAAAAAAAATCAAAACGCTGATTCCAGGGTTGGAAAGTGTAAAATATTTTTGCTATGCAAAAGTAACTAAAAAAATGTTTCTTTATTTATGAAACATATTTTATACTTTAGAAAGAAATATGTTGGTATTGAAAATCAGCCAAATAAATAAAAAGTTCGAGGCCTGTAAAATTTAAACCTTTTTGATATTAGAGTAGCTAGGCCAGAACTTATTTCCTTTTCTTTATTAATTAAACATATTTCATATTTTAGAAAATAATAAATTGGTATTGAAAACCAGAAAAATCAAAAAGATTATTCCAGGGTTGGAAAATGTTGGTTTATTTAGGTATATAAAACAGATTTTCTTTATTAATTAGATATATTTTATATTTAAAGAGAAAAAGATTGGTATTGCAGATTAGAAGAATCAAAACGGTGATTGCAGAGTTGGAAAATGTAAAATTTTTGTTTGGTAAATTAATTAACTAATTAAAACCATTTTTTTTCCTTTATTAATTAAACACATTTCATATTTTACAAATCATCAAAATCTAAAGGAAGGTTGCAGGGCTGGAAAACTTTTACATTTCCTTTTAAAGCACTTATTTAATTCCATTTTACGCCAGAGTTACACAGAAATGTTACTTGATGGATTGTACTTTAAAATTCACTACACAAAACTGCAAGATATATTAATCTTTAAACGTTCCTTAAAAAATACCTCTACATTAGTTTTCAAAACACAGATACTGGTGTGCATAAGCCGTTTGAAACTTGTTGTTTAAAAATGTCCTTAATTTTTATTAATAGTGTTATGTCATTAAAATTAATTTTTTTATATAAAAACTTTTTCGATTTTTAAATTGCTTATCATTCTTTAAGAATTCTGTAATTTTGATAATAAACGTACTCTAATATATTGAGATTTGCTTTTTGTGTCCGTATAAATGAGTATGTTTTATTTGGTTGGAACAAAATTCTGTTCGGTTAACCACACAAGGAATGATATGTTTTCCACAAACTAAATATCTTAGGTATTTATTTATGTATGTATGTGAGGTTAATATGCTTCAAGTTTATTATATGAAATGTGCTTGAAAGCTTAGTAGGAGAAAGAAAAATGGAAGAATATGCGAGCTGGCGAATAAAGTTCAGTAATTATTGGGGGTTTGGAAATTAAAGTTTTAATTTCTTAAAGAAAACTTTTGTATCATCTGCAGAAAGTGGGATAAATATCCTTTTTAAGATGAATAGAATTTGTGAACTCTGGTTTGAATTGATATCAAATATTCTGAAAAATTTTGCATATGAAATACTAAAATGTTGCTCTTATTTGTCACTAATGCATACCGATTTTTAAAAATTTTTTCAAGTTTCAAGTATACACACAGAAAACATATCAATGTAAAATCACCAAGCAGAGATTTTGATTGAAAATCATATTAAATTTACATTACTAGAATATAAAATCAACATGAAATAAGGTAAATTCCAAAGCGAAAACTTTCTTTGAAGATTACTGTACATCATGTTGAATTAACATGAAACACATGTGAAACAAAATCATTGATAGCAGAAAATTTCTTAAAACAACTAGGGATATTATGTTAAACTTTCATTTAAACAAATGAGAAGCTCAACAAATATAAAAGCTAAAACAAGAACTTAATAATTAACAGGTTTTTTGTATCCTTACTTTAGCATTGCTACATTGGCTGTCTTTTTTACAGCTCGAATTGTAGTTGTAAGAAGTACGTAAAGAAAAGAAATGTAAATAATAACAACAGCTATTCCAGGATAGAGTGTTGCCAAATTTCTATGAAAATTACAGTAAATCATGTTGAATTAACATGAAACACATGTGAAACAAAATCATTCCAGAAAAATGTCAAATTAACCTTGTTTTCGTAGATTTCAATATGATTTCTGTATGCAAACAACAGTCTACTATAAGTAGAATGAATTTTTTTGATGAAAAGTTTTCTGATTTTTGTTTGAAATAGTTGTTACTACATGAATTACTATGTTTGTTTTTGTTTTAAATAATAATCAAAAATGTACAGCCTTATTTATAAAACGTATTAAGGCTTAAAGGATTTTTAAAACAAATTTTCAAACTAGGTTAGGTTAGGTTAGCAGGCTGCTAGTGAAGAATCAAAATTTAGGAGTCTAGCTCACTTGGGTCCAATACGATGATCCATTTGTGCTGCCTGTAAGTTGAAAGTATAAGAATAAGGGGGAGACCGGGAGTATAGGGAGAATATAGATGGAGAGGATATAGATGGCGAGTTTTTGTACAATAAGAGAGAGTAGAGGAGAAAAGAATAGAAGAAGTGGGACAGGGAGAGGGTCTAGTACATACACATGCCGTGAAGGCTAGCGGCCATACCAGCCGCTGCTCCTTAGGTTTCTAAGTCTTATTTCCGATAGTTCAGACAAGCTATTGAAGGATATTATGCCAAGGAAGTGCAGACGGAGATCCTCCAAAGCAGGGCAGAAGCAGAGAAGATGCGAAATGCTTTCCTCCTCTTCCTCATCATTGCAGTTGTAACAGTAATCATTATACGGGAGACCCATACGTTTAGCGTTTGTTCCGAAAGTGCAGTGGCCTGTAAGTGTGGCCAGGAGATTCCTCAGATGCTTTCTGGTAAAGCTAGTGAGGTTTCTGGTTCTTTTAGTATCTAGACGAGGCCAAAGGGTTCTCGATATAACGCAGGTAGGCTCATTGCGCCATCTTTTCTGAGCTAAATTAAGAAATGCAGTATCGAAGCGTCTCCAGCAAGACGACAGAGGGAGCCGACAGAGATTGTCAATATCGACTTCCCCGAGTAGGGTTCTTCTCTTTGCTAGTTCATCCGCAACTATATTGCCTGAATAGGTTCCGTGTCCACGCACCCAGTATAGTGTGATAGTTGAGTGCTGCGCCAGTTCATCCAGGACTGCGCGGCATTCTTGGACAAGTAATGATGTAGAATATACACCTGCAAGGGTTTTGATCGCGGGTTGGCTGTCCGTTATTATCTGGATATTACTATTGTGTATCCGATAATAACTCAACCAGTGTGTTGCTCTTTTTATGGCGGTTATTTCTGCCTGTAATATGCTACATTCGTCCGGGAGTCTGAAGGATATTTCAATTCCAAAATCTGGAATATATAATTTTCAAACTAAATTTGTCTTAAAAATCCGTAATAATTTAAAAAAATATGATAAATGCATATCATTGTTGTTGTTAAGTTGCATTTAATAAGTCCTATAGGTTTCGTAGGTAAATGCATATTATTGTGATTATTTTTAATATTAAGTTGCATTTAATAAGTCCGAGCCCTGATTATAAGAAGTATTTTTCCAACTTAACAAGATTATTAGATATTTACTTTATCACCAATTGTTCTGTTTGCCTGCTCGTTACCAACTGCTATTTTAAGTAAAGTATTTGTACAAAATTAAACATTTTGTGTAACTACAAATTGTAATGGCAAATAATGTTACAAGTTCATTTGTATGTATTTAACTTAACTAATCCCAAGTCTCCAGCCAACACCTGATCTACTAAGTTGCAACTGCATTACGAGTGCACTTGGATTGCCTGTAAGCATGACAATGGCAAATACAAAAGAATCAAATTTAGTGGAGTCAATAACTGAATAATTATAGAAAAAATTTAAGCAAAAGCAAAAAAAATTAGATTAAGAAATAAGAAATTTTTTTGGGGGGGGGGGAGGAGAGTTCTAAAAGGGAAAATAAAATTGTGTGTGACCATAGCCGCTGTCAACATAATTCTTAAGCAGAGTGCGAAGTATCTAGTAAATTCTTTGGCATTTGAAGAGACCTGGTATACCATTATGGGGTCGAGGTTAATATTTAACAGTCTTGCTAAATAGTTTTATAGAAAACGTCGAATGTGTCACAGCACACTTTTATTTAAAAAAAAGTCTATGTTGACAATGTCAACTGTTTCAAAGTACACTTTTCTTATAGAAAAATTGATTATACCACAGCACACTTTTCTTACAGATAAGTCAGCATTGACGTAGAATACTTTTTTTAAAGGACCTTACGAGTATACACCTTTCTTGCAGACTGTGTCCCAGCAATTTTTTGTTATAGAAAACATCTACTGTGCATCAGCATACTTTTCTTATAGAAAATTATAGAAGTAAACAAATAAATAATAAAAGTAAAACAAAAAAAATCAGAGTAAGAAATAAGAAATTCTGGGGGAAAATTGTAAAAGAAAAAAAAAAATTAAAATTGAGTGTTGGCGGCTATGGTCAACGTAATTCTTAAGAAGTGTGCGAGTTATTTACGAAGTTCCTTGGCATTTCAAGAGACTCAGTGCAGGAATATAATTACATGGTGTTGTTCAATGCAGCAGTGATACGTAATAGAGGCTAAAGGCTTACAAACTTAGCAAACTAGTTGCATAGAAAACATCGAATGTGTCACAGAAAATTTTTCTTATAGAAAAGTATATTTTATGACAGCACACTGTTCTTATAGACAACGTTGACCAGGTCAGAGCACATTTTTCTTATAATAAATGCTTAATGTTTCAAAGTATACTTTTCCTATAGAAAAGTGGACCTTTCTTATAGAAAAATCGACTATAGCATAGCAGACTTTTTTAATAGAAAATTCCACTCACAAAGCACACCTTTCTTATAGAAAAGTCGACAGTACCACATCACACTTTTTTTTAGATAACTTATACTTTACCACAGCACACCTTGTTTGAAGACAGTGTCCCAGTATATTTTTTCTTATAGAAAATTCGACTGTGTCTTAGAATATTTTTCTTATAGAAAACTTTACAAAGTCATTTCATACTTTTTTATACCCTTTACCAAAAAAATGGTAAAAGGGTATATATAGGTTTGTCATTCCGTTTGTAATTTCTATAATATCAATAAGCGACCAATAAAATATATATATTCTGGATCCTTATGCATAGGGAAGACCAATAAGCGATGTCCGTCTGTCCGTCTGTCTGTACGTGAAATCGGTTTTCCGAAGCTCTCAGAAAAGCTATAGACTTCGTTCTTGGACTGGTGTGTCAGAAATTTTCCAAAATAGATTGGTTTTCAAATTCAGCAAAATCGAGCAGACGATTGCAGAGCTGGAAAACTTAAACTTTATTTTGCCATATAAAAGTGACTACCGAAAACAAATTTTTATTTTTTTTTAATAAATAAACATATTTTACACTTCAGTACGACTAAATTTGGTATTTTAAATAAAAAAAATATAAAAAAAAATAAAAAGACGTTTCCAGGGTTCGAAAACTATAACTTTTTGTGTTATGTAAAATTAACTATGTCTAAAGCTATATTAGTATTTTCTCGAGAACCGTAAGAGCTACAGACCTGAAATTTGGACACAGTGTGTAGACCTTTGGCCGCTACAACAACAATTACATGAGAGTTCGAAATTAAAGGGTGTTCCAAAACGAGCAACGAAAAATTTTAAAATCCCATGTAATACAATTATATGTATATGGGCATTTCCCCCGAAGAGTCAACCAGGATGGAAAAATGAAATGTTGATAATCATCGTGTTTTATTATTTATAATTATAAAAAAGAACCTATATTTTTATAATTGGATAGTTTCATAGCATATCTCAGCTCTTTTACTTGAGCAAATTGGGCTGGAAACTGGAAAATTTGATATTTTCTTTTTAAGCTACTTCTAAAGACATTTTTATATTCAATTATTTTACATGCAAAATATATGTTATGGTTGCAATATTTCTTCAAAACGTCTTTATTACAATCAATTAAGAAGGGGAAAGTATAAGTTGAACAAAAAAAGTTCGATTACCGGTTAATTTTTACGTTGTTTCTGATCTATGTTTTAATCGTACGTTCGCGACCGAAATCCTCATTTTATTGTAATTGCTTTGCATTAAACGTCAACAGGTGCCACACATAGCACATTTTAAATAAGTTCGGCGTCACTAATTTGCAAATCAAAAAAAAAAATTCTGTGTTACAGCTAAATAATGTTTTTTTTAGTTGCAAAATTTCGTACGTTCGCGACCGTAAGTAAATTTTTACTAGAAAAATTTAATGATATACCAAATATTCCAGATACCAGAATGATGCATTCTGTTTTCTGTAATGAGGACTTTTATCTACAGCTTATCCCCAATTTTTGATTTTTTATCCCCAAAAATCCCCAAATTGAGTTTTTTTCGGTCAAATTTTTTCTTTTTTGAAAAAAAATTAAATTTTTTTAATTATATTTAAAAAATAATGACAAAAATAACAGATTTATTCAATAAAATAATTTGTACTTGCTTAAAACTTGTAAAGAAAAAATACACATACATAAGTAGTATAGTATACACAAGTACAAAAAAATTTTTTAACCAAAGTTAACCATTTCCAAAACTTTAGATTCGAATTCTTCTGATTCGTCAGCCTCAAACTTTGTTGTACATAGTATGTAATTGTATTAAAAAGCTTTATTTTACCATTTCAGCAGAAGGATTAAACTTGTCACAACAAATTGAACTATTTTTAAAGTGTGTGTTTATTCTAAGAAGTGCTTCCAACAAGTCGTATTACATTTTGTTACGTATTTTTGTTTTGCTAGTGTTCATTATTGGTTAAATCTGCCTTGATACTTCTTCCTTATTAGAAAACATTCACTATGGATAGCAACACATATGTATTTTCAGACTTGCCAGACGCATACTTCTTAATTCAAAAATCATTCTTGATACCATCAGTTATAAAAATAAATCTCCAAAAATCCTCTAAAATTTGGTTATCATCCCCAAAAAATCCACAGATCCCCAATACGAAATTGTAATCCCCATTCGCGAAAAAATCCCCAATCAGGGGACAAATCACCTAAACTGACAACACTGTTAGGCATACCTCTAATGGCCTATTCAATAAAAACATAAATATCATAAATTTTGTTAAAATTTCATTTCATTTCATAAATATAAAAAACCAAGAATATATCTAGAGAAGATGTGATATCTTCTAAGCGGCTGGACCGATTGTCTTAAAACGTAGCTAAGAATCCTTTCGATCAAACAGAAAAAAACTAAATCAAAATCGGTGCAGCCGTTTGGTCTGTACGTGGACTCAGAGAGAGACACACATACACACAATACAAACTTATAACACCCCTATTTTGGTTGGGGGTTAAAAATAGTCCATTTCTTGTTATAAGTGTTACTACACACTATAAATTGAGTATTAAGTTTTTTGTTGAGAACATTTTTTAGACATTGTGAAAATGCATAGTGATAATAATAAAAAAAAACATATGGAAAAATCGTACGTTCGTTACCCAAAAAAAAAAAAATCGCCAAAACGAAAAAAAGCACCAAATTAAAAAAAAAGTTTCTAAGACTAAAATAAATCGCATATAACGGAAAAATTGCTAAAATGAAAAAAAAAAATAGCCAAAATGAAAGAAAATCGCCAAAATGAAAAAAAATCGCCAAAATGAAAAAAATCGCCAAAACGAAAAAACAAAACAAAAAAAATCGCCAAAATAAAAAAAAGTCCCCAAAATGAAAAAAATCGCCAAACGAAAAAAACCCCAAAAAACAGAAAAAAATCGCCAAAATGAAAAAAATCGCCAAAATAAAAAAAGTCCCCAAAATGAAAAAAATCGCCAAACGAAAAAAGCCCCAAAATCGCAAAAATGAAAAAAATCGCCTAAACGAAAAAACCCCAAAAAACAGAAAAAATCGCCAAAATGAAAAAAAATCCAAAAACAGGAAAAATCGCCAAAATGAAAAAAATTGCCAAAATGAAAAAAAATGGCAAAATGAAAAAAATCTCCAAAATAGAAAAAAGTCCTAAGAACAGAAAAAAAATCGCCAAAATGAAAAAAAAATCGCCAAAATGAAAAAAACCTCCAAAAATAGAAAAAATCGCCAAAACGAGAAAAAAGCGACAAAACTGAAAAAATCGTTTAAACTGAAAAAAACTTCAAAAAAGCAAAAAAGCCTAACTTTCGTGCGCGATTCAAAGTCGCACTTTACTGAATTTTTTAATATTAAAGGAATTAAATGAAACTAAGTTTTTCCTTATTTCGTTTTTGCTTTGTTCACTTAACATATTTTATGTATTTTTTAAAGAACTAGATTGGTATCTATAATCAGAAAAATCCAAAATTATGACTCCAGGGTTGGAAAACTCACACTTTTTGTGTTATGTAAAATTAAATAGATCTAAAATATTTTTTCTTTTTCTTTATAAATTGAATATATTTTATACTTCTGAAAGAAAAGTTTGGCGTATGAAATTTGAAAAATGAAAATTACAGCTCCAAAGATGGAAACTTTAAAAAAATTATAAATTTTTTCACAAAACAAATATGTATGTATGTATGTGTCTGTATACTATATATATGTACGTACGTTGGCAAAGGGTATATAAGATTCGGCACAGCCGAATATAGCACTCTTACTTGTTAAGCTTAACATCATACTTTTCTTAAATAAAGTTTTGGACTGTGTCATATTTCGCTTTTTTATGGAAAAGTCTACAGTGTTAGAGAATATTTTTCTTTTAGAGAAAATCATCTTTATCAGAGCACTTTTCTTATGGAATGAGTCGAGTGTGTTGTATCACACGTTTCTTATAGAAAAGTCGAATGTGTCTCATCATATTTTTTCTATAGAAAAGTCAATGGTTTCTCATCATACTTTTCTTATTGAAAAGTACACAGTCAACTCACATTTTTGATAGAAAAAAAAACGTAGACTATCTTGTATCAGACTTTTCTTACGGAAAACATTTACTATGTCACCACAGCACACTTTTCTTATAGACAACTTTGACCAGGTCATAGCAAATGTTTCTTATAATAAATGCCTACTAATTGAAGAAAATTCCACTGTATCATAGAAAACTCTTGTTATAGAAAGCTTTACTATGTCATAGCATACTTTTTCAACCTTAAGATCACACTTTTCTTATAGAAAATTTTGACTGTGTCATATTTCGCTTTTTTTATAGAAAAATCTGCAGTATCAGAGAACACTTTTCCTTTAGAGAAAATAAACCAACTTCATCACAGCAAACTTTTTTTCTTCTAGCAAAGTCGATTATATCACAATACACTAGTCTTAGAAAAAACGTCGAGTGTGTTGTATTCCAATTTTCTTACAGAAAATTCTGTGTCCCAGCAATTTTTTGTTATAGAAAACATCTACTGTGCATCAGCATACTTTTCTTATAGAAAATTATAGAAGTAAACAAATAAATAATAAAAGTAAAACAAAAAAAATCAGAGTAAGAAATAAGAAATTCTGGGGGAAAATTGTAAAAGAAAAAAAAAAATTAAAATTGAGTGTTGGCGGCTATGGTCAACGTAATTCTTAAGAAGTGTGCGAGTTATTTACGAAGTTCCTTGGCATTTCAAGAGACTCAGTGCAGGAATATAATTACATGGTGTTGTTCAATGCAGCAGTGATACGTAATAGAGGCTAAAGGCTTACAAACTTAGCAAACTAGTTGCATAGAAAACATCGAATGTGTCACAGAAAATTTTTCTTATAGAAAAGTATATTTTATGACAGCACACTGTTCTTATAGACAACGTTGACCAGGTCAGAGCACATTTTTCTTATAATAAATGCTTAATGTTTCAAAGTATACTTTTCCTATAGAAAAGTGGACCTTTCTTATAGAAAAATCGACTATAGCATAGCAGACTTTTTTAATAGAAAATTCCACTCACAAAGCACACCTTTCTTATAGAAAAGTCGACAGTACCACATCACACTTTTTTTTAGATACCTTATACTTTACCACAGCACACCTTGTTTGAAGACAGTGTCCCAGTATATTTTTTCTTATAGAAAATTCGACTGTGTCTTAGAATATTTTTCTTATAGAAAACTTTACAAAGTCATTTCATACTTTTTTATACCCTTTACCAAAAAAATGGTAAAAGGGTATATATAGGTTTGTCATTCCGTTTGTAATTTCTATAATATCAATAAGCGACCAATAAAATATATATATTCTGGATCCTTATGCATAGGGAAGACCAATAAGCGATGTCCGTCTGTCCGTCTGTCTGTACGTGAAATCGGTTTTCCGAAGCTCTCAGAAAAGCTATAGACTTCGTTCTTGGACTGGTGTGTCAGAAATTTTCCAAAATAGATTGGTTTTCAAATTCAGCAAAATCGAGCAGACGATTGCAGAGCTGGAAAACTTAAACTTTATTTTGCCATATAAAAGTGACTACCGAAAACAAATTTTTATTTTTTTTTAATAAATAAACATATTTTACACTTCAGTACGACTAAATTTGGTATTTTAAATAAAAAAAATATAAAAAAAAATAAAAAGACGTTTCCAGGGTTCGAAAACTATAACTTTTTGTGTTATGTAAAATTAACTATGTCTAAAGCTATATTAGTATTTTCTCGAGAACCGTAAGAGCTACAGACCTGAAATTTGGACACAGTGTGTAGACCTTTGGCCGCTACAACAACAATTACATGAGAGTTCGAAATTAAAGGGTGTTCCAAAACGAGCAACGAAAAATTTTAAAATCCCATGTAATACAATTATATGTATATGGGCATTTCCCCCGAAGAGTCAACCAGGATGGAAAAATGAAATGTTGATAATCATCGTGTTTTATTATTTATAATTATAAAAAAGAACCTATATTTTTATAATTGGATAGTTTCATAGCATATCTCAGCTCTTTTACTTGAGCAAATTGGGCTGGAAACTGGAAAATTTGATATTTTCTTTTTAAGCTACTTCTAAAGACATTTTTATATTCAATTATTTTACATGCAAAATATATGTTATGGTTGCAATATTTCTTCAAAACGTCTTTATTACAATCAATTAAGAAGGGGAAAGTATAAGTTGAACAAAAAAAGTTCGATTACCGGTTAATTTTTACGTTGTTTCTGATCTATGTTTTAATCGTACGTTCGCGACCGAAATCCTCATTTTATTGTAATTGCTTTGCATTAAACGTCAACAGGTGCCACACATAGCACATTTTAAATAAGTTCGGCGTCACTAATTTGCAAATCAAAAAAAAAAATTCTGTGTTACAGCTAAATAATGTTTTTTTTAGTTGCAAAATTTCGTACGTTCGCGACCGTAAGTAAATTTTTACTAGAAAAATTTAATGATATACCAAATATTCCAGATACCAGAATGATGCATTCTGTTTTCTGTAATGAGGACTTTTTTCTACAGCTTATCCCCAATTTTTGATTTTTTATCCCCAAAAATCCCCAAATTGAGTTTTTTTCGGTCAAATTTTTTCTTTTTTGAAAAAAAATTAAATTTTTTTAATTATATTTAAAAAATAATGACAAAAATAACAGATTTATTCAATAAAATAATTTGTACTTGCTTAAAACTTGTAAAGAAAAAATACACATACATAAGTAGTATAGTATACACAAGTACAAAAAAATTTTTTAACCAAAGTTAACCATTTCCAAAACTTTAGATTCGAATTCTTCTGATTCGTCAGCCTCAAACTTTGTTGTACATAGTATGTAATTGTATTAAAAAGCTTTATTTTACCATTTCAGCAGAAGGATTAAACTTGTCACAACAAATTGAACTATTTTTAAAGTGTGTGTTTATTCTAAGAAGTGCTTCCAACAAGTCGTATTACATTTTGTTACGTATTTTTGTTTTGCTAGTGTTCATTATTGGTTAAATCTGCCTTGATACTTCTTCCTTATTAGAAAACATTCACTATGGATAGCAACACATATGTATTTTCAGACTTGCCAGACGCATACTTCTTAATTCAAAAATCATTCTTGATACCATCAGTTATAAAAATAAATCTCCAAAAATCCTCTAAAATTTGGTTATCATCCCCAAAAAATCCACAGATCCCCAATACGAAATTGTAATCCCCATTCGCGAAAAAATCCCCAATCAGGGGACAAATCACCTAAACTGACAACACTGTTAGGCATACCTCTAATGGCCTATTCAATAAAAACATAAATATCATAAATTTTGTTAAAATTTCATTTCATTTCATAAATATAAAAAACCAAGAATATATCTAGAGAAGATGTGATATCTTCTAAGCGGCTGGACCGATTGTCTTAAAACGTAGCTAAGAATCCTTTCGATCAAACAGAAAAAAACTAAATCAAAATCGGTGCAGCCGTTTGGTCTGTACGTGGACTCAGAGAGAGACACACATACACACAATACAAACTTATAACACCCCTATTTTGGTTGGGGGTTAAAAATAGTCCATTTCTTGTTATAAGTGTTACTACACACTATAAATTGAGTATTAAGTTTTTTGTTGAGAACATTTTTTAGACATTGTGAAAATGCATAGTGATAATAATAAAAAAAAACATATGGAAAAATCGTACGTTCGTTACCCAAAAAAAAAAAATCGCCAAAACGAAAAAAAGCACCAAATTAAAAAAAAAGTTTCTAAGACTAAAATAAATCGCATATAACGGAAAAATTGCTAAAATGAAAAAAAAAATAGCCAAAATGAAAGAAAATCGCCAAAATGAAAAAAAATCGCCAAAATGAAAAAAATCGCCAAAACGAAAAAACAAAACAAAAAAAATCGCCAAAATAAAAAAAAGTCCCCAAAATGAAAAAAATCGCCAAACGAAAAAAACCCCAAAAAACAGAAAAAAATCGCCAAAATGAAAAAAATCGCCAAAATAAAAAAAGTCCCCAAAATGAAAAAAATCGCCAAACGAAAAAAGCCCCAAAATCGCAAAAATGAAAAAAATCGCCTAAACGAAAAAACCCCAAAAAACAGAAAAAATCGCCAAAATGAAAAAAAATCCAAAAACAGGAAAAATCGCCAAAATGAAAAAAATTGCCAAAATGAAAAAAAATGGCAAAATGAAAAAAATCTCCAAAATAGAAAAAAGTCCTAAGAACAGAAAAAAAATCGCCAAAATGAAAAAAAATCGCCAAAATGAAAAAAACCTCCAAAAATAGAAAAAATCGCCAAAACGAGAAAAAAGCGACAAAACTGAAAAAATCGTTTAAACTGAAAAAAACTTCAAAAAAGCAAAAAAGCCTAACTTTCGTGCGCGATTCAAAGTCGCACTTTACTGAATTTTTTAATATTAAAGGAATTAAATGAAACTAAGTTTTTCCTTATTTCGTTTTTGCTTTGTTCACTTAACATATTTTATGTATTTTTTAAAGAACTAGATTGGTATCTATAATCAGAAAAATCCAAAATTATGACTCCAGGGTTGGAAAACTCACACTTTTTGTGTTATGTAAAATTAAATAGATCTAAAATATTTTTTCTTTTTCTTTATAAATTGAATATATTTTATACTTCTGAAAGAAAAGTTTGGCGTATGAAATTTGAAAAATGAAAATTACAGCTCCAAAGATGGAAACTTTAAAAAAATTATAAATTTTTTCACAAAACAAATATGTATGTATGTATGTGTCTGTATACTATATATATGTACGTACGTTGGCAAAGGGTATATAAGATTCGGCACAGCCGAATATAGCACTCTTACTTGTTAAGCTTAACATCATACTTTTCTTAAATAAAGTTTTGGACTGTGTCATATTTCGCTTTTTTATGGAAAAGTCTACAGTGTTAGAGAATATTTTTCTTTTAGAGAAAATCATCTTTATCAGAGCACTTTTCTTATGGAATGAGTCGAGTGTTTTGTATCACACGTTTCTTATAGAAAAGTCGAATGTGTCTCATCATATTTTTTCTATAGAAAAGTCAATGGTTTCTCATCATACTTTTCTTATTGAAAAGTACACAGTCAACTCACATTTTTGATAGAAAAAAAAACGTAGACTATCTTGTATCAGACTTTTCTTACGGAAAACATTTACTATGTCACCACAGCACACTTTTCTTATAGACAACTTTGACCAGGTCATAGCAAATGTTTCTTATAATAAATGCCTACTAATTGAAGAAAATTCCACTGTATCATAGAAAACTCTTGTTATAGAAAGCTTTACTATGTCATAGCATACTTTTTCAACCTTAAGATCACACTTTTCTTATAGAAAATTTTGACTGTGTCATATTTCGCTTTTTTTATAGAAAAATCTGCAGTATCAGAGAACACTTTTCCTTTAGAGAAAATAAACCAACTTCATCACAGCAAACTTTTTTTCTTCTAGCAAAGTCGATTATATCACAATACACTAGTCTTAGAAAAAACGTCGAGTGTGTTGTATTCCAATTTTCTTACAGAAAATTCGACTGTGTCTTATGATATTTTTTTATAGAAATGTCAACTGTGTCACATGTTATTTTTTTGTAGAAAAAACGTAGACTCTTTTGTGTGTTGTATCACATTTTTCTTATAGAAAAGATGACTGTGTCTCATCATACTCTTCCTATAGAAAAAACGTAGACTGTCTTGCGTCAGATTTTTCTTACAGAAAACATTGACTATGTCACAGCACACTTTTCTTATAAAAAATTCAACTATCTCAGAGCACAATTTTCTTATAAAAATTGGCAATAATGCTGAAGCTCACTTTTGTAATAAAAAATGTCGACTGTGTTATTGAAAACTTTTCTTATAGAAAACCTAAACGATGTCACAAGACACTTTTCTTATAGAAATAGTCGACTGTGTCACATTACACTTTTTTTATGGAATATATGAATGTATCACAGCTCAATTTGCTCACAAAAAATTAATACTGTGTTCCACCACACTTTCCTTAAAGAAACTAATAATGTGTCATAGGAAATTAAGTATGCAGAAGTCCTTGCAAGTGATTTTCTTTGTCGTCTACTACTCTCTACTGCAAGAATAATGACAATAACATTTTTATCACAAACTATTCACCACAATGTGAAAGAAACTGGAAAAAAAATTAACCCATACACGTAAATAACAACGGCTCCGAGTGCTACTATTTTTTTTGTCCAACATTTAACCACTACAATCAACCTGACAAATTTGTTTGCAGTCATATGAGGAGTTTGTTGACAAACACATAAAGTCATACACAAATACAGATAACTATCTTTAATAATGCTCATAAAAATGTCACCACACAAATGAAGAAAATATTTATTTGTATAAGTTGCATTCTGATCAGAGAAGCGCAATGAGTAGTGAAAAAGTGAGTAGAGTTGAATCATGATTTATAATTTCTTGTACTTATACGCACTCATACTTATTGCAATGTTGGGCTATGAATCATATTCACTCGAAAGTTTGAAGTGCGCATCGAACTCATACTTAGCAATATTTATGACGTTGTTGATTTCGACTTTCCTTAACTCAATGCCTATGGACGATGGAAAACAATTATGATGCACTATGTGAACTTCGCATACAAACATTAAAGTTCTCATTATGAGATTATGTGTTCATCTGTTGTTTTTTGTTTGTTTTTTTGCAGGAATTGAAAAACAACTCTATATACTACTATTGTATATTACTTGTAAACTTTTTGATGACTAAAACTTTAAATAAACATACATGCATGAGTTGAGTGAGCTGAATCAATGTGAGTTGTATAAGTATTTTCCTGAAATTATAAATCAAATTGAGGTTATTTATGAGTATGAGAGTGGTATAACTATGATGTTGACGTCGTATTCATAGTTATTTCAACCTATACGTAAATCAGAGTAGTTGATTTTAAATGATGTCTACTCACTTATATTTAAAATTTTATGAGTCAGTATGAACAGCGAAAACATGCTTCATTGCCAATCTCTGATTCTGATACCGTTTGAGCGTCTACATTTCGAAATGGTAGAAATACTGAGCAGGCAGGTAAATGCGTATTTAAAGAAAAGGAAAAGAAAGGATAAAAATCAGAAAACAAGGTGCAAGTGTTGGCCTTATAAATTAAACCATATTGGTAAGAAACTAACAATGATTTCCAACAAGGATATAAATATTGCTTTTGATCAAGTCTCATAAACGTTGGTTATTTATGCAATGAGAGATATGTAGTTTGTGTCCTTTCAGAAGGACATGCAACAAATTTTTTACAAAATTTCATGATTCAAGTTAAATCAAAGCCAATTTCATTAAAATTTTATATAAATAAAAAATTAAGTTACAACGATTTATTCAGTTAGTGTAGACAAAAATAAACTTCTGCATCGACACACGGTGGTTCTGAATCAATTTTCATTGGTCAAACCCTAATTTTTTTTTTTTGAATTAAGTTCTTAAAATTTTTATTGCAACAGAAAGGAAATATGTCAATACTAAGGTAATCATAAATAATATTCTCAGTAGTGGGTCTGGCATGCTGCTAAAAATAAAGAAGTTATCATTACGTGAGTTGGTTATTAGTTTGCTGCAGACGTAATATATTTTTAATATACTGTGCTGCAAACCAATAACCAACAGACGATTAGTGTTTAATTTTTTAGGAATTGTTACAATTTAAGTTTAACATTTGTTACGCACTAAAAATTCCAAATTATTATTTTACTTATTCCGTAAAATATTTTTTTTATTAAAATTTCATTGATATTGATTATTGAAGGGATTAGCTTGATCCTATGCGCATTTCACTGTTGCTAATGCAGATCATCAGGGAACCTTTACATTGAAAATTTCTTATAACAACTAGGGATATTAAGTTAAACTTTCATTTAAAGAAGCTCAACAAGTATAAAAGCTAAAACAAGAACTCAATAATTAAAAATTTTTTTTTATAATCTTACTTTATCATTGCTACATTGGCTGACTTTTACAGCTCGAATTGTAGTTGTAAGAAGTATGTAAAGAAAAGAAATATAAATAATAACAACAACAGCTATTCCAGAATATAGTGTTGTCATATAAGTATTTTTGACCTTGTGCAGTAAAGTTAATAATTAGTTTTTTTGTTGTTGTTGTTATTTACATTTATTTTCTTTACACACTTCTTACAACCACAATTCGAGCTGAAAAAAAGTATTTTACTGAATAAGTAAACAAATGTTAGACCTAAAAATTTTTCATATTTGATCAGAAATAAGTTATGAATCCTCGAAATTTATTATCGATAACGGGCTTGGTTTTTTTTTTGTTATATTGAGTTAACTATTGAATTTAATCAATGGTATGACCAACCCTGTACAATTAATAGTTAGGGTTCTATGCAATAAATTTTAAACCCCCTTATTTCGTAAAATGTTGAAGCTCAGTAGTAAACGAGACCATCCAGAGAAACATGACTGTGTCTTCTTTGAGCCTATATACACTTTTGCAAATCACCACGACCGGCCTGTAGATCCCTTTTTATATTTTAATGAATATACTCAAAAATTATAAGGAAAAATGGTACCAAAATTTGCTAGTGTAACTCTGTTATTTGTAAACCGATTTTCAAAATTATTTTTTGTCTGAAAGGGTTTGCTTACACTTTCATTACATAATTTTTTTTCTTCTTAGTCGGAGGGGGAAATTGATCCCCCGAACCATAACCCAGCCATTAGTGAACCGAATTTCAACTTTGTTTTTTTTTAAAGGTGATTCCTGCAGTTTGCTCACATAATTTTGTTGTAGGAAATCGGAGGGGGATTTTTTTTCTCCCATACATAACTCTGTCATATCGTGCCATAACCACTAAAAAAGCTTAAGCGACATAATTTTCGAACTTAATTTTTTTTACCAAAATCAATCATTTGCGAACGATTAATAATCGAATTTCATAAAAAACGAGGTTTAAAAAATGTGTCTGTTAAGCTTTTTTTGCTGTCATGGCTCAATATGTGAGCAGATATTTAAAATTTTTTATTTGAAACGGTTTACTTGCAGTTTGGTCCCATATTTTTTTTTCGAAAACCTGTTTGGCATTTTGCATTATGTTCTAAGAGTTCTTTGCATTACAGTCGGTTTTATTTTGGCGGAATTATTTTAATTCAGTGTCTTGTAGAAAAAGTTCAGCTATTTATGTCTGAGCATATCTTACATACTGTTGTGTATATATCCAAAAGAGTCTAAAATTTATGTACTTAATTATTTATTATGTACTTAATTGTTTTTGTAAAGATGATTTAATTTTCAGTACAAGCTCCTTTTTAATGAAAAAAAAAGAGAAAAAGCGTTAATTTCTATGCAAAATTAAAAAGAATCGAAAATTTAATTTTAACCACGAAAATCTCAACAAACAAAATTACAGAAAAATCTTCATTAGTTCAAAAGTTACAGAGTTTTAATCAATGGACAACGATTCTGAACCACTGTGCGAAGTTTTGAAAGTTGGCGTATTTGTTAAAAAATGTTTCTTTAATGTAAGACCAAAGTGTCGTAATCGAAAGCAAAATATGCCAACCACGATGAAGCAGAATGTGCAGTGTTGAGAGATTAAACAAGTTTCCAATATCTTCTCTATCGATTTTCATTTTTGGAGCTATGCTATTTATGCCACGACACAGGACGTGATTTTCATAACAAAAACAATCGACACTATTAGGCTGAGCTTACATGTGGCATTTCTTGTGTTGTCATTTTCAAAGTGAGTGCAAGGCCGTTCACATTATGTTTTTTATATGAAAAGCAATGCCACACAATGAAAACTTTCGCAGATAACAAACGTTGCCTTTAGTAAACACTATTGCAATGTCACAACATGCCATAATGTGTACTCGGCATTACTGTTTTAACTTTTGTCTTTGTTTTGATTTCTTTGTACTTAAAAGCAGAGTACGAAAATAAACGAAACAAACTGGAAACGTTTTGAAATATTTGTGGTGAGTTTGACATAATCATATAATATAATTTTATTGCATTGTTATTTAACATATGAATTGTTTTATGTATATGTAGCTAAGCAGCATAGCTCTAACCGAGTGTCCTAAGACACCTACCTCTCATTTTTTTTTTTTAACAAATACAACCCGCGAAGCGATTTGTATGTGTGTGAAAGCTTCCCGTTAGATCCAAATAACTTCCATCAAATCTGATTACAATTGAATAAAACTTGTTGTACATCAACAACTTTTTATAAACAGTCTTTAGAATAGCTGCGATATAATTTGAAATCATTGAACTAAAGTTGCTTGCAACCAAAGGTTGATTTATTTTTTTTATTGAGACAAGGGAATACTGAAAAGGCTCAGTTAGCCACCATTTTCTTACACACGTGTTTTTCGGAAACGAAGTGAGAATGAGTTTGTGGCAGACGCCCGCATCCATAATTGCAAATTCACTAATTTCAAGTTCCCCGTTAGATCTAAATAAGTTCATCAAATCTGATTACAGCTTAGCAGGAGCTTAAAACTTATTATTTTTTAATACGTACATATGAACATACATACATATGTATTTTGCAATTGGCAATCAGTTGTAGGAATTCTCAATGGGTTAATGCTCAAACTATATAAATACCACAAGTATATACATATACATATGTACATATGTGAAAGGCGACGAATACGAAAAAGATTTATTAAACACAATTTTCATTGAATTTTCATTAATGAAAAACTCTTATCGGTTATGGTTCAGAAGTTGAAAATTCTTTAATTTTAATTCAGGTAAAATATTCAGTGAAAAAATATTATAATAAAAAGTTTCTTTTTAAGGACCACAAGGAAAAGCAAACTCATCCAATAATAAAAGTAGAAAAGAATGGGTGACAATTTCCTTGCAAATTTAATTAAATGAAAAAGAAAACATTTGCTATTTAATATGAAAACATTTTGGGTGAGATATGAAAACAATTAAAAATTATTTTGCAACTTCAACAAGCAACGATGACAACAGCCACAAAGTTAGTAAACCCTTTGCAATAGAGTAACATACCAAATATATTCATTAACTTTCCAATAAAGCCAAGCGCACACATATTTTTTAGAACATCTTTTCCATGAACATTATTATACATACAATATAGAATTCTATCAACAATTGTCTAACAATAGTACATAATAGTAAATAGAAAGTCATTAGAATTTTACAACATTGTACACTGAAAGAATTTTCGGCCTAAATTCTATGAATTTCGACATTCATCTAATGAAAAATTCATTAAAATTCAACCAACGCCACGCTTCGTTGGATTAATGAAACCAGTTTCATCAAAATTATTTTATTGAAAACTTCATCAAATTTATTTTACAGTGTAATTAATGCAGTGCTATGACTTCATAGAAACAATAAAATAATTTCATGAAAAGAATGAAACAACTTAAATATAAAGGGGTTTCTTAATAATTAGAAAATATTTTTGTCATAAATCCAATAAAATATTCTTACGAAACCAGAATACCAAGGAAGCAATTCCATTGAAATTCTTTCACAATATTGATGAAATTTTCATTGGATTTGTGAAATTGTCATTAGATTTGTAAAATTTTTTTAATGAAATTGTTTCATTGGACTTATGAAGCAAAATTCTTTCGGTGTAGCAAGTAGCATTCAAGTATGAGTGCAATTATTAAAAGTGGCATGTTCATTTACTTTCTACATAAAGGAGAAGGGAACTTAAATGTAAATTTTTGGTAGTTTACACAAATACGCACACACACACGCACAAACACACACACCCCCAGCCTTACATTCAAGTCTTATTCAAAATAACTGATGACAAAACCCATTGAATGAATATACAATCAGCAGCATCTTCATTTTAAGTAAAAAACATGTGCAGAACTTGAATTTGTTAGAAGTTGTCAAAACGATCATCTATTTGGAATTTTTGTAACTGCTATTGTAATTGTCTATTCTAGGTCAACGCTGGAAGATATTTAAAATTGTTTATTCACATGATAGTGAAAAACTACTCTTAAAATAACCCATCGTAGATTGTAGGCCGCGGCGTTGGTATTTTATTTTAAAATTTTTTCAAATTCGATTTCACTTAAAAACCTGAAATTACCATAAAGTACAGTTTGTGGGACTATGTGGACAAAATATATTTAAAATATGTAGTAATCGTATGTTTTAATTTTTTTTTAACTGTGCGCCAGTTTTTACAACACTTTGCTTGAAATAATTGCTCAATTCACAAGCCTTGTTGTATCGTTTAAGGTTGTATTTGAAATTGTCTTTTCAAATATTGTTGTATCGTTTAAAGTTGTATTTGAAAAGACAATTTCAAATACAACCTTAAACGATACAACAAGGCTTGTGAATAAAATGGCACACATTTTTAAATACAACAAGGCTTGTGAATTAAGCAAATAGTTGTATTTACCAGCTTATTTAACAAGCGTACCTTATTGAATATATTAATTATTCAAATCGCTTAGGAATTGGAAAATTGTAATGCAAGGGATTCCCTCTGTTCCTAAAATTTTTTTTAAACAAATGTATTAAGTAAATATTATGTAAGATCACATGGTTCATTGTTGAGTTCTTGGTTCAACTATAATATTTATTACACTTCTCATTTGTTTGAATAATAGTTGAACGTAATATCTCCTAACATCGTTTTGCTGCGCTGCTGGCATTCGGTCGGGTGAAAGAATTTTAAGCACTTTTACTGCTTTAGAAGACAAATAATGGTGGAGATGGAACACATTGGAGAAGCTTTCAATTATTTTCTATAACATAACTACATATGTATGTGACAGCGCATAGAGCAGGGTAAAAAAAATCAATTTTCACTTTTTTTTTTTTTTTTGATGTGGACAACATCTGAGCATCGAATGAGACCGATCCCATGCCCCAAAAGTGTTCCCTCCCAGAGATATGCGCGTCTTATGAAATTGAAGTCGACGATTCTAAGGTTATGTAAAAAAAATGTTCGTACTAACAGAGTGATATTCACGATTTACAAGAATTATAAATGATTATTTATTATAATTCACAATTAATAAATTCAGAAAATAAGCCTGGATTCGAAAAAACGCGAGCAAAATTGATGGAAACAGCGCGCTAGGTAGAAAACAGTAAAAAACCAACTACACAAAACAAGTGGTAGGGACAACCTACGCGCGTTTTCAAGGTTGACCAACACGTTCCCGACGTCATGAGATGTGTCGCTTTCAAATGAGACCAATACCAACACGCTCAGTGATGGTACACCAAAGATACACGTATTTAAATCTTTAAAATGGCTCTCCTGAACAAAACCGGGTTTTACCCTTAGGTCCCTTTCTATTTTGCGCGTCACATATATGTATTTTAAATTGTATATTCGATTTTGATGATAGCCAGATTTTTTCGGTGTATTTGTTCCCCTTTAATTTTAAAATGTTTAAACAATTTTGGGCAAGCTCTACGACCACTGAATTTCCAAAAAAAAAAGAAAAAATACAGTTTTATAGAGAAAAGTTTAAGAAAAATAAATTTAATTTAATGCACCTATTGGCATTGGGCTTTTTTTTTGGAAAACATTTGCTTGAATTTAAAAAAAAAGCCCAATGCCAATAGGTGCATTAAATTAAATTTATTTTTCTTAAGAAATTCTATAAAACTCTATTTTTTTTTTAATTCAATGGATGAAAAAGTTGCCCAAAATAAACCGCAAACTCTGAAAAGTTTTCAAAAAATTTGTGGCTAATTTTTGTTTTTAATAACACTGTGAGACAAATGAATACGTTTGGAAACATGCACGGACTCGACAGTATAGGTTCGATTGTACTACCAAAGGTTAGTAAAAACCTGTACTCGGTTTGGCCAGTTTGACTACAACTACTTTGTTTTGTAACAAGTGCCTTGAGGCACTCTTGCGGGTTAGAGGGTTAAATATTGTATAATTAAAGGGGAACAAATACACCCAAAAAATCTGGCTATCATCAAAATCGAATATACAATCTAAAATACATATATGTATACTGTGGAAAATTATTGAAAGCTTCTCCAATGTGTTCCATCTCCACCATTATTTGGCTTCTAAAGCAGTAAAAGTGGTTCAGAAAATTGTCGTAAGCGAAACAGAGATTTGACATACTATAGAGCTTAAAATTTTTCCACCCGACCGAAGGTCGGCAGCGCAGCAAAAGGATATTATTCAAAAATGCAAAATATTAAACTTTCGACCATTTTATTTTTTTTTATTTTATTTTATGTTTAACCCTTTTGCTTTTAAGGCAAATTGTCAAAAGTTTAATATTATGCAGTTTTGCTTTTTTATGAGATTTTAGAAGAAAAAAAATTTTAAATTTAAAAAAAATAAATTTTTCAATTTCATTTGACAATAACTAAGAAACCATTAATACGATTTAAAGCATATTTTATTAGTTACCCGATGGTATTTTATTGGTCAAGGTGGGACATACTGCCTTCGAGTTATGCTGAATTATAATGGTATACCTTGTGAAAATATTAGGTAGGCTCATAAAGAAAATTGTGAAGTGATGTAGTTTGTTTTAATATATTTTGATATATGAAAAATTAGAATGAATTTTTGAAGGAGAAGCAAAAAGTTGTATTTCGTGGTGTTGTGATATTATTTTCGGTATTTGTTTTTTGTTTTGGCGAAAAATGGTTAAAATGATGTCAGATTTTCACAGTGGGTAGATACGACGACTGTATATCGTTTTCTCGCAACAAGTGAAAATTGCAAATATGTAGTTAATTTAGAAGAACTAATACAATGTATTGTTTTATTTATGTTCGTATTATTTTTTTTTATTTGGAGCAAATTTTTACTCAAAAAGGACTCTCATGAAAAGTAACTGCAGAGGAACTTTTCTCCAATAAGAATTTTGTTTTATATGAATTTAAATTTTTTTTTCTTACTTCTTAAGTTTGCACGAAAAATAGTGTTGCTGGGAGTATATGAAATATTAGTGAAATTCCTATGGCACTTGATCAACAAGAGGGTATTAACTCAAAATGTCATATTCATAAAAAATATTTTAGGTTTATCACAGGTTTATTTGAAAAATTTCCCATAGAAATATGTCAAATAAGCGCTTAATAAACCCGAAATACTTTTTATGAATATGGCAGAAAATTTTTGGGAATTTCTCTTCTTGCAATAAATCAACTAACAAAATCACTATCTATCTATTGTAAAAATTTCAACGTATTCCGATTAATCTTTCATCCTTAAAACCACATTTGAAACCATTTTGGTGATAGTGTGTGACTGTCTTACATCTCTTACCTAAAAGGTATTATTTTGAGTTTTCATAAAAAAGGTATTATTTTGATTTGAGCGTTTATTCATGTTAAAAATAATCAAAATTTTTAATTTAACCACAAACAGTTTTTCACCTATACTGAAAATTTTAAGATTTTGAGTTAGTACCCTCTTGCTGATTAAATGCGATGTGAATTTTGATTTTGTATTTACAAAAAAAAACTGAAATTCGATTATGTATACAAAATAGGTTGGAACGTTTCGGAGGGACAGGAATTTCCCCGCTATTGCCGTCTTGGTGATAGTCTTAAAAATATCTATACCGTATGTATTTTTTTAGATGCAGATCTATCTGTGTTTTAAATTTCATTAAAATCGGTCTGGACGTTTCGGAGGGGCAGAAATTTCTCCCCTATCGCCCTCCTGGTAGTACTTTCAAAAGAGGTTATAACCTCAAACACTACCAAATTTGATTGCGATCGTTCGTACGAAGTTGATAGGGAATCTGTAAAAAAGCCATTCAATTGTTCTGGTTGCAAGATATAAGATATTTTGTTCGTGTAGGCGTGGCATATCCCACTTGCGGGTACTTAAAATAGTCTATAACCTATTCAGGATATGTATTTATCCTGAATTTATACTAAACTAAGTTTAAATAATGTAGAAAGCCAGAATGTAGCAAATTTATAAGATCTTTAATTAAAAATCACACAATATATGGATATGTCAGACCCAAAAAGGCCTAACTAACTCCATCTTTCGAAAATTTCTCAATTTTGTTTTATTACTATCTAATTAGTTGTGAACTGTATGGAAATTATTTTGTTCTTCTATTATTTAGATATTTTCTATTAAAAACATGAAAAATCGGTTTTGAATCTTACTTCAATTTTTTCAAAAACTACTTCAATTAATTTCTTTTTAATTAAACGCTTTGGTTTAATTAAGCAAAATTTCCATGTTTTATGAAATTTTATAAAACTAGCCAATGTATCTGTTATGCGGGAATCCCCTCTGCTGTCATTTTTTCTGTTAAATGCCATAAAAATATTATATACCTTTTATAATTTTCATAAATTTTGGAAATCTAATTGCCAAACATTAATAATTTACTCAACTTTTTATTTTGTGGAGTTAGGCCTTCTAGCTTCTTATACATCCATATGTTTGTATGTAAATATTATTAAGTCCAACTCAATAAAATTTATGACCTGTTCATATTTTCAGATGATAATATCGCACACTAAATCATAAAGAGTCACAACTCAAAATTATAAAAATGCTTTTGCTTTTTTTTAAAACCAGTTAATTGAAGAAATCTTCTTGAAAAATATAAAATACCGTTATGCTTGTTTTTATGTAACATACTTCCGTCATTTGTACAGTATCAACAGTTGTTTGCAACTACTCAGCATCTGAAATTTTTTGAGTTGTGACTCTTTATGGTTTAGTGTGCGATATGTATGAAAAACAAAATATTCTTATCCTTACTGACTTGCCATATTTTACTGCCGGTTTGTCAATTTCGACAACATGCGCCTTGTCGCACTCTTACATTCAAAATAAAACAAAAATTAAAAATTTCAATATTTTTGTTTTCGTTTCAAATGTAAGTGTGCGATAAGTTGAACGAAAATTAATAAAATAAATTCAGTAAAGTGCGACTTTGACTCGCGCACGAAGGGTTCCGTACGTTGGCTTTGAGCATTTTTTTAATAGTGTTGTTTTTACGTTTTTTCAGCTGAAATAATTTTTTTTTATTATTTTTCGCTTTTTTCTCGTTTTGGCGATTTTTTTTTAAATTTTGGTAATTTTTTTCATTCTGGCGATTTTTTTCATTTTGGCGATTTTTTTTTTATTTTGGCAATTTTTTTTCATTTTGGCGATTTTTTTAATTTTGGCGATTTTTTCATTTTGGCGATTTTTTTTCATTTTGGCGATTTTTTCATTTTGGCGATTTTTCCGGTTTTTTGCGATTTATTTTCGATTTAGAATTTTTTTTAATTTGGTGCTTTTTTTCGTTTTGGCGATTTTTTTTTTGATTTTGGCGATTTTTTTCGGTTTGGCGATTTTATAATTTTGAGATTTTTTTGATTTACCGGTTTTGAAAATTTCAAGAAGTTTGCTCTTACGGTTTCCAAGATACAGCAAGTTATCAAAATTACATAGTCAAAATTACATTAACTGACGGTACACCCTTTAATTAAAATTTTTTAAATTTTAGTGTTAATTGTTGTAGTCTGTATAAAAATACACTAACTTTACAAATTTCAAGTTCATATACATACAATTGTATGTATATTACATGGGATTTTAACATTTTTCGTTGCTCGTTTTGGCACACCCTTTAATTTCCAACTCTCATGTATTTGTTGTTGTAGCGGCCAAGGGTCTACACACTGTGTCCAAATTTCAGGTCCGTAGCTCTTACGGTTCTCGAGAAAATACCCTGTGACGGACAGACGGACGGACGGACAGACGGACAGACGGCCAGACGGCCAGACGGACAGACGGACAGACGGACAGACGGACAGACGGACAGCGTAGCGAAAACAATAGGGTTCCATTTTCACCTTTGGTGTACGGAACCCTAAAAATTTAACCCCCATATTTATAAAAAAAATAAAATGAATTTAAAATCCATTTTAGGAAAATTTTGTATGAACATTTTTAAATGAAATACATTTCAAATTCATTTTAAATTTTATTAAAATGGGGGGTAAATATTTTTGTTTTTGTTTCAAATGTAATTTGTAATAATCTTTAATTTATGCACGACCCACCGATAAAAAAAATAATATTAATTCAGTTTGCGAGTTTCTTCTAAACAAATATCAAATAATAATAACTTGAATAGTCTTTCTTTGCACCAAAAAGTATTTAATGCTTACAAAAAGTGCGTGCACTTTTTATCCAATACAAGAACCCAAATAATTATTATTGAGGCCCTCTGTATCGTAAAATTTCCGCTTTTCTCAATTTGATATCTAGGCGGCGCTAATGCATAACAAATGCACTGCGCATGTCTACTAAATTTGTTTTCTTCTTCTCTAAACACATTTACTCCTAAATTAAATTTCCCACCAAAACCTTAGCACACACCGAAGCAACCCTGTTTTGGTACTAAATATCATACCATTACTAGTGAAGGCAACAACAATTTGGTGGGAAATAACTACCAAAGGCAACAACAATTGCATGGCAAATGAAAACACAAAAAAGAATATGCAAAAATCATAATAAATAGTTAGAAACTAATATAAAATGATAAAAAATTATATAAACAAATTAGGGAAAATAAAACATACCCAAATTTCATGATTTAACTCTTCCCATTCGGCGTTTAATTCTTCATTTAGGGTGGAGCAACGATAAAAAGACGTCCAATACTGGCGGATGCTTAGGATATGGCCAAACAGCTCATGGGCCATGATCATCAAATAAGAAATTCAAATTAAAACACACAAAAAAAAAACACAACACAAATCAAATAAACAATTGAAATAATTAAAGCAAGTGAACACAAAAACTTTTCAATGAAACACAAAAAAAAATGAAAATTAAAAAAAAAACACAAACGATAATTAACAAAAGTAAAACGTTTAATCTCTTCCACGGTCAACCAGCAACTGAATATTGGAAGCGGATACATGGAGTGAAGGAGCTATAACTTCTTTTAGTTAAGGTTTCCAGCAGCTTTAGGGAGCTTGAGCTTCCGCAACCTCTCAAAAGCTCTCCAAATACTATTGGAATAATTTGCAAGGAAACAGTGTTGCCAAGACTTAATTTTTCTTTATCCCAATTTTAATTTTACTAATGAATTCTACCTTAAGAGATTTTAAAAAATACACTTGAAAACTTGCTAATATTGCACTACCACAACTATTAGCTTGGTTATTGGCGGGAATTTTATTTAAAACTTGTTTTCAATACTTAACCATTTTCCTAGATACATATAACTAGGTATTGCAAAAATGTATACCAAAATAGTTTCTGCAAAAGTTAAACATTTTTGGAATTACAAACAGCATTCAAACGGTGCACGCAGAGAAAAAACAGCTTAGAATCAATAAAAACCACATTTAATTAATGAGAAACATTATCAAAAGTCTAGTAATTTTGAAGTTTCCTATTTCAATTTAGGAAAATATTAATTTACATCATTAATTTATTAGTTTTATTTGTTTTTAAGAATGTATTTTAATCTACATTTTATATTATATTGAAAACTATTGAATTAAAGTAAGGTGTTCTTATTTGTAAGTTACAGCTTTCCCCTGAGTGCAGTCATAAATATCATATAGTCATAATATTTTAAATTATTTTAATATAATTGGCGCGTAGTCATAGTCAAAACAAAGTACACTTTAAGAAACTAAAACCAGTATTTTGTATGGTAATACTGGTTTTAACTTCTTAAAGTGTACTTTGTTTTGACTATGACTACGCGCCATTGATTTTGTTTTCTTTCAACAAAAAATTTTCAAAAATTATGACCAGGGAAACCGCAGATATGCCATTCCATGTTTTTTCTTGTGTGACGTATTACTGCGTATATTAGATATTTATCCGTTTCAGATCATTTTATGAATTTTGGCCTTGATTTGTTGGTGCATATTTTTGCATATTTTACCCTTTAAAGTATGTTTTTGCATATTTCAGTACCAAACCCATACTTTGCAAAATTTATTCCGATTTATTAGAACATATTTGATTTTAATTTGCTTGGCCAAACTTCTTTTTTAATTTTTCTCTGTCTAAATCTCATTCCCAATGTACTATCTATGTATATAGCGTACACTTTTGGATTATTTAGTAAGCCATTCTGTAAGATTTAAATAATTACAGTTGCTTTGAATAAAATCAATACTGACGATTCAATAAAAATATTTGTCATCTATTTCAATAAAAATTTGATTTTGCTATTTGTGACGGCCGTTGCCCCAATTAGCATCAGTTGAAAGAAAATTTACAATACAAAAAATTTTATTTCGATGTGACAGGCAACGATATTTATTTGAAAGTCTAAGTAAATATCTATCCGTTCCAAGTATTTAATTCTCATATAGGGATCTCTTTTGAAGTTGAAGTAAAAATTTCTTTCTTTATTAAATTTTTTATTGTTTTTTTTTATTTTTTTTTATTTTTGACAATTTATGTTACTTGCAAGAGCAAATATTTTGTGTTTTAAGGGCATATTTTAAATTTTTTAAGTGCATATTGAATGCACATAAACAAGTTTTTAGAGCATATTTCTGGTTTCTCTGATTATGAGAATATGACTTTTATATTTAAAATTTCAATCCCCCAATTTTTTTCAGAGCTTAATAAAATGTGTAGGCAATGAAAAAACTCACCTAGTAATAATTATATACATACATCTCATACTAGTTCCTCTTAAAGGGTTCAATTAAAAATTTTGCAATTTTAAATTTTTGCAAGCGGTTCACATCTACCTACTGTAAAAATCTTTCAACGTTTACTCTACTCTTTCGCAAAAAAAAAAAATTAAAAACAGTTGCACTCCTCTTTGGGATATAATAGTATATTGAAAGACAAACAGCTTTTGATTGTACTGAAAACTCTTTAGAGGAAGAAGTAGTAAATATGTAACAAAAGTAAAATTTTAAATTTATTAAAAGCTTACTTTTTTATAGGAATCCTTCACCCAATATATCTTCTATATTTATATTGAAAACCTATATTCAATATATGCTAACTCAAAGAAGCTAATTTTTCAGTAGAGCGAAAAAACTAGTTAATTCGCTCATTGTTGTGCCCGTATAGTAAATAGTTAACTAGAAAAATAGGGAGTTTTTTTTAATAAAAATTTTAAATATTTGTTACTGAAAAATTCAAGTTTAGAAGATAAGTCTTTTTCCAGAAAACTGTGATAGTGTTATCTACTTTTTTTCAAATGAAAAAGGACTTTAAATTGATTTAATCAACCTAATACACAAATTCACCTAAATTTTGTTATATACGGAAAAAAGAATTCAACAATTAATGTTTTCAATTTAGAATTTAATTGAATCAATTAAATGTTTAATTGAAAACATATTACAACAACATATATTGAAAACATATTAAAGCAACGTGGTGGAAAAATCTAAGCAGATTTTGCAAATTTTTAATATTGTTCAAAAGAGGGGACACTTTTCTAATGTGTGGTACTACGGAACCCTAAATGCACGCATACGATTCACACTGTGACAAATTTAATAAATGGTAAACGCTATTTTTCAAGATTAATCAAACTCCAGGTTGCTTTGCATGACGTTTTTATATATTCTTTCGTGAAGCTGATAAATATTAAATTAAAATATTACAAAGATTACAAGAAGTAAATTAATTTTTAAATTTTTTTCGGAATACAAATAAATTCGTAATTAAACAGGTAATAAAATTTAGCATTCGAAATGCTTTAAAATCAGGAATTTTTCCTGATTATAAAAGCTTTGACCCATGCAAAACTGTCTTCGAACATGGATTGGTTCGATTTATTAATCTTAATGAAGAGCAATTTATTTAAATTCTTGCACAAGCCCATGACATGCTAATGTAAAAATCATGCATATTACGCCTAAATCGAACCAGTTCGTCATCAGTTGAAACCATGTTTCAACCCGATTTTTGTAATTTTTTTTTTCTGCTAAATATCAACTTTTGAAAAATCTTACACCAGAAAAAAATGTTGCTTGCTTGACAAATAAATAATTTCAAAAGTTCAGGCAAAGTACATTTTCTTAATTTTTCAATCTATCCAACATCACATCTTCTGCAAGCAATCTGGCTTTTGATGATTTTGTAATGAATCACAAAATTGTTATAAAAAGTGAATGATGGCAGGACTGATTCGAATTCAAATTGAGAAATAAAACTTTTTCCTGGAAACAGAAATGAGAATTGGAAATTCCCACGGAAGTTTAACTTTTAAAGTTTCATAAAAGCTTTAATAGCTTTTAGGTGCGCCACTTTTACTCAAGGCAGTCTTAGAAGCAATTATAGTGCGCTGTAAAGGTTTGGATATTTGCTAGATTTATCTTTGGCTCCGATAAGCCAAACAAAAGGGCTGGATGCTTAAAAATATTGTTTATTAATATTTCATTTGAGCTTCCTACTGATTTTATTTATGTCTCTTTCATTAGTTTTTGATCTCTGTTGGTTACGTTCGGTCGTTAGCACGCGGTTAGTGTTCTTAATTATCAATTCTTTGTGACAAAAGTGCAGTGATTTTAATAAAATTTGTTTCAAATTAAAGATATAACTGCGTGTTATCAAAATATAAAAAAAGTTGTAATGATTGGACTTGTACCAAGAAAGTTATGTGTATTTTAATATTAAAATTCAATTGTGAAAAAAATGCAGCATTACTTGTTAAAAAAATGTAAGTGTGTATACTAAATTTGATGCTGTTGTTGTTTTTGCTTACATTTCATTTTGATGAGAGAGTTGTACAGACGTTTTTTGTTTGTTTTGCTTTTGCATTTGCCACTCATTATATAAATCAGTGTTGCCAGAAACATGAATAGCAAAATCATCATTTGCTGAGAAAAAATATAATTATAAATAATTAAATTATTTAAAATTTTATTTAATTGCAAAAAGTGCAATTTTTCGCTTAAAGCTATTTACAAAATTTTTGTTATTACGAGCATCGATGTTGACTTTAACTTTGATATTTTTATACTATAATATTTTTTCTGTGGTCACTGGTGGCTAGTGTTTTGCATATGGGTTTATTGAGTATTATCCGGGAAAGAAATCCCGGGAAATTTGTGCGGGAGTCTCCGGGATTTCATTATATTTTATCTATTTTGTACTCACACATTTCTGGATGAGTATCATTATTTACTTTATGAAAGTGGTTGTGCAATAATAGCATGACAGTAGCAGATTTTATAAGTACTTTTGTGAACTAATTTTCGAAAACAAATGAAAATATATTTGATGTGCAAAAATTATTTAATGTAAAGGTAAATGGTCTTATTTACCACTTAGGCAAAGTTCATAAAATTGAAATGGAAGCCCCAAAGTTATAAAATAAAATAAAATAAAATAAAATAAAATAAAATAAAATAAAATAAAATAAAATAAAATGTATAAAAACAAATAACATTGGAAAAATCTATATACACAGAGAAAACAGATTCGTTGAGACAACCGAATTTGTTGCCAATCGAATTTTGGTAGTTGCACCAACTATATAGAATTCTGGTATAACGACTGCAATTTTGTTGTGGTACCACTATATTTTAATTATAACCCTTAAACAAATAGTTGCAGCAACAGAAAAAATTGGTTAACAGTATGGAATTTGAAAAAAAAAGTTATTCTTGCTACCGAAAATGTGGTTAGTATAACTGAAACAATATCATAATTGGTACCTGTGAAGGAAAAATTGGCCTTCCTTGCTGAAATAAAATAAGCAATAAACGCAAATAAGAATATACAATTTAAGAAATTTATTATTTAACATATTGTCATAAGTTATTTTTAATTGAAATTTATTTATTTCAACCACACATTTTGAACAGCCACAAACCTGTTATCTTATGCACAGACTTTCAAAAACCATTTGAGAATTCATAAATCATAATATCTTTGAAAGTCACAAAAGTTAATTTTTAATTTTCTGCAACGAGTATAAACTATGATAGTAAGCTCAACCTCTAGTTAGTTGCAGCAACTGATAGAAAGTGTTTATTTTAACCTTAATATAGAACGACAATTTTTTAGTTGCCAATACCAAAAGTTGGTAGTAACATCCAATTCATAATATTTTATTCGGTTGTGTTAACCAATCAATGAATTAGTCATGGCAAAAGCATACGCTCGGTTGATGCAATCAATTTAAGAATTGTCAGAATCATATCTTTATTACAATTATGCCCTTATGGCAATAAACGTGGATTGTTTTTTGGATTAACAGAAAATTGATTGCGTGAACTGAAATATAGTTTATGCAAATGATATTTTATTGGACTAACCATTTTCCAACCAATCTTTTTTCTGGGTGTACATATGTATGTACACTAGAGTGGCCGCTAATTGAATGGAGGGGGTTTTTTTTGTTGATTTCTTTTACTCTCACCCTCCAAATTGGTTCAGTTTTATGTAAAAAAAATACAAAAAAATTGCATAGCGATAAGTTGTGTTTTAGGGGGTGCGTCCGGGTTTCAAGCCGGTAAGCCCATACATTCAATGTAATTTTTTTTTCATTTAGTTTTTTATGACTATAGTTAATATATGTATGAAATAATTTAATAGATATAAACTCGCTTAGTAAAATAATTTCCATATAAATACAATTTCGGTATATGTGACCTGACCGTAAAGGGCCTCTGCGCCGAAAAAAATTTTTTTTACTTTTTGAGTGATTCTTATAGGAAAAAAAAACGCTCTTTCAAATGCCACAAACCGCAAGTTTCTATGTCTTTTAGTTTTTTACAAACCACCTGTAAAGATGAACATAATTAATGAAAAAATTTAAAAATGTGATATACGGGCCTGTTCTGCAAATCACGGCATGTCAAATCACGGTGATTTCAACAAATTGATAAAAGTTAAATCACAGCTTTTGTAAATTTCACGATTTGTAGCCATGGAAGTTGGAATAAAATATTATATTATACATGACAAAAACTTAAAATACAATAAAACTCCAATAACAAGTGATTTACTAATAGTTTGTTTTTGAAATCACCATGATTTAAATCACCGTGATTTCCAGAACAGGCCCGATAAACAAATAATATATATAATATTTGAAATTTAAAAAAAGTTCAATATCAAAGGTACAAAATTACAAAAATAATTTTCATAGAGGCAACACTGCATAGTGAACATCGTACAAAGTACCAGACAGTCGAAACACATCGCCAGATGATCAGGCTGAAGGAAGAGTTGCATAACCATGCGTAAAAAACGGAAAAACGAAGCGCTTTTTTTAAACGCGTTTTTCTCAATAACTTCTTTTCGGCGCAGAGGTCCCTTTTCGTGGAGCAGGTCACATATATAATTTTTGGTATTGTGTTCGTTATTTTTTTCATTATTTCCTAAAATATTAATTTTAGCTAAAAACTTTCTTTGAGGCTAATGTTGTAGACTAGAAGAGCTACAATATTGCCATACATTATTTTCTTGTAAAATGTTTTTTTTTTAAAGATAGTCATATGCAAAAAATTACATTGAAAAAATGGGCTTGAGGGCCAACTTTGAGGGGCGGACGCACCCCCTAAAACACAACTTATCGCTATGAAATTTTTTTGTATTTTTTTTACATAAAACTGAACTGATTTGGGGGGTGAGAATATAAGAAATCAAAAAAAAAAAAAAAAAATAAATAACGGCCACTCTAATGTACATAAATAAAAATTAATCCCTATGTTTTGTCACGACATCACGCGTGTATAGCATGATCGATACCCTATTTTCATTTTATATTTTGTTTGCTATTGCTTGGAAAACAAGTGTATGAAAGGAAAAATTAAGAAAGTTGTACGGAAAAGGACAAAACGGGAAAAACTTTGGTTTTGATAAGATTGATATAAATACAGTTTTAAGGCTGCTCAGCTGCTTTCTGGATGAGAAGAAAGTTGCTGGAAAGCACTAGTATTATAATAAAATGAAGACTTAAATGCTTTTCTAAATTAGTCACAAAATATTACTTTTCTGTAGGGGCTATTACCAAAAGCACATTTGTTTTTGACTATCTGAAATCTAGGAGCCTTTATTTGCCAAAAGCTGAGTATGCCGTTCAAAATCTAGCTCTAACGCAATTTGTAAAAGTAAAAACAAATAAGTACAGAAAAAATAAAAGACGGGTTCATTTAGTTTATTTAATAACACACAAAAAAGTAATATGA
Source organism: Tachina lurida (assembly GCA_944452675.1). Classification (NCBI taxonomy): domain Eukaryota; kingdom Metazoa; phylum Arthropoda; class Insecta; order Diptera; family Tachinidae; genus Tachina; species Tachina lurida. The sequence continues at coordinate 100,957,174 of OX101754.1, forward strand.
CTAATTTTGCAATATCAATTAAAATATTTGTAATATCAATTAAATTAATAAAATTTTCACCAATAAACAATTTGATAATATCAATTAAGCGGAGTGGAGTGGAAATCAAACTAATTAATACAATTAAAAATTTAAGTGAATCAATTAAATTCTTAATTGAAAACATTAATTGGTGAAGACTTTTTTTCTGTAAAAAAATCGTTTCCATTTCCTTCTACAAAGTTAATGATTTCATATGCAAAAGAGTCGCACAAATGAGTTTTTGATTAAATTTTGAATCTTTTATTGATGAAGGAGATGATGAAAAACAACTTGTAAAATTAGCATTTGAAGAATTTTTGAGCATAATTAGTAAAGAAAACCGCTGTTTTAATTCATAATTTTCGTTTAAAAAGGCATGAAAATCCTTTAAATTAAATGCTGATACAACTGAAAGCCTGATTAAAATAAAATCATTTTGGCTTAAAAAGGATTTTAAATCCCCTAAATTAAATGGTGATAAAACTGAATTTCTCTAGAGGTCATATAACGATCTTTTGACTATAAAAGCAGCCATCAGTAGAAAGTGCATATAGCTAATAGCCGAGAAAAAAAAATAAGTTTTTCAAAGAGTTTGTGATTTTCATGACTTCTTAATCACTACAAGAAATGAATTCGTGTTTAAAATTTTTCGAAATCATAATTTAGAACTATGTACATATATATTTAAATTCCTGAACAAACACATGCTCTCCAATGACACGCTTATGTAAACATTAATCATATTTTCCACAAATCGAACCAGTTCGTCATCGCTTAAAACTATGATTTTTCCAAAATTTTTGTCATGTTTACAAATAAACAATTTCAAAAGTTGAGATAAAGTACATTTTCTTAATTTTTCAATATATCCTAACATCAGATCAATCAATCTGCAATTTGGCCTTTCATGATTTTATAATGAATAACAAAGTTGTTATAAAAATGTGTAATGGCAAGCCTGAAAAACAAACTTTTGCTGGAAACAGAAATGAGAATTGGAAATTTCCATGGAAGTTTAACTTTTAAAGTCTTGTAAAAGTTTAAATAGCTTTTAGGTGCGCCAGTTTTACTCACGGAAGTTTTAAGAGCTATTATAGTATATTATAAAGGTTCAGATATTTGCTAAGGTTACCTTGACACCACTAAGCTGAAGTTGAAGGTATTACCAACAATGAAAAGTTTGTTGGGAATAATACTGCAAACAAGCAAAGCTTGGCAGCTGGTGGCTAGCAGGAAACTTTTTTTTTCAAGCAAATGAACATAGCTATGTATATGTGCATTATATATAAAAAATATAAATATAAATATAAATAAAAATAACGAAATAGATGAATAAATAAATAAATAAACAAATAAATGAAAAAACCAATGTAAGATCTCATTAACTTTAATAGAAAGCAGGCGTGGAAGCAAATCATGCTCCAAATGCTTCAGACACTGATGTTACGCAAGCTTTTCTATTAATGTCTTCTTTAACGCTCCTATTAGCAAGTAGTACAAAGTCTCATGCGTGAAATTTCACAGATTTTATGTAAAGTCTTATGTGGTAAGTAAATTCGATGTAAAATCAGAATATCTTAATTTTTATTAAATACTATATATGTATGTGTAATGAATTTTAATCAACGAATAATTTCTTAATGGAGCTCAACTTCAGTATTTTCCAATCCTTACTAAAGAAGGAAATACTTTTTGAACTAAAGCGATTTTCTAAACCATGGATCACACTATCGGCACAATGTAACGATTTTTATCGGCTCACTGAAATAAAGTCATAAGTAATAAGCTAAAGTTGCCTTATTTCTCAACTAAATGAAATGTGAGGACATAATTGCGCCACACTGCATTGGTAATAAGGACATATAGACTTCTTCTCGAATTAGTTGAGAAATAAGACCATATTGGCTTATTACTTATGACTTTATGGCAGTGAGCCGACGAAAATCAACACATTGTGCCGGTAGTATGATCCAGGCTTAAGAAAGAGAAAAAATTAAACAAGACTTAAGCTGAGGGAAAAGTCGACGCATCACATATTTCATCAGCAGGCATAACTATCTACTTGGGCAGTGGGTGATTATTAAAATAAGCTATTTAACCTGAAGTTTTAATGAAATGGAATACGAGAAGTAGTCTTGTTGTACTTACAACAACCTTTCACCATTTATTATTTATTCATAAAACATAACAACTTCTTTTCTATAAATACTAATTTTATTATAACTTTTAATAATTCCCAACACCAAGCGACAACGAAAACAATAAGACAAAGCATTACCTACTAAATACATACTTACATATCGTTAGTTGGAATGCAAAATCACTTAAATATACATTTGTAAATTTTAAAGGACACATAAAATATGTAAAAAAAAATTATTCAAGTGACTGAAGAAAAGTTTCTTAACTTTAAAGACATTTGTTTCGATTTACTGCCCAATACTTGATTACAAATACTATTTTTAATTTTTTTTAGTTACGTTGTCCTGTATTTCAGCTGACGATATGCATGTACGTAGTTCAACGAACTTCTCCAAAGCATTAAAAAATCTCTTATGTTTATACAGTTGTTTCACTAAAAGAAAAATTTTACTGCATGCTTGTAAACTTTGTTGATATTTAAGCTTAAATTAGACGTGACATAGCCATAACGCCATAACCATAACCAAACCAAAATTCAATTGATTTCTATGGTGAGAGTGAGAGTGAGAGAGACTCGCCATAACTCTCACCATAGAAACCAATTGAATCAGTGATGCAAAATGTGGCACAAATGGGCCATTTGTTGCACTTTTGGATGTTTGATGGCCTTTGACTACACTTTTTAATTAATTTTTTTTTTTTTCGTTTTAAAAACACTTTTATTTTTGGAGATTTTTATTTAAACTGGGGGGTTATTATGTATTTCGATTCGAAACGAAAACTGTTCGAATTTGTATGTTATTAACATTACAATTCGAACACATTTCCGTTCTATTCGGATTACATAACAAACCCCCTGGTTTCCGAAATCTGCGCCAGATAATGTTTTGAGTGGGGAAGCCAATAGTATTATACTACTTGCTATTAAACTTTTTCAAAAGGAAACAGAACAAGTAAATAATGAATATAGGGCAATATCGCAAGTTCCAGAATTTAAAAAGCTCAAAGATTTAAGTAGAAGTAAATTTTGTAAAAGGATTTCTACCATTAAAAATCGTTTATGTAAACCTTTGTATACAAATTAATACAGAATTATTCAAGGAACTCTTTCTATTTGCCAATCCTCAGCATGTGTGGAAAGAATCTTTTCTTTCGACTGAAAATTTATATTGAAATCAACAATAAAATTTTAAAATTCGCTTTTGTTTTCAATATAAATTTTCAGTCGAGAGTTTTCTTTCGATATTGTGAAACAGGCCATAATAGAAGAAATCTTCGTCATGTAAAAAATACTGTGTCATATTTAATACAATATTAAATTTAAAAAATTTAATGAAATCTAGTTCTAATAATTGTTATGATGAAGATATTTTAAAACCTTACACAAAAAATGATTTTAAACAGGAGTAAAATGAGGAACTATTGTACTAAGAATTTAGAGGTTATGTTTAATAAAATTAGAATTACATAAATAATGTTTTTTAACTAAAATTTAGTTTTTTAAGCAACATACATACATATAAAATATGTATTTACTTTAATTTAACAAAAAATACTTCAAAAAATTTGAGCTTTTGTCGCTAATTTCTTTTTTTGTATAAACAAAATAAATCACATATTATTAATACATACTTTTGTTTTTATTTAAATTAAAAGATTATAGTCGAGTACATTAAAAAACTTTTTTTGCCCAATCAAAGGTATTTTGGCCCTTTTGAATCGTTAATTTGGCACTAAACCAAAAAACCCAAAATGCATCACTGAATTGAATTTTGGTTTGGTTATGGCTATGGCGTTATGGCTATGTCACGTCTAATTTAAGCTTTAATGTGAGCTTCCTACTTATTTTATTTATGTCTCTTTCATTAGTTTTTGATCTCTGTCGGTTACGTTCGGTCGTTAGCACGCGGTTAGTGTTCTTAATTATCAATTCTTTGCGATAAAAGTGCAGTGATTTTAATAAAATTTATTTCAAATTAAAGATATAACTGCGTGTTATCAAAATGTAAAAAAATTATAATGATTGGTATTATACCTTAAAAGTTATGTGTATTTTAATATTAAAATTCAATTGCGAAAATAATGCAGCAATGCTTGTTCTAAAAAAATGTAAGTGTGTATACTAAATTTGTTTGCTGTTGTTGTTTTTGCTTACATTTCATTTTGATGAGAGAGTTGTAGAGAAGTTTTTTGTTTGTTTTGCTTTTGCATTTGCAACTCATTATGTAAATCAGTGTTGCCAGAAACATGAATAGCAAAATCTTCATTTGCTGAGAAAAAAATATAATCAAAGACAATTAAATCATGAAAATTTGTATTTTATTGCAAAAATTTTAATTTTCTGCTTAAAACTACTTATACAATTTTTGTTATTAAGAGCACCGATGTTGACTTTAAATATGATATTTTTATACAATATTATTTTTTCTGTGGTCAGTGGTGGCTAGTGTTTTTCATATGGCGTCCCGCATGTTTTCCGGGAAAGAAATCCCGGGAAATTTGTGCGGGAGTTCCCGGAATGTTATTGTATTTTATAATGACAAATTCAGTTTGTACTCACACATTTCTTGATGAGTGTCGTTATTTTTCTAAGGAGGAAATGAAAGACTCTGTCTGGTTTGCTTAGTTAGTAAAACCAAAAAAACATTTGTTCGCATTTCCTTCAACAAAGTTAATGATATCATATGCAAAAGAGTTGCATAAAAGGATTTTTAATTAGATTCTGAAATACTGTTGATACAATATATGATGAAAAACTTGAAAAATTAGCATTTGAGGAAATTAGTAAAGAAAAATTTAGTAAAGAAATCGCTGTTTTAATTCAAATAAAATAATTTTCATATCAATATGGCTGGTTAGCCATATTAAAAATTATAAAATATTAAAAAATATTCAATATGAAGTAAAATATTAAAAGATAATTTACTTCACGCACTTGTATAACTTTTATTTAGTTTTTTCGCTCTCTTATAAAATTAAAAAAAGTGCCGTAGCGCAAAATTGCTTTTTAGCTAACGATATGTATGTATGAATTACTATTTTATATATAACTCAAGTTATTTTTTTGACTAAATTGTGTATAAAACATTATTATTTAATAGATCTCATTAAATATTATTATTTTTTTAAATAAATTAAACTAACGGCCTATCCCACGATGTCATCAGAAATCGTTCAATCGAATACTTATATTGAAAACCACAAAACATGTTCTAATGTTATTGCTGTTTGGAATACAATTTGTCGATTGAACAATTTTTTGATGACATCGTGGGACAAGCGGTAAATAATACTTTGTAACGTTATGTACTGGGCGGGAGTTGGCGGGAAATTGAAAAACCATCCCCACTTACCCGGGAAATCAAAAAGTACGGGAAACGAAAAACTCTAGTGGTGGCTAATATCGTTTTGACTATTATTTTTTTATTTTTTTGAAAAATGTACGATATGGGAAGAAAAAGTACCCTCAAGACGTGAGTTTAAGTTAGCAAATCTTTCAGCTTGAATAACAATATATTAAGTAGCAAGGGACTGTTTTTAGATATCATACCCAATTATAAGATTTTTCCCGAAAGTGATTGTTTCATACACCCTAAAATATATTTGGAATATAATATATTTGGAAGGATACAGGAAAACGATAGTATAAGGCCTGCAGTACACGGCATGTAAAAAATTACACGTGGCTCTGACGAATGTAATTTTGACGTTTTCATGAAGCTGAATTGGATACATGACGTCTTCTAGTAACATACATGCAGACATTCACATAAAAAAATTACGACATGAATCTACTACACCCAGAGAAAAACAGCTTAAAATCAATAAAAACCATATTTAATTAATAAGAAACTTTAACGGAAGTCTGTCGAGTCATGTTGAAATTTCTTATCTCAATGTGGAAAAATATTAATTTACAGTATTAACTTATAAATTTTATTTATTTTTAAGTATCTCAATATACATTTTCTATTATATTGCAAGCTATTGAATTAATGTGACGCGTTCTTATTTTTAAGTTGCAGCTTTTCCCTGAGTGTACTACTTATTAAAAAAGAATGCATCTAACATGCTCGTGACGTCATAGCGATATGCGCGTGTGGATTTTTACATATCGTGTACTATAAGCTTCAGTTTATAGCCTTGTAATACTTTTTTTTTTAATAATTTATAGAATATATTTAATTACCAAGGAAATAATTAGTTTTATATACCAGAAAAAATTTAAGATTTCCAGCTCTGCAGCTATGTAAAAAAAAATAAATTTACCAACACTGGAATCAACCTTTTAGAGTTTTCTCATTTAAAAAATTAATAAAGTGTGTTAAGTGAACAAAGAAATAAAAAAAATTAATATTATACTTTAATATCAAAAAAATTCAAAGTCTCCATCTTTGGAGCTGTAATTTTCATTTTTCAAATTTTATACGCCACACTTTTCTTTCAGAAGCATAAAATATATTCAATTTATAAAGGAAAAGAAAAAAATTTTTAGACCTATTTAATTTTACATAACACAAAAAGTGTAAGTTTTCCAACCCTGGAATCATAATTTAGGATTTTTCTAATTCCTTATACCAATCTAGTTCTTTAAAAAAAAATACAATATGTTAAGTGAACAAAGCAAAAACGAAAAAAGAAAAAACTTAGTTTCATTTAATTCCTTTAATATTAAAAAATTCAGTAAATTGCGACTTTGACGCGCGTACGTTTTGGCGATTTTTTTTCTGTTTTTTGAGTTTGTTTTTTCATTTTGGCGATTTTTTATGTTTTTGGGGCTTTTTTTTTCATTTTGGCAATTTTTTCCTGTTTTTGGGATTTTTTTCATTTTGGCGATTTTTTTCTGTTTTTTGGTCTTTTTTTGGTTTTGGCAATTTTTCCGGTTTTTCGCAATTTATTTTAGTCTTAGACACTTTTTTTATATTGGTGATTTTTTTCGTTTTGGCGATTTTTTTTTGTTTTTGGCGATTTTTTCGGTTTGGCGATTTTAAGATTTTTTGACTTTTTAGTTTTACCGTTTTTGAAAATTGCAAGATACAGCAATTTGTCAAAATTACATAGTCAAAATTGCATTAACTGATGGAACACCCTTTAATTTAAATTTTTTAAATTTTAGTGTTAGTTGTTGTAGTCTGTATAAAAATACACTAACCTTACAAATTTCAAGTGTATATACATACAATTGTATATATATTACATGGGATTTTAAAATTTTTCGTTGCTTGTTTTGGAACACCCTTTAATTTCCGACTCTCATGTATTTGTTGTTGTAGCGCTCAAAGGTCTACACACTGTCTCCAAATTTCAGGTCTGTAGCTCTTACGATTCTCGAGAAAATACCCTGTGACAGACGTGCGGACAGACGGACAGACGGACAGACGGACAGCGTAGCGAAAACAATAGGGTCCATTTTCTCCTTCGGTGTACGGAACCCTAAAAAGGTTAAAAGTTTCCATCTCTGGAGCTGTGGTTTTCATTTTTCTAATTTTATACGCCTAAATTTTCTTTCAGAGCCATAAAATATATCTAATTTATAAAGAAAACGAAAAAAATTATTTAGACACAGTTAATTTTACATAACACAAAAAGTTAAAGTTTTCCAACCCTGCAAACATCTTTTTAATTTTTTTTATTTTTTTAATTTAAAATACCAAGTTTAGTTGTACTGAAGTGTAAAATAAGTTTATTTATTAAAAAAAATAAAAATTTGTTTTCGGTAGTTACTTTTATATGGCAAAATAAAGTTTAAGTTTTCCAGCTCTGCAATCGTCTGCTCGATTTTGCTGAATTTCAATACCAATCTATTTTGGAAAATTTCTTACACAGCAGTCCAAGAACGAAGACTCTAGCTTTTCTGGGAGCTTCGGAAAAACGATTTCATGTACAGACGGACATCGCTTATTCGTCTTCCCTATGCATAAGGATCAAGAATATATATATATTTTATGGGTCGCTTATTGATATTATAGAAATTACAAACGGAATGACAAACCTATATATACCCTTTTACCATTTTTTTTGGTAAAGGGTATAAAGAGTAATGGTGCAAGTCTTGATAAAAGAACTACAAGCTATGTAACCTTTTTACTTTTAAAGGGTATTTAAATTAATAATAAATTTTTATTTCACATGAAAACAAAGAAAAATCATTAGAATAAATTTGAATGTTAGCAAATGTTGATTGTAATAGCCTTAAACTTTCGTTATCACAGAGACCACTAAAGACATTTTAAATATAATAAATAATTTTTTTTCTTTAATGTGTATAATGAATAAAAACTTACCTGAAGCTGGTGAAAGTCCACACCGGAAACAGCAGATGCTTTTAGTTCAAGCATAGACATTTAAGCTGGAAAGCGCACACACAGATACAAACACAAAATAATAACGGTATAGTAAAGATAAAACAAAAAGCGCGGCCGTTGTAAATAGTGTAAATGTTTATGTAAGTGTTTGTGTGAGTGTGAGTGTGTGTGTGTGGTCGAAATTGTTTTAAACGTTTATGTCTGCTGCTGCTTTTTCCTTTTTTATGTCCAGGCGTCGCTATTGTTGGCGGCGGTTTCCCCTGCTGCTGGTTGGACTTGTTGTTGTATTTTGTTTTTGTTGTCAGTGAGGTTTTGTTCCCTGTTGTTTTCTATTTGCAAAATTGATAGAATGATAATAAAAAGAGCAAGTTGAAGCTTTTTTTAGTTTGCTTGTTTAAAGGGTTTGTATGCGGCTTGTTCGATTTGATAAATAAAAATTGGTGCTCTGATAGCAATGTTATTGCTTAACTTCTGAAATTAATTTTTTATTACGACTTCGCTACGAGTAAAATTTCTTTTTACAAGTTGAACTTGGATTTGCTGGCAATGTCTATTATATATTTTTTCACTCTCCTTTTGAAGTTATGAAACAAGTTATTTTTCAGTTAATAGAATTTAAATAGTTGCTACACGTGCTGTTGAGAACCAAGTTGTTAAAATTTCTTTACTGACAACTTGAAGTTTTGCCAAAATATCAATGCTGTACAATGTAGAATGGCTCAACGAAATGTATAGAGTGGCAAGGAAGTTGTAGTTATGTTGCCTAAAGCCTTGAGTAGTAGATATTGTTGTATTGAACTTAAATTTTATTTTTGTGGGCTGCTTCTTAAGGATATCTCATTTGGATTATCTAGCACGTTTGGTCGTTGTTTGACGAATGAATGCTAAATTTCTCCTCAGGAGTTGTATGTGGTTTCTGCTGTTCCTGGAGGTTTTTGCTTTTTTTCTGTAGCAAAACATGTACAAATGTGCTCCACTTAAAGTCTTTGGAAAATGAACAAAGTTTAACGTGTTTCGTATACTAATTTAATTTAACCGTCACTGCCTGTTAGTAATATATTTTGTAGGTTTTCGTTTTCGTTGTTTTTTTCTCTATAGTATTTCAATGCTTAAATCATTTCTTTATATACTCGTATTATTCTTTATTTTTACTCACACATGCAGCGTAGAAAAGTTCTTGGAAAAAATCTTATTCTAATTCTTTTACTTCGTTGGTATAAAAACTTTTGCTATATGGTATTTGTTCTTTTGCAATGTTCTGTTTGACTTTGTAAAATTTTGCTGGCGTATGCCTGGACTCATGTCCCAGGTTAAAACTATTAAATGCAAATTATGCAGATTTATAGTTTATTTTATCGTTAACTTTGCTTCTAATGCCTTCTTTGTCTTTAATAATTTTGGTTTTGGTTTCCTTCTAAGGTATTTATGTAGGTTTTATTTTTGGGTTTGCAGATTTATGCGCATCAGGAAGCTTGTGGCTGGCTGTAAAGGGCATAATAAAGAAAAATTATGTGAAATTATTTCAGGATTTATGGAGTTTGAAAATCTTATACACAAATAGCTAAATAAAAAACCTCATCTTCAAAGAAATCAACACAGAGGCAATTATTTAAATGAGATTTATCGCAAAAAAATCTACATCTATTGCTATGCTTAATGAAAAATAATTTTACCTTGAGAACTAAATTCACTAAGATTAAATAGAATTGAGATGCATTTAATAAAATTGTTTGTAAGCATTATTTTTAAAAAATATAGCATTAAATCTGTAGATCACAGTACGCTACATAGCAAACACAATTCGCTAATTTACTGCAATAACGTCATAACTCAAAAAAAAATCGATTTTTTAGTTAATAAAGCCGAGTTAGTCTTACGGCCTGTCCCACGATGTTACCAGAAATTGTTCGATCGAATACTTATATTGAAAACAACAACGAATTTTCTAATGTTATTGTTGTTTGCAATACAAGTTGTCAATCGAACGATTTTTTGTGACATCGTGGGACAGGCCGTTAATATAGTTTTGAGAGAAAAATAAAAGCTTATTTTTCTTAAATTAAAAACTTTAAATTTAAACTCGTTTTCTATGAAACTAGTTTTTTTGAGTTATGATGTTTTTGCGATAAATGAGCCAAATGTTGTTGAGTTCTATCGTCGCCGAGTAGTCAGCTACTTAATTATATTCACAACGATGGCAACATCATAAGCATCTTTTATTGAAGTGTAAGTGCATATTTAAGTGTTACCATTTTCAAATATTTCACATTAAAATAAAAAAATAAAATTACTTATTTAAAATGTAAGAATATAAAAATTAATCAATGTACTTATTTATATGAATTTTGGGAAGCTATTTCTATTAAATAATATCCAATAATATGAAGCTATCATTCATTTAAAATTTTGTCTTATTTATTGGCAGCACCATATTTACTAATTATCATTGCTTATAAAAATAGAAATTAAACATTAAACACATTCACCACAGCAAGCTACCGACTTCAATATGTCAAAGATAGAATATACATTGAAATGATATCTACATTTTAAAATAGTAATTTTTATTTTATAAATGTGAAATAGTTTAAGGTGGCACCACTGAAATTCATACTTGAATGTCAGGTGCTTATGATAGTGCTTCCATCCCCAAAAATAGCTAAGTAGCTGGCTGCAAGGCGACAAATGCAGCTAGCGGCACTTGATGTCGCGTGTAGCGTGCTGAATGTGTTTAATACGTTATCTAAAGCCGGCGACAACGACTAAAGTGAGCATGTAGCCGTGTACAAGTGTCTGTGATAGCGTGAAAATAATCGTATATATATATATATATATACGATATATATATATATCTCATACATGGGCATACTGCAGTATATATTTACTGCATTACAAGTTTCAGTAAACAGTAAATTTGTATGTGAAGTTCAGTAGATCGTTAAACCATTTAAAAAAAATTCGCAATACACCATTAAAATCGCAAGTTATCGAGTAATTTTTATACAAATTTCCCCTTTATACAAATTTCCCCTTACGAACGCGTTTACTAGTCCAAACATATTCGTCGTAGGACTTCAGAAAATGCGAGTGTTACGCACGAAGGGTTCCTTACGTTAGGCTTTGAACATTTTTTTAATATGGCTTTTTTTTTTGCGTTTTTGACGTTTTTTCAGCATAAATGATTTATTTTAATTTTGGCGATTTTTTATACATGGCGATTTCCAGTTTTTTGCGATTGGAATTTTTTTTAATTTTGTGATTTTTTTCCGTTTTGGCGATTTTTTTTGTTTTTGGCGATTTTTTTCGGTTTGGCGATTTTATAATTTTTTGATTTTTTAGCTTTACCGTTTTTGAAAATTTCAAGAATTTTGCTCTTACGGTTTCCAATATACAGCAAGATCTCAAAATTACATAGTCAAAATTGCATAAACTGATGGAACACCCTTTAATTAAAATTTTTTGAAATTTTAGTGTTAATTGTTGTAGTCTGTATAAAAATACACTAACCTTATAAATTTCAAGTGTATATACATACAATTGTATATATATTACAGGAGATTTTAAAATTTTTCGTTGCTTGTTTTGGAACACCCTTTAATTTCCCACTCTCATGTATTTCTTGTTGTAGCGGCCAAAGGTCTACATACTGTGTCCAAATTTCTGGTCCGTAGCTCTTCAGGTTCTCTGTCACCCTGTGACAGACGGACGGACAGACGGACAGACGGACAGCGTAGCGAAAACAATAGGGTTTCTTTTCACTTTTGGTGTACAAAACCCTAAAAATGGTTAAAAGTGCAGGAATAATTTTAACAATTTTATGTAAAATTCCTATTTTCCTTTTTCCTATTTAACGATATTATTTAAAAAAAAGCGACAATGAAGTACAAAATAAAACCGGTTACAAGACCGGTTTAATTTTTTTATTTCGGCAATTTGTTTTTTCTTCAAAAAGTATATAATGTTTTTACTTTATTAACTTCAAAACTGTATTACAATCGATTGGCGATTTAAAATTTTTCAAAACCTATTTTTAGAGAAAAAAGATTACGGGTTTTTGGGCTTGATTTTTTTTAATAAAAATATGATAATGAATTACTTTACATTATAAAAACAACAATTTTCAAAAACTTTGAGTATATTAAATTTAAACCATAAATCAAAAAATAATAAAAATTTTCAGCTCTAAAATTTTGAATTAATTTGCTTAATCAAAAACACTATAATAAAAAAAACGATTTTACGTTTTTGCTTTTTAAAAACTTTATTTTTGTTCGTCCAAATATATTCAATTAAATAAAAAGTCACAAGTATATAATTTTTATCCAGTCAGACACTTTATTTACTTAACACAAATATTAAGAGCTTTTTAGACACACCACACAATGTTAAATAATTCACTGCTGGAATACTACGATGTTACCTTTTACATTCTACTAATGAGGCTTGCTCATTTTGCTTATGTGCTTGTATATTTTGTTTTTTCTTCTTTTTATAATAATATTTGGATTATTATTCTTGTATTAAAACATTTTTATGGTTAAATTTTGTATTAGGTCAGTTCACGCGTGCTTTCGCAATAATATTTTAATTTTAAAAAGTCAGCTGAATTAAAAAAATCAGCATTTAAAATTTTAGTTCAGTTAATTTTATTTTAAATATGTATAATAGCCGATTATTCGAAAAATTTTTCTAAAGTGTTTTTCGAGTAAAATGAGTATTTTTTTATAAGGAGAAACTGCAAAAGTTAATACAAATCCTAAACGAAGTTTTTTAAACAAAATTTTTCTATTAATTTACTTAGATCAGATTCAGTTTAATTTTAACTATACATATTTAATTGACCTTTTTAGTTTATTTCCTTATGTTCGTTAAGATCGATGTCGTTTTTATAAAATTCTAATTGATTTTTTCGATATTTCGTTAACAGTTTGTTAACATCGTCAGGAAATAAGCAATTGAAATTGATTCAGTTCAATTTATTTAGATCTATATGACGAGTTGTATTAGATATTCGATCTTCCCTGGCTATCCAGTTGCCTTCTTTAGGAAAAGGTGAAGGACGAGATAGAGAAAGTTTCATTCCTATGCAACTCTGCTTTTTGCACGTTCTTAATAATGCATAGTTGCAGCGCCCCTGGTGTCAATGAGGCGTATTGATGCAACACAATATCGACGAAGGAGGGCGCTCTGATGTAACATTAGAACTAGTAGCCGCTAAAGCCGTATAAAGGAATTCACTAACTGATTGAATCAACTTTAGAAGCATTCCTCACTTGATTTTCCCATTTGAGTAGTTTCAGTACAGTCATATTATGCATGAATTAAATTTTTTTAAACTAAATTTTCTAGTTAATATTTTCATTTTATTTTGTAGTTTGATAATTAAAAATATACATATTAATATAATATTATTTTTCTTGATATTTTCTATTCCCAAAAAAAATATTCGTTATAATTTTATGCTGCTGCAAGTCATCACAGTTCGTTTAAAAAGCATCCAATGCACAGCTTCCGCTTCAATTGTTAAATGGCGCCAATTGCAAATATTCAGTGTGCTGTTCTTTTGAGTCAGTCAATAAGCATTTTTTCCATTTCATGCGGAAAATAAAAAAAACAAGGTGTTGTTTTAAAATAAAATATGTATTATGTTAGCAATTGCTTAGATTCTATTATTTTACAATGCTGTATTTTGTTTGCTTTTGTTGCCAATGATCCACACTTAAGGTATATGACACAAATATTTACTCAACTTGTTTTCTAATAATAAATAATGTTATATGGGTAGAAACCCAGCAAATGGCCTTATAAAGGGTGTTTTTTATTGAGGTATAGAACTTTAAGTTGGCATCACTTTTTTAACTGGCGGCCATTTTGTCAGCTGTCAAGTGATTAATATTTAGTTTGGTTTGCCATTTCATCATGAACAGGTTGACAAAAGAACAACGCTTGCAAATCGTGCAAATTTATTTCGAAAATAATGGTTCAGTTCGCGAAGTTTACCGCAAGCTCCGTCCATTTTATGGTCGACATAATCGTCCATCAGAGCAATTAATTCGGTTAACCATGGATCGTTTTCGCACTACGTTTACTCTATGTGATAATACGCATCCGCAGAGACGTCGAACAGTGCTCACCGAAGAAACAATTGCCGCTGTAGAGCAAAGTGTTGAAGAGGACCCGAATGACTCGATTCGCCACCGTGCGCAGCAATTGGAGCTTTGTCCATCAACTTTATGGAAGATTTTGAAGATTTTGAATGTGGATGAGTTGTGGTTCCAACAAGACGGCGCTACATGCCACACAGCGCACGTCACAATCGATTTATTGAAGGAAACATTCGATGAGCGCATAATTTCGCGGAATTGACCTGTCAATTGGCCACCAAGATCGTGTGATTTGACACCATTGGATTATTTTCTTTGGGGATATGTGAAGTCGCTCGTCTACGCCAACAAACCAGAAACGTTAGGGGACTTGGAAGCCAACATTCGTGGCGTTATTGCCAACATACGGCCCCATATGCTCGAAAAAGTGGTTGAAAATTGGACCTGTAGAATTGGCTTTATTCGAGCCAGCCGCGGCGGCCACATGCCCGAAATCATATTTAAACATTAATGGCATAAAATTATCCTTCCAAATTGATGGACATTAAAACGATTTTCTTGTGTTTTATTTCAATTCGAAGTTCTATACCTCTAAAAAAACACCCTTTACATACATATGTATGGTTATTATGGCCATAACTTATAATAACTATTTAATTTGAATTATGAATTATGATTATCATTATTATTATTATTATTATTATGTTTGTTGGTATACTTTTATTTGGACCTGTTGCTGTTTCATTTTACCTTTACGTTTGTTTAAATCTCAAGAAATTTAAAAAAATGTTTAGATTTGAAAGCAATAGAAATATGTTGTGGCGTAAAAATATTTATTCTCTTCTGCTATTTTTTTTAAACAGATAAGTAACACTCAGGCAATGAATGCCTACTACTATTACTAGGTGTTACCTTCTTTAGGAGAGGGATAGTGATAGAGAAGACAGATGGTGCAGGAAGAGATAGAGGAAAGCTTCATTCTTTTACAACTCTGCATTTTTTTTATTGTTGAGATTTTTGAGTTTTAGCATTTTTGAAAATAACAAGAGTTTTTCTCTTACCAGTGTTTAAAAAACTTAAGTCGAGGTAGCAAAAGTCGTAAAATTTTTACTTTTCGCTGCTTTTGCTTTTTCCAACTGTTTGCTTGTGCTTGTGAAAATAATCAACAGTTGCAGTAGAACCAGAAGCAGAAAACGAATCATGAACAATTGCGCAGTACTTTCAGCAGTCGACGATGTCAAAAGTTTGAATTTGATTTGCTGATGCTTTCGGTTAGTTTCGCTAGTAAAAGCATAAGCAATCTGTGTGCTTTTGGAAGTACCAAACAGTCACAGTCGAAGAAGCAAAAGCCATTGCTTTTAGAAGCTTTCAGCAGGTTAAGTCAACTATTTTGTGGTGTTTGTCATGTTTTGGTTGTTGTTTTCCCACATCTTCTAAAAGCAAGCGTTTTAGCTTCTTCGACTGCGACTGTTTGCGACTTCCAAAAGCATATAAACTGCTTCTGCTTTTACTTGCGATACTAACCGGAAGAGAAAGTACATCAAAATCAAACTTTTCAAATTGTCGACTGCTGAAAGTACTGCGCAATTGGTCATAAGTTGTTTTGTGATTTTGCTTTCACTGAAACTGTTGTATTTTTAAAAAGCAAAAGTAGAAGCAAAATAAAATGAAATTTAAAGCATTTCAGTTTTTAAACACTGCTTCTTACGCCTCCCAAGATACAGCAAGTTGTCAAAATTATCTAGTGAAGATTAACATTATCTTGACCAGGCCCTCAAATCACTCGTATGTAATATCCACACAGAAAAAACAAATTCATTCAGACAACCCAATAGTTTGCCAATCGAACTTTTGCCGTTGCTGTAACATCACAGAGCTCGGTTGTTAATCTTTTAGGGCAGCTTTTTGGGTTCGAGATTAAGATTAGTTTATTTCTCTAATTAGCTAATCCTAAAATTAACTTAATCTTAATTAATTGAGTTTGATATTTTTGAGTGGTAGTTTAAACTTCTTATTATGTGTAGTATTACCATACTGAGAAACAAAATAGTGGCAACATTTTCAGTGCAAAAGTCATACATGTTATCAACATACTTTGATTTATTGTGGGAAGAAGTAAAATATTGCGCCTGTTAAAGGAAATAGGTAAATAATAGAAAACATATATGTATATTTATTTATGTGTTTTTAAATTATTTTATCATATAATTAAAAAAAAAATTATAGTTTGCACAAAAAATTATATTTTTCACAAGTGTATGTTGTCAATATTAATGCAAGATTAAACCACCACGTCTGGCCGCTTAAACTTTCAAGTAGAACCATATAATCGACTACCCAAAAATTACGAATGAATATTAAGGTTAATTTAATCTCTAATCTTGAACTCAAAAAGTTGCCCTTAATGGTCATATTATCAACACGTTTAGTACATTTAGCAATCATTCAATTGCAACAACTCATTAATAGTCTTGTTTTTGAAATAAATTTAGATAGACAATTTTTTTAGTTGCAAATACCAATAATGACAAAACCATTTGATGGGTTAATCTAATGAATTTAAGAGTGATTATAATCATATCACTATTACAGTTTAGCTCTTACGTTAATGAACAAGCATTGTTTTTTAGATACATAGAAAATTTATAGTGAGAGTCGAAATATAGTTGATTCAACTAATATTTTATCGAACTAAACATTTTTCAACCAATCTTGTTTCTGGGTGCAATATGACATGAACTGCGTGGGCAATGCTAGCTAAAAGTAGATGGTAATTCTCAATCTTTAGCCCTCTCTGTTGACAGTGATACTATAACAGTGATCTAATTGGAATGCACGATAAGCTCTTGGATTCCATGTGGATTGTAATTGTTCCAAGTTCGAAAATTTCGTTAGTTAATAAACCGATTCCCTTAAAATCAATGAAAATAAGCGCCATTTTTTCACTGCTCCCGGCTATATTCAGCGAACACTCATCGTTGTATGTGATCTGTTACCTTCAGCTCATGGGTCAGTTGAATTTTAGAGATGTTCAGGTTCAATTCACGATGCTAAATTTGATATATTGTGGTGTGCTTAAGGCAGAGTTCTTCTGTGCGAAACGAAATCAACTGCCTCAGTTTATTTATTTATTTCAGTCTATGGACAAAAAAGTCCTTACAGACTCAGACAACAAAATACCTATAATTATATTATATAAATATCTCTCTCACTCTCACAAACAGTGGCGATTTATTCCGCAGATCTGACGCTTCGTCAAAGTACGGGACTTGCTGTTCAATGCAATTAACTAGTAGAAACCGACGGGACCTCTCGAGGATTGTTGCAGTCATGACGGATCACTATACGACCGGCAGATATGCTATTGGAATAGGCCAGTCCTATAATGAATTCTGCCGTAGCTATCATGGAAAAAGCAAAGAAGAGACAGTCTTCCACTTTCTTTGTGTCTGTCCAGCGTTGCATCGGTCTAGATTCAAGTATTAAGGCAGCCATGTTAGCGGAGCCATTTTGAAGTATTAAGGCAGCAATGTAGTGGAGCCATGTTAGCGGACTGTCTTTCAGAGTTAGCGGAGATTGCTTTGAGTGATCTTATGAGATATCTCAATGCAACGGGTTAGATCTAGTTAGTACCAAACACTGGCGAGTGGATTAGTTAGTCTTTCGAAAAGGAATCATTTAGATTCTGGAATGCCCCTTCAGAGAAAAAAAATATTCCTGCAATAAACAACTTTAATTGAAAATAAAACCAAAAATCAATTAAAATCGTATTCAAGTCAATTAAAGTTTTGTTTAAAAATTTAATTTATTACAAAGTTTAATTGACTCAATTACATTTTTAAATGATTTTTGCTTTTATTATCAATTAAAATTGTTTATTGCAGGAATATGTTTTTTTTCTGTGTATGAAGCGTGCAGGCACGTAAACCAACCAACCAACCAACCAACGGTTCTTAGTGAATATTTTACTGGACCAATGGACTCAAGCTTATCCAAACGAATAATAGTCTCAATAGGATAATTATGACGATCGTAGAATAGCTTAATTGACCGGAAAGTTGTACGAACAGAACTTTTAGTTCAAAAAATTCATGGTGATTTGGCAAAAGAGTTTGAGTAAACGACAGCACCGGCAACAATAGGGTCTCTATCGACTGAGAAAGTTTGAAAGACCCTCTGTAAGAAATTTTTCTTCTTAAAAAAGGATATTAACTCAGATAAAAAAAAACAAATTTATAATCATGATTTTAGTTTATTCCTCTTCGAACTTATTTTTGTTTCTTTGTTTAGTTGTCACAAGCGGAGTACTTGAGGCTGATAATTACTTCAGTATTACCAGAAACTTGATGTATTTCCCTAATCACTTATATAAAATTTATTTAATACTATCAAATGTTTTACAAAACCTTAAGGATAAAGGATAACAAATACCACTTGCATTAAATTTAATTTTCTCCGTCATGGAAATCCAATATTTGTAACTTTGGCACCCACTGACCTTATGCTGTGTAAACCATATTTCTTATCAACTTCATCGTTAGTTTTATTATCAAACCGTACGTGTGTTGTATGTAAAATTTATTTCTAAAAAAATTTTTTGTCATCAAATATCAAATAAATTCAGATACGTTTGAAAGAGATGTTCTTTTCACAAGTTTTTGGAAAGAAGTAACAAACAAGAAAATGATACATATGTATGTACTAGTTGCGACTAAGATAATTCGTATTGAATGTATTAATGGAAATTGAATTAAAATACTATTTGTCGCATTAAGGACACGGAGTTTGACGAAAGCTTTTTCGAAAATTTGTATCTCCTTGTAACAGCTTGACTAAGAAATTACAAAAAATTTTTTTGTTAGAATATTTGTTAAAATAACGAGCCTTATAACCTGTTTCTATAAGTCGAGCAGGCGACTCTTATGAAAATCGCTAAAAATATGAGGGCTTTTCATATAAATTGTTTACTCAAGTTGAGCGTCTGGGTTGTGGAAACAGGGAGTTAATACATAGATACTGTCGGGCTAATCTTACGGTTTTCTCACTAGATAAGAGAATGCAGAGCTTCCATCAAGCACAAGTATTTTTTTTTGCATCAGTATGCTTAATAAATTTATAAAAAAGTAGATAAAAATCTTTTGCATATGACTTAAACATTTTTTTCATTAAATTGTTTTCAATAACATACTTAACTCAATTAAAAGTTTTTCCATTAAGTAACAAAAATAAATAGTTTTTTTTTTGAAATAATTCATATTAGCAACATCCGGCAGCGTCAAAGCATATCATGCACATTTTATTTAATTGCTTCCTTTAAGCCAATCTGCAATGTGGTATATTATTTTTGCTATGAAAGTTTATTTGGAACGTTTCGAAAATTGTTCTCTTTCGTGTCTTGCTGCCTGTGTATGCATGTGTATAATGCACAAACTACTCTTGTACAAATGGACTCAAATGACAGAATATTATACCATCTAATAGAAACTTTGAATAAAACTGTAATATTCTAGCAAAAAACTAAAATATTTTTTTTATAATTTGAGCTTATAAGCATGCATTAAAATGAACAATAGGGCGCAACAGATTTTATAAGAAAATAAATGAACTTAGAATTCTTAGAGTTCTGGATTTATTTTTTAGTTTTGTATTTACTATTAAAAGCAGAAAATCAATCATTTAGTGCCAGTCTAATGGGTTTGCACGAAAGTAATTTCAATGAAGACCGTTCCAAAAGTGTTTAATATATGACAATATATTATTTTATTTAAGAAATTCAAAATGTGACCAGGCTAATTTTATTACAATAGGGCTGCTGTTGGCTGAAGTAGTTAGTAAGTCAAGTACAAAGCAAATGATGGTGCTCGAGAGACCGAGTTCAACCCCGACCAGATACAGTCACATAAACATTATACATTGTTCTTGTTCTTGTATGCTTATCAAAGAATGACAAAAGTATCGTTTTAAGTACTCTTGGAGTATTGGCCATCAAAGAACTATGAATGCGTACAGCTAAAAATAAAAACCACGTTCGTGTCCAAACACATGCATTAATTTTAAACCGAATACGTAAAACAACCATATACATTTCTTAAACTACGGAGCACAAACGACAACAACTAAAATTTATAGACTGTATGAGCTATAATCATGCTCATGAGTATAAAAATACTCTGACTATTAATCGGCTATACATGCGTATATAAAAGAATAATTTATTTACACACGTACATAAAGAAACAAGTAAAACATATTTGCCACTCCATCTTACATATTTGTATATGTATTTATACAATGGCGAATGATAAACAAATATCCTGAGTATCATGCGTATACTTTTTTTGGCCGTCTAAATATCCATACTCTGAGTGTAAGCATACTCCGACTATAAGTATATAGTCTATACTTGTAGCGTATTTTAGTTTTTCGCATAAACGAAATAGATTTGCTCTTGTATGTTGGAATCGGCTTTAGTCGTAGTTGCTTGAGAGAAAATATGTGAGCGTACGAATTGTTTGCGCTACAATTATGATTATATTCAATTACTAAAATTAAGACTATTTACTCAAATATATATGTATTTTTGGAGTACTCATTGTCATTATCAGATGCTTAAGTGTCTATGCTAATGTATCGTATATTGCAGCACAATACTTCATCGACATTTGTAGCAAATTTTTTTTTTCGGCAAAGTAAAACCAGCTAATAAAATGGCTACATGACTTAAAAAGTAATACGCTTACTTAGCACTAGGGGCGCTGCAGCGATGCTATAGAAATTAACAAACTGAACAACAACAGAATTGTAAAAACGATAAAGTAAATTAAGATTCTCTTCCCTGTATCAATCTGTCACTTCAACAGGTAACACAAAGTGTCCTATTATTTTGACCTAAGTAAGCAACCCGTTGAACTGACTTTTTGACTTGCAGTCATTGAAATATGAAATAGGTTTTTGATTCAATATGTTTAATATGTTGAATTCAAAGAACACGTTCATTCTTTTATAAATAAAAGGACAAATTTATTAATTGTACATTGTTGAAATGTACGTGTTAGTTGGTTTTAAGCAAAGCTGTTAAGTAATGATTAGTAATCGTAATGACTACTAATTTGATTACTTTTTTTAAAGGTAAAGTAATGATTAAATTACGATTATATTCAGTTTCGCATGATTATTAATTTATTACGATTACTTATTATGGAAAAGTAATATGAATTACTTAACATTACTAAAAAGAATCAAAAGCAATAAAAAAATAATCCAATTACTTCTAAGGATTACTTTAGATTCTTTTTGATTATTTATTAAGATCAAAAGTATTCTTTGAAAGTAGTCGGAATGTTTTTTGATTACTTTTGATTATTTTTGATTATTTTTAGTAATTTTAAGTAATTCAGATTACTTTTCGATTATTAGTGATCGAAATCAATTATTTATCAGGAATTCCTTTGAAGGCAATTATACTTTCATTACAATTCTTTTTAAAGTGTAATCTAATTGATTACTAATCGTAATCGAAATTTAACAGCTCTGGTTTTAAATAATGTGCATTGATTTTAGCTTTATTAAATGAATGAGTACTTTGATTTAAGAACCAGCAATTTGATTTTTCTTCATTCAACGTCCTAGTAATAAGTTCGTTGAATCAATGGCTTTTTATTCTTGAATTGAGGTATCTTTATGGTTTATTGTAGACGTCTTCACGTCAAAATATTCATTTTATTTCCATCATACTCTCTCACTGCAAATTTTTAGCATTCTCATAATCGTACTGGTCTACTGCAATCACAAGAGTAGTTCCCATTTCAATTATAAGAATATGTATGTATTATAAATTTGTTGCAAGGTTAACATTATGCAAGTTATATACTTGGTTGCATAAATATAAACCCAGTTAGCATTTTGTATCACAATCGAATCTTTTCCGAATCTGGTTGACTGATAAATGATACACCCGTTGTGAGAAAATGGTACCCTGCAGATGTCCCATAGCAAAGAATTTTTACGATGCGATTTTCCGATTCATTTTTGAGCAATTTTCTGGTAGTATTAAATCATTGATTCATCTTTTTGCGGTTTCTTGGCATTTTGTTACTCTATTTTCAAGAAATCATTACTCGATCATACAGATGAGTCATAAGTGAATCCTTTTTCAATAAATTAGTTTTTAATCATCAAAAGTGATCTGAGGAGAATGATATAAGAGATTTCTGCCAAAAATTATCAACCAAATGCTAGCTGGGAACATACATATGGATATCATGTGTGTTTGTATGTGAGTCTTGGCTGTGTTAGCAAATGTTACTTGTTCTTTCCTAGCCAGCATTTTGCATGACAATAGAATCTTTTCCGAATCAGCTTGACGGGAAAAATAACTGCATATGAGCTAATTTTTCGATCATAAGTGCAACTCCCGTTGTGAGAAAATGGTATCCTACAGATGAATTATACCAAAGAATCATTTATGACACGATTTGCTGATTAATTTTTGAGCAATTTTCTGGTGGTATTAAATCATTAAATTACCTTTTTGCGGTTTCTTTGCATTTTGTTCCTCTATTTTCAAGAAATTATTATTTGATCATATACATGAATCATAAGAGAATCCTTTTTCGATCACCCAAGTGATAAAGCAGTTTTTAGTCATCAAAAGTGATCTGAGGAGAATCATATAAGAGATTTCTGCAAAAAGTTATCAGCCAAATGCTAGCTGGGATTGCAGTATTATTTTATTTTAGTTTTCCATTTAATTTTTTTTCTTTGCTTAGGAATAGAGTTTGTTTCTATGCTTCTAAATATAATATTTTTCCACAACATTTGCTAATGTTAACTGTTATTGTTGTATTTTATTATTCTGCACATGGGAAAGAAATCTCCTATATATACATTTATTTATTATGTTTATTTGGTAGCACACATGCAAACAGGCACACACACACAAACACACACATACACACACACACAGGCACACAGGCACACAGGCACACACACACATACAGTAATTTATGCCATGACTTTTAATTTCCGTTTAAAAAAATATAACATATTTAATCAACGACCAAATTATGACAGTTTTGGAAATGCAAATGTTTTTATATTGCACGTACATATCGTATTTACATATTGACCAAACTAAAGGTTTATTAAATCTGTGGCAATAGGGAAAAAGTGATTAAGTCATATTTTTTTTTTATTTGCAGGAGAGCACTATAAGGCGTTCAAGTCGATTTTCAGAAATTTTAAATTGGGAAATTCTATGTTAATCTTTATTTTTAACCCCGACCAAAAAAAGAGGTGTTATTAGTTTGTAGTGTGTATCTGTGTATCTGTGTGTCTGTCCATGTCCACGTACAGACAAAACGGCTGGACCGATTTTGATTTAGTTTTTGCACGCAAAGAAAAAATATGGTTGAGGTAACCATAATCAAAGAGCAACATACTATGATTGAATTATATGGTTGCAGTCAATTCATATTGTTGTCAATGGAAAAGCAAAGTTTAAATAATATTATTTTCTGAGTTATTAATAATATTATCTACAAAAACAATTAACTTTGTTATACCTAATGTTATTCTTGTAAATAAGACAACAATATTGTTAGATGTGACTAAAATATAATTGATACTTACAATACCATGTTCTAATATTATAATAATATTGTTAAATACGACCATAGTATTATTTTATGTAATAATAATATTTTGTTTTTTAATCATATATTTATTGGCAAATCTTTTGTTTAAAACAGCTGTGCAGTAAATCCGAAATAAAAATAAATTAATATTGTTGAAAGAAAATGTATGTATGTATCTATAGAAATGTATACTTACATATATGTGTGTACACGAAATACAGACATATCTGTATAAAGAGATATACATATATACATATGTATGTACATATTATTTTTATTTATCTACCCTTTTGTTTATACTTTTTCTATTTATTTAACACCACGCGTGCACTACCGATAGCTTACAAACGAAACACTTAACTGGCAGAAGATGTTTCTGAAAAAGATTTTTTTAAGAACTTAGTATGGTTTTGCATAGCATTATATTATTATTTACATCATATTATTTTTACAGAATAATACAAATTATATTGTAGTCATAAATTTTTAACAAAACTATATTGTTAAACTCTAACCATATCGCATTTTCTATGAATATAATAATGTAATTATTAAATTCAAACATTACTGTGTTTATCGTAACGAAATTAATGTTTAAAATAACAATAACTAGTTTTAAATGACCACACATTTGTTTCAGAGAACATAATATTGTTTTCCCAACCATTTTACAACCATATCTTTTCTTTGCGTGTGCTGTTTGAAAGGTGACTTGATCGAAAGGGTTCTTATGTTTGAGGAAAATCGGTCTAGCCGTTTAGAAGATATCACATCTTTCCTAGATATATCGAGGGTTTTTAAAATTTTTAATTTTTGTTATTTTAAGCAAACAGAGTTCTACATACTATAAATAATACATTTAAGTTGAAATATACCAAAGCTATTATTCGAAATTATTAATTGAAATTTTGACCAGGGATACTTTTATTTATGCTGATTACGTAGATACCATTAACTCAGAATCGGCCTATCTGGACTTAAGCACTTTTTCCTTTTTGCCACAGAAATGAAATAAATTGTCTTATTTCATTTGTTATTTGACTTTATTTTGTTCTCGTAACGTCACATTTAGGCTTATGCACAATTTTATGCCTAATTTAAGTGTTTCAGATCTCACTTGCCTATTGTTTAATTTTTTTTACTTAAGAAACATAGTTCGTTGAGTTTAGATGAGTCGGTATTGTTACTACTAAAGAATGGCTGAAAATATTTAATGAGCAAAATGAAAATACGATCAACAAACTGTAAAGAATGGTCGATATATTCAAAGAAACTGGTTTCTACTGAAATATGATATGGATGATATGGAAAACATTGATTGTTTAAGGGGGTATGCTGCCGAAAGACCAAAGCAGTTAACAGCGCTATCTAGCTTTAACTCCTGCAAAGAGAGGCATCAGCTGCAATTTACGATTGTAATCCGTTTTATTAATATTTTTTATAGCTTTCGATATTCTGTTTTATTAACCATCTTTACTTTACCATTACATGCATACTTACAATATATTTATACAGTAAAAGGAGTATATACATTTTGTTTATATACGCATTATTGCCAAAAAGTATTACCTACCTTTCCTTAGCAAACTTAAAAAAAATACATTTTATACTAAAAAAAAATTTGTATTTTTATTGATATCGAATTTACAGTTTGTGAGCATTTCCTTAAGAAAATAATAAATAAATAAAGAGAAAAAGAGAAACTTAAAAGATATAAACTGAACTTTCATGTAGCAAATATTTGTTCATTATGTTCTTTCACAGTTTTTGTATGCTTAAATCCTGTGCCACACACGGATATGTGCTAAGCTCTTAGTTCATACTACAAAAACTTAGCTGCTAAAATACATTAACGAGTAAAAATAGTAACAGTGTACAGTAGAGCAAAAATCAAAAATTATTTTTTGATGTGTAAACATCTATACGCTAGGGGTTAAAAATCTTTTTCACAATACAATCACAAATTTTGAGTAAGATCGTAAAGCGTTATCAAATCGGTGTGAGCTATATGTGAGTGTATTAGTGTAATCATACGGACAACAAGAAGTACAAAGAAACTTAACAGCTGCATAGAAATACACTCAACCCAATTTTAAAGCATACCTTCAGGAGCAATGTTAATTTCAACAGAAATTGCTTGTGAAGTGTAATAGTGTTGCCAGTGGGGATAATTTTGTTAAAAAGTTGAACAATATAAAATAAATAATTTAAATATAAACTTTTATATAAAAAAGGTGTTTAAATGTCAAATATTTGTTTAAAAGATATATATAGCAATTATAACATTATATTATAACATATCTTCATTATGTACCATTGCCTTACACTGAAGCTGGTGCACGACGATTTGGTAACAATCTCCATCTCATGACAATTATTATGGGTGGAGATTTTAATACAAATTTTGCAAGCCCACAGTCGCAAGATTTATCAAAATTTTTATTTGACGTTTTCTACTTACAATATTAAAAAAAATTTCATTACTAGGGATTTACACATGTCCCCTGTGTTCGGACTCACATTGCTTTTTTTAAATTAAGCTTTAAAAGCTTAATATTTTTAAATTAAATTTTTGGGCTTCCCTACTGCATGTGCCTTAGTATATCAAAGTTGGCATAAGTTTGTGCGAAATTGTTGATTTTTCTTTGGCATACTTTGAAAGAAATCTAAATGAAGGACACACACAAACATTTTATTAGTTTTTTTTAAAGGAAATTCCTTAAATGTAATATGTACATGAGTAATATCACTGATGTTAATGTCGTAGCTTTTTTCTTGAAAATATTAAAAATGTTGTATGGAAAAAAAGTTTACATCATATAAACTTAAGTTTACTAGGGTTAACTGCAAGAATTCTGGCCTTGTGAAAAATAAAAGTTATTATTAATATATAAGCGATTATTACATTTCTTTTGAACACATTTATTATCAATTGTTTCAAAGTTTTCTTGCCTACTACTAAAACTACTACTAAAAAAAATGTATTTACCACATTGTCAAAAACAACAAGTAACTTAAATATGAGAGCAATATCTTAAGTGATATTTGCCATAGATCCATATACAAATCAATATTTATGTATTAGGGCACTGCTACACGTTCAATATACATATATTGGGATATTTGGATAGCAATCCATTTTAATGGATTGATGGATCACGAGCGAATTTTTAGTAAATAGAGATAAAAATAAAATTTATCGCTAAAGAGCAGTCCTAACTATATTTTATGCTGAACAAATTTGAAAAAACTCCTTAGGCATAATTCTTTTTGATATTGTATGAAGTGGTGTTGTTTTTGACAACTGGAATAAGGGCGAATGTAAAATATATCTTAAATACAGAGCGTAGAATAAAATATTCAACTCACTGCTAATATCAAAAAAAAAAAAAAAAGATTTTATCGAAAAATACCGCGAGGTCGCTTACTAAAAATTGCACTAGAGCAAAAAATTATAAATTTTTTCACAAAACTAATATGTATGTATTTGCTTATGTATGTATCTCTATAGCACATATACGCACTTCGGTGAACTGAAAATAAGATTCGGCACAGCTCAATATAGCACTCTTACTTGTTTAACATTTAAGTTTGTTTTACGAGTATATAG
Organism: Tachina lurida; assembly: GCA_944452675.1. Lineage (NCBI taxonomy): Eukaryota > Metazoa > Arthropoda > Insecta > Diptera > Tachinidae > Tachina > Tachina lurida. The sequence continues at coordinate 100,984,991 of OX101754.1, forward strand.
CTAAGCAGCACAGCTATAACCGGGTGGCCTAGGACACCTCTCTTCTTCTTTTATGTCAGTGCTGCAGAGCCTCTAATGTCCATGAGACATATTCAAACTATGAAGCTTTGTTTACCAATTGACTTTTCAATCAGCCTACTGTTCTATATTACCAATCTTCCTCCCTAAGCATAGTTCCAACCTTGACATTTCTATGCACAAGTAATACTCACATTAGTACGTCAAAAAAAATCAACAAGCGGAATAAAAGTTGACAATAAAGTAAAGAAAAAGTAATACATAGTCTATTGACTAAATGCCTGTGGCTGTTTTCACAATTTCACGTGCGAGTACAAGAATGAAAAATTTACCACACATATGAAATGATTTCTTTTGGGATCAAGGACATACGTATGTAAGTACTTAACTGCTGCCATTATATTTTAATGTGCTACGTGTTTGTATTTAAAACTACTTAGTTTTTTTTTTGATTGGACAAGCACTCAACAGAGATGACTTACACTCTTGTGGTGAATTGCTAAGGAAGTGTTATGGGGAAGATGAGGGAAAGATGAAGTAGAGTTTGTGGACAATCGATTAGATTTTTGTCTTCGCGTAGCTTTCTGCACGTTTTACAAAGCTACATCAGTATGCCAGTTGAATATAATTTCAATTTGTAGACGATATAAATAGTAAAAAAAAGAAAAGTCAATCTTAGTAGGATTTAATTAATTATTGCATCCAAATCTATATACATATGTATGTTCATAAATAAACATCAAATGTCGTTCGCTGGTAATCACATCACTCAAGAACAACTGCACTGATATCGCTAATATTTTTAAATGTTTGTCTTTAATCAGCCAGATATTGACAAAAGTATCGTTTTAAGTACTCCTTGAGTACAACTAAAAAAAAACACAAGCATTGATTTTAAAACGAATACGTATAACTATAAACAACCAACAACTATGTTCATACACATTTACACCAAAACTAAAATTTATATACTATATGAGCTACAATCATATACATACGTATACAAATACTCTCACTATTAATCGACTATACATGCATTTATACAGGACTATTTTATTTACACACACATACTGAAAGCATGTTTTCAAGCAGAGACAAACACACCAGCATATTTTCCATTCCACACGGTGGAGAATGATGAATACATATATATATATATATATATATATATATATATATATATATATATATATATATATATATATATATCTTCTGAAGTGATGCTCTATTTTTAAAAATAATGTTCTTAATACCTCTCACAAGCTGACAGAAGCAGTGAAACACGGCAATAAGAGTTGCATTTAAATAGTAGGTCTCTCTTTATTCCACTCTGATTGATATTTGCATTAGTGTCAATGATATTGGTGATTCCCCGCTTAACGCAAATGTAAATACTGGTGCGTTGAAGATGGCAAATAAATTGCTGTTTATTTGAAGAAGTCGTTTGCTTAGCTCGTGTCCCAAAATGGCACAGGACAAAATTGTTTTATCAGTTAAAGAGTAAAATTGCAATTTTAAATGACATTTCTTATACAAATTGCCCATACGAAGCATTTTTCTAGAGACCACCTTGTTGCATTCCAACAAATAAAAATACTGAAAGTCATTTTGAAACCCAACAGCTGAAATTATACCAATCTAAGTTGAAGTAGTCTACTCTTAATATAATTTTGCAACTAAAATAAACTAAAAAAATATGTATCTCTCTCATAAGTGGATACCTCTAATAACCGGACAAAAATACTGCGACGATGAGTGTCCGGTCTTCAGAGGTTTCACTGTATTTATCTTAAATGAAGCTAAAAATATTTGAAGTATTGTGCCCGGGGGATTGCTCATCAAAATTAGCATCTTCCATTCATTTTTCTTTTATACAAAAAAAATCTGCTAATTTTTAGTTGAATTTTGTAGCTTATTTTAAAATTCCTTCTGCCATAACAGTTTTTCAGTTGCTTGCGTCTCTTCTTCTACGAATATTTTTTATACATTTATTTCCTTAAACTGTTTGCTTCAGTACTATTTTATTTAAGGAACTTAGAGCTTCAGCAAAATTAAAATTAGCTACCAAATTCATTCATTCATTGCTCTAGATATTTAAAATGCTTAAAACTTAACAAACGATTTTTGCCCTACTGAAGCTGAGAAACCAACAACCATTAACCATTCTCGAAGAAAGGACACACAAAAATATTTTATGATTCCAAGAATTACATACAAACTCAACGGGCGGTATATTAAATTTATTATTCATACCAATTTTATTTTATTTATTACTAATTGAAATTTTTGTGTAATTGTAAATTATCAATTAATAGCAGTGATACTTTACCTTGCATGTACTATACATGTTAATTGCCCAGTAGACGATCAAATACACTTATCAATCACATAGTTTGTAGGCGTGTATTTATGTTTTTTTCAGTTACATGTACCAGCTGTCAGCAGTGATTGATAAAATGCAAATAGTTTTGATATTTTAATTTAAAAGCTGATTGTTTGATCGTCTCCAAACTACAGACTGATTCACGAAACAAAAAATTATTTTACATTTAAGAAATTTATTATTCGACATATTGTCATAAGTTTATTTTAATTTGAAATTTATTTGCTGGTGGTTCATTGTTGCTGTAACAAATCGTCAGTAGACTTCAATCACACATTTTGAACAGTCACAAACCTCTTATCTTATTTACAGACGATTTGTTACAGCAACAATGAAATGCATATAGACATCGCTGAACCACCAGCAAATAAACTTCAAATTATTTTACATTAGTAAAATAAAACTTTAAAAAAAAAAAATTAAACCGACTTCAAAAATAAGCACTAAAAAGCAACAAATAATATAGATCTAGTTAAATAAAAGATTTTTATGTGTGTTACCTACAGTGCCGTTTGAAGTTGGTGCCAGCAACATTGGTAACTAAGCATATACATATGTACATAAAAATTACTTGCAGTTTTTTTACCGGGCATGTTCCTATGTGCTTAGTACCAGTAATACTGGTACCAACTTCAAACGGCACTGTAGGTAACACACATAAAAATCTTTAATTTAACTAGATCTATATTATTTGTTGCTTTTTAGTGCTTATTTTTGAAGTCGGTTTAATTTTTTTTTAAAAGTTTTATTTTTACCTTTTTAGTGAATACTTTTAAACTCTGGTCAATTCAAAAAAAATTTATTTGTAAGTATCTTTCTTTATTTGGAAATATGGTCCAGTTTCGTAAAAATCGATGAAGTAAAAGCACGTGAAATTAAGTGTTAAATTTTATGGGGCGTGGCTACGCCCCTTTTTTTAAAACAAGATTGTGTATTTTTAAGAGTTCAAGGTGTGTGCTAAGTTTCGTAAAAATCGGTTAAGTAGAACCACGTGTAATGTTATAATACATTTTAATGGGCGTAGCCCCACCCATTTTTTTAACTTAAAAATTTTGTAATTACAAAAACCAAAGATGTTTGCTAGGTTTCCCAGCAATCAAATGAGTAGAAGATTACAAAATCAAATTTAAAAAATTGTAGGCGTGACCCCGCCCACTTTTTTTAACGCAATTTTTTGGCTTTATTAAAGCTTAGGGTGTGTGCCAAGTTTCGTCAATATTGGTTAAATACAAGCACATGAAATATTATACTAAGGTTTAATAGGCGTGCCCGCCCACTTTTTTAACGCAATTTTGTGCGTTGATTAAAGTTTAGGGTGTGTGCCAAGTTTCGTAAAAATCGGTGAAATAGAACCCTGTGAAATATAATATAAAATTTTAATGGGCGTAACCCCGCCCATTTTTTTAAACGAAAATTTTGTCTATTTTAGAGTTCAAGGTGTGTGCTAAGTTTTGTAAAAATCGGTTAAGTAGAACCACGTGTAATGTTATAATACATTTGAATGGGCGTAGCCCCGCCCATTTTTTCAACTCAAGAATTTTCTAATTACAAGGACCAAAGATGTTTGCTAGGTTTCGCAGCAATCAAATAAGTAGAAGATCAATAAATCAAATTTAAAAAATTGTGGGCGTGACCCCGCCCACTTTTTTTCAAATGGGACCAATGGGATGCTATACCCTCTCAGACAACAAAAAAATTTTTACAATCGGTCTAAAATGCACCGAGTTATGGACCTACACACCTAAAAAAAAAAAAAAAAAAAAAAATAGTGACGAATTGTTAACCTCCTTCTTTTTTTGAAGTCGGTTAAAAAGAAAGAAAGAACTGTGGATGATAGAAAAAATATATTATACAGGACTATCCCTAGTCTTAAAACCGCCGATCTGGCAAGGCTGTCAGCTGTTAAATATTTGTCCTCTGAAGTGTCATTTATTTAGTCAAAGGTTCATTATTTACGAATATGCATCGCTTAATTCTAAAAACTTCAGAATGCGTAAAAATATTTAAAGCTACAAGAAAAAAAAACGGCTACAAGGGTAGTGGCCACCTTTCGAGCATTACGAGGTAATTATGGTCGTCGTAATCAATCTGGCAAGAAATTTGAAAAGACTGAAGTAGATGCAGTCAGACCTCTGCATTATCGCAATTTATACACTACCGAAAATGTGGCAGATAGTTCAAAGAAACAAAATGAAGATTATAAGCTGGACAACATGTAGTTTCAACAAGACGGTTTCATGGGTCTCAACACAGCCATCCTAACAATGCGATTCCCCGATCTCACACTATCTGTTAGACCCGTCACGTCCCCTGAACCATGGCCGCATATTAGAAGCTGACCACACACCCCTGTAAGGCTTACGCAACTGCTGAAATCCATCTACATTCTCAAGAAGGTATCGATCAATGCGAAGGACTTTAGATATTCTATAGGGGCCTTTAAAATTCGGGATAAGTTGCCAAGATATACCAGCCGTTGAATAAAAGTTTCTTACCATTACGTAATCATCATTCTCATATGTTTGTCGGACACTTTCTACGTTTATTCACATATCCCTCATTGTAGTCCTGCATTCTTCTCTGTTTTTCACCAGCCACCCGTCTAAACCTCACCGAGACTGTCCCGTTGGAAACCAATTATCTCATCCAAACCTTCCCTTATCAAATAAATAACCTTTGCCCTTTGACCTACTCGAAATAGCAACATACTCGAATGTTCTTCTACGGGTCTGTGAAATGTGTTATTAAGACTATATTCTATCAGTTCAAGCTGAGTATTTCAAAATACCTCGCTGCCAGGATTAACCAATTTTGCCAACATTGGCCCCATTGACCTGTTAACCCTCTCAACATGTCCATTTGCATGAGCGTAGAGAGTGGCGATCAAAAGATGAGCAATATTATTAACTAACAAAAAATCCTCAAAATCCTTTGATGTGAAACAAGCCCCGCGATCACTTACTATGCATCTAGGTCGACTATAGGATCTAAAATATTCCCTCAATGCCGAAATCGTCTCCCTCGCACAAGGCCTACTTGTCGGATATAATCTAACAAATTTGGTACAAGCATCCACCACAACAAGCATATGCTTCAATGGTCTACCCTTATCCACCGGTTCGTAATCATGATGATAATTTGGTCAAGCTTGTTTAATGTTTTAACTTAAATTGAAATAAGTAGTTTACACTTGAAAATAAATTAGAATTTGTTAAATCAAAGCTTCAACTTACTAGTTTTTGCCATTATTTCTCATTAACAAAAAAATTGTGATGTCGTTGACTGTATTTAATTATTAAAATGCTTTCTACAATTAATTTAACTGCTCTGTGCTTTTCGGTATTTGCAAACTTTAATTTTCCTGATTATTCTGTAGAGATCTAAATTTCTACAGCTTTAACATAAAATACTAATAAATAATTCCATATGTCGTCAGAACGCTTCAATTGATATCAATACAATTGATATCAATAATTTATAGAGTGGAATAATCATTTCGTGCTTTTGCAAACACACTTCCCAGTTGACCAAGATTTGCGATAAAGATATCGATTTCGAATATATCTCCAGCATTTATCATGTATGTACAACTATCGAGAATGACACGGTACTTCCATTTTAACATCCACTAGGCTGTCGTGGCAATTTTTTTTCTGTTCAATTATTGCACAGAAGTACGAACTTGGTACCTCTAAGACCAACAGACTAGCATACATTCACTCTGCTAGCGTCACACATTCGAAAAACTATGGAGAGAAGTTTGCTTTAGCGAACATTTAAGTTTTTTTTTAGATTTGCGAACAAATATCGAACAATTTAGTTTCGAAATTTTTGTGCTTTAGTGAGCATTCATTTATATCGAATCTCAGGTCAAGTGGGTTATTGTATGTACATGTCTATGCATGTATGTGTGCTTGCAAGTGATAACCCAGTAAGCAAATAACTTAAAGCTAATGAAAACTATTTTAATTAACTTACCCAAATCTGAAAGCTTGAGAAACCGTCGCAGTTGGCCTGAATTTACAAAAATCGACAAAAAGTTAAATAGATTATTATAAAATATTATAATTTATTGATGGGAGAATGTGTTAAAAATTAGATACAATATAGATATTGTATATCGTTACCTTAATATAGAAAGGCCCTAACTCATTATTTTTTTTGAAATCGAGTTTTTTGTACTACTACTGTACTGTATCGAAAAAGGCAAAAATATAATGAGAATGAAGCTTTAAATTTAAACAAATTTTATTTGTGGTTGGCTAAGCACATCTAGATACTTTTTGCTGCTGTTAAGGTAACCCTTAGCTTGAAGTCTACCAATGTGCAACGTGCATACGAACTAGCTAAGCCCTCAATAATAAATTTCAATGTATTTATTTTAAAAAACCAATATTTTACTGCATTATTCGGGATAATTAGTGCATTAATAAATGTAAGACTTAATTGTAACAATTCCCATATAATTTTTCAAGTCTTCAAATAAACATTCACTTGTTACGTTTCACTTAATTAATCTTTTTGATCCCTTCATTTGTTTTGGTATACGAGTATGTCACTTTAAAGTAATTATACTTTCGACATTATTAAAAACAAGGAGACAAGTACTTGCGAAGTACGTTTTTTAGAATACATACAATACTACGAGTACGTGTGTTTTGGGGGCAAATACACGCAAGTGAATATGTGTGTGTATATAAAAACAAAAATTTCGTTTTGCATATTTATCTTTGCCAAGTAAAGTGTCAATGTATACTTCCAGTAGCAGCTTCCGGTATTTCCTATCAGGCTGTGTTCACATGCAAGAGTACGAGTTTATGTGGGCGTAAACAAGTTCGAAGCATGTACTTGCATGTACGTGTTTGTCTTCACGTACTTTGTAGCATCCTTTTCTATTTATATGCTCTAGTTTTTATTAATGTTAGTAACTATGTACATGTCTTAATTTAAATATCAACTACATCAAATAATCTGAATAAAAAATATAAGTAAAACAGAAACATTTGACTTATTGCTTTTATGTATTTTACTGCGTAAAAATTTACATTGCAGTTTATAACTTGGTAGCTATAGATTTGTATTAACTTATTTCTTTAAAATTGACAGAGTATATAATTCATTATTTTTTGAAATCGAATTTTTTGTATATTTCGATAGAAGAACATATTTTGATGTGTAAACATCTATACGCTAAGGGGTAAAAATCTTTTTCACAATACAATCACAAATTTTGAGTAAGATGTGCGATATAATCGTTGACCAATTGTAAAGCGTTATCAAATCGGTGTGAGCTATGTGTGAGTGTATTAGTGCAATCATACGGACAACAAGTACAGAGAAACTTAACAGCTGCATAGAAATACACTTAACCGAATTTTGAAGCATACCTTCAGGATCAATGTTAATTTTAATAGAAATAGCTTGTGAACTGTAATAGTGTTGCCAGTGGGGCTAATTTAGTTAAAAAGTTGAAAAATATAAAATACATACATATAAACTTTTAAATAAAAGAGCGTTTTAAATGTCAAATATTTCTTTAGAAGATATAAAGCAGCCTTTATAAAGAATCTATAATATTATATTATAACCAGGGAAACCGCAAATATGCAATTGCATGTTTTTTCTTGTGCGACATATTCATGCGGGGACAAGATATTTATCCGTTTCAGAACTTTTTATTAATTTTGGCATCGATTTGTTAGTGCATATTTTTGCATATTTTGCCCTTTAAAGCATGTTTTTGCATTTATCATTTATATTTTGAAATTAAATAAATAATATAAAATAAATAAAAATTTTTATTTTAATTTGCTCACAAGCTTAAGTGTTGCACAAAATTTTTATTTTTATTTTTCGCCATCTAATGCCCTAATTCTGTTCGACGAATGTATCGTCTTGTCTATGGACGAAAAAAAGAAGCAGTTTTGATTCCTTAAAACGATTATTATTTATTGTCTATGCTAGAAGGTTCGTGTATTTGCTTTATGATTTTGTTCCAAACATTATATCCAACACATATTTTTTCATGTATTTTTGAAACTATTGTATAATACTTGAATTGAATTTTTATGTTTAAAAAACATGGCAATAATATTTTTATTTTTCATTATCAAAGACAACAACCATTTTTGAAGAAAGTAATTTAGAGACTTCAAACACTAGAACTCAGAAGCATTTTCAAACAAAAACGTCCTAAATCTTCTTACTGAATTAGGGCATAAGTCTCATTTTTAATGTTCCATGTAGTGTATAAATTTTCGTAGTTATTACGGACGTTAGTTTCAATAAAAAATTTGGTTTTTCTATTTGTGACGGACTCTACCCCGAGTAGACGTTGAAGGAACATTGTCAATATATAAAAGTTTATTTAGATGTGGCATGCAACGATTTTATTTGAAAATCTATATTGACCTAGATTGTTGTTTATTGCAATAAATATTATACATACAAATCTTGTCTTATTTATCGAAAATATAGTTCCAAAGTTTTAATTCTGATATCGTGAACTTGAAGTTAAATTTTTACGAGACTATCAAAAAAATAATAATTTGTATTATTTGCTTTAGTCAAAATATGTATGGCAATTTTGTTTCAATACGGCAGTTATTCTTTGTTAATTTCTTATTGTTTGCTTTTTTGCTTATTTTATATGCAAATGTTGTTGAATTTTTTAATTAAAAATATATTTTCATTTAAAATAAACCAATTAATTTTATTTTAAGAGCATATTTTTTGAGTTTTTTGTGCATATTTTCAAGTTTTTAGTGCATATTGAATGCGCATAAAACACTTTTTTTAGAGCATATTTCTGGTTTCCCTGTTAATGACTGTCGGACACCGGGCTCGAACCCAGGACCTTCGGTTTTGTAGTCAACTTGCTAACAACGCCTACTTAGGGAGATAATGGTTGACAACATCAGCTATTTAGCATGCGTTTTTAATAAAATGGAATATGAGAAATGTTCATTTATCAATTTTTATTAAGCATTTATTTTTAAAGTTGTGAAAATGTCAAATATTTCTTTAGAAGATATAAAGCAGCCTTTATAAAGAATCTATAATATTATATTATAACATATCTTCATTACGTACTGTTGCCTTACATTAGATTTCCATAGATTTTTAAATACAGTAGAGTCAAAAATTTATATAGCTTATTTTAGTTACCATAAGCCAATATTAAAAAAAAATTCATTACTAGATATTTACAAATCTCCCCTGTGATCGGACTCACATTGCTTTTTTTATGTATCGAAAAACTCGAAAATCTCCTTTTCAAAAAAATAATGCCTATTGACCTATTGATCTACCCTCGTATCTATTACAATCTACCTACTCCGCCAATTTTCATGCAAGCATATTTTGCAAATTTGCTTTGTATTTAAATAAAATCATAACCGTTTATTTATCCAACATCAATATTAAAAGCTTTCAAATGCTAAATTATTCACTACTGGCATACCACGCTGTTAACTTCGCTCTTCTATACATAAAACTGGATCTATTCGGAAATGCATCACTGCGCTCTATTGATTTTTTGGTTTTTTTTTGTGGTCATGGACCATTACTTTTGTCTGCCACTGTACCGGTATTTTAATGTATACAACGCGATCAACCAACAAACCAACAACAAGAGCAAAACAGTATGTTGTATCCAGCGTTAGCATATGTAAAGATTTGTCTTATTTTTTCTAAGCTAAAAATAAAATGTTTGAAATTGTGATAAATGACACTTTCAGCATCTTAGTTGAGATTCATTTTGATTAAACTATGTACACATCGCTCATTTACTCAAAGAACGTCATAACTCAAAAAATGGATTTTTGGAGTTAATAATGCAGAATTAATCCTCATGTCGTTCTTCATATTGTGTAAAACATTTATACCAATATCTTGTTTTCTTAGATCGCGTGATCCATGTTCGGTGAACCAAATTATGGATCACTTAACTAAAAAAAAAATATAGAAAATCGAAGACATCATTATACCCTTTACCAACAAAAATGGTAAAAAGGTTTGTCATTCCGTTTGTAATTTCTATAATATCAATAAGCGACACATAAAATATATATATTCTGGATCCTTATGCATAGGGAAGACGAATAAGCGATGTCCGTCTGTCCGTCTGTCCGTCTGTCCGTCTGTCCGTCTGTCCGTCTGTCTGTACGTGAAATCGGTTTTCCGAAGCTCCCAGAAGAGCTAGAGACTTCGTTCTTGGACTGGTGTGTCAGAAATTTTCCAAAATAGATTGGTATTGAAATTCAACAAAATCGAGCAGACGATTGCAGAGCTGGAAAACTTAAACTTTATTTTGCCATATAAAAGTAACTACCGAAAACAAATTTTTATTTTTTTTAATGAATAAACATATCTTACACTTCAGTACGACTAAAATTGGTATTTTAAATAAAAAAAATTAAAAAAACGTTTCCAGGGTTGGAAAACTTTAACTTTTTGTGTTATGTAAAATTAACTATGTCTAAAACTATATTAGTATTTTCTCGAGAACCGTAAGAGCTACAGACCTGAAATTTGGATACAGTGTGTAGACCTTTGGCCGCTACAACAACAAAAACATGAGAATTTGAAATTAAAGGGTGTTCTAAAACGAGCAACGAAAAATGTTAATTTCCAATGTAATATACATACAATTGTATGTACGTATGTATATACACTTGAAATTTGTAAGGTTAGTGTATTTTTATACAGACTACAAAAATTAACACTAAAATTTCAAAAAATTTAAATTGAAGGGTGTTCCATCAGTTAATGCAATGTTGACTATGCAATTTTGACAACTTGCTGTATCTTGGAAACCGTAAGTGCAAAACTCCTGCAATTTTCAAAAACGGTAAAACTAAAAAAACAAAAAATTATAAAATCGCCAAACCGAAAAAAATCGCAAAAAACAAAAAAAAATCGCTAAAACGAAAAAAAGCACCAAATTACAAAAAAAATTTCTAAGACTAAAATAAATCGCGAATAACCGGAAAAATTGCTAAAATAAAAAAAAATCGCTAAAATGAAAGAAAATCGCCAAAATGAAAAAAATCGCCAAAACGAAAACAAAACCTAAAAAACAGAAAAAAATCGCCCAAATTAAAAAAAACCCCAAAACAGTAAAAAAATCGCCAAAAAGGAAAAAATCGCCAAAATGAAAAAAATCTCCAAAATGAAAAAAAACCCAAAAAACAGAAAAAAAATCGCCAAAATGAAAAAAAACGCCAAAATGAAAAAAAATCGCCAAAATGAAAAAAACGCCAAAATAAAAAAAATCGAAATATTAAAAAAATCGCCAAAAGGAAAAAAATCTCCAAAATGAAAATAAACCCCCAAAAAGAGAAAAAAATCGCCAAAATAAAAAAAATTGCCAAAATGAAAAAAAATCGCCAAAACAAAAAAAACCCCAAATAACGGAAAAAAATCGCCAAAATGAAAAAAAATCGCTAATATGAAAAAAATCTCCAAAATAAAAAAAGCCCCATAAACAGAAAAAAAATCTCCAAAATGAAAAAAAATCGCCAAAATGAAAAAAAATCCCAAAATAGGAAAAAATCGCCAAAATGGAAAAAGAATTGCCAAAAAATCGCCAAAATGAAAAAAAAGTCGCCAAAATTAAAATAAACCCCCAAAAAACAGAAAAAAAATCGCCAAAATGAAAAAAAAACAGAAAAAAATGGCCAAAATGAGAAAAAAGCGACAAAACTGAAAAAATCGTTTAAACTGAAAAAAACTGCGCGAGTCAAAGTCGCACTTTACTGAATTTTTTAATATTAAAGGAATTAAATTAAACTAAGTTTTTTCTTATTTCGTTTTTGCTTCGTTTACTTTACATATTTTATGTATTTTTTAAAAAACTAGATCGGTATCAATAATCAGAAAAATCCAAAATTATGACTCCAGGGTTGGTTGGAAAACTCACGCTTTTGTGTTATGTAAAATTAAATAGGTCTAAATTTTTTTCTTTTTCTTTATAAATTGAATATATTTTATGCTTCTGAAAGAAAAGTTTGGCGTATGAAATTTGAAAAATTAAAATTACAGCTCCAAAGATGGAAACTTTAAAAAAATTATAAATTTTTTCACAAAACAAATATGTATGTATGTGTCTGCATACTATATATATGTACGTACGTTGGTAAAGGGTATATAAGATTCGGCACAGACGAATATAGCACTCTTACTTGTTTTTAATTAGTTTGTCGGTATAACATTGAAACACATGTCTCTACAAAATTTCCTAAGCCTTATGATAACAATCCGCAGGATTAAAAAAATTCACTTCAGCTACTTGAATAAATTTTTTTCAGTTTTTTTTCTAACAAAAAGGTAGTTATGTGATTTTGCATTTCAGCTAACCAATTATGTGTTGCTTTCTTTAGGAAAGGAATAGTTAGGAGAGAACTGATGTCCATATATTTTGTTATTAAGCTTAACTCATTTTACAACTCTGCTCTTGTGCGTTTTTGTTAATTTTTACGAAATTTTTACTGCATCTTTATGGCGCCTCTGGTGTTAAGTAGAAGGAGTCCTTAAAGCTTTACGAGCATAAACATTATGTTAGTTATATTGTTTTGCCGAGGACTCATTTATAAAAATTTTGAAGAATAAAAAGACTGTGATATGTGTTTTTATGCATGCATACATACTGTTGAAATTTTAATAAGCTGCCTCATGTAGCTTTTGTTGGAAAGCTATTGGCAGCAAAATACGTTATTAGTTAAGAAGAAAAGGGAAAAAAGTAAATTTCTTGTGATCATTAAGCATGTTTTTTTGCTATTAAGCCTATCAGTCTAATTAAGCTAAGCTCGATAAATATGAAGTGCGCTGCCGAACGCTCTAAGATATCTATCTAAGATATCTTCACTCAACACAATTACAAAACTCTTGATATAGGAAAGGTTAAGTTAGGTTAGCAGGCTGCTAGTAAGGAAGGGTGAAATTTAGAGTCCATCTCACTTGGGTTCAATATATAGAGATCCTTTGTGCTACCTGTGGGTTCAGTAGAAGATAGTGAGAGAAGGTGACAGGGAAGGGATAGTGATAGAGAAGACAGGTAGTGAAGGAAGAGATAGAGGAAAGCTTCATTCCTTTACAACTATGCTTTTTTGCACATTCGTTTTATAATGATACAGTGTTGCAGCGCCTCTGGTGTTAAAAGAAGCGTGTTAAATTTTGATGATAAGCTTAGTAGCCATTTTATTTGTTGGCTTAAATCTACTTTAGTGAAGCTGCTCCAAATTAAATAAAAGTTGTCTTAGATAATAGAAAATTGCATTCTAAGAAAAAACTGTTAAGGACCTCCAATAAATTTTATTTAATTTGGAGCAGCTTCACTAAATTAGATTTGTTCCAGATTAGCATCCGCTAAAGCCGGCGTAGTTTTGGTGACCATTGCCTTATGCCTACATCACTAGAACTTTCACCACAACAACTTGTACAAAATACACTAATGCACATCAGAAAAATGTGTGTTGTTGTTATTTAATGACTGTCGAAGACCGTGCTTAAGCCCAGGACCTTCGGTTTTGTACTCAACGTGCTAACTACTTCAGCCAACGCCACCCTCTCGATATGGCATTGCCCGATTGGAGATTGAAGGCAAGAGAGATTGTGGAACTCATAGACATCTCATATGCTGCAATGATTTTAATTTTGAATGATCATATGGGTAGAGAAAGCTTTCTACAATATTGTTGCAGCCTTTGTACACATTCCACCACAAAAGCAATCAAGCGCAACATTGTAGGAGTTTTTGGCATTATTCAATAGTAATATGGGCGAGTTGTTGCTTAATTTGGTAACCGCCTACAAGAAGTCGAGAGACCAAATAGTGGGCTTCATGGGATGAATCGACGCGGAACAATCCACATTGATTGCCTTGTAAAGGATACTAGAATCAATGGCGAATATTGTTTCAACTAATTGAGCCAAATTAATGAGAATTTAAAAAAGATGAATAAAATTCTTCTCCAGCGGGATAATGCAACGGAGCATGTTGCATGTAAGCAGTATGCATGCGAATAATCCATGAATTGCGGTAGGAAGTGCTCCTTTATCCAACATATTTTCTAGACATGTTCTCATCTCAACGTATTCTTTAGACCCGAGTGATGATGTTCATATTTTAAAGAAAATTGGACATTTCGGAATCGCTGCAACAAGCGATGCCGGGAAAAATTGTTCACTATATTGTATTCAACATATAATAACCTCGATAAGCCTTTAAAGCGAATATAAACTGTCCATGATATCTCTAACATATATACATACTTTCTTCTATTTTAATTTACAGTTGAGAAGCACTTAATGAAATACACTGTTTTTGCAAATGTTTAAATGAAAAATATAATTCGCTTAAATCTCTTCCTCTTTTTTCGTAATTAAGATCTAGTGCCGTCATACAGAGAATTTCCATAATACTTTGTTGCAGTTGAGCTTACACACAACCCTTTTGTTACACGCTGAATACGGTCCTTGGAAAATCGTGTAAAAATTACATGCGACATATGGAAAATTTAGTGATACCTTTCATTTCATTAAAAAAGTTGAACAAAATTCAAGTATTTAGTGAGTAAAGTGTGCAAAAAAGGGAACATTAAATAGTTCTATTTAAATAAAAATTACCTTACCTTCAACACAAAATACTGTATAACAACTTAAAATTCGTTACAAATAGTGGTTTTCTTGTTAGAGAATATTTATTTTAATACCGAGAACATATTCATAACTTAGTCAATAGTTTTAGTTATACGAAAAATTAAAATGACGGTGCAGGAAATGCACCGATGCTTAGCCCTATTTTCCTGCCTGTAAAATTATAAAAATTGTGCACAAAATTCGTGCAAAAAAATCTACTTTTTTATTTTTGAAGCGTGTTATTTTAAAATCGTATAAAAAAGAGTTTGGTGTATTTCCAATCAAACCATTTGATTCGATTGGCTTGATTGATTTTTTGTTTTAATTTTCATTCAAAAAGTCGTTCTATTTTGCTATTTATATTTTTGTTTGCACTTTGCATGTAGAGAGCGATTGTCTAGTTGCTTTTCCGCTTCAATGAAATCTATGTATGTGTACATAGAAAAAAAAGAAGAGATGTGTCTTAGAACACTCGGTTATAGCTAGGCTACTCAGCTATATAAAACAAACTTAATGTTTTAAATAACAATGCAATAAAATTATATAATAATGTCAAATTCAAATATATCAAAAAGTTCCCATTTATTACCCATTATTTTCTTTTCTTGCGGCGTACGATTAAATTAATGTATTGTTTGTGGATAGCGGCGGCTCTTAGCCGGCTTACAGTCGATCGGCTGTGTTCTCTGGGTTGTATTCATGTTCAAAAACAATACAAAAACAAATTGAGCAATCCTTCTCATTGTGTTTGTTTTTGTTTCACTCACTTCAAACAACGAAAAACAACTATATCAAACAATTTGTTTCGTTTATTTTCGTATTCTGGTTTTAAGTACATACAAAGAAATCAAAACAAAAATAAATTTATAACTGTAATAGTGTCGATTATTTTTGTTACAAAGATCGTCTGCTAGCTCCTGTGTCGTGAAATAAATAGCATAGCTATAAATTTTAAATAAAAAATCAATTGCAAGAACTACAAATTTAATCTATATATAAATAGGCAAGTGAAAAAAGTTAAGAACCATTTTAACTGACTTAAACTCAACGTATTCGCTTGATTTTTTTTTTGTTAGATAGATTGACAATAGGAGCAGTGCAGAATGTATTTTTTCTTCTACATTTTTGTGTCTAAGATAGTTAAAAACAGTTAAGAATATTAGCCAATCATAAAGCCATGATCTCTCTTTCTCTCTTAATTTGCTAAAAAAAAATACAACAATTTGGCTTGGCAACTCCGTAAACACTCAGAAGGAAAAACGTATTTTATTTGTTCGTTCTATTCTTATTTCCATCTTTCTATGGACTTAAACGATTATTGCTGAAACTAATAAAATTTGGATATTTAAATAACGAGTGGTACTGTATTATTTTTCTTTAGGTAATTAAAAATAATATATTTTTTTAATTATTAATAACTTTGATTAAAGTTAAATTCACCTACAGCACAAAGTAAGTTTTTTATTTTTGGTTTATTTTGTGTGCGTTTTGTTTTGGTTCATTGTTTTCATTATTTTTCTGTGCTTTAAATTACTGAACATACTGGAATGTTGAAATATGATGGAATGTTGGAATATGATGGAATGTTTATATTATTAGGCTAGCATATTCGTACATACATATGGGGTCTTTCTCAAAGAATAGGGAATAGAAACTTTTTTGTAACAAACGTTTTAATGGGGAGTCTAAAACTTTAGAGAAAAAGCGTTCAATGAAAAAATAAACGAATATTTTTGTTTTTGGCAATAATAATGAATATGAAGTGAAAACACTAGGAGCAAATATCTAATTACATTTAGTTCAAAAAGTGAACAACTTTTTTAAAATAGTTTGCTTAAAATCTATTCTTATTTATGCCGATAAATGAAATTTTAAATTCGTATTTAGTAGTTGAGAAAGTGGTTTAAGAGAGTGGTTTAACCTGGAGTCTATACATATGTTTATTTGAATATAGTTTTTAAATTGTGTTTTAAATTCATCAAACTTTAATTATTTTCATTCTATTCTCCACCTCTGTGCGTTAATGGTTGATTTTCAACCACTGGGCGAACACTAGTTTGTTTAAAATTTTAAAAAATTTTTCTGCTATTTTTCTTATTGTCATGTATAACTAATTGTATTGGTCTGGAAGGTTATTGTAATTTGGGTTTACTTTTTAATAAATTTTTTATATGTAATTTTTAAGTAGTTTTGTTCTGTGTATTAACTGATGCTGTGATCCTATTGTTTATTAAAAATTATTTGAACTTTAATAAACTTTTTTTTTGCCAATTTGTAAATAACGACGCTGGTTGTTCTGAAAAAAGTGTAGAAGAAGCGAAATAAAAAAATTAAATTTAAAAAATTGTTTTTGCTTACCAATAAATTTTTAAGATTAAATTAACGTGACACAATTTCAATGCGGTTTCCCTCTGATTGTGAAACAAATTTTCTACATTTATGCATTTTTGTTTTTATTTTCCATACAATTTACACCAAGTCGAGGCATATTCTAGAATATACACCATTATTTTTTTCAGTGTATTTACTGATTTTGTATTTATTTTTTTCTTTTACTTATTTTTAATTGATTTCTAGTGAATTTTTGTAACATTTTTAATATGTTTTAAGCTGTCCTACATAAATGCCTTGTTGAATTTTTTGCTAATTGTTAAATGTTGAAAAATATTCGCTGGAAGTGAGAACATACATACATACATATTTTAATTGATTCATTGAATTTCCCAGAAACTAAATGCCTACATCCTGATAACCTAATTTGGGCTTAAAAAAATGTAACAATTAAATGTGTGACTGCAGGCAAAATAAAATTTTTAATGAATACAAAAAATAGTCAATTAGAAATGATTGAAAGGATTTATAAATAATTTTTATAGATCTGCATGGAGAAGTATGTATTTATTGAATAAAGAAATTTGTAATTGAATATCTCTCATTTACTCAATGAGCGTCATAACTCAAAAAATGGAGTTTTTAAAATGGAATAATAATGCAGAACTAATCCTCATATCGTTCTTCATACTGTGCCAACATTTTTACACAAATATCTGGTTTACTCAGATCTTGAAAGCAAAATAAAATTTTCTTTTTCCATTAAGTTGTGTGTAAATTGAAAACTTTAGACTCGTTATCTAAGATAAAAAAGAAGACAGGTCTCTTAGTAATAGCTGTTAAGTAATGATTAGTAATCGTACTGATTAATAATTCGATTGAGGTGAAGTAGTGATTAAATTACGATTATATTCAGTTCCACACCATTACTAACTGATTACGATTACCAATAATCGAAAATTAATCTGAATTACTTGAAATAACTACAAAGCAATCAAAAGTAATCGAAAAGTAATTCGACTACTTTCAAAGATTACTTTTGATGCCTTTTGATTATTTTCAAACATTTTGAAAGAAATTTATAAAACTAGATGTTTTTGTTTAAGAAATTCTTAACATATTGGGTTATATAACAACACTAATAATATCAATCTAAGAAAAATATAAAGAAACTACAAAATAAGTAATTTCAAGTAATTCAGATTACTTTTCGATAATAAGTAATCGTAATCAATTACTTGTTAGAAATTCTTTTGAAGGCACTTATATAATAATTACAATTCTTTTTTAAATATAATCTAATTGATTACTAATCGTAATCGAAATTTAACAGCTCTGGTCTTAAGACACCCAGTTATAGCTATCCTGCTTAGTTATATAAAACAATTTAAGTTCCTTTTCACAATGTATGATTAAGAGTTAACGTGAACTTTAACTGACAGTTTTTCATACAAAGCTTGCCGTTAAAGTCCCTGTTAGCTTTTAATTGTACACCGTTAAAAGGGGCGTTAATGTATTAACAATGCAATAACATTATCGGCCAGGTTCTGAAATCCATTTCGTTTTGAAACCGACAAAATTCAAGAAAAAACTCATCTAGAAAACTTACTTACTACAGTGTTTTATTTGGTTTTAAGGTTTTTTATGCTTGAGATATTTTATCCGAACTTAATTTCAAATGTATTATGTTATGCGATAAAAAAACTCTGTTTTCCGTTTTTCAAACTTTGCGATTTGAAAACAAAATGGTTTTCAGAACATGGCCGTATATTATATGATGATTTATTTTTTCATTATTTTCTTTTCTAGCGGTGGCGGCTGTTTCGCCGGCTTACAGCCGATCGGCTGTGTTCTCTGGTTTGAGCTCATGTGCTAAAACAATACAAAAACAAATTGAGCAATCGTTCTCATTGTTTTGGTTTTGTTTCACTCACTTTAAAGAACGAAACAAAACAAAATCAAACAATTTGTTTCGTTTATTTACGCACTCTGCTTTTAAGTACAAAGAAATCAAAACAAAAATTGGTTTATAACTATAATAGTGTCGATTATTTTTGTTACGAAAATCACGTCCTAGCTCTTGTATTGCGCTATAAATAGCATAGCTATAAAAACAAAACGAATTTGAGATTGTGATTTAAATTTTTTACTTCTAATGACAGCAAATATCATTTAAATGTGTTACTGGATAGCAAAGACGAAAAATTTTGGATATATTTATTACAGCGATATGAGTATCGCAATAAAAGTTACTAAATCCAGGTAGAGGTAAGATAGTCGATTATATTAGATAAAGTTTGTATAGTATTACACATGTGGTGTCCGTACGTACATAATCTTTCGTGTGCGAGTCTAAGTCGTACTTTATTTAATTCATTATTTCATACCATTTTTTAATTAAAAAACTTTTAAATATCTGAAAAAATAAAAATTAAAAGTTTTAAAAACCCCCGATATATCTTGAAAAGATGTAATATCTTCTAAACAGCTGGACCGATTTTTTTCAAGCATAGTTAAGAACCTTCTCGATCAAGTTACTTTTTAAACAGAACGAACTAAATCAAAATCGGTCCAGCCGTTTGGGCTGTACGTGGACACGGACAGATACACAGATACACAGACACACACTACAAACTTATAACACCCCTTTTTTTGGGTGGGGTTTAAAAATAAATTTCTGTGTTACAATTTTTAAAAATATTTCAAAGTTTATGTTGCCTGTAAGACATGATAATTACAAGAATGTTTAAAAATAATCGAGCTTTGAGGTTCTGTATGCAATAAATTTTACATAGAAAATTTATTATCATACACTAACACAATAAATAACACAGTTTCATGAGATTGAAAAATAAATGAGAACGCTGTGTAAGCAAGCAGTTGTGTTATAGAAAATCATAAATAACCATTATGTTATATAATTAACAAGGAGTTAATTAGACGTAAAGTTGTTGTGCAAGTAAATAAAGAAATATGTCATACATATCATGGCCATGGCTTTAATATATAGAGATAATATTTTCTTCAATACAATTATTTTTTATATTATTAAAACGTTATAAGGACACTTTCATTAAGCGCTTCCTATCTTTAAATTAAAAGTAAAACAAAATGTGTGAAATGTTACCGACAATTTTTATTTGGCTTGAAAGTTCTATGGATGCCGTTATGTATGAAATATAATGTGGCGGAAATCTTCTCTGTGCGGTTTCACTAGTTGGTTCTCAATCTAAATGTCCTATCAATTTATATCCTTCCTGTTTGAGACTCCTAAGTACTCAAATCGCTCATGAAGAATGTCTAATATTACATGAGCTGTGTAGCACGTAGCTTTATACTGAATGAGAATGCATTATTCATTTTTCATACTGCTGCTTGCACATGAAACTGGCGGAAGAAAACAATTGATTTATAGTTGCCTCTAAATAAATTGTACAAAGAAACTAAATATAGCACAACAAATGCAGCATGTAATTGTATGTGTTCTGGCTTCACATCGTTTTCATATTTTTTCTTGTGAGTTCGGATTTTAAAACACATCCTACGCCTATTTAAGTTGAAATTTAGAAAATAAAAATTAATAGTATGTGTTCTTGCATCCGATTTTAGATGAAAACAATTGTTAAATGAACGATTTCAAACTTTTAGATTTTTTCGTTTTCACTTTTGGCAAAAAAACTCGTATTCTTTTCACAAGACTATTAACAATCATTTGCTGTAGTATTACTGAAATAACAGGGGAATATTTTACATTGTATATAGTTTATGTACTCAAGCTTTCAGCCAGTGTGACCAGCTTAGCTTGTTCAAGGCTTCAAATACACATTTATATACCATTACCTTAATATAGCGTAATTAGCTAATTTTTACTTAAAAATACGGTTACATTCTTTCAGTGGTTAATAAAAATTCTTCGTATTAAGTTAAATTCAAAGTACGGTAGCACTAAGAAATTTCTGAATAATATGGAAAGCTTTCCAAACAACAGCTGTTTCATATATTTCCAGATAAGTTAGGTTATTAACATGTAGAAAATTAAAACTGCATAAAAACACATTTTATGAAACCAAGCGAACATTTTAAGGATTTTTCTATTTATTTATTCCATGATAGGAAACTATTTATTGTATATATATATATAAAAGTTAGATGAAATTCTTTTCAATACGACCACATGGTGTTCATGTCAGTGCTGGCAGTTTTTTTTCTAGAGTTTATCCCCAAGTATTGCTTTGTCATCCCCAAAAATCCCCAAATTGAGTTTATTTGAATAAAAGTTTTTCTTTTGTGAATACGAAATTTTCATCCGCAATCGCAAAAAAAACCCCAATTTGGGGACAAGTCCCCCAAACTGGCAACACTAGTTTATGTGTATGTTTTCAATAAACACATGTATAAAAACACATGATACATTCATAAAGCTTAAATAGTATTTAATTACATAAAAAAACACAATTTCGTATTTAAATAGAACTAGAATAGAAAATAATTACAATTTAATTACCAAGTAAACAAATTGCGCTTAATCCAGCTTCTTTTGTTGTTTTTAAACTTTGGCAACACTGCCGCTTTATACGCAATAAATGAACTTTAAGTAATTGTTGACTTGTTAAAAATTTACACACACAATATTTTCAATTGATGTTATTGTTTTTAGTTTTGTGTCATCATGACACAATTTGTGCAACAAAAATGTGTGTAATGATATTGTGTTGATTTTGCTTAAAGTTGCTGTTACGAGTTGGGCAAGGGTTGAGGCTGCAAAGTATTCTAGTATAAATAAAATTACTATTGTATCATGATGACTGTTTGGTTGTTGTTTGTTGCTTGTTTTTGCAGTGCATTGTTAGTTAAATGAATTGTGATGAATTTCCTGAGTTTCACTGGCCCAAAAAGTTTTCTGTTTTAAAGCCATACAATTATTGCTGAGATTGTGTTCAGATATGAGGCTCAATAGCTAGCGAAACACATTGAAGAAGTAGCAGATTAAAATATGGGAAGATTATAAGTCGAAAATGCTTCCAACCCCAACACTATATGCTGGGAGTATTTGCACATGTCGCCAGAATAGAACAACGATGTAAGAACCACAAAGAAAAAACTCATTTTTCAATTCAAAAACACAAAATTTACTGAATCAAATATTAATTTGTTCTATTTTTATCGTAAGCGACATGTTATCGCAAAAAAAATTAAAATTTTATGGGCCTGTCCATAGTTTAGAATTATCAAAATCTCAAAATTGTTGATAACTTTTATAGTGCATGTACACTGTCTCGAAACCTAGTACTTTCGGGATTTCGAGCTAAATCAAGCTGCTTTTTTCCAGATTTGCCAAACAAAAGGAAATCTAATTTTTCAGTAGATTTGTAGGAAATCTAATAAAAATCTAATGTTTTTATTTATTCTTTACTACCTTGTACAACGAAAGGTGAGTGAATTAGCTATGGTATGCTTAAAAAAGTGTGTGAATTGGCTAAATTTCAGTTGTTTGGTTGTAGTTTTGGAAACAATTCAGTTGAAATGAAAAATGAAAGCGAAATTGTTATCTGGGGTTTCTCACTATAATATGGGTAACTATAGCAGTGCTGCAAGTGATATGGATGATTATATATATGTTTATTCAAATGGTGAAGATCTACCATATGTATACTACTTAAGACTATTATCTTTTTACATGCAAATTAATAAAGTACAACTTGGACAGCAAACTGCATATAAAACTTTAGAGCTGGCTACAGAGTACATTAATCTCTTTCCAGGCAGCGAATATGTAGACGAGATAAAGAAAAAAGCAAAGCTAATCACAGATCATATATCAACAAAAGAGTATTTTATCGGTAAATTTTATCTGAGGCGTGGTGAATATTTGGCAGCAATTAAGCGTTTCCAGAATATGGCAAGCTATAGGGATTGGATAAAATAATCTTGATAAATTTCAAAAGAAGCTGGTGTAAACGGTATAGATTTTAATAAAAATATGCTAGATTTTGTGCTGATGCAAATGCCCTATTAGGATACAGGCTGTACAATTTTATCGTAAGCGACAATTTACGTACAAAAACATATTTGAATATTGAAAACAAAAAAAAAAACTTTCGCCTGCAAAATTTAATTTTTGTCGCTTACGATAAAATCGAAAATAAGGCTCGATATGTAATGTCCCTACGGAACCCTGCAAGTGCGAGTCAAAGTCGGTCGCACTTTATTATAATTTTTTGGCGTACAATTTGGATGATAGCATTTTCAAAGATGCGTATGATCAATATTATTTAACATCTGGGGTGCAATAATATATCAAGTATACGCCATATTCTACTGGTTAAGGCCGTTTCACACTATAATACAAGTATTAATACTTTTGTGGAAAATGCAACTCTTACATGTTGAGTTTTTATTGGCTTTTGAAATTTTTGAAACAGAAATTAGATTAGGGAAGCATTTTCGTCAAAAGTATTAATACTTGTATTATAGTGTGAAACGGCCTTTAACAATTTTGATTATTTTAATTTAAAATCTTATAATAAATTGCTTCCGATGTAGACTTGTATAGAACTCATTAAGTAGCTCGTTTGTGACACAAACCAATGATCAAACCCATGTAATTTGAATGGGTTTGATCATAGGTTTGTGTCAAAAACGAGCTACTGAAAGATTTTGATACAAGTCTATTCCGATGCTCCGTCTACTGTGTGATAGAAGTTTCCATTGAGCAGGAAATTTTCTATGTAACAGATAGAAAATTTTCTATCATGCAGTATCGTAGTGTGAACAATTATTATATATAAATGTTTAGCGATTGTTTTTTGTTTGAAGGCACCTAAATACTAAAGTATAGAAACTACATAATAACTCGAAGGTTTGGTTTCACTTGTAAAGGAAAAACTTTAACTTGCAAAAAGTAGTTGCACTAAGACATATACTTGGTGTCTTGGTCTTAGACACAATATTACTTTAATATTTATTGTAAATTTTAAATCCATTCTCAAACGTATTTTAATTTCTTAGTTAGTCCTAGTCCAGAATTGTAATCATTGTTGCTGCAATTTTTTAATATTATGTTTTGAAATTGCACAAGTGTCCACATTAGGAAATTCTAGTTTTGCAATTATGTATTAAAAAATTCGATTACACCACAAAGTTCCCTGAAAAATTAACAATTGTATTTAATTTTTGTAATATTTTGTGTCTTTAGTATAACTGAAGAAAGAAAATAAAATAAAACATCAAATAAATTTAAATTAACAAGTGAGAATTTTAAAATAAAACAGAATTGCCGAGCACATGAAACTGTGTACACTTCCCCAATCTTCTTAACCCTCTCACCTATAAACTCAAAAATTGCTGCAACAAAAATTGCAAGTGTGGACGAGGACTTGCTGTTTGAGCTTGATTTAATTAGTGCAAGGTGCTTATTTTGTAATAATGTTAAGGAAAAATGTGCAACAAAGGCAATTATTCTAAAAATTACTAGCTAATAAAAATATATGAACTATTTGGTTCAGCTTTTTCAACTGATGTGGAAAATCTAATGTTGTTTATAATAAGAACCTTGATACCAAGTTGTAACTGATGTCCTAATGCAAGTATTAAAATAACTAAATTCAAGCATTGAAACTAGAAAATATTTGAAACTATTTTCTATTTATACTAAAATCTTAGCATTATTTCTATTTGGTTTAATATAGAAACTCTGCAATTAAAAAACAAAACTTTTCTTGGTATAAAAAATTACTTAAAAAGTGTTGTGGCAATTAAGGTAAAAATAAGAAAGATTTTAAAATAGATTGCTGCCATGCAACAACAATTGCAAAATAAAAAGAAATAAAAGCTTACAATTATCTATAGTGGTAAATTATATTTTCCCCACAATTTCAAAATGTTTCTTAGATTGTCTCTTCTGATATTTTTTTTAGCATACAAATAATTTTGTGTGTAGAACAACTTCTGCGGCGAAAAAAGTTAATGAGCAAATTATTATTTTATTATATATTTTTTAAAATAATTCTGGGTATATTTGATGCATGAATAAAATAATATTTGAGGTCCCATCGTGATAAGTAAGGGACTATCTCCCATGTTTGTTTCATTGAAATGTCTACTTGGCTAATTTAATTACTATTCGGCAAAAGGACACAACATTTTATTTCCGCTGGAATTATAGTCTGAATGCAAGTTCAAGTATTAGCTCCCTAGCAAATTTTCTTAGAAGCATAAGAAGAATGTAACTTTTTTTATTTTGCAACAATAATAATCATTAGTCTACGAAAATTTCTGATTTTGTACTAAAATTGTAGAATATATTACTCAAAGTGCGAATATTTCCTAAATATTCTTGCAATTACAATTGCAATCTATGCTAGGACACTTATTTTTCCCATAATATATAAATTAAGGGAAATGTACTAAAGCTAAAGTTATGATTACAGAGCAAAAGAAATTGTGATAGTTTTTAGATTTATATATGCATTGAATTCTGTAAAATCATTTCGAGCCATTACCGCCACATAAGCTTAACAATTAAGTTAGTTAAATACGAGGGCGGATCAATAAGTCCGTGACATTTTAAACTTTGCTCGTAGTTATATGAAATGCAATACAGTTCCCATCAACAATGGTCATACAAATGACGCTGAACGTACTGGACGGCCAATTGAGGTCAGTATGCCCGAAAATGACGATTGATGTGGATTATGCCGCGTGTATCCCTAAAATCTGTTGCCATCACCTTATTGGCAGACAAACTTACCTTGGCCTTGGTTCACCCGGAGAAATCCATTGTTTAAACTGCTGCTTGGTCTCTTAGAAAAACAATCAACGGCGAATATTATGCCAACTTATTCTACCGATTTAATGAGTATTTAAAAGAAAACGAGCCCATATGGCCAAGAAAAAAGTTTTTTTTTTCATCCAGATAATGCGGTAGTGCACACCTGTGTAGTCCCAATGGCAAAATGCTATGAATTGGGCTACGAATAGGTACCCCATCCGCCATATTCTCCAGACTACTTCTGATTTCCAAATCTAAGGAAATGGCTCTGTGAAATTATTGCCTATTTTAATTATCTCGAAAAATCATATTATTTTGGAAGGGATACAAAAACTGGAGAAACGTTGGACTAATGCCCTGACTCAGTAAGAAGGGCATTTAGGACGTTTTTGTTTGAATTTGAATTCTCTAAATTATTTCCTTCAAAAATGGTTGTTGTCTTTGATAATGAAAAGTATAAATATTATTAGCATGTTTTAAAACATAAAAATTAAATTAAAGTATTATACAATACTTTGACAAATATATGAAAAAATATTTATTGGATATAACGTGCCCTAACCGCCAAAAAAGCTTAAGCGACATAATTTTCGAACTTAATTTTTTTACCAAAATCGATATTTGCGATCGTAAATAATCCATTTTCGTCAAAAAATCGAAGTCCAAAATATGTGTCGCTTAAGCTTTTTTAGCGGTTATGGTTCGATAATGTTTGGAACAAAACCATAAAGCAAATACACCAACCTTCAGACAATAATTAATAATTGCTTTAAAGAATTAAAACTGCTTCTTTTCTTCGTCCATAGACAAGACGATACAATCATCAAACAGAATTAGGGCATAAGTGTTGAGTTAAAAGGGGATTATGTTGAAAAAAATTTTTGTTATGCAAAAAAAAAACTTATTGATCCTTTTGAAAAAAGTCGATTTTCCCGTTTTTTTTTCGGAAAAAAGTGGGTTAATTATTTCGTTATTATAATTTTTTTTTTTGCAAAAATAGCAGCCCCATATTTTCACGCGTTCGAAAAGTAATATTATTCGAAATATTAAAAATAAAATTTTGTTCAAAATGTCCCTTATTAAACGAACCATATCGTTTCAAAATATAACTATTTTTGTTATAAATATTAAATCTAAGTCTTTTTTGCTCTAATTCCAAAGAAGAAATTAAAAAATTCATCATGACATATTAAATGTTTCCCAAAACTTTATCTGCGCGTGGCGAAAGTTAAAAAAAATACACCAAAAATATTGAAAAAAATCCCATTTTTGGGATTATACAAAATTTTTTTGGGAATTTTGGGGAACTCAAAAGCAAATTCAATTTTTTCGTACTTTACCTGTACCACGCTGAGCACATATCTGGCATTTCTTGTGTTGTAATTTTGTGGTGTCATTTTTCAAATGTGTGCAATTCTGTTCACAATGGCGCGTAGTCGTAGTCAAAACAAACTCCACTTTTAGAAATTGAAACCAATATTTTGTATGGTAATACTGGTTTTAACTTTTGTATGGTAATACTGGTTTTAACTTCTTAAAGTGTAGTTTGTTTTGACTATAACTACGCGCCAATGTGTTTTTTATATGGAAAGCAATGCCACACAACGAAAAAGATCGGAAATGACAAACATTGCCACTAGTATACACTAGTGCGATGTTACAAAATGCCATAGTGTGTACTCATTTTCAACCTAAGCGAGCATTAGCAGCCCAAAATACTCGTATTGATAAAATGGATCACGAGCTGTAGGATAATTTTCAAATACATAACAAACTTTATAATAAAATAGTATGTGATGTTTTGATCCTTGTAGTATTAGCATTTTTCAATATTTTCTAAAACCTGTTGATCCAATTGACCGCAATATTCTTCCAAACCAGAAATTATTGAACATTATACTTGGGATTGGCTTTTCTGGAAGGCTTATGAAGGAGAAGAAAAACAATTTGAGGACAACAAATCATTCATTCAAGCTATTAAAACTCCTGGAATAAGATTTAAAATGTGAAAAATTTTATAAACGAATTTAATATTTGGTTCTTAGTATCAATAATTTATGATTACGTTAAATTATTCATATAAAATTATATGAACAAAAATATTGTTTAAATTTTCACATTTTTCTGAAACAGGGACCAAGGTGAATCGGTACCAGCTGACCTCGATTCCGTACTTTTTCCTGTGTCAAATTAAGCCAAACTTTCGGAAAGTTTCTGAGAGTTGAATATTTTGCCACTAAAAAATATACATGCATTTTATGCAGATTTGCAGACAGTATGAATTTTCCTTGGATGATACAAACCTTATTTTTCTTGTTGATATTTTTGTGCCGTCCTCGACAAAAAGTTTAAAAAGATTTGCCACACAACAAGTACAGAAAATGCAACTGAAAAAAAATTCTTTCACTATTACATTGAGGGAAATTTCTTTGAATAAAGAATTGAAAATTCATGGTAAATTTCTTTTACGAATTATGCAAATCACGATTTAGGTTTTTGGTATTATTACATACATACAGCCTTATTTATACAAATTTTTTATGAAAATTTGATTTAAAAAAAATTAATAAGGCCTTAATATTTTTTTATAAATACTGCTGATAGTTATTTTTTTATAAAAACTATGCCCTAATTCAGTAAGAAGATTTAGGACGTTTTTGTTTGAAAATGCTTCTGAGTTCTTGTCTTTGAAGTCTCTAAATTATTTTCTTCAAAAATGGTTGTTGTCCTTGATAATGAAAAATATAAATATTATTGCGGTGTTTTTAAAACATAAAATTTCAATTTAATTATTATACAATAGTTTGAAAAATATATGAAAAAATATGTTTTGGATATAATGTTTAGAACAAAATCATAAAGCAAATACATGAACCTTCTAGCAGAGACAATAAATACTAATGGTTTTAAAGAATCAAAACTGCTGCTTTTTTTCGTCCATAGACAAGACGATACATTCGTCGAACAGAATTAGGGCATTAATTTATGAGTTTAAGAAATTTATTATTTCACATATTGTCATAAGTGTACTTTAATTAAAATTTATGAGCTGGTGGTTAAGCATTGTCTATATATTTTGCTTTGTCAAATCATCAAGAATATTAATATTTATGAATTCTCAAATAGTTTGTGCATAAGGTAAAAGGTTTGTGGCTTTTCAAAATATTTGGTTAAAGTCTACTGATGATTTGGCAAAGCACGAATGAAATATATAGACAAAGCTTAAAAAACCAGCAAATAAATTTCAATTTATTTATGAATAAAGAAAGTATTGCTGTAAATCTACCACATAAGTGCTTACTAGTAGACCTCATAATATGAAATTTATTCTGAACGTATAAGTCTGTTTTGCACTTAGGGCTGAGGCTGATATATTTTTTCCAAACGAACATTTAATGCTTAAAGTATTTTGTATAACAAATGTTTTTATGCTTTAACAAAAACTAAATATCTATTTTCCCACATACTCTCCTCCCTACATGTGTTCACAATTTTGCTGAAAAAAAAAACAATAAAACAAAAACTAAATAGCAAACGAAAAAAACTTAAAGCTGTTAGAAAATAGTTTTTATACCAACAATGGCACACTTTAGAGACACTTGTACTAAAAGCTTAAAATGCCCGACTACAGAAAACAAAAACGCAGCAGTGCAGGCATAGAAAAATAGAATTCATGGAAAATAAAACTATGTAACTGGCACATAATGGACATCATATTTCCCACCAAATACTTTTTAGTTTGCAACAAAACTATCTAATGCATTGAAAATTTAGCGTCTAATAATTATACATTCTTTGGTAACTATTTGAAACTGACTTAGAAAAATCAGGAGGTTATCAATTCGTCTATATTTTCTTTTGATATTGCTAATTCATAACTCGGTACATTGTATACTGATTGTAAGAATTCTTATTTTTTTATTTGGTTTTATGATATTCTATTTATTTGATATGCTGCGAAACTTAACAAACATATTTGGATCTTGTAATTACACAATTTTATAGTGAAAAAAATGGGCGGAGCTACGCCCATTAAAACTTATTATTATATTTTACGTGGTTCTACTTAACCGAATTTTACGAAACTTACCATACTTGCTTAATATAGACACAATATTGCATTTAAAAAAATGGGCTGAGTCACGCCCCTTATAGTTTAATATATTTTATTAAAACTAACTAAGTTTCAAATTAAAATAAACTTCTGACAATATGTCGAATAATAAATTTCTTAAATATTAATTTCGTTTATAATAATTAAATTTCCGAATTTAGTAGTTTTAGTTCTTTGTTTTATTTTTTTTTGCAGTTTTGCATTATCGGTACACCACTGTACTAACATTTTTAAATAGAGAGTTATGTGAACAATTTCTTACATTTCGTTTTATATTCAAACTGATAAAACCTTATATTCAAATATATTTTCTAAACAACATCTTTGTCTTGGAAACTCCTTAAAGCTGTAAGACGCTTTTCCTTTAACTATTTTACATACATGATGATTATACAATATTTAAAAAAAATTCAACATTTCGCATTGAACTAGAAACCCTCATCTGTCATTTTCACTTGGTTAAATACTATTCTCACTTTGCTCAACTGCATTTTGATAAACAATGTAATCCGAAAAGTTTTATGCTAATGTATTCCTATATTTTGTGTTGTAATATCCTTTGTTATATGAGTTTTTTCATATTTTGCATATTATTTTAGCCTTAAAAAAAGAAACGCTAATGGTATATCGTTAACTAATATGAAAAACACCCTAACTAACGAATTTGAGCAACAAACATTAGTACAAAAGAATTCTCAGACTTCTCAAAAAAAAACTATTTTGTAATTAATTACTCAATTCAAAAATCAAATAATATTTTTCTTGAAGAATGCCTACCACAAAATTTGTAAAAATTTAAAAGCTCATTTTTTTTATCAATCCATTGGCGTAGCTATAAACTTTCTTTTGATATAAAGAGAAGTAACATTCAGGCAGTGAATGCCTAATACTATTACTAGGTGTGATAGAGAAGACTGGTGGTGAAGGAAGAGATAGAGGAATGCTTCATTCTTTTACAACTCTGCCTTTGCACGTCTATTTGTTATACCCTTAACCAAAAAGCTAGAGACTTCGTTTTTGGACTGGTGTGTCAAATATGGTCCAAAATACATATTGAATTGAACAAAATCGAGCAGATGGTTGCAGAGCTGGAAAACTTAAACTATATTTTGCAATATAAAAGTAACTACCCAGTAAAAAAAGGCACTCCAAAAAATTCATGAAAATGTAGAGTTTGCGATCTGGAAGTAGTGAATTAGTTTCGATCCGTTCTAATGATTTTTACATAGGGTTGTCATTACAAGAAGTTCTCGTTTTCAACGCCTGGTCATCGAATTGGAAGCGATTTTAAGAAAAATTTCCTTTTTTGTGTTCTATGATTATATTTTCATCTAGGAAAATTGTAAATAGTTACCTACAGTAGTCGGCATAAGTATTTTGACGAAACATTTTTCTGACTGTTGAACCTAGTTTAGCTTAGTGTCGCCAGATAATGGTGCGAAATTGATGGGCAAAACAAAGAATCTATTTTTAGCTCTTTTCGTGCGAAATTTTATATTGTTTCCTTTTGCATTCTCTTTCTTCTGACAATAATGCATGGAGACAACAAATTTTTGCGTTTTTTTTTTTTTATGCATGCATTTTTATTTATTGTATCTTCATATATGAACTAACAATAAGTATTCAAATCTTAAATCTAAAAAATATAATTAGGCCCGACCAATGTCGGACATAAGCTTAGTAGTAGTTATATATAATACATATGTAAGTAGTGATAATCAAAAGGAAAAAAAAAATAAAAGTATTTTCAAGAAGTCCCATCTGGAGTGCTGTGAATAAGAGCCATTGTGTCCCTCTTTTTTAGGCGGATGTGTCCAGTAAAGTTCAAAATATTACGGGCAAGCGGATTAGGATGTGACTCGAGTTTTGTTAAATATTTGCCAGCGTATTTTGCAATTTCTTCAGTCACTAGTGGCATATTCAAATCACGATGTATATTTGAATTTTTGATGTACCATGGAGCCGATGTTATCATGCGTAAGATTTTATTTTGCCTGCGTTGAATTTTCTCTACATTTGAAGCTGAAGCAGTGCCCCATAGTTGAATTCCGTAGCACCATATTGGCTTTAAAAGCGACTTGTATATTAAAAGTTTACAGTCTAGGCTAAGTGTTGAATTTCGACCAATCAGCCAATGTACCTGAGTTAGTTTAAGTTTCATTTGAGTTAACTTAGAATCAATGTGGTGTTTCCATGTAAGTCGTCGATCAAGGTGTATACCAAGATATTTCACATGTGAATGTTGAGAAACAACTTGATTGTTAATCCGAATGGGGGAACAAGTATCTCTTCGAAAAGTAAATGTTACTTGAACACACTTTTGTTCATTTACCTTGATTCTCCATAAGTTTAACCAAAGCTCCATCTGGCTAATGTGTTCCTGGAGTTTGCGGGATGCCTCATCAGGGCTTTCATGCATACTAAGGCAGGCTGTATCGTCGGCAAATGTGGAAGTATGGATACTACTGCTCACAGGCATATCACAAGTATAAATTAAATATAAAACTGGTCCCAGTATACTCCCCTGTGGCACACCAGATGAAATTGTTTCAGGCCTACTTGTAAAGTCTCCTTCCGCAACAGTGAACTTACGGGAAATAATGTAACTTTCCAAAATATTTAAAATGTTTATTGGTAAGTAAGTCTTCAATTTTAAAATAAGGCCTTCATGCCACACTTTATCAAATGCCTGGGAAACGTCAATAAACAGCGCAGAACAATACTTTTTTCCCTCAAAAGTTCTTCTTATAAATTGAACTAATCTGTGAGTTTGTTCAATGGTGCTATGCTGACTTCTAAAACCAAATTGATGGTCTGGTATGCACCCACTACTAATTAGAATTGGGGACAATTTTGTTTTGAGCAGTTTTTCGAAAAGCTTTGACATTGTAGATAGTAGACTTATTGGCCTATATGACTCAGCCTTTGTTATATCTTTGCCCGGCTTTGGAATCATTTTAACCTTAGCAAGTTTCCAGTTGTGTGGATAATACTCCAGTCGTAAAATAGCATTAAATATGAATAACAGGATTCTCATTGCAATACGAGGCAAGTTCATCAGCATCTGATTACTAATTCCATCAATACCCGGAGCTTTCTTCGGGTTGAGTTCGGCAATTAATTTTTGTAAATCACGCGTCTTTTGCGTGGCATAAGTATTTTGACGGTGTCTTTGTGGCTTTTTGTTTGCATTTTTGAGCACGTTAAAGCGGAACAACTTTTGCTTTTAAGTTTAATTAAAAATATAAATTAAAAAAATAAAATAAAAATTTATTAAAATTCGTTATAAACCATGGGTAAAACGGCAGAGTTGAGTTTGGTTACCAGATCTTCGATGGTAGCAAAGTTTAACGCTGGAACGGCATTTAAAGACATTGCAAAAGAGTTTAATGTGTCGCGTCAAACTGTGCACTATCAAATTAATAATAAGTTTAAAAAGCTTAATGACGTAAAAAACTTAACGAGATCAGGCGCAAAATGTAAAACAACGCATACTGAAGACCGAGTCCTTCTACGAGAATTTAAAAAAAATTGTGTTCTGAAGCCTCAATCTGCTGCAGATCAATGGAATTTGACGGCCAAGAACCCAGTCAGTGAGCGCACTGTTAGACGACGTTCAAAGGAAGGATATTTTAAGACAATTAAAGCTAAGGACGTGCCTTACATAACAAAATCAAACAAGCTTAAGAGACTGGCCTTCGCAAAGGAACATCTGCATAAGCCAAAGGAGTTCTGGAGAAGCGTCCTATGGACAGATGAAAGTTCTTTTGAGTATAACTCATCCAAAAACAAATTTTTTGTAAGATTGCCAAAGGTAGTACGTCAAAAGAAACGAGCAGCTTGTCAAAAAGTGAGCCATGGTGGAGGCTCTGTCATGTTCTGGGGATGTGTTGCGTATAATGGGCTGGGTGACTTGGTTCCTGTCACCGGCTCGATGAACCAAAACCAATATTTGTTTACGCTAAATGAAAATGCCTTTCCTTCTGGTGAAAAGCTTATTGGGGAATCATTTATCCTGCAACAGGATAATGCCCCGTGCCACAAAGCCCGGATGATTACTAAGTTTTTGAAGGATGTTGGTGTTAATACCTTAGACTGGCCACCTCAAAGTCCAGATTTAAATATTATAGAAAACGTCTGGTCTCTTTTGAAACGCAAAAGAACAGTTTCGTTAAATAAAACCAGAGAGGAGACAATTTCTGAGGTCACTTAAAAATTTAGTGGATTCAGTACCAAGACGCCTTCAAAAAGTTATTGAAGCCAAAGGGATATATATATTTTACTAACATCTTCTTCTTTTCTTTACTTTTGTTAACTTTAAACACTGTTATCTTAGTATTACATTCTTGTCAAAATACTTATGCCAACACATGGAATTAAAAATTAATTTACATCTTTTTAAGTTTCTATGAAATAATATTGGTTTGCTTATTTTTAAGTTTGTTTAAGTTATAAATAGAAAGAAAAAAATAAACAAGAATTTTTAACAAAGCCGTTTAAAAACTAAACGTAAAAATGCACGATTTTTATTTCGTCAAAATACTTATGCCGACTAGTGTACTTGTACAATTCGTTTCTTTTTATACGAACTTAAGCCCGAAACAGTGCTCTTATGTAAATTTAAATAAATAACTTTTAAATTTTAGTCTAAAATTAGTTCACAAAATTCTTTAAAAAAATAAATTTTTTTTTTAAATTCTGGTGAGTATTTTCTAAAACTATGGAGGAATTCCAAGGTCTTGTACGACTAAAATAATATTCTACTTCTTGCTAAGTATTGGCAAATTAAAAATATTGATTTTTTGGAAGCATTGAAAATGTACTTCTCTTAGAAGGACTTCCAATTTTTTTTACTGGGTACCGAAAACTAATTTTTATTTTTTTATATATATAAACTTATTTTATACTTTAGTATGAATAGAATTGGTATATCAAATTAAAAAAAAAATAAAAAAAATTAAAAAGATGTTTGCAGGGTGGGAAAACTTTAACTTCTTTTGTTATATAAAAGTAACTTACTAAAACTAATTTTTAATTTTTTTCTATAAATTAAACATATCTTTTATTCTTGAAAGAAAGATATTAGTGTAAGAGAACAGAAAAATAAAAAAGGATGATTCCAGGATTGGGAAACTAGCACTTTTTGTGATACATAAAAGTAACTAGGTCTAACTAATTGTTTCCCCCTTATAAATTATATATATTTTAAGTTTTGGAAAGAAAACTTAGGTGCAGAAAATTATAAAAATAAAAACCACAGCTCCGGAGCTGGAAACTTTTAACTTTTTCTCTGGATATTAAAGTAACTAAATAAAATAATTATTTTTAATTTCATTTTTTCTTTGTTCACTTGACATACTTTATATATATTTTTTAAGAACAACTAGATTAGTATAAAAATCAGAAAAAATCTAAAAGGATGATTCCAGGGTTGGAAAATTTATTTATTTTTTTCAGTATATAAAAGTAACTAGGTCAACTTATTTTCTTCTTTTTGTTTATAGAAATGGTCCAAAATAAATTAGTATTGAAAATCAGCGAAATCGAGCAGACGGTTTCAGAGCTGGAAAACTTAAACTTGATTTTGCCATATAAACGTAACTAGATAACACAATTTTTTTGATTTTTTTGTTAAATAAACTTATTTTATATTTCAGTACGAATAAAATGTATATTAAAAATATAACAAAAAATAAAAAAATCAAAAACACGTTTCCAGGGTTGGAAACTTTAACTTTTTTGTTACATAAAAACAGCCTACTAAAACTAATTTTCCTTTTTTATTTTTATTTAAAATATCTTACATTCTTAAAACAACACGATTGGTGTAGGAAATGAGAAAATTTTAAAATTATGCTTCCAGGGTTGGGAAACTTACATTTTTTGTGATATATAAAATTAACTAGGCCTAATAAAAAATTTGGGTAAAAAAATAACCATTTTATAACAAAACAAATATGTATGTATGTACTTATGTAGGGATCTGTATACTAGATATGCATGCGTTGGTAAAGGGTATATGAGATTCGGCACAGCCGAATATAGCACTCTTACTTGTTTCTATGTTGCTGTAATAAAGAAGGAAAACATAAAACAATAAAAAAAAAAAATTGAGTTACAACAATTATTCACAACAGTTGGTACTTTATAGTATAAAGTTATTTTACATAAAGTTTTTACTCAAATAAAGCAGCCGGAAAAAAATCAAGAGAAAGTTCAAGACTGTATGAACATCAAAGTTTAAATTAAATTTAAATCAACTTATTTAATTTATAATTTAAAAATTCCTAGTGTATTTTGGATGGATTACAAAAACATTTCCCACTATTAAAAATTGCATGAACGATTAGGTTTGATTTAATCTAGTATGATTGCTGTCGGCTTAAAAGTGTGATGTTGCAATGCCTTTAGGTATAAAGCTTTTTCGTCTTATTGATATAATATATTATTAAAATTTATATTTGCCCTGAAGCCTTGCAACGTTGTGCATACAACTGACAATTATTTAAATAGCTTATCTCTGCCGGAGCGCTACTCTTGCGATCAGAATAAAGTTGTATTAAACAAGTTTTGCTTTCGAAAGCAACTGCATTGTGAATAAAATATTTTAAGGAATATCTCTTTACTTTCAAAATTGTTAAATCTTTTTTGAGGAATTGATTTCTGCATCATTAAATCAATTCGAGAGAATTTAATTTATTGTATTGGCAGCATAGTAAAAAAAATATTTTTTGACTATTTTGAGAATAAAATAAAATTTTTCAGATCTCATGCAACTTTTTATAAAAATTCGGTTTTCTTTTTAACTCACTTCAAAAAGGAGGAGGTCATATGTTCATCATGTAGTTATATGATGTTCACCGATTGCTCCGCCATTTGTGAAGCGAGTTTGAAAATTTTATTTTATTGTTAAAGTTGGCTCTTTTGTTTTATTAAACGTATGTGCATGACTTCTGGCAATGTTTCTAATTATTTTCTATGTATTTAGTATATTCCTTTTTAAGTTCAAATGTT
The DNA here is from genome assembly GCA_944452675.1 of Tachina lurida. Taxonomy (NCBI): domain Eukaryota; kingdom Metazoa; phylum Arthropoda; class Insecta; order Diptera; family Tachinidae; genus Tachina; species Tachina lurida. The sequence continues at coordinate 101,022,260 of OX101754.1, forward strand.
AGAAAAGAAGCAATTTGTAATTGATAAATATTGCTAAGTTGAAAGAGTAAGTGTGTTAGAAGAATGCAAAAAAAGTAAAAATTAAATAAACTTTTTAGGGACGGTTAGACGTGTCAAATATGCTTTTAAAAATTCATCGCTTTGTTTTAGGTAAGCTTCGGTTACTTAGTCCTAGTTTACACTATGCAAGTCTTATTAGTAAGCTGATTAATTTGTTTGCTCTCTCTCTCTCTCTCTCTCCTCACAAACTAATAAGCTTAGCAATAAGGACTTAGTGTATTAGAACATTTTCCACTCAATTGAAAAATCTATGGCATTTGCCAAAAAATTTTCCCCGTCTGAGCGCACCTGAAGGCATTAAAACATTTTACAAATTACTAATACTCATACCCAAATGAATATTTGTTGTACTCGTATGCTTTTTATTCTAAGCAAATGTGTACAAAACCAATTGCTGCTGTAAAGCTGCCAACAAAATTGGCAAGAAGAAATGGTCAAAATGTTGTTACCAGCAATTAATAGTGTTGCTACAATGAACAATTTGTAAAGCATAAGCCATTGCTGCTGCATAATATTGTAGTTCATTGAAAAAATGTTCAAATAGGTTTTCTTTCATGATAAATTATATAGTTACTGGAAGTAGGTAGAAATTTATAATGAAGACGTGGGCTTATACACAGAGAAAAAACTGCCTCATAGAATCAATAAGATTTTCTCTATTTCACTTTTTTAAGCTAAGGAGTATCCCAGCAGAAAAAAGCGAAGATCTTTTCACAGAGATTTCTTATTGTTTTTATGCGGTAAATCTTATTAATTTTATCAAGAAGAATGCCACATAAAATCGAAAAGAAATCTTTATTCACAACTTTTTTTACTCAATTTCCGTCAATTTGAGCACCAAAAAAAACAATCCATTTCGAAAAACTTCTTGATTCTATTAGGCTTTCTTATAAATTGTGAACGATAGGGATTTCTTGTTGATTTCATTAGTTGTCTTATTGATTTTTTTAAAAATGTTTTCTTCTTGATTTTATTAGGTTGCCTTATTGATTTTTTTAATAAGGGTTTCTTCTTGATTTTAGTAGGTTCCTATATGATTATGTGTAAAACATCTTATTGATTTGTTTAATAAGGAAATCTTCTTGATTTTATGAGGTGTCTTGTTATTTCATATCTATAAATAGACATAGAGACAATTTTTTCATGATCTTTTTTATTTTTGTACAATAATTTGAATGGTTACTCAGGGTGCTTGTTAGCATATTGGTTAGAGTCTATCAGGTAGAATTTGCTTGTTCAATACTTGTTGAGTTAGTTAGTTAAGACTATAAGATAATGTGTATGTATAAATTAATAACATCTACAACATACTAAATACAGACATACATACATGGAATTTAAATGAAAATACATAAGTACAGACAATAAAGACACAATTTTCTTTTCTATTTTTATGAGGTCGCATAATAAACACAAGGAGAAAACCTTATTGAAAAAATCAACAAGATAACCTAATAAAAACCAGAAGATTTCTTCATGATTTTTTCAAAAAGCGTTTCCCTATGAAATTAATAAGATTTCCATATTGAAAAAAAAAACCATAGAGATTTCTTATTAATTTTGTTCTATTTTATGAGGTATTTAGTAGGCACTGTTTTCTCTGTGTACATGTGCAGGAATATTTAAGAAAATATGAGTAGTTACAATTTAATACAGCTGTGCCTTAAATAAATTTATATGTTATGTTGCACTTAATAATCATTTGCAAGTAGAGAGCGCTATATATATATATATATATATATCTATATATATATAGTATTAAAGATAATGAAGCTTAGAATAATTGAAGCAGACGCAGAAACAAATTTTACAGGTTAAACTAACTAACTTCAACTGTTATTTTTAGATTATTTGAAACATATTTTGTCTCAAGTCTCCTGATGAGTATTTTAACTAGAAATAAATTGCATATAGATGTTGCTTAACCTACAAAAAAAAAAGAAATATATTAATCCTTAAGAGTGCGCTTACATCTGAGAAAAATGTAGTACTTCCAAAATTTCCCATATAAAGCAAAATCTACTTCTTTACTAGATTTTGTCGAAATCTTTATAAAATCTAGTAGAACTTAGTGATGCAATTATGTTGATTTTTTCCAAAAATTTTCTAAGAACTAAAGTGCTGTACTTAAAAAGGTTTGTGAATTAGCTAATACATATTGCAGTTGTTTGGTTGCAGCTTAGGAAAAATGTCAGTCAATGGTTTTTGTTTTGGATATGAAGTCTAGATAAATACAACAGAACTTGGTGTAAACAGTAAAAATTTTAATTAAAAAATCTTCAGCTAAACCTATACCGTTTGCAACAATTTTTTTGGGCATTTCTCAAGGTTTCGTATCCAAAACAAAAACTATTGACTGCCATTGTTCCTGAACTACAACCGAAAGTCTGAAATATGTGTATCTAATTCACGCACCTTTCTTAATTCCGCTAGATTTGAAGTCGAAATGTAATAATTACGTAGATTTTGTTTTGTATGCGAAATCTACTCGAAATCCTTAGATTTTGCTAACATCAAAATTTCTGTCAGTAAAACAAAAGTTTTACTTAATTTTTTCTTGCAATTAACTTATCTCTGACCTAGAATTGAAAGCTTAATTATGAGTGTTTTTTAATAAAACAATAATCACACATCCTAACTAGTGTTATAAATAATGTTGGCATTAACACTTTTACGAGCTGCTAAATGCTTATGTGTGCAACTATTTGTACTGACATACTTATGGATAATCCCACCTTTATGGCAAAATGTTGAAGCAGTGGCACATCTTTTTAGTATCCTTTAAATTCTATTTGCATTTGCAAAGTTGGCAAAATTTTATTTTACAAATTATAATGCTGACTGTAATGGCTGCTGCTGCTGTTAAATCCACTTCGTTTAAAATATATTTATTTTAGTTCTCTTATTTTGCTATAATTAATTCGATTGATAGTAAGCTTTTCACTTTATTTTATTTTTTAATATTTTTGATATTAATTAAATATTATTACATATATTTTATATATTTATGTATATGTTTCACTGGTAAATTTTATTTAAATTTTATATTATTTTCTGAGTGGCGTTTTGCAATGAATTATAGTTTTTTTTTATCAATTTCTTATTTTTATTACATTAAAAATATATATTTTTATTTTTATTTTATTTTAATTTATTTAAGTAATTTGTTCTAAACTTATATTTATTAATGTTTTCGCTGAAAAAGTCTTATAAAATGCAAACAGTGGCTTATTATGACAATATGACTTTAATGTTAATTAATATCAGCCTTATTTATAAAAAAAATATTTAGGGCTTATAAATGATTTTTAAGAAAAATTTTAGATGAAAATTTGTTTTAACAGCATTTTATAAAGCCATAATTAGTTTTATAAATAATACTGTATATGTATAAAAAACTTTATACCTTAAAACAAAAGAGGGGCATTCGCTTTAAGCCAACTAATGCTCTTGTCTTTTCTCCAATTTAAGTTTTATTAACTGATCGATCCTTTGTATTTTTTACCCGACCCACTTCTACATCAAACAATTTGTCTTAGTCCTGTGTCCTCAATAGGGTGGCCAACAGGTGCCATTTTGTAAATACGAAAAAAAAAAATAAAAAGTTGGCGAACTATATCAAAATGGGTATCCTTTGAAATGTTTTTTATAATTATCTTTAGCTTTCTCTTAGGATTTTTTATTTCAAGTGACCGTTTAAGATATTTAATGGTTCAAAGTTGGTCGCAGTCAGGCTTTTTGATTTTTTGAATTAGCAGTGTTATTTAAGCTTGTTACTTCATAACTCGGTATCTTTTAGACCAACTTAAAAAATTATATTTTTTTGTCTGAGTGTGTATAGCTTCCATTTGGTGCTATTATCAAAAAAGTGGGTGGGAACAGATCTGTTTTAGATTGTCTTGGGCACGTGGCATTACGGTCTAATATTACGGTGGTCCAAAAACCGGATGTAGGTAAGACTCTCACCATCGCCCCCATGCACGCTTAGAATGCATCATGTATCACTCAACGACCACATACGTTGCCATCTTCGATCATACTAAGCCAAGTACCTTGCTGGGGTACTCCGAGCTATCTGTTGTATAGCAACTGCACCTAGAATAGTGTCTGGCTGACCGCGTCATACCAACCACTATAATTGGTCTAACACTAGCAAGCCAAGACTATTCTCCGGGCAATTTTGGTGGCAACCAACAGCCACCACGTACGATTATCCAAGTTCTCACGCCATGAGTGCAGTTGCTTACACTCTAAGAAAATACCTTGCCACTCATCAGAGCTGAATGTATGCCTGAGCTACCAACAATCCAGTGCCTACTCAATACTGCTCATCATAATCCCTTTAACTTGGTCGGATAGGATGAATTCGACCGGATCTTGATGACCGCTACATACATCCAAACTCCTATAGTAGCCTTACTGCCGGGCAACCAGCATCCGTGGTACCAGAGACAAGCATCTAGTGATACCTCGAAGTACCAGCCCGAAAGGTTCCGCCTCTATCGTCTTTTGAACTCAGAGCAGGTGACACTGCACCTATTTGATATAACCAGACCTGCTTTACTTTTATAAATATGTACACATCCTTTGCTCTGTTGCCAGAGATCGGGTAGTAATACATATGTTCTATGGGTAATGTACCAAAGGTACGTCAACGGAAAAAGTCACATTACGCCAGCTGGGAACCCGGAATTGTCACACCCGTAGTCAAAAATAGACTCCTCTGGGCAGAGTGGGCAGGACATTCGCACTAATTTTTTTCTTTGACGTTGTGATCTTTTACTTATACGATTGCTGCGAAACTTAGGATAATCATTGAGCGGAGCCACGCCTATTAAAACTTATTGTTATATTGCACGTGTTACTATTTGACCGATTTTGATGAAATTGGGAACATATCCTGACATCTAAGAAACACACAATTTTGTTTTTAAAAAAGTGGGCGGGGCTACGGGCATTAAATTTTAAGGTTATATTTCACGTTAATGTCTACTTAATAAATTTTTTCGAAGATTTACTCACACCCTTAGCCCTGAAAATTATCCAGCTTGGATATAAAAAATTTGGCGTGGCCACGCCCATGAAAGTTTAGTAACAAATTCGAACCTTAGAGTGACTTAACAAGTGGACGGGGCCATGCTCTTTTATGCTTAATATAATATTCTACGTGCTTCTAGTTGACCTATATGTGTGGTGTGAAACTTGTCACACATTCATATGACTACTTTGACTGACTCGGCAGTACCCCTCCGATCAACCCAATTTTTCAGTACATTTTCGATTATATCGGCTCGAATTTCCTCTTCAATGGAAACTTCGATTTAATTTTTAAATGCTTCAATTGTCTCTGGATGTTTTGCGTAGTACTTGCTCATTTTCAAAGAAAAATGGCCGAATGATGCCACCAAATCTAAATTTACACCAAACAGTGACTCATTGTGAATGTATTGGCCTCTCAATAGTCACTTGTGGGTTCTTTGAACCTCATATGTGACACTTTTGCTTATTAATATAGCCACACCATCTAAAAAAACGATTTTACGATAAAATTCTTCATCTTCTGCCAAATAAACTTCAGCCTATCGGATGAGGTACTGCCGAGCCAGTCGGGGTAGTCATATGAATGATATTGTGTTCTATTCTTAAATGACAAGGTTTAACTTTTCCAATAAAATCAGAAATTTGAAAAGATAATCAGGGGGTCTACTCTGTATTTCGAAACGAAAGAAAATTCTTTTGAATTGGTATGTTATTAACATTACAATTCGAAATCACTTGCTTTCGCTTGTATTACAGAGTAGACCCCCAGTACTTTCTTTATAGCAGATTAAAATTTAAAATTTTAAATGACCCACCCTGTACAAATACAACCACTGCCTGGGTTATATTTATTCGATGTTGTCGCAGCAGTTCCTTTTCTTCAAAATTTCGTGATCTTCATAAATAACGGACTGAGTTAATTTTTATCAGTTAGCACTACTGATACCAAATAACTTTTACATAAGTTGAAAATGTTTGCAATTATTAATTTAGTCAATTTCTAATGAGTTAAAAATAATCAACTTTCAACACTCACTCAAAAAAAAAACGTCTTACTTAAATATTTTGAACTTAAGACGGTTTAATATTTTTTGCAATTAAACACACAATTTATTAAATTATGAATGATTGTATTTGTCAATGAAAACACAAGTTTTATTTTACATAAAATCTAAACGAAGCAGTTTGTTGTATTTTGTATCCTTTAAGCACCAGCAGCTAAACAAATATTTTAAAATATCTTGCTTACAAGCACACAAATTTATTTATTGATTTAATCTTGCATGTTTTTGAATTGAAACTTCCAAATATTTATCTCTTAATTGATGCTTTCTTTTACAATTGAAATTCTTTTATTTTTTTTTTCAAACAACAATTAAATAATTAATTTGATATTTATGGCATAATAAAGCTTTATTTATTTCACTAAAGACTTTTTAGCATTTATTCTGCCAATTAAATAATTTAGGAATTTATTATTTTTTTAAAATTTTATTTCACTTGCTTGGCTTAAGAAGAAATTTAAGCCAATTAAGTTGTTATTTAAACGTGTACTACACCCACATATAAAGAAAAACAGAAAAACACATCCTGTTTACAAGAAGGAAACGTTTTTCTTTTTTTTTTTTTTGAATTGCCGTAAATTGTCATACGTTTTGGCCGATTGAATGGAGTTTTACTACTGACCTTACTACGAAACATGTATATTGTCTATGCAAAAAAAAAGGAGAAAAAATTAAATGGAAAAATGTATTAAAAATAACAATACAAACTATATGTATGTATGCATGCACGTTATTGTAAAAGAAGAGATAAAAATTAAAACAAAATCTCACATTTGGGGTGTAGCGCCAAAAAGTATGCAAAGATAAATGTGAAATGTATTACGTAGATAAATTAAAAGATGCTGAGAGCTGCTAATGCATCTCCTCTGCTAACAGCTGCAAAAACAAATTTAACAGTATAACAGTTTTTCAAACAAAATGAAGAGTCAGATAATGAGAGTATTCTCATATACTCGTATAAAATACCGGAAGCTTGAGAGGCAATTTATAACAGCTGAGAAAATAAAAATAAATACATACATAATTTTAACTGCAATTTTAAAGCGAGATAAATATAAGAGTTCTTATCTGTTTTATTTTGTTGTTGTATATTCCTGAGATTTTGTGTTGTTACAATAGTTTTTTCAAACTTTCTTCGTGGAAAATGTACTATCACGTAAATTTTCCAACGTTGTTAAATTTAATTTTTTTTCGCTGGCACACATACAGATAAGCACACACATATCTGAGCACATGCTTGTGAATTTAATGTTGTAATAAAGCAACAAAATCTCATTTAGTTTGCATCCATCTTTGCACCGCAAATAATGATTATGTGTTCTTGGAAATTTATTTCACAAAAAATATTATTCTTAAAATATTTTCAATTTTACCCTTTTTTTTTGAAATGAAAGTTAGTTTCACTAAATAAACATTTTTTTACTCTTCCAGTAAATCGTTTGCTCCAATTGTCTTTAACGTACAAAAAACTGTATAGAGTGAGAAATTCTAATTCATACAATTAACATAAAGCAAGACTTGTATCAAGCTTGTTTAGAGTAGATTTTCTGTTCAAATATGGAATTAGCATACATACTGTACTGTTTGATATAGTTTTTTTAATTTTAGCAAAAAATTTTTTTAATAAAACAATGTATTGATTCAACCAACAAATTATTATAAATTTTTGCATTTGAATTTAAAAATTTATTTTTCAGCTAAAATTTAAAGAATTCATATTTAATTCAGAACATTTTTTTTAGAATTGGTAAATGAGGTTTTTCAATGTTGAAAAAATCATGCAGAAAGGACTCGTAGTTCTCTCACAATTTTGAGCCTTATTTTTGTAAAATGTTGGCAAACATTTTAATAACAATAACAAAAATTAAAAATTTTAAAAACCCCTGATATATCTAGAAAAGAGGTGATAAACGGCTGGACCGATTTTCTTCAAACATAGTTAAGAACCTTCTCGATCAACTCACCTTTCAAACAGAAAAAACTAAATCAAAATCGGTCTAGCCGTTTGATTTGTACGTGGACACGGACAGACACACAGACACATAGATACACAGATACACAGAGCCACAGATACACAGACACACGCTACAAACTTATAACACCTTTTTTTTTTGTCGGAGGTTAAAAACAAAACGTATGCAAAATTTGTCTACGCTTAAACGAAAAATTTCAAGGTACAAAGTAGTCTTAATAAGGTATTTACGTTGCCTTGACACTTTCAGTTTATATTGACATGCTCAAGAAATTTGTCCAGCTTTAGCGTAGCTACATTTTTGCCAAATATCGTTAGCAAAAAATTAGGAGTCCCTGGAAGTTATTCTGAAAAAAGTGAAAAAATTTGTTTTTCTTGCTTTTTGCAAAAAAAAAAGTGCACGAAGAAATTATTTTTTAGGCGTAAGATGTGGACATAATTTATTTGATGGAATCTAAGCCATACATACTTTAGGGCTAGTGCCAAGTTTGAATTAACTGTTGGCCAAAAAGCTGATGACACTATTTTTGTTAAAGAAAAGTAACACTCTTGCAATGAATGGCTGCTGCAATTGCTAGGCGTTACTTTCTTTAGGAAAGGAATTGTGTTAGAGAAGCCAGGTGGTAAAGGAAGAGATCGAGGAGAGCTTTATTCTTTTACAACTCTGCTTTTGCACGTTTTTTTACAAGGTAGTACTGCAGCGCCTCTGGTGCCAATTAAGCTTATTAAGTTTCCAAAACTGTGTTGAGTAGTCACTTGGTTTGTTATTTTACTTTGCCAATGATTCTGCTACACAATACCGACGAAGAAGGGCGCTCTGATGTTACATTAGGATTAGGAGGGAGCACAGATTTTCGAATTCTTTAGAGGCCCATAAAAAAAATTGGTCAAACCAATCGCCAAACAGAGTACTACCCTTTACTATCAGGATCGTGTGGGTTTCTCTGTGTTACACAGAATGATAAACAACAAAAAGTGATAAACTTGTGTATACTTTTTTATTTTTTGGTGAAGGGTATGAAAAATTAAACTACAACGAATATGGCTCGACAAAAGGGCTAAAAAAATGTCTTTAAAAAAATATATAAACGTAATATTCTCGAAGTTTGAAAGTCAGTTGATGGCCTAAAAGAGATATTGATTTTTCTAATAGTTATGTCTTAATTCAATAATGATTTTATTATTATGAGAATTTTAAAAATCAAATATAATTGTTCAAATAGACCAGCTCAGTCGTATAGTTAATGGTTAAAAAGACAAACGATATCTGCTTATGCGATTGTGAATAAACAAATTTGTTTTATCGCTATTTGATTGTATAGTTAAATGTCAGAAATTGAAATTGACATTCATTCCACTTAAAAGCATAGAATTTAACCAGGTCTGGGCACTGTAATTTGATGCGAAATGGTTATAAGTTTTTTTGAAATGAGTTAAATATATATTTATCACTGAGACAGAACTTGTTTTCTGGAGCTGGTTATCACATATTTAAAAAAATTTTACAAATTTAATTAACATATAGAATATTCCCATGCCTGGGCTTAATAGTACTGTTTGAATAACATAAAATTCAAATTTTGTGGAAATTATTAACAGCAAAAATACAATATTGTATAATTGGGAGATAACACAACGCATAGGACATTATGGCGAGCTTGTGAATGCAACAAATATTTAAAAGGCCAAACAAGTAAAAGTTTTTTTTTATGCAGCATTAGGTTCTTTTGAAATAAATCTTGATTAAACTCGTTTCACTAATCGCAAATTCTCTTGCAACTGGTGGAGGTAAAATTCTGCAATATTATTTTCGGAAATGAAAAAAACCCCTGAAAAAAGAGAATTTACAATTAAATGCATTGATTGTATTTCTTAAGAATTAAAATTAAATAGTAAATATTTTTGTAAAAAGTTGGTGATATTTGTTTATCAGATAATTTGTAATACGTTAAAATATTAATCATAGTTCTTAGTAAATAATGCTCACAAGGCATTTAAAACAAATGAATCTAATATGTATGATCGTCAAGTTATTAATGTTTTGCCTAGAATTTACTGAAGGTAAAAAAGTAGTTTCTAAAGTTTTGATAAAATATTACAATCGTTAAGCAACATTAAGATCTTTGCAATATAAAATTATATAAAAATCTGGAATAATTTCTTAATCGGGGGTAACTTCAGTTCTTTCAATTCTTATTGAATGAAAAATTTTTTTTTTGATTAATGTGATTTTCTAAGGGGGAGAAGAGATCTCTGCCCAATCACATTATTTAATAAAAATATTTTATACACTAAGAGTTGAAAGAGTACTTTCAAATAATCGTGATTAAAAAATTATTTGTGATTAAAATTCATTCTAGTTCAATTAAATATATATGACATAAGTTAAAAATATCATATTCTGGCAAATGCAGTAAAACATTTCCTTGCTTCTAGATGCTGCATATTGAAGCATTTCCAAGGATGATCGAATAAAAAGTATAGACCTTGTGACTTGTCTCCTAAACTCCTTCCAGTTTGTGTAATATTGAATAAAGTTTTCAGTAAAAAAAAAACACTAAATTACAAATTATTCGTGAACATTTTTCAAGTAAAAGGCAGGAAATTTCATGAAATGAAAAAGTGCTAAGTTTAAATAAAGCAATATTTGGGGCTCATGTTAAATAAATGGTTTTTATATACCCTTTCGATTCGAATAAGTTTAAATTGATTACTCGAATAAATTTATTATTCGATTATTCGAAAAAATTTAGCTTCTTTATGAAAAAATTTTAGACGATTATACGCAAAAAAAATTATTTCGATTTTTTTAACACATTTAATTAGATTATTCGAATATTTTTTAATAGCATAAACTTTATTCGACTATTACAAGTTTTTTCCAGTTATTTGAATAAAAATTTTTTATATTGCGAATAAATCCTGTTTGATTCTTGTCAAAGAAGTATTTTTTAAGCGAAAGCTGTGGAATTAATAGCTTCTGCTTATTTTGTAAATTGAAGCACAGCCGCAAATAACGTTGTAAAAGACAATTTTTAAAAAACCAGTTTTTTCACATATTACCATTAACATAACTCTCTTGCGTTGTTCAAACATCAAATCATCTAAAATTATGCATTTGATCCCCGTCAAAATACAATTACAATCAGTCAGTCAGTGGAAAACTTTGTAAGTAACTAATAAAATCATGCAAACAAAATTGTCGAAAATAATTGATAAATGTAGCAGAGATACAAAAAGAAAAGTTAATGCTAGTTATCATTATTTTTGATACGCTAAAAAATTTAAACGAAAAAAACAATCTTGCCTTAAAATACGTTTTTTGGCTCTACTGCAAAATTATTATTTTGTCCCTTAAAACGTTATTCGCGGCTAACCTTCAATTGTTAAGGTTTAGTTTAAAATTATTATTGCACTTTCTTCTTAACAATAATTGTTTTCTTTATTGAGTCAAATATTGAATGTTTCAATAGATAATGGCTAACATATTTTATCTAATATTGAAATAATCGTAATAATTGTATAAAAAACGAGCAGGAGCTTGTGCTTGTTGAATATTTAAGAGAACTTCATACCACATCATTGGATCGGGCACATCAATAGTACTAATTATAATCCAATTATACCTTCAAATATTTTACCAAATTTAAAGTGTTTGTATTCAAGCTGTTAAAACACGATTATTTCAATATCCTTAAACATTTTTCCAAAATAAATAAAACAATATTTAATTTAAAAAAACAATAAAAAAAAATTTTATTGTGTCAATGAAACCTTTTAATTAATTAAACTATTGAACAAAAGTTTAATTGGCTAAATTAAATTTTTAATAAAAAAAGTCAAGATATTTTATTAAAATTTAAGTTAAACTTTTCATCAATTAAATTTTTAATCAACAATTTTAATTAACTCAATTAAATATTTAAATAAAAATTTTATTTCAATCTATTAAAGTTTTTAATCAAACTCTTACCCCCTTCTGCATTGTGAAAATGGGTGTTTAATAAAGTTTTGAACAACAACTTTAATTAACGCAATTTAATTTATAATAAGAAATTTTTATTGACTGCATTAAAGTTTTTAATAAAACTTTTTATGAATTAAATTTTTGATCAAACACTTTATATGACTCAATAAAAATTTTTAATTACATTTTTCATCAAGTAAATTTTTAATCAACAATTGATTCAATTAAATTTTTAATAAAAAAAATCAGTGGCCTCAATTAAAATTTTTAATTAAACTTTTTATGAATTAAATTTTTAATCAACAACTTTAAATGACTCAATTGAAATTTTTAATTAAAGTTTTTAATCAATTAAATTTTTAATCAACAATTTGAATTGACTTAATTAAATTTTTAATAAAAAAAATCAGAGGCCTCAACTAAAATTTTAAATTAAAACTTTTTTTATGAATTAAATTTTTAATCAACAACTTTAAATGACTCAATTGAAATTTTTAATTAAAGTTTTTAATCAATTAAATTTTTAATCAACAATTTGAATTGACTTAATTAAATTTTTAATAAAAAAATCAGAGGCCTCAACTAAAATTTTTAATTGAATTTTTCATCAATTAAATTTTTAATCAACAATTTAATTCGACTCAATCGACATAGTTAAATTTTTAATAAGAAAATCAATTGACTCAAGTAAAATTGTTAATTAAAGTTTTTAATCAATTAAATATTTAATCAACAACTTGTATTCTTTAAATCTTAAAGTGAAATCTTTAATTAAAAACTTCAAAAGACTCAATGAAATTTGTAATTAAAGTTTTGATTATTTAAATCAATTATTTAATAAAAAATTTGATTTAGCTCATTAAATTTTTAATAAAAAATCCAAACGACTTAAATAAAATTTTTTATTTAACTTTTAATCATCTACATTTTTAATTTAGGGCATCGATATCATTTGAAATTTTGAAATATATACTTTCATACAAATTTTATTGAAATATTTTGAAATTTCATAAGATATAGAGCGGCGTAATTTTTCTCAAGGTATAGGTTGGGTTAGGTTAGGTTGGCAGGCTGCTGATAAGGAAGGGTGAAATTTAGAGTCCAGCTCACTTGGGTCCAAGACAATGATCCCTTTGTGCTACCTGTTAGCTGAAAAGAAGATAGTAAGAGAGGGTGATGGGAAGACAGGTGGTGAAGGAAGAGAGATTAAAGCTTCATTCTTTTACAACTCTGCTTTTTTTTTAATCATGAAATGTTGCACCGCCTTCTAAATAAATTTTGTTAATATAATATGCTTCTGAATCTTATTATATTCATTTCAATTTGAGATACCATGAATTTTCTATATAAAATTAACGGATTAGGGGAGTGTAAATTTCGTTACTACCAGTTGCTAAGATCTCACAAATTTCTTATTTTTAGAATTAAGAATGAGTAATTTTGTTTTTAAAAATAATATTTTCCAAATACGTATTGCCTTCGTTATCAGTATTTACTGATAATATAAATATTAAAAACCGACTATCTGTTTAAAACAGTTCATCTTAAGCTCCTCAGCTCTATATTACGTACGGTCTATATTAAAAAAAATATATATATATTTCGGTATTTGAAATTATCGTCTATTCAAACAACGAAAGCATAAATTGCATAATTAATATTTGTTTGCTCAAAGACTTAAAAGAAATCTGAGAAAAAGAAAGAATGAATATATGGAAATTAAAACTTCTTTTTTTTTGTTGTAAGTGTAAGTCATGGACAACAACTTTGTGTTACAACTATATATACAAATTAATTTAATTTTTTTTTTAATTAGTTCTGTGCATTCATTTCCGTAGCCGTTGGCACAGAAAATACAGACGAAAGTGCAGTTAATGTGGGTGGAAAAATATTTTGTGTTAAACCAGCTGAAACTTATTGTCTCAACGTAGTAAATTATCCAAGGTAACGAAAAGTTCGTTATGAACTATTAACAAATATACAAAGGAATAGAGAACTATAGTAAAAATTAATGAAACTAAAAAACAATAACTTCTTACAATTGTAAATTTGTTGGGGAAAATTTGCAACAGAAAGAAACTAAAAGCTTTCAAAAATGCTTGCAACACTAATAGTAATATCAAAAAAGGAAGGAAAGTGGGAAGTACACAACTTGTTTTTAATTTTCAGTTAAATGAGTATTTCCAGTTTATTTTTAATTATTGCTTCTGGTATTAAATAATCTGCGAAAACAATTAATATTTTTTTAGTAGGATGTCAATGTCAATTGATGTGGTTTTGTACTGTTTTGTGGAATAATTTCACATTCCATTTGTAGTTCTTAAATTTGGGTAAAAAAATAAAAAAAATATTTGAACAATTTTAAATTTGTAGGAAAAATTTAATGCTTTAATAATTCGAACCTCCAGGGGCCTGCAAAATTTCAAATGCTTAACACTTAATATTAATACTCGATTTGGAGTATTTATATTAAATAATTAACTGCCATATTTAAACAAATAATTTGGTTTTGAAGTATGCCAAAAAGCACAGAAAAAATTTAACCTAAAGATTTTTAAATTTAACAGGAAATAAAGTTCAACTCAAGATCTTTTTATGCAATTTTCAAGTTTGAAAAAATCTGGAAATAAAAAAAGTATGTAACTATATCGTCCCTAGTTTAGGTGAAGTTAGGTTAGCAGGCTGCTGATGAAGAATGAAATCTAGGGGTCCAGCACACTTGGGTCCAATACGATGATCCCTTTGTGCTGCCTGTAAGTTGAGAGTAGTAGAATAAGGGGAGATAGGGAATATAGCGAGGATATAGATGAATGAAAAGTTTCTTTAGAATGAGAGGGTCTAGTACATACATGTGCTATAGAGGAAGGCTAACGACCACACCAGCCGCTGCTCCTAATGTATAGACTTAGGTTTCTGAGTCCTATTTCCAAGGAAGTGATCTTCTTTTAAAATTGTACTTCTGATTTACATATAAATTTATTAAAGAAATCAAAAAACCCGAAATTCGAAACAAAAAAATAAATCAAAAAAGAAACCTAAAGATGATTTTTAAATACCTGGCGAATGGTATCCATTTTGTTACAGTTCACCTTAGTGACACTACCAGGAAAATTGGTCCATGCGTTTGGTCTATAAAGTTTTTATGCACTTGGAACACACAGACATAATACATATATACATATCGATGGTCACAAGTAGAAAGGGCCTAACTTGTATTTTCACGAAATTGAGCTTTTCAGTGATTCCAATAGATTTCACATAAATACAGCTCGTCACAAAAATTTATTGCAATAGTGTAAAAAATAACGCTTTTACAAGCAGTTGTACAAAGCAGTTGAACTATTTATTTTTATGTTTTTACCTTCTCCTGTAAAGTTACACTTATTTGAGTTAGGGCTTTTCTACTTGTGACCAGCGATATATATGTATATAGGTTGAAAACCACAATACCCCTCTTTGCATCGCGCAGTTGTTTAAAAAACTTTTTTCTAATCAACACCTTTAAATGAAAATAAACCAGAAATCGATTAAAAATTTAATGGTGTCAATTACATTATTTAATTATTTTGACTTTAAAACACAAGTTCAATTGACTCAAATAAATTTGTAATTATACTTTTAATAAGTTGAATTTTTGAACAAAAGCTTAATTGATTTAAATAAATGTTTAATTATTATTAATTTTTAAATTGGTGAAAATTTTTTTATACCAAATTTTTTCTATTAATAAGTTAGTTTTGTTTATATATTATACTAGCTTGAGCCAGTGTGCCTTGTACTTTCCAGTAAACCTTTGCCATAAGCAAAGAAAATTAAAACCTATTCCACAGGTGACAAAATAATTTGATAATAAATTTTAAGGGAGGACGTTTTGCTTTTGCACGCTCCTCCATTTCCATTTGCTTATGTTTTCCATAACCAAAAACAATTTTGAAAATGGTCCACAAATAACAAAGTAATGTAACAAGCTATTTTTGGGCGGGCAAATTTCGAATCCCCTACCAAATAAAAAAAAAAAATAGTTCCCCTCTTCCATGTGAAAAAAGAATTTCTGAAATTAGCCCACATACGACGAAGTTACATGACATGCACTTTTTAAGGGCGGACACTTTGCTTACCCCCACACCCTTTAAATTTCCCAAGAACAAATAAGTGGACCTTTTCCATATGAAAAATTAGTTTTGAAAATTGATCGATAAATGACAAAGTTAATTTGATAATCAATTATTGTGAAGGGCAATTTACAAAAAAAATTAGTGAACCTTTCCATATGCACAACAAATTTTGAAATCTGAATCAACACTTTTTAATTTTTTGGCAGATATGTCCTCGGCATTATACCAAAATAATTTGTTCTTCTTTATACATAACTATCAAACTTAATGCACAGTAGAGTTCGGTTATAACAAACTCTACGCAACTGGCCATTTGTGTTTACAAAAGTCGAAGCTTCTTATATTTAAAATTTCTGTTATTCTTTTGCATTTTTAGTATTTTTTAACCCCTGACCAAAAAAAGGGGTGTTATAAGTTTGTAGTGTGTGTCTGTGTATCTGTGTACCTGTGTTTATGTGTACCTGTGTATCTGTGTGTCTGTCCGTGTCCACGTACAGCCCAAACGGCTGGACCGATTTTAATTTTCTCTGTTGGAAAGGTGACTTGATCGAGATAGTTCTTAACCATGTTTGAAGAAAATCGGTCCAGCCGCTTAGAAGATATCACATCTTTTCTAAATAATTCGGGGGTTTTTAAAATGTTTAATTTTTGTTATTAATTGATGTTGATTAAAATTTTTACTTTCAAAAATTTCTTGTGTATAAAAGCTTCTAAAAATTTTCTATAACTTAAATTAATTTCGTAAACTTTAAATTGCATATACTTTCTGATTTTCCTTCCTATAGTATTATTTTTGCTTTATTGGTCTTTTCGCAACTTCTTGTTATTTATTAACTTAAAAGTATGAGGCTAAGTTGCTGTTGTAATTTACTTTATGCCCGACTGTTTTTGCTTTATTGCTCTTTGCAGCTTCTTGCTATTTAATGATTTAAAAAATATGAGTCTAAGTTGTCCTTATTTGCTTCATGCTCCAATACATTTTTTTATTATTTTGGTTTTGCCTAGCATTTTTAAAAAATCCTTTCTATTTGCCCTTTTGTTTTGCTGCACTTAAGCTAATGAAAATTACAAATAAGAGTGCTATATTCGGCTGTGCCGAATCTTATATACCCTTTGCCAACGTACGTACATATATATAGTATACAGACACATACATACATATTTGTTTTGTGAAAAAATTTATAATTTTTTTAAAGTTTCCATCTTTGGAGCTGTAATTTTAATTTTTCAAATTTCATACGCCAAACTTTTCTTTCAGAAGTATAAAATATATTCAATTTATAAAGAAAAAGAAAAAATATTTTAGATCTATTTAATTTTACATAACACAAAAAGTGTGAGTTTTCCAACCCTGGAGTCATAATTTTGGATTTTTCTGATTATTGATACCAATCTAGTTCTTTAAAAATACATAAAATATGTTAAGTGAACAAAGCAAAAACGAAATAAGGAAAAACTTAGTTTCATTTAATTCCTTTAATATTAAAAAAATTCAGTAAAGTGCTACTTTGAATCGCGCATGAAAGGTAGGCTGTTTTGCTTTTTTGAAGTTTTTTTCAGTTTAAACGAGTTTTTCAGTTTTGTCGCATTTTTCTCGTTTTGGCGATTTTTTTCTGTTTTTGGAGGTTTTTTTCATTTTGGCGATTTTTTTCTGTTTTTTAGGTTTTGTTTTCGTTTTGGCGATTTTTTTCATTTTGGCGATTTTCTTTCATTTTGGCGTTTTTTTTTCATTTTAGCAATTTTTCCGTTTTATGCGATTTATTTTAGTCTTAGAAATTTTTTTTAATTTTTTTTTCGTTTTGGCGATTTTTTTTTTGTTTTTGGAGATTTTTTCGGTTTGGCGATTTTAAAATTTTTTAATTTTTTAGTTTTACCGTTTTTGAAAATTGCAGGAGTTTTGCACTTACGGTTTCCAAGATACAGCAAGTTGTCAAAATTGCATAGTCAACATTGCATTAACTGATGGAACACCCTTCAATTTAAATTTTTTGAAATTTTAGTGTTAATTTTTGTAGTCTGTATAAAAATACACTAACCTTACAAATTTCAAGTGTATATACATACGTACATACAATTGTATATAGTATATTACATTGGAAATTAACATTTTTCGTTGCTCGTTTTGGAACCCCCTTTAATTTCAAATTCTCATGTACTTGTTGTTGTAGCGGCCAAAGGTCTACACACTGTATCCAAATTTCAGGTCTGTAGCTCTTACGCTTCTCGAGAAAATACTAATATAGTTTTAGACATAGTTAATTTTACATAACACAAAAAGTTAAAGTTTTCCAACCCTGGAAACGTTTTTTAAATTTTTTTTATTTAAAATACCAATTTTAGTCGTACTGAAGTGTAAAATAAGTTTATTTATTAAAAAAAATAAAAATTTGTTTTCGGTAGTTACTTTTATATGGCAAAATAAAGTTTAAGTTTTCCAGCTCTGCAATCGTCTGCTCGATTTTGCTGAATTTTAATACCAATCTATTTTGGAAAATTTCTGACACACCAGTCTAAGAACTAAGTCTCTAGCTTTTCTGGGAGCTTCGGAAAATCGATTTCACGTACAGACAGACGGACAAACGGACAGACGGACATCGCTTATTCGTCTTCCCTATGCATAAGGATCCAGAATATATATATTTTATGGGTCGCTTATTGATATTATAGAAATTACAAACGGAATGACAAACCTATATATACCCTTTTACCATTTTTTTGGTAAAGGGTATAATAAAGAATTTGTTACTATTGATACGCTGATGTTTGCCAGCGCATCAATAGTATTTTTGTTTCAAACATTAAAATTTTTATTATAAATATTTTATTTATTTATCTCAAATAACTTGTCACTTTTTATTTCATGCTTATTTTTCTCAAGATACATATATTTACTCTTTAATTGTTCGTTTACTAAACAAATCTTTATCTTATATTATTTTTTGTTTTACTTCCAGAAAAGAAATAGATTTATTGTTGAAAGGCCAGATGCCGGTTTACAACTCTGATCTTCCAGTGTAAAAAACTTCTGTTAATTATAACATTATTATGAATATATAATTTTCCTAACCTAAAATGTTAAAAAGTTTAGTATAATAATTTGAACCAAGAGGTCTATATTAAATTAACGCTCGATAAACTTACCTATTTATGTATTAAGTATTTATATATTACGTATAAATAAAATTCTTTTTTGTGATATAAAATTTTATCTCTCCCTATTGAATGTCATAAAAATCCCTATAGATTTTTTTTTACTTTACGGCACTCGATTCCCAGCAGAATTTTAAAATATTCACATATAAGCTCTATTGAAATATACATATATTTTAAGACTTTGTTCAGCTTGACCGATCTATTAAAAAGAAATAAGAGTGCTTTATTCGGCTGTGCCGAATCTTATATACCCCTCACCAATGTGTGTATATGTAGTATAGTGATACATACATAAGCACATACATACATATTTGTTTTGTGAAAAAATTCATAAATTTTTGCTCTAATGCAATTTTTTAGTGAGTGACCATTTAATTAGTCTTATATACCAGCAAAAAGTTTAAGTTTCCAGGTCTGAAGCTATGTTTTTTAGTTTTAAAATTTTTATGCCAAACTATTTCTTTCTAAAACATAAAGTATAAATAATTTGTAAACAAAAAAAAATTGACCTAGTTACTTTTATATACAAAAAACAATTAGTTTTCCAACCCTGGAATCATCCGTTTAGATTTTTTCTGATTCCTTATACCAATCTAGTAGTTATTAAAAAAAATATATAAGTATGTTAAGTGAACAAAGCAAAAAGGAAATTACAAGAATTGTTTTATTTAGTTACTTTTATATCCAGAAAAAAAGTTAAAAGTTTCCAGCTCTGGAGCTGTGGTTTTTATTTTATAGTTTTCTACACCAAATTTTTCTTTCCAAAACGCAAAATAGATATAATTTATAAGGAAAAAGAAAAAAATTAATTAGACCTAGTTACTTTTATATATCACAAAAAGTGTAAGTTTCCGAACCCTGGAATCATACTTTCTTATTTTCTTATCTCTTACACCAATCTGTATCTTTTAAGAATATGTTTAATTTATAGAAAAAAGGAAAAAATAGTTTTAGCAAGTTACTTTAATATAAAAAAAAAATTTAAGGTTTTCCAACCTTGGAAACGTCTTTTTATTTTTTTTTTGAATTTGAGATACCAATTTTATTCGTACTGAAGTATAAAATAAGTTTATTTATTAAAAAAATAGAAATTAGTTGTTGGTAGTTACATTTGTATGGAAAAATAAAGTTTAAGTCTTCCAGCTCTGCAACCCTCTGCTGGATTTTGCTGATTTTCAATACCAATCTGTTTTAAAAAATTTCTGATACATTAGCTTAGGAACGAAGTCTCTAGCTTTTCTGGAAGCTTCGGAATACAGATTTCACCTACAGACAGACGGACAGACGGACATCGCTTGTTCGTCTTCCTTATGCATAAGGATCAAGGATATATAATCCTTATTGTTCGCTTATTAATATTGTGGAAATTACACACGGAATGACAAACCTATATATACCTGTTAACCATTTTTTTGGCAAAGGCTATAATAACAGGGAAGGTTCTAAGGAAGGCCGGTGGGGGCGGTAAGCTCCCCTTAACCAAAAATTTTTCATTATCGTTTTAGCAGCGATTTAACAAAGCAGGAGTTTCTATCATTCCGTATTCAGGAAAAACCCGTATTAACGTTAGTACACTGTTCATACTCCAGTGCATATACTTGCCCACCAGTCCATGTGGGGCGAAGATATAAATTGCTGCCTCTTCGAAACTATCTAACCGATTTTTATGAAATTCAAATTTAAGATACATACATCTAAGCATCTAAGCGGAAATATGCAGTTTTTATATTCTTAAGTCTAGGACCGAGAGAGGGCTAGGGGGATATTTCTGCCTCTTTGAAACTATTTAACCGATTTCGACCAAATTAAGAGCATAGTAAAACATGCATTTAAAAGAACAAAAAGGTCTTATTCTTTTTTAAAACTAGGATTCAGAAGATGGTAGAGGGCCTAATTGACCTTGATGAAGCATAAAAAAAGAGTAGGAAATGCTTCTCAAGAAACACATAGGCTTTGTATTTTAAGAAAGTATTAAGTAGTTTTTAAGATTTTTGGTCTGGCAGAACAATTGAACTTTGAAAAATTATAAAAATAATAACTATTAATTTTTATGATACGAGAACAATTTATTATTTATTTGCTATATTTTTAAAAAGTGTTTTTGACCAGCTCTAAATTTATAAAAAAAAATACATACTTTTTGAACGCTACCTATAACATCATCATCAAATTATCTTCAAGCTTCGTCATTTGGCTGCATGTTCCTGAAATAAAAGGTAAGTAGATATAAATTAATTTAAAAAAATTTATATATAAAAATTTCCATAGTTCACAATAATTTCATTATTTACAAATAGACTTGTTAGAGATTTAAATTTATAGTTTGTAATAGCAACGTTTTTTGTCTCAGAAAAAAAATATTTGTATATTATCACGTACAATCACATCATAATCATTGTCAATGGCATTATCAATAAAAAGGTGTTTCCTCATTGTCTTTAGACAAGTTACAGCACTCGAACTTTAAGATTTTGTTTAACAAAAATATCTAGGAAGTATTGCAATAGAATAAATAGTTTTATATAAGTTGGGAAAATATTAAAAAAAGCTTTGTAAGTAATGCGAGCATTGTTACTTTTTGTATTTGGGTGTTGAATGTTTAGAGAACTTTGGTGACGCAACGTGACAACACTTGGATTTTTCCGTGGAAATGTCCATTTTTCCTTGCACGTGTTGTTTTTAATAAACATTGCTAACGAGATACATTATGCGAAAATTTTTGCAAAAAACTGTTTTTCTTTGAAAATCCCAAATTTTGATGTCACGTGCGACATTGGAAAAAGCATTTGCTATCAGTGCGCCGAAAGTATAAAAAAATAAAAAGATTTGCTGAAAAGTATAATAATTTGTGATCACTGTAAATATATGAAAATTGTCACGTGCGACAAAGTAAGTGTAAGAAAAAGTTGAAATAAAAGAAATTTCACACACTTCTAAGCTACATATTTAAATTTACATGAGCAAAAACGGCGAAAAAATAAGAATGTTTGCAAACGTTGGAAAAAAACTTTGAAGGAAGATGAAATATTTAAAAAAAAAGTAAAAAACATTGGCTGAAGGAAAAACTTTAATGATTGAAGAGAAAAGGTGGAATGAACGCATACGTAAAAGACAAAGTAGACAGGAGCTTGCTGAAATGTGGAATTCAAAACAAGCATAAAACAATTCTTACAAATACAGTCAAATGCTTACAAAGGTAAAAAAGTAGACAATACGTGGCAACTTTTGCTTAACTACTAGTTAAAATAAGAAGCATTCCAGTTTTATTATTACTTCTTTTCTGTTAAAATTGATGTTATCATGTTAAAAGAAATACGTTGAAAACTTTTGTTAGTTTAAAAACATTTTTACTAAGCTTGTTTGCTTATAATTTCGTTAAAATAAGAAAATGTCACGTGCGACTGTGATTGCAATTAAATTAAAAAAAGGAATACTTTTCTTAAAAAATTAATAGTTTACTAAAGAGAAATAAGTGCACATTATTTTAGAATTAGTCACAGTAAAATACTGCTACAGGTTTCATTGAATGTCACATGCGAATGCCTTGGTTTTTTGCAATTATCTTGAAAAAGGGCTCCGCATCAGACTTAGCACTAATTACAAGGTTAATTTACAGCTATAAGTCGCACTTGTAATTGTTTCATTTGATTTGAATGTGTAAGACGGTCACGTTCGACATCATTAAAAGTCCCATGCATATAAGGAAATTTAGGTTTAAGTTCTTTAATTATCATTAAGTGTTTACTATTTATAAATAATAGTTCTTTCATTTATAAGCATTGCATAATGGTTGTTATAATTAAGGCATTTTCGGTTAGTATGGTCAAGAGCTCTTAATTTTTCATTTAATTGAAAATGACACAGTCTGAAAATTACTTTTTCATGTAATTGATTGCTGTCTGAAGGGAATAAATAAACTACTAGTTACCTGCAACATGTTGAAATTTTTAATTAACCTGTTGCGTACGGATGATTTAAATTACATTTTCAAAACCTTTTTAACTCCAAGTTGAACTTTTCTTTAATATTTATAGCTTCCAAGCTTTTTTATTTATGACTTTAATTAATTGCATAAATTAGTTGCATTTTCAAATTAAATCATGTTTAACTTTGAACTTTAGCAGCCAACACATTTTACAATTTCAACATTCAAATGCAGCAACAAGCTTAAACCACAAAAAAGCATATTTTTTCCGTTTTATTGTAAAGTTTATGTAACTAATAAAACTGAGCAAACAAATCAGGAGCATCCCTGCAGGAAATGGAACTGACACAAGACTAGTCACATGACCGGTCCCCAAGTGATAGGGACCAGTCCGAGTTCTAACACTTCCTATGAAGCGGACCAGTCACTTTTACATGGGGATGGCCTAGGATGGGGTTAATTGATACTTTGTATGCACCTTGTGACTTGTCACTGAACTATCCCATAGGGACCTATTCGATGTATAATAATATAAATTATTTATGAATAAAATTTCGACATTTAACGCTTATAAATTTTTTTATTGTTACAAATGCAATGAAATTTTTTTTTAAATTTTATTTTTAATCTGAAATTTTTTTGAGAATCGAACCGACAACCTCGTGCATGACAGGCTTGCACACTACCCACTCGACCATAGGGCCACTCATATTTCAAAAGTATAGATACCAGTTAAGCTTAGGTTAATATTTAAGTATAGTTACGGGGCTGGTTCCAGAGTCACATTGAAGGGAGCAATTAACCTATTTAATAGGTCGAACATTTTCAGTGCCGTTTACTACAATACTAGACCTAGTCCGAATTAAATTGGCTCAATATCAAGACGATACATCACGAAAATGGTCAATATGTCATCAATTAAACGATATGTCTGTTTTCACAATA
Source organism: Tachina lurida (assembly GCA_944452675.1). NCBI lineage: Eukaryota > Metazoa > Arthropoda > Insecta > Diptera > Tachinidae > Tachina > Tachina lurida. The sequence goes on from OX101754.1 coordinate 101,046,501, forward strand.
CACTACTCCGTACTTTTGATAACACCCACATTTTCTCCAACTATATATAGGACGAGTACGTTTGGATCAATTGTCACCAAATTTTCTGCAGGGATGTTGCAACAGTAATTGAATAAATAAATGTTTACGGTGCTTGCATGTGTGAGTGCAGGCATAAAGTATGTGTAAGTCAGTGTTTGTGTGTATATGTATTCGTATATGTGTGTGCATGTGTGCGCGGTTTTTTTTTATTATTGTGGCGAAGGTCACTTAAGAGTTTCATTAAAAAAGCAAATAAAACACAAGCGCACATGTTAAGGCAAATATTGTTTTGTGTGCAATTGTTATAATTTGATTAACGAGCAAAAACATGAGTTGTAAGACTTAAATTTTGCGCCATTGAAAAAAAGTTGAAAAGTTAACACATAAACTGTTGCAGTTTTTACTCAACCATAGAGTCTTGCATAATGAAAGCACATATTAATGACTTCCAAGGGTTTGCTGGTATGAATTGCTGCTTAAAACAAGCTGTACTACTTCAGGTTTGAAAATGCAACTTAAATGCATTAGAGCTAATAGGATTACTGATGCAGAGCAAACACTGATCTTTCAAAAATATATATTTCTGAGCTCAAAATTGATCATCAGTAGTTGATCATAGTTCAACTGTTTGTTTATTTTCATTTTTATTTTTATATGCATAATTTGATAAGATTTATCAATTTTAATGCAGAAAGCATCAATTGTAATTCAAAAACTGTCAATTGTAATTCAGAAGAAACAAGTTTTATTATTTATGAATTTATTTTAACTTTATTATAGCAAAAACCAATTTTTTATAATGTTTTTCCTCTCAGTTGCACATTTTTCAATAATTACGGTTCTGCAGATGGGATAAGCACTAACTACAACGATGGTGCATACTTTTATATAATTTTAGGCCATACAATTATTGTACAATTGATGGTTGCTGAATTAAAATTGACAAATCTGAATTACAATTGAATTATGAGTTCGATTTTCGATCTCGTTGGCTATCGAACATCGAAAATCGAATGTTCAATTCATCGAAAATTTCGTTGAGCAACAGATTTTCTATCGAATAGAATTTAGCTTTCGATGAAGTATTTTAATATGAAAACTAAGTAAAAACGATTAGTTGTTGCAAGTTTTAAAACTCACTCTTAAGTGATAATCACAATAAGGACATTCGTTGTCGAATGCTCGTCATAAAAGCAAATTAAAATTCGTTCGATCAGTACTTTCGACTACAGTCGAAGATCGAAAGTTGCTTATACTAGGGGTAAAATATTCAGTTAAAGGAACTAGTTGTAGTGTCCTCTAAGACCAAAAAAATACACGGATTTTCGTGAATCACATCAATCACTTCCATATTAGTATCATCTGTATTGTTTTGAAAGGTTAAGGTAGTATTTTTTTTTTTTTTTTTTTTTTTTTTCATATACAAATTTATTTATTGTATCTTCAAAAATGAACTAACAATAAGTAATCAAATCTTAAATCTAAATATAATTATTAGGCCCGACCAATATCGGACATAAGCTTAGTGATAGTTATAAATAATACATAAGTAGTGATAATCAAAAAGAAGTATTTTTAAGCAGTCCCATCTGGAGTGTTGGGTATAAGAGCCCTTGTGTCCCTTTTTTTTAAGCGGATGTGTCCAGTAAAGCTCAAAATATTACGGGCAAGCGGATTAGGATGTGACTCGAGTTTAGTTAAATATTTGCCTGCGTATTTTGCAATTTCTTCACTCACTAGTGGCATATTTAAATCACGATGAATATTTGAATTTTTAACGTACCATGGAGCAGATGTTATCAAACGTAAAATTTTGTTTTGCCTTCGTTGGATTCTCTCGACATTTGAAGCTGAAGCAGTGCCCCACAGCTGAATTCCATAGCACCATATTGGCTTCAAAAGCGACTTGTATATCAAAAGTTTGCAGTCTAGGCTGAGTGTTGAATTTCTGCCAATTAACCAATATATTTGAGTCAATTTAAGTTTCATTTGGGTTAACTTAGAGTCAATATGATATTTCCATGTAAGCCTTCGATCAAGGTGTATGCCAAGGTATTTGACTTGAGGATGTTGAGGAATATTTTGATTGTTGATTCGAATGGGGGAACAGGTATCTTTTCTTAGGGTAAACGTTATATGAACACACTTTTGTTCATTGACTTTAATTCTCCATAAGTTCAACCATATTTCAAGCTGGGTAATGTGTGCTTGGAGATTGCGGGATGCCTCATCAGGATTTTTGTGAATACTCAAACAGGCTGTATCATCGGCAAATGTAGAAGTGTGGATGTTATTGCTCACAGGCATATCACAAGTATATATTAGATACAAGACTGGCCCCAGAATACTACCCTGTGGCACACCAGAAGATATAGATTCGGGTACACTCATGAAGTCTCCTTCCACAACGGTAAATGTCCTATCAACGATATAACTTTCCAAAAGTTTTTGTATATTTATTGGTAGGTATGTCTTCAATTTTAAAACTAGGCCTTTGTGCCATACTTTGTCAAATGCCTGAGAAACATCAATAAAAAGGGCAGAACAATACTTCTTTTCTTCAAAAGTCCTCCTTATAATTTGAACCAATCTATGCGTTTGCTCAATAGTGCTATGCTGACTTCTAAAGCCAAATTGATGGTCGGGGATGCACCCAGTATCAGCTAAAATTGTGGACAATTTAGTCATGAGCAGCTTTTCGAAAAGCTTTGAAATTGTTGAAAGTAAGCTTATAGGCCTATATGACTCAGCCTTGGTAAGATCTTTGCCTGGCTTTGGAATCATTTTAATCTTGGCAAGTTTCCAGTTATGTGGAAAATACTGCATTCGTAAAATGGCATTAAAAATAAATAGCAAAATTCTTATTGCAATATGAGGCAAGTTCATCAGCATCTTGTTACTAATGCCATCAATACCTGGAGCTTTCTTAGGGTCGAGTTCAGCAACTATTTTTTGTAGTTCACGCATCTTAAACCTTAAGGGACGAGGGGGTAGAGAGACTACATTCGGTAAATCGGCAGCACCCGTACATGAATTGGGAGTGAATACAGATTTTAAATGCTCAGAAAATAAGTTACCTTTCTCATTATCGCTTCTTGCCCAGCCTCCAGTCGAAGTACGCAATGGTGATTTGAGATCAACGGGTCTTTTAAGATTTCTAGTAGCGCGCCATAAAGAGTAATTAGATGTTGACGTTACATCAAGACCTTCTAAATACTTTTCCAGTAATGCAGTCTTTTCCGACGATAGCAGCTCTTTGAGTCGTTTAGTACATTCTTTAAGTCTGATTTTATTTAGGGGTGATCGGTGTTGTTGCCATTCTCTTCTAGCTCTCCTTTTTTCACATACAAGACGTTCAATTTCCGTAGAATAAATTCTATTAAAGCCAGTCTGCGGATAGGAAGTAGTGGCATGTTCAGCAGCCTGTTTAATATATTCGTTAAGATTGGCAATATTAAATTCAATATCATCAGGTGATCTTAGCTGAATGTTTTCTACGCAGTGACTACTAATATATTTTTTGAATCCTAGCCAGTTGACCCTGTTAATCGTTTTCGCATATGAGTTAGTTAAATCACTCCTTAGTGGGTTGAAAATTGTAACTATTGTGGGAGAGTGATCGGAGGACAGATCTACAGAGCCCTCTACGTGAATTAAGTCCCTATGGATATTTTTCGTGACGCCAAAATCTATAACATCTGGAATTTTTCTTACGTCAGTAGGCCAGTAAGTAGGCTCCCCACTCGAAATGACATCTAAGCCCATTTTTGAAATTGTATTAAACAACGCTCTACCTCTAGGTGTAACAAGACGCGAGCCCCAGTACGTATGTTTTGCATTGTAGTCACCAGCTGCCACGAAACAAGATCCAAGCGATTTGTAGAACTTCTCATACTGATCTTCGGTAACTGAAAATCTGGGAGGTGAGTAAATTGATGATATCACGAAGTTCGCACAAAAATTTTCTACGAAAATATTCGTAGCTTGCATATATTCTTCACTAACGTTCTCAAGGATATAGTGCTTGAGTCTTGACTTAATTAGAATTGCTGATCCACCGCATGCTCTCCCTCTCGGGTCCTTTGAATCATATAGAGTGTAACCATTTATTTTAAAGCAGCTTCTCGAAGTCAAGTGAGTCTCAGAGATCATCATTATATCAATATTTTTTTCCGTGAGGAAGTGCTCAAGTTTTAAGGTAGTATAACTGGAGAATACTTCTTTGAAAGGCTCGTCAAGTAAAATTGAGTTATTTTTAAAGATATAGAGCTTTAAGCTGCACATACTGCATACTATGTCGATACCACCTACTTTTTTTAAGTTTAGTTAACCATTTCATTATAGCCAGATTGATAACTGTACAGAGTACAGACTTTTAACAAAAAATATGGTTCACCTAGAGAAACCCATTATTAAAAATTTACCATAATAGCCAATTAGAACAATTAGTGCGAGCAATCACAGATTACTTTTACTCCACAGAGGATAACAAACATTCTCTGTACGAGTAAAAACAAACGAAGGTGCTTAAATAGTCTATAATATTTTTAATTTAAAATATATTTTTTTAATATCACAATTTTATTAATATTTTTGTGTGGTATAATGAACACTTTTGAAAGTAAAGCTTGCGTGTGGAGAAGTAAAAAAAGTTTAAAAGAAACTTTAAAAGACTTGGTTTAAGCAAACTTTGCATGTGTAAAAGTGTTATTGAAAACGTGAAATTGGTTGATTTTTAATTTGAGAGTTAAGGAAGAGGTTTCATTTTATTTTCACTTAAAAAACGCTTGTTGCTTAAAACCATTGATTTTCGGTTTTCAAATTAAAATTCATTCCATTTGCACTTTCTCAAAACTTCCTTAAAACTCTCTGAATATTAAAATAAAAGAATATTGCTTTATAAAGTTATATATCATTTAAGTCCCATCGTTTCTTTTCGACCAGCCGGTTTTTACCAAGAAAGTCAAATCTGGAAAAAAATTTTGTGGAAGAATTTGGGCTAGTTAAGTTGTTTGTACCTTACAAGAGATAATAACTCTGAATCGAACTTCCTAAAGTTTTCACAACATTGAACTGAGAACTTGGAATTAACTAAAAGCTAATGTTTTTAATCGCAACCACTTATTAAAATTATGTGGAGGGACATAGTTTCAAACATATTCTATAATACAAACGAGCATAACTTCGCCATTTGTGAAGTAATTATTAAAATTATTTTTTTTTGGGTCTTGCATATGGAAAAAGTCCACTACATTTTGAAGTTTTATATCTATGCTGTTTAAGGCTCTATAAAAGAGTAAGGACGTTGTAGAGTATTACGGTTATAAATTTATTTTTGTTTTAATTTCTTTGTACTGAAAAGCTGAGTACGAGAATAAACAAAACAAATTAAATGATTTTGTTTTGTTTCGATCTTTGAAGTGAATGAAACAAAAACAAATCAACAACAATGTTGTTTTTGCACATGAGTACAAACCAGAGAACACAACCGATGAGCTAACAGCCACTGTAGTGTTGTTTAACACATTAAGTTTGTTTTATATAGCTAAGCAGCAAAGCTATAACTGGTTGTCTTAAGACACCTCACTTCTTGTTTTTACTTGGAAAGTGGAGAGGGGAGGGTTTCCCGTTTTGCCAGCCCCGATAAATAATTATTAAATAACTTGATTAGTTTTTGGAAAATAAATTTTCATATGGAAGAGGTGCACTACTTTTTTTTAAGAGGTAGGCAGGAGAGATATGCCTGGCAACAAATGGATTATCAAATTACCAATCCTCAAAATTTATTTTCCGAAACTTGGGCAGGATGGAGTCTAAGTGCCGGCGTTTAAAAAGTGAATATCAAATACCGTTTGCGAACAAATTTCGAAAATTCGTTTTTTATATGCTAAAATGCCGCTAACATTTCTGTGGGGAGAGGGAAAGGCAAAGCGCCTGCCCCAAAAATTTATTATCAGATAACTTTGTCATTTTTTAAACTATATAAACACTTTTTATTTCATATAAAAATGATGGGGGTAGCAAGGCACACCGAGTTAAGCTAGTAACTCTATAAAAAAGTTACTTTTCTATGTTCTGGAAGGACTTTTATATCAGTTCATATTTTAAAGCAGGCACAAAATCCATTTTATTAGACTAGAGCACAGTGAAGTTGTCTAGTTTGAAAAGTATACGTGTGATGCATGATTTTTTAAATGATTTCAATCGCTTTTTTATGATCTATTAGTCTTGTTCCATACACCTTTTAAATACAGATACATATTAAACTCTATACATTGGCCACATTATCATGGACGTTCCTCTGCCCTTATTATGATTTAAAATTGGACTTTTTGATTTGATTAAAGGATTTAAGCCATTGGAATTGGTCGTATATTGAAAGTCATATTTATATAAAAGTGCCAACTAAAATAAAGCTTTTTTTTATTTATTTTAATTATTATCTTAATGGTAAAGGTGTTACTAACGAAAGTTTTCGATAGCTTAAAAAACTTTATCGATATATCGATTCAAGACTATCGAAAGTTAGAAATACCATCGATATATCGACGATACTATTGTGATAGTATAGAAGTTGTATAGTTCTCGTATAATGTACATATTTATTTACACTAAAAATTCAAAACAAACTATTTTTAAACAAAAAAAAAAAAATAAAATAGAATTTTGTTTGCCAGTTCAATAAATAACAAAACTAAAATAATTGTCTGCAAAATAAGCGAAATGAGAGGAAGAAATTTTTCCGTCATTCAGTTAGTTTTGTTTCTGAAAAACAATATACATATCTTACATTATTTGGTTTTAGTGGTGTATCATTTATTATCGATAGTGACTAAGAAAAATTGATTGTTTTCAAGTGTTAATCCATGGCAGAATTAAAACAGAATAGATAGTTTTCCACCCCTACTTAATGGCATCTAACTTCTGGGGGAAAATTGCGGCACTCGATACTAAACAAAATTACAAAATATTTCACTAGAGTTCATACGGATATATTTTAAAATTTCGTTCTCGATTTGCCTCTGTACATTTTTAATTTGCTACAAAACATTTCTTAAACGTATAATCAATATTTAATAACTTATTACTCATACGCCTAGAAGAAAAAAATTCAATTTAATCAAATATCACTCATACGCCGCCATCCCTTTTTTTGAACATTTTTAAATTGAAAATTTATTTACTTTTCTCATGCTTTTCGATGAAATTTAATGCTTCTCGCTTTTACTGGTTTTTATATCCATACACAGATACAAAAATATGTAAGTCATTGTAACGACGCACACAGAGGCGTTTGAAATTTATGTTTTAAAGGTAAACAATAAAAACAATCTAAGCAAATGTTATTGTTTGCTTTGTGGGTTTTTGCCAAATTTTTTTCTTCTTTCAATTGAACAAAGAAATAGCAACGATAAATGAAAATATATGACATTACATATTTACTTGGTCACACAAAAAAAAAAAAATAAAATAAAATAAACAAAAGAAATAAATTTTAATATGCTGCATTATAAAAATGTTAATAAATTTTTGCTATTATGAATGATTACACACTCGTACAATGACTTTTGTTGAATTTATGGCTTGAAAATATAATTCGTGCCAAAGCATATTTTGAGCAAAAATCGAAAGTCATATTTTGTTCGTTTGTCTTAGTTTTCTCCAAAATAGAAGCCGTATTTAATATTTTATTTAACAATTGACTGATGGTGCGAAAGGAAAATTTCATATGTGACACAGAAACACAAAAGGGGCCCTTGCTCAGAAAATACGCTTTGTAGAAAAATGACTTTGAAGGTAGTTTTTTTTTTTGTTAATTTATGAAAGCTGTGGCTTGTTGCATTAGAAAGAACATGGTCTACTACAACAATCACCAAAAAAGGTAAACTCGATTTTTTCGACCCATAGTTCCTTTTTGATGTATAAATTTTTTTTTAGTTTTGTTTAATACCGGAGGTCAAACAATGCGCTACTGGTAAGGGCTGGCAAGATTAAAAAAAATATTATAACTCGACATTTTTCTGAATGCAGCTTTGTTCTAGAGACTCTATTCTTTAGTACTCCAAAATAATTTTTTAATAAATAAAGATACAAGCTCTGATGAAAGCAAAATCAGAAAAGTGCACAATCTTTTTTATTCGGTATCCCAAAATCAACTAGAAAATGTAGGTTTAAGAGCAATGGAGGAAACTTATAATTCACTAAAGGTTGGTAAGACTAATAAGTGGCCACATTTATGCTTAACTTATATTTTCATATCAAAATCGGTAACGATATTTTGAAAATATGAAAATAAAAAACATGTTTATTATTCAGTTCTTGTTTAAATTTTATTATTTGTTGAGCTTCTCATTTCTCTAAATAACAGTTTAACATAATAACTCGAGTTGTTTTAAAAAATTTTTGGGTAAAGTTTCCCTGATGATCGGCATTAGCAACAGTGAGATGTGCATGGAAACCAACTAAACCCCGCAATAGTCAATTTCATTGTATTTTTTAATATAAAAAAATATTTTACTCAATAAGTAAAATAATAATTTGGGATTATTAGTACATGTTTATGATTTTAAGAATTATTTTACCTTTAATTTTGTTTATGATATATTAATGTTTATTCATACGTATTATCATGAATTCCGTGTAACAAAATAAAGGCCCTTGTCATTATTTCTGTTGTACAACGCTGTTTATTAAAATTACAAATTGTTCTTTAATTGTTCACAGTCGAAAAAGAAGTGTTCGATATTCCAAAATTATTTTAATACAATGTCAAGTGTAACAGTTCATATAATAAAGCAATAACAAAATACTCGTACATAAGTACATAGATTGCACACGGCACGCACTAAAATTAATAGTACGCTAATGTAACGTTAATAATGAGAGCAATACATAAGTACATATGCAGGTTGCACACGGCACGCTCTAAAGCTAGTAGTGTGTTAATGAAACGTTAGTGATGAGAGGAAATTTGAGTTTCTCATTGGAATGATAATATGTATCATTATTAGTGCGCATGTTTAATAAAGTGCAATGATGATAAATAATATGAGTACATACGTGTAATAATGATGATAATTACGTTAATGTTAATAATGAAATACAAGATCATTAACAATGAAGTAATAAGGCATAATGATAACATTAATAATGATAAAAATACACTACTGACATTAATATTAAATACAACAAGTATAATTATTAAATTTTGGTGTATTTGAGTAGGCAAACGGTTGAAGAAATTTATATTTTCTGCAACATGCTCCCCCCAAAGAACGACAGTTTTTAGTTGTTGAGTGATTGATGGTGAGAAAGGCCTATAGTTGGGAGTGTTTTGGTTTAGTCATAAGACTGCGCTATGCTCCGACTCACAGCGTGCTGTTCAGGCTCCTTTCTTTCATCATGGTCTGTTGCCGTATCATTTTCCTCTGTAGAATCTGTAGGTAAGAAACATATTTTAGATATTGGTCTTTTTATAATTTTATTCTTTGTAAGTATGGATACTACCCGCACCCTACCATCAAGGCCAGGGTGTATGTGTTGAATGCGACCCAGAATCCATTGCCCAGGGCCACATCTGTCATCAGCGATTAACACAAGATCTCCTATTTTAGCATCAGCCTTTGCTGTAAGCCATTTTGGGCGAGCTTGCAGGCGATTTAAATATTCCATGTACCATCTCCTCCAAAAATGTTGCTTAAGTTTTTCAATTGATTTCCATCGATTCAAGTGATTTATGTTAATTTCTAGCAAGTTTTCTTCTTGCAAACAGTTTGTTGGTTCTCCTATTAAGAAATGCGCTGGAGTCAACGCATTTAAATCTGATGGGTCTGAAGATAATGGGCAAAGCGGTCGAGAATTTAATACACTTTCAATTTGACATAGAAGTGTTGCCAGTTCTTCAAAACTTAGAATTTTTTCGTGCGTTACACGTTTTAAGTGGTATTTAACGGATTTAACTCCTGCCTCCCAAAGACCACCGAAATTAGGGGAGCCAGGAGGAATGAAGTGCCACTCAGTGCCAATAGAGGTTAAAGATTGAACTAAATCCTCAGGAAGCGATTTTCTATTTTTGTTAAGCAGAACCTGAAGTTCCTTTGATGCGCCCACAAAATTTGTTCCACAATCTGAGTAAATGTCTGTGCATGCACCCCTGCGAGAGATAAAACGCCTGAAAGCGGCTAAAAATGCGTTTGTGGTTAAATCTGATACAACCTCTAAATGTATGGCCTTAGTAACCATACATATAAAAACGCAAATGTATCCTTTTGAAATAACAGCAGATCTTAATGTGTTATTTTTAATAGATATAGGACCAGCGTAGTCAACACCGCTGTGTTTGAATGGTCGTGTAACATTCAAACGAACAGACGGTAAATTCCCCATTACCTGGGAGGCAGCTTTGGCTGAATAGGTAAAACAACGCATGCAATTGTTTACAACTCTCTTAGCTAATTGGTTACCTGAAGTAATCCAGTATTTTCTGTTTACATAAGACATGGTCAATGTGATTCCACCATGCAAAGTTTTTTCATGCGAATCTTGAATTATAAGCCTGGCTAAAGGATTTTTGTTAGACAGGAGAATAGGGTGTTTGACGTTGAAAGGTAAATTTGAATTTTGAAGACGGCCACCGACTCTAATAAGAGCATCATCATCTAAAAAAGGCATAAGCTTTTGAATTGAAGTTTGTTTTGTATCACCGTTACGAAGAAGCTCTTTTTTCTCCTGGTAAAAGTCAATTTCTTGAGTCAATTTTATTAAATTTTTAAGGGTTTGATTCATTATTTTTGGCGTTAGTGGACCAGTTTGTTTTAAATTACTGATTTTCTTAGCATTGTAAAAAAAATCTATAGCAAATTGAAATCGTCCTCAAAAGCGTATTTAATTTAGAAAATTTATGCAAAAAATCTGGATATATATTATCCTTTTGCTTCGTTGAACAGTTTTCCTGCCGTATAGCTTCGGATACTGTATTTACAGAAATACTAGTGGCTGCACTATAATTAGAAATAGATTTCTTAGATCTTTCCTCAGAAGTTTCTAGGTTTGTTAATGGTTTGGGCCATAAAGAGTAAGACTTGTACAGAAATTCTGGTCCCTTCCACCATATATTATGTGTTAATAATTGACAAGGGAGAATACCCCTGGATGCACAATCAGCTGGATTAAGTGCGGAAGGTACATATTTCCATTGAAGTGGGTTGCTATACCGCTGTATTTCAGCAACTCTGTTGGCAACGTATACAGTCCATTGAGAAGGTGGCTTGCGTATCCAACTTAGTACAGTAGAACTGTCGCTCCAGAAAAAGATATTTTCAATATTCAAATCAGTGAATGAATTCTGGACCCTCCTAGCTAATTTCACTAAAAGTGTAGCAGCACAAAGTTCTAATCTAGGAATTGAAACAGATTTCACCGGCGAAATTTTAGACTTCGCTTGTAATAAATTTACAAAAGTATTACTAGGAGTAACAACTCTTATGTAAATTGCTGCAGCATATGCCACCGTTGAGGCATCGCAAAAGCAATGAAGTTCAAGTTTGCAATCGTCAGAGAGATTAATCCATCTTGGGATCTTTAGTTTTGTGAAGTTATATAAAGTCGACCTATATTCTAACCATTTTACTTCAATACTGGAAGGAATGGGATCATCCCATTCAACGCCATTTTCCCACAATTGCTTAAAGAGAGATTTTGCAATAACTGTGCTTGGAGTTAGCCAACCCAAAGGGTCATATATACGTGCCGTTTCTGACAAAATATTTCTTTTTGAAACAGGACGAGCCTTATCAATATTTATCTTAAATGAAAATGTATCATCAGTGGTATTCCACAGGATACCAAGTGTTTTGACTACACTATCACCTTCAAAATTTAAAGTCAAAGAAGTTTCTCTAAACTCTTCAGGTATTTCGTTGAGTAATTCACGCGAATTAGTTATCCATTTTCGTAATTTACAACCACTCTTTTCTAAAACCGTACATAAATTTTTCTGTAATCTTATCGCCTTTTCAAAAGAATCAGCTCCGGAGATAACGTCGTCGACGTATGAATCTGAAACAAGAATCTGGCATTCGTCGGGAAACTCTTTTTTATAATCTTCTGCTATTTGTTGCAGAACACGTATTGAAAGGTATGGAGCAGATGTTGTACCATATGTTACGGTATTTAACTGGTATATAGAAATTTCGTCCAGAAGACTATATCGCCAAAATATTTGTTGAAACGGGCGATGATTCTGAACTACTTCAATTTGTCTAAACATTTTTTCAATGTCCGCGCTAAAAGCAATCTTATGAACTCTCCATTTTGTAAGAATTTGTGGCAGATTATTGTGCAGTGCAGGGCCAGCACAAAGTTCTTCGTTTAGACTTTTTTGCCCTTCTATATGGCTACTACCATCAAAAACTACCCTTAGTTTGGTTGTGGTACTATCCTCTTTGAATACACCATGATGAGGCAAAAAATATGATAGTTTTTGAACATCTACAGGATAAGTACCAATTCTTGTCATATGTCCTAATTTTTCGTATTCGCGCATGAAAGTTTTGTATAAATCAGCAAGCAATGGACGATTTGAAAATGAGCTTTCTAGTTGCTTAAAACGTTTTAGCGCTCCAATCATATTATTATGAAGATAAGGTAAAGTTTTTTCTGTTAAAAGGGATTTAAATGGCAAACTTACTATATAGCGGCCTGAAGAAGAACGTTTAGTTGTGGCCTTAAAAAAGTTTTCGCAAGCGAGCTCTTCATCAGATATATCACGTTGTGTAGTGACTTCTTCTTGTTCCCAAAATGAACGCAAGATATTTTCTAAGTTTACATTATGAAAATGAATTGTACTTGTACTCTGTAATACTGAAGAACCAGAAAATACCCACCCAAAAATGGTGTTTTGAAAGAATAAGTTATTGTGCAGAAAAGATTCGGTAGGTATTTTGATTTGTGCACAAATATCAGAGCCAAGAAGTATGTCTATAGGGTCCCTTTTGTAATAAAATGGGTCAGCTAAAATACCATTTTTTAATTTGGGTAGAGATAAACTCGAAGTACAAGAACTTGGACGGTATGATGAAACGGTAGGAAGTACTAAGGCGGTACAAGTCAACCTCTTTTGTAAGTCCCGAGACAATAACTCAATATTAACGGTACTTCTCGACAACAGGTCACTGTTACCTATACCTGTCACTTTAGTATGGGACTTCTGTTTGGGAATGCGTAAAATCTGTACCGCTGATTCCGTTATTAAACTCCCTTGGGCTCCTGGATCTAATAAGGCCCTTAGAGTAAATTTACCATGATTAGTGTCGACAAAAAGACGAATGGTATAAAGTAACACATTATGACATGAAGAATTAGATGAAGAATTGAGAATAACGTTAGAGTTTTGAACCGAAACAGAATCTTCAACGTGTAGAACGGTGTGATGAGGCAATTTACAAGTACCACATCTATGTAGAGATTTACAGCTTTCATGTTTATGTCCAACAGAAAAACAGTTTCTACAAATGTTTCTGTTATATAAGAAATCTTCCTTAGCCTTTATGGGTAGAGCTAAGAATTTATAGCATTGGGACAAATAGTGGTTTCGTTCACAAAATAAACATGAAATTGGTTTTGGTTTTACATTACTATTATGAATGTGTGTTTGGTTTTATTTTTAAAATTATTTTTCTGAACTGACTTAGATGTAGAGGGAATATTATCGTTTAATGATTCCAAAGCTCTAAATGTGTTTTCAAGAAAAGAGAACCAATCGGACCTTTTGGGCACATCCGTGGAGGATTTTAATGATTGTTCCCATTCTCTACGAGTCTGCTGGTCAAGTTTTTGACAAAGTATTGGAATAAGTAATGGGTCCCAATCAATAGTTCTAATACCAAGATTTTCAAAAGAGTTTAGACATTCTTGTGTCATGTCTAAGAGTGATTTTATACTTTCAAAACTTCCATTAGATTTCGGAACATTAAAAAGTTTAATGGCAAGGTCATCAACAATCTTTCGTTTATTATGATATCTCGACTCCAACAGTTTCCATGCCGAGTCATAATTAGCTTCAGTGATTGAGATGGATTTTATGAGTGATGCTGCTTCCCCTGATAGAGTTCCCTTTAAATAATAGTACTTCTGAATTTTAGATAAAGAGTTATTGGAATGTACTAAAGATATGTAAATATCACGAAACGGGATCCAATCTAAATATTGACCTGAAAGTTTCGGAAGGGAAATCCTAGGTAAACGTGCATCGGTACTTGAGCTCATCTCCGACCGGTTATTTGGCATAGCAAATGTACTACTCAGTGGAGAACGCGTGACTTCATTTCTTTGTATACTATCAAGTAATTTGCCTTTAAAAGTAAAATATATATCTGAAACTTCAAAATAGAAATCTTCTGCCATATATGGCACATCTTCAAAGTTCAAAGAAGTGTCACGAATGATTTGTGAAATTTCATCATGGTGGAACTTAAACTGTTGAAACAAGTTATCAACTTCAACAGAGAGACTTTCAATATAACCAAACGTTTTTTCGGAATCATCTTTCGATAAAAAGCGGTCATTCAGTTTTAATATAGTGTTTTTTAAGCCATGCTGAATCTCAATTATTGAATGTAAATCACTCATGATAAAATATTAAAATCTGTTTATTTTATATTAAAAGAAAGAACACAAAGGAATTAAGCCCTTGAGATGATACTATGTTCAGAAAATAATATTTTGCATAAATATGCTAAGATTTATTATTATTTTTCCAACTAGGACAAAATTTTGATAAAACTTAACAGTAGTCACCGTAGACTAAAAGTCGCAGTTATACTAAAAGAAAGGAATTTAAGACCTTAGTTTAAGAAAAAGTATTATTTGCAAGTAAAATCTGATAGCAAATATAGAATGTTATGCACATATGTATGTGTAAGTTAAATACATAAAGTACAGATGTACAGATATGTATAAGGTTTTAAAATTTTAATTTTCTTTTTGATTTGATAATTAAATTTCACTGATACGGAATCGATGTACAGAAGTACGAGAATTTGAATAAGGTTTTATAGAACCAAAAAACACACTATCATAAATGTACAGGTGTTTTATAAATAATACAATTTTACGATTATTTTGTAAATTTCTGCAAAACTATTAACTGAAATAAACATCGTTAGATTAAACGAATTAAAGTACAGATGTACATAGAATTTTTATTTCAATTAGAATGTTAATGTACAGAAGTACCAGCATTTTATGAGTTTTTTTATAAAAATATGACCCGATTTATGTATGAAGATGTATGTAACATCAAAATTAACCCTTTAAAAAGTAGAGTTATAAAATGAATAAAATATTAATCTGTAGATTAAATTTAAACTAGAGGCGTAGAGGGTTTTCAAAGAAATTTCAAATTTAAAATATTTATTAAATAATGAAAATTATTGGAATTGAAATAATTTAATTCGTCACATTAACACTCGAACTCCGAATTATTTTATTTTTTATTTTCTTCTCGTATGCAACTACCAAAGGTTGCGCACCCTTACTTTACGAGCACAGTTTTATGTAAAAGGCTATTGAAGTACATATGTATATTAAAAAAAAACGTGATTAATAGAACTAACTAATTCGATGCTTTTACTTTCTTTTATATTCAATTAGTTGTATAGGTTTCGTCAGCACTTTATTTTTCTTCAATATATACACACTATTAATTATCGTTTTTCTTCAAATGATTTTAAAGAATATTTGAATATTTGAAATGATTAAACAGGACTAATTCCCGGGTTTCGGCACCAATGTTTATGATTTTAAGAATTATTTTACCTTTAATTTTGTTTATGATATATTAATGTTTATTCATACGTATTATCATGAATTCCGTGTAACAAAATAAAGGCCCTTGTCATTATTTCTGTTGTACAACGCTGTTTATTAAAATTACAAATTGTTCTTTAATTGTTCACAGTCGAAAAAGAAGTGTTCGATATTCCAAAATTATTTTAATACAATGTCAAGTGTAACAGTTCATATAATAAAGCAATAACAAAATACTCGTACATAAGTACATAGATTGCACACGGCACGCACTAAAATTAATAGTACGCTAATGTAACGTTAATAATGAGAGCAATACATAAGTACATATGCAGGTTGCACACGGCACGCTCTAAAGCTAGTAGTGTGTTAATGAAACGTTAGTGATGAGAGGAAATTTGAGTTTCTCATTGGAATGATAATATGTATCATTATTAGTGCGCATGTTTAATAAAGTGCAATGATGATAAATAATATGAGTACATACGTGTAATAATGATGATAATTACGTTAATGTTAATAATGAAATACAAGATCATTAACAATGAAGTAATAAGGCATAATGATAACATTAATAATGATAAAAATACACTACTGACATTAATATTAAATACAACAAGTATAATTATTAAATTTTGGTGTATTTGAGTAGGCAAACGGTTGAAGAAATTTATATTTTCTGCAACATACATTAATAAATTCTAAATTATGAATTACTCGTATGTTTAATTACAAAAGAAAACAAGTTTGGTTGGAAACCTGGAACCATATTTTTGAATTTTTTTTTTATTTTAAATATAAATTTCTTTCTTTCTAGAATATAAAATATGTTTAATTAACAAAGAAAAACATAAGCAAATAAATTTTTTTTTTAATTAGTTACTTTTCTAAACCAAAAAAAAAATAAATTTTCCAGTTCTGAAGCCGGTTTTCTTATTTTTATAGTTTTTTAAACTAAATTTTTTATGCTAATACATAAAATATATTTGATTTATGATGAAAAAAATAATAATAAAATTAGATACAGTGACATTTATATACCACAAAAAGTGTAAATTTTCCTACCCTGGAATCATCCTTTTAGATTTTTCTTCCTTTTACCAACATATTTCCCTTAGAGGTATAAAATATGGTTACTTATACGGTATAGAGAAAAATAAAAGTTAGTTTCAGTAGCTTACCAAAAAAAAATTTGAAATTTTTCAGCCCTGGAATCGACTTTTGATTAATTTGGATTTTTAATTTTTTATCCTTATAGAAATATAAACTAGCTTTATTTAGTAAAAAAAAAAACCAAAAATTAGCTACTTACTTTTATAGTTCAAAAAAGCTTACATTATCCAGCTGTGCAAGCGTAGCTGTAATTTGGCTGATTTTCAATACCAATCTATTTTGGACTATTTTTGATACACAATTTCAAGGCAAGAGTCTCTAGTTTTTTTGGGAGTTTCGGAAACTTGATATCACGTACAGACAGAGGAACAGACAGACAATCGCATAGACGGACATCGCTTATTCGTCCTACCTATTCCTAGTAATTTAGGATATATGTGTATACCGTATGGGTTGCATATTAATATTGTGGAAATTATACATGGAATGTCAAACATATATATACAGTCTTATTTATAATAAAAATTATTAAGGCTTTATAAATTCTTAATAAGAAAAATTTTTTATGAAAATTTGTTTTAAAGCCCCTTTATAAAGCCTTAATAATTTTTATAATTAAGGCTGGTGCGCTTTACCTTTTTTCGGTGAAAGGTATAAAACGTAATGTCCTGCACAATATCATTTATAAGACCAAACGCTAAACAACACTGTTGGCAAGACAAACAATTGAAACAAATGCCTTGTTAACAGTGTTGTTTAGCGTTTGTTTTAAAATATTTCGCTGCAGTAAAGCAGTTGAAAAATCTCTCATGTCTTGAAAGGTCTTATAAATGGTCTTGTGCAGGACTTTAATAAAAACCTAACTCCTTATTTTTGTAAAATCAAGATTTTTGCATTTTTCGATATTGAAATACATAAAAGAACTCGGTTCCAAAAATAAATGAGTCAGGGCCTTTCAAATTTAAGCTAACGATATGTTTGTAAACGTATTTCTTGCTGTTACGCAGTGTTATGAGCAAAACTTGAGTTAATGACTTAAAACATTAAAATCTATATAAAATATTTTAAAAGCGTCAGATTTTTTGTTTTCATATTTTTTTGCAAGTGAAAACAAAAACATTCTTCTTTCTCTCTCTCTCTCTCTCTGTCTCTTATATTTACACATGTACAATTTTGAAAAAAAAAAATCTAAATAAATTCTCTTGCAAAAATAGCAATAAAGCTTTTTCCATTAAAAAAATGAAGATCCCGTACTTTTCTTTTAGCCAACTTTTGTTTTGTTTTTTGTCTCGTCTAAAATCCCAATGAAATGTCTGCGCGTGTAAGCGTGCATTTTCGTATAACTGTATGCTCGTGTGTACGTATGTGTGTGTGTGTGCGTGTGTAAGTTTGTGTTTTATGCGGTAAAGAAATGGAAAATAATTCACACAAATACGACTTTTATGAATTCTATGCGTATTCCACTTCCTTTTGATATCTTTAGAAAAATATTTATGTTGTTGTTTTTTTTTTTGCTCATAGTACTTTTTGGCACGACTTAAGGAAAAAAAAGAAGCAAAGAAAATATTTTTTGTTAAAAAAAAATAACAGTTGGCATTATTTGAAAGCAGCTTAGTTGCAGTATTTATGAATGAAATGAAAAAGAAATAATGCAAAAGAAATTTTTTCATTAAATATGTATACATATATGTATGTATATGAAATATTTAAAGTTTTTTATGTTGTTTTTTTAATAAACATAAGTGTTTTATTAGCATGATAATTTATGATAGCATACATAATATGTCCATTAAGATTTTTTTTAATTTCTAACCATTTCCATGCGTTTTAAATAAAAACTAAAGTTTCGGTTACAGTAACATGTTTGTTAGATATTTTTTACCTTTTTTTAAAAGAATGCTGAAATCCATAGATTTTGCTGATTTCTTGCAAAGCATTTCTGATCTACTATAAACTTAATATTAGTTTTGTTAACAGCGGTTCTGTTATGAAAACATATTGCTACGTTTACTTTTAAATAGTGCCACTTATTCATAGTGAAAACAAAGTATACTTTATTTTATACTATACTGTATACTGTATTTTATGTGTTTATACTGATTTTAGATTCTTAAAGTATACTTTATTTTGACTATGAATAAGCACCAATATTTTTGTTGGTTCGAAAAATAATTGGAAATCTTCAACACTAAGGATAACCAATCCAGTGAGTTCTTAATAACGTTGTTCCTAGTAAATGTGGAAGTGAAGAGTCCTCCCCCCCCCCCCCCCCCCAATTAAACTTAGTTTGAGTGATGGTTTTTTTTTCGTAAAATATTATGCTTATTCACATTTATCTATTTTTCTCAAATCAGGTGATAGTCTGTCAAACTTGACTGGTTTAAATTTTAACAGAAGTCAATTGACATGTTGACAGAAGCAGGTTTGTTATTTAAATAAATTTAAAAAAACACGGACTTCTTCCTTCATAGTTTTCATTTAAATACTTGTTCCAATTACATTTTAAATTTAAGTTAAAAGTTGTAAAAATGTTAAAAATAATTTGATTTTTAATTTCCCGTGCATGTTTTCAATGTAAATTGGCTTAATACATAAATTATTTCTCCAATTTTTTTTCTTTAGCTGCTGCAATTGATGCTATTTATTGTTGCTACTCCTTTTTTACATGTTTATACTAGTTTTGTAAGTAATGACTTTTTTTTTCTCTATTTTTGCCAACTCTAACGAACCATTAATTATAGCAACATCAAGAGCAAAACTAACACAAATATAACAACATTTTTTTGTTACTTTCTTCGCTGCAGATTAAAAATTGTGCTGTTGGATAAGTTTTTTTTTTTGTTTGATATGAAAATAGCAAAACCCAAGGCAATAAAATTTAAATTTTATACAAAGCTGAACTTGTTTTTCTTGAAATATTTTTATTTCAATAATTGGTCACAAAAAGGTAAATAAATGGGTGGTTTGTCAAACAAATTTCCACCTTAAGAATAAAGAAATTAAATGGTTTTTTGTTGACTATTCAAGAATTTAAGTAAAGGGGACCATAAACTACAACAGCATGTATGCGCCATCAAGTGTTTGTGCCAGCGGTTGGGTCGTGTATGGGCATTTTGTGTGATTGTACGTTTTGCTGTAGTGATGTCAAATAGAGTTTGATATTTTGCTGATGGTACCAGCTTGCTTGTATTGTGTATGGTGAAATTAGCTCAGTTGGGTAAAGTTATCAGAAGTAAATATGCATTTAAAAATCGTAGTTTGTTAAAAAATGGAATTTGAGCACTTTAGTTATGCATAGCTGCTAATATTAACAAAATATCAATAAAAATTGCAGCAAAAACTGTGTCACTATTTATAACCTCCCTTCTTGAATTTTTTTAAAAAGTGAATATTGTACCAGCTTGCTGGTATGTTATGTGGTTCGAACATGATTGCTCAATAGCTTGATTGCGCGTGCATGCTGTTGTAGTGTATGGGCCGCTTAATTCTAAGAAATTTTATAAGACAAAAAAAATATATAAAAATTACAGAAATGTAATGCCTCTCAAAAATTTTTTTTAATGACAAAAACAAAACACAAAAATTATATAAATAATATGTCAACTTGTAGACTATTCAAAAATTAAATTAAAGAAGTTCTCAGAACTTTTGTAATAATGAGGAGAACAAAGTACAGCATAATGCACTTCTATATTGTTACAGAAATATACGTGAACAAACCTAATATAAATGTCTCCCATAAAACATGTACCCACCATAGGAATTATCCAGCAATTTTCTGCTAAAGACAAAAATATACAATCACAAAAAGGGTGCGCAAAATTTAATGTTAGGAAGTTTATGTTATTTATCTTATTTATTAAATGTTATAAATACAATTACAAATTATATTATAACATAATTTAAACGAGAATAGTAACAAAGACCTTCACTCGTTATACTGAAACAGACCAGGGTCTATGGTGGGAATCGAACCCACAACCTTAACACTGATAGCCTACCGAGGCACCCATGTTATGAAATAAATTGGCTTTAAAATCTATTTTTTTTTAACAAATTCAGTTTTATTGATACCAATGCACATTAAGTCAAATGATTACTTTTTTTTGTGCAAGAATAATAAAAACAAATGTGACCTTTTACTTTTTTTGTCATTGTTTTCAATTGTCAACACTTTCAATAAAGACATGTTATTTGATTTTTCGGAAAAGATTAAGCACTGTCGCTTATTTCTGCATCAAGTTTTTCTGAAAATAAGCTTATGAGTTCAGTAGAAAATGTCAACTTAAAGTGCGTATTTCTTGAATTGCTTTATTATTAACTGATTGCTGTGAGGTGAAAAACAAAGCAACAAGTATGTATTGTTGTTTTTCATGAAAAGTGCTTTATATTAATATCGCTACGCTCTAAACTAAGTCATTATAATGAGCTCTAACTCAAACGGTATAATTTATTGGAAGTACTGACTTTATATAGGCCGTCAAAAATGTTGACCCCATTGGACCCCTTTCAAATTTAAAATATTTGCAATTTATTTCAAAGTGCAAGTTCTTGCGTTTTGCGAGTAATGCCTCTTTTTAGTAGGTAGCATTTGCATGAAAATAACTGAACTGTTGATGAAATTAATAAAAATTAATACGATTTTTTTAATTAAAATTTACCAAATGAACTAATTTTAAATAATTAACTACATTTTTGTTAAAATTAAAATTTGTTTTAAAGGCATATGAACGAGTCCCTGTGGTAGCGATGTTATCCTGTCAGTCCATAGGTCATGAGTTCGATGCCCGCCATTGCCTCTGGATGTTTTTTGCAGACAGGCTAATCACTTCATTTGCTATGCTTGTTAAAAAAGATATCAATGATTTAAATTTAAATAAATATAGATAATGTGTAGTTAATAGGATGTCCCAAGATAGGGAAAGATGAATAAAACGAACTGAATACAGTCACTCTTTTCAATTAAGAAAAGATACCACTATCTTTGTAATGCTTTCTTAAGAAAATCTATTAAATTTTATAAAAAAATAAGACCATAATAAAAAAATCAAAAACAGCTGACAACTAGAAGAAAAGTGGTTAATTTTTACATTTATCTTCGCCCAATCGACACAATTTCGCTTTGAAATATTTAAATCTTCCAGTTAGTAAATTATACAAAATAACTGTTTGTAGTCTGTAATGTTCGTCCACATTTTTGCGCAGGCTGTAAAACAATTTTTGAGTTGAAAGTTTTTTTTCCGAAAATTTCAGCTTTAGTTTTCTGTTAAAAATTCGTATTTAATTAGTTTAGTTGAGAGTTAAAATTGTTTTCTTAGCCGACATGGTCAATTTGTTGGCATTACTTACTTTATCTCATCTATAAATATTTCTGGGAAGTATGTTAAAATTTCAATCGTCTTTTCTGGATATTTTAAGTCTTTTCAGTGGATTTGTATTTGTTAATGCCAGATTATTGTTATTTTTTTTTTAAAGAGAGGTAATTTTTTTTTTTTTAAATTTTAAATAAATTCTGTCACTATAAGGAAAAAATGCTAAGGTCAGCATTTTTCAATTTAAGTCAATTAAATTAGGATTAAATTAAATTAATTTATGTAGAAAAACATCTTTATACATACTGTAACAAAGTAAAGGGTGTTTTTTAGAGGTATAGAACTTCGAATTGAAATAAAACACAAGAAAATCGTTTTAATGTCCATCAATTTGGCTTTATTGGAAGGATAATTTTATGCCATTAATGTTTAAATATGATTTCGGGCATGTGGCCGCCGCGGCTGGCTCGAATAAAGCCAATTCTACAGGTCCAATTTTCAACCACTTTTTCGAGCATATGGGGCCGTATGTTGGCAATAACGCCACGAATGTTGGCTTCCAAGTCCCCTAACGTTTCTGGTTTGTTGGCGTAGACGAGCGACTTCACATATCCCCAAAGAAAATAATCCAATGGTGTCAAATCACACGATCTTGGTGGCCAATTGACAGGTCCATTCCGCGAAATTATGCGCTCATCGAATGTTTCCTTCAATAAATCGATTGTGACGTGCGCTGTGTGGCATGTAGCGCCGTCTTGTTGGAACCACAACTCATCCACATTCAAAATCTTCAAAATCTTCCATAAAGTTGATGGACAAAGCTCCAATTGCTGTGCACGGTGGCGAATCGATTCATTCGGGTCCTCTTCAACACTTTGCTCTACAGCGGCAATTGTTTCTTCGGTGCGCACTGTTCGACGTCTCTGCGGATGCGTATTATCACATAGAGTAAACGTAGTGCGAAAACGATCCATGGTTAACCGAATTAATTGCTCTGATGGACGATTATGTCGACCATAAAATGGACGGAGCTTGCGGTAAACTTCGCGAACTGAACCATTATTTTCGAAATAAATTTGCACGATTTGCAAGCGTTGTTCTTTTGTCAACCTGTTCATGATGAAATGGCAAACCAAACTAAATATTAATCACTTGACAGCTGACAAAATGGCCGCCAGTTAAAAAAGTGATGCCAACTTAAAGTTCTATACCTCAATAAAAAACACCCTATATAAGCTTAGTTAAGCTATTGTTTCATTTGAGATTGTGGGTCAAAAAAAAAATATAAGCGCTACAGCTTTCAGAAAATCGCACAAAATTATTGAGATATTTTTCAGAGGATCTTTTAAATATGAAGATTACAGCAGCCATTTGCTTACCTCTACTTAAGCACTTTTTCCTTTTTGCCACATATTTATGTTATCCTGTCCCTTTGCGCCACAGAATTTATGTTATCCTGTCGATGTGGTTTCCTTGTATATTGCCTCATGTCACGTTGTTTCTGTTATTATGAAAATTTCTTCTAAAGATGGTGTTATTATAGCTGTTATTCCGCTATAATATGAATTTGTATTTTGAGTTTGGCTTGAATATTGGCTGTTATCTCGACTATTAATGTTTGGAGAGTATGCAATTGGTTGTTGTTTCTACTAAAATACTAATCTTGGTTACACTCAAATACTGGTTTTTATTTGAATTAAGGTAATGGTTGTTGTTTCTACTAACATTATTTCCATTGCAATTGTTATCTTCACTACTGCCATATTTGATAGTATTGGTAGTGAGGTTGCCACCATTTCTGTGATATTCCGCTTGTAATTCTCCCGGCATTAAAAACGTTCATTGCGTATTTCGCTTCTTGGTTGAGATTTTAAGTTTTGCACACAGCCAAGATTAGGGAAAATTTAAATTTTAAACTAAATTTAAGTTTAAAATTAATATTTAAATAAAATAAAATAAAAGATTTAACCAAAAAAATTAAAGGAATTTTTATTTATTATGAACTCTAAAAACGTATTTTTGAAGTGCGATATAGGTCCCTAAAACTGCATGATAATATACAATAATGGCAGCGTAATAAGGGAACCAGAAACTTAAAAATTTAAGAGAAAAGCATAACATTTCACGTGCAAATTAACTCTAAATAGAAATAAATTTAATTTAATTCTAAAAATATTTTATATTAAGAAAAAAATATAACAGTTATTATAAACTAGGAATAATACAATGTATCAGTAAACTAAAGTATACTTGTAGATTTGATCCATCACTTAAGCTCTAACGCATTTTTCACGTTTGTTAATACGATCAATTTCACATTTTTCGAATGCAGTGCACTTCACATTGCCACAGTATACCGAACCTGAACCTGAATATTCATTTAAAAAGCGAATTTTAAAAATTTTATAAGCGTGTTTCAGCCTTATCTATTCTATTATTTACCATATTTATCAGGCTTGGTACCGTATTTATCACCACCACCACCACCACCATTTGTCAACAAGTGTGGTGCAACGCATGATTTTTGATTACACAAATCCGGGCAACATTTGCCACCATTTGAGGCACAATCACCATCTTTATAACAACGTGGTGCACAGGTATAGATCTTAGATGAGGAAGGGCACTCTATGTTTGAAAAAAAAAATATTAATTTAAATTTACTTCGGGATACACGTAATTAAATTCTTACCCTTAGCTTGTATAGTTGTAGTGAAATTCAAGCACAACACAAAACCAATTAAGTTAATTAATGACACTTTTGCTGTCAAGAAAAAGAAAAAAAAATATAAAAAAACAAAATTCAACAATTACTACATTTTATTATTTATTTAGTAAAATCATACTCATTGTTGTCTTTAATTATTATTATTGTTTTTTTTTCAAACGTCAAAATTCAAAAACAAGTATATTCAACAGCACAATAAAAACATTAATTTAATTAAATGTCAGCCACTAAGACAGAGATTGTGTATCACTTGAACGAGAACTGTAACTACACTGAAGATGCAGTATTTCTTTACTCAGACATATATACCCCCTCTTCGCAAGAGTGTATGATTGTTTCTATTGTACTCTTCACTATTATCTGTGTGTATACAAATTTATCATGCCATTTGTACTACCGCATAAATATTATGAAGTTTTTTTTCTATCAAAATTTCATAAAATGCATGATAAATAATATGATGTAGCATAAATCTCTAAAGAATCTTAGAGATTTTATTATTTTTTATTAAAAAATAGCAGAAGAGTTCTATGCAACTACTGATGGTATCGAAAATTTTATAATGTTAGGTCTGTCTAAGCTTTCAGGTATTAACTCACAACCTGTCTAACGATGTCAGCAGAAAATATTCAATCGATTTATTATATATAAAACAATAACCAATTTTCTAAATTCTTATGAATTGAATTGCAAATGGTAAGACTGTTGTATACATATGGAAGATGGTAAATTTTGAGCCTTCATTACCAAACATATATATGAGCAAATTGAAAAATGCAATGATTTAAACCAATTCACATATTCCATTTGCAATAAAGTTTCGTATATAAGGCAGACATCTACATCAACTGACACCACACACAGTGGACCAGAACACAGAAGAACGCTGATGAGTAAGGTTTAGTGGCCTTCGAAAACGGCTGGCTGTTCCGTTCAACTATGTGTTGTTGTCAGAATATTTACAACTAACTTGATGTTATTTGTTCATTAATAATTATCACATGTAATTTGGCTTAAAAAGCGTTACGAACAGTAGCCTATTCAATTCATAAGAATTTAGAAACAAATACAGTTCGAAAAATAATAATAACAAATTTTGTTAACTTATTGTTGTTTTTAATACAAGTTATCGATCGAATGAACTTTTTCTGTCGATATCGTGGGACAGGTTTTGATTCATAAAAAATGTCTACTTACAATTATATAATTGTACATGCTCCTGTACTTAAACTTCATATGAGAAGGAGACAAAGTTTAAACTACTCTACACCAAAAAAGGTAAGTATTTGTTATTCCATGTGTATTTTTACAATATTCACATGCGACTCGGTAAAGTACGTATATTCAGGGTCAATATGCTTTATGGAGTTACATATAAATATTATGGAAATTAAACACGGAACGACAAGCCTATATTTAACCTTACAGTTTAAGGTGTAGGGTATAATAAGCGCCTAGTTGTCTTAATAACGTCACCAAAGTTATATTTACATGAAAACAAAAGCAATAGTATAAATTTTTGTTCTTCTACATAAGTTATTTGTTTGTTGTTGTTTGGAAAATATGAAAATAGTAAATAAAATGATATTAGCTGAACTTCTCATTTGTTTAAATGAAAGTTTAACATAATAAAGGTTCCCTGATGATCTCCATTAGCAATAGTGAAATGCGCATAGGATCCACCTTATCCCTCAATAATCAATTTCAATATATTAATAATAAAAAAAAAAACAGTCTATTGAATAAGTAAAATAATAATTTGGGATTATTAGTGCGCAAACAAATGTTAAATTTGGCTATTTACTTCTGTTCGCTGAAGAACTCGCATGAAGACATAAATGCGATTTTATATAAGATATGCCAAAATATATATCGCCAAAATGAAAACAATCGACAAAATGAAAAAAAAATCGATAAAATGAAAAAAATGCCAAACCCAAGCAAAAAATCGCCAAAACCGAAAAAACGCCAAAAACCAAAAAAAAAAAAAACGAAAAAATGCCAAAATTATATATTATATAGGCTAAGGTTCGTATAGTGAGCGAGTCAAAGTCGCACTTTACTGAATATATTGTTTTCATACAAATATCAATCTAATAACATGCTTCGGACAATTAGGCCTTAAATTTAAAATTCTACGTCATTATTCATGATTAGTCATAAGAATTTGTTTTGTTTGTTTTACTAAAAAAAAATATTTATCTTTTGCAAAACAACTTGCACTATGAAATCATAAACTATTTCAAATGAGGTGATTTCAAAACTAAGAATCATCATTATCTAAATCGCAATAGATTGTAATAAGATAGCATATCACAGCTGATTACATTAACCACAACATGATTACGAATTGTGAACTTAACATACGAGATTTATACTTAACTTTAAAACCAGTATTTTGTATGGCAATACTGGTTCCAAATTCTTAAGATTTATTTTGTTTTGGCTACGAATAAGCGTCAATGGCGCATAGTCATAGTCATAAATAAAGTACATTTTAAGAGTTCAAAGCCAGTATTGCCGTACAAAATACAAGTTTTAAAGTCATAGGGCCGTATGCAAAAAAATATTTTACTTGAGCTTTAAAGTTCATAGTAGTTACCAAGCACTTTAAGGCTAACATTGCTTTGTTAAGAAATTGTATGCAAAAAACAACTTTAGTTATTTTGTAATTTAATAATAAATACTGGTAACACCACCGTGTTCAACAACCACTTCACGGCTTATGATGTACAACATCGAATACGAATTAATTCGAGTATTCAAATAATTTTTTATTTTATTAAATAAATTTGTATTATCTTGAAGTAAAGCAACCTAATTTAAAAAGTATGAGCTTCTGACATGGAAGGAAAACAGATAAACATTTTTATGAAGTAAACAAAACAAACAAAAAAAAAATTATGGCAATATATTTTATTCGAATGAAATGAGTATTTGAATATCCAGATTTTTTCCACTCGTTTTGACTGTATGTACATCACTAAAACATTTTTGTATAATTGAATTTATTTTAATATTTTTTTATGGATTTTGCTATGTATTTCGAATCAGTTGGATAATTTGGTGATGTTTTCCATAATATAACAGAAATAATAAATTTAAGATAAGAGGTAACACTTCTAGCTTCATTTTTAGATGTATCATGAATCAATATGTGCTATATTAACAAAACTATTTGAAGAACAAAATACACATTTTGGAAATATCAACTTAAAGGACCCTTAACAAACGTAGGTGCCTACTTTAGAATTTTGATATAATAATTTTTTTAGAATACAACTTTACTTAACATTGCTTGGCAAAGCTTTGTTAACTTTTTTTGCATACGACCCATAAAGTATACTTTATTTTGACTATGATCACGCGCCAATGTCTTTTACAGTATAAAAACTATTTAACATTATGTTACCTATTAACTTAATGTCTATTATATTGAGAAACATTTTCGTATGTTATTCAATATTATTGACAGTTTGTTAATAGATAACAGAATATACAGTTGTTTTTATACTGTTAAAGCTTTTAAATTTTTAAACATGACTGCGTTTAGACACGAAAACATTTGAAAGGGAAACATTTATGGCCTGTTTTACAATATCGAAAGAAAACTTTCGACTGAAAATTTATATTAGCGGTTTTCACACTTCATAGTATTCTTACAAACCTTTTAAATTTAAAAGGGTGAACGCCTTTTTTTTTTTTTGATGTTGTAAATAATTTTTTTTTTAATGCATGATTTTTATTTATTGTATCTTCATATATGAACTAACAATAAGTATTCAAATCTTAAATCTAAAAATATAATTAGGCCCGACCAGTGTCGAACATAAGCTTAGTAATAGTTATATATAATACATAAGTAGTGATAATCAAAAGGAAAAAATAAAAGTATTTTCAAGAATTCCCATCTGGAGTGCTGTGAATAAGACCCCTTGTGTCCCTCTTTTTTAGGCGGATGTGTCCAGTAAAGTTCAAAATATTACGGGCAAGCGGATTAGGATGTGACTCAAGTTTAGTTAAATATTTGCCTGCGTATTTTGCAATTTCTTCACTCACTAGTGGCATATTTAAATCACGATGTATATTTGAATTTTTAATGTACCATGGAGCCGATGTTATCAAACGTAAAATTTTGTTTTGCCTTCGTTGAATTCTCTCGACATTAGAAGCTGAGGCAGTACCTCAAAGCTGAATTCCGTAGCACCATATAGGTTTTAAGAGCGACTTGTATATTAAAAGTTTACAGTCTAGGGTGAGGGTTGAATTTCTACCAACCAGCCAATGTATCTGAGTTAGTTTAAGTTTCATTTGCGTTAGTTTAGAGTCAATGTGGTATTTCCATGTGAGCCTTCGATCAAGATGTATACCAAGGTATTTCACATGTAAGTTTTGAGGAACAATTTGATTATTGATTGTAATGGGGGAACAAGTGTCCTTTCTTAAGGTAAATGTTACCTGAGCACACTTCTGTTCGTTTACCTTTATTCTCCACATGTTTAACCATAGTTCTAGCTGAGTAACATGTTGCTGAAGATATCGGGAAGCCTTGTGAGGGTTTTCGTGCATACTAAGGCAGGCTGTATCATCGGCAAATGTAGATGTGTGAATGTTACTGCTCAATGGTATATCACAAGTATAAATCAAATACAAAACTGGCCCCAGTATACTCCCCTGTGGCACACCGGATGAGATTATTTCAGGCGTACTCATAAAGTTTCCTTCCACAACAGTGAACTTCCGGGCAATAATGTAACTTTCCAGCAGATTTAGAATGTTTATTGGTAGGTAAGTCTTTAATTTTAAAATTAGGCCTTCATGCCACACTTTATCAAATGCCTGAGAAACGTCAATCAACAGCGCAGAGCAATACTTTTTTTCTTCAAAAGTTTTTCCTATAAATTGAACCAATATATGAGTTTGTTCAATGGTGCTATGCTGACTTCTAAAACCAAATTGGTGGTCCGGTATGCACCCACTACTAACTAGAATTGGGGACAATTTTGTCATGAGCAGTTTTTCGAAAAACTTTGACATTGTTGACAGTAAAAACTTATTGGCCTATATGACTCAGCTTTGGTAAGATCTTTGCCCGGCTTTGGAATCATTTTAACCTTGGCAAGCTTCCAGCTGTTTGGATAATACTCCAGTCGTAAAATGGCATTAAAAATGAATAGCAGGATTCTAATAGCTATACGAGGCAACATTATCAGCATCTGGTTACTAATTTCATCAATACCCGGAGCTTTTTTCGGGTTGAGTTCTGCAATTGTAAATAAATTGAAATTATTTTATTTGTAGGTGCAGTGTAGTCAATTTTGAAATTTCATATATCACCAAAAGTTAGAAAAAATGTGTTTTTAAATTTTTTTATGTTAATTTATAACTTTGTAATGAAATTAAAAGAATACTATAGCCCACCTCAGGGCCTTTATTACAACTTAAATGTAACTGAAAGTATGACTTTATCAGACGCATACAAAATTTTTCATTATTACAAATTTAACTTAAATTATCAGGTAAGTTATCGCTCACTTTAAGCTAAACTAAAATTGTAATAGTCAAGGGCCTAATTTTTTTAAACACAATGCCAAGTGTTGACTAATTGTATATGGAAAAAATTTAAATTACAAAAACCAAAATACATACAGAATTTGTCAACGCTAAGCGTTGTGTTTTACAAAATTATGCCCTAAGTTGTACTAATGTAATATAATATTGTATTATAATATAATATGGTAAATATATAGAAACTTTTTTAGGCCCTCTCCTTTATTAGCGTAGTCTTGGGGTTCAAACATTTTGTTTGTAATCTGCATTTTTTTTGTAATAAAAAACGTATAATAGAAAAAAGGGTTACATTTTAAAGATCATGGATATACCTCCGAGTTGACAACACTGTCTTATACTTGCACAATTACAACACTTACTGCCAGTTTACAGAAACCATGTAAAAATTCTCGTCTGCCTTTTTATATTGAAAGCAAAAACAAAGCGCTCAAAATTTGTTTTTGTTTTCAATATAAATAGACAACCGAGAATTTTTACATGGTTTCTATAAACTGCCAGTTAAACTGCTATTGTTTTTGGTCTTGCATTTTTTAAAAAATATAGTAGATAATGTTTCAATATATTTTGTTGTTGTGACCTTGTAATGTAGGGCTATTAATTTAAAAGGGTATTTTAATACGAAACGTGAAAGCCCTTAATGAAAACAACAATAAAAAATTTTGTGTCGTTATTGTGAAACAGGCCATTAGTTTGTTAGCAATTTACGGGTGGGGAAGAGAGAATCGTTATTGTGTCGGTACTCGGCGGCACGCCTCCCCGGGAATTCCCGCTGTTGTGTGATATGGTGCAATCATATTTTTGTTTGGAAAAATAAAATAATATCTTTAGTTGTTGTTAACAGTTTTGGGTAAAAGTTCGCTAGTGATCTGCATTAGCAACAGTTAAATGCGCATAGGATCCAGCTAAACCCCGCAACAATCAATTTTAATAAAAAATTTAAACAAAAAAGATTTCAATAAAAAATTATTTAAGTTACATAATTATTATTTTTCGAACTGTATTTGTTTCTTAAATTCTTATGAATTGAATTAGGCTACTGTTCGTAACGCTTTTTAAGCCAAATTACATGTGATAATTATTAATGAACAAATAACATCAAAGTTAGTTGTAAAAATTCTGACAACAACACATAGTTGAACGGAACAGCCAGCCGTTTTCGAAGGCCACTAAACCTTCCTCATCAGCGTTCTTCTGTGTTTTGGTCCACTGTGTGTGGTGTCAGTTGATGTAGATGTCTGCCTTATATACGAAACTTTATTGCAAATGGAATATGTGAATTGGTTTGATTCATTGCATTTTTCAATTTGTTCATATATATGTTTGGTAATAAAGGCTCAAAATTTACCATCTTCCATATATATTACAACAGTCTTACCATTGCCGTTTGTTCCTTACTAACTATGCACATGTTTATTAATTTGCTTATTTTTGTTCTACTTAAGACAAACTTTTTTGGTTTGTTACTATTAAGTATATTTTTATTTTTTGATTTTTGCCACAAGCCAATGACTATTAATTTTAGTTAATTATTATTTTTCGAACTGTATTTGTTTCTTAAATTCTTATGAATTGAATTAGGCTACTGTTCGTAACGCTTTTTAAGCCAAATTAAATTAAAAAAAAATAAAATTATTTAATTTAATAAATAAAATAATAGTTTGGGACTATTATTGCGTTAACAAATGATAGATTTAATTTTACAATTCCCAAAATTGTTTAAATTGAAATTAAACATCACACTTGGAGGCGATCAAATAATCAGGTGTCAAATAAAAAATTTGCTCATCTCCTGGGCACTTAAAAATTATGAAAAATCAGGAAAGTCAGAAAAAGTTTTTAAAATTTTTAACTTATTTATGTCACCTTACTAGTTTATAGTAATTTTTTACTTTCACTGTAAAACTCACTGCTTTACAAAAAAAAAAAAAAAAAAATAAACAACAAAAAGTGCATTTATTAGCCCATAATAAATTATCTATCTCAGCAAAGGGTACATTAAATTCGACTTAATGGAATATAACAGCATTTGTTGTATGTATTACACGTTATTTACAACAAGTTTCTTACTGTATGCATATTTTTTAATATTTTTTTTATTTCTGAGAAACTAAGTATGTACTTCTAAAGAAAACCGGTTAATTAATAAAACTCACTTCAAAGAAACTACTGTCTTTTTAGTTCCCAGATAATTTCAACAATTCAGTAGATGCTAGAGCTATTTTTTTTTCTTCATGATCTCATGTAATCATACAATTCAAATTCAAGAGTACGAGTATAGTCAATGAAACTCTGATTTATGTGCAGATAAATTTACATACATATAGACATATTTATATTCTTTAGTAGGATACCCTAAATGTAAGAGAAAATATTGGCAATAGCTAACATAATTTGTGTAATTTTACACAGTTTATAGAAAAGGTAATACTGTTCCATCTGGAGGACTCTTATCACTTTTTGAAGTTTTGATAATTTTAATAAAAAAAATTCAGTATTGAAGATCCAGTAATTTATTTTACTTATATCTTGGAAATTAATTGAAATTTTGTCTTTTTGTCTTCCTCAAAATTGAAGTTATGGACTGCGAAAACAAAGTGGAAAACAAACTAATCGGGAAAAACTTGCATTTATTGCCTCAAAATTGCTAAAATATTGAAAATTTAAAATTTTTAAAATTTATTTCAAAATTTTTGCCCCATAGCTGCCAAATTGACTATTCTAATCTTCGGATTACCCGCCACACGTTCTCTAATGGAATATACATTTTTGACAGTGTATACATACACTGCGATGATGCACAGATCTGACAACATCTATATCGCTTTCAGTTTCCTAAAATTTCTTGATAAGCTTGTCAATTCTTTATACGCACAGTAGGTAGATTGTGACAAAACCTATGGTTTTAAATAAAGGCTGTCAGCTGTCAAATTTCTGCTATCTGAATAGTCATTTATTTAGTGAAAGGTTTGTCATTTACGTTCAACAACCGAACAACGTGTAAAAAGAGCTAATCCCCCTTATTGTGAATGGCTTCGTCGACGGAACATCAGGACGACAGTAAATATTGCCACTTCTCTACTCTTTATCGGCAACAATTGGCTCTTATTGACAATCTCTTACTAATCTCTAAGGCTTTGTAAATTAATGTACCATGTTAATGGTAGCCAATTCTTGTCGACAAAGAGTAGACAACCGACAATTTTTACTGACGTCTTGATGTGATATCGACGACGCCATTCACAATAAATGGGAATATTTTATGTTCGATTGTTCAACGTAAATGACAAACCTTTCACTAAATAAATAACACTACAGTACCCAGATTCAGTAATTTTTATTACCATAATCGTATCACTATAATAAATATAACGAAAATTTATCGACTTTGCTATTCAGTAACATATTTTAAGCTACAGAATCTAGTGCCTATGCTCTGTAACTTTATTGAGAACTTTTCCAGACGAGACGTTTGTTATCATTTTGTGAAACACAGGGTGAGTAACAGAAACCTTAGTTCCTTGCTGATATTTCTTGTAATCTTATTTAAGGTTTTATACGAATCAGCCTGTGGAAAACAGGACAACCAATATAATTGTTTAATTTTTCTCAAAGCGAAAACTTTTCGCAAGTTATAGAACACAGGTACAGGTACAGCTGATACTTATTTAACAGCTGACAGCCTTGCCAGATCGTTGGTTTTTAAACCACTAAACAGCTAACCCTGTAATTGATTAATTTTTCCATTTTACCTCAAGCTGTATCTATTAAATAAATTTCTTGTTTTTTTATAGAAACAAAATTTGAAGTCAATGTCAAATTAGATAAATAATATTTTTTTATTTTGTTATTATGTTAAAACTTTTAAGTTTCAGTTTCAATTTTACTTTTTAATAATTGAAAGAAGGTGGGCAGTAGTTTACAAGTGTAGATTTGAAATAAACATTATTTTTAAATACGCAGCTGTAGTTAAGTCGACCTACTTAAGCCTACAGGTATTTAACCTTGTGAATTAAATTAGTTAACTTATAATTGTTCTGCAATATGCAGACAAAAGTTTATTTAAACAGTATTGTAAAATTAAATATATTGACAAAATAGGTTTTAGTTCATTTTGAATAATAAAATTATGCCATCAACACCCGTATGTGTTAAGCTAAAAACAACCTCAACACCGAAAATAGTGTGGATTGTCTTACACTTACTTAGTTAGGATTAGGGTTAGGGATTTCCCGGACTTTTGCACTTCCCGGGCAACGGGAATGAAAAAATCGCGTTCCCAAGAATTCCCGGAATTCCCGGGAAAAGCTTATTTTCTAAATTAAGTACATTTATTAAATGAAAATAGGCGAAATTTCGATTGTTTTATTAATGTAAGCATTCTTTTTAAATAAAAGTTAATACAAAAGCAGTTCTAAGACAACGAAATTTTAAGTACATTCAAGCAAATATCAAATACATACATAGCTATTATTTAGCTCATATAAAGACTAATTGGTGACTCTTACTGCAAATAGTAAAAAAATTTATAATAAGGGCTCCAAGTAATTTCGTTAAGAATTTGCCTTGCTTGTTTCTCAGTCTTCTTGAAAAATGTCCAGGAGGACTCTTATCGTTAAGTACAATCAAGTTACAGTACTATACTCAGCTGAGCAAAATTTTACATAACATGACCCACAGTCTGTCTAAATGTCTTTAGTTTTTTATTTGATTTCTCCTAAAATATATCCTATGGGGTTTAAATAATTCAATAAATTTGACTGTCACTTACGCCGTTTTATTAATATGTGTGTCACAAAAGTCTATCTTACATATGGAAAAAATAACGTGTACAAAACCCGGTTTTAACGTAAATTTGAAGCGCACGTTATTTTTTTTTTTGCATATGGTGGTATACATTTATGAAAATCCGGGGCAAAACTCAAAAATTTCCCGGGAATGTTAAGGAAACAGACATATCCCGGGATTTCCCGCCTGGGAATTCCCGTTTCCCAAACCCTAGCTTTGGACTTATAAGTAATAAGATAGTAAAAATTTAAATTTATTTGTATGTGGTAAAGTTCAAAAACCAAAACAGAATTAGTTTTTTCTATACCAAGTGAAATACTGGAAAGAACTCTCACTCAATTACACAGAACAAAAAAATAAAAATTTCTTGAAACGAAAAGTTTGCGTTTTTGTTTTAAAAATGCTGCATTTTTGAAAATAAGTTTTAAAATAAGAATTTTTATTTAAATATTAATAAAATAACATTGTTATTTTTATAACGAAGCAGTTTTAAAACAAAAATGTGCACTTTCATTTTAAAAATTAGATTTTTGGTTAAATATTTAAAAACATTTTTAAATGCATTTTTAGCCAATTTAAAAAGGAAATATATTTTATTATCATATCAAGAATTTGAATTTTATAGATAAACGATTGTATTTTCCCCGTGTAATATTTGTCCCACTGTGTTGAAAACGTTAGACTTCTCGCACACTTACATTCAAAATAAAGAAAAAAATTTTAATTTGTTTTTGTTTCTATATTGTGGGTAAGCCAAAAATTTGTCAAAATTGCAGGTTCTTAACTCTTATGGTTCTCGAGAGAACAGCTTTTTCACCTTTGGTGTACGGAACCCTAAAAAATCGGAATGCAAAAGAAATAAAAAAAAAGTATAATAATATCGTAGAGATTAACATCGACTATCATATTTTGAAACAATTTGTCGATACACTTGAATCAGTTTCATATAATTTTAAAACCGAATTTTTCTCGATAGAAATATTATCACTGAAATTTGCTCCCTTAACTTCAGTTGATATGAAACGTGGTGTTTCGATGAACCGTAGGTTCCTAACTTCCTTCTAACAGGAATAATTTTACTTTTAAATAAGTAAAATGCATTTTTTGTGTAACAATTTTCTGATTATTTTTTGAAATAGTTATTAAGCCGGCTGTTTCTGTTTTAAATAATAATAAAAAAGTTATTATTATTTTCATAATTTTTTTTTCGCGCATATTTTTAATTTTTAGGTACATCTGTTACGTGTTTAAAATCAAATTTTAGTTAAATGAAACTCCAAGCACTGGTTTTAATTTTACGTTATTTCCCTTAAGTTATTTTAAAATCATGTTGTGCTAGCATTAATTTTAAAAAATTTTCTTTTTTTATATCCATATGAGTTCCTAAGCTAAAAGCAATTCTGCTACTTATAAACCCTTTAGTCTCAGGCATGTCCCATTATATATTTTTTTCCTGTAAACATACATTAACATTGAATTTTTCTACTTTCCTCCAACTCAAAGTGAATGTTTACACTTGACATTTTCCAATCTGACAAGTTGTGTCGTAAAAAAATATCCTTATTGCAAAAATATTTATCACAGATGCCGTTTGAATGGCTGCACTTAAAATGTTTTTAAGTGACGTAAATATAATTGGAACTAAATAAAACTTGTTCAATATTTTATTTAGGGTTAAGAGCTGCTGCAGAGATCTTTGAGTATTTAATAATAATGTAATCGTGTTGTAGCAATATCCATTACATACTCGTATGTTACTATTCCAACAATGAATATAAGCTGATGTCTTCTTAAAGACCGCACAAAAGATTCACTTGTTAAGCCTGGATTACACTATCGGCTCAATGTACTGATTTTCGTCGGCTCACTGCAATAAAGAAATAATAAGTAATAAGCCAAAATGGCATTATTACTTAATTAATTGTGGAATAAGTCTATATGGTTATAATACCACTGCAGTGTTGTGCAATTATGTCTTTATACTTTAATTAGTTGGGAAATAAAGCAAATTTAGCTTATTACTTATGACTTTATTTCAGGGAGCTGACAAAAATCGATACATTATGCCGATAGTGTGATCCAGGCTTTATGCTGCATGCAAATAATAATATTTAAAATTTGTGGAGAGTTATAGAGTTACACTGCGTAAAAAGCCTGGGATTTGATGCTATTTTTCTGGTAAGTGTTGTCGAGTAAAAAATTAAATTTTCCAAATGCCTCCGAAATCTTGAGTTATGGGTAAACACTCGGTTTTTCGTACCCGTATGCACTAATAAGCCTCTAACAAAGTTATACATCAACTGATTTTAAATTTCTAAGCGAATTTATAACGAAGAGATTTAAACTTTCTAAGCGATATATATTTTAAGTTTAACATTTCGTGCCGTGGCCGCCAAAAAGGTTTAAGCGACATAATTTTTGAACTTAGTTTTTTGACAAAATCTATTATTTGCGATCTAAATAATCCATTTTAATAGCATTTATTCAACGGAAATTGAACGTCTTGTATGTGAAAAAAGGAGAGCTAGAAGAGAATGGCAACAACACAGATCACCCCTAAATAAAATCAGACTTAAAGAATGTATTAAACGACTCAAAGAGCTGCTATCGTCGGAAAAGACTGCATTGCTGGAAAAGTACTTAGAAGGTCTGGATGTAACGTCAACATCTAATTACACTTTATGGCGCGCTACTAGAAATCTTAACAGACCCTTTGATCTTAAATCACCACTGCGTACTTCGACCGGAGGCTGGGTAAGAAGCGATAGTGAGAAAGGTAACTTATTTTCTGAGCATTTAAAATCTGTATTCACTCCCAATTCATGTACGGGTGCTGCCGGATTACCGAGTGTAGTATCTGTACCTCCTCGTCCCTTAAGGTTTAAGATGCGTGAACTACAAAAAATAGTTGCTGAACTCGACCCGAAGAAAGCTCCAGGTATTGATAGCATTAGTAACAAAATGCTGATGAACTTGCCTCATATTGCAATAAGAATCTTGCTATTTATTTTTAATGCCATTTTACGAATGCAGTATTTTCCACATAACTGGAAACTTGCCAAGATTAAAATGATTCCAAAGCCAGGCAAAGATCTTACCAAGGCTGAGTCATATAGGCCTATAAGCTTACTTTCAACAATTTCAAACCTTTTCGAAAAGCTGCTCATAAAAAAACTGTCCAAAATTTTAGCTGATAATGGGTGCATTCCGGACCATCAATTTGGTTTTAGAAGTCAGCATAGCAGCATTGAACAAACGCATAGATTGGTGCAGGTTGTAAGAAGAACATTTGAGGAAAAGAAGTATTGTTCTGCTCTTTTTATTGATGTTTCTCAGGCATTTGATAAAGTATGGCACGAAGGCCTAGTTTTAAAATTGAAGACATACCTACCAATAAACATACAAAATCTTTTGGAAAGTTATATTATTGGTAGGAAGTTCACTGTTGTGGAAGGAGAGTTCACGAGTGTGCCCGCATCTACATCTTCTGGTGTGCCGCAAGGTAGTATTCTGGGGCCAGTCTTGTATCTAATATATACTTGTGATATACCTGTGAGCAATAACATCCACACTTCTACATTTGCTGATGGTACAGCCTGCATGAGTATGCACAAGAACCCTGATGAGGCATCCCGCCATCTCCAAGAATACATTACCCAGCTTGAAATATGGTTGAACTTATGAAGAATTAAACTAAATGAGCAAAAGTATGTCCATATAACGTTTACGTTAAGATCAGATACTTGTTCTCCCATTCGAATCAACAATCAAAATATTCCTCAACATTCTCAAGTGAAATACCTTGGCATACACCTTGATCGAAGGCTTACATGGCAACATCATATTGACGCTAAACTAATTCAAATGAAACTTAAGTTAACTCAAATACATTGGTTGATTGGCAGAAATTCAACACTCAGTCTAGACTGCAAA
Organism: Tachina lurida; assembly: GCA_944452675.1. Classification (NCBI taxonomy): domain Eukaryota; kingdom Metazoa; phylum Arthropoda; class Insecta; order Diptera; family Tachinidae; genus Tachina; species Tachina lurida. The sequence goes on from OX101754.1 coordinate 101,085,771, forward strand.
CTTTTGATATACAAGTCGCTTTTGAAGCCAATATGGTGTTATGGAATTCAGCTATGGGACACTGCTACAGCTTCAAATATCGAGAAAATCCAACGAAGGCAAAACAAAATTTTACGTTTGATAACATCGGCTCCATGGTACATTAAAAATTCAAATATACATCGTGATTTAAATATGCCACTAGTGAGTGAAGAAATTGCAAAATACGCAGGCAAATATTTAACTAAACTTGAGTCACATCCTAATCCGCTTGCCCGTAATATTTTGAACTTTACTGGATACATCCGCCTAAAAAAGAGGGACACAAGGGCTCTTATACCCAACACTCCAGATGGGACTGCTTGAAAATACTTCTTTTTTTTCTTTTTTTATTATCACTACTTATGCATTATTTATAACTATCACTAAGCTTATGTCCGATACTGGTCGGACTAATAATTATATTTAGACTTAAGATTTGATTACTTATTGTTAGTTCATTTTTGAAGATACAATAAATAAATATATACTATATGAAAACAAAAAAAATCAATTTAAAAAAAAAAACGAAACCCATAAAATGTGTCACTTAAGCTTTTTTGTGCAATTATGGGTCGATTTGTTAACGCACTAATAATAATTATTTTACTTATTCAGTAGAATCATAAAATAAGAAAGCAACAGGCATGTTGATTATTGAGTTCTTGTTTCAACTATGGATATTGGTTGAACTTTTTTTCATTTGTTTAAATGAAAGTTTAACATAAGATCTCTAGTTGTTGTAAGCAAGTTTGGGGTAAAGGTGATGATTTGCATTAGCAACAGTGAAATGTGCATAGGATCCAGCTAACCCCTCAGTAATCAATTTAAATGTATTTTTAATAAAAAAAATATAATACTGAATACTTAAAATATAACTTGGAATAAGGTGTGCATTATCAAATGTCAAACCTGCGTTTCATTCCAAATGTCTTGGATTTTTGGAACCATCATCAACACAGAAAAAATTATTCCAAAAAATTTTCAAACAAATTTTTGTTTGAAATAAAACTTAGTCGCTTGTAAATTTATTTGTTGCAAACAAACTGTATAGAAAAGAAACAGGCCACGACGTTTGTGGACCACTTTTTGGCATTTGCATGTATAGAACACGATAAATCAAAATAAACAACTACAAAAGCACAAAAGCACAAAAGCACAACAACACGTTATACCAATCGAATAAAGATAAACACATAAACAAATAAAAGTGTAGAACTTTGAAATGGAATAAGACAAATTTAATTTTTAGATTTACACGAAATTTACTTTATACAAAAGAGGATCTTGGCTTTTGGTATATGATAGCTATGGCTGACTTGGACGTAGGCTGATCTGGAGCTCCAATTTTCAATGACTTTTTCCAACATTTGTGGCTGTATATTGGCAATAACGCAGGCGAAAGTTCTCCTCCAACTGGTCAATCACTTAGAGTTATCGCCATAGACTAGCGACTTCACATATTCCTACAGAAAATAATCTAGCGGCGTTTAATCGTACGATCTTAGAGGCCAATTCACTGGTCCGAAATGTACCACTATGCGGTTACCCAACGTTTCCTTCAATAATTCAATTATCTCATGATCTGTCTGCCATCTTGCACCATCTTGTTAAAACTACAGCTCCTGCACATCATAATTGTTAAATTGATGAATGAATAGGTCATTAAACATGGCTCTATAGCGGCGAATAGACTGATTTGGGTCTTCCTCTATGCTACGCTCTACAGCAGCAATGACTTCTTCTGTATGCACTGTATTCACGTCTCTGTGGATACTTATTAACATTTTTAGTAAACGTGGTGTGAAAACGTTTTATAATTAATCGAATTAATTGCTGTGATGGACGATTATTTTGACCGTAAAATGGACTTGGTGCACGGTACGTGCGAGTATTTCGAACTGAATTTATGAAATTTATGAAATAAATTTGCATAATTTTGAATCGTTGTTCAGGCGTCAGTCTATTCATGTTGAAATACCAAACCAAGCGTAACATACATAAATCACTTGACAGCTGACAAAATGGCCGCGAGTTAAAAAAGTGTTGCCAACTTATGGCCACTTTTTGAGTTCAAGATTAGCCCTCTAACAGGCAAGACAATCGCTTCAAAATAAAAAAACTGTCCTTAGACTGCACTCTTTCACATTTGTTTCACTCCCTCATCATATTCTGCCCAATTCTTTGTCAGTTATGACCAATTTAGTGAAAAAAGTGAGCAAATTAGCAACTATTAAAAAAACCTATTTAGAATAAAGCGATCGACTTCAATATTTTACAGTAAGTAGTTAATATATTGTATTTGATTTAGCCTTGTTATGTTTTTGAAGTAAAACAAAAAATTAAAAACTTTACTTTTGAAACGAAATAGTGAAGACCGTCTCTAGACAGTGTTGCCGGTTTGTGTGTACAAAAATATCCCCCTTTTTAGGGTTTCGTACACCAAAGGTGAAAAGAAACCCTATTGTTTACGTTACGCTGTCCGTCTGTCACACGGTATTTTATCGAGAACCGTAAGAGTTACGGGCCTGAAATTTGGACAACAACAACAAATACATGAGAGTTAGAAATTAAAAGGTATTCCAAAACGAGCAACGAGAAATTTTAAAATCCCATGTAATATATATACAATTGTATGTATGTATGTATATACATTGGAATTTTGTAAGGCTAGTGTATTTTTATACAGACTACAACAATTAACACTAACATTTAAACAATATTAATTAAAGGGTGCACCATCAGTTAATGTAATTTTGACAACTTGCTGTATCTTGGAAACCGTAAGAGCAAACTTCTTGAAATTTTCAAAAACGGTAAAACAAAAAAATTCCCTAAACTATAAAGTCGCCAAACCGAAAAAAAAAATCGCCAAAACGAAAAAAAGCACCAAATTAAAAAAAATTTTAAAGCGAAAATAAACCGCGGAGAACCGGAAAAATCGCCAAAATTTAGAAATCGCCAAAATGAAATAATCGCCAAAATGCAAAAATTCGCCAAAATGGAACAAATTGACAAAATGAAAAAAAAAACTCTCAAAACCCAACGTACGGAACCCTTCGTGCGCGAGTCAAAGTTGCATTTTACTGAATTTATTCAATATTTTTACCTTCGATATGTATATATATATGAAAACACTATTGTTTGCCTACTGTTATATTATTTTCATCTCTCTATCTTACTATTGTATAAAAAAAATAAAAATTGAGACGAATTGTTAACCTCCTTCTTTTTTTGAAGTCGATTAAAAAGTGGATGTTACTAAACGTGCTTATAAGAAATATATAAATTTGGATCAAATGTCTAATGAACGATTCCTCGAATTAATCGTACCTGTAGAAAGTTCCATAGAGAGCACAGATGAAAGTTTTGAATGCGATGACAGTCTTAAGGATCCTGCTTATGATTTCGATAGTATCGAAACTAAAATATTGCCAGATAATACAAAACAGACCATAGTAGTATGCGTTCAAAGTATGACTGTAGCTGAGACCACGGATACATTAATAAAAGCGATAAATTTCTGAATTTTAGCACAATGAACACGCCATCGGGTTATACAACTTTCGTTGTAGGTACAGCAGTTGTTAAAACCGATACAACACAACAACAAAAGCATCCTTGAAATGCAAAAGAGCACGATCTATATTGCCAGCAACTAAAGCTATCGGAACATCAGCTCAACCTAATCTTGAATATTTTTGGTGGATGTATGACACTTATTGGGCGTATTTGAAAATTATTCATTTTCTCTGTTTAGTAAACAGCTGTCAATGCACTATCTAAAACCTTGCAAAGGTTTTGCGCTCTCCAAACTAGCCTAGCACAAGCTTTCGATGTGCTTACATGTGAATGGGGCATCGCTTCGAGGATATTTGTTACTTCCATTGGCTCAAATCAACCTGTAAATGATTAGATTTTATTAATTTAAAAATTCCCTAATTTCTACCTGCCCGAGGGTGCCGGTGCTAATAAACGCCACTGGCTCAAAATAGTTGAAGGCAGATGAATGCCTGAATGAAGTAAACTAATTCTTTTATTATTAGAGCTCAGCAAGGAGCTCACAAGAAAGTTGTTTATTCATTAATTTAAAAATAAAAAAAAAATTGTCTTCTATACTAGTTATGAGAATAAAGCTTAACCTATCTTAACATAAGAGGGAAAAGAAAAGGTATATGCTTAATAAGCAAATTGTTCCTTTTAGTTTCCCACGGTAGGCGTGCGGCGTGTGTCTCATAAGAAATTTGGAAAACATGGATTTTGTATGGTTTATATTTATTATATAAACACATGTGGTTATTAATTTTGATTCATTCAAGTGCATTTTGCTGCGCCCTTCGATCAGACTGGTAAGTGTCAAATATCATTTGTACAAAATACATATTTACGTTGCAGTCTGTCTAATGCATTTGCATGAGTGTCAAATGTCCAGCGCAAAAATAATTTCAATGCCATTGGATGTTATGTATATTGCGGTCAAGTTGACTTTAAATGTTTACTACGCAATGTTAGTCGTAGTGATAGTTAGAACACGCTACAAACCATAGAACTCTTTAGTTACTTTTCTACGGATGATATTACTGTCAATGTTACGAAAAATATATCCGATGTAGAACCGCTTTTACAGCTTCCAGATTTCCGTGTGGTAATAGTTGCTGCACTTGTTGCCGTGGTTAGGTGGTTTTAACTTTTATTAAAACCATGTCAGTGCTAAAATACTATAAACTAAAACTAAAAAACATCAAACTTAATGTAAGAATAAGTTAATTTGCGGATTAGCTAATTAGAGGAGGAGACTAACTTTAATCTCAATCCCAAAAATTGACCCTTAAGGTTTTATATATCTACAGAAGACACCCTTGATTTGGTATTAAAAATTATTTGGCTCATTATCATAAAATATTTTAACTTTCTTAAGATATACATTCATATAAATATTTAAAATTGCTCTTGTGGATATTAAAAGCTGCAAATTTATCAAAGCTTTAAAGCACATTTGTTCTAAACAAAGACAAAAATGTAATTGTCGACTAAATGAGAATTTTTATACATGCATTCCCATTAAAGCTCTTTTTCTATATTTTGTCTCTTTAGTTGGGTGAACTTGTGACTTTCACTCGCCAAACTGAAATTGAAAGTTCTGCATTAAAAAGCGTGCGAACTCTTTTTGTTTTTGGCAAACATGGACAGACATTTGCTCTTACACCATAAATGTATACTTTTGTGTGACTTTTGCTTTCTTTGTGACTTGCCACTGCTGCCTTTTTGTTTTCTGTCTGGGTTGAGGTTTGTTTCTGCTTGGACAATGCAAGAAAAACAGACTTTAAAACTTTTGTTTTTTTGCTTTATTTGTGTGCGAATTTTTGCAGTGACATACATTTTTTGAAACGTAATGCAGGTTTTGTGTTTGTTTATTTATTTATTTATTTATTTATTTTTTCTAGTTATTCAGCCTGTCGGCCAACACAAACATATCGTATTAGTTGCATATAAATATGTTTAAAGATATAGTGAACTTAAAAGGACGGTATTGAAAGGTTGGCGAAAAAAAAATGTTTTTAAAAGTAAATAAAAAATAGAATTTGCATTGATATTTTTGGAAAAAAGGTATAATTTTAAAGTAGAAATAATCAATATACGTTTTTTAAGGAGTTGAAATAAATAAGATTTTTTTTTTAGCAATTTCAAAGATTTGCAAGAAGTAATTGGCTTCCAAAGCGATACAAACTTTAGCATAATAAAATCATAAATATAGAAACGAAGGAGTTATGTTCTCTAAAATTTGTATAATTTTTTTCAAGGGAATAACTTTACTTCTGATGAATATCTCTAAATTTTGTTGTGTTATATGCTATAGCTGGTTGCAAAGTCGGCCTTGTTTGTTTATAAAATATTGCATATTAAATAAGCCTGTTATAAATCAAATATGAAAAATGCTTGCACGCGGTCTGATGAATAGAGACAGTTGACAGCCTTGACTTTTTATAAACGTCAGTTCTTTTTTTCTTTTTCTTATTTTAAGATAACCTATAGCTTGCATATTTATAAATGTATGTATATATATATATACATATGTATGTATTTATGTATACATGCATATTTAATTTAATATTTTAATTGCTGCATGATATGCATAAAATGCTAAAGTAACCAAACTTTCGATTTCAATCTTAACCAAAACAAAAGTGGTTTTAAATTTCTCGGAACTGAAAATCTCTGGTTTTCCTTTTTTTTATATATTAATAATATAAAATTATTTGAAACCCCATTCAATTGAGAAAATATGCAATAACTTGAAAGTGTTAAGTTAATAAAATAAATTTCTATAGTTTTAGGCCAACAAGAAATATTTTTATATGCACCAAATGCGATTTGTTTTTAGTTTAAAAGAAAACCAACTTAAATATCAATAAAATATGAGAAGCGTTAATATGAGAAATTTTTTATTGATGCCTTTAAGGATAACATAAATGCATGTTTATGAAAATATGTCTAATTAAAGTTAAGGAAAACTATTTGTTGAGGCATATGTACAGTTACTTACATAAATATTTTTCCTATGAGAATTATGTGCAAGAACACAATATATCAAAAACGCTTCAAAAAACTTAACGCGAGTAACTTTTATGGAAAATGTATGTTATATAGGAGTACATTCCACATAAGAATCAACTTGAATTTCTACTTAAAAACATTTTACAATTTTTGAATTAAATAAATGGTGATGCTAGTCTAATGCCCTAATTCTCTTCGACATTTGTATCGTCTTGTGTATGAACGAAAAAAGCCGCACTTGTGATTCTTTAAAACAATTATTATTATTATTTATTGTCTATGATAGAAGGTTCGTGTATTTGCTTTATGATTTTATTCCAAGCAATACATTCAACACATATTTTTTCATATATTTTTTTAACTATTGTATAAGGGTCGTATTCAAAAAAATATTTTACTTGAGCTTTAAAGTTCATAGTAGTTACCAAGCACTTTAAGGCTAACATTGCTTTATTAAGAAATTGTATTCAAAAGACAACTTTAATTGTTTTGTAATTTCAAATTCAACAACCAATTCACAGCTTATGATGTACAACATCGAATAGAATTTCATTCGGGTATTCAAATAATTTTTTATATTAATAAATAAGTTTTTATTATCTTGAAGTAAGGTAACCTACTTTAAAAAATATGAGCTTCTGACATGAAAGGAAAACTGATAAACATTTCTATGAAGTTAAAGTAAAAATAATATGATGAATAAAGAAAAATTATCACAATTTATTTAATTCGAATGAAATGAGTATTTGAATATCCAGATTTTTTCTATTCGTTTTGACTGTATATCCATCACTAAAACATTTTTGTATAATTGAATTTATTTTAGTATTTTTTTTATGGATTGTGCTATGTATTTCGAATCATTTGGATAATTTGGTGATGTTTTCGATAAGATGACAGAAATAATAAATTTAAGATAAGAGCTAACACTTCTAGCTTCATTTTCAGATGTATCATGAATCAATATGTATTTGTAGAATTTTGATATAATAATTTTTTTTAATACAACTTTACTTAATATTGCAAAGCAAGGCGTTGTTAATGCCCTAATTCTGTTCGACGAATGTATCGTCTTGTCTAAGGACGAAAAAAGGAAGCAGTTTTGGTTCTTTAAAACGATTATTATTTATTGTCTATGATAGAAGGTTCGTGTATTTGCTTTATGATTTTGTTCTAAAAATTATATCCAACACATATTTTTCATATATTTTTCAAACTATTGCATAATAATTTAATTGAATTTTTATGTTTTTAAAACAGGGCAATAATATTTATATTTTTCATTGTCAAAGACAACAACCATTTGTGAAGAAAATAATTTAGAGACTTCAAAGACAAGAACTCAGAAGCATTTTCAAACAAAAACGTCCTAAATCTTCTTACTGAATTAGGGCATAAGTTTTTTTTTTTTGAATACGACCGTAATACTTTAAAGACAACAACCATTTTTAAAGAAAATAATTTAGAAAATTAAAAAACAAGAACTCGAAAGTAGTTTCAAACAACATCGTCCTAAATTTTCTTACTGAATTAGGGCATAAATGTAATTTGTTTAAAATTTAAGTTATTTCATAGAGACAAGCAATCTAAACAAGTTTCATTTCTTTAAATTACATGTCACTCAATGTCACGTTAATTTCTAAAGTAAAAATTAAAAAAACAAAATTAATTTCACTTACTTATTGTTTAACTAGTTATAAAATTGCAACAAGCATCTGTGTAAAAATAGTTATTTTTACTATACTTAACTATGTGTCTCTTTTTTCTCTTGTATCTATAACTTAAGATAAGCTCTAGGAAAAAATTCAACATTCTTGCAAAAAATAATTTCCATAACTTATAATTCGCTGCAAAAGAAAATGTTAAAAATGAGATAGAAAGTGTTAAAAAAAAACATATTAAAAATGTTAACAGAATTTTTGAAATATTTAGATGACAAGCATAGTAATAGGAAGATTTGAAGAAGTAGTAAAATCATTAAAAATTTATTATGAGTTGCATTCAATCGTCGCTGGCTATCGAGCATCGAAAGTAGATTCATATTATGAGCCTCGAAAATTTCGTTGAGCAAAGAATTTTATATCGAACAGAGTTTAGCTTTCAGAGAAGTATTTCAGTATAAAAAATCATTATTATTAATGATAGGTTTTTATTTGTAGGTTGTTGTAAGGTTATTGCAAATATTAAAAATCACTTTGAGTGACATTCACAATAAGGACATTCTTTTGTCGAATGCTCGTCATAATATCAAAAAAAACTTCGTTCGATCAGTACTTTTGGCGACATTCAAAGATTCAAGGTTGCCAATAAGGGCCAATATTTTCGTTAAAAAAATTTTATTGAGCCAATGAAATTAGAAAACTATTCGAATGATCGTATATTTGAACTAAGCTATGCGAATAATATTTTATGTAATAAAATGAATAATTTTCTTGGTTCAAATAAAATAGAATTTCCGTCATTCGACAATATGTATGAGGTTGGGTCACTAAATCCGAAAAATATGATTTGTCGAGGTCATCAAAATAGGCATTTATTTGTGAGATGATTCGTCGTTGGAGTCAAATCCCTTTCCGCCGTGTTATTTTTTTTAAGTTTGGGAACAAGAAATAGTCCATAGGGTCTAAGTCCGGAGAATAATTCGGATGAGGGAACAAGTCGTAGCCCAATTCATGAACTTCCATCATGGAAACTTTACATATGCTAGTGGTCGATTATAAGCAAACGCCGCACTCATCTTGAGAAAAGCTTTCTCATACCCAAGTGATCATTCAAAATTTAAATCGCTACCCCATGTGAGTTGCCTATGGCTTTCACAATCTTTCGCACTTTCAATATCCGATCGGCTAAGGCCATATCGAGTATTTTTTCAATTGTTTGGGATGTAGAGACTTAAACTGGTCGTCCACAACATTCTGGTTTTACGGCCACAGTGAACTACTTTTTTACCATTGAATTTGATGGTGAAGAGTCTCCATAGTATTTATCAATGAGTAATGGTTTTTCCCACACGAAATTCACTTTTTTACATTTTCTTTTCAAAACGCTCGGTAGTCTGATATCAACAGCTGCCAAACACTAAACTACATGACGCAGTTTGTTCAAATTTAGACAGAAGTCAGCTGACAGTTGCTTGTTGACAGGAGCACTGTTGTCATTTCAATTAAGAAGCGGTTAAATTCAAAAAGACACACACTAATATTATTCTTGTTCAAATAAGAACTCTATTTGATACCCATAAAATGAATAAAATTTTTGTGAAACCATTAACAATGAACTTGATTTTTGGTTGGGTCGCCTCTTTTGATTGAGACTCATAAGCGCAAAAGTCTACGTTAAGCTAAATAAATGAATACTTGCTTTAGTTTACAAAACAAATTCAAATTTAATTTAAGCTAAAAAAACTTCAAAAAGTAAACCGCACAATTAACATGTTGCGTGAGTTTAATTTAAAATCAAATATTTTTACCTTGCGTGTCAATTATTAATATTTTAAATTATGTGACCGTTATATATTAATGAATTATTATGATATGTATGTATGTATGTATATGAAAATGAGAAATTGCAAAATTTTAACTTAATAAAATTTTATTAACAAAATGGTATGTGCGTGTGTAATAAAAACTCGCATAATGCTTAAAAATAAATAAATAAAATACAAAAAATCAGCACACCGACTATTTTACTTTTGTATAAAAAACTGATTTAAAAATAAACGAAAGTTATTATTTTTTTATCAAATATTTTTTTCTTATAATTCTCGCATTTTACGTTATTTTACTATTACTTTAAATTAATGAACTTTAGAAATTTTTGGTATATTGGGTAGCGTGAATAAAGAAAAAGTATTTGCTCTTTACTTAAAAATTTGTTTTAAGATTTCAAATATGTATGTTTTCTTTTTTTAAACACATTTTTAAGTAAGAAGAAAATACTTTCTCTTTATTCACAATACCCATTGTTTTAAAATAAATTAAAATCTAAACATATTTCGGAAATTTATTTTATTAATTTTTGTATATTAATTAAAATTTTGTTATGTCGAATTTTTAATTTTCATTAACCACTTGCATTGCGCATACGCCATGGTGAAGTCTGCTTTAAACGTTGAACAGTATGCTACGTTTTTTCTGCACGTCAAATTCGCCGCGTTTTAGGAGAATTTGGAAATTACTCATACGCCCTGAAAATTTTCATAGTCATAGAGTACAGAAAAGTATGCTATGATTTTTGTACAAAATAATGACACGTAATAGGGATGGGCAAATGAATAAAATGTATCGATATATATCGTATCGATATTTTTGAACAGTATCGATATATATTTTTTGAAAACATCGATATTTCGATATATCGATATTTTTTGCCTACAAATGTTGTCAAAATATTCCAAATATAAAATAAATACACATACTCGTACTTACATGTAGTGCCATAACCGCCAAAAAAAAGTTTAAGCGATATACATTTTCAACAACTATTGAGACCTTATGGGTTTTTAAGGATTTTTAAAAAAGATTGTCATAAAAAATGTTGCTGATTAAGCCTGTAGAAAGCCATAATAATTTTTATAAATAAGGATGTAATTCTTTGATTAATGAATGCCCGTGTTTAACACTTCAAAGTTGAGGGATACGAGAAATATCCACTTTGCATCCAAACAATAATATTTAAAGAAATCGCGAAACTTAATGAACTCCATGAGTGGAGAAAACCCAAATTGATATTGGTATCAAAAAAGGAAATAAATTTATCCATACATCTGTATTTTTAATTTGTATTATAAGATAATTTCTGAAAAACTGCATTCATTTCGAATGCACAATTAGTCACTTTAAGAAATTTAATACAAAGGATCTACGTATATTAAGTTATACTTATCCTACTATAGCTTCTTAACGCTTCCTTAGTTTTTAATTTACGTTGCTGTTCTGTGCTGTGCCGTTCTATTTCTAAATTTTAATAGTTACTTTTTCTGTAATAAATTAGCTGTTTCTGACCAGAACGGTCACAGTTTTCCACTAAATTGATGAGTTTTGCATTGTCCATTGCTATGTTTTAATATAATTTTATGTTTTTCTTTTAAAAATGCAAGTTTTTAAATTCTTAAAGCACAGTTTATTTCGAAATGATTTTATTTTATTTATGCTGCCACTTATACAGTGAAACTTCGTTAAAAACTTAATATAACTTATGTTTTATTAAGTCCCTTGAGAAAACCTCTTTATTTCAAAGTTTTTCATACAAAAATACACTATAGCTATAACGAACAAATTCTGAGGAAAAAGGCTCTATATAGCGAAATATTCCTTCAAATGCCTCAATATAACGAAATCAGAATAAATCTTAAATGGTAAAGTCCGGTTATAAAAGCACCGAGTCTAAATGTATTTACAAGCGTATTTTTAAAGCCTCTATACCACGAAATACTCATACAAAAGCCTCTATACAACGAAATACTCGTACAAAAACCTCTATACAACGAAGTAAGAATAAAATTATGTATAGCAAAATGATAAAGTCCAGTTATCAAAGGAACGAATTCTTAGTGTGTGTGCTGTATCATTTTTTATTTACCTCATGAAATATACACTTTTATTAGTATTCTCATGTTAAATAGAATTTGAATAAAGAAAACTATAGTTATAACAATTTTTTTTTGTATTTCTTCAAATTTCGTTTATCAAGGCTTTTCTGATTATATTTATAGCGAATCAATGGCTATAACGATGTATTTACGGATCCCCTTGGAATTCGTTATATCGAAGTTTCACTGTGATTAGTTAACAGTTTTTTTCATTTTCACAGGTTGAAGCGAAACAGAACAGAATGAAAGAGAAAAACTAACGGCTTGTATAAGATCTATATAAGCCAAAAGGAGTCAGCTGATTCGTAACAGAACTGAAAGTAAAAGCTAATTCTGTCTTTAGGCTTATACCCACACAACCCAAATTTGGCATTTAGCTTAGTTAACAAATCACTTGTTAACAAGTCACTTGTTTTAGTGGGGTCACCTCATAGATGCGCCTGGGCTGTTATTATGAAATTTCTCTTTTTTTCTTCGCATCAATATCAGTGATGCCAATATCGTACAGTTAAAAAACGGCTATAGCTCTTAAAAGTATCGAAAACCGATACTCGTAAATAAGAATCGATGTATCGAAATATCGGTTTTTGAAATATCGGCGATATATATCGATATTTATTTTCTCAAATATCGATATTTCGATATATCGATATTTTTCGCCCATCCCTAACACGTAATGCTATAAACACAATCAAAGGCTACCGACTACAAAAGTAGCTGGCTACAAAAATAGCCAAGTCGCCAGCTACTTAATTCTTTTAACGACTACCGACCACTAACTACAAAAAATAAACATCTGTTTTGACATATGTATTAAATTTAACCAAAACAAAACAAACTTGATTTATTTAAGTGAATTTGTGTGAAAAAAAAAATTTTAAATGTCTCAAGAAAATTTAATTAACTTTATTATTATTTACTGCTAAAATAGTGGAAACAACAACTTCAGTGTATGAAGTGTGTATGCCGCATACTTCTTCTTTCGCTGCTCGTCCACGTCCATATTTGCAGTAAATTGAACTAAACATTTACATTAAACAATATAATAAATACATATAAACAGTCAAAATGATTATTATATAGTTACCAATTTCAATAAAAAAAACCAAAAAATAAATATAAATGAAACAAATGAACAAATGAACAGATGATTATTAATTTTTAATGGTGCCACTATAATAGTTTTTTGCGTTTTTAATAGCGATATTTAATGTATTGCGTTTTAAAAGAAAAATAGAAATTAGCCTAAGTTGGCTACGGACTACAAAAGTAGCCGTCTAGTCGGTAGTCGTGTAGCGGCTAAAAGAATTATTCTCATAAGCACGCATGTATTCTATTTTTGATACCTTGTAGTCGATGGACTTGATTGTGTTTATAGCATAAGATGTCGAGGGCACAGTAGAATCTCGATAAAGTTAACCGAAATTTTCCAAGGATAATTTATTTTTGTGAACTACTAGCTTTTTTAAGCGGTTTTTAAAGTTGAAAAAATGCAATAATTAACATGGATTTTTCAATAATAACTCACAAAATTGTTTTAAATTTTTATCATTATAAAAAAGAAACTTATATTTAATTTGTACCAGCTGTTGTTAAATTTTCAAATACTTTTGATCGTTTTCGTACACAAGAATTTCTTAATACATTCATACATATAAATTTATCTCCAGTGGTGCTCGCGTTTTGACAAGGTCTGCCATCTGATTTCCATAGTAATCATTTTCAAACCATTTCATCAAGATATTGATGCTAAACCATTGTTATCTTCCGCAGTTTGATCTTTGTTCCAATTTTCAATGTCATTAATGCTGCAAAATTTCCACTCATTTTCCACATTAACAATTAAACTTCTCAACCTTTATCCTCATTAGCAATATGTATTTGATTTAATAAATTTAGACAATGGAATGTCGTCTGCACTTTTATACTGATCATCATCCCACAAGAATAGCTTGTGGCAATAGAAACTCTTATGCTCAGAAAAGTTTTAGGTGTATAAGCCATCTTAATAAAATTGTCATTCACACTGGTTAGATGGTTTAATAGCCTATGACCGTGTTGGGTGATTTTTAGGATTAGATACACCAAAACGGAAATGAAAACCTATTGTTTTCGCTACAATGTCCGCCTGTCTGTCACAGGTTTAATAACCGAAAGCCATTTATCGGGCTGAAAATCCTGCCTTTAGCTAAAGGTAAGTTGTGAAAATGGCCCTAAAGATAATATCAAACAATTTATTGCCTAAGAAATTTTCTTAAAAACAGAACTAGTGCAATTGAGTAATTGTGCCCTTGGCAATGAAAAGATAATATAAGAAAAAAATTATATAGAACTGTTCATGATAATGATATTGATTTTAGTCTAGCATCAATAGTATAATGCTCTTTAGAAAAATAAAAAAGCACAATTATTTGTCTAAGTAACTTCAACAGCGGCAAAATACCAAAATAATGTCTTGAAATTCTGATGAATTCAAATAAAAACTTAGCTGAAAGCAGGTGAAGCCAACTAGCTAACGAGTGGAGTGACTATGAGATGGACTAAGACAATTAAAGAAATTAGTCAATTTTAATCAACTGCAACCTATACCGAAAATAGGGTCAAGAATAGCAAGGAAAAAAATTTAACCACTAAACATTTTACAGTAAGGTATGCAAAATTGGTTTGGTGGTAAACAAAACGATACTCACGAGGTCTTTTGCATATGGGAGTAGGGTGTTACCCCTGCTACATAGGCCAAGCCAAAACGGTTTGTTGCTGAGAGACGAAGACAAGCTTTAGGGGTAGATTTTCAAGTATAAATTGATAATCTGCGAGAAAATTATATTTTCTTAAAAGTAAATATTTATTAAATCAAATTGTTCATATGAAGATACAATAAATAAATATATGCATGAATAAAAAAAATTTCCATTTAATTATTTGATTAAATAGTGGCAACGTTTATTTTACCAAATATTTAGCCACGTCAAATACCGCTTTAATCAAGCCTTTCGTTTCATGTTTATACTTAAAAAGCATTTATTTAACTTAAGATAAATACTTTGTTGCCTGTAGTCTTGCCTTTATTTTGCTTTTATGTTCTCTTTTCTAACCATCATTGATTCTGGTTTATAGTAGCATAGTGTTGCTGCTTTGACTGACAGTCATCTTTGCTTGCATTTATCTCGTCTTTACTCAAATAACTCGTGCTGTTTTAGTGCCTTAAACACGTGACGTCTCGTGCGCTTCTATCACGCTTGTTTGACAACATTTTAACAAACATTTTCTAAGTAAATTAACTGAAATTGCTGTCATATTAAAGGAAGGAAATCATGTCACTCATGTGAATACTTTGTTTTTGTTTGTGTCAAGTCATTAGATAAAGAACAAAATATGTCTAATGCATTGGGCTGGAAATCCTAGACCACTAGTATCTAACTTACAATGCTGTTAGCTATTAATTTATTTTTCTGTTATCTTGAAAATAAGTAAGAGTGTATTTATATACGGCTTTGATGAATTGTTAGTACCCTTCGCTTGCTTGTATAAGCACAGATTCTTACTTTTATATAAATATTTATATGGATATATATACATGTACGCACATATGCTTAAAGTTGCGAAATATGAAAAAATATTTTACCAAATTATGACTTTAGTGATTGTTTTTATAAAGCAAGCTATACATTTTTTTTTAAATATCTTTGCAATGAAATCATTTCTTTTTTTATTTTAAACTTATTATGATTTATATTGGCTTAAAAAGTAATTAATTAGCATTGAATTTTCAAGGAAATTATGGAAATTTATGACCAGAATTCGCTAAAACTCGTCGAATATGTTATTTACAGAGTTTCACTGTTAACTGTTAACCATGAAATCTCTCATACTGTTGTGAATTTCGTTGCATAAAAATATGGGATGAGAAATCAGATTTATAAATTGTACTATTTTTCAAGAAAAGTTGTACTTTTTCAGTACTATTGCACCGAAAATTAATTTTTTTATTTTTTAGCATTAAAAAAAGGCACTTTGAAGTTCCATCCGCTTTAGCGCAATACGCTTTACTGACAATAATCGGATTACTGAAAGCGATACAAATCCACGCATTGCTTTTAAACGCACTTCGCTTTTTCGAAACATCGCTTTACTGAAAATATCACATTACTGAACACCAAAAGCAAGCCCACAACTACGTTTTGTATGAAACTTACTTCGCTTTAGTGAAAAAATAAACAATGACAAATTTATTTATTAGAAATTGATTGCATAGCTTAAGGCTGAACAAATTGTGCATGTTTTGTCCGTTAAAAAATTAAATGGCAAAATGTATTTGTCCTTTTCGCTTTTACGTACTTCATTGTATTTTTCTATTATAATGTCAATGTAAGTGGTGAGGCATTTTCGAGGAATTCGTGAAAAATTTCAACAACAAAATGTGCACATAAGCATGTGTATGGAATGTATTAAGTTAGTTGGGTATATGAATATGTTTCTATAAATAATTTTTTTTAAATAAAATTTTACATTAAATTGACGTAAAAAATATACAGATTTTATATAAAAAATATTCTTTTACTGATTTTAAGCAGTAGGCTTAACTGTAACAAATTTCAGTAATCCGAGCAACGTTTTACAGAAAAAATCGGATAAGTGAAAACAATTAAGTTTTGGTTATTTTCAGTAAAGCGGAGTCGACAAAAGACTGTCAGTTGTTGAAACTTGAATACAACACCTTTTGTCCATCTTTTGTTTTGATTCTATTAGAGACAGTAGAAGTAAATAATTTGTTTCCCTCTTTGGTACGAAAAATCCTTTTCAGATTTTAATATAAATTTAGAAAGGATAATGTTGCTCAAGCAATTTTTTAAATATCAGAAAACAACGCTTCATTTACTTAATAATTTTAGTTTTAATATCTTTGAGCAAAAGCTACGAATGTTGTTGTTTCTTAAAGTCTTAATAATTCCTACACCAACCAGCTCTCCAAACTATTTATTTATGAAGTCAATATTTTTGTTTTCATGTTGCATAAGAAGAAAAATTTTCAATAGTGCTTAATTGGTCAATGGAGTGCTAAGGTACTTTTGACATTCAAATAGTGCTGAAAAAAGTGCTATTGTACCAACTTTTCCATCCCTGATTAAAACACTCAACATTCCATATGGTCTGCCAGACAAAAGCTCTCAATGTAAAAAATTAATGGAAAAAATTCACAAATTTTATGTGAATTTGTTGGGTTTGAATGCTGCCAATTTTGCTGTAGTATATCAGATGTATTTGCACTGTTCCGGTGCATCATTTTAAAGGCCCAAGATGATATTAGATTTTTTTATTTATATAAAAAAATAATTCTACAAAAAAAAAAAAAAATAATGAATACATTAATTAATACACATTCATATGATTAAAACAGAGTTTTTCTTAAATCAAGAACAACATAATACATATTAAAAAAAATATTTACCAAAATAGCGAACAATAAAATTCAGTAGTTGTTACATACTTTTGTATGCTGTGAAGTTTTATTGTAATTTTTTTACAACATTGTTTTCAGTAAGCTTTCATTATAACTTTTTTTTAGCAAATTGTAATACGATGATTCCAAGCTTTCATATATTCTATTTGTACTGAATTTGACATTATACGCATTGGACAAGAACGCTAATGATGATTGTTTCGCGACTAGTATTTTTCAGAATAATTACAACTATATTTGGTGCAGTTTGTGCCTTAAAACTTAATCCATCTAAATTGGCTTATTAAAATATGCGAACTTAAGGTTCATCGAATGTCCTATAAAAATTATCACAAGTATGGAATCAAAACAAATGAAGCATTCTCGATTTTTATACCATGAGTAAAATTGTCAAATAGGAACAGGGTTTCCAGTTTTATATTATTACAAAGTTTAATTTTTTTTTGCTGGTAAAATTCCCAAAAAAGCTTTTTCTTATCCCCGAAAAATTTACAAATTTCTTTAAAGATAAAACCATGATATTTCAAAAAGAAAAAATAATATTTTTTTTATATTTATGTTAAGACCTATTTGTATTGAATGCTTTTAAAATAAATAAATAATAAAAACAGGGAATATATTTCCCTGTTTCCACAACCCAGACGGTCGACTTGAGTATAAAATTTATGTACTAAGCACTCAATTTTTCCAGTAGTTGTCATAAAAATTTTCTAGACAACTCGTCTGACTAATTTGTGGAAATTGGGGTATAAAAAATTTTACATAAAAACACAAAATAATAAAATACTTATGTATTATTTTTTCTTCTGCTTAAGAAAAACATTTTTGGTTTATTACTTTTAAGTATATTTATTTAATTTTTGCCAAAAGCCCATTAATAATTATTACATGTTAGTTAGCTTACAGAGCGATACGACCTTTAGCCTCATCAAATCATAAATAAAGAAACAAATAAAGATCGATCAATAATAATTAAACTAACTAAATGTTTAATATTTCACGACAAATCAATTAAATCTCCTTCCCAAATGCAACGCTTGAATAACATTTTATTATGGCAAATTTAATTATTTATTTTTATTTTTGATCTTTTTTTTTGAAATTTTATTAACAGTTTTTAAAAGCTTTTGCAAATTTTGCTCTTTGTCAGTGCCATAAAATGACACGGTTCATTAATTTTCTTGTATGTCAATTTAGTAATGATCATGACATTATTTTCAAACATAAAGTTACCTTAAATTGTAGAGGCGCCAAGAGTTTTTTTTTGTCACAATTAATGATTTGGTGCATAAAAAAAAATTTAAATTTTGGCATTACGCAGTGAAACTTTGAAAATGTCATAATAAAATTTTATCAAATATTAAAAAAAAAGATTCTTTCGAAGAAACAACAGTGGTTGAATAAATTTGTTATTACCACAAGATTGATTAGATAACCTGCATTTATTTCATTAAACAACAGCATTAAATTGTGGGCAACTCAGTGTATTTTTTATTTAAACCTATTATGAAGCAGAGCTGTAAGTGAAGCATTAAATTTTTAATTAATTCGTGAATCAATTATGCACTGAATTAGCAAATTTTGAATGAATTCTTTTCACACACAAAAAAAAAATTAATTGAATGAAATTTGAGTCAATTCAAATGAATTTTGTTAAACATTTATTGCAATTCGTTTCCAATTCAAATGAATTTGTTAAATAAATTCGTTTTCAGTGCAAATGAATTTGTAGAATGAATTGCCATTCGTTTCTAATTCAAAAAAAATTACTCAAAGTGAATTGAAATACATTTTCAATTTATTTGAATTGAATTGATTTTGAATTAATTCAAAATAATTAGAAAAATTCTTAGTAGTTCATTACCAAATCATTTAAATTGTATTGATTCATTGCTCTAATTCATTTGAATGAATTCAAAATCAATTAAATTGATTTCATTCTATAAAATCAGTTTACAAATTCATTTGAATTGGAAATGAATTGAAATTGACTTGTGTCTAATTCGTTTGAATTGATTCAAATGTTATTTAATTATTTTTTGTTGTGAAAGGAATTAACTTAAAATTTATCTTATTTGTAATGAAATAAAATCAAATAAGAATGATTCATTTACAGCTCTGTTCTGAAGTAAGTCTGTGAAGTCACAAAGCGTGCTAAATTACAATTTGTACTATACAAAGTACAACTTATCGTAGCAGTATGGAGTAACTAACTGCATATCATATCTTGAATGTCTTCCGACATAAAGAGCATTCTAAGTTATAAATCATGTGCCATATGATTAAATGATTAAATGAGAGAGCATTAAAATATGTGTGAAGCCCTAGCAGTTCAATTAAGCTACAAGAAGGGCATTATTGTATAAAAGCAACGAAAAATTATCTAAGTAAAACATTATTTATTTTTTAGCACATCAAAGAAATATTAAGCAAGGCCGTACCACTCTGTTCATTTAAATTAAACGTTTGTGTGCACATATGCATGCATTGTTAAATTATTCTAGATTTATTGCAGTTATTAACATTTTATAGCTCATTTTCTAAGTTTCTAAGTTTTTGGCTTTTGAGTGTATAGTGCATACACCCCATTGTTTGATAATAATACCTCTTATAAGTGAATATAAAATGTAACTGATTTTTATGATACGTTAGTTTTAAATTTTTACGATTCTTTCAGAATTGTGGGAAATATTTTTATGACCTATAAATTTTATGATTGAAATGAAAGAAAAGCTACAGAACAAAATCTTTCAAAAACAATGCCTTATGTACAGTTATTTACAAGCACACACACATACATACAGTAAGGGACAAAATTGTTCACACACGTGTTTTCTTTTTTAACTTTATAATAAATACAAACATAACGGTATTTCCGAAACAGATATGTCATACAACATTAAACAACATGGCACTCAATATGTACAATTTTAAGAGTTGACAGATGTATTATGAACAAAATTTTTTTGTATAGAATATATTTTCCTTTTTTCTGTGAACAATTTTGTCCCTTACTGTACATGCATACATAAATAACTTATGTGTAAAGCAGTAATATATTGATAGTAACACGATATAAAATATGGCTCAAAGATCACAGATAATATCACCTTTGCCTGCAACGCCACTGTAATAATTAAATCAGACAACAACAACATAGTATAACATAACTTGTACATAATTACAGCAACAGAAAATATACATACATATAATTATCAATAAAATAATATTTTTATATGGGCATTCCACGCCGCACGTAGGGACAAATAATCAAATTAAGACGACAAAAATGGAATTTGTTATTTTATTAAATGTAGCCACTATTGCACTTAATATATTCTATATACCAGTAGGCATCACATTAGTCAGTACGTGTGTGCAAAGTATTATTATCTGTTACATTCACTTATATCTGTCAGCAGCATCAATAGAGTTTATTGTTGCTTTATTCGACAATCTTTTGTAAATTTCATGTTTAAAGTTTTTTAAATATATTTTTAAGCCTCAGGTGCATAATTTAATTTGCAGTTAATCGTATATACCCCTTACCCACGTATATACATATATATAGAGTACACATATACATACATAAGCACATACATACATATTTGCTTTGTGATAAAATTTATAATTTTTTGTTATAGTGCAATTTTTAGTAAGTGAACTCTCGGTTTTTTTCGACTAAAGAATCTGCTTGAGTAAAGATCTTCCAAAAACATGAAATTTGTTTAACTTTAAAAAATATTATTTTTGGTTATATTTTTAACCAATTTTTTTTTTAAATTTCCAACCCTGGAACCATAATTTTTCTTGTTTTAATACGAGAAGTAATTTATTTCTTTCTAAAATGTAGAATATATTTAATTACCAAAGAAATAACTAGTTTGATTTAATTAGTTTTATACATAAAAAAGTGTACTTTTCCCCACCCTGGAATCATCCTTTTAGATTTTTTTGGTTCCTTATACCAATCTTGTTCCTTAAAAATATAAAATATGTTAACTGAACAGAGAAAAAAAGAAATAAGGAAAATGCTAGTTTTATTTAGTTACTTTAATATCAAAAAAAGTTTAGATTTTCCAGCTGTGGAGCTGTGTTTTTTATTTTTCTAATTTTCTATACCCAACTTTTCTTTCCAAAACATAAAATATATTTATAAATTACTATATAAAAAAATTATTAGACCTAGCTAATTTTATATATCACAAAAAGTGTAAGTTTCTTAACAATGGAATCCTAATTTTAAATTTTTCTGATTTTTTAGAGCAATCTCTTTCTTTTAAGAATGTAAGATATTTTAAATTTATAGATGAAAAGGGAAAATTAGTTTTAGAAGGTTATTTTTATATAACAAAAAACTTAAAGTTCCCGACCCTGGAAACGTCTTTTTGATGTTTTTTTGTTATATTTTTAATATAAATTTTATTTGTACTGAAATATAAAATAAGTTTATTTAACAAAAAAATCAAAAATTAGTGTTATCTAGTTACTTTTATATGGCACAATACAGTTTAGGTTTTCCAGCTCTAAAACCATCTGCTCGATTTTGCTCCATTTCTGTAACCAAAAAGAAAATAATAATATGGTCTAGTTAGTTTTATATACAAAAATTAATTAATTTCCCAACCCCGGAATCATCCTTTTAGAAATTTTCTGATTCCTTATAACAATCTAGTTGTTCTTAAAAAATATGTATATAGTATGTTAAGTTAAAAGAGAAAAGGATATTAAAAAAAATTGTTTTATTTAGTTAATTTAATATCCAGAAAAAAAGTTAAAAGTTTCCAGCTCTGGAGCTGTAGTTTTTATTTTTATAATTTTCTATACCAAATTTTTCTTTCCAAAACGTAAAATATATATAATTTATAAGGAAAAAGAAACAAAATTATTAGACCTAGTTACTTTTATTTATCACAGAAAGTGTAAGTTTCCCAACCCTGGAATCACCCTTTTTTTATTTTTCTGATCTCTTACACCAATCTCTTTCTTTTAAGAATTTAAGATATATATAATTTATAGAAAATAAGGAGAAATTAATTTTAGTAAGTTACATTTATATAACAAAAAAAGTTAAAGCTTTCCAACACTGCAAACGTCTTTTTAGTTTTTTTTTAAATTTGAAATATCAATTTTATTCGTACTGAGGTATAAAATAAGTTTATTTATTGAAAAAAAAAATAAAAATTAGTTTTCGGTAGTTACTTTTATATGACAAAATAAAGTTGAAGTTTTCCAGCTCTGGAACCATCTGCTCAATTTTGCTGATTTGCAATACCAATCTATTTTGGACTATTTCTGACATATGAGTCCAAGAACAAAATCTCTAGCTTTTCTAGGAGCTTCGGAAAACCAGTTTCACGTACAGACAGACATACAGACGGACAGACGGATATCGCTTATTCGTCTTCCCTATGCATAAGGATCCAAAATATATATACTTTATGGGTCACTTACTAATATTATGGAAATTACAAACGGAATGACAAACCTATATATACCCTTTTACCATTTTTTTGGAACTGTGTATAAAAACAATAAAATATGCACATATTTTAAATAGTTTTCGTCCAAAAGAAGAGTTTAAAATTTACATACAACTAACTAGAGCTATAAAAATATATTATATTTTTTATATAAAATTTTTACACAAGATTATATATGATATAACGATTTTCTCTGCATTATTAACGCCAAGCACGTATTTTTTGAGATATGTTTATATTGCAGTAGAGCAGCAACACTGTTTCCATCAAGTACCACCTGTTAGTATATTACTGTCAAATTTTGAGCAAGTGTCGTCAATTATTTTGCATTTAACAGCTGTTCAAAACATACAACCTCGTGTATTTTTCGAAAAATGGAAAAAAGTGAATTCCGAGTGCTTATTAAACATTATTTTTTGCGAAAAAAAACCTGTCAATCAAAGCAAGCAAAATCTCGACAAATGCTATGGGGACTCTGCACCATCGATTTAAATGGTAAAAAAGTGGTTTAGTAACTTTCGTTGTGGTTCCATAACAGTGTCCCGCAAAATAAAATATGTATGTAGTAGTGAGAAAAATGAGAGTAAAATATATTTACACTTGAAGAAAACATTTATATAATTTAAGATACATGCTGTGGTTATTCATTGTTTGAATAATTTTTAAAAATAAGCAATTTAATAAAAACTTAAGTAAAAAGTAAAAAATAATAATCCATTCAACAATGTAGTCTACAAATTCCAAATTAAATTTATTCGCAGTGCAGTGAAAGCTATTAAAATGCCTTTTTAAACTATCTTCCCTATTATTTTCAAGTGTTTCATAACATAAAATGCATTGCATATTGCTAAAAGCATTTTTTATCCCAAAATATTTCTTAGCTTACATAATTATTTTTTTGCTGTAGAGATTTATTCAATTTGAACTTAAATTTCGTTCCGTGTGCTCAAA
The DNA here is from genome assembly GCA_944452675.1 of Tachina lurida. Taxonomy (NCBI): domain Eukaryota; kingdom Metazoa; phylum Arthropoda; class Insecta; order Diptera; family Tachinidae; genus Tachina; species Tachina lurida. Next base: position 101,109,829 of record OX101754.1, read on the forward strand.
AAAACTAGACAAAAAACCAGGAAAAAATTAATACATGCGTGCACAACTTCATTCGTCGCTTGCTCAGTGACGACTAAATGAAAGAGCATAAGCATGTATGTGATTTTCATCTGCACAATTGTGCTATGGCTTGCGGGTTACTGTTCCATAAGTACAAATTACGCTGAACGTTCTAAACGGCCAATTGAGGTCAGTGCACCAGAAAATTTCGAAAAAATCCACGATATGGTGTTGGCCGATCAAAAAGAAAAAGTGCGTGAGATTGTTGATGCCATAGGAATTTTATATGGCAGTGTGGTTTCGATTTTAAATGATCAGCTGTGTTTAAGAAAGTTGTCCGCAAGATGGGTGCAGCTTTTACTCTCAATTGACCATAAACGTAAATGTGTAACAACTTCAAAGAATTGTTTGGAGTTGTTTAACAGCAATCCGAATAAGTTTTTGCGGCGTTTTGTAAATGTGGATAAAACATGGATCCATTGCTTTACTCCAGAGACCAAGCAGTATAAACAATGGATTTCTCCGGGTTAACCAGCTCCGAAGAAGTCGAGGTGAGCTTGTCGGTCATAAGGTGATGGCAACAGGTTTTTGGGAAGCACGCTGGATAATCCACGTCGATTACCTTCAAAAGTGAAAAACAGCAAACGGCGAATATTACTTATTAAACTGACTTAATGAAGATTTAATAAGAAAACGACCCGATATGGCATTTTCATCAAGATAATGCACAAGTGGACATGTGTGCAGTCTAAATGGCGAAACTATATAAATTGTGCCACGAATTGGTACCCCATCTGCCATATTCGCCGAATTAACTGACTACTTCCTATTTCCAAACCTAAATAAATGGCTCGGTGGAAAAAGATTTAGCTCCAACGATGAAATTATTGGCCAAACAAATTCCTATTTTGAGGACCTCGAAAAATCCTATTTTTTTGGAAGGGATACAAAAACTGGAGAAACGTTGGCTTAAGTGTATTGAGTTAAAAGGAACTTATGTTGAGAAATAAAATTTTGTTTTGCAAAAAAAAACTGTGTTTCATTCAAAAAGTCACGGACTTATTGATCCGACGTCGTATGTATTTCCATTTAAAATTTTATTTTTTATATTTTCGAATGTAAAATTCTAACAATTTTTTTAGAAAGCTTTTGCAAATCGAAAAGGGCCTTGTAACGACTGTGTAGATCCACAGTCGGCTCAAATTTATATATATTTAACTCAACCAGTACAATGAGTTGAATACTAGCTATTAGATCTGTTTTTTAAATCTGTTGTCAGTTTCATCAAAATGACAATTTTCATTAAATTTCGTAGGTGTGTGTGCTTGTACAATCCTTTTACAATTCTACAGCAATATAAGCAAAATAAATTTGCAAAAAGAAAGTGTTGCATTAACAATTTGTTAATGATAATATTGTTTGAAATTTAAATTTTTGAGAAAATATGACACAAAACCATGTAATTATACAAAAATATGCATTTTCAGCAAAAAATATAAAAATATGAGCTAAAAAATCGATGTAATTTTCACTCAAATTCAATGTTTCGTAAAGATATTTCGTTCTTGCCATTATCAGCTTTAAGGAAAAAACATGCATTTGCATGAAATCCCTGTCCCTGGTAATCAACGACTTCAAAAAAACCACGTGTAATAAGTTTTAAGCGAATACGATAAATTTTTTAATAACTGTCCGCCATATTGGATACGACATTTTAACTTTTTAAAAACTGAGATACCTAGTTTTATTAAAATTTAATGAACAATTTTTCCCTGTGTGCACCGAATCGAGAGTTGTGGATTTTTTTTTTATTTTCCCAACTTTGTCATATATTTGAGCGGCCCTTTAAAGGACCTAACTTGTCCTTAAATATGTTTAAAATTTTAACGTTTCTAATACAAAAAAGCATTTGAGAATTTGAAGCCAAGAATTTCTAAGAAATTTTCGTTTGGAAACAGGAACTTAATAATTAATCATGGTTTTTTATTTCAATTGCTGCATAGCCAAAAACTATGACTCACCTTATCAAACTTGAAACTAAATTTTAAAGTTTATAAATAAAATAAAATTAACTCTGTGGCATTCACAAGAGCCTTCCGAATCAAATAATCGATTAAAGTATAGGAAAAACATATCAGCACGATTATGCTAATTATTTAGTATTTTCTTCCACTTATAAGTACCACATGGAAATACTTGCATACGTTTACTCTTTTCACCAAATTTGTTATGAGTGCTGTGGCAGCAGAGAAAGTAAAATAAGCACAAATAAAATAAAAAGTCCTGCAGACAAAAAACAGACCGCCCACACGTCAAATTTACAATATGATTTGTTTTGGTATTTGTCTTTTTTTTCAACAGGATTGTGTTTGAACAATTTTATAATTTGCACAAAACGATAAAAAATTGAAGCAACATCAACATTAAATCTATCTTTACACAATAGCAAATTGTTAAAGTGTGCAGCTCGTCGTACTAAATGTTGTCAAATGCATTTACACTTGACACTATCAATACAGGATAAAATATTATACTCGATATATAAAAGTGCTTTTATAACCGAATGAGACCTTAAGCTTTGAGAGCTCTTAAATTTGTTCTTGTTTCTTCGCAAAGTAAGAGCAAGCATTGCTGTCTGTTGTTTTGTTGTTGTTGTTGTGGATGTTGCACTATCGTCGATATGAAAGCACAAAAAGCTCTTCATAAAAGTTTGCACATTTCGCATATGGCTTGAACGTATATGCTGGATAAAGATGGCAACAATATCCTTATATACGAGCATAGCATTAACAAAGACTACAACCATTTTTGAAGAAAATGTTTTAAAAAATTGAAAACCAAGCACATACAAATATTTCCAAACAAAAACGTCCTAAATCGTCTTACAGAATTAGGGCATATGTGTTGTTTTTTTTTCGAAGCATGACAAGATATTTATGTTTTATAATTAGAAATGGAAAAATAATTAAAATAAACCAGTAAATATATACATATATTTTTGTAGCCTTAGTTACGAAGCAATGTCGCTAAAAGAAAACTTAAAAAACTAAAGAAAAATCTCTCAAAAAATTTACCAAAATATAGGAAAACCTAATGCGCCAAGTATTTTTAAATTTTAAATTAAAAACTATCATTATCTCAATATTTCAGTATGGAGGAAGAAGTTTTCAAAACGTTTATTAATACATACATATGTACATATATTCGTATACATATACAAATTTTTTAATTAAAACGTTTTTTGAATTGCTATACTCTTCCGTCACAACAGGGATCGGGGTATTTTGTGCAAAAAGAAATCGTAAGTATCTGAATATGTATGCATAAGCATGTGCATATGGTTGTATTTATAATATGTGCAAAGTATATTGCATAATTGAAAGATTGTTTTGCTGTTGTGTTTTCTTTTAAACACCTCAACTATTTTTTTTTCATTGTTGTCTGCAGGTTATCAGGAATATTCAATTAAGTTATACAAAGAAAAATATTTATTAAAAGTTCACTTATAAAGATTTAAATTTGTATTATTTATTTATTTAAATATTAAATAGAAATTTTAATTTAAAAAATGTTTAATAACATATTTATTAGTAATAATTTTCTGATTTAGTTAAAGAAAAAAAAATTTTTTTTTTTCATAGCGACATATTAATGTTAAAGAAATGTTAAATATTCCTCAGAAAATGCTATGTTGAAAACTTTGCAATATCTGGTTAAAGTTTCATGCTTTTAAGAAATATATTTATTAATAAAGAAACACCTATTCTATAAATTTCCATTACTTTTTTCCGTCTCGGTTGCTCATTTACTTGAAAAGTCCTCTCGAAATGCATTAATCGAGTTTATAGCTTAACAGAGCTCTGTTAACACGATAGCAGAGCTCTGTTAAAGGTAAAGGTTGGTGTCAAGGGTTATACATTTAAATAATTCTGTAATCAGCCGTATTGCGTATGTCAAGTCGAATATTCGTCTACGAGAATTTTGTCCTCGATTATAGAAAACTTTTAGACGTTTCGTTTATTCTGTATCTGGCACAAACTTGAAATTTTGCTATTTCTGCCGATGTTTAGTTAAAAAAATTTATTGGAAACTAATGCAGTGATAACTTTTATACTCTTCATGACTTTTTGTGGCAATAATGAGAATTTTATTCTACAAAATGGTAAAGATTGAATCGCAAGCGTGGCACTACTACATAATCAGGGCAATTATGAATAAAACTCCCAGGGAAATTTTTCCCAGGGAACAATTCCAACTAATGGCAAGTGATAGGGAAAACAAAAAATTCTAATTGGAAAAGGGAGAAATTTCCCTGGGAGTTTTATTCATAACTGCCCTGAATATAAAAAATTTTTCTTTCATCTAAAAACTTATATGGGATGTAGCGAATCACAGAGGATTTTGCCTCATTAAGCAATAACTACACTTGAAAAAATATTTAGAATGAATTCTTATCAGTTACATTTTAATAAAAATCGAATAAGAGATTAAAAATTTGAAAAGTATAAAAATCGAGATAATAAAGGATAGAAATTCAAAGCGGGATCGACATATGAAAATCGGGATAATCCCGCCTAAAGCGGGATGTCTGGTCCTGTTACTTATGATGTATCTTTTAACCCATTTTTAATCCTTTCTTTCATTTTTGTTAAGCCGGAGGATTGATTTTATATATAACCAAATACTTTTTTTATTACATTCATCTTTGGACTTTTAAGTGTCCCTTCTATAGTTTAAAACGCGTACGAAACACGCACGCGAAAAATTTCGTCAACACGATACTGCACAACACGCACGAAATATTCTTGTTATGGTATTTGAAATCAGAAAATTCAAGAGTCGTTTTTAAAAATACGGCACCAAGTTGGGACTGCCAGCTTATACTATTTGCTAATACTATCGGCTTACGTAGTGAACTTTAAGCTTCAGAGGCACTTAGTGCCGGTCCAGACTTGCAAGTTTTGTTGCAGCAATTCTGGAATATATGTATGTGAGAGTGTTGAAATAGAAATATATACTTTTTGTATTCCTCTCTCGCTCTTTTGCACTAAAAAATAAAAAGTTGCTGCAACAAAAATTGCAAGTCTGGACTGGGACTTACAGTATCTTAAAATATGCTGACGTTGTGTGTTTGACGATACAAAATATTACATTTTTTCTCTACTGGAAATTCATTCATACATATTTTACATCTAAAATCGTTTCGTGTTTTTCATGTAAATTTTTGCTCAACACAAAACGACCCGAACACACACAAAATCAGAATTGTTGTCACGAGCACTTCGTGTTGGGTAGTGCGCATACGTGTCACGAAAAAAATATGACACGCGCCCATCTCTAGTTTGAATACATGTTTCATACATGGTATGAAAATTTGTAATGAAGCTGCTTTTATCAAACTAAATAAATATTATTAAAAATAAGTCTGCTGTGCAGAGTGAATCAAATAAATAGTATTTTCTGTGTTTTAAACATTTTATTTATTTATTTTAGTTATCCAACCAACACCAATTTGCTCAAGGATGGTCACGGCGCAATGCTGGTTTGCTCAAGGTGAAGGAGACAGTACGAATGTTTGTTTTACAAAGGAGTAGGAATGAGAAGTTACAGATTATAGGTTTTTACTTCTTTACAATATATTATTAATATTTTTTTTTTTAATAAAGAGAAGTAACACTCAGGCAATTAATGGCTACTAATATTACTAGGTGTTACCTTTTTTAGGAATAGGAATATTGATAGAGAGGGCAGGTGGTGAAGAAAGAGACAGAGGAAAGCTTCATTCTTTTACAACTCTGTTTTTTGCACGTTTTTAATAATGCAGTGTTGCAGCGCCACTTTGATGTTAAATCAGCCGTATTAATTTTTTGAAGCTCTATTTTGTAGCCATTTTGTTGATTATTTTACTTTGCTGATGATTCTGCTACACAACGAAGGAGGGCGCTCTGATGTTACATTAGGATTAGTATCTGCTGAGGTCGGTATAGTTCAGTGACCAGTGACTATGCCTTCATCAGTTGAACTTTTCTACAGCAACTGATACAAAGGGACACTAATAAACATCAGAAAAATGCGTGGTGTTGTTATTTAATGACTGTTGGATACAGGAATTGAACCCAAGACCTTCGGTTTTATAGTCAACGTGCTAACTACTTCAGCCAACGCCACCCTCTAACGTTTTTTTGTAATTTACGGGAAAACAAAAAGGCATTTGAGAAATTTATTGAATGCTAAATAATCAATTGATTTCCCATAAATATAAGTAAAGTGCACTTAGGCCCGCATTAAAAATATTGTTCAAGTGAAACAGCAGGGTTGGCATACAAAAGAGTATCACATAACATCTGCCACTCGTGTGAGTTTTGGTTGAGATACCAATTTATTTTATGCAGGCCCTTAAATCATAGTATACAGTCTATAAATATATTGATATCCGTTTGCTTACAATGCAATTGTTTTTGAGTATACGGCGTAGTATTCAAATTCTTTTTTTATTTTTCTTTTGAAATATTCCCATTTTTTGTCATACACGCAATTTTTTTGCGAAAAACATTTCCAACAAATTAGAATGAGTTCAAAATTTAATAAAAAAGGGCTTTGGTAATAAAGATTTGCGGCCAAAATAAGTCTTATTACTTGCCCTCTATGACTTCAATGGAGCATTCACATTTTTAAAAAATTCCGAAAAAATGTTATTTAATTTTATTCTTTCTTGCAAAAATACGTCCTTGGAATTTCTCCGCATGTACAACTGTTTGATATACAAAGGCAAGGACTTTTCTATTTTTATTAATGATTTATATCTTTTTGTAAAAAAAATTTTTTTACAAAAAGATATAAAAAAAAGTTGCAGCAGTGTTGGCTTATATAGTGCAATTCTTTTTTCATTAACAGTAAATTTCACTTCCAATTGTGGAAGTGAATCAAAATTTTTTACGCAAAATTTATTATGTAAGCCAAAGTTAGTTTTTATGAAGTCGGCAGTTAATGTGTTAAAGTGGCATAAGTTTTCTTGAGCTGGGTAAATTATTTGATCACCATTTTTTTTTAATACTTGTGATTGCTTTAACTTTATTTATATATATTTATTTATTTTCTTTTTATTAAGCTTGCTTTGCAAAAAAACTGACTTCCTTTTAAAATCTGCAAGAAAAGTTAATTATTTAGTAGCACAGAATGTAAAGTATCATAAAGTGTTCAGGTGCTTAATAAAAATAGTTCAAATCATTGTCAGTGACAGCAATTACTTATGCGTTGTTATTATTATGAGTGCTATACCCCACATGTAGTAAAAGGAGCGCCATTAGAAAAGAAAAAAAAACAAATAACGACTCTACTATAAATTTTTTTAGCCTGATTAGGTGGCTAATTTTGACTACCAGCAAGGTTGTTATTTTTTAACTTTGGTTAAGGATAGCAAAGTTTTTCCAGCAGCAACTGGTGTTGATTGTGGCACTTAAAAATTAAGATAAATAATATTGCAGTAGGTTTTTGGTGACTACGAGTGCTGTACTGTGGTGTGTTTTATTTTCTTTTACTCTCTCCTTTATAAGCGAAAGAAGAAAATCTTTGCTGATACTACGGGCTTAAATATTTTTATTTGTTGGTATATGAAATTTATAGTTTAATTAATATTATGGAAAAAATAATGCTGCTCATTTGTAGATTAATATTGCCGACCTCTGTATATTATTTTATTTTTGTTTAATATGTAACATTTATAGGCATTAGAAATGTTAATAAGTAACAATTTAACTTAGTAGTTTTACCTGAAATCTTTTCTTTTGAAACAACAATTAAAAATGACAATTCAGTAACTATTTCATTTTAGTTCATCTAATATACAACAAAAATTTTGTCAATAAAAATTCCAATAGCTTAAACTTGACAGAGAAAATTGGTTATTTTATCTTAAGAATGAATAATATTTTTGTATTAAATTATATGTGCCCTTAATTATGAAACTGGTCTTAGTCATATATTTCTCAGGTCGAGATATTTAGTAGATTATATTTGGACAAATTAAAAAGTATTTTCATATTATGCAGCATTTTAATTAAGAGTTGTACTAGTCTTGATTTATATAAATTTATTTGATAATTTTTAAATATTTATTGAAGTTTTTCAAAGACTTATTTGATATTTCAAAGCAAAAATGCACATGACTTAGACCATTTTCATAATTAAGGGCACATACATATGTAAATTAGAGTTGTATTCAACAAGAGTATACGTGGTAAATTGGTGGTTGCAGTAATTGCATTGAAGTAAAATACTTTTTTTTATTATTATTTCAACTATGATATTTTAATAAAGTAACTATTTTCACAACGTTAGGCTCTGCTCTTTCCTTGTATCTTATTTCTATATATACCATGACCATGGACATTGATCTATTATCCATTAATTTTATTGCCCAATTAAGAATTTTGTCAAGCTTTATGTAATTTTTTGCTCTTTCATCATTTAGTTTTTGTTTTAATATTTATATGTGTGCCTTATGTTGCGCTGAAGAAAATTGAAGAAAAGCTTTTCTTTTGGCAAATTTTTGCAAATAAAACCCAGTTTCTTTTTTCTACTCCTAATGGTTAGTTGCTTAAGGTGAATTTTCACATTTTGCATAACGCAGGTCACGACGGAAATCAACGGCCAAGCAACTTGCAATCTATCAACAATACAATTTTTGTTTGCAGCACACTTTTCGGTCTTTTTTTCTTTCTTTGTACTAAAATAAAAGGAACAGCAAAAAACAAATGTCGAACAGCTAAATGTTCGACCATTTTAGAAAAGCAAAGATGCAGACCTTTTTAAAATATTTCTGCCGCCAAGCTTAATTTTGCATATGCAATATTACAAATAAATATACTTACATATTAACTCACATAGTGAGTGTGCACATGTGAAGTAAAAATTTAATACAATAAGTTATTTATAAATAAAATATGAACATCAGTGATGGGAAGTACAAATTGTAATAATAGAATCAAAAAAGTTCACTGAAGTTTATCTCTAAGAGGGCCGTCATAGTTAAGCCAAATACTAAATAAAACTTTAGTTATTTTGAGGAGAATGTTGTAGTATACTTTGCAGAAGTATACAGTTTTAAGTAGTACCCAACAAAGTAAAATTTTATGTTAAATAAAACCTTATTTGCGTTCTGTTTCTTTGCAGTAATGCAGTACATATGCATCAACAATATAAAAAAAAAGTTTGGCCTACAACGTACATATGTATGTCTGTTTTGTTCGGATATTGTGTTTACTTGGTTAGGCTTTATTTTGGAGTTTATTGTAATATTTATTATTGCTATAGTAAATGACTAAGGTGCTTACTGTATGCAGTTGGTAGTTGAGGCTTAATGCATTTTTTTAAACATGCTTAAAAAAGCGTACAATAAAAACGTATTAAATTTCATTATATATATGAAAAAGGTTAATTTTTCTCGCAGAACTCAACTTCACTAAAAGTCCCATAATTATGTATTTCGTCTACGTAAAAAAAAACACTGATGTTGTTTAAGGAAAAATCAAATATTTTATAGTCTTGTGAACTTTGTGTTATCTTAATTTGAAAATAAATATATTTTGTACTTTATTTTAATCATCCTTAATCAAATTCACTGTGAATATACAGTGTACTCTCTCTTGAGCGGACACCTAAGGGACTGAAAAATCTGTCCGCTTATGAGAAGTGTCCGCTTATGAGAAAAGTACAAAAAGAGTAAATATATATCTTTAAATATATATATCTTTAAAAAAATTTATTTCCAAAACAAGAACATATAAATATTAACATTTTAGCGAAAAGTATTAAAAATAAAATTTGTTATGCAAGGTATTCAAAAGGATTTAAAAAACTCAGAAACTTTAGCTTGACGTATCCTTCCTTTAATTTCATTATCTTTGAGATGTATTTGAAGATCAGTAAGCAATTTAATAAGCAACATCTGTACGAATATGAAAAAGAGTAAATGGAAGAACAGTGTTGCAGTGTTATTAGCTGTCTGATTATGGGGAACTAAAATCTCTTTGGTGCGGAAAAAAGTGTCCGCATCCGGTTATGAGAGGGTTGTCCGCTCAAGAACCAAAAATTTAAAAAATCCCTAAGGACTTTTTTGGTACTGCAAAAAGTGTCCATTTATGAGAAATTTCGACTTAAGAGAGGTGCCCGTAAAGAGAGAGTACACTGTAGTAAGAACAGGCTTATTTTCTTTATTATAAAAGTTTAGTGTTAATAATATAATTTTCCATGATTAATGTAAAAGACACTGCTTAAATTTTTTCTCTTACACACGACAAAGATGATTACTATAAGTACTGGTTGACGTTAAGGAAACAAATGATTTTTAACTTCATTATTGCAATAAAAACTCATTTACAAAATGTAAATCAATAATTATATAAACCATAAATCCATTTCTCAGATTCCATTGGATTCAAAATTCGTATTAAATAGCTGAAATCAAAACCAGATATGGGTGCTGGCGAAATGCTGAATTTTTCCACTAAAGTCTATTTAAACTCATGCTTTATGAAATGACTAATTAACAAACATCTTAACGCATAAAATGTTTTTATCGTTCATAAATGGTATCATACTTCCTGTGATCTATCGCTTATGACACTCGTGCAATTCACGATACACACCCCTGTATTCATGAAAAATTAATATGAATTTGAAATGTACATATATTAAGCAAAACTTGTTTGGAAATGTTGTATAAAATACATCCCAAACCTGTTTTATTTTTTTATGAATACGGCGATTGCATTTTAGTGCGAATAATTATTTTGAAAATTCTATTAAAACGTTGCGGAATTGTCGCGAAAAAAATGCAGCATACTCTTCAACCATTTGGTAACTTCAACAATACTTGGTAACTCAGTGCGTATGAGTAATTTGCAAATAATCTTAACACGTGGCAGAAATTCCGTTAAAAAAATGTAGCATACTTTTCAAACATTAATGGCATTCAACAATATTAGGCAACCCAGTACGTATGAGTAATTTTTCACATTTCCATAATACGTGGCAAAATTATCGTGCAAAAACGTAGCATACTTTTCAAACATAATTTTGATATCTTCTATATACAGGCGTATGCGCAATAAAGTCCTGCACAAGACCATTTGTAAGAACTTTCAAGACATGAGAGATTTTTCAAATGCTTTTCTACAGCGAAATATTCGAAAACAAACGCTAAACAACACTGTTGGCCAGACATTTCAGTTGTTTGTTTGTTCAATGCGCAATGCAAATGCTTAAAAAAGCCAAACAAAAAAATTTAAAATTATGTACATAGAGACCCCATTATTTTTGTGAAAATGATTTTTTTTGTATATTTCGATGGAGGAACATCTAATGTATCGAAAAATTAAAAATCTTAATTATAAAAAATACTGAGGGCCTTTTTTTAACATAACAATAATACTTCTCGATATCTTCGGAATGATTAGTAATATCAAAATTTTTACTTATTTTAAACTAATATGTACACTAGAAATGTCTAACCTCTACTGATTTAAAGGTACATAGTACGTAAGTAGTGTGAAATTTAAGGAATTTGTGAAAAATTTAAATATTTCGCAACCAATAAATATTTTCGTATATTTAATACAAGACAACTGCTAATTTTGATTTTTGTGGTTTTAGTACTAAATCATTTCTTTCTAAAATATAGAATATATTTAATAACCAAATAAATAATTAGTTTTATTTAATTAGTTTTATATATCACAAAATAGATTTAGATTTTTCTGGTTCCTTATATCAATCTTGTTCTTTAGAAAATATACAAAATATGTTAAGTGAATAGAGAAAATAAGGAATTAAGGAAAAAATAGTTTTATTTAGTTACTTTAATATCCAAAAAATAAAATAAATTTTTCCAGCTCTGGAGTTTTTATTTTCTAATTGTCCATAGCAAACTTTTCTTTTCAAAACTATAGCTAATTTATAAAGAAGAAGAAAGATTTAATTATACCTAGTTAATTTTATATATCACAAAAAGCGTAAGTTTCCCAAATCTGGAATCATCCTTTTAGACTTTTCTGATTTCTTATACCAATATTTTTCTTTTAAGAATGTGAGATATGTTTAATTTATAGATAAAACCTTAAAATTAGTTTTAGTAGATCGTAAAAATAAACTACTAACTATTAAAAAAAGTTAATGTTTTCCAACCCTGGAAACGTCTTTTTACGTTTTTATTTATTTTTCATATTTTTAATACCAATGTTATTGGTACTGAAATGTAAGATAAGTCTATTTAACAAAAAACGTTAAAATTTTATATGGCAAAATCACGTTTAAGTTTTCCAGCTTTGAAACCGTCTGCTCGATTTTGCTGATTTTCAATACCAATTTATTTGGGACCATTTCTGACATAGCAGTCAAAGACCAAAGTCTCTAGCTTTTCTAGGAGCTTCGGAAAACTGATTTCACGTACACCAGACGGATGGACAGACGGATATTGCTTGGTCGTCTTCCCTATGCATAAGGATTTCGAATTTGTATATATTTTGTGTCGCATATTAATATTATGGAAATTACACACGGAATGACAAACCTATATATATGTATGTATGTATACCCTTTTACCATTTTTAGTAAAGGGTATAATATAATTATTGAATTCGAGTTTAGAGGAAAAAATATTTTGAAATGGACTATTTAAAATTTTTCATTTTCAAATTTATTTTCTTCTTGATTAGGATGCTAGTTTGTTTAAAAATAATTTTTAATATTTTTAAATTTTATTTTATGCAAATGCTAATTGTTTTCACTACGTTTATTGAATTTTTATTGCAACACTGCCAGAATACAAGCACATATAAAAGTTACATTGAGGTAACAAAAATTTCGGTTGCAAATTTATGATTACCAAATTGCTGGAATAAGGCTGTTAGTGAACATATTAAACATAAATAATACTGTGCAACAGAGAAAAATACAAACCGTTTTCAGAGCTTAGGTTCGATAGTACTACCAATGGCTAGTAAAAGCCAAGAGTAATTTTTTTAAGGACATCCAAAAGTTTCGAAAATCAGTGAGCCCTTTAAAAGTAATGTCACGTGTTTTCTGTCAACAGCTAATTTAGTAGCACGAGTCTCAGTAATTTAAAAATTAGCTTAAAATATAAGTCATCCTATTAATATGAACCAGAGCTATTAAATTTCGATTACGATTAGTAATCAATTAGATTACATTTTGAAAGCAATTGTAATGATTATATAATTGCTTTCAAAAGAATTGCTGATAAATAACTGATTATGATTACTAATAATCGAAAAGTAATCTGAATTAATTAAAATTACTAAAATTAGTCAAAAAGAATCAAAAGTAATCAAAAAGTAATCCGACTACTTTCAAAGCTTACTTTTGATTCTTAATAAATAATCAATAATCGGATAATTTTTTGATTACTTTTGATTCATTTTGATTATTTTTAGTAATTTTAAGTAACTTACGAGTAGATTACTTTTCCATTATTAGTAATCGTAATCAATTAGTAATCGTGTGAAACTGAATATAATCGTAATTAATCATTACTTCACCTTAAAAAAAAGTAATCAAATAAGTAATCATTACAATTACTAATCATTACCTAACAGCTATGACATGAACACTCTGGCAAATTTTTAAGCTACTCAAACAATGCAACTGTTCATTGATTCAATGAGTTATTTTTTTTCTCAAGCTAAAGCAAATTTCATAAAAAAGATAGAGTACGGAAAACAATTTCTTTTATTTGAACAGGCATTAAAAATTAAATTTGATTTATAATATACTGACAATATAATACAATAACACACTTACCTTTCCTTGTAGTAATATTGCACAAAATATGTATTCTAGATATTGTTTTTACAAGCTCACGATCTTTCTTTTTCTTAGTTGAACTATTTATGACCATAATAAAACACTACCACTTTTAGTTCTAAGCATTTCAATTTAAGACCACCAAGCATGATTTCTGTCGTAAATCAATGCACTCAATATACAATGACATAAAGGTTAGCGATTTATTTAGATTTATTTCATGTTACTTGAAGATAAATTTTGTTCTCATGGCAAATGCTTCTACCAGCAATTAAAAAAAATTTAAGTCTGCGGCTGTGATTTGTATTTTGGAATTTTTAAATATAAAAAGGGTATGAGAAAAATATGCAAGTTAATGTTAGATGGGGCAAAAAAAAAAAAAGGTTTTCCAATAGAGGAATGCCGATGAGTATTATTTTCTGATGTCTTGCATCAGATAATAAATTTAGATATAAAATTTAAAAAACGCCGTTACAAATGTATTCTTTAGAGTCCTGCCGTTTTTGTAACTTTGTTGTACACAATGAATTCTAAATATACATTTGATTTAAGTATAATAGTGTTTTTATTTTGCCATTATTGATAATTCAATAAATTTAAGTGATTCAATACCTACATGACATTTATCCAGCCACTATTTGAAAGCAAGTGAATACATGTATCAGCAATCAAATGTGCTCAAGTTTTCTAAAGTGTTTTTTGTAGTAAACAGTTTTTCAATTAAATCGCATCCTGTCATATACACATAAACACTAAGACATACATACAAATGTTGTTATATTATTATTATTACAAATAATATTAATTTATAGTACACATGTAGCTGTCATGTTTCCTGACAGTTGCTACACAGCATATCAGTTAAATAATACATAATTTTAAAATGTGTTTATCATATTGGCCGTCTCTTTAAGATGAGCTATTTAAACATGTTACGACAATGTGTAATAGAGTATTAGGGGGGTATTATAAAAAAATATGAAAATTGAGCAAGAAGTTGGAACAGGACCAGCATGATATTGGCAACATGGTAACACCAAAGTCGGACAATTGGCATACTCAATAACTGTAGGAAACGTGTTAAGTGTTAGTATGCATTGAAAGGCCTTCAAGCACTTGAAATTTGCATAAATCATATTTACATCTCACTTTATTTGAAAACCTTAAGCTGCATTCCTAAAAAAATTCAATTGGTGAAACAAATTAAACATGGGGCTTTGCTCGTCAGATTATTGACTTTCTAAACCAGAAAAGTTGATATGAACTGGTATCCATGCAATCCTTATTTGAGTTTAATGAGCGTTTTCCTATGCGATTATGTTAAATCTTAAGCTTATGCTAATAAACTTACTTCCTTGGCTCTTTTGAAAGAATATATCTGCAAGGATTTGGCAATCATCATAGAATCTCCCTGGTGATGCTGCATAAGAAATTCTACTACTCGGTTGAATATAAGATGAAAAGATACCATAAGTATTTTTTAAATAAGTAATAAATACTGCTTTAGTAAAGAGTGCAATTATTTTTAAATTGATCCTTTAAATATTAACTTTGTTTTGAGTCACCCTGTATATTCTCTCAGAGTAGCATTATGTATTATTATCAACAAAAGTTTCTTTATGAAAATTAATCTTGCAATTAATTAAGATATGTATTCAATGAATTGAGTTAATGTAATGAGTGTAAATAATAGGTGGGTTCATTTACTAAAAATTGTTACAAGTTTGTAACATGTGTTTGTTGCTGTAAAGCGTTCAAAAATGTTGCAAAAATTATTTATACAGCTGTTATGAGCTTTATTTTTTTTAATTAATTTATTTTAAATGTTTGAAAAACGAAAACTCAAAAATTTGCATTTCCTTGTTAAAAAAATATTTATATGTATCTAAAAAGAAAGCATATGTGACCTTCTCCGAGAAAAAGGACCTAGTGTGTGAAGATGAAGTTTTGAGAAAAACGAAAAAATAAAAAATAAAATTTTAATGTTTTTCTAATTTTTATCGATTTTCCCAAGTTTTATCAGAATTTTTATCAGAAATCTAACTCATTTCATCTTATTCTACACCTTTTTAGGTACCAGAATCCACTCTTAAGTCCAAACCCGTTTTTTGACACACTAGGTACCTTTTCTCGGAGAAGGTCACATATTTGTTAATTTATTGGTTTTCTTTACTTAAGCTACATAAATAAAATTTTATGATCAATGAAGTACAACTGTTGAGGACGTTTATGATTGTATCTGATCAGGGATGGAAAGTGGAGTTTTCGGAAATTTCAAAAGAATAGAATAAAAAAAGTAACGAAAAATTTATAAAATAATACATGCAACTATATTAAGGTATTTCATATTAAATGTATATATATATTATGGCCCTATGCTCTCTCGAGGAGCATATTAAATATTGACATTAAAAAATTTTGTATATTAAAATATTATTACATAAGAATTTCCAAAATACATCAGAAAAAGTACAATTGTATGATGATGTCCATCGGCGTTTCTGATATAAATAAAATGTTCTTGTAAAGTTTTTGGCAATAAAGCGCTCATATACTTTTTTGCTTCTTGCAGAGTAATTTTGTAGATTTCTGCCTGAATCTCTCGTTGCCAGTTTCTTCTGCGAAAGTAAATGAACAGACCTACTGTTTGAGTTAAAACATTGTTATTATTATTTTATAAGCTTGTCTTCACTAAAATAAAACTAAATGAATTGTAGATTATTTTTTTTGCCGATCAAAAGACATATGTATATTCATTTGAGAACCACCCTTATCTATAAAAAAGCTTTCAAATCCTCTTAAGCAGGAATTTATAGTTAAAAGACATTTAAATGTCTGGAATAAAAAATTATAAGAACGTCTTTATATATGTATATAAATGAAACTTTTTGCAAATGTTATTTATAATTATTTGTGATTTTTATGTAATAAGAAAAGTTCAACTGAGGGCCATTATTACAACTTAAAGTTAGTTAAAAGTGGGATAAAGCGCTATTCATTATTATAAATTTAATTTAACTTACCAGGAAGAATACATTTGCCTTTACCTTAGCGCTTACTTTAGGCTAAGCTAAAATCGTACTGATGGAAAACTTTTTATGCGTCCAATAAAATCATACTTTTAACTAACTTTAAATTCTAATAATAGCCCTTAATGAACTCTACTAATTTCCATTTCTCTAACAATGTTTGTTAGAAATATACTATTTATTATTTATCGCTCCTTATTGCAACATAGTCATATTTCCAAAAATACGTTTTTGGTTTAAGTAAAAAAATTGATTATATCCCATCTAATCTTACGTTGAAACTACTCATAAAGGGTTATACACTTACCTTTTGAGAGAAGAATATTTTCTTTTATCTTCATAGCGTTGTAAAGGGTGTTTTTTTATAGAGTGATACAAGTTTAAAGGAAATATACTTTTAATATGAACGAAAGGGGCTCAGGTGGAAAGAAAATTTTATGAAATTAATATTTAAATATGATTTCTGTTATGTGGGCGCCACGGCTGTCGCGTAGAAGGCGCCATCTAAAACATCACTTTTCAACAACTTTTCGCAGCTTTTGCGGCTGTATTTCACCTATAACTTTTCGAATGTTGAATTCTAGTTAAGGCAATAGTACGTAATGAAGATATGTTATAAAATAATATTATAAATTCTTTATAAGGAGTGCTATATATATTTTAAACAAATATTTGATATTTAAAACGCTCTTTTATTTAAAAGCTTATATTTATTTTATTTAGTTTATATTATTCAAGTTTTGAAAAAAATTATCCCCACTGGTAACACTATTACACTTCACAAGCAATTTCTATTAAAATTAACATTGCTCCTGAAGGTATGTTTTAAAATTCGGTTGAATGTATTTCTATGCAGCTGTTAAGTTTCTCTGCACTTCTTGTTTTCCGTATGATTAAACTAATACACTCATACATAGCTCACACCGATTTGATAACACTTTACGATCTTACTCAAAATTTGTAATTGTGTTGTGAAAAAGATTTTTATCCCCTAGCGTATAGATGTTTACACATAAAAAATAAGAATCAATACAGTGAAGAGAAAAATACCTATTTTTGAATCATAAATTTTTCTTTTTTATACCATTTTGTATAATAAAATTATTGTGTAAAAATTATTTTTCTTGAAACTAATTTTTTTGTATGGAGTTGGATAGCAGAGCTATGGTAAAACTTAGTGATTATCATCCTTCATTAGAGTAATCGCCTAGTTTTGTCATTGTACAGAGTGTGTCTGTCTACTTACTTCCCTCATACCAAAACTTCCAACCAGGAAAATGTTATTTATTATTTTCTATTTTTTTTTTCAAATCAATAAAAGTTACAAATTCCTAGACATTCTCGGTTCGAGGATAAAATTTTATAATTAAAACAAGAACAACCAAACAACTAAAAAATCAAGTTAAAACGATTGCTGTTTAAATAAAAACGATATTTTTTAAAATAAGAAGATTGTGTGATACAATTATAAAAGTTGAAGCTTAAAGAAAGAACTAAGGGTAGTTAAAACACACGGTCTTGGCTCTTTTTTGGCAAAGTATATTGTCTAGTTTAGTGTTTTTTACACGATTTTATCCTTATGTTTATTTTGTAATAACAAAAGGATAATTTATTATCAGTTGAAATGAGAAAACTGATTATATAAAAGAATTATGCGATTATATACATAAATATTTATGACATTAAAAATAATACTAATTTATTTAAATAAATCCCGTTTTACAAAATCCTTATGAACATATTTTTTTTCCTAAGCCAAAACAAATTTGGCTGGAAATCAATTAACGTAACAGCTTATCGTAAATAAAATGTTATTTATCACAACTGTCAGCGTTCAAGATATTTTCTTAACTTGCTTCTACTCGTATCTCTTCACTGAACTATAATTAAAGCAACTGCAACAAAATTGTGAAAAAAATATCACTACATACAAATATAAAACTTGTTTCATGCACTTCTTTTTATTCTTCTTGCTTTCTGTGGGCAACAAGTTTTCAATTACTTATTATAAATGTATTTGAATAAATATTTTATAAATTCATGAATAAAATCCATAATATTTGAATTTTATAAACAGTGTGATTGATTTCATCACCTATCCTCAGAAATTTATAAATACAGGGTGTTTTTTTTAGAGGTATAGAACTTCGAATTGAAATAAAACACAAGAAAATCGTTTTAATGTCCATCAATTTGGCTTTATGGGAAGGATAATTTTATGCCATTAATGTTTAAATATGATTTCGGGCATGTGGCCGCCGCGGCTGGCTTGAATAAAGCCAATTCTACAGGTCCAATTTTCAACCACTTTTTCGAGCATATGGGGCCGTATGTTGGCAATAACGCCACGAATGTTGGCTTCCAAGTCCCCTAACGTTTCTGGTTTGTTGGCGTAGACGAGCGACTTCACATATCCCCAAAGAAAATAATCCAATGGTGTCAAATCACACGATCTTGGTGGCCAATTGACAGGTCCATTCCGCGAAATTATGCACTCATCGAATGTTTCCTTCAATAAATCGATTGTGACGTGCGCTGTGTGGCATGTAGCGCCGTCTTGTTGGAACCACAACTCATCCACATTCAAAATCTTCAAAATCTTCCATAAAGTTGATGGACAAAGCTCCAATTGCTGTGCACGGTGGCGAATCGATTCATTCGGGTCCTCTTCAACACTTTGCTCTACAGCGGCAATTGTTTCTTCGGTGCGCACTGTTCGACGTCTCTGCGGATGCGTATTATCACATAGAGTAAACGTAGTGCGAAAACGATCCATGGTTAACCGAATTAATTGCTCTGATGGACGATTATGTCGACCATAAAATGGACGGAGCTTGCGGTAAACTTCGCGAACTGAACCATTATTTTCGAAATAAATTTGCACGATTTGCAAGCGTTGTTCTTTTGTCAACCTGTTCATGATGAAATGGCAAACCAAACTAAATATTAATCACTTGACAGCTGACAAAATGGCCGCCAGTTAAAAAAGTGATGCCAACTTAAAGTTCTATACCTCAATAAAAAACACCCGATATAAGCGTTTAATTATTACTGCAACATAAAAAGTATCAGAAAGTATTAAAAAATATATATAATTTTTCAAATAAAATTAATGTGCTGAAGTCAATACATGCATCAAGGCCTATGCTTGTCAATTTAACATACAAGTAGCGTGTTTGTATGTGAGTATTTGGAGCGTATTTAAGGCTAGTGCTAAATAAGTGGAGCTATTATTTTATGGGTTAAAATTTACTGTTATATGAGGACTTTAGTCAATACAACAAAATTATTTGTTTCATCTAGAAATCTTACTAGTAACTATTACAGGACAAAGCTTTGGCAGGACTTACTGCTACCTGTGGTACCAGCACGTTTTTGATAAATCTCATGTAAATGTTTTATAGTTTGTGATAACGAGAAAAAAAAAATACTTTCACGAAAAGTCACTCAAAAGCATTCAAGTTATGCTATAAACACAATTGGGACGAACGACGAATTTCGTTCACGTTGACGAATTCGTCGATAAGAATTCGCTGAGTAAATTCGTCGTATGAAACACAATAACGATGAATTTACTCACCGAATTCTGCTGTCATAATTGATAAAGTTGGTTATTGTGTATGCAAAGAGAGAGAGAAAATTGTTTTTTCGTCGTTCGTTGGCGTACAAAAGAGAAATAAACCTACATATATCAGAGTTCGTCACACACGACGAATTTCGTTTGTTGTGTTCATTTTCATATGCGCAAATGTGTTTTATTTTTTATGACGAAAGTTCGCCCCGAAATATTCGTCGTTCGTCCCAGTTGTGTTTCTAGCATTACTCTATGGGACTTCCAATAGGCAATGTGCTATAATATATTCAGTTCGTTTTGCTAAATTATACCATAGCGGAATATAACGTTCAATAGTAAGTGAAGATTACAAAACAAAGCACGCATATCAGCCATTTTATGGTGGTCATAATTGTTCTCCCGAGAGGACTAATCCTAGAATGGTGAATAAATTTAAGTCCACTGGCTCAGCAAACAATTAAGTATTACCTGTACTTTGACGAAACGTTAAATGTGTGTAAAACAGCACCGTGGTAGTTTATTTTAAGTCGCTTACAACAATTCTCAATTTTGCAGACCATAAGTCATGACATCTCCAACGACTAGTAGTATTTTTGGATAAATGGGTACTTCAGAAACCACATGAGATCCCAGAATATCCAATACATCACAATCCTCTATCTCTTCCTTCGCCACCTGTCTTCTCTATCACTATTCCTTTCCTAAAAAAAGTAACACCTAGTAATAGTAGGTAGGCATTCATTGGCCTGAGTTTTACAACTATTTAAGAAAAAAAATCACAATTTGAGTCAATTTTGGGTATTTTCATATTTCTTTGAAAATTACCTTTGGCCAGACTGTCATGATCAGCGGCAAGCGCTATGGGTCAATGATTACTACCTTTGTTTTTCAGGAATTTTATTATCTATATGGATACCAACGATATTTCGTTTCAACAGAACCTGACACAGTAAGAATTTCGGTGGTGGTGTGAACTTATCAAAAAGATCTGGCTATTGTACTCCGTTTAACTTTTGCTGGTTGGGTATTCATATCAGAAGGTGTTTACATAACATAATCGAGACCGTCAAACGAAAACCTAGCGAAAATTATATTACGTGTAGACAAGAGTTGTCAGATTTTTGCCAACCTATTTCGCCAAATTGACTTAAAAAATCTCCAAAATTCGCCAAAATCAATTTTATGTAGTTTTTTATTGATTTATATATGATAACAAATTTATTTTTGTATAACAATTTAGAAGAAAATCGCCAAAAGTAGAAATAGAATCACCAAAAATTATTTCTTGTACATTTTTCTCAATAAAATTTAAAACACTTTAGTGACTTTAATTAATAAAGGAAATATAAATGAAAAGCTATGGCGCATATTCAAAGTCAAAAATATAAAACCGGTATTACCATATAAAATACTGGTTTCAAACTCTTTGTTTGGGCCATGAATGTGTGCTTATGTTTTTCATAGCATTTTTGTGATTTTCTTTTGTAAATAAATGTGTTTAATTGATTTATATATTAAAATTTTTATGAAATATTAAAAGGGGATTAATAATTATGCAAAGGTAATATAAGTTACCTCAATGGGAATTTGCCTAAAATGAAATCTTGTTAGAAAAGTAAAAGTTCGTATTTCTATTGTATGAGATAAACATAAATGTCGAGGTCTTAAATTAAACGTGCCACAACCATAACCATACAAAACAGCTGTTCGAACCAAACTAATGGGCAACACTGTATTGCATCATGAATCAATAAAACAAGATTGCGCACTCAGCCGTACAAAAAACTGCACATCATCATTTAATATAAACGAGTGTTTGTTGTAAAAAAAGTGAAAGAGAGAGAGAGAGAGAGAGAGAGAATACATTCCACACACAAATATGTGTACTTTTTTTACAACAAATATGCTATGTCTACGTCACATTACAGAAAATAAAACAACGGACCTGCGCCATGCGAAATCTTATATTTGGAGTCCTGATATTGGGTTATAGGCTAGTCATCAAAGCCATAACCACCCTGTCGGAGAACGTGTGGTTGACTGCAACAATAACTAACTTATAGTTAATATTTCTTAGATTGACTAAAAGCTAACTGTAATGTCATCCAGAACATATCTAAAATTAATTCTAAAGTTGAGCACGTAGTGAGTGTAATATGGTGAGAGCCAACAAATTTATTCTCAGCAACTTTGAAACTCATTGCAGTTTTATATTAACATTTTGATGTTGTTATTTTAGATAACAATTTAGCTGGGTAGTAGCGCGTTGAGTACACAACGTGTAATGATACATGTTTGAACCCCAGAAAAAATTTTTAAATTTACTGACTACCAGATGACTTAAATAAAATCAACTTTAAGTTAGTTGAAAAGTAATGCAGAGGGAGACAATTGACTACCGCCTAGGACATCGCAATGTTAAAATAGTCAGTTGATTACATTGAAAAGTAATCTAAGTGTCAGTCAGTACTAGGTGTGAAATAGTTAGCTTAAAGTTAGTTTAAAGTTAACGGAATTTTGGACAGGGCACCAATTCAATTTTGGTGTTGGTTATGGCTAGTGTATTATGCTATTGCTCGTCTGAGTGAACATTTAATCGTATTTGTGAATGCTGTGTAAGTTATAAGTCTATGTGAATTCAACTTTTAGAGGCTCTCAAAGACAACGTAATCCTTCATATCGCTTTAATTCAAGTCAATAAAAGCTTCATATTTCAGATAGGCGCTACTCAGCGAAGATGTTAAGAATATTTACACTATGTTGTATTCCATACATAATGACATCAAAAGGCATTTCAAATGAATAAATTTTAAATATTTAATTTTAAAGAAAATAGTTTTTCAAGAAAAACCTATGATCACAATGAAGGTATTGTTAAGGTTGCTGATCGCTCAGGTAGCGTGTTGAATTTAGCAATGAGTGCTTACAAGATCCTTACCGCTGATGGGGGGAACTTGAAGTTCAGAACTGTTTTGGGTCACCAATGTTATGGTGCTTAATCGCTCAGGTAGCGTGTTGAATTTAGCAATGAGTGCTTACAAGATCCTTACCGCTGGTGGGGGGAACTTGAAGTTCAGAGCTGTTTGGGGTCACCAATGTTATGGTGCTTGATCGCTCAGGTAGCGTGTTGTATTCAGCAATGAGTGCTTACAAGATCCTTACCGCTGGTGGGGGGAACTTGAAGTTCAGAGCTGTTTGGGGTCACCAATGTTAAGGTTGCTGTTAAATTCTAGGTACATAAACCAAGAATTTGTTTGGTGTCACAAGGTACAAACACATGTGTTTGGATGTTTATGAATTTAATTTTAATGAGTTGAATAATTATGATGAACTTAATTTAAGGGTTGCCAACATTCTCCCCCCGTTGAACCATGTAATGTTCAAATACTGCCGCTGCACTTCAGGTATCTTGTAGTTCGATAACGTATTTGGATGGTGAGCTTTGTTGAGGAGTTGGAGTAGGTATCGCTTCGGGTTGGTCCTTCCTTCTACAAGATGATCGGTTTTTCCAGACCAGATAAAGGACAACTAAAGCACAAGGAGTTACACCGATGCCTGACGATCCTAATAGTACTCCTGGCATCATCCGCAAATTAAATATGCGTTTAGCAGCTCTGAAACGGCTGTTAAATTCATTGACATTTATAGAGGATAAACCAAAACAGTTTTTTGACCTGAACATAAGTAACATAAAGAAATTATGGGAGAAAATAGAAATTCTATATGATGAAGTTCATGAGCAGTTTACAATTCCAGCTGCGCATGGACTTGATCAGAATGAATATGAAGCGTTATATGATTTGATGCAGCAAACTCTAGTTAATCTTTTCGTGCAGGCAGACAACCTTCAACCGAATGGTATGCACACTCAAACAGCAGCACCAAAATTAATGACAAACAGTTGTAAAGTCAAGTCGTTACAACTGCCAAATTTAACTATACCTCAATTTAGTGGGGATTACCTGAAATGGCGTCAATTCCATGACTTATTTTCTGAAATGGTAGACAAGCAACCAATACCAGCTATTCAGAAAATGTGGTATTTGAAAAGTAACTTATCCGGCGAAGCTGAACGTCTAATAAGTCAGTTGTCATTATCAGAAACAAATTATGCCACTGCTTGGCAAACACTCAAGGACCGCTACAACAATAAAAGAGTTCTTGTGGCAAACCTGGCAGAGAAATTAATTGATCAGCCTGCAGCTACGTCATCTGCTTCAGCGATTAAGACTCTTCATGACACCACCAAGGAGTGTATGTTGGCTTTAAACAATTTAGGAATTGCAACAGCCTCATGGGATGCAATTCTTATTCAGCTTCTGATGAGAAAACTTGATAGAAGCACACATGTAAGGTACATGCAATCGTTAACTAATCCAAGGAACGTGCCAGTTCTAGCTGAGTTTTTATCATTCTTGGGATTTGAGTTTCAATCAATGGAATCAATCCGCCAAAGGGATAAGTCATCACCTAAAGTTGTGTCATCATCTGCAACCACTGCCAATGAACACTATGTTTCCTGTAAATTATGCAAGGCCGGCGACCACGGACTCTTCCATTGCCAGAAATTTCTACAACTATCAGAAGCAAAGCGGCTAAGCTGGGTACAACAACAAAGACTGTGTGTAAGCTGTTTCAGAGCTGATCACAGTTCGAAAACCTGCACATCAAGACCTTGCAAAAAATGTAACAAAAAACATAATACATTATTGCATTTAGGTTCAAATTCCAAGCCACACAATTCATCAAAACATGGTAATCAAGTCAAAACCGCAGATCAGCACTCAAATGATATACGGAAAACAGATGTTGCACCTAACACTACTAATGTGACTGTTACATCAGCTGCCACAAACAACCCGCCGTCGCGCCAGGGTTATGTACTACTTGCAACAGCAAGAGTAAGGTTAACAGCGGCCAACGGAAATTCGGGAGAATTTAGAGCAATATTGGATTCCGGGTCTCAGGTGAATCTAGTATCCGAGCGTGTCGTAAAAAGATTGTCTTTATCTTCAGCTGAAGCCCTTTTATGCATTGATGGTATTGGAAACGCACGAAGAAGGGCCACAAAGCGCATAAATGTTAAATTGCAAGCCAGAAATAACAATTTTGCAACCAACTTAGACGCTTTTGTTCTCCCTACAATCATCCCTCCACAACCAAATCAACAAATTGACATTTCAAATTGGCAAATCCCAAATGTAGACTTAGCTGACCCATATTTCGACCAACCAGGAAAGGTGGATATTCTGCTAGGCGCCGAATACTACTTCAGTCTTATGCAAAACGGGAAAATAGAGTTGGCCGATAATCTTCCAATATTGTTGAACACAAAACTTGGATGGATCGCCAGTGGCAGAGTATCGGAAAACAGCACAACTGAAGCGATATGCGCAGTTTTAAGTGAAGAGGATGTGTCAACTGGCGAACTAATTGAAAAATTCTGGAAGGTTGAAGATGTTCCTACAGAAAGCAATTATACAGCCGCTGAACAAGCATGTGAAACTCACTTTATTCAAACCACAACCAGAAATCCCAATGGAAGATTTGTTGTTCGTTTACCTTTATCTGAAGACGCGGCAGCACTTGGCGAATCAGAACCAACAGCATATTCCAGATTCCGTGCTTTGGAACGACGATTCAGACGATATGAAACGCTCGAAACACAATACAAGGACTTCATGAAGTCATATGAAGATCTTGGTCACATGACTCAAATCGACCCAAAAACTCTCTGCGGCCCACGTTACTACATTCCACATCATTGCGTTCTGCGTCCAGAAAGTAGCACAACTAAGCTCAGAGTCGTTTTTGATGCATCGGCAAAAACATCTACAGATCGTTCATTAAACGACATTTTACTTACAGGTCCAACCGTGCAGGGGGACCTCTTCGGAATGCTTCTACGTTTCCGTTTACCCAGATTTGTCTTTACCACAGACATTGAAAAAATGTACCGTCAGATCCTCGTAGACGAACGAGACAGGAACCTTCAACTAATTCTGTGGAGAGAGAATCCTGGCCAGCCTCTACGCCATTTTCAACTAAACACCGTTACATATGGCACATCATCAGCCCCGTACCTGGCCACGAAATGTTTACAAAGGCTAGCGGCCACTCGTATGGACAAATATCCGCTGGGTGCAACGATCTTGGGCCAGGACTTCTACGTTGATGACGGAATAAGCGGTTCTAATAGTTTAGCAACAGCTAAGGAAATGCAATCCCAACTAACAGACGTGCTCAAGGAAGCTGGTTTCAAGTTACGTAAATGGTGTGCAAACCATCGCCATATACTCCAAGATATACCACAAGAAGATCAAGAAGTCAACCTTGATTTCGAAAATGCATCAATCAAGGCACTAGGACTAATATGGAGCCCATCTTCGGATCAATTTTGCCTAAAGGCAAATCTTCAGCCAACCTCAGATATGGCACGAATCTACGATCCTTTGGGTATTGCAGGCCCAGTCGTGGTTTTAGCCAAAATATTCATTCAACAACTGTGGGAAGGTAAAAGATCTTGGGATGAGGAACTCCCTAAAGATCTCATCACAACGAAATGGCTTGATTTCCGTAAGTCACTAAACACATTAGACAACACTCCTATACCACGACATGTTTTCAATGGTCAAATAGCCTCGCACATCCAATTGCACGTATTTGTAGACGCATCAGAAAGGGCTTATGAAGCAGCAGTCTACGTTCGATCCAAGCTCAAAAATGGAGGAATAATAGTCCGACTGTTATGCTCCAAGTCCAGAATTGCGCCTCTCCAAAGGTTATCCCTACCAAGGCTGGAACTTTGCGCAGCACTTCTAGGAGCAGAACTAGCCAACAAAGTAAAAAGGGAGTTACGGTACGACGACAAACAGCTTTTCTTTTGGTCTGACTCAGAAATTGTCTTATATTGGATAAATTCAGCGTCTTCATCACTCAAGACTTTTGTGGCTAACCGAATCAGCAAGATACAAGACATAACCATCAATTGTCAATGGCGACACGTCAAATCAAAGGAAAACCCAGCTGACTTCATTTCGAGAGGCGTAACTCCAGAAAAACTACCAAGCTTGAACTTGTGGTTCTATGGCCCTCCATTCTTGCATGGTCAAGAATGTATCTGGCCGGGACCATTTAAAAAGAACGCTCAGAACGCTATCAATTTGGAGTTTAAGATGAAGACTCAAATCGTGACTGCTGCAGCATCATCCAACGTCGAAGACTGGGTTTACAGCATCAACCACAGAAATTCATTTATCTTCCTTCAACACACTGTAGCCTATGTACTAAGATTCGCTCAGATAATCAGAAAAACCTCAACCCAAACTGGAAGTCGCATCACTGCCATTGAACTGGAGAATGCTTTTCACATCATAGTGCGAGCAATGCAACAATCTGATTTCCCAGACGAATTGAAAACACTTCAACGGTCTCAGATAGTCGAAGGAGCAAGTCCGCTTAAAAGTTTGTGCCCTTTCTTAGACTCAGCAGGACTAATAAGAGTAGGTGGGCGTTTAGAAGCATCAGAACTGTCATACGGCGCCAAACATCCGCTCGTGTTACCATATAACGATCCTATTGCAAGGCTGATCCTGGTAAACCTACATAATGAAAATCATCATTGTGGACCACAGCAATTACTAGCTACAGCACGACAAAGGTTTTGGATTCTGAAAGGGAAAACAATGACAAGATCTGTGGTCCATCAGTGTATACGTTGCACAAGAGCTAAGCCACGAATGTTCAATCAAATAATGGGCAATTTACCAAGTTGCAGAATAAGCCCAGGTCGACCATTCATCACAACTGGGGTAGATTACTGTGGCCCTTTCTGGGTACATTATAAGCTCAGAGGAAAGCGCCCTCATAAGGTGTATATTGCAGTATTCTGTTGCTTTGCCACCAAGGCGACACACTTGGAGGTAGTTACTGATTTGACCACTGATGCATTCATAGGGGCATTGAAAAGATTCATTTCTCGCCGTGGACGCTGCCAAACGATGTACTCCGACAATGCAACAAATTTTGTTGGAACTAAAATTAAACTTGAAGAGCTTAAGACAGCTATATTCAGTTCCAGTTCCCAAGAAAAAATAGAAAATGCCTGCTCCAAGGAAGGAATAGAATTTAAGTTCATCCCGCCCAGAGCTCCCCATTTTGGAGGTCTATGGGAGGCTGCCGTGAAATCAGCCAAACACTTACTTCTTCGAACGACCGCCGAGGCTTCTCTGACCCATGAGGAGTTGGAAACGGTTGTAATAGAAGAGGAAGCCATTCTGAACTCAAGACCGCTAACACCAATGTCATCAGATCCGAATGATCTAACGGCCCTAACACCAGGCCATTTTTTAATAGGAGAACCGTTAACCGCTCAATTCGACAGACAGGCAAAAGAGCCAACGTCATCACTCGCGAAAAGATGGGAACTAGTGTCTCACTTGAAACATGCCTTTTGGAATCGATGGTCAAAAGAATACCTTTCAGAATTACAACAACGACATAAGTGGAGAACAGCTTCATCAAACGTTCAAGAAGGTCAACTTGTAATCATCAAAGAAGACAATGTGCCAGTCATGAAATGGCCCCTTGGTCGAATAGTAAATATCTGCAAGGGTCATGATGGCTTCGTACGAGTAGTCAAGGTCAAAACGTCATCAGGTATTAAGTCACTTGCTATTCATCGCTTGGCCCCCTTAATAAATGAGGAAATGAATGAGGAAACAAATGAGAAACCTGCAAACAAAACCTTAAAGAGGTCACCCGAACCAGACTCGTCTCCCACCAAGCGACCTAAATCTGTTGGCTGCAGCTTACTATACACAACCTTGCTCACCCTTCTCTTACTCCCTGCTGTTCTCGGCAAACCAATAAATTCTGAGGTATTCAGCAAGGATCCCGGCCTGTATTTTGAATGGATAGGCACAGCAAGAACAATCACAGCAGAATGGAAAATAATGGTGTATTACGATCTTGTTCCATTCCGATCAGAAGTTAAAGCATTTTCAACCGCATTGGAGACGTTTTCCAATCTTTGCAAATTTTCTCCACAAGCAAACATGTGTCACGATTTCATAAGCAACCTAAAACAGCTTCAGGCCGATCTGATACAAGATGAGAACGTGATCATGTCTGGTCGTTCGCGTAGAGGTGCCCTCAACGTCATCGGGAACGTAGCAAGAAGCCTCTTTGGTGTTCTCGACTCTGATTATGCCACCGAAATGGAACACACGATACGCCAAGCAGAAACGGGCAGAGAGCATCTTTACTCATTACTACGAAATCAAACATCCATAATTGATTCTACTCTTAATATTATCAAAGAAACAGAACTTTCGTTGCAGTCAAGGTTAAATGAAACACAAAATGAAATAACAAGGCTACAAAATCGAGTAACGGACGACCAGCATCAATTAAAGATCGCATATTTAACAACATTTCTATCTAGTGAGCTGATTTTAACAGCAACGCGACTCCGCCGAATTGAAGCTGAAATAATAAACGTCTTAACGGACTCCCATCATGGTAGAATTAGTCCTTCTCTTTTATCACCAAATCAGCTTCAGAGAGAACTAAACGTGATCAAGGCACATTTACCAGTGTCGCGAGTCCTACCCGTCAAAGAAGACGACTTGATTCAACTTTACAAACTTATGCGAACTAAGGCAGGAGTCACAGAAAACAAGGTCATCTTTGAAGTCAAATTACCATTGATCGACCAACAACCTTTTGAACTCTTAAAGATATTTGGAGTTCCCTCAAACAGGAACGGCACACTTTTTGTCATAGTACCGGAGAAACCGTATCTGGCAATTACTTCACTCAGAGATGAATACATTCCACTGTCGAATGATGATATAACAAATTCATTCCGGCTCAACGATGTCTTTATCTTCGACAACAAACAATCAACCTTCGGAAAAGGATCAATGGCTTCGTCCTGCGAAATTAATTTTTTTAATCAAAAACCTGCTAGAAATTGCAAGCTAGTTACATCAAGAGAACAAGGCGTTTGGATACAACTACACAACAAAAACAAATGGATTTATTCCACAATAAATAGCACTGAAGTTTATGCTGTTTGTGGAACTGAAATAATGCAATTCACATTGCACGGTTCTGGTATACTTCAGATTGAACCAACCTGTATTCTAAAGACAGCCGATGTCACCATTCGGGGACACTATGACGTATCCAGTAACATCCAAACATCGTACTTCCGTTTCAAAAATATTAATGCTCTGACAAACATAAGTGAGCCTATAACAATATTCAACAGCACGCGGCAGGTTCTACAAACTCATACTGATCAACTAAATGAGCTACAAGCCCAACTTCAGGAGGCCGACATGTCACAACTGCATAAACTCATCAACAACAAAAATCGGTACCATCAAGCAATAAGCTACTTTACGCTCAGCTTAGTTTTCGCATTAGTTGTCCTTTATCTGGTCTGGAAAAACCGATCATCTTGTAGAAGGAAGGACCAACCCGAAGCGATACCTACTCCAACTCCTCGACAAAGCTCACCATCCAAATACGTTATCGAACTACAAGATACCTGAAGTGCAGCGGCAGTATTTGAACATTACATGGTTCAACGGGGGGAGAATGTTGGCAACCCTTAAATTAAGTTCATCATAATTATTCAACTCATTAAAATTAAATTCATAAACATCCAAACACATGTGTATGTATGTAAATGCATTTGCAATTATTTGTTTATAAAAAAAAAAAACATAAACAATAAGTGCAATGCATTAATGGTTAGTGACCGAAGAATCATATTGCAGTCACAGCATAACATACACCCATGCATACACATGTGTAGTCATATTACCAATAAGTTTTTTTTTTGTTTATTCAACACCAGTCAATGACCAAAATAAAGAACATAAGTTCAATGTCTTCAGTGGTCAGCGACTTTACAAATTCAGCATTTTTAGTTATTTTCTTTTTACCTTGCATTAATAAGTGACCTAATTATTTAGCGTATAAGTTTAGTTAGCTATAATATTTTGTATAAATATAGAAGAAAAATAAAGACATAGCGTAGTAGACAAATTGACTTGTTTTACTGCACCTTTCTTTGTTACATGGTCCCAAGTACCTTGTGACACCAAACAAATTCTTGGTTTATGTACCTAGAATTTAACAGCAACCTTAACAGGTATTAAAAATAATTATTTATATTAGAAGTCAGTGTACAATCCAATAGATAGTATATATTTTTTACAATATTAAATATACTATTTAAAATTATTCTGGATTATAAGCTTCAGCAAACAGTTTTTTAAAAGCTAACGAGTTATATAATGCAGCAATTTTTTTAATTTAACAAAATTTCTATTAAGTTAAATTTTTTTATTGCTCTTAGTAAATCTATAAATAAAGTATAAAATCAGAAATGTTAATTTATGAAACACTCATAATAATAAGCAATGGCCCATAGAATGCACACAATAATGAACAACAGATGCTCTGTAAGAATTTTATGCATCAAAAGTGCCCACATTGTATCTACAAATGTACATAAGTATAAAGATTCAAAATACACAAATAATATGATCAGGTTGTATATATGTTTGTATGTTGTTTTGTGTATGGTAGCACTTTATTTATTCTGGCAAAAAATATGATAGCAACGGCAGCCAAACATTTATAAACAATTTGCAGCTTTGTATTACACCCAGCTAATGCTATCATGCAGGTTTATATTCAGTTTTTTTTTTTTTCTATTATTATTAGTTTAGATATTTTGCATACTTGTCAAATATTAAGATAAATTCCTTTAACATTAATATTTATGGACACGATATGTGAGTTTATGACAACAATGTATGTTGTCATTGTATGTGAAATAGAGTTAAATATGGGATTTTTTTTCGGATGAAATGCAGTAGTGAAAAACATATTTTTAGACAATGCACCATGGGATTGCTATGAAAATTAAACTGCACAAGGCAGACTTCTAAGCAGATTTTTTATAATCGAGTGCTTAGGTTTTGCCAACATCAAAAAAAAAACTTTCTATGTATAATAGCAGAAAGTAAGTTAATTAACACCTTTTCCATGCCCGCGACATGTCATATTAAGATATTACAATATTGATTATGCCATTAAAATTTAAATATGTATTTGTAACTTTTTTCATTCAACATTTTATAGTTATATTCTTTTGCTATGGTTGCTCCTATATACACTTTGTTGAAAAGTCCCATTGTTTTTCCCAAATTGTACATAACATTAGGTGAGAAGGAATCGTTGATCATCTCATAAAGGCCCTGGAAGCCAACAGTTTGCATATTTATATTTCCTGCAGGAAATGGAACTGACACAAGACTAGTCACGTGACCGGTCCCCAAGTGAAAGGGACCAGTCCGAGTTCTAACACTTCCTATGAAGCGAACCAGTCACTTTTACATTGGGATGGCCTAGGATGGGGTTAATTGATACTTTGTATGCACCTTGTGACTTGTCACTGAACTATCCCATAGGGACCTATTCGATGTATAATAATATAAATTATTTATAAATAAACTTTCGACATTTAACTGTAACAATTAACGCTTATATATTTTTTTATTGTTACAAATGCAATGACATTTTTTTTTTAATTTTATTTTTAATCTGAAAATTTTTTGAGATTCGAACCGACAACCTCGTGCATGACAGGCTGGCACACTACCCACTCGACCACAGGGCCACTCATATTTCAAAAGTATAAATACCATTTAAGCTTAGGTTAATATCTAAGTATAGTTACGGGACTGATCCCAGAGTCACATTGAAGGGAGTAATTAACATTATATTTACACTATTTGATAGGTCCTGTGTTCGACCACATCGAACATGTTCAGTGCAGTTTCCTACAATACTAGATTGAATCCGAATTAAATTGGCTCAAGATCAAGACGATACACCACGAAAATGGTCAATATGCCACCATTTAAACGATATGACTTTTTTCACCATACACTACTACGTACTTTTGATAGCACCCACATTATCTCCAGTTATAGGACGAGTACATTTGGACCAATTGTCACCAAATTTTTTGCAGGATTATTATAATGAGTTAGGGCCTTTCTATATTGAGGTAACAATATACTCTTCACCATTTTTGGTGAAGGATATAAAATTCTTATTCGGCATAAAATTCCATATCAAGCTTTACATACTTTCAGTAGTGGCGGTGTAAAAAGCTTGAAAATCACTCCAGTAAGTCTTTTAGTAAGAAACATTTAAACTTAACGGAAATAATTACTCCCACATATTTGCGCGTATTTAATTATAAATATTTGTAAGAATTTTTTTTTTAAAGCCGCTGAGAATGTGCTACCAAAACTAATACGTACATATTATGGATATTCATTTATCTACACAAACTCATGCATATCAAATAATCTTAAATGAGTACCTGATCATGCACAAAAATAAGACTGCATGCAAGTTAAAATAGTTTATTGGCAGTTGCACAAATTATGGCTTTCAATTTTCATTTCGATTTATGGCAGCATAAAGCAAAGAGCTGAAAATTAAATAATAAAAGACAATCTGTCTGACACACTTGTTGCTGCCATAGTGGCAAGTTGACCAATTTGCATATTGTGGAGGAAAAAAAGCGAACAAAATTTAAATAAAAACCAAATAAAAAGGTTATTTGTCAAAAATAAAATTTATTTTAAGCTTTAAGAAAAAACAAAAGCAATAAATAGATTAATAGGTTTTCAGTTGGTATTTTTTTCAATTCCGTTTGGAATTTTTTTTTTAACTCGAATCAACTATCTATGTGAATTCAGCTTGCATGACTGATTTGCTGCATAAAAATTAAAATTTTTTATAACTATAGAATAAAAGTTTTCAATATTCAGCCAATCAAAATTATTGTAAAATTTAACATTTTGTCAGAATAAATCATTAAATAAAATTGTATAAAACCTTTAATTAAATTTTATTATTTATTTTGCTGCATACTTTTTTTTTCTAAGGCTAGACTTTGCAAGCCACCTCATAATCTATTGACATGTTAAAATAAGTTTCTTTGCCTTAAGCACTAACATCCCCTTCAACACCAACTTACTCTTTCTTTCAGATTTAATTATAACGAAGCTTTAATGTAACATGTTGCAACTTGTATGTCTTTATTATAAAATTGGTGCGAAAATTTTTAATTATTAAATTTTCATTCTCATAAAATAAACCTTTTTTTATCCACTTGCAATTTTGTTTAAAAATTAAACTTTCATTTTCACTATGACTATAAATATGTATAAATTTTAAAATAACTTGTCAGTTGGAAGACAGCTGAGTTAACTGACAAGATTCGATAAAGGCCTGAATATACACAGACGTTTGGATAGAAAGATGGATGTTTGGCTGAATAGATGAAGAGTAAAAGCCAGATAGTGAAGTTAAGAGAAACTAGAGTTTAATATACGAATGTTGTTGAATGTCTGAGCAGGTTGTATTAAGATATGACCAACTGACTGAGTAGCAAATATATACAACATTTTATTATTGACAGCGTAGACATGCAAGAAACATGATATACAACTCATGTTTAATTTACACTTTTAAATATAAAAATGAAATTTAGTTGCTTCTGATGCTTAAGGGAATACTCTTTTGAATATCTTTTTAAAATAAGTTTATTCCAAGCAGCCAAACTGTGGCCATTAAAATCTGATGATACAATATAATAATTGTTTTGTTTTAGTAAATGAACATATCACTCTTAATGGCACTTCTATCTTGGAAGAAAGTTTTATAGCACGTTTTGCACATATCTATATATTTATATATAAAACAGGATGTGTGTGTGTATGTATGTAACGTATGGGCCGATTTTGATGAAATTTTCAGGGAATCTTGAAAATTTTCAGGCGGGTGACACTGTGAAGTCTGATTTTTGATTTTCGGTCTGCGGGCGGAGGGGCGTGGTGCAATCCAATTTTTATATTGCACCACCAATGCCATACATATATATTTCTTTTTTTTTTGCGGGTGGGGAGGTGTAGCGAAGCACACCGTGTTAAGCTAGTTATAAATATAAAGTGATAATACTAAAGCATACGAGTATAGGCAAATAATTTCTGAAATAAGGGTTATCAACAGGCCTGTTTTTTCATTCACCAAAAAATCTAAGTTTGTGAAAATTTGTCACCATTTTAAAGTCAATCTAAAATTAAAAATTATTCTATATATAACCTATTAGGGTGCCTAGACATGTTCAGATTATATTGGTATCTTCACAAAATTTATCCAGCTTTACGGTAGCAAAGACGTTGCTAAATAATGCTACTCGCAGCAAAAAACTAGCAGTCCCTGTGAGTTATTCTGAATTTTTTTTTTAAAAATTCCTTAATTTTTGCAAAAAA
The DNA here is from genome assembly GCA_944452675.1 of Tachina lurida. Taxonomy (NCBI): domain Eukaryota; kingdom Metazoa; phylum Arthropoda; class Insecta; order Diptera; family Tachinidae; genus Tachina; species Tachina lurida. Next base: position 101,145,630 of record OX101754.1, read on the forward strand.
ATTGCACGAAAAACAATTTATTTTGGTGTAAAATGTTAGTAAGATTTATTTAGTGGACTTTTAGCTACATTATTGTCACATACATTTGAAAGCTATTGCAAAAACTGAATTAGCTTTTGGCTAAAAACTGGTGACACAATTTTTTGAAATAGCATAAATTTTCGAAATAATTGGAGGACCGTAAAAAATAATTGGTCACCAAAATCGCCCAGCTGAGTATAGAGTTTTACTACCCTTTGAGAGCGAATGTCACTTCAACGACTTTGATTAACATATACACCGATAGTCGAGCAGCTATTATGGCCCTCGAATCCCCGCTTCTAAGAACAACAACAGCCCTTGACTGCCAATCATCTCTAAATTAGATGGCAGAGCAGTTTGATATTAGAATCATCTGGATCCCGGGGCATAGAGGCTTTCAGAGGTACTCTAGGGCTGATGAGCTTGATAGAATTGGGACAACCTCACAGGTTCCACAGGATTGGGAATGGTTGGGTTTACCCCTACTCTCTTGCAAACTCAGACTTAGGCGCAAGACATAGGATGAAACAAATAGAAGGTGGGTCACAAAAAATGATTGCGTGATCAAAAAGTAGTTATGGACTCACCTGAATAAGGAAAGTACGGATTACATAATTTTGAAAAATAGGAAACAAATCTCGATTAAAGTGTCCGTGTTAACCGGACACTGTCTCATAGGCAGGCATGCACAAAGGCTAAGGGTTGAACACAATGATTTTTGCCGTAGCTGCCAGAATATCGATCAAAAGGAAGGCATAGAGCACTTTCTATGTCACTGTCCTGGACTTGCAGGGAAGAGAATGACCACAATGGGCACTCTTGAGTTCAGGGAACTTTCTAACGTTGCTAGTGTTGAACTTCAACGTATTAGTAGCTTTATATTGAGCTCTGGCTGGTTCGACGGTGGGGACTCCACATTAGCAGAGTCTCGGTGGTATCACAATGGTCCAAAACGGTCTAAGTGAGTCCGGGTTTCTGACTGCCACCCCTAACCTAACCTAACATACTACGCTTTAAAAGTACTAATGAGCTTATACTGTCAAGATCGTTTAGATTTTTCACTGTTGCACAGTGCAAATTAATATAAAAAAAGAAGAGAGGTATCTTAGGACACCCGGTTATAGCTATGCTGCTTAGCTATATAAAACAAACTTAATGTGTTAACAATGCAATAAAATTATGTTATATGATGATGTCAAATTTGCCGCAAATATTTCAAAACGTTTCCATTTATTTCCCATGATTTTCTTTTCTATTGGCGTACGATTAAATTTGTATTTTGATTGTAGCTCACAGCCGTGAGCCAGCTAACAGCAAAAAACAGCAAACAAAAATAAATTAAGTAATCCTTTTTATTTATGTTATGTTTTGTTTTTAACCCCCGACTAAAAAAGGGGTGTTATAACTATGTAGTGTGTGTCTGTGTATCTATGTGTGTCTGTTCGTGTCTACGTACAGCCCAAACGGCTGAACCGATTTCGATTTAGTTTTCTCTGTTTGAAAGGTGACTTGCTAGAGATGGTTCTTAACCATTTTTGAAGAATCGGTCCAGCCGTTTAGAAGATGTCACATTTTTTCTAGATATATCAGGGGTTTTTAAAATATTTAATTTTTGTTATTGTTTCACTCACTTCAAAGAACGAAACAAAATAAAATCAAACATTTTGTTTCCTATATTTTCTCTGGTTTTACATACACAGGAATAAAAACAAAAATAAACTTATAACTGTAATAGTGTAGATTATTTGTGTTACAAGAATCACATCCTAGCTTCTGTGTCGTGATATAAATAGCATAGCTATAAAAAAACGCAGCGGGAAATATAAATTGAAATTTCTTTTTAATGTAATGTAACTACCAATTTAAATTTTTTACTAAACAAATTCCTTTCCTTAACGATATTGAACTCTTAACCTGAAAAATATGTATAATAAAGACTATTAAATAAAACAAACATTTTCCTTATTATACAATAAATACAAATCTAAACAATTTTGATTTGTCCAAAAGAAAAAAAAACTTAAAGCAAAATTATAGAAAAACTGCAAATGTTTGTTGCCAAACGAATCATATGGGAATAATTCAATACAAAATTGACATGTTTAATATTCTGCATTAGCTTGACCTCATATGCCTGCAGAAGTGTAAATGAAAATTGCCATGTCTAGTACTGCAGGTTGGTTGCATGGCTTGGCTGATGTTTGTGTTCCCAAGAAAACAAAAGACTTAAGACACAAACTCAGTTTTTACACAACGACAACAACAACAATTCAGCCATTGAATGAATTTTAGTTTAAATTAATGTAAGGAATTTATTGATTTTTTTAGTTTTAAAATTAATTAAAAAAGTTTTTTGCTCATTAAAATTAATAAAATTCTAATTCAAAACTTGTCATTATGGTGGATGCATGTATGTATGACATTTATACGAGCATGAGTATTTGTACAAGAAACGTGAAGTTTACTGAATCAAAGTTCTGCAAACATTTGTGCACTTAAGTGAGATATTGAAACATGTTTTTAGATTAAATGATTAAAACGTACATCATGCTTTGACATTGTTTGTATTTCTTGCAAGTTGCACTTCCCTTCCCTAGAATTCGACTTCTTTATGTATTATCAAATGTTAAACTTGTTTATCATTATTTGCAAACCTATTAGTATTATTTTAGAAAACGAATTTGTTTATTATTTATATAAATATTTTTTGCCTAATTAATAAAAAATATTTTGGTTTTATAAAAGGTTTATTATTAAGCAAATTTCCATAGAAAATTTGTTTAATAAACCTCTTATAAAACAGAAATATCTTTTAGCGGTTTGTTTAAATTTGTAACACAAGATTATCTTATTTTTAAATATTTAATAAAAAAAAACATCAATTTAAAAAATTTATTTGTTGAAGACTTAATATTTCTAGATGCAATAAATAAATTTGTTAGAATCGTATTAATTCTGAAACGCGTCAAATAAAAACAAATTATTGAAATAAAAAAATTAAACTTTTATAAATTTATTATATAAAAAATATTTCTTGTATCATTATTAAATATCGTGCATAAGAGCCATTCCAAACGACTTCAAGAGCCACATGCGGCTCACGAGCCACGGTGTGACCACTTCTGCCCTATAACAATTTTTATTTCAATATGAAGTAAAGAACTTTGTAGTTGCTTCTACTGGCAAAGTACCCAGCAGAAAATTTGGTGACAATTGAACTAAGCGTAAGTAGGGCAAAGTGTATGGTGAAAAGAAGATATATCGTGTAAATAGTTACATGTTCACCATTTTCGTGATGTATCTAATATATTGAAAAATGCCACAATCTCGATTTAAAAAAAAAAAAAAATTAAAAATAAAATAATGAGTTAGGCGGTTTCTATGTTAAGGTAACTTTGTTATTTAACTTTTCTTTACGCTGCATTACGTTAATGCTAATGCCAATTTATCAGAAAATGTCCAACCAAATTTTTGAAAAAACTTGGAATTAAATAAAGTGTACCATAAAGTAATTGAAAATTACTAAACATCTTAAAAGCTAAAAACCTTTAACAGGCATCAGAACATGCTTCGTTATAACTCGTTCTAGTTACTGGGACCCATTCTAGTTGTAGCTGAGTCCAGGACCTATCAAATAATATAAATATATTTTTTTCTTTGGATTTTCTCTACATTGGAAGCTGAAAGCAGGACATGATCCCTCAAAAACTGGGATTTAAAAATAAATATCTTTTAGAAAGCGAAATGTGTAATATTCACATAAACAGTTTCCTATGTACTTAAGATACACAGTTTTCACAGTGTCTAGCATGATAAAATGTTAATATATAGATAGGGCAAATTTAAAGTTTTTTGAAGAACTCCTGAAAACTCGAACTTCAAGAAATTCTTAGTATTCACGTTTTTAGAGGACCACTTGTACATTAATCTATGACCAATATTATCCACCAGCATTGACTCCCAAAAAAAGTGCGTATCCTTCAGAAAATGCCAAGTTGAAAACTTGGCAATATACTCTAATTCAAAATCATGCTTTTGAGAAACATTACTTTTTTCCGTCTGGGTTAGCTCATTTACTGAAAAAGTCTTTTAGAAATGCATTATAGCTTAACAGAGCTCTGTTAAGACATTAATTAAGCTCTGTTAAAACACAAGGTTTGTGTCAATGCTTATAAATCTATACAAGCACAAACTTGAAGTTACGCCGATTCCGACAGAAAATAATGCAAAAAATAATAATGAGAATTGTATTCTTCAAATTAACTGAACTACGAAGCACACAGGGATTTGGATAGTTAAGCAATAAATGTACTTAAAAAATATTTGGATTGAATTTGTATCAGTTACATTTTAATAAAAATCCTATAAGAAATTGAAAATTGCAATAGCGGGATGTGTGGTCAGGTTACCCGTAGCTGAATTTCGTAGCACCATAAAGGCTTCAAAAGTATATTAAAAGTTTACAATCGAAACTGAGAATTGAATTTCTACTAGTTAATCAGCCAATGTATCTGAGTTAATTTAAGCTTCATTTGTGTTAGCTAGAGTCAATGTGGTATTTCCATGTAAGCCGTCGTTCAAGGTGTATGTTGAGGAACAAGTATCTTTTTCTTCATAAGGTAAATGTTACCTGAACAAATTTTTGTTCCTTAACTTTTATTGTCCATTAGTTCATCCATAGTTCAATAGGGCACTATTACGAATATTATATATTATATGATATTATATGTACTACGAATATTTTTTTTTAGTATGTCTATATAAGTAAGACTCCGCTAGGGCATGTATTATGTATTACGAATATTTTTTTATTTATTTTTTTGGTTTAGTAGATATATATAAGAAAGACTTGGCTTGGAAAGACAATGAATCGATATAAATGGACCGTCAAGTCACAACAGGTGCTTATACTTTTGAAATATGAGTGCCTCTATGGTCAAGTGGGTAGTGTGCAAGCCTGTCATGCACGAGATTGTCAGTACGAATCGAAAACAAATTATAATTGAATTTTTACAAATAAAAACAAAAATTATAAGTTTTAATTTTTTCAGTTAACTGTCGGAATAATATTTTTAAATAATTTATGTTATTATACACCGAATAGGTCCCTGTAGAATAGTTCAGTGACAAGTCAAAAGGCGTTTGCAAAGTCTCAATTAACACCATTCTAGGCCATCTCAATGTAAAAGTGACTGGTCCGCTTCATAGGAAGTGTTAGAACTCGGACTGGTCCCTATCACTGAAAGACCGATCACGTGTCTAGTCTTGTCTCAGTTCCATTTCCTGCAGGGTAATTATGCGAGTTCTGTAAATAAATTTGTTTGATTGGATACAAATTCAAAGTTTTTTTTCTTTAATAATAATATTTTAATAATATTATAAAAAGGTCTGAAAAATGCGTAAGTAAGAATTTGTGCGTATTGATTTTTGTATAAGTTGACTTGTTGTCGCATAGTTTTTTTTTAAATACTTATATTATCAGCTTACTGCTTTTATATTTTAATAAAATATTTGCAACTTTTTTAAACAAATATTTTCAACAACTTTCTTTTTGCATTTTTTTCTCCATTTCTTTTTACGCAAATTAAAAAATTATAAAATTTGTTTGATAGAAACTTGCATTCCTAGACGTTATCTTTTTATGAAAGACACAAAAAGACATTAAAATTATGAAAAATTTAATAAATATCTCCTACATTTGTCAACGGTGTTTGTTTGCCACTCTGCAACAAATAACCACTGCTGTACCACAGATACTTGTTGCAGTTATTAAAAAAATTTTAGCAAAATTTTCTTTTCACCTTTAATTATTTTTTTTTAAATAAAAAATAAATGTAGTTTTGAGAAGTATTTTTTTTATAAATATAAAATTGATCCAGTTTTTCAATATGAAGAAAACTTACAAAAATAGACAAGATTCATGCAAGGGAAAAATTAAATTTTTTCAAATTTAATTTAATTTGTTTATGATGTCAACGATAAACTATGCTGTTTTATTTTAAGTTAGTCCACTTTTACAAATGGGCAATTGAGAGGCAGACATTTTTTTAATTCTCTTTTGAACTTATCTAATCCTTTTACAATCGGGAAATTAACACACAGACGGACAATTTATAGTTTACTTACTTGTTCACACTTGCTACTCACATACACTTACACATAAATACATACATACATATGCCTTGATAAACATCAAGTATGCATACAGCCCCTGAAAGGAGAAAAATCATATAAAGCAACAAGAATAAAGTACGTAGAAAAGTAGAAAAGGGAAACAAAAAATGCCCGGTACAGAGGTTCGTGTACTACACACTATACACCGCTTCAACCCCTCGCCAACAAACTTCGTCTGTCTGCCTCCCAATTTCTCAATTATTTAAATTATAGGCGCATAATTATAGTAAAAATAAAATATAGTTTAACCTTCATATTTATAAATAAATAAAATGTGTTTGAAATCCATTATAAGAAATTTTTAAATAAAATACATTTCAAACTCATTTTAAATTTTATAAATATGGGAGTAAGAGTTTAAAACCTGTATTTTGTATGGTAATACTGGTTTAAGATTATAAAATCTAATTTATTTGAGATATCAATATACTCCATAGTTTTTTATTTTTCAAATATAAAAACAATGAAAATAAATAAATTTATAAAAGTTGCAGTCCTGCTTCGTTAAGTCACAATATTATTTTGATATATTCAAATTTATTCTATGAGGTGAAAGTTATGGATTTTGAGAACTTTCGGAACATTGTGAGCAAAAATATTTGGGGAAACTCTATTCTTGCGAAAGCAATGAATAGCTGTTGTTGTTTTTTTAAATTCATATTTTTTATACATTTCTTACAACCACAATTCGAGCTGAAAATAGTCAGCCAATATAGTATTGGCTGTTAGTTAGGCCCAATAATTGACCTCTCAATTATATGTCATTTATCTTTAAAATCCACTTAAGTACCGAGTTTATTTTTTCAGTATAAAGTTAAGAGACATTTAAATGTCCAATCTTCTTTTCTTAATTCACACTTAAGTTTTACGAGCCTACCATATGTTATTGTGCTTGTGTGTGTTTATTAAAAACATCTTCATTTTGATAATCAAACTTTTTTAATTATAATAAACAGCTGTTGTTTAAAAAGCCTTTCATAATACTGGTAAATTTTGTAGTGCAGCCGTACTTTCAACGTAATTTAATAAGAACTTTAATTAGCGACTAAAAAAATCAAGCTACATTTAAGTGTCACTTAGATTTAAGTGGCAGTTAGCTAAACGGCATATAATTTGGAAGTCAATTATTGGGCCTAAAAATAAAAAAAATTTAATTATTGAGTTGTTGTTTCAATTTTGATATTAGTTGAACTTCTCATTTCCTTAAACGGAGGTTTAGGTTAATATTTTTGGTTGTTCTGAGAAATGTTTGGTTAAAGGTTCCCTGATTATCTGCATAAGCAACAGCGAAAGGCGCATAGGATAATAAAAAAAAAATATTTTACTGTATAAATAAAGTAAAAATAAAGTTTGGAATTAATAGTCTGTTAGCAAATGTTTAACTTAAAAATGTTTTTAACTAAGAACTTCAAGTGTTTTCAGTTACGTCCCTAAAATCAGGGGTTATCGATTTTTGAAAACCTTTTGGACAAAAATATTTTTAACCAAGTAGTTTTCGTACTGATGTTATAATTTCAAATAGTAGTGAATAGATGAAAACAAAGTATACTTTAAGAATTTAAAATCAGTATTTTGCATGGTTTTAAATTAAAATTTTATCTAAAAATTAAATTGTTTTGACTAGGAATATGCGCTAATATTTTTTAGTAATTTTGAGGGCAAGAAGAGGTTATTTTATTTGAGTGACTTTTAATCAGGTTTTAAGGATAATGGGATTAATACCTCATAGCTGCCTACTGCTTAATTATTTACACATAAGAGGGACATTTTGTATTCATTTATTTTAAGAGTTCCAAGGAGAACACCTCATGGACCTTGCCAAATGTGCATATGTAATTTTTTTATAACTTCATATATAATTTTAATCTCCACAACCTTAAAGTGCATTCATATTTCTAGCGCAGGATTATATATTAAGCCCTTATAGCGAAATATAATAAAATATACACTCTCTATAACTTTAAAATTTCTAATAAAATTCAAATTAATTAATTAATAAATTATTCTTTTGTGTCTAATTGAATATTTTTTACAGTTTGCTTAACATATTTTGATTTATTCAATAAAATTTTCACTTTTCATTTCATTTCAAAAGATGACGTGCCTTCTATCAGTGAACGAATAACAGACACTCAAGTTTGGCAACTAAATCAGACGCAAGACATCAACAATCTACAAGTAAGTGAACTTCACCGATTTGAAAATGAAAGTTAGTTTTTTTCGTTCATTTCGTTTTTCTTAAAGTTTTTGCTGCATTAAGTTTCAGAACTGCTTGCAACGACCTACAACAACTTGTTGAGTATAGCATTTTTATGCGGTTATTGCTGCTGAATCAAAAAAGACATATTACTCGCTCTCATAATGTTGGCTGTCACACAAGTCCTTACATGAAATAACCATTTATTTGTAGACATTCTGCATCTATTCACTTGTATGACCAGATAAGTTACTTAATTCAAGTGTTGCCGATACCTTTGCTTTCGATCTTCATCGTTGCTCTTGACTCTGCACATACGCATAAGTAAATATTTAAAATTGAACTTACCAACTTTTGTCGTAAGACGAAACGAAAAAGAAGAAAATAAAGCTTTTGTAGACGTGCCAATTTGTGAAGTGAAATTTCAATAAATACTTCTGGCCATTTTGTATTTTTCTACATGATTTATAAATATTATAGAAATTTATCAAACCTTTACTTATAAAAGGATATACAAAAATAAAAATAAGAAATAAAATATGAAAAATATCTAGAAATGGATGATAAAAATGCATCAATTACTCTTTGTTAGGCGTTATAATGTGAAATATTTCAATACTTCGGTGGAAGTTGCTGAGGATAGAAGATTTTGTGAAATAAATCATCATTGTGGAAATTTTAAGTTTGTCTGTTTGTAAGCAGCTTTGATAGAGTAGGACAATAAACTGTATAACCAAACACTTTTGGCATAATTTATATACCAACTTACACCTCATGTGCATTAGTATTTTTTAGGTATATGGCGCATATATCGAAGACATTTAAAATTTCTGTTATCTTGGCAAGTAAATAGTAAGGAACATACTACGTTTATACGGCCGACTTTTAGCAAAAACAGCATTTTGACGCATAAACGGCTAATTAGTTTTTTATTTGTAAATAGCTAACTCACAAAAATAATTCCTATTGCACTATCCGCAAATAAAATGCCACTCTTAAGAATGTTTAATAACAAAAAGCAATAAATAGATAAATATTGCACAAAAAACATTGATAGAAGCAAGTAATGACAATTAAAACAAATACATAGTTATTTGCTATTTTATACATTTACATAATTTTTTTGTCAACATAAGTAAGTTTTCTATAATAGTGCTACCAAGAAGTTTTTGTACTTTTGCCATGCCGTATAAACAGTGAGTTAATTTATTTGCAAATAGTGCACGTATAAACGTAGTAACGGAGATATTAAACTGTTAAGGTATTATCAATAAGACGTTTATAAAATTTATTTATTAAAGCCCTTAATAAAATCGATATTTCCTTATGGCTTCCGAATTGCAGGCGTGTATCTCTTCGAAATAATGCGTGTGATGATTCCGCAGATTTTCAGGCGAATGCTCAGAGAGATTATTATATAAGAAATTTTACTCATTCGATAAGTCTTATAGTGCGACATATGAGTCAGCTCGATAAAAATTTAGGGAAGCTATCATCCACACCAAAAGCAATAATTTTTGAGAAAAGTGCACCATGTCACATCCTATGAAATGCTTTTGGGGATAAAGATAGCCACTAACTTCATTAGATGTGAGTTAAATGTTTTTTTAAATTTTATAGAAAACTTTCTGAAAATTGTAAGAAAATATTTTACATCTGACTTGCTCGCAAAAGAAATGAGCCATATAACCCCACTGACTATTTAACAATTTTCTATTTTTGTATTTGTATTCAAATATCGCTTTGATGTCTTCAGCTGCCCACTACAAAAAAAAAACTCGAAATTAAAAGAGAAGAAAAAATAATGTTAAGAAAAAAGTGTTTGCTAAATCGTTTGTTATGTCGATTTTATCTTGATGCCCAGTCACCTTGATTTGTTGTAAGAAATCGCAATTTTTAAGTATTTTAGCGAAAAAAAAAACGGTTTATCTCTTCTATGGTCACAGTAGCGAAACTATTTGCTAACCATACAGTTGTATATTTTCTAAAACATCAGCAATGTTAAAGCTCCAAATAACAATAATGGGCAAAATGATACCAACTCTGTCCACTTATACGTTAAAGGTCATTGTCCACTCACCGGCTGAGGAGTAAAATATGTTCGAACATGTTAACAACAAGACTTTTCAACATTGTAAATATGTTACTCGGTTGCTTCTTTTTGTATATAAATATCTGATGTTGTCAATGTATGCGAGTTGTAGCTTGTAGCCCTACAAAATGTTTCGTCTTGCTTAATTATCATGCGATATGTTGTTTATATTCAAGAGTTTCTTTTTAAATCGAGGTTTTTCTTCGATTTTATCGTAAGCAACATGTTATCGAAATAAAACTTTTTTATTGAAATTCGAATTTTATGGGCCTACCCATAGTTTAGAATTATCAAAATGCTAAAATTGTTGATAAGTTTTAAGATACTAATAATGTAAAATTAATACTAATAATGTATTACATTACATTAAAATACTGGATATACATACATACATATTTTTATTTATGATAAATTTTCTTGCCGAACATTTTAATGATCAATATGTAGGTTATTTGAAAGTCGTCTATTTCCTTTACAAAAGTCTTCAAATACTGTATACAAGTTGTAGATTTTAATTGTTTGCAATGTAACTCTATTTTAGCGATTATGTTAAGCGATGAAAATGTAAGTGGGTGAGCTGCATTGTTGTGCTGCCTGCTGCAGCTAACAATTGACATTCAAACATCCAATGGCTATTGTTAGCAGATGCTGCTTTTGATTTTGTCCTTGTGGCAAACAGTTGCGTCGTTGAAATTCTCGTATAGCTTTCTTTGGTATTAAATTGAACGATGATGATAAAAGCAAGTTTCATCATTAACATTATTAACATAACGATCGTCACAAAAGAAAGTGAAATTTTCATGTTAAGAATTACATGCAATTGTTTCAATATTTCTGCTATTGTTACTGTGTATGTGTGTATGTAAATATGTACAGGGTGTTATTTTAGAGGTATAGAACTTTGAATTGAAATAAAACACAAGAAAATCTTTTTAATGTCCACCAATTTGGCTTTATTGGAAGGATAATTTTATGCCATTACTGTTTAAATATGATTTCGGGCATGTGGCCGCCGCGGCTGGCTCGAATAAAGCCAATTCTACAGGTCCAATTTTCAACCACTTTTTCGAGCATATGGGGCCGTATGTTGGCAATAACGCCACGAATGTTGGCTTCCAAGTCCCCTAACGTTTCTGGTTTGTTGGCGTAGACGAGCGACTTCACATATCCCCAAAGAAAATAATCCAATGGTGTCAAATCACACGATCTTGGTGGCCAATTGACAGGTCCATTCCGCGAAATTATGCGCTCATCGAATGTTTCCTTCAATAAATCGATTGTGACGTGCGCTGTGTGGCATGTAGCGCCGTCTTGTTGGAACCACAACTCATCCACATTCATGCCATCCAATACGGGAACAAAATAGTCGGTTATCAGCTCCAATTGCTGTGCACGGTGGCGAATCGATTCATTCGGGTCCTCTTCAACACTTTGCTCTACAGCGGCAATTGTTTCTTCGGTGCGCACTGTTCGACGTCTCTGCGGATGCGTATTATCACATAGAGTAAACGTAGTGCGAAAACGATCCATGGTTAACCGAATTAATTGCTCTGATGGACGATTATGTCGACCATAAAATGGACGGAGCTTGCGGTAAACTTCGCGAACTGAACCATTATTTTCGAAATAAATTTGCACGATTTGCAAGCGTTGTTCTTTTGTCAACCTGTTCATGATGAAATGGCAAACCAAACTAAATATTAATCACTTGACAGCTGACAAAATGGCCGCCAGTTAAAAAAGTGATGCCAACTTAAAGTTCTATACCTCAATAAAAAACACCCATTATATGCTTTTGATTTCATTCAATTTCATTTGTTGGTTTTTATTTTTTTTATGAATTTTTACCACTTCATTGACATCAAATGAGCTGGTCGTTGGATTTAATACAGGTAGTCAAGTCAAATCATCAATTTAATGTTGCATATAACTTGCAAACATAAATATACAACAGTCACAATTTTTACGCTTTACAGGAGAATATAAAACTGAAAAAACAAATTAATGAAAGTAAGTTAAGACAAACACATAGTTGAACGGAACAACTAGCTGTTTTCGAAGGTCACTAAACCTTCATCATCAGCGTTCTTCTGTGTTTGGTCCACTGTGCGTGGTGTCAGTTCAGGTATATTTCTGCTTTATATACTCAGCCATTATTGCAAATGGAATATGTGAATTGTTTTGATTCATTGAAAGCTTTCTTGTATTTAAAGCTAAATTTTAACATCTCTTAATTTACAACAGTCTTGCCATTGTCGTTTGTTCTTTACTAATTATGCACATGTTAGTCAATTTGCTTATTTTTTTTTCTACTACTTAGACAACATTTTTTGGTTTGTTTTTTTTTTGCCACAGACTCCTGGCTATTAAGTTTAGTTAATTTTAATTATTATTGTTCGAACTTTATTTGTTTCTATATTTAAAATTTGATCAGGCTAAGGTTCGTATCGTTTTGTAACACCAAAGTTAATTGAAAAACAGATACTAGAAATAGTGTCAGGTGTAAAAATGTTGCAAGCTTGTATAAATATTTCTTTAAAAGTAATTTCAACATTTAAATAATTGTCTTGCTAAGTGGTGTATATATCTAAGTATGTAAATCGGATAAGTGCCATTGATAAGTATCATAAATTTTCTATTTTACTGGATTTAATTTGTTTTAATTTTCGTTGTTAGGATTTTTCAGTGCTTTGTTGATACCCATAAATCCTCCAACATTTTATCAAAATAAATAAAAAAGAAAATAAATATAAATTAAGCCACAGTGTCATGTCATTGAACTTTAATTGTATTTAAAGCTACACGACGTTATCTCTTCTCATTTTATTGAATACAAAAAAAAAAGAATTTTATTTATGCATCTTTAAGATAATTTGTTTTATTTTATGTATTCGTATAAATGATGCCAAATAAATAATGATTTTCTTTCACTTTACACCATAATTATTGGAAGTGGTCATACCGAAATGCACAATTTGCATACAAACATATTTATTGCGTGAGAAAAACTTCAAATAAAATCTGTATTTTGCATGTCTTTTAATATTAATATTTTGGAATATGTAAACATTTAATACTAATGAGAATTTTCGTGTTTGAAAAGGATTTTATATAAAAGAAAGTAACGCTAACATGTTGGAGATTAACTATGTAGGAAAGTTTAATATGCACTTATGTTATAAAGTTAAATAATTCTAGAAGATCTATTATAGAAATAGTAATAATATTATCTCTGCTTTATTGCGGCAAAGGCATATCGCAAACAGCACTTTTTTTTATCTAATAGAACACTCAAACATAGCATATATAAATAAACGTATTTGCTTATGTATAAGAGTGCTTTTCAAGATGGTTCATTGGAGCTTATGTCAAGCTCTCTTTACAAACTTTTTACTGAAACCTTGAAAAAGCCCTTCTTTAAGATGATATACTCAAAGCTCGGAAAGTGCTTTTGTTCTAGCGCTTGCACATAGTGCTAATGCTACTACTCATTCTAGCTATTTTCTAAATTTTGTTTTTAAATTAATTTTTTTTTATTTAAGAAAATACAAGACCTACAATTTAATTAATTTTCATTGTGACACTTAAGGTTAATAACTTCTGCATTTTAATTACACTATTCAGCAAAAAAAGCAATGTGAGTCCGATCACAGGGGAGATGTGTAAATATCTAGTAATGAAATTTTTTTAATATTGGCTTATGGTAACTAAAATAATAAATATAAATTTCTGACTCTACTGTATTTAAAAATCTATGGAAAAGTGCATCTATAGTAGTGGAATTATTAGTTGTGAGGGTTTGTGAAGAATTGCTCATCTGCAAGTGGAAAACAAACGTCATATAAACATTTTGATAAACCTTGCGACTGTGGGTTTGCAAAATTTGTATTAAAATCTCCACCCATAATAATTGGCATGAGATGGAGATTGTTACCCAATTGTCGTGCACCAGCTTCAGTGTAAGGCAATAGTACATAATGAATATATGTTATAAAATAATGTTATAACTGCTATATATATATCTTTTAAACAAATATTTGACATTTAAAACCCTCTTTTATTTAAAATTTTATATTTAAATTATTTATTTTATATTGTTCAACTTTTTAACAAAATTATCCCCACTGGCAACACTATTACACTTCACAAGCAATTTCTATTAAAATTAACATTGCTCCTGAAGGTATGCTGTAAAATTCGGTTAAGTCTATTTCTATGCAGCTGTTAATATTCTCTGTACTTCTTGTTGTCCGTATGATTATACTAACATACTCACATATACATAGCTCTCACAGATTTTATAACGCTTTACGATCTTATTCAAAATTTGTGCTTGTGTTTACCCATCAAAAAAACGAATTTGGGAGCAAGAACTTCATTATAAATAATAATAATAATAATAATAAATAGTTATTACAAGTATTTACAGTAAAAACCTTGATAAAGAGCAAACTTTTTTCAGGATAGTATCATTAATTCAGACTCTTGGATTTTCTATCCTGAAAAATAATGCATATTATATAACGATAAAAAAAAGAAAAATTATTCAGGTATGTGATGGAAATGGTGTTGAAATTGTCTTCTAAGATAATTGCAAAGTCGGTTTCCATATCGTACTATATATAAATATTCATTTGAATATTTATTCATCATTCGCATTGTATACAATCATTTGTGTACAGAAAATGGAATGGAAAATGTGTAGCTGTGAGTATGGCTGTTTAAAAACATTCTTTATGTGTGTGTGTACATAAAATAGCTCTGTATTACTCATGTGTATTCGGTTTAATATTCAGAATATTTTTATATTCTCACATGGATGTATTTTGCGTGCTTTTTTTTAATTTTAGCTGCACGCGTTCGTAGTTATCCGACAGCCAAAACTCAAAAAGTACTTAAAACGACACTTTTGTTATTATCTGGTGTATATCTGTTTTGACAGCACTACCATGTGTGCGTGTGGGTGTGTGTATCTTCTTATGAAACAAAGGTTATTGTTGTTGTTTGTTTAAGTTTATTTAATCACGCTTGCATCCAAATAGTTCTTTTTGTTTATCAAATTTTTTCTTTATAAAAACATTTGCATTAATCCTGTTAAGCCATTTCAGTAACAATATGTACGTATTCATACTTTAAAGCATAGTATTAATATTGATCAAACTAGCAACCATAGATATGCACACTTATTTGTATTCATACTCATGGATATGCATATCTGTATGTAATCATGCTTGTCGGTGCGTATACATATATACTTACAATTATTTAAGTTTTGATAAGTAATGGTTATTACATATTGAATTCTTTGTCCTTCTTTGGTATGTACGTCTTTTTGTGTATGTTATGAAATATTTTGTGTTAAAACTCTTTTCCTGTCGTTGACATATTTCTTAAATTTTTTATATTTTTTTTTTCATTTCTGTATTCACATATTTGAAATGAAAGCAAAAGTAATGATAAAATAAAATTAAAAAAAGTTACATGCTAATTAAAATTACCTAAACGGGTATTTCTTTGTAGATAAATTAAAAAAAAAATTATATTTGTATCGTCGGATGAATATTTGGATGAGTCTTCTTTTTTTTCCATAACCGTACTTGTTTCATCCAGCTGTAGCCCAAAACAAGTGAATAACACAAGGGAACTGTTTAAAAAAATTTACAGCAAAAAAAAAAAACGAATATACGCGCACGCATTTATTTAAGAAAGAAGAATGCAATTTTATAAAACAAACAAACTAAGAGCCGCATACACAATTTATCACTTCAAGGAAGAAAATTAAAAGTGAAGTAAATACGTGTTTAAAACCAACTGCTACAAAAAAAAAGAAAACAGATCTTTAAAAGAGTCGATTTGTTACAGAAGCGAAAAATAATCTAACAAAAGCAGATAATAACGGAAGAAAAAAATTTATATTTCTGGCTAGAGTAGATCAGTTAGTTCCTTTGCAAATTGCTGTCCTCTAGTTTATCTTGAAGTGTAAGCCAGAGGACACAAGGGGTTTCATCACGGGAACTCGGTGGCTCAATGACGGATAATAGGATCACTTCTGGCTTCCAAAGGGGGGTAAATATTACTTTTTTGGGCAAAAGAAGGTAATCACAATGGACCCAATTGGATCTCCGAGTGGAGGTGCGGTATAGCACCACCCTTCCTAATCTTTGCAAATTGAATAAAATTAGTCAGCTGTTTAAATTCACCTAGCACGAATAAAAAGGGGGTTTTTTTTATAGAGGATATCATTTTGATTGGGAATAAAACACAGATGAATTTTTTAAATTAATATAAAATTTACTTTATTCGAATCTTCCTAACCTAACCTCTTCCTAATCTTACCTTATTAGAAATATTATCTTCTGGCGTTATAGTTTAAATATGACGTCTGGCTTGGACGTAGTCTAACATGGAGGTCCAATTTTCGATAACTTTTTCCAAAAATTGTGGCCGTATATAGACAATAATGCGGCAAATGTTGTCCTCGAAGTCGTCAATCGGGCTTAATGGCGTAGACTAGCGACTTCACATACCCTCACAGAAAATAGTCTAGGGGCGTTAAATCATACGATCATGGAGACCAATGTACGTGAAAGCTATGCGGTTGCAAATGATTCCTTCAATAAGTTAAAAAAAAAGTGCTGCCAACTTAAAGTTTTATACATCCTTTAAAAAACCCCTTTACAAATAAAAACTAAAAGAAAATACATTTATTTTAAAGCTCATATCATCTCCAATTTATTCAGTATAGAGCAAAGTACATTCGTCTACCACTGACTTTGATGACAATTTGACGACTTAGCAAAGCGAACACAATACTCAGTTGTTACTTCTGTGGCCATAAGGAAAAAGTGCTTAAGTCATATTTTACTATTTTACAGAAGAGCACTTTTAAGCGTTCAAGTCGATTTTCAGAAATTTATTTCTTTTACAGTTAAATTGGGAAATTCTCGGTTAACCTTTATTTTTTATAAGCAAACATTGTTTCACACACTATAAGTAATACATTCAAGTTGAAATATACCAAAGTATAACCTAAATTAAGCAGTTATTCCAAATGAGATTAGAAGTCTAAAAAAGATAAATCTCAAGTCATAGTGCTATAATTTCCTGAAAAATCACACAAATTAATAGAGATTTTGACCAGGCATACTTTTGAATATGCAGATTACAGAAGTAGCATTATTTCAAAATCAACTTATCTCGACTTAAGAACTTTTTCCTTTGTACCACAGATTTAATAACCATGGGCAGAAAAGTATCATATTAAAATCTACGAAAACAAGGTTAATTTAATATATTTCTGCAATAATTTTGCTTCATATGTGTTTCATGTTAATTCATCATGCCTGACTTACAGCTTACTTACTTACAATTCTTCTTTTTGAAATAACTTCATTTCATGTTGATTTATTATTCCAGTATTATTAAATAACAGTGAAGAATCACGTTAAATCAAAGTTTTTTTTTTCAAGTTGAAGCAATGTAAATTTGATACAGAAATAACATAAGCTATCATGTTGAATCAAAATTGTATCAAGTTGAAATAATATTAATTTAATGTAGTACTTAATTTTGTTAATAGTTTAACTTATCTGATTGGCACAGGCATCAGAAAAATGTTTTTGTGTGTTTTTATATAATTAAAATGAAAAGATTCTTTATACAGGAACAGGGTCGGGGACATAAACAGGTATAAGTACAAGGGCAAATGACGTATGCAATTTCCGAGCAAAGGAAATATTTTTGTTTGATGCTTCTCAAATTATTATATTTGCGTATGTAGTTTTTAATATTATTTTGAATTTTTTTTTTCAATAAACATACTTACAGCCTTATTTATAAAACATATTAAGGCTTTACAAAAGGGTTTTAAAACAAATTTTCATAGAAATTTTGCTTAAAAAGCCTTTATAAAGCCTTAATAATTTTTATAAATAATGCTGTTAGTTTTTAAGCTTTTCTCAAAAAGTTTTTAAATGAAGTCTACTACTACGAGTTTCTTGAGTATAAACGAAATACAAAGCCAAGAACAATTCTTCATGCAAATATCAAAAGTTCTATTTTACTTTTAACATTTCACTCCCTCTTTAAATCTTAAGCTGGACTCGCATCTGACTAAAACATCATGTTGTGGTATATTATTGTGTATAAAAACACTACATCTTCAATCATATGTATTTACATCATTTAACAAAAACTGAAGTGAAAATATGCAAGGCTTGCTTGCCTCTGACGGCTAAAATCGATTTACCGGCAACTTAATTATATTTTTTTTCTGTGATAAGTTGATACAAGTGCATGTGGATGCAATTTGGTAAAACATGTTGGAGGTATCAAAATTAAAGAAAGACAATCTTTGTTTAGTTTTTGGCGTTGTGAATTTTATTTATTTTGTTTTATGTTTTTTGTTATTTATATATTTTGGATAACAACACACTGAAAAATGTGAACAGCCCACCCATTAACATACAAAATCAACATATTTCCATTGGCCAAGGCACAGTGATCTCGTGTCGTTGCACATTTATTTAAGCATGTTTGTACAACTTTTTTCTGTCCACCATAGTTGTGAAAGTCTTGTGTAAGTGTGTATAAACTTAAAGTTTAAAGAAATAAGCCAAAGCCTTAACCTGGACAAAAATGTTTGATAAAGAAGATCATAGTTTATTAAAAATTTTAGCCACTTTTCAAATAATTATAACTTTAGTCTCGCTATCCTCAAAAAATTGGAAATTTTTATTCATTAAAAAGTATTTTTAATACTTTTTTCCATATTAATTTTAATTAAATCAAATTAAAATATTTTATTTTTGCTACATACACGTATTATTCCCTACAGATTTATTGTGATGATTTACAGCAGATCTGACTGCACACAAATCAAATTACAAGACACTTAACTTGATGCTGAATTTGTAAATTTAAAATTGACAAACTGTAGTCATCACATCCCCAAGGAGACTTTCAATAATGAACTCTTTAAACTTATAATATTTGTATCTATAAATAATAAATTAAGTGTTAGGAATGTAATTGAATTCGCTCGGGGACTTTTTGTAAAATTGTTTAAAAAGTACCAGTTTTATAAAATTGAGAAAGTTGCATATGGACTTCATCACTTGTAAACTCATAAGGTTTCATTCAAATAATGTCTTATCTGCTTCTAAATATTATAATAAACTTATTAATGCGAGAGGCAAGAAAATCGTGTATACCTCATATTTAAATATTAAGTGCCGTATTCTGAGAAAAATAATTTGTTCATAATAAAAACAAAATGTTCATATCAGTTTTGACTAGAGCATACTTGAAATAAAAATCCTCACAAAAACATATATGTGAAAAAAGGCCAAGTTGCTTTTCAAAATTTCGGCCATCAAAAGTAGTGAGATGAAAATGTTGACCAAGTTCTTTTGTTAGCACAATACCTATCGCTTCAATATGCTATGAATTATATAAACTTGTACTCGTATATGACACCTTGCATATCATTTATAGGCAATCTGATATCCTGACAACATTTTTTTCCCATATTCTCTCCTTTTTTAGAAAGGTAAAAATATTGCCAAGTTCGCAAATTGCCTATAAATGATATGACACCCTGACGAGTACAAGTTTAGATAATTCATAGCATATTGTAGTGATAGGTATTGTGCTAAGCAGCGATGCCAATTTAGCGCGTTTTAACCACCCTAAACGCGCTTTTTTTCGTCTTATTAACTCAATGACATCATTTCAGTTTATTTTTTTTCTTTTTTTGTATAAATTTACCAATTTTCTAGTATCCAAAACTCTGATAATTTTTTTTAATTTCGTTAATGATTCAGCTGCTGCAAATAAAACTTCCTTGCCTGTGAGTAGAATTAAAAACGCATTTTAATGTAAATGGCAAATATCTTTCAATTTCACAACTACAAATATGTAATCGTAATGTGACCAAAAAAATTCATATAACTTATCAAGTATCTATTATAGCTGAAGTACAAAAATCATTTGAATCGCAAAACTATTCGACATTTTGTACGAGTATGTTGTTACTAGTACAAAGTTTGTTAAAGAAAATTAAAATAAAAACTGAGGATTTCGATTATAGGGTGATTCTGATTCTATATTAAATTATTTTAGTTACTTAGGATATAATTTCGAACAAGCAATATTGCAAAATCTGAAAAAGAGTTGCTAAAAAAAGTATATTTACTAGTACATACATCGACTTTTATTAAAATTTAATTTAGCGCGCATAAAAATAGCGCGTTTTGGCTATAAATAGTTGACAATGCTGTAACTCGTTTGGGTTATAAATAGTTGGCATCACTGGTGCTAAGCAAGAACTTGGTCAACATTTTTATCTAACTATTTTTGATGGCTGAAATTTTGAAAAGGAACTTGGTATTTTTTCACATTTATGTTTTTGTGAGGATCTGATTACTTTTTCAAAAGCTGAAATTTATTTGCTGGTGGTTCAGCGATGTCTATATGCATTTCATTGTTGCTGTAACAAATCGTCAGTAGACTTCAACCACACATTTTGAACAGTCACTAACCTCTTATCTTATGTACAGACTTTCAAAAACTATTCGAGAATTCGCAAATAATAATATTTTTGAAAATCACAAAAGAAAAATAAGCATAGTAGGCTTAGAAACTTATACAAAACCCAGCAAATAATTTATATTCGATATGAATCTATTCTATTTTTCTACACCTTTATACAATTAGAAATCCTTTGGATAACAATAAAAGTAATTATAAGGCAAAATGAAAAATAAAATCTAAATTTAACATTTAACAAATTTATTATTCGACTTATTGTCATAAGTTTATCCTAACCTGAAATTTATTTGCTGGTGGTTCAGCGATGTCTAAATTTAGATTTTATTTTTCATTTTGCCTTATAATTACTTTTATTGTTATCCAAAGGATTTCTAATTGTATAAAGGTGTAGAAAAATATTTTTTTTTTTTTTTTTTTTTTTTTAATAGTATATTTATTTATTGTATCTTCAAAAATGAACTAACAATAAGTAATCAAATCTTAAATCTAAATATAATTATTAGGCCCGACCAATATCGGACATAAGCTTAGTGATAGTTATAAATAATACATAAGTAGTGATAATCAAAAAGAAGTATTTTTAAGCAGTCCCATCTGGAGTGTTAGGTATAAGAGCCCTTGTGTCCCTTTTTTTTAAGCGGATGTGTCCAGTAAAGCTCAAAATATTACGGGCAAGCGGATTAGGATGTGACTCGAGTTTAGTTAAATATTTGCCTGCGTATTTTGCAATTTCTTCACTCACTAGTGGCATATTTAAATCACGATGAATATTTGAATTTTTAACGTACCATGGAGCAGATGTTATCAAACGTAAAATTTTGTTTTGCCTTCGTTGGATTCTCTCGGCATTTGAAGCTGAAGCAGTGCCCCACAGCTGAATTCCATAGCACCATATTGGCTTCAAAAGCGACTTGTATATCAAAAGTTTGCAGTCTAGGCTGAGTGTTGAATTTCTGCCAATTAACCAATATATTTGAGTCAACTTAAGTTTCATTTGGGTTAACTTAGAGTCAATATGATATTTCCATGTAAGCCTTCGATCAAGGTGTATGCCAAGGTATTTGACTTGAGAGTGTTGAGGAATATTTTGATTGTTGATTCGAATGGGGGAACAGGTATCTTTTCTTAGGGTAAACGTTATATGAACACACTTTTGTTCATTGACTTTAATTCTCCATAAGTTCAACCATATTTCAAGCTGGGTAATGTGTGCTTGGAGATTGCGGGATGCCTCATCAGGATTTTTGTGAATACTCAAACAGGCTGTATCATCGGCAAATGTAGAAGTGTGGATGTTATTGCTCACAGGCATATCACAAGTATATATTAGATACAAGACTGGCCCCAGAATACTACCCTGTGGCACACCAGAAGATATAGATTCGGGTACACTCATGAAGTCTCCTTCCACAACGGTAAATGTCCTATCAACAATATAACTTTCCAAAAGCTTTTGTATATTTATTGGTAGGTATGTCTTCAATTTTAAAACTAGGCCTTTGTGCCATACTTTGTCAAATGCCTGAGAAACATCAATAAAAAGGGCAGAACAATACTTCTTTTCTTCAAAAGTCCTCCTTATAATTTGAACCAATCTATGCGTTTGCTCAATAGTGCTATGCTGACTTCTAAAGCCAAATTGATGGTCCGGGATGCACCCAGTATCAGCTAAAATTGTGGACAATTTAGTCATGAGCAGCTTTTCGAAAAGCTTTGAAATTGTTGAAAGTAAGCTTATAGGCCTATATGACTCAGCCTTGGTAAGATCTTTGCCTGGCTTTGGAATCATTTTAATCTTGGCAAGTTTCCAGTTATGTGGAAAATACTGCATTCGTAAAATGGCATTAAAAATAAATAGCAAAATTCTTATTGCAATATGAGGCAAGTTCATCAGCATCTTGTTACTAATGCCATCAATACCTGGAGCTTTCTTAGGGTCGAGTTCAGCAACTATTTTTTGTAGTTCACGCATCTTAAACCTTAAGGGACGAGGGGGTAGAGAGACTACACTCGGTAAATCGGCAGCACCCGTACATGAATTGGGAGTGAATACAGATTTTAAATGCTCAGAAAATAAGTTACCTTTCTCACTATCGCTTCTTGCCCAGCCTCCAGTCGAAGTACGCAATGGTGATTTGAGATCAACGGGTCTTTTAAGATTTCTAGTAGCGCGCCATAAAGAGTAATTAGATGTTGACGTTACATCAAGACCTTCTAAATACTTTTCCAGTAATGCAGTCTTTTCCGACGATAGCAGCTCTTTGAGTCGTTTAGTACATTCTTTAAGTCTGATTTTATTTAGGGGTGATCGGTTTTGTTGCCATTCTCTTCTAGCTCTCCTTTTTTCACATACAAGACGTTCAATTTCCGTAGAATAAATTCTATTAAAGCCAGTCTGCGGATAGGAAGTAGTGGCATGTTCAGCAGCCTGTTTAATGTATTCGTTAAGATTGGCAATATTAAATTCAATATCATCAGGTGATCTTAGCTGAATGTTTTCTACGCAGTGACTACTAATATATTTTTTGAATCCTAGCCAGTTGACCCTGTTAATCGTTTTCGCATATGAGTTAGTTAAATCACTCCTTAGTGGGTTGAAAATTGTAACTATTGTGGGAGAGTGATCGGAGGACAGATCTACAGAGCCCTCTACGTGAATTAAGTCCCTATGGATATTTTTCGTGACGCCAAAATCTATAACATCTGGAATTTTTCTTACGTCAGTAGGCCAGTAAGTAGGCTCCCCACTCGAAATGACATCTAAGCCCATTTTTGAAATTGTATTAAACAACGCTCTACCTCTAGGTGTAACAAGACGCGAGCCCCAGTACGTATGTTTTGCATTGTAGTCACCAGCTGCCACGAAACAAGATCCAAGCGATTTGTAGAACTTCTCATACTGATCTTCGGTAACTGAAAATCTGGGAGGTGAGTAAATTGATGATATCACGAAGTTCGCACAAAAATTTTCTACGAAAATATTCGTAGCTTGCATATATTCTTCACTAACGTTCTCAAGGATATAGTGCTTGAGTCTTGACTTAATTAGAATTGCTGATCCACCGCATGCTCTCCCCCTCGGGTCCTTTGAATCATATAGAGTGTAACCATTTATTTTAAAGCAGCTTCTCGAAGTCAAGTGAGTCTCAGAGACCATCATTATATCAATATTTTTTTCCGTGAGGAAGTGCTCAAGTTCATTTTTATGTTGGCGAATGCCGTTTGCGTTCCAGAAACATAGTTTTAACGTGTTCATGGTTTGTTGACTAATGCTTGAAGCAGAGTATTCTGCATTCTCAGCATTTCTTGCATCATGCTAGTCATATTTGTTGTAAAGTTGTTTATAGTTAGCACCAGATTCTCAATAGTAGCTTCAAGGCGACTAAAGTTAAAGCTTGAGTTTGCATTCGTTGAATTACTTGGCGGTGGAACATTTTGTGTGGGAATAGAGCTAGTCTTAGCAGCATCGGCATACGATACACGTGAATTAACTAGTTGGCTAGTTTGAGGCAGAGTGGCGGAGTAAGCATTTGCTGATTGAACTGGAGCTAATTTAGATTTTTGACCCATAGCCTGTTTAACGAAAGAATATACACGGCATCCTCTGTAATTAGCGGTGTGATTTTCTCCACAATTACTGCATTTTTTTTCAGCTTGTACTTTTGGCTTGGTACAGTTAGCAGTACCATGCAATTCACCGCAGATAACACAAACTGTAGGTAATTTGCAGTAGGTTTTTGTGTGGCCATATTCTTGGCAATTATGGCACTGTACGGGACCTGAACGCTTACGTGGCTCTTCAATTGTGATTTTTCGGTGTAAAAGGTATTTTAGACTATAAATTGGGTGCGTCTCATTTTTCTTTAACTGTATATCATTCGGCTCCAGTTCAACACGAAATAGAGGCTGGGGAATCTTCTCTCTATTGATTATATTGGTAACATTTTTTACCTTAAATCCTTGTTCGATAAGTGCACATTTTACTTCTTCAGGCTCAACATATGAATCTACGCCCTTTAATACTATTTGTAGGCCTTTAGCACTCTTAAGTTGATATGTATAAAAATTTGTTTTATTTTTTTCAAACTCACTAACAATTTTTCGGAAATCTTTTTCATCATATATTTGGATTTTAGTTTCATCAATATTACCTCGTTTAATTGGAATGATGTGAAAAGTATTTTCACCAATGGTCGACAGTAGATTTTTTAGAATCGCGTTTGAATTTTTTTCTCTCAGATAAATAGTGGTGGCTTAAAAGACTTTTGTGATGATGCAGCGGGCTTGTCGTTTTTGTCTTGCAATAATGAAAAACGATTTTGACGATTGATAGAAGATGTGCTGTTATCCCTAGACATCTTTGGGGCGGATCCAATTTTAGTAGAATTTGGGCTTCGCCCGCGCTTTAAAATGGTTATATATCTGTCCATTCCTACTTGTACCTTTGGTTTTGTACTACTGTTGTCTTCAGTAACAACTTGTTTAATTGTTGACCACGAGCCCGAAGCGGATGATATCGCTGAGTTAAATTTAGAAGTACTAGGCAATAATGTCAACGATTCACTAGTTGGCATTGGACAAAGCGAAGTTGATCGCTGACGAAACTGTGGTTTTGCCGTTAGTAAAAGTCTATTATCAGATTTTTGATTTTTATTAAGAGCTTCAGAACTCACAGCAAGTCTATTATCAGATTTTTTATTTTTATTGTTATCATTATGAGCATCAAAACTCACAGTAAAATAGGCATTTCTGCCGTTAGAACTCACTTCACTATTTTTTTCCTCTGGGGTACTCATAAAGAGTATTCCTCAAGGGTATTTTGTATGTTTTTTTTGTTTACGGTTTTTTTTTATTTTTGTTATTTCTATATGTAAAAATATTATCAAAGCAAAAAAAATGCTTATTTATCAAAGTTAATATGTACTACGAATATTTTTTGTATGCTTTTTTTTTGTTTAGTTTGTATATAAGAAAAATTCCGCTATTACGTCTGTTCACTATGAAGGTACAACGAGAACTCTAGAAAAATATGTAGAATAGATTCATATCGAATATAAATTATTTGCTGGGTTTTGTATAAGTTACTAAGCCTACTATGCTTATTTTTCTTTTGTGATTTTCAAAAATATTATTATTTGCGAATTCTCGAATAGTTTTTGAAAGTCTGTACATAAGATAAGAGGTTTGTGACTGTTCAAAATGTGTGGTTGAAGTCTACTGACGATTTGTTACAGCAACAATGAAATGCATATAGACATCGCTGAACCACCAGCAAATAAATTTCAGGTTAGGATAAACTTATGACAATAAGTCGAATAATAAATTTGTTATAACTTTTTCAAAAGATTTATTAAAAAAAAATGTTTTAAGCTTAAGATTTGTTGTCTAGTTCTAGTAATAGTGACTGCGCCAGTAGAAAAAAGCAGAGTTACATAAAATAATTGGTTTGAGTGTGATGGGATGGGAGTGACCCCGCATACTTTTCTAAAATCTGCCCATGCGAAGTATTTTTGAAAACGGTAAATTGTAGCCTTGCGTGGGTGGATATTCGAATTTTGAAACTTACCTAAGCTTATTTGTCTACAAAATTTTAGCTATCTACCATATAATATTACGTTTAATTTTTATGGGCATGTCCCCACCTCCCTAATGTAACAATCGGTACTTTAGAATTTTCCCAGTTCGTATCGCACGCCTTAACTTAAATTTTTAATATCGAGTTAAAAGTACATGTCCATGCCCCCTGACTGACACATCAGTGTTTTTAGATTTTTCTTGATGATCTCTGACCTAGATTTATTTGTGTATCGAATTTCAAATCTCTAGCGCAAATTTGAATTTTAAAAGCATTTCTCCACACTCTGCACAAAACTTAAGGGCTTAACAAACTTTTCGAGTTAATCACTCATCTACAATTACCTGTTTGAAAAATTTAAGTGCGAATGCTAGCTTTAAATTTTATGATTATTACAAAGCCCACTTTTTTAAACTCAAGATTTTATTGTTAGCAGCGCTTATCAATCATGTTGATTTTCGTAGTAAACGGCTGATAAGAAATACGTAAATAATAGATTTACATCTATTAAGGCGAAGTAGGTGAAACAATAGGATAAAATTGTATGGGCGTAATCACGCCCACTCTTTAAGATGACTACTGAAAGTCTTGCGTACGTGTATCGTGTATGCAAGCTTTCAATAAAATGGCTTGAGTTAAAACCTGTACATGCAATTTTGAATTCAGATTAATATTATCGTGGACCCGCTACCCTTTGTTAAAATTTTTGTGTTTTTATATTTTTCTAGTTGTTTTCTCACTTTTCTCTCAGTTGTCTAGCGCAAACTAAATTTTTAATTTTTATGGGCATAACCCCGCCCGATTTTTTAATTATTTTTTTATTTTGGCCAGCGCTTATCATTCGTGTCAAGTTTCATTGGAAATGGATAATAATAAATACATTTATATTATATTTGAATGTGCTCAGCCGAAGTACATGAAATAGGATGATTAGAATTTATAGGAGTATTAACGCCCACTTTTTTCATAAAAAATTTATAGCCTTGCATTATCGCAACATGTGTGTAACGTTTTAATAAAATTGCTTGGGTTAAACGTTTTATATTTATTTTTTAATTCTGAGCTTGATAGACGTAGCCCCACCCCCTAGCTGTCATTTTCGGATTGTCAGATTTTTTTTTAGTTAGTTGCTCACATAGACCTACTCGTGTACCAAATTTCAGCTCACTAGAGCAATATATAATTTTTAATTTTTATGGGCGTGATTCCGCCAACTTTCTTACACTCAAGCTTTTTGTTGCCAGTATTTATCATTCGTGTCAAGTTTCGTTGAAAACATGTTATTATAAATGCTTAAATAGTATATTTAAATGTGTTTAGCTGAGGTACATGAAATAGGAGGATTCAATTTTATAGGCGTGGGGTGCTCCTGTGGCTGAGTGGTAGCGATGCTAGCCTCTCAGTCCAGAGGTCGTGGGTTCGATTCCCACCATAGACCCTGGGTGTTTTCCGCAGACAAGCTAATCGCTTTGCGGGTGGTGTTTAAAAAAAAAAAAAAAAAAAAAAAAAAAAACAATCACTTTTTTTAAAGAAAATTTATAGCTTTGCATTATCGCAACATATATGCCGAATTTCAATAAAATCGCTTTAATTGAACGCTTTAGATTGGCTTTTTTAATTCAGACCTTTATGGGCTTAGCCCCGCTCTCCCGGCTAAAATGTCCGGGTTTTCAGATTTTTTTAGTTGAGTGCTAGTCTAGACCTTGTTCTGTATCGAATTTTAGCTTACTAGCACAAATTTTAATTTTCATGGGCGTAGCCCCGCCCCTGGTTAAAATGTTCATGTTTTCAGATTTTTCTACTTCATTGCTCACCTAGATCCACGCGTGTACCAAATTTTAGCTATCTAGCTGTAGCGGAAGTGCTTCAACAATTTGATGAGTGATCAGTGGGTCAGTGAGTCAGTGAGTCAGTGAGTATGTCTTAAAGTATGCACTTTTTGCACCCCCATATCTCAGGAAGCTTTTGTGGTGACATGAATTAATTCTAATTATGAATTAATGAATTTTAGATTTGTAAAACGTTGGGGAACAAAGTTATAAGGCGGTAAAAACACGATAAATGGATTCCTGTAAATATACACACTGCGTGCATTGGCCGGAAATTGGCCTGGCGCACTACCTTGTACCTAGATTCGGGCCATTCCGCACTCATAGAGCTAATACCACGTCTATGGTAAACATAAGATAATGTTGATAATTGAAATTAATTTACTTTTTATTACTTTTCCATTAGTCCTTTATAACGAATGTAATAATTGACCAGTTTTCATTCATGAACATCCATCAATAGGTCATTCAAACATTGTAAACATTTGTATTTAAGTACTTGTGATGCATATTAAGAACCTCTGATAATGTAGCTTCTAATTTACGAACGTAATCTACACCTTTTCCAGTTGTTATTCAGAAAGTGTAAATTTTAATGCAGATTATTCAATAATAATTGAGAAAAAAATAAATATCATCAGGAAATATCGCTAAAAAATTTTCTGACCAAAAATTATATAAAAAGTTTATTTTTTTTAAAGGCCGCTATAAGAAATTATTGGTTTTATGCCAATTTTCGAAAATCGAGTTTTTATCCTAGGTATTTCTGATTCAGAGTATTTTCGCGATTATAGGCGTATGTATGTATGTGTGTTTATGTATATTTGTGTTTTTGTGTGTGTGTATGAGTATGATGTATGTAAGGGTCCACGTATCAGAAGCAACTGTGCCACTCTCGATTTTTTTTCGTTGTAAAAAATTACAAATAGATACGTAGTTAATAGAAATTATATTTTTTCTGAATTACAACTGCCGCTTTCTGCAATAAAAATTAATAATGCAATTGATGCTTTCTGAATTATATTTGGCACTTTCTGAATTACAAATGGAAAAGGTGCATAGGTTATTATAGTGTCGAGTTTTTTAAGTTTTAGACTTTAGTTTATTGCCATTAATTTCCACTTATTGCTCAGCTTTTGTGAAACAAAAATCACAATATAGATATACTTTAATCCGCATTTTTTGAATACAATTAAAAACAACTTTAGCAGCAATAATTAAAATATCCATAAAATATTGCATAACTCCATGCATGTTACAATGTTTTAAGTCCACTGAATACAGTGCCGCCATTAATAATCTCTTAATTGTACATACACATATTAGGGGGGCTCCTTAAACGAATGTTTTAACTAAAAGAATAGTATTATTTTTTGCAAAAAAAAAAATAGCATCCATTGAACACGTGCGACTTACGTTGCTTCTGCTATATATTAAGTTTGTTTCAAAACGTTCAAAGTGTTTAAAAATAGTTTGTATTTGTATTTTTTAATACAAGATTGTATATTAAACTTGAAAAAAATGGCAACGCTATTCTTGTGTTAACAAAGAAAAACAGCTGACTAGGGTAAAAAAAAATTATTTGACTTTGAAAAATTTGGTTCTTTTTTGCAGAACAAAAAGTGTAATTTTTCTGAGAACAAGTATGGTTCCCAGTTGGCCACATCTTTCAGACATCTTTGACGACGGGTACAAGACAATGGCAAGTCGTATAAGACATATTGAAGAAAGCTCCATGCAAATCGTCGACGAAATTTTCAATCAAATGGCGGCGAGGTCACACAAGACGAGATGAACGACAATGTCTCCCAGATTGTCCTTAACAAAGTTTTATTGACGACAAAACGTGCTATATTGTCGCTCAGATGTCAATCAGAAAACCTAGTTGTGCATTAATCGTCGAAGACAATGCTGTCTGCGACGATTTGGCCAACTGGGTTTATGTGAGTGTATGTGTTTTGTTAATATTTTATTTCTTTTTGTGCACTTTTTTTGAACCTGATTAGAATTTCTTTCACCTTCATATTTATGACAAGACTATATACTACCATATCACGAAGATGGAAATAAATGTATTTTTTTTTTGGCGAAAGAGTAGAGGAAATAATGAAAAATTCTTAAAATGGGTAGACATTTTTAGTGTAAATTTGGTCCTTGAAAGAAATTAAAATTGTATACTTCTATCATATGATTATATATACAAATGTGCATTTCTATACATACATGCGCATTTAAAAATTTGCAACGTAATTATAAACGTGATCCTTTTTGTAATTTTTATTTCGCTTTATTAAGTGTTACCCATAAATATGTACTCCCTAATAATTAATTATCATGTGGGCAAGCGCAACAAATTACAAAAAAAAAATTAAGCGACAAAAAATTGTATAAAACAATTAAATTTTTTTATTTACTTACGTTGAAATATTTAACTTTTTATAGTCAATATTAATTTAAAAAAAATATTCATTTAAAAAAAATTGTTTAAACAACCCAAAAGAGCCATCGATAATGCAACTACTGACAACGATACTCAAATTTGGGGTTGTAAATTATTTTGCGATTTTAATTTTTTCCGGCAGAAACTTACCGACACTTTCAGTTACTGCATAGAAAAATATTTTATGTAAATCTCAACTAATTAAGTAGGAAATAGGCAACTGGATGTATAATCTTGAGCAAGTTTTACATTAAAATTGTACTTAAGCTGGCCAAATAAAAAGGAAGACACAGTGTTGTTGAGGGATATCGGCTTCAATTAAACTTGAAACTAATTGCTCATTAAATAATCCATCGATATAAAAAGCATGTTTTATTAAAATTAGCAAAGTGAAATGGTTTTTTTAAAAGGTCATGGAGAATCACAATGTATTTCTAATATACATATGCATGTCCGGATGAATGATTTTTGTATTTTATTCCTTATTATAACAGCTAAGTTCGATTATTATTTTAGTTATGTGCTTGTCTTTAGGGAAAGTATTGATGTAATGTGTAGTGCACTTTATATTCATTCATATGAAATTTTTTCTTTCACAAGCTTAAAAAAAATATTTTGATGTCTTTTACTTTTTGCAGCAATCATATAAAAATAAGTCATGTTTTTACACTTTTTATTCCCAATTGTCACCTTGTGGTTATTGTTATGAGTTATTTAATTTAGAAAAAAAATATAATCATTATTAATAAAGTGCAATAATCATAGCAACTTTCATAAGCGCTAGACAAACATAGTCATAGAAAAATTAAATTGAAAGTCGTTTTCTTTAACAACTTTTTATTGTTATGTAAGCATAGTTACATAAATCTATTATACAAGCGGCCGTCATGTGCTATCGACCTCGGTCAAAAACATACTGAAGTTTTTTTGGAGGTTATTGCTAACTACATGACAAAGTCAAAAATCAAGGTTTCGAAATATTTGAGATACTCCTTTTTACATTAAATCAGCGTTATATACATATATACAGCACAATGTTCTTATAGAAAAGTACGGTATGATGGAATACAACAAACAATATTTTTGAGGAATGTGATGGAACCTAGGCAATCATTTTTTCCATACGACAAATTTACTTTAATATAATTTTATAAGACCTGTGATATAGAACACAGATATCCTTATTATACCCTTTACAATATCGGTTTTCCGAAGCTCCCAGAAAAGCTATATGCTTCGGTTTTGAACTGGTGTATCAGAAATGGTCCAAAATGGATTGGTATTGAAAGTCAGCAAAATTGAGCAGACTGTTTCAGAGCTGTAAAACTTAATATGGATTTTGCCATATAAAAGTAACTTGCTAAAACTGTTTTTTATATATCTTATTAAATAGACTTATCTTATATTTCAGTACGAATAAAATGACTATTAAAGATATAAAAAAATTTAAAAAAATCAAAAAGACGTTTCCAGGGTTGTGAAACTTTAACTTTTTTATATAAAAATAACCTACTAAAAATAATTCTTCCTTTTTCTTAAACATATCTTACATTCTTAAAAGAAAACTATTGGTGTAAGAAATCAGAAAAATCTACAAGGATGCTTTCAGGGTTGGGATAGTTACGCTTTTTGTTATGTGTGAAATTAACTAGATCTAATTAATTTTTTTCCTTATTCTTCATAAATTAAATATAGTTATTTTATGTTTTGAAAAGAAAAGTTTGATAAAGACAATTAGAAAAACAAAATCCACAGTTTCAGAGCTGGAAAAATTTAGTTTTTTGGATATTAAAGTAACTAAATAAAACTAATGTTTTATTTATTTCCTTATTTTCTTTGTTGACTTAACAAATTTTATATATTTTTTAAGGAATAAGATAGGTATAAGAAACCAGAAATATCTAAACGGTGATTCCAGTGTTGGGACTATATACAACCAATTAAATAA
Organism: Tachina lurida; assembly: GCA_944452675.1. Classification (NCBI taxonomy): domain Eukaryota; kingdom Metazoa; phylum Arthropoda; class Insecta; order Diptera; family Tachinidae; genus Tachina; species Tachina lurida. The sequence continues at coordinate 101,178,457 of OX101754.1, forward strand.
AACTAGTTATTTCTTTGGCTATTAAACATATTCTATATTTTATACAGAAATAAATTGGTATAAAAATCAGACAAATTAAAATTATGGTTTCAGGTTTGGAAATTGAAAAAAAGTTTTTTGAGTAAAAAAATTAACAAAAATATTTGTTTTTAAGAAAATCTTTGTCAACCTTATTTATTATCAGAACAGTCTGCTGTAACACAGTCAACCATAGCACTAGCACGCGCAAACGATAAAAATATTTTTTATGTAATTGGGTATCCTGTACGGATAGCGTTGTTTTCAGCTATGAGGCTGCTGGATGTAAAATTTCGAACGATATCAATCCATATCCTGAAAAATCCCCTGCTTAGTGTATGATGTCTCCATCAGAACATATTCCTTTTGATATCTACATTGGCCACACCATTACCATAGGTATGTGATTATCATTTTCTTTTGGAAAAATTTGCATGATGTGTACATCAACGACATGCAGTTTTAAAAGGATACTACACTGTGCCACACAGTTTATGGCACATACGGTTTGACACTGTTGGAATTTGGTTGTAGAGTTTTCTTAACTCAAAGAATAAATAAAGAATTAACACTCGCTGCGGTTAGTTCAGCCGAATTCAGCCTGCTTTATGCGCCATAGTCTTGAAAAATTTTACATTACAAACGAGCGCCACCCAACGATGCCGTGGCGGAAATTTGCACTAAAATTAAATTAAAAAATTGGATGGGCTTATTGAAAGATCCTAAAAATGCAACCATCTGATACTATCTTTTTTCAAAAAAAGTTAATAATGTCGAGCTTTATTTTCGATTTTTTTATGAAATTAACACTTTATGCGCCTATCCAAATCAAAATTCCAAAATTGTTGGTAGCTTTTAAGATACAGGCTTTTCAATTTTGTCGTAAGCGACAATTTACGTAAAAAAACATATTTGAATATTTAAAAAAAAAACATTCCCCTGAAAACTTTAATTTTAGTCGCTTACGATAAAATCGAAAATAAGACTCGATGCAATTCTATAGAATGCTTATCAATCGTTTACTTGACTGCTCATTAGTGATATCGAGCCTTATTTTCGATTTTATCATAAGCGACATGTAATTGAAAATATACTTTTTTATGGAAATTAAAATTTTATGGGCCTACCGAAAGCTTAGAATTATCAAAATGCCAACATTGTTGATAACTTTTAAGATACGCACTGTAAAATTGTATCGTAAGCAACAATTTACGTATGTAAAATAAATCTGAGTATTGGGAATTATTACGAGTGTCGACTACGACGATTTTGTACTAGATTAAACAAAAAATGCTGCAGTGTTCTTTAATACGACACTCGTAATAAGGCCCATTATAAAAATATATTCTCCTGAAAATTTTAATTTTTGTTGCTTACGATTAAATCGAAAGTAAGGTTGTTGAAATAAAATGACAGCAAAATAAACTAAAAAATGTCTCATTTGTTATGCCACATCTTACTTTGACTAAACCAATTACTAGTAATATTTTGAGAACAATTTATACATTTCTTTCTAAAGTTAACCCCAGCAAACCAAAAATTGCTCGAGGATTTTATCAATCTGAATTTTCGTTTTTTTTGCAACACTTGGTTTTTAAAATTATGGTAGAATGCTTTAACAATATTATTAATAAAATAGTACACCGACATTATCTTGCTTACAGTTAGCTTAAATTATTATTTATTTTTGGCTAATTCGACGTTATTTTAATAAAAGTGAGATGCTATACAGAACAACAGTATGTACGTAGTGGACCTTAAATTACAGTAAAATACAATAACTACTGTGCGGTTAACACCGCTGTAGAAAATTATTATGTTATGTTAATTTTGCCGTTAAAAGCAACATGCAAGAGCGAGTTTCATAATTAAAGTACTCGTTAAAGCCGGTTTTTTTTTTCATACAATAAATATTAACATTCGCACGCACCACAAATTTCTATGTAAAGTTAAATAATCGTTTCGCTATATAGCTGTTAACGTTAAATCTCCACCAATGTTAGCACTAATTTTATATTTCATATCAGGGTTGGCGAAATTAGTACAATTGTAGTTTTTTTGGTACTATTAAAACTCGAAAAGTGCAATAGTACACCAATGGTTAATTTAGTATATTTAAGGAATCTCCCCATTTTCACTCCGTATTTATTTTCAAACAGTTGCATATGCCAATTTTCACTTTTGGATAATAAAACTTATATTCTTCTCACTTGAAAACAGTACGGTGAAGGTAAAACTCAAATAAAAAATTGAAAAAATTTTAACTTCCTTTTCCAAATTATTTTTCTTCCTAATTCGGATGTTGGAGCACATGCTATTAGTTTGTAGACTTTAACATCCAAACTTACAAGCGAATTTGTGAAAACAATTCGGTAGCCTTGATATAGACGAATATTTCAATAAAAATACCATCCTGTTTTTCGAAAATGAATCATGCCCTAATTCGGTAAGAATATTTAGGACGTTTTTGTTTGAAAATGCTTCTAAGTTCTTGTCTTTGAATTCTCTTAATTGTTTTCTTCAAAAATGGCTGTTTGATAATGAAAAATATAAATATTATTGCCCTGTTTTTAAAACATATAAATTAAATTAAAGTATTATACAATAGTTTGAAAAATATATGAAAAAATATGTGTTGGATATAATGTTTGGAGAAAAATTATATAGCAAATACACAAACCTTCTAGCATAGACAATAAATACCCAGTAAAAAAAGACACTCCAAAAAAGTCATGAAAATGTAGAGTTTGCGATCTGGAAGTAGTGCAAATTTCGATCCGATCTAATGATTTTTACATAGGGTTGTCATTGCAAGAAGTTCTCTTTTTCGCTGCCTGGTCACCGAATTGGAAGCGACTTTAAGAAAAATGTCCTTTTTTGTGTTCTATGATAATATTTTCATCTAGGATTTAAACGAGAAACAGTAATTTAATGTAAATTTAAGCAAATAACTTTAAAATTTTAGACCAAAATTAGTTCATAAGTTTCTTCAAAAAAATAATTTTTTTAAAAATTATGGTGAGTAATTTCTAAAACTAGAGAGGAATTACAAGGTTTTGTATGACTAAAATAAACTTCTACTTGGTTTTCTACTAACTATCGGCAAATTAAAAATATCGATTTTTTGGAAGCAATGAAAATGTACTTCCTTTAGAATGACTTCCAATTTTTTTTACTGGGTAATATTTCAGTAAAAAAATTTAAGACCTTTTTGTTTGAAAATGCTTCTGAGTTCTTGTCTTTGAATTCTGTTAATTGTTTTCTTCAAAAATGGTTGTTTGATAATGAAAAATATAAATATTATTGCCATGTTTTTAAAACATAAAAATTCAATTAAAGTATTATACAACCGTTTGAAAAATATACGAAAAAATGGGCCTTATCACGAATGTCGTAATCACGAGTGCCGTATTTCGACTACGACTACGGCGATTTTGTACTAGATTAAAGAAACAATGTTATAATGTTCTTTAGTCTAACATAAAATGTGTTAGATATAATATTTGGAGAAAAATTATAAAGCAAATACACAAACCTTCTAGCATAGACAATAAATAATAATTGTTTTAAAGAATCAAAACTGCTTCTTTTCTTCGTCCATAGACAAGACGATACAATCGTCGAACAGAATTAGGGCATTAGTCTATAAGTTTTTATAGCATTCAATAATTTTCATGTGAGTGACAACAAAAGAGCTTTCAGTTCCCTACACTCATAAAATTCTGTAAATAAAATTTATTAAAAATCCGTCTACATATTTTTCATTTGAGTTTAACGAAAATGTTTTTTGACTTTTATGCCCTAATTCAGTAAGAAGATTTAGGACGTTTTTGTTTGAAAATGCTTCTGAGTTCTTGTCTTTGAAGTCTCTAAATTATTTTCTTCAAAAATGGTTGCTGTCTTTGACAATTAAAAATATAAATATTATTGCCATGTTTTTAAAACATAAAAATTCAATTAAATTATTATACAACAGTTTGAAAAATATATGAAAAAATATGCGTTGGATATAATGTTTAGAACAAAATTACAAAGCAAATACACGAACCTTCTAGCATAGACAACAAATAATAATCGTTTTAAAGAATCAAAGCTGCTTCTTTTTTTCGTCCATAGACAAGACGATACATTCGTCGAACAGAATTAGGGCATTAATGTTAAAATGTTAATTGACTTAAAATAGTAAAAAACATTTATTTTTTTCATTTTAATTTAAACAAAACAATTAACTAATCGAGAAAATGTGAATGATTTTTTCTATACTCGGATTAACTTAACTTTCACAAGGCGTTTCCTGTTTCTGTAATTTTTCTCCATTAAATTTTAAATGAAATTTCCTTAAACTTTTTCATAGAAAATTCTTGTCAATACATTTTTTATTCCGCCAATGTAATAATTTTTTAGAGTGTGTATTTTTTAGTTATACCAAAAAAGCTATTTTTATGTCAAAACGAAAGCTTTAGAATAGGTTTTACAAAAATTAAATTTTGAACGTCATTTTTTTATAAACGAAACATAAAAACGAAAGGCCTGATGTTTTCGAAAAGTCGGCTGTAAATTAAATTTTCTAATATGAATTAGAAAAATTTTTATATTACAATTAAAGCAAAAAAGTACAATTTTTAAAATTTATTGGTACAATTTTAAAACTCTCGATCCCATCCCTGATACATACTGGAATTACAGATTGAGGTATCATGCAAAGAGCACAAGTTCTCTCAATACAAGAACAAATTAAAGTAAATAAAGTTGTAATGTTTCCAATGAAGTTCTTGGATTTTAATATTACCTTTGATATTACAGTTTATTTGTTATATTTGAAGTGATTAGATGTACACTTATGTATATCTTCAAACGTTTCAAACGAATAATTAATTTTAAAGTGTCTTATTTTGATTGCTTGTTTGAGATTTAAAATTTTTTGTAGATTTTTTGGATTTTTTATATATAGCTTATCATTAATGATTAGTTTATTAAAAATTTTGAGAAAACAATAAATCTTATAATGTATTGGGATATACAAAAAAAAAAAAAAAGAGATGACAAAATTGAGCTTTCGTTACAAAAAAACTTTTCAGCAAATTGAAATACGATAAAACAAACAATTCACATATTCCATTTGCAATAAAAGCTGAGTATATAAATCAAAAATCTACATCAACTGACACTAGACACCGTGGACCAAACACAAAAAGAACGTTGATGATGAAAGTTTAGTGGCCTTCGAAAACAGCTAGTTGTTCCATTTAACTATGTGTTTGCCAGAATATTTCCAATTAACTTTGGTGTTATTTATTCATTAATAATTATCACATGTAATTTAGCTTACAAAGCGATACAAACTTTAGCCTGATCAAATCATAGATATAGAAACAAATGAAGTTCGATCAATAATAATTAAAATTATGATTGGAAACTGTTTAAATCCATAAATACAATTCTGAATCAAAAAATTTTTCATTAGTAATCAGTGGTTATGCCTTTTGTGAGCACATGGCACACATATGTAAACCCAGCCTAATAGCATTAGGGTGTTAGTTAAAATAATCACTTCAACTTTTTTTTTTACTTTTACATTTAATATTTTCATAATGTTTGTAACTTTTTCTTAATACATTTATCCTTTAAAATTGACTTTCGCCACTTCTCTGCATTATACACAATTGCAGGTTGAAATATTTTACTATTTTATATCTACATATGTACATATGTTAATTAAAGTTATTAAAATAAGTATCCAAATAATATTTTGAACAAAATATTGCAAACATTTAAATGCAGGTAATGAAAACAGCAGGTGGCATTTTAATTTGACTTTCAATTCAACAATAAGCGTAAAACATTAAATGTTTTTACTGAAATTTACATTTACATATATTTTTATATTAGTAATATGTAGTAAATAACGATTTTAGTATTAATATCATTATTTTAATTTTGTTTGACATAAGAAGGAAACTATTTTATATCTAAAGCATATTTTTCATTAAGCAAAAGATGCAGTTTTTCTTTTCTAGTGCTTGTAAGCTGTTAATATTTGTTTACTTTTTTTCCACTTAATAAAAAATTTTTAAAAAGTTTAACATTTATTAACGCACTAATAATCTCAAATTATTATCTTACTTATTCAGTAAAACATTTTTTTATTCAATCCATCAGACCGATAACCATTTAAAAATAGTTTAAAAATAATGTAAGAGTTTAAGTTTAATATGACAATATGACTTAAAATATTTTTTTTATCAATAAAAAATTCAAGGCGCATTAATTTTCAGGTATAAGCAAGATTAGCTACGACTGACAAACTTTGCAACATTAAGGACTTTTCGCGATTTTTCGAAAGGGTTTTAATTTTTTTTTTCATATTTTCAAATTTTGTTTGCAAATATTTTTCACTTTTAGATTTTCTTATTTTTTCAATTTATGTTTTTAAATTAATTTTTGAAAATTTTGGTCAACTTTCGATAGCATGAAATTTTCCAATGATGTCACTCGATACCAAGCGAATCGAGTTTTTGTTTCAGTGTTGGAAGGAGGCAAATAAATTCATTTCACAACACTGAATAAATTCTAAGCAAAAAAAAAAATATTTCTATATACGAGTATGTATGTGTGTAAAAACATATATGCAAAAAAAGGAACGAATATAAATGTTATTTTAATTTTTATTTAGTTAATAACTCAATAATAATTAATTAATGTAAGGTTAGAGAATAGAGTACTAGCCACATTTTCGATTCTTTTATTGGTTGACCAGAAGCAGTTTGTTATTTATATTCTCCCAGAGTTGATTGCATTTTTTATTTTCCCTGACAACTGTTGGGCAAAACATTATTCGCCAAATCAGTGTGTTTTGTTTTATTTAAAGGCATCTAGAAATTCTTTATATGTATTTGTATATTTTTTATATATTTTTTTATACACATACATACATATGTAAATAAATAAGTAAAATATTTAACTTATATTATTATTTCATGCGCTTTTTTTTAATGTTAAACTTTATTTTTATTGCCTTTTTGCTTGCAAGTAAAAGCACAAACGGTTGCATTCCAATGGCTGCTCGTTATCGAATTATAAAAGTTAAAAAAACTCGCACGTTCGAGTGATAACTCGCTCACAATCGAATGCGGGAGTTAGGACTCTGGTGAATGTGCTTTGTAAAACTATAAGTTTTTGTTTTTGCTACATCTCTACAAGTTCGAAGTCAAGAAAAGAAAAGAAAAGTTCGACCCACGCAATACTTTCAACAACTCTCAGCTGAGCTGTTAAGATAAGATTATCGTTATTCCAATGTAAACAAAAAGTGTTTCATCACACGAGTGTATAGCAGAATCGATTTTCATTTCCGAGAAATGCTAATTTTGATTTAACTTCTGGTAAATAATAATTTATTGATTTCTAAAATTTTTTGCTAATATGAATCGAAAGTTCTCTTTAATTTATATAAAGACAGACTTCTACTCGGTACTGATTAAATAACTTTAAGACAAATATACTGAAATTTTAATACTCTAATTCCGCAATATGGCATTTACAACTGCACAAAATCTAGTAGATTTTAATTAAAATTTGTATGAAAATCTATACCGTTTACACCAATTTTTTTTTTTTTTTTTTTTGATATTAATCAAGATCTTTTTGTTCAATGTAAAACCCATTCACTGAAAAACTTGCAAAACTACAACCAAACCGCTGCAAGGTAGCCAGCCAATTCACACACCTTTTTAAGCAGACCGCAATAAAGTCACTTTTTCTTTTTTATAAATGTGTTGTACAGGGTAGTAAAAAATGAAAAAAAATATTAGATTTTGATAAGATTTCCTACAAATCTATTGGCAAAATAGATTTCGTTTTGTATGGGAAATTAAGTAAAAAGCAGCAAGATTTAGCTCGGAATCTCCTAAACACGTTAATGCCATATAAAAAAATTAGAACGTTTATAATTAAAAATATTTTCAGTCTTTGTTTCTGAATTCCATAAAGCACTTCCTTCAAAAATGGTTGTTGTCTTTGGTAAAGGAAAATAAAAATATTGAAATATGTGTTGGATATAATGCTTTGGAACAAAGGCGTTAAGCATATACACGTACCTTCTAGCACAGACAACAAATAATAATTGAACCACAGCCGCGAATAACGTTGTAAAAGACATTTTTTAAAAACCAGTTTTTTCCACAGATTAACGTTAACATAACTCTCTTGCGTTGTTCAAACATCAAACCATCCAAAATTATGCATCTTATCGCCGTCAAAATACAATTACAATCAGTCAGTCGGTGGAATACTTTGTAAGTAACTAATAAAATCATGCAAACGAAATTGGCGAAAATAATTGAAAAATGTAGCAGAGATACAAAAAGAAAAGTTAATGCTAGTTATCATTATTTTCGATAAGCTAAAAAAATTTAAACGAAAAACCCAATCTTGCTTTAAAACACGTTTTTTTGGCTCTCCTGAGAAATTATTATTTTGTCACTTAAAACGTTATTTGCGGCTAACCTTCAATTGTCTTAAGGAATCGCAACTGTTCATAGACCAGACGACACAATTTTCAAACAGAATTTGGGCAATAATTTTTTCAAATATAATTAAAGGATTTGTTGCTTAAGTCTTTCGTTTTTTAACAAGATCCGTTATTGCAAGATAAGCTTAGAAGATAATTTTATTTTCTTAACAATGATATACTTCCCATTTCTATTAACAGGAAAATTAATTAAGAAAATAGTCAGACAGCTAGAATGATATATAAATTTCGAGTCGAAATGGAATAAATTTTGTAGCGAAAACATAAAAATTGCTTAATACGAGTATAAACTTCCATATATAAAACAATCCTGTACATATTTAATTATATACAAATGTAGTAATAACTTAAGACAGGAAAATTTAACAAACATAAAACTAATATCTTTTACATATTAAAATTTGAACTGAAACAGATTTGCTGGCACAGCTATTAACATTATTAACATTCCCTCATAGGAAAATCATTTTATGTAATCACTTTAATATATTTTGCCGCTTCATCGTATTAACGTCATATTAAATGTAAAATTGATATTTGAGCGTGATCTTACATGCACATGTATTTATGTGTGAGTGTTTATGACTTGTTACGATTTTATTAAAATTTTATTTTAAAACGTGTTGCAAAAAGAAAAATATTTCCATGAATCAATAAAATTACAAAGAGTTTAATGTTTGTACAACATATATAATTTTTTATTAGTTGTTTCTGCTTGTATTATTTAATTGAATATTCCTGATAACCTGCAGACAACAATAAAAATTGGTAAGGTGTTTGATGAAAAACACAATTGCCAGACAATCTTTCAATTATGCAATATTTTTTACACATATTCAACAACTGTAATAACCAAAGCACATCCTAAGAAAAAGTGAAACGAGCACAAGTAGTAACAAAAACTGTTTTTTGAGAAAATTAAACACTTGTCCCCTGAGTGTTTGCTGAATTTTCGTAAATTTTTTTAAGAGTGAATATTTTATAGCTTTTGATTTACTATATTTGCTACCTATAAATAAAATAAATTGTTTTCAGTTGTTAAATATTTTAATTAAGCTAAATTGTTGAATTAAAATTGCAACTTTCCAAAAGTATTTAGTTCAAAAACTTTATACTGTAATTAGAAAACAATTACGTTTAGCAATACACTTGTGATTTCTTATACCTACTTCTTTATAAAAGACCATAAAGACTCCAAGTCCAGTTTGATACAGCTTTTTTTAAATAACTTCCAAATTCTCATTTGAATCCTCCGCAGTTCAGATATTTTTTCATCCATGTGCATTTATACATTCTTTAGCATATAGTTTAAATTAATTATTAAAAAAAAATAAAAAAAATGAAAGCAAATGGGCACATGTAAATAATCCCCAGTTAAGAAAATAAAGCTGTAAAAAATCTAAAATAATCATTGAAAATAACTTGATTTATTATTTGATGGTTTTACTTTTTTTATTTTATTGCATTTAATTTATTTTTATTATATACATTTTATTTTATTAAATTTTAATTACACTTACATATTTACATATTTACCAAATAAAACACATTTAAGGTAATCGAAATAAACTAAAACTGTCAATAGAGTACAGGGTGTACATGTTTTGCACAATATTTGTTTACTACCGATTCAAACAATATGATATTGTTCAAAGACACTTTTATGTTGATGTTGCTTCAATTGTTTATTTTTTTTTTTTTTTATTAAAAATTTTTTTTTGTGAAATTTTAAAATTGTTTAAACAAGCCTGTCTGCATCCTCTTACAACTGACAAAATTCATACTAAAACTTTGAAGTGTGGGCGGTCCATCATTTGTTTTTTTTTATTTTTTGCATGTTTTTAAACTCTTTTTTTCACTTTCTCTACCTGAAAACCGTTTATAACATACAAAATGGAAAAAATCACATACTGATACGTAAAAAAGTAAAGGCTAAATAATTAGCATAATCGTGCCGAAATGTTTTGAATCTATTTTTCATTTGAGCGAAAAATTATTCCTTAAGGCTCTCGTGGATACGAGCAAGAATGCCATTTATTTTAAAGTCCATTTGATATTTTGTAACTGGTGGAGGAAATATTAAACGAAATATAATGCTGATGAAAAGTGTTTTTAAATTTCCTAAATAAGTTTGGTAAATTAGTTTAGCTAGAAGGAATTTATTTAATTTTTATGTAAAAAAAATAAATTTGATTTTGAATTTTTTTGATGTAATATTGATATGAAAAGCTGTCAAAAAAATACACTATTATATAAAAAGGCCCTAACTAATTTTTTGTTTAAATCCGGTTTTTTGTATTTTTTCGGTACTCTTTTTAATGAGTTAGGCCGTTTCTGTATTAAGCTAACAATATTGGAAGTAAGAGTGGTTGGTTGGTTGGTTGGTTTATAATCGAGATGATTCCTTTTTGAAAGGACCGCTACACTCACCGGTCCCACCCTTCGCGTTAATGTGTTTATCGTAACGAAATTAATGTTTAAAATAACAATAACTAGTTTTCAACGACCACATATTTGTTTCAAAGAACATAATATTGTTTTCTCAACCATTTTACAACCATATCTTTTCTTTGCGTGCATCTACCTTCGGCCTTATAGAGATAGTGCTTGAATATACCTGTTTAAATCCACTTAAACGCCAATACACCTCACATATATGTATGTATATTTATATGTAATTTAAATAACTTATTTAAATTTAACTACTAATTCCATTTTGAATTGTGAATATTAATAGCTTATGAATTTAATTATTAGTACTTTAAAATTCCCATCCATGAATTAACACGATTGTAAATTATTTAATGAAATGTACTAACATATACAACTATGCATGTAAATCTGTGGGTCGAAAGCGCCAAGTCTTGGGTGTAGTGATCTAGTCTAGTTTTCGACAGCGATCAACAAAGTGCTTGACACCAAAGGTTCTCTCCACCAACAAATTCCCGCAATTGTACCAAGTAAAACATATCAACATACATATTAAATAAATAATGTAAGTTAATGTTGAAGAAATTCGAGTTTTATCATTTAATGGTCAAAATCAGGGATACCATCCTGGCAACATTAGCAATTAAGCCTTAACTATCGCCTTATTAAGAATCCTTCGTGTTAGCGGAACTTGAATGTAATAACCTTCGACAGTTTCTTGAGGTCACCTTGTCCTCAATACTTTTGCTTGTCAGCTTGTCATTCTTACGAACATTTAAATACAACTCGCTCTAGTTTGTCATTATTTCCCTCTAAAAGTTAAAGTACAAATTTGTTATTAACTATCCCCAGCTAAGGCAAATTTGCTCAATACCGCTTCTAATAGCACCAAACAGCGTGGCTACCGATTCGGCATTGGAGGCATTCATAGCAGAGCCAGCGCTAGCCAGCTCGTCCGCCCGTTCGTTACCTAAAAAATTGCTATGTGCTGGAACCCAGATGACGATGAGGTCAGCCTGACCAGCTAGTCTAGATAGCAAATTTTTACACTGCCCGACTAGAATAGACGAAGTGATATGTGATATTAGGGATAGAAGCGCTGCTTGGCTGTCGACAAAAATACCAACTTTACCCTGTACCTTCCTATCAATCAACACTATAGCCGCTTCCCTTACCGCTAAAATTTCAGCCTGAAATGCTGTGGCTTCGTTAGGGAGACGAATGGATCATTCTATACCAAGATCGTCTGAAAAGATCCTAGAGCCGACACCGCTCTGGACGCACAATTGCTGCATACATCTATTTAAGCACTTTGGGGTTTAGGCCCCATTTAAATCCGAACATTCTACGACAGGAATAGTATGCTATCATTGCCTTTCTAACCCCGTGCTAAATATTCAGTTTCCATAAAAGAATGGTTACATAATTAATTTTTAATAACTCGTTGGAAAATGGGTTGTAAGTTTTCTTGATTAAAAGTATATACATATTTTGCAAAAATTATATAAATATTGTTTAAATTTTCTATGTCACTGTAACATTTTTATCTCAACAAAATAAAAGAAAACTAATATAGAAATATAATTATTCACAAATTTGTCTTATAGGCCATTTACATTGTCTTGAAATGTAGTACTGACGACTGACTTTTATGTCAGTGGATTTGTAGGAAATCTATTCAAATTCTAACATTTTTATTCAACTTTTACCACCCCACTGTGGGCAAAAAAGCGATATTTTTGGCATTAATTGTAGTTTTAAAGGTAGACACTTAAAATTTTGCACGAATTTAACTAACAACAAAATGGAATTTTGCTTTTTTTTATTTGGACCACGCCCACTTTCGCCTGCCAATTAAAACATTAGTTCAGCTTTTGACATAAATTCGTTATTTTATTTTCATTCTTTGAAATATATGTCACTAGAAAGCTGTTTCAAGAACCTGTAAGTTGGCATCTAAAAATATTTCATTTTATTAACCAATTAGGGACCAGTACTAAAAAAAAAATTCTTAACCTCACTTTTTGGATAAAACCACTTAAATTCAATGTGTTTATATTTTTTAGGTAGACTCAGATGATAGACAAGACTTCATTCAGCCTTTTTGTTAAGATATAAAACTGCTCATGATCCCTGAAAAAAAAAATCATATGAGACAAATTCTAATATGCCTTTGTCATTTTACAAACCATTTATGAATATAGACTTCTAACTTAATCGTCTTCATTTTCTTCTTCCAACTCAATATTCTCCAGTCCAAAACTGTCAATTTCGTCGGCCTCATCGTCTTCTGCTTCATTTTCATTTTCATCACCTTCTAATGTGTCTGAAAAGTCAATACCAGGTGTTTTGAAAAGGGCAATGACTTCTCTGGGCAGGCTCTTCTTTTTGTTGATATTTTTTCGTTTTGTTAAACTTATGGTGGACATTTGTGGGTCGGAAGAGTCCACTGCTCTATTAAAAACGTCTGTCATGTTATCCAATCGGCTACATTTCCTTGCGTGCGATCTCCTGTCGCTTTTATACAGCTTGTTTCTTGCTTCTGATGCATTTTCTCCTAGAACTCCAACAGGAAGTATGCAAGTATCCATTATTTGGTGCCCATGTACCAAAACTTTGTGCACAGTTGGAGACATTGGATACCAAGAATACTTTTAGAAATACATATTGATTGTTTGGCCACAAAAGTTTTTGAATTTTTCTGTATCAATCTTATATTCACAAGAAATGGCAATCAATATAATGTAAAAGTGTTTGAGAATACTTAAATCGAAATTTAAAATGGAAGATAAGAGCTCAACATTTCTAAATGCTCTTCTTGCAGTATTTCCATCGTTGGTATTTCCACTGCCATTTTGTTTGGGTTTGTCTACATTGAGACCCATTTCCGTCCACAATCTTTCCTGAAAGTACTGTTTTCGCAAAGAGACTTTGACTTTGTCATCATTTTTAACACGCCATATCTCTAATTCCATTCTGTACGAGATTTTTAACACAAATTCAAAAAATCTTATCCATGAATGTAAAGGGCTTACGCCATATTTAAAATTATTTGGTTTAACGCCAAAGATTTTCGAGTTGTAGTCATGGGTTTTTAGCAGTTGATTTGGCTTAGCACCACATAGTGGGCAGTATTGACATGAGCAATAAAGAGGTGTTGAATGTTTTTGTTCTGCGGCAAGCTCAGATGCTAACTTTCTTTTCAAACGAGGCCCTGCATCAGTATAGTCTAAATGCCTCCGACTTCGTTTATTGCCGGGCAAGCCGCAATCACATATTTTAATAGTTATATTGGATGCAAGCCAACGCGAATGTTTTTTTTTTAAATCGTTCAAGTATTCGATTGCATTTTGGCAAATTTAAATTTATAAAAGCAATAAATTGCTTCACTTTTTGTTTAATTAACTGATGTTGCTCATCTGATAAGTTTTGTTGTGTAATATTTTCCAAAATAAATTCTTTAACACTATCTGCTTGTCGATTTTTGCTGCTCCAAACTTCAAGCAGTGTTGAATGGCAAAACTCGTATGAAACTACAAAATGAAGTTTTTTCCGAAAAGGAACAAAAAGGAGCAAAAAGTGTTAATGATGTTTGATTATATACAGTTTGATTAATAACTTTTTTAAAAAATATTACAAATACCATTCTATACACAGAAGTTATATTCCACACAACACACGTATGTTTGTCAGTTTTGACCAATAATAACACACCAACAACACACTGAATTACTAGACAATAACACACAACTATTTTTTAAACTATATCACAAATTGTTTTACATACCTTGTCTAACTTCTTCCATATTTAAACTTTTTCACAGTGTTTAAAATTAATGTTTTACTCACGATCAAAGTTAGTAAAAATTTCGCGCGCATTTTTTCTTCATAATGTAACCATGAAACAGCTGACTTTTTCCTTTTATAAAATAACAGGGTGCAACATAAAAATTATAAAAAAAACGTTTATATAACCGTTAGAGTATACGAATTCAAAAAACGAAAGCAGAATTTAAATTTTAAACAAAAAAAAAATTTAATTTATGCCAAAAATAGCAACGTTTTACCCTTAGTGCACTCTTTAAAACATGTTTATATAACAGACGTTTGAATTAGCTAAGGTTGCTTAAAAAGGTGTTTGGATTGGGTACATTGCAGTTGCTTGACTGTAGTTTTAACAATTTCTCAGTTAATGGGTTTTGTTTTGGATAAAAAAAAGTCTTGATAAATGTCAAAAAATTTGGTGTTAACGGTTTAGATTCTCATAAAGACTTTAATTCAATTCTGTCAGATATTGTGCATTCTATATGAAAGTGAATACTTAAAAAATTAAAAAAGCAGAGAGATGGCTTAGGACACCTTGTTAGAGCTATGCTGCTTAGCTTCATAAAACAAACTTAATGTATTAAATAACAATGCAATAATATTATATAACATGATGATGTTAAATTCGCTGCAAACATTTCAAAACATTTCCATTTATTTCCCATTATTTTATTTTCTAGCGGCGTACAATTGAACTAATATTTTGCTTCTAGCCGGTGGCGGCTGTTAGCCGGCTTACAGCCGATCGTCTGTGTTCTCTGGCTTGTGCTCATGTGCAAAAACAATACAAAAACAAATTGAGCAATCCTTCTCATTGTTTTTGTTTTGTTTTTGTTGCACTCACTTCAAAGAACGAAACAAAAGAAAATTAAACAATTTGATTCGTTTACTTTCGTACTCTGGTATTAAGTACAAAGAAATCGAAGCAAAAATAAATTTATAACTGTAATAGTGTCGATTAGTTTTGTTACTAAAATCACTCCCTAGCTCCTGTGTCGTGATATAAATACCATAGCTATAAAAAAGGATACAAATGCTTTTCAAGAACCGAGTGTGCACTTAACGCTAATGAGCTTTCGGGAGCAGACTAGGTTAAGAATTTCTTTATTGAATTTTTTTTGAAGCAAACTAAAACTTTCGTAACAAGACATCATTTTGCTGCGTAGAATAATTTTTATCTAATATATATTATTCATTACTTTAATATCTTATTATAAGCCATATTTTCGAATTGGAAAATTTTTAGGAAACTTTAAGTAATATTTTAGAGAGCTGACATAAGAGTAGTGGAAGAGTTCTGTTCTGTTGGTCTTCCATAGCCTTTATGAGTGTAGATGTATGCAAAAATGTATATATAACTAAGTATGTATATAAATATTTTTAAGTGCATACTTAAGCATACATAATCTTAAAATCGCAAAATTTTCTTTTTCTTTTAATATTTAATTTATTTTTAATTGAGTCTCTCACAAGACATTGTTGCAGGCCACTAACTCCTCTATAACAATGGCGCATAATTCACTAACTAATTTGAATAAAGTGTTGCTTGCAAATATCTTATCAGTTAAAATACATATAATTTTTTTTTTTTATAAATTCACATTTATGCCAAACACTTAACAGAAAGTGCTAAATACACTAGCCAAGTAAGGAGTGTGTAAATATTTGATTACAAACTTTAGTGCGGTGTAATACGGAAGCAATATTTTGAAGTTGTTTAATGCAAAAAGGCGTTTGTGGGTTTGTTGGTTGTATCATTGAGTTTTTTTTTATCTTGAATGTACGAAAGGCAGAAAATATGTAAATAAACTTATTAGCAAACCTTTTTGCCTATTCGTCCCTTTTATCGCCACCGAGGAGTTTATCTAAAATTTAAATACGTTTACCTATAAGAGGTAAATGAAAAAAAATCCTTTTTAATTTGTGCGATAGGTTATGGGGCAAAATAGTGTTGGCACAGTTTCCATAACTAAGTTATTTATTTAAGCGTCAGCAAAATTTAATTTAATGCATTCCACCAGTGAGACTACAGTCATCGCTGGATTTGAAAACTATTTTACATTATTGTTATTTTTATTATATAGATAGTAATTTTTTCAAGCCGAGTTTGGGGTTGCTTCAGTTTTAAAAAATTTTATCAAACCTAAAGCCGAGCTTTACTTTGATGTATTTGTAGTCAGTTAATTTATTAAAGAGACAAAAACAAACCAATAAGCAGTTTTGCTTAAAATCAAGTGTAAAACAGGGGGCAAATCACGGCATTCGATACGACCCGTAATTTAAGAATATTTCCCTATAAACCCTATTGAAATATTGAAATTACGAGTCGTCTCGAATGCTATGATTTGCCCCCAGTTCTTATTCAAGTCACACATTCAATTGTCAAGGGTTGAATTATGCTTGATTTCACTTTATTTTAATAGTATTCTACAGTGAAAAGGGAACTTGAATTCAATTCGAACAGTTCAATTGCAGTTCAGTCTATTTCAACCCTTGAATTATAATTAACTTAAGCCTTGTATAAGAATTTAATTCAAGTATATTTCAAGCTTCAAAAACAATTCTTTTAACATTAGAAATTTTGTTGTTGTTTGCAATACAAGTTGTCGATCGAACGATTTCTGGTGACATTGTGGGACAGGCCATTAATTTGTTTTCTAGCAATAATTTTATATAAATCTGCCTTCGCTATTGTTTTCATGATTTTACTCACCTTGTGTTTTTAAAAAATTCACTTTTTACTTATTTATTCTTGATATTTATCACCACAATTTAAATTTTATTAATAAATAAATTACGTATTTTACAAGGTTTGAAGCAGAGCTGTTAAATTTCGATTACGATTAGTAATCAATTAGATAACATTTTAAAAAGAATTGTAATGATTATATAATTGCCTTCAAAAGGATTGCTGATAAATAATTGATTACGATTACTAATAATCGAAAAGTAATCTGAATTACTTAAAATTACTAAAAATAATCAAAAACTAATCCGACTACTTTCAAAGATTATTTTTGATTCTTAATAAATAATCAAAAATAATCAGAAGTAATCCTTATAAGTAATCGGATTATTTTTTGATTACTTTTGACTATTTTTAGTAATTTTAAGTTACTTTTCCATTATTAGTAATCGTAATCAATTAGTAACCGTGCGAAACTGAATATAATCGTAATTTAATCATTACTTCACTTAAAAAAAAGGTAATTAAATTAGTAATCATTACGATTACTAGTCATTACTTAACAGCTTTGGTTTGAACGCACATATATTATGTATGTTGTTTGGTTTTTTATTTAAAAATATTTTTAAATTTGAAAATTACATATCGCATTTAATCAAGAAGAGGGAATCAAATCAAAATTTTAGCATTTTCAGTATATATGAAAAACTGTTTGTGATTAGATTAACAATTATTATTATTGATTATTTTTAACGTGAATACAGAAATGCTGAAGTCAAAATAATATTTTTATGATATTTTTTTTATGAAAACATACCATACATTTCTTTTTCCACTTTTGTATTAACACAAAATAATACCTTTTTTGTGATACAAAGGAAGTCAGGTTTTAAAAATTTTGAGTTAATACTCTCTTGTTGATCAAGGGCGATATAATAATGCTTGAATTGAACTTTTTTTCCTGTTAAATTTCAAGAGCTTTAATTTTATGAATTTTTTTTTGCGCTTATTAACACGTGGCTTATAGTTGTAATCATTGAACAAAATTTCTCACAGTGCGATTATGGTGTCGAAAATACTATTTTTTGACTATGAAATTTAAAAAATCGAGCTCTGTAGAGAAATGTTTAGATTTTTTTTGCCATTTTAGCAAAAATCTGTGATCGAAATCATGTAATTTGAATGGGTTTGATCATAGGCTTGTGTTAAAAATGGCCAACTGAATGAATTCGACCCAAGTCTAATTTTTAGGAAATACTTTCTAAATACTGTTTTGATAAAACGTTTTTTTTTTATTAAAGTGATACGAACCAAACTTTAGTCTGGACCACTTGTTACATATGATTTTGCCATACAGATAACATAGATAAGTTATTTTGCTGTCCTTAAAATAACGTCCTAATAACACTAATATTTCAATCAACTTGAGTAACATGCAGGATGGGCCAAAGGTTACCATGGGGTTTAAAAGTTTTATAACTTTTTCGTTTATTAATTTTTTTATATTTTTTTTCTCAGATTATATAATATACAAAATAAAAATTTTTTTACACTAAGTATGAGAAATAATGTCTCTTAAATGACGACCATTTTCAGCTTCACACTGATGGACTCGTTTTAGAGCATTTTTCATAACATCTTTCAAAATTTGTGGCTGTAGCATTCGAATTTCTGCAACAATGTTTGCCTTGAGCTTTATTGTTCACATATACTCGCTCCTTAAAATAACCCCAAGGAAAATAGTCGGGTGCTGTCAAATCTGGCGATCACGCTGGCCAAATAATTTTAGAATTTCTGGCAATTATTCGCTTTCCAAAAATTTGACTTAAAATTGCCATTGTATCTCGGGCAATGTGGGCAGTGGCTCCGTCCTGCTGAAACCACATACCAGGTCTGTTTTCAAGAGCAACGCGTAAGCCGATGCCGCTCTCCATTAACGGTTACAGCACTTCCATTTTCACTCTCGAAGAAGTAAGGCCCATTGATATTTTCAGATGTGATCCCACACCATATTGTACACCTAACGGAGTGGAATTGGCGTTGATGAATGTCTCTTGGATTTTCAGAACCCCCGAACCTACAGTTCTGCTTATTAACAAAGCCATTCAAATGAAAATGAGCTTCATCACTCAGAATCAAATTTTCAATAAAGTTGATTCTGTTGATTGTATTATTCTGGTCCTTTGTTCAGTTGTGAATCTCTTCATTATTTATTCTCCAAGTATTATTTATATAATCTGAAAAATAAAAATAAAAAACATATATAAACGAAAAAGTTATTAAACTTTTAAGTCCCATGGTGGTAACTTTTGGACCACCCTGTACAAGAAATTTGATGTTATATTTGAAAGCAATTGCAGCTTAAGTGTCAGCTTTTTTGTAAAATAAGTTTTTGGATGTGTGAATAATTTAAAATACTCAAAAAGATGCTAAAATACCTAATATTTTATATAAAATAATAACCTAGGTCTTTATATGAGTATAAATTATTTTGTTTTTGCAACTTTTTAATGAGCCATTTGATTAATATTTGCTAAACAAAAATATAACAATTAAATGTAAACATACATATATAAAATAAATTAGTAACTTGCATTGTTGTTTATACTATTTGGCAATAGTTAACAAACAGCAGACTCACAAAAATTATATTTAAAAAAAATCAAACAAGAAACTCCCTAAATGTGGTTATTTTAGGCAGCAGAAAAGACAAATTTTATATATTTTTTTAAAATAAATAGGCAAAACACAAACTGTTGAAGTGGGTTAGTGGCGCCTCGTTTGGACCAACAGATCGTGTCACAAGATTTTATGCCAAAGACAAAAGCAGCAAAAACCACCATAACAATAACAAAAACCAAAGCAATTTAATTAAACAGCAAAAGGAAAAATATAAAATAAGCTTTAAAACCACAACAACTTAAATTTTGAGTGCTTTTAGCCACTGGGAAGAGGTTTCTTCTGATGGCGTGTTGAGGGCATTCGCATAGTTTTATTTTTGCAGACTCTACTAACTACAGTATATACATATATTTTTATTTCTTTATGCTTTTGTGTGCAATTATGTGAGTTGCATTGAACTTACCTTATATCCATCTTCTGTTGGGTTAGATACATGTAGGAAGTGATGACTTCTAAGCGTTTTTTTTTAGATATCATGCGTGATTCTAGAAAACGAAAAATACTTTGCATTGACAAATTCATGATGGAACGAAGCAAAAATATTTTGTTACTGCTTTTAGTAGCAATTATCACTTAAAACACTTACGTCCAAACCATATGCACAATATGCAAACTTTTACAAAGGAGCTTTTGTGCTTTCACACCGACGAGAGTACAACAGCCACAACAACAGTACACTAGACAACCAGACATGGCCATACTGCAGTAAATAATTACTGCAGTAAAAAATCTGTTTTTACTGAATACTGAAAAAAGCAGTAACCAGTACATTTTTATTGAAAATGAAATTTTTTTACAGTATTTTACTGATAATGAAATTTTGTTACAGTATTTTACTGATTACTGAAAAAATTGCAGTATATGCTCCTCGATCGATGCACCTTCAAGTACTTAGAGGAAACCCCTCTTTATGAATTTTAGGCAGTCCATATATACAATTTTACTGAATACTGCAACTTTTTCAGTAACCAGTAAAATACTGTAAAAAAATTTCGTTATCAGTAAAATACTGTAAAATATTTTAATTTCAGTAAAAATTTACTGGTTACTGCTTTTTTTCAGTATTCAGTATGTGTATTTGGACGTAGCTGACTTAAAAGATTGTTTATTTCCTGTTCTGGCTTAAGCCACTGAGTTGAGCAGAGATTTAGAAAGGATTAAAAATTAAACAGTGAAAATAGTTCTTCCAATATTTCACGGTAAAAGCTTTCACTTTTGCATACTTCGTATAATACGCCAAGCTTTAGTATAAATTAGAAAATAAATATATTATTTTTTATATAATAATGCACATTCATAGTCATAACATCTTTAACAGGCTTATTTAAAACAATTATTAGGGTTTAATAAGCAAAATGTTGTATGGCAATTTGTTTTAAGAACCCTTTTTAAAGCTTTATATTTAAAGCTTTTAAATAAGACAGTAAGAACTTAAAAACCATAAAAAATACTGCTTTTAAGCTTTTAAAGTATACTTATACTACAAAGTATACTTTAGAAGTTTAATATTTTGTATGGTTTTAATTGCTTAAATTATGCTTTATTTTGACTATGAATATGCTTCATTATTTCTGATATATTGATATGTTTTCATTTAGTTTATATTTATTTGCAATGCCTTTTTGTATATAGACTTGGATTTTTGTATTAAACTATAATATTTGTAGATGTTACAACTAATTAATTAAAATTCTCTATAACGTATACATAATAATATAGTAACCTTTAGAAATATCTTATGTTTTATGTTGCATTTATGCTGGACTTACATTATTTTTTATAAGTTTTTTGTAATAATATTTCAATCAATAGTTGACACCATTGATTTTTTCATGCTGATTTTTTTAATCCACATATATGTATATATATATACATATATATATACATATATTATTTTAGGATAAAATACATACATACATGAATACACTCATTTATTCATACACTTTTGCTAAAAGTTCAACATTTAAGTCTGACTCATATTGTTGCCATTTTTTATTCAATAGCTTGTATTGTTAAGCTCGAGGTAAAATTTTGATAAAAAGTTGAAGTATAAAATGATGCACAGGAAGACTTATTTTCAATTTCTTAATTCAAATTAATTTTCCAAAATTAAGAATTAGTTTTGTTGTCTTATTACTTAGAAGGTAGTGAGAAATCGCACAATATATACAAATACAAGATTCGATTCACTTAAAAGAAATAAAATAAATAAAATAAAATAAAATAAAATAAAATAAAAAAAATATTATATAGTAATAGTAACATAAAATTAAATAAAATAAAATAAAATAAAATAAAATAAAATAAAATAAAATAAAATAAAATAAAATATTATATAGTAATAGTAACATAAAATTAAATTAAATAAAATAAAATAAAATAAAATAAAATAAAATAAAATAAAATAAAATAAAATAAAATAAAATAAAATAAAATAAAATAAAATTAAATTAATAAAATAAAATAAAATAAAATAAAATAAAATAAAATAAAATTAAATAAAATAAAATAAAATAAAATAAAATAAAATGAAATAAAATAAAATAAAATAAAATGAAATAAAATAAAACAAAATAAAATAAAATTAATAAAGTAAAATAAAAAGTTAGACAAAATTAAATATAATTAAATAAATTTAAATAAAATAAACTAATATAGAATAAAATAAAATTAAATAAAATAAAATTAAATTAATAAAATTAAATACAAAAACTAAACTAAATTAAATATAATTAAATAAAATTAAATAAATTTAAATAAAATAAACTAATATAGAATAAAATAAAATTAAATAAAATAAAATTAAATTAATAAAGTTAAATACATAAACTAAACAAATTTAAATAAAATTAAATAAAATTAAATAAATTGAAATAAAATTAACTAATATAGAAAAAATAAAATAAAATAAAACTAAATCAAATAAAGTAAAATAAAATAAAATAAAATACAACAAAGTCAAATAAAATAAAATAAAACAAAGTAAAATAAAATAAAATAAAATTAAATTAATAAAGTAAAATAAAAAAAAAATAAGTGAGCTATTTTTAGATTTAATTGAACTGTAGTGAATTTTAATCAGAAATAATTTCTAGTCAGGCCTAAGTTCAGTAATTTCAATTCTTATTGAATGAAATATTTTTATTAATTAATGTGACTTTCTAAAGAAGATAAGAAAAATTAAACTTAGACTTTATTAGCTGGGGGAAATACCGATATTTTTCTGTACAGCCACGCACTTCATCAGCACCCACGTCGATCTACTGGGGTAGAGTTTTGTTATTAACATACTTAGGTAGGGTGATATAACTTCGTGATAACCAAATAGAAAATGAAGAAATGGGAAAACAGAAAATGAATAGTGATACTTATAAATGTATTTACCAATGGTAAATCAATATACAATATACACAAAAATCATTTCTCATATTCCATTTCATACTAAATTTGCGTTAAATAGCTGATGTTAATAACAAAACTCTACCCCAGTAGATCGACGTGGGTGCTGATGAAGTGCGTGGCTGCACAGAAAAGTATCGGTATTTCCCCCAGCTAATAAAGTCTAAGTTTAATTTTTCTTCTCTTCTTTAGAAACTCACATTAATTAATAAAAATATTTTCTTCAATAAAAATTTAAATTACTGAACTTAAGCCTGAGTAGAAATTATTTCTGATTAAAAAAATTAATCAAACTTAAATATAATTAAATAAAATTAAATAAAATAAACCAAAATAAAATAAAATGAAACAAAGCTTGGTCACTGAACTATTCTTGAACCTATGTAGACCAAATCTTGGAATTTTGCTTGCTGATGCAGCTATTTAATAGGATATAGACTTTATCGTTTATTTTCAAAGTGTAATAAAATCCGAATTTGCCTCTGCTTTTCATGGAAACAAATGCTGTGGTCAAGCCGGTGCTGGTAGTGTGGCAGCCTCAACGCTTGCAGAAGTCGAGTATTATATGGAAACATGTCTAATGTACTCGAAATTTTCTGCAGCGATCACCGTGATAATAATAATAACAATAATAATTTATTGGTGTTACCCCAATCATGGGCGCATAATGCCAAAGATCCGTGACAGCCCAAGTGATATCAAATATGTCGTTGTTAATTGATGTTGTAGGACTACACTGTATACTCTACCGTAAACGTTATATAGTGTTTATGGTATGTGGCATTACAGAACTAGGAAGCGTTCTTACAGACCCATATTGATAAAAATTTCCAACCAAATGGGCTAGTTTAGACGGTGTGGAAGCAATATGCAAGATATGTCAACATGACGCATTGTTGGGTTGAAAAATACATTTAATTTGCTTTGGCACATTCATGTTAAATGTCCCAAGCGTTCCACACAAATAACAAAATAATAACAAAAATTAAAAATTTTAAAAACCCCGATATATCTAGAAAAGAAGTGACATCTTCTAAGCGGCTGGACCGATTTTCTGCAAACATGGTTAAGAACCATCTCGATCAAGTCACCTTTCAAACAGAGAAAACTAAATGAAAATCGGTCCACCCGTTTGGGCTGTACGTGGACACGGACAGACACACAGATACACAGATACACAGACACACACTACCAACTTATAACACCCCTTTTTTTGGTCGGGGGTTAAAAAGAGTTATTTAGCTCAAACTTTGATTTTATTCAAAATAACCTATTGGAAATATACATATATCGGGTGTGTGCTTATATTTATATTTTTTAACTAGTATTATTTTTTTAACCCCCAACCAAAAAAAGGGGTGGACATCTTTTCTAGATATATCGGGGGTTTTTAAAATTTTTAATTTTTGTTATTTTTATTTATGTGTTAACCGAATATTTAAGAAGCTTTATGACAAAATTAGTATTTTTCACTTTTCATTGAAATAATTTTGATAGCAAGAAACTTTAAATTTCCTTAAAATAACTAACATTTTCTCTGTGAGTGTGTCAAAGAAGGGTGGACAGTTTAATTATGTCTCTCCGATTGTTTACCTTTTAGTATTTTTTTACAAAGTACTTGCGACAAAAAAAAAACTGAAATAAATAAATAAATAAAACATATAAATAAATGATTTACTTTGACAATTTTTGCATGAAAATGATTAAAAAAAGTTGCAGTTGTTACAACGATTCTTGCCACAAACATTGTCACGAACTTAAATGTTTTGTGTGCTTTCAATTTCGTTGTTTTAGTCTTTTTCTGTTGTACATACTTTTCATGTTAATGGCATTTCAGTGTCTTTTTTTTTCTTGAATATTTGGAGACAAAAAAAAAAAAAACAAAAACAAAACAAACCTATAGCAAATGCTAGTATCGTACAATTTTCATATGAAATATAAAAATTTATGTTATTGTATTGAAAAATTGTATAAGTCACGTACTGCGGGACACAAGGTACAATTTGTATTCAAATAGACTGGCACACGATTGCGATTTAGGGCTGGATTTAATTGTTTGATGAAAGCGAAATGATCAGTAATGATAAACCAGTAGGATATCGATGTTTTTTTCTGACAAAAACTAAATCAATATTATAAATCTAGAAATGTATATCGTTACCCTAATATAGAAAGGACCTAACTTAATTTTTTTTGGAAATCGAGTATTTTGTATATTTCAATGGAAGAACATCTAATATATAAAACAATGCAAAAATCTCGAATTCAAAAAAATAATGACTAAGGGCCTTTTTTATATTAAGGTGAAGGATATGTAAAATCAATTTTTATGCTTATAATTTGTATTTAGAGGCTTAAAATTTTGATAAAAAGCTGAGTAAAAGCTGAGAGCGTAAGTAAAACATATACATATGTATCTGTACGAATGTAAGGTCCACAAAACAGGTTTACCCATATGAGAAAATTTTTGAAAATCCAAAAAAAAAATATATGTGACAGCGCATAGAGAAAGGGACCTAAGGGTAAAAAAAAATAAATTTTCACTTTTTTTTGATGTGGACAACATTTGAACATCGAAGGAGACCGATCCCATGCCCCAAAAGTGTTCCCTCCCAGAGATATGAGCGTTTTATGAAATTGAAGTCGACGATTCTAAGGTTATGTGAAAACATTTTCGTACTAACAGAGCGATATTCACGATTTAAAAGAATTGTAAATGAGTATTTATTATAATTCACAATCATACATGTTAAATAATGATTAGATAATGCTAATGATTGCTAATTAACATTATTTTGTGAAATTCTCTAATTCATTAAACAATTAGAATTAGTTCAACTAATTCCCATTAGATAATTGATATTTTTATTCCAATGGTAAAACTAATTGCAATTAGTTGCCATTAGCAAAAAAATTGGTTTACCTTTACAATTAGAAATCTAATTGAATTCTGCTAATGCAATTAGATATTCAATTGAATTCAAATAATTGATTCTAATTCAATCTAATTGAATATCTAATTGCATTAGCAGAATTCAATTAGGTTTCTAATTGTAAAGGTAAACCAATTTTTTTGCTAATGGCAACTAATTGCAATTAGTTTGATCATTGGAATAAAAATTTCAATTATCTAATGGAAATTAGTTGAACTTATTCTATTTGTTTGATGAATTAGAGAATATAAACCAATTGTATCAATTGCTAATTCTAATTGGAATTTCATTCACAATTAATAATTTCAGAAAATAAACCTGGATTCGAAAAAATGCTAGCAAAATTGATATCAAACTCATGGAAACAGCGCTCTAGGTAGAAAACAGTAAAAACCAACTACACAAAACAAGAGGTATGGACGACCTACGCGCGTTTTCAAGGTTGACCAACACGTTCCTGACGTCATGAGATGTGTCGCTTTCAAATGAGACCAATACCAACACACTCAGTGATGGTACACACGTATTTAAGTCTTTAAAATGGCTCTCCTGAACAAAACCGGGTTTTACCCTTAGGTCCCTTTCTATTTTGCGCGTCACATATACATATTTAATTTCATTCAGGCATGATTTCAAAAAGAGTCAGAAATATTCAATTTAATTCATAATGGGAGCTAAATTTTTTATTCTTAAAAACATCAAGATGTATGCTGCAAATAAGTATTATCTTATTTGGAAAAAAATAATAATAATTTTACTTAAGATAAATGATTTTACTCTAATATTCATCTCTTTCAAACAATTACAGTGGGCGTTGATCGATTATCTAAAATTAATTGATCAGTTGAGAATTTTGTCAGATTTGAATTTTTTTATTGTATTTTGTGTGTGTGTGTTAGTGTGACCAGATGTTAGGATTAAATATATATTTAGTTTTCTCATAGAAAAAATAAGAAGTACATTATGTGGCTAGTAGCTTATGACTTAAGCATTTAAGTTTTTACTTATTTCTTTTAAGAGGAAAAACTAAATTTTTTTATAACTATATGAATTTTTTTTTTTGTAAATTTTCACATTTTGCATAACGCAGGTCACGACGGAAATCAATGGCCAACCACTTGCAATCTATCAATAATATTTTTTTCTTATATTATTTTTCTAAAGTATTTTTTCAACATACATAAGGAAAACAAAAAAAAAGTATGTCTGCAGAGGGAAAAAAAGTCGAAAGTCTTTGAGTGCTTAAGTGCGGTTTTTGTTCATACAAGCATACGAGTAAAGTTATTTTTTGTTTTACAATCCAATAGTTTGGCATACGTGGAGTAGATATCACCCTTGCGAAAATTGTTATAAAATTTATCAAGGGTATTGCATTAAAATTATGTTAATGGCTGGTAATCGTAATATGGTCTAGATAGTGACATAAATTTACTTTAAATTTTTATTTGTGGGTGGTCTATGGATTCGTTTGTTTGTTTTTTATACTTTTTCAACAACATTTGAGCAACATTTGTATCCCTTCGAAATTAAAGGAAATAAATTTCAAGCTTATAAGGAAGAGGAAATTTATTAAGAAGCAAAACTTAAAAATCTTAAAAATAATTGTTGCACTTTTATGAGAAGGAAAAATATGTTACTGAATGTAAATGATTTTTATTTTTTTGATAAAATTATATTAAAGGCAAGATAAGCAAACATGTATGGAGATAAATATATTTTTAGCTGAAATAAGCATCAACAAATTGATTAGAGACTTTAGTATTATACTCCCTTAGATAAATAATATAAACTTTCTGTGTAAATATTATAAATTATTATAATTAATTGCTTTCAAAAAGCATAATACGCCCCAAGCTTTCCTAAATTAACACTTAACTAGTATCATGGAGCATTTAATGATTTAACACAGAAAAAATTATTCGCAAAAAATGTTCAAACATAAGTTTGTTTAAAATAAAATTTAGTTTCAGTAAATATTTTTTACTGTTTCAGTAAATAGTTTGTTTCAATTTTGTTATAAGTGCAAAAAAAAAAACACTGTATAGAGTGAAAAATACTAAATCGTACAATTAAATAAAGTAACATTTGCAAAAAAAAATTTTTAAAGTAGATTTCTGTGCAGACGGGTTAAAAATTGTGTGAAGGCACAGATGCTGGTGTTTATGTCTTGTGAACGAACAGTCGTAATTCTCTTAAGCTGCTAAATGAATCCAGCGTTTTGCAAACTGAGATCTTGGCGATGCTCAGGGCCATTGAACTGGTGGTCAGGAATGTAGCTGAAGGTGAGCCAGCTAGGCAGTGCTCAAAGCTTTGAAGGGGCACAATGCCAAATCGAAACTTGTTAGAGACTGTAGGAGAGCCCTCAACTTGCTTATGGCTAAATATAGTGTAAGACTATGTTGCGTTACTGGCCACAGCAGTGTGAGGGAAATGAAATTGCCGATGAGCTGGCAAGAATAGGGGTCGGAGTTAGATGTGGAAATGTGTGACAGTTCGGTAAAATTACCGATAGGTCATTACTACAGGGAACTCAGTAATTGGGTAGAGAGCAGGAGCAATAATTCATGGGGAAGTAGGGAGGATTGTATATTCTCGAGAGCTATGTGGCCAAAACTTGCCTTGGGAAGATCCAAAGTGTTACTGGATATGAATTGGAAGGCGATGCGAATAGTGATAAGCGCCTTGACTGATAACAGCTCGTTCAAAGCAAGAACCAGCATTTGGAAAACTGGTACTCCAGATTTCTGTGGGATATGCGGGGATGAAGAGGAATCAAAAACTATTGAACATATTATCTGCCACTGCTCGAAACTGCAAAAGAATAGGCTTAAATGGCGGAGCAGATGTTTCCATGAGAGCATTAGTGATATCGGTAAGTGTAAACTAGAAGATATCAGGGGCTTCATTATGGGAGTTCAGTGGCTTAATGCCGGATAATAGGCGCACTTCTGGGTCCAAGGGGGAAGGGGGTAAATATAACTTTTAATGGGCAATAAAAGGGAATTACAATGGACCCAACTGGATCTCCGAGTGGAGATGGCTTGTAGCACCACCCTTCCTAACCTAACCTTATCTATGAAAATTACCTAATATGAATATTTTACATAAAAACAATTGTAAAAGGGATGCTCGTTGAATTAACGAACGTTAACTTAGAACATTTAGAAGTTTTTCAAAAATGTTTGTGCGTAAAAATACTAAATTATTATTTTTTTTTCCAGATGGGGACCCTTTATACCAAGATTGTACTAGAAAAAGTTACGCGAGTTAAGGGTTAAGTCATCCATAAGTTTTTCGAACGGATTTGACAGATTTATGCCCCAACTCAGTACGAAGATTTAGGACGTTTTTGTATGAAAATGCTTCTGAGTTCTTGTCTTTGAATTCTCTTAATTATTTTCTTCAAAAATGGTTGTTGTCCTTGATAATGAAAAATATAAATATTATTGCGCTGTTTTTAAAACATTAAAATTCAATTAAAGTATTATACAATAGTTTGAAAAATACATGAAAAAATATGTGTTGGATGTAATGTTTGGAACAAAATCATAAAGCAAATACACGAACCTTCTAGCACAGACAATAAATAATAATTGTTTTAAAGAACCAAAACTGCTTCTTTTTTTTGTCCATAGACAAGACGATAAAATCGTCGAACAGAATTAGGGCATCAGTATATTTAGTAGTTAATTTTTGAGAAATAAATTTTATAAAATATTTTTCATGTAGGTGTGTGACCCTGATCACTGCTGTGAAGCATTTACACAATCATCTTATATTGACGCGAGGTTGTACATTGAAATTATTAGTCGAAACGTTTACATCAGCTATTTGAGGTAAATACATTTGGTTGCTATTAATACTTCTAATTAATTTTATCTTTGCTTCTTTAATTGCAAATCATATTTGTTGAACTTCCATATGAACGCAGAAAAATGACGTTGCTGTGTTTATTGTAGATAACAGAAATAATGGTTTTAATTTTTATTGCAAATTTGTTTTTTCAATTGCAGTGCATCTGATAGAAAATCAGTTTTCTATCAATATTTATTCAGCGTTTCACTACGTAAAACATTCAGATATTATACTTGAGTTTTTTTTTTGCAGGTGTCAATAGGCACTTAAATCGTTGGTTGCTGCCACTTGAACGTTCAATGACTTCATGGTCTTAGCATTCGTTCAGTATCTTTGAATTGAATACATTATTTGTTTTTTTTTTCAGCAACAACGTTCTTGTAATCTAAAATTTTTTACTTTTTTTTGTTAATTTTTTTTTAAAGTTTCAATGAACATTGATAGAGAAAAAAAATTCAAAGTTGAAGGTCATTGGTAAATCAATTATAAATATATGTATATACAAAATAAATATTTATGTATGTTCATATGTATATATGTATGTATAAGTTTATTTTAATGTAAGGCAGTTAATCTCAGTTATGAAACAATAACTTGTTTCACATTTATTGTACTTTCTTGACATACATTTATAAAATTGTAGGTAGTGAAAAACCAAAGGCAGCTACCCGAACACAGTTGCCAGTTTAGCCTTTACTTTTGAAAAAGTTTAGTTACTTTTGAAAATCTTTCTCTTCGCATTCAAGTTAATTAAAAACATTTTGCTCTACAATTTAAAGTGAAATGTTTAAGGAAAAAATAAACAATACTTTAAAAATTTTATTATATTTTGCACGCTATTCTAAAGATAATTGAGAATACATATAAAATTGAATTCAACTGAATCAGGAATAATTTCTTAATCAGGCTTAACTTCAGTATTTTCAATTCTTATTGAATCAACGATTTTTATTAATTAATGTGATTTTCTAAAGAAGAGAAGAAAAATTAAACTAAACTTTTTAGCTAGACTTTAGAACTATTAAATCTAAAAAGGTTTTCGTTCTAGTTCACAGAATTATTAAACCATTTTTTTTAATCAAAAATCAATCAAGAGGTTGATTGAAAAAATTAATTAATTCAACAGAGATAACGATTGAACCTATCAATGACTAAATTATAATACATTTCAATGCATTTTTAAGAAGTAATATTTCCCTAAATAAATAAACTATTAAACTTTATTGTAACCGTAACGACTCAAAACATGCATCAAAACATCCATGTTTGTTCAAAAAGTTTTATTTTAATTTTTAAAGTAAAATACATACAAATAATTCCATTAATAATAATATTAATAATATTTTTATTAAGTAGATATAATGAAAATTGATATACCACAATACTACTCTCTTATTATACTTAACTATATTAATAATACTAGTGTTTTAAAATATACACCTGTATAATAATAGCTATTGGCTATGGGTTTGTCTCATAGATATTAAATTATATGCTACTGCTCTGGATTTTTATAATTTAGGTTTATATGATCATCACTATTTATTTGTGTTTTGATAATATTTACCCATTGGTGTTAATGATTCTTTTTTTCTTACAACAATTTTGTTTGCGTGTCTACTCCATAATTTATTTTCATCAGTTTTTACAATAAAGTTTGTTTTCCAAATTTTTATTTAATTACAGCTTTAATTCAAACAACTTTATTTGGGCACGAATACTCCTTGACCATTACGAAATTATTTAAATTAAAGGAACTTTGTTTTGATCTTTTAAGATTTCTTTTTTGTTTGGCTTGTTGGTTTCCAACAAAATCTGCCTTGAGCCATATATTCGGTTTTATCGTAAGCAACATGTTATCGGAAATAGACTTTTTTTATTGAAATTAATATTTTATGGACCTACCCACAGTTAAAAATTATTAAAACTCCAAAATTTTATCTTAAGCGACAATTTATGTACAAAAACATATTTGATTATTTAAAAAAAAACCTTCAAATGAAATATTCAATTTTTTCGCTAACGATTTAATCCGAGATAAGGCTCGATATATCTAATCTACATCTTAATTTTCTTTTATTAAGCACCCTATACTCCAAGACTTATGCCCTAATTCTGTTCGACGAATGTATCGTCTTGTCTATGGACGAAACAAAGAAGCAGTTTTGATTCTTTAAAACGATTATTATATATTGTCTATGCTAGAAGGTTCGTGTATTTGCTTTATGATTTTGTTCCAAACATTATATCCAACACATATTTTTTCATATAGTTTTCAAACTATTGTATAATAATTTAATTGAATTTTTATGTTTTAAAAACAGGGCAATAATATTTATATTTTTCATTATCAAAGACAAGAACCATTTTTGAAGAAAATAATTTAGAGAATTCAAAGACAAGAACTTAGAAGCAT
Source organism: Tachina lurida (assembly GCA_944452675.1). NCBI lineage: Eukaryota > Metazoa > Arthropoda > Insecta > Diptera > Tachinidae > Tachina > Tachina lurida. The sequence continues at coordinate 101,211,228 of OX101754.1, forward strand.
TTTCAAACAAAAACGTCCTAAATCTTCTTACTGAATTAGGGCATTAAATGTATCGTATTAATATAATACCGTAAAAATCTATTGAGTACATTGTCGAATTCAGTCAAAAGTACATTCCCCTTTAATGCGAATGGCGTCGTTGATGTCATATCAAGACGACAGTAAAAAGTGCCACTTGTCTACTTTTTGTCAACAACAATGCTCTAGAGATTGGTAAGACATTGTCAATAAGAGCCAATTTTTGCCGATAAAGATTAGACAGGTGACAATATTTACTGTCATCTTGATGTGACGTCGACGACGCCATTCACAATAAGGGGTATAATTAACATTTTAGAATTTTCAATAGTTTTTACTGAATTTGCTGCTCGTTATCGAAAGCGACAATTATACCCCTGGCACTGTTTGTTCCTAGACACAGAAAAATTTCAACATAAAATCTCCGTAGGCAAGTTTAATCTAATATTTTTCTGCAATGATTTTGCTTCATATATGTTTCATGTTAATCTAATGTGATTTATCGTAATTTTCAAAGAAAATTTTTCCTTTTGAAATAACTTTATTTCACGTTGATTTAACATTTACGTTCTGTTAAAATCAAAATGAAGAACCATGTTGTTATTTCAAGTTGGAACAACATGAATTTAATTTAATGTAGTAGTTGTATTTTATTAATTACTTAACTTCCGTGCAGTTGACATCAGAAAAAAAAAACTCGAAAACTAATCGCGTTTTACTCAACGTGCTTAACCCTGCAGCCACAACAACTTTAAATATTCCTTAGATACACACTAAAATAAAATTTTAATTCAACATTATTTCAATGATCATTCAACATGCAATTTATTTGAAAAGTTTTAGTTAAAAAAATAGTTAAAATACAAAATACTTTGACTGGAAAAGTTTTAGTTAAAACAAATAAAAAAATACTTTGACTTGACTCCAGGATTTGAACCTGCGATCCTCCGACTGCAATACACTGCCAGCAGCAGTTGCTTCCTTGGAAAGCAATTCATTCTGTGGTGGACTTCATGTAGTTAGCAAGCATCGATCACAGTTCTGTACCACTCTTCCTTAATCCTTTCCTTGATGGGGCCACCAGCAACATTCTCTAGCCAAAGCTTTCATGTTATTTATACCCATGTAAGTGTCATGTAAAAATTTAACTGTATCTACCTGTAAATTCTTTGACACAATTACCCTAAATCCCCAAAGCAGACAGCCTGATTCTTCCTATAGTTCGGTTCTTCTAATAAAGTAGGATAAAAAAGTTTTCATAGAAATAAATATCTCCGAAAAGGTAAAAAACTAGAATCATAAACTTCATAAATACCAAATGCTCACTAAAAGAAATACGAGTTCAAATTTAACTTGCTGGAATTTTAAGTGTTTTTAGTTGTTTTTATTTTAATGAAATTTGCATATGCCGGCCGGACTAACAAAATCGTGGTCTAGTTCTGTTTGTATTAACGTAACTAGATGTTGGTATTTATGAGCTAAAATATTACATAGTAATTGTCTTACATTCACATCAAGCGTTGAAGAGAATCAGTTAAGATTAGTGTCGTGTAAAACGTTTAGAAATCATTTAAGTTATTGTATCGGAATTTATATTTATTCGTATATGCTTGGTTACTTTACCATTATCACAATAGAAATAATGCAAAGCATTATTATACTATATGAAAAATTAATTAAGTTAAAATATATTTAAAAATACTGAAGTGTATTTATTTGACGTTAAGTCTGTAATGTATTAACATTAAGAATTTTTGTTTGTTATTGGTTAAATAATGTATATCAATAAAAATTTGTATAGTGAATTTCAATCTATGCTTGCGGCATTTTAACTTATTATTTTTGCGTATGCAATTTTCACTAACATTTAAAAATTATTTCTTTAAACATATGACGCGTTTTTAGTTTTGCTTGAATTACTTCGCATATTGAGAAAAAAACTGAAGGTTATGAGTTCGAGCCAGGTGTCCAAAAAAGTCATAAAAAAGGATGGTCTTTTCTAATGTGCCAGTTGTTGTCGGAATACTAATGTAATATCGGAATATATTTGTAACATCAACACTCCTTTGGTCAGTGGTGATTGATGAACTTCTCCTCACTCTGAGTGAACAAGGACACGAAGTTATAGGGTATGCTGATGACTTGGTTGTGATGGAAATTGGAAAATTCGGCAACATTCTTTCATACGTCATAAACAATGCTTTGTGCACTGCAACGACAGGGTGTGGGAGACATGGCCTGGCGGTCAACTCTGATAAGACTATTCGGGCACCTTTTTCTCTTAGAAGAAAACTTGGTCTAGGAACAGTATCGTTGAATGGCTGCAATATTCCTTATTCGACCGATATCAAATACTTAGGGCTTACCTCTGAAAGAAAGCTAACTTGGAACCGACATGTTGAATGCGTAACACAGAAAGCCACTAGGGCGATCTGGGCGGTGAAAAGTTGTGCTAGGTGCAGCTGTGCCATGAGCCCGAAAATGGTTATGTGGATCTACACAATGGTTGTTAGGACAATCATAACGTACAGCGCGACAGTTTGGTGGCAAAAGGCTCGCCAGGTTGTGGCGAAAACTAAACTCTGATGATGAAGGTTTAGTGGCCTTCGAAAATTGCTAGTTCAACTATGTGTTGTTAGTCAAAATATTTACAACAAACTTTTTTGTTATTTGTTCTTTAATAATTATCACATGTAATTTGGCTTTCAAAGCGATACGAACTTTAGCATATTCAAATCATAAATATATAAACTATATAAAGCTCAGAGATTGGCGTGTCTTTTTGCAACAGGTGCAATGAGGCCATGTCCAACCTTAGCCATTGAGGCCTTGACTGGACTACCACCCATACAAATCTTTATTAAATCATCTGCGTCAATGGCCGCTTATAGGATGGGTCTCGGGACATCTGCTCGTTGGCAACGGGCACTCGTCTGTCCTGAATACAAAACCCAACTCAGGATTGATAGGAATGCCTAGTGACAGGATAAATTGTGAACTGAGGTTCGACAGGAGATTCAATGTCACAATTCCACCCAGGGCAGTGTGGGACGAAAATGGTCCCGATGTGAATTCCAAGAGTTTATGTTGGTATACGAATGGATCCAAAACGGAGGATGGAGTTGGTGCTAAAATTTTTGGGCCCAACGTAAAAACCTCTTTGCCCATGGGCAAATAATGGCCTACGGTATTTCAGACAGAAATACAGACAATCACCAAACGTGTTGACATTAATTTAAATAGTGCGCATATATGTAGCTATCTTTTCCGATAGTCAGGCAGCTCTTAAGTCTCTCCATTCATGGGAATTCCATTCTAGGCTAGTTTTGGAGTGCTTTAACTCATTACAAAAGCAATCCATAAGGAACAAGATTTCCATTTATTGGATACCTGGCCGTAGCGGTCATCCAGGGAATGAGGAAGCGGATGAACTGGCCAAGAGGGCCTCTGCTGCTCCTTTTATGGGCCCAGAGCCGTTTTGTGGTGTAAGTCGGTCGACTGTAACATCTCTGATCAAAGAAGATGACACTTCGATCGCTAAGGTAATATGGCTCTCTTTTCCTGGTTTAAGGTAATCAAAATCTTTGATTCAGCTATTTACATACATATAAAGGTATCCTGAACCTCAACAGGAATAATTTACGGCTTGTTACTGGTCCTCTTTCTGGTCACTTTGGACTGACCTCTGTGGAAAAGTAACCAATTTTGTGTCGTTTATGCCACAGTAGAAGGTGTTTATGTGACAGTAGAAGGCGTGTTTTTGATTCTGAGTTTCTGTGTTCAGATGATATTAGGCAGGCTTCACCAATATCTGTACTGACTTTTATTAGGAGTGTCATACAGAGATTGATTTAATTTAATTCACATATCTATGGTAAAAGAGATCCATCAGGTGTTGCAGTGCCGGTCTTTGGACCAGATCTTCCGCTTATGGTATTCTATTATACTATAATGTAACACCAAAGTGCCCTAGATTGTCGGTTTTGTGTAGCAGATTTATCGGTGAAGTAAACTTACCAATAAAATGGCTACGAAGCACAGATACGAAAATTTAAAGCGCTTTAGTTAACGAATTTTAGTAGTAAAAGACATTCATGCCTGAGTGTAATTTGTTTTATGCTCTCTCTTTTCTTATACTATTGCAATATAAGCATTTAACGAGAAAACAAGCAAAACTTAAATACTAAGCAAAAATTGTTTAACTTAAGCTCATATTTTACAGAACTACCCTAATCCTGGCGATGTATGTCAGACCTAAGCATACAACATTAATACATTAAGTAAAGCTTCATTACTTATTTTCAAAATCCTCACGAATGTAGATAAGCTGAATCCATATCCTAGCAACAAAAAAGAAATATGATTTGGAAGCACTAACAGCTGAGGAAAGCCATGCATTACTTACTGCATAGCACAATCTCCAAAAAATGCTTCCGAAAAGCAATAACGAAAGGCGGGCTCTCTAATAAAAAAGAAAATTATCACAGAATATTTGGAAAACTGGTAACTTTTGCAACTGAGTATGACTTCTATGAAGCACTTTAGTAAGGCAGAAGGTTCACGGATCTTTGGAAGCTGAATGTATTGCGTCTAGCAAGCTCATCTGGAAGAAAAAAACATGGCTTATTCATGTGCAACAGGAAGTGATTCTATAAAATTGTCTTTCTCACAAATACGCTTTTGGGAAGCAGTAATTTTTGCTGGGATGTAGCTTTTGCAGGGCTGAATTATAAAATGCAAAAATACATGTAGACAAATACATGTAAATGAAGAATAATAAAAAATTAAAAATTTGCAGAAGCGAAATATTAAAATCATAACTCGGTTTTCAAAATTCGTGGTAAATTTCATTATTTTATAAGTATCAAGAAGCTAAAAGATAAACTTTTATCTTAAATGAAATTTTTGGACGGAAATGGATAATTATAAATTTATATGAATAAATATTAAATTAAAGAAAAACAAACAAAAAATTAATAAAAATCATATGAGTTAAATGTTCATTGTTAGCAAGACTGATGCAAATGTTAAATAATTGAAAAAACTTATTCTTTAATATATCTAATTTTATTAACTTTTTTGTATTTGTAAAATTGTTATTATTTCTGAACCACAAATTGGGTAAGCTCTTTGTATTTTTTATTTTTTTTTATTCATTATTATTTTCGATTTAAGAAATAAAACATTATATTTGTGTACAAGTATTTCAATAATGCAGGGTTTATATATTTAAGAAATTATTAAGTCACAACAATTTATTAAAATTTTACATCATATACCCATTATTTCTTTTAATCCCTGAGTTAAACATGAAATAAAAAAAATAGTATCGTGTGTTGCAACAAATGGAGTGATATTAAAAAGGTGATTTTTTTCTTAATAAGAACTGAAAAGATTAACTGCCTGGCTCACGATGTCGACAAGAAATATTCGTTCGCTTATTTATATTAAAAACAAAAACAAAATAAGAAAATTTCTTGTCGACATCGTGAGCCAGGCAGTATATTAATTTTACTTATATAATGTAATGTCTTAATAAAAATTATACATTTCATATTTTAAATTATAATTCAGAATATATCATGTTGCGACTCCTGTTTATGACAAGATATAGTAGATGTATGTAAGTTGTGAACCTCGTAGGTTTCTATAATGATTTCATAAATTCCACCATATGACTATGAAGTATTTAATAGGCTTAATGCAAACTATTGGAAAGCTGCTTCAGCAGGGCAGAAATCATAAATTTTCTAGATAAAAATCAACAAAACAATATCATGGGTTTTCCTATTTTCTTAGAATGTTTTTGTAACGTCTTTATATTAAAGGGGATTTTGGCTTGCTTTGGGAATAAAATTTCAATTTATTTGTTTTTGCTGAATTACTCTTAAAAATTAATATGAATAATATTTACGGTACTAACATATTTTTTCAACAGTTGGTCGCTTCAAATCAAAGCGACCAAATATTTGTAAAATATTGAACAAATTCTCATGCAAAAAAAAATTATTAATGAATTGTAAATAGTTTTTGAAGGTGGCATATGTCCTCATGAGCAAAATTAATGATTTTGCGAATAACTTTTTTGCTTATTATTATTTTTTATTGTTGTTTTTTAATATTATATTAGCTTTGTACGATCTAAGTTTTAATTATGAAAAATAATATCATCTTAGATAGGCGTTTTGCATAGCTGCACGCAAAGTTTCAGGCCCTATTGCCCTGATCTCAGCTACAATGTTGTGCTTTAGCTGCTCCACAGTTTGGAGCTGGTTCATATACACTCACTCGTTCTTTGAGATAACGTCATAGAAAATAATCAGCGGCAGTTAAGTCTGGTGAATATGCTGGCCAATTGAATTCTGAATTTTTTGAGATAATTCGGTCTTCAGAAATTTCAAAAGTAAAATTCCACCACTTTCGTTCGTTGCAGGGTCGTTAACACGTTTCGATGATTGCATGGTGGTGTAACACGTTTCGATAAAAAAAATCTGAAAAAAACAGTAAAAAATAATAATAAAGAAAAAAGCTATTAAATTTTTACACGCAGGCGTAAATTTTAGCCCACCTTGTATAATATATGAGCTAATATATCATTACGTATACGTTATATAAATTTTTTTATAATTTTATATCACGTATACGACCTTAAAAAGATAAACAAATGGATCGATACCCTTTTAGACACGGAAAGTTTACTTTGCAAAGCCTTAATTCAGCTGTGTGAAAGGCAAAGGGAGCATTACTATCACTTTTTGTCTTTCACCCATCTGAATTTCCGTGTCTAAAAGGGATATAACATGGATTTTATTTTAAATATTTGTATTAAATAAAAAAAAAACTCATACCGTCATATTCATAAAAAATATTTTAGGTTTATTACAGGTTTATTTGACAAATTTCCCATAGAAATACGTCAAATAAACCCTTAATAAACCTTAAATATTTTTAATGAATATACCAGTTAATACTTCAATGATTATGTAAATCATGTTCGAACCAGTTATAAAATTGAGAAATTTGCACAACCCACGCTTGAGCTCTAGGCATCGATTTAATTCTATTTTAGCTAAAGTAAACCTGTTTTGAAGGTGTAGTTTTTCAAGCAGTCACCTAAATATTTACTACTTTATTTATGAAAGTTTTTAAGGCTTAATAAAAAGTTTATGAAACAGGTTTCCACAGAAAAATGTTCTTATTAAGCTTTTATAAAGCCGTAATATTTTCTTTTTATCAATAAGGCAGCTAGAAAACGGAAAAAAGAAAAGTTCAAAGTTCACAGAAAAAAAAATTTATACGGTATTTAAGTACTAAATTAAAAAAATTAAATAATATCCAATAAGCACCCAAAAAATTAAAGCTCAACCACTTGTAATTTAACTGAAATAAAGTTGTGTTCAATAATTTTTTTCAAGCAGTTTTCAAGTTAGCAAATATTTTGAAATAAAAAAAATCAAATAAAATACATACAAATGTATATGTTCAAACCTTGTTAATTTATTTATTTATTATTAAAAATGAATTTGTGGTGAAAATATCAAAAATAAATAATTGAAAAAGTGAATTTGGAAAATCAAGGTGAGTAAAATCGTGACAACAATTGCGAAGGCAGATGCTTATTATTAGAAGAGAAAGGAATTGCATTTTTAAGCATTGTTTTTGAAGCTTGAAATACACTTGAATTCAAGGCTTGAATTACACTGTACTACAACTGAATTGTTCGAATTAAATTCAACCTCTCTTTACCCTAGATAATGGTATTGAAATAAAGTGTAAATCAAGCATAATTCAACCCTTGGCTTACACAACAGTTTTTCTACACTTGATTTCAAGCAAAATTGCTTATTATTGCGCTGCAATTCTCTTTTGTTTTGAAATTCGTACTTCTTAACTTTTGTGAATTCTCAAATGGTTTTTGAAATTCCAAGAATAATATAAGATGTTTGTGACTACTGACGATTTGTTTAAGTGACAATGAAATGCATATAAGCAACGCTGAATCACCAGAAAATAAATTTCACTTCTTTTAGTTCAGTATTTTAAATTCTTTTAGAATTTAATATTTTTTTATTAATCAATGTGGTTTTCTGAAGAAGATAAGATAAGCAGGTGGTAAATTTTAGGTCCGTAGCTCTTACAGCTCTCAAGAAAACAGTCTGTGACAGACAGACGGACGAACATATGGTAGCGAAAACAATAGGTTTTTTCACATTTTTCTTCTTTGTTCACGGAACCCTAAAAAAAATTTAACTGTCGTACATCGTTTAACATGTTATCGACATGTTATCGAAGATAGAGTTTTTATTTGAAATTAAAATTTTATGCGCCTACCCATAGTTTAGAATTATCAAAATGCCAAATTGTTGATAACTTTTAAGATACGGGCTGTACAATTTTATTCTAAATAAGCGACAATTTACGTTCAAAATCATATTTGAATATTTAAAAAAAAACCTTCTCCTAAAAAATTTAATTTTTGTCGCTTACGATAAAATCGAAAGTAAGGCTCGATATGTATGTGCGAACTGCACATCGAATAAGTAATCAGGAGATAAAAACATGAATAGTCAAATATAATTAGATAATCTGAACATTCAATGAAGATTAAAATACTATTTAAGAGCTGTACATAAATATCGTTAGCTGGAATGCAAAAAGGCGTAACTAAAATAAAAATGAAATTGTACAGGAGAAGCAAAACACTAAAAGAAAAATGTTAAAACTCTTTTAGTTAAGTCCCCTTGTTTTTTGTTAACCAAAGCATAATTTTTGATCGCAGAAGTGTAACATTTTGTCAAGATATGTAGTTTCATAATAATGAATCAAAAACTCGATTTTTAATTTTTTGTTAGTTACGCCTTTTTGAATTTTAGCTAACGATTTATATAATTAAGAAGAACTAAAATTTTCGTATTCCTGTACGTGAAGTTCACGTTAAATAGATGATGTTAATAGCTTATCTCCACTCAAGTAAAAGTATACATGTGGTCAAAAAATAAAGGCAGCATTTCTCCATCCAGGCAACTTTAAGTTTTCTTGTCTACTCAAAGAAATTCACATAATGCGAATTACATTCACATCTTAAACATTTGAATGAAAATAAACTTGATTACACGAACAAAATATATATATATATGTACATAATTAAAAATTAAACCATTTTCCGCACATTTTTCATATTTCTAAAAATTAATTTTATTTTCAAAGTAACACCTCGTAAGAGGGTGGCGTTGGCTGAAGTAGTTAGCATGGTGACTACAAAACCGAAGGTTCTGGGTTCGAATCCGGTCTACGACTGTCATTAAGAATAACAACGCCACGCATTTTTCTGATGTTCATTAGTGTCTTTTGTACCAGTTGTTGTGGGAAAAGTTCTATTGATGTAGTCATAAGGCACTGCTCACTAAGAATACGCCGGCTTCAGCGGATGCTACTTACAATGTGACATCAGAGCGCCCTCCTTCGCCGGTATTTTGAAGCAGAATCAATGGCTACTAAACACAGCTTCAAATTTTAATACGCCTCATTTGCCACCAGAGGCGCTGCAACACTGCAAATAAGCGTGCAAAAAGCAGAGTTGTAGCTTTCCGCTATCTCCTCCTTCACCGCCTGTCTTCTCTATCACCTTCTAACCCTTCCCTATCACCCTCCACTCTCATTTTCTTCTCTATACCACACAGGTAGCACAAAGGGATCATTGTATTGAACCCAAGTGAGCTGTACTCTAAATTTCACCCTTCCTCACCAGCAGCCTGCTAAGCTAACCTAATCTAACACCTCGTAACTGAAGCCCCTGCTGAAAATAAAAATAAAATGCAATTTTAAAATTATGGCATCAACACCCGCAAGTGTTAAAGAAAAAAAATTACAATTTCCACAACAAAAACCCCGAAAACTGATGAAAAACTATAAAAACTTAAAGAGACGAAAAAAATTGATGTTTAGGCTATAATCGCATTAAAAATAGCGCAAGCATGAATAATATCTGATGTGGTGAGATCCAACACAAAGAAGAAATATCGCAAATAAAAAAAAAACTATGCAATTGCGGTTGCTACTACAACCAGAGCAACAAACAAAACGACAACAGAGTTTAGTTGAACAATTACAAAGTTTTACATTTTGTAAAAAAAAAAAAAATAATGTAAAAACCAAAATGATGTAAAATAATAGATAAATCATGCAAGTCAAACTTTGGCAATTTCAAAGTTTATTTTTTATTTAATTTTTTATGTATTAATATGTATTTGGCCTTTTTGCATTTGGATTATTTTACAGCAAACCAAAAGTTTCACCCCTACGGGAATGTGAAATCAAATTTTAACGAGTTTTGATTTCTTTTAGGCTTATAAAATGCACTCGTAATAAATGGAATAAAAAATTATTTTGGTTTGTGAAATTATTGCTTCTGTATAAAGTTGCAAGTAAAACATAATAAAATAACATTTTCTAATGTGACCTTTAAGTTCATGTTTTTCATAATCTAATTTGCTTTCTTTTATTTTATGCGATTGTAATCAGGTATCTTAAGTTAAGAGATTTAAGGATGTCAACAATTTTGTTTTCATCATTAAACTGCTGCTTTGTAGATCTATGATATGGTGCATTGTGATATAACCATTTCATAGTTTTGTAATAAACTGATAAACTTGGTTGGATATATACATATGTATGCGACAGCTTCTAAAATTTATAGAATAAAAGGAAAATCTGGGGGTATACTCTGTAATTCGAAACGAAAGAAAATGTTTTCGAATTAGCATGTTAATAAAAAACAAATTCCAAAGTATCTTCTTTCATTTCCAATTACAGAGTAGACCCCCTGGTCTGTGCCGTATATCTATAAACTACATAAAGTTCTGTATGCCTCAACTTATGAAAGTCAGTACATAAGTTGAAAAAGCCCACCTAATATCATCTACGTTTTGTCATCATCTTCTTAGCACAGGCGATGAAAGGGTCAACAAACCTGATTAATTTTCCACAGAGTGATAAGAGAGAACACAAGTTACCAAAATTTTTTCTGGTAAATAAATAAATAAATGTTATTTATGCCACAAAAATATCCTGGGCCCATAAAAGTTCTAGCAGAGGCCCTACTCCGTAGTCTATATGTGTACCAATAAATCGTCGAAAAAGTAAAATAACTAATGAAATGCCAAAGAAAAAAAAGCTTAAAACAATGTGCCAAATTAACAGTAGAAGTTATACATCGTCTTTTATATATATATATATATATATATATATATATATATATATGTATATATATATACATATATACATGTTTTCATAGAAAACATAAAATGGGCTATACAACTTCTATTTTTTCCTACAAAAAATTTAATGGATTATACATCATAAATTTTTCTTACAAAAAATTAAATGGGCTAGACATCGTTAATTTTTCGTAGAGAATAAACGGGACATACATATATAGTCCATTTTTAATTTTTATATAAAAATTTTAATGGGCTATAAATCGCCCATTTTCAATACAACAATTTGTGTGGCCTGTATATAACCCATTTTTATACAGGGTGGCACAGAATGAGCTATATGGTTTGAATTCCTTATAACTTTTTTAATTATAATTTTTTCTTTGTCTTTTTTTTCAGCAGTTTGTGAAAAAGACTTGGGGAATTAGTTATGAATCATTAAACGATCGAACAACGTACATAAATAATTGAATTTTATTTTTCAAACCAACAGTCTATTGTGTTGACACAGCATGCATATCGTCGTCATGTTAATATGCTCATTGTGCCCACAGCGTCAGCCATAAACCATTTTATTGGGAATTTTCGTCAACTTGGGTCTGTAAGAACCCTTCCTGGTGCCAGAAGAACACCTAACGTGCACACCAAGGAGTCGTTTGACATAACTTCTACTATCACGGCGCTCGCTGCAGAGAATTTGAGTACATTAGACTTGTTCCCATATAAAGTTCAACTTGTGAAAGAATTAAAGACGACAGACTACCAGCAACGGCTTGAATATGCCATTCGTTTCCGTGAAAAAGCGAAGAAAAAACCAGACTTTATTCACAATTTGGTAATGAGCGATGAAGCCCATTTCCTATTAAATGGGTATATTAACAATCAAAACTGCAGGATTTGGGCTACGGAAAATCCAAGAGCAATACAGCAGCGACAATCACACCCACTTAAGTGTACTGTTTGGTGCGGTGTATCCTCCAAAAGAATAATTGGCCCATATTTTTTTGAAAATCAAAGTGGTGTCTCAATCTATGTCAGCGGTGCTGCATATCGGACGATGTTGAAAAATTTTGTTAGGCCAGCTGTAGAAAACCATTAAAACTTCTGGTTTTAACAAGAAGGAGCCACAGCACATACTGCAAGTGCCTTTGGCTTTGTTAAGGGACATATTCGGCGAACGCATTATTTCGCGCTCCAGCGAGTTTAAATGACGTCCACGTTCACCAGACTTAACAGCTGTTGAAAGTTTTCTTTGGGGATATTTGAAAAAAAGAATGTACGTTAACAAACTAAGAACCATAAACCAACATCGTACAAAATATTAAAATGTCCTGTACATTGTCTATTTTTCATACAGAAACTTTAATGAGCTAGACATCCTTCATTTTTCGTGAAAAATTAAATAGGAAAAATCTCGTCAATATTTCATTTTGATAAAAAAATTTAATGGGCTATACAACGTCCGGTTTTGTTCAAAAAATTTAAATTGCCTGTACATTGTCCATTTTTCATACAAAAAATTCAATTAAGCTAAATACAAAAAAATTAAATAGACTATACATCATATATTTTACATGCAACAAGCTAAATGGACTATATATGGCTAAAAACTAAATGGACTTTACATACATCGTCCATTTTTTTATTTTTTATAAAAAAATTTAATTTCATTTCGTATGCAAAAAATTAAGTGGACTATGCATCGTTAATTTTTCATACAAAAAATTAAATGGAATTTACATACAAAATTTAATGGACTATATACATACCTCGTCCAATTTTGAAATTTTTATGAAAAAATCTAATGGACTATAATTCGTCCATCTCGTGTGCAAAAAATTAAATGGACTATTTACGTTCGTGCAAAAAGATTTTTTATGAAAAAAATTTAATGGATCGTCCATTTTTAATTTTTTTTTATAACAAATTTAAATGACTTAAGATTACCTATTTCGTATGCAATCAAAAGACTAGCCATGGTCTATTTTTCATGCAAAAATTTAAATGGACTATACATACATACATACTATACATAAAAAATTTAATGGACTACATACATCGTCCATTTTTGAAATTTTTATGACATTTAATAGACTATAATTCGTCAATTTCGTATGCAAAAAAATAAATGGACTACTCACGTCGTTTATTTAAATTTAATAATATGAAAAATAGATGACTTATAATTATAGTCCACTTAATTTTTTGCATACGAAATAGACGAATTATAGTCCATTAAATTTATTTATAAAAAATTTAAAAACGGACCATGTATATAGTCCATTAAATTTTGTATGTGTAGTCCACTTAATGTTTTGCATGAAAAATAGACGATGTATAGTCTATTGAATTTTTTCCATACGAAATGGACGATTTATAGACATAAAATTTTTTCATAAAAAATTGAAAAATGGACAATGTATATATAGCCCATTAAAATTTTTTCACAAAAAAATGTTTCGCATGAAAAATGGGTGATGTATAGTTCTTTAAATTTTTTGCACAAAAATAGACGACGTATATAGTCCATTTCATTTTTTGCATACGAAATGGACGAACTATAGCCCATTAAATTTTTTTATACAAAATTTAAAAATGGACCATGTACATATATAGTCCATTAAATTTTGTATGTATAGTCCACTTAATTTTTTCCATGAAAAATAGACGATGTATAGTCTATTAAATTTTTTCCATACGAAATGGACGATTTATAGACCATAAAATTATTTCATAAAAATTTAAAAATGGACGATGTATATATAGCCCATTAAAATTTTTTCACAAAAAAATTTTTTGCATGAAAAATAGGTGATGTATAGTTCTTTAAATTTCTTTCACAAAAAATAGACGACGTATATAGTCCTGTTGTATATAAATTGTTACTTTACTATTTAATACTTTAATTTATATAAAAGAAGTATGTTATGTTTTTTCTTTAATATTTGTAATGAAAATTTATTAAAATTTTTCTTTTTTTTGCTTTTAATAAAACTTGTGTAAGAAACATACAAAATTATTCTTTGTGTGCGCAATATTTTATAGGTTATGGGCCCAGGACTCATAAAATAAAAGCCAGAAACACCTCCAAAAAGTGTCAGCTCGTGGGAGTCTGAAGATGCAAAAGCAAGAGCCGATTTAATATTGTTGATGTCACTAAATGAGCTAAAGCAAATGAAAAATTACAACACAGCCAAAGAAGTATGGGACAAACTACATAGCATTTACCAATCAAAAGGACCTGCAAGGAAGGCAATGCTACTAAAAAAATTTAATTTTATTAAAAATGAAGAACGGTAATGATATAAGAGAGCATATAAGAAAATTTTTTGACATTGTGGATAAAATAAATGAAATGGAATTAGAAATAATTGATGATTTATTAACAATTATACTTTTGTATAGCATTCCCGAGGAGTATGAATCCTTCAGAATTGCAATCGAAACTCAAGAAAGACTACCAACACCGGAAATATTAAAAATTAAACTTTTCGAAGAATACGAAGCCCGCAAAAGAAATGGTCGTGAGGAATCATCAGATGCAATGATTGCCAAGAAAAAAACACAACAAGTTTTTCAAGCCAAGCGAAACTCAACTTAGTAAAGGTGAGAGATTTAAATTTTCCTGTAATAATTGCGGAAAAATAGGACACAAAGCAAAAGATTGTTGGTCCAAAAATCAAAATCAACACAAATATGTAAATATAAACCAAGAAACAACCAGAAATGCAGAAGTTGCACTTCAAGTGAATGGAGAACGTGATTCCTGGTGTTTAGATTCCGGAACATCATCCCACATGTGTTCAGACAAAATGAAATTTCATACGTTAGACAGTTCGTGTTCCAATGTGTTACATTTGGCGAATAGTGAGTCAACCAGAATTGAAGGTAATGGAGTTGTGAAAATCAAAACTAAGCTTGAAAATACTCTTTACATTCCGGACTTAAGATCAAATCTATTATCAGTAGCAAAAATAACTGATCATGGATTTGAAGTAAAATTTAACAAGAGAGAAGCTGTTCTAAGAAATCCTAAAACTGGTGAGAAGTTACTACTTGCAAAACGAAATAAAGATTTATATTACGTCGAAGAAATAATTTCAAAATGTAAAGCAGCAGAAACATCAGGTATACAAGAATGGCATGAACGTTATGGTCACTTAAATGAAAGTGACTTAAAAGATTTACTACGAAAGCAAAAGGTAAATGGTTTAAATTTTAATATCAATGAAAAATTTAAAGTTTGTGAAGTGTGTATAAAAGACAAGCAAACACAAAAGTCTTTTAACAAATCAGTTTCGAAGTCATCAGAATTATTAGAACATATCCATACCGACGTTTGCGGTCCTATGAGAGTGCATTCAATTGGTGGTTCTAGATACTTTTTAACTTTCATCGATGACAAATCAAGGTGGTGTGAAGTCTATTTTCTAAAGAAAAAGAGTGAGGTATTCGAAAAATTTAAAGAATTCAAAAGTATGGTTGAAAATAGAACAAATCAGAAAATCAAAACAATTCGCTCAGACAACGGAACTGAGTACACAAATAACGAATTTAAAAATTATTTAAAAAGAGAAGGTGTAAAACACAAATTTACTGTAGAATACAGACTGCAACAAAATGGTGTACCCGAACGGAAAAACCGCACCCTCGTAGAAATGGCGCGATGTATGCTGATACAATCTGGCTTAAGTCCAAGTTTTTGGGCAGAAGCAGTTCTAACGGCAAATCATATACGAAACAAATGTCCTTCAAAAAGCATCGATGGCGAAACCCCTTTTAAAATATGGATTGGAAGAAATCCAACTGTGAATTATTTAAAGAAGTTTGGTACTGTAGCTTATACACTCATAAAACCTAATAAACAAGGTAAATTTGAACCAAAAGCGAAAAAATTTATATTTGTAGGATATTCAATCAAATCAAAAGCGTACAGTATGTGGGATAAAGCAGAGAGAAAATTTATATGTGCAAGAGATGTTAATTTCACACATTTCTATCAACTAAAAAACAGATACACAAACTTTCTGAAAAATGAAGCCGATAATTTAAATAATGAATATAGAGATTTGACATTTACTCCAAAAGAAAAAATAGATTCCCAAATTAACGAAAATATACAAGAATCTGCAGAAGACAGCGAAAGCGATACTGATGAGTGGTTTTTCTGAATCCGATGAAGAATCTCAAAATGAAGAACCTCCCTGCAGGCAATGGAACTGACACAAGACTAGTCACGTGACCGTTCCCCAAGTGATAAGGACCAGTCCGAGTTCTAACTCTTCCTATGAAGAGGGCCAGTCACTTTTACATGGGGATGGCCTAGGATGGGGTTAATTGATACTTTTTATGCACCTTGTGACTTGTCACTGAACTATCCCATAGGGACCTATTCGATGTATAATAATATAAATTATTTATAAATAAAATTTCGACATTTAACTGTAACAATTAACGCTTATATATTTTTTATTGTTACAAATGCAATGACATTTTTTTTTTTAATTTTATTTTTAATCTGAAAATTTTTTGAGATTCGAACCGACAACCTCGTGCATGACAGGCTGGCACACTACCCACTCGACCACAGGGCCATTAATATTTCAAAAGAATATATTACCATTTAAGCTTAGGTTAATATCTAAGTATAGTTACGTTACTGATCCCAGAGTCACATTGAAGGGAGCAATTAACATTATATTTACACTATTTGATAGGTCCTGTGTTCGACCACGTCGAACATGTTCAGTGCAGTTTACTACAATACTAGACCGAGTCCGAATTAAATTGGCTCAAGATCAAGACGATACACCACGAAAATGGTCAATATGCCACCATTTAAACGATATGACTTTTTTCACCATACGTACTTTTGATAACACCCACATTATCTCCAGTTATAGGACGAGTACATTTGGATCAATTGTCACCAAATTTTCTGCAGGGCTATTAACAATGTTAATAGCGACTTTCACACACACCTAACAACAGTACGAGGCCCTGGAAGACCAAAGAAAATAAAGACTTGAAAGAAAGGTAGACCAAGAAAACTATTTAATATGGTTCAAGATAATAAAACAAAGCACGAGCAATATGTTGCAAGTATAATAAATCAAAACGATTCATTGACAGTAAAGGAAGCCCTTTCTGGCCCAGAAGCAATAGAATGGCAGAATGTCATGATGAAATCTGAGTATGACGCATTACTAAAAAATAGAACTTGGTGTTATGTTGAATACCCGAAAAATTGTAAGACCATATCGATTACACTAAAACTTTTGCACCTGTAACAAGAATTGGATCGATAAGGTTGTTAATGGCTCTTTCAGCACAACTGAAACTTGAAGTATATCAATTGGATTTTGTTACCGCTTATTTAAATGGTGACTTAGAAGAAACAATTTACATGAAAATTCCAGACGAAATTGAATTGTTTTTAGAAGAGAATGAATATAAGAAATATAAAGGTAAACCATGTTTATTAAAAAAAGCGTTATATGGCCTGAAACAGTCTGGAAGACAATGGTACAAAATATTGGATGAAAAATTGAAGCAACTTAAGTTTGATAATTGTGTATATATGTCAAAGCAAGGGGAAGACATTGTATCAATTGCCATATATCGTCATGTGAGAACTTAAGTGTCCAATACGCCATTATAAACTATTGGATATTGGACACTTAAGTTCTCACATAACGATATGTTGATGATTTGATTGTGGCAACAAACAGTAAGAAAAAAATTAAAAAACTGAAGCTAGAATTAGCAAAATCTTTTGAAATGAAGGATTTAGGTCAATTAAATTTCTGTTTGGGTATTGAGTTCAAACAAAATCCAAACACAAAAGAAATAACACTATCGCAAACAAAATGTATAGAAAACTTTTTAAAGAAATTTAATATGGAAAATTTTAGACCGGCAACAACACCATTTAATACAGCAATAAAATTGTCAAAGGAAATGTTCCCCATGGAGGAAGATAAAGTTGAAGTACTGCCGTATCAAAATCTAGTCGGATCTCTTATGTATTTAGCAGTTTCAACAAGGCCAGATATTGCTCATATAGTTAGCGTACTAAGTCAATATAATACTAACTATGGAAAAGAGCACTGGGTTGCTGCAAAAAGAGTTCTACGTTATTTGAAGGATACTCAAGATATTGGCTTACATTATAAATCAACAAATGAAGTATTGACTGGTCATGCTGATGCAGATTGGGGAGCTAATATAGATGATCGAAAATCGTATACAGGATATTTGTTCAAATTAGCGAATGCTGCTGTAAGTTGGGATTCTAGAAAACAGTGTACAGTGGCAATGTCAACTACGGAAGAAAAATACATGTCACTCTCAGGATCCACAAAGGAAGCTATCCATCTTAGGCGATTTCTGGAAGAAATTTTAGGTAATAAAAACTTAACAACCATAATTTACAACGACAATCAAGGCGCAGGACTTTTCAGCAAGAATCCAATATTTCACAAGCGAACAAAGCATATGGATATACGACATCATTTTGTTAGAGAAAATGTAATCAAAGGTAATATTAAAATAGAGTATCTTCCAACAACCGATATGCCCGCTGATGTTTTAACAAAAGGTCTACCAGCTACAAAACATACGAAATGTATTTTAGAAATGGAATTAGTAAACATTAATGTATAATTGTTATAAAGTAATAATTCAGGGGAAGTGTTGTATATAAATTGTCCATTTCATTTTTGCATACGAAATGGACGAATTATAGCCCATTAAATTTTTTTATAAAAAATTTAAAAATGGACCATGAGCCCATTAAAATTTTTTCACAAAAAATTTTTTGCATGAAAAATGGGTGATGTATAGTTCTTTAATTTTTTGCACAAAAAATAGACGACGTATATAGTCCATTTCATTTTTTGCATACGAAATGGAGGAATTATAGCCCATAAAATTTTTTATACAAAATTTTAAAGTGGACCATGTATATAGTCCATTAAATTTTGTATGTATATTCCACTTAATTTTTTGCATGAAAAATAGACGATGTATAGTCTATTGAATTTTTCCCATAGGAAATGGACGATTTATAGACCATAAAATTTTTTCATAAAAAATTGAAAAATTTAAATTTAAAAAAAAAAAATTTTTTGCATGAAAAATGGGTAATGTTTAGTTCTTTAAATTTTTTGCACAAAAAAAACGACGAATATAGATAGCCCAGTTCATTTTAAGCATACGAAATGGACAAATTATAAAAAAATCTAAAAATGGACAATGTACATAGTTCATTAAATTTTGTATGTGTAGTCCATTTAATTTTTTGCATAAAAAATTGACGATGTATAGTCTATAACATTTTTTGCATACGAATCGGACGATTTATAGTCGATAAAATTTTTTCATAAAAAATTGAAAAAAAGACGATGTATAGTCCATTAAATTTTTTTCATAAAAAATTTTTTTTCAGAGAAAATGGATGATGTATAGTTTATTAAATTCTTTGCACGAAGAGAAGATGACGTATATAGTTCACTTAAGTTTTTAAATACAAAATGGATGAATTATAGTCAATTTAATTTTTATAAAAAAATTTTAAAATGGACGATGTATAGTCCATTAAATTTTGTATATATAGCCAGTCCATTTAATTTTTTGCATGAAAAATAGACGATTTATAGTCTATAAAATTTTTTGCATACGAATCAGACAATTTATAGTCGATAAAATTTTTTCATAAAAAATTTAAAAAAAGACGATGTATAGTCCATTAAATTTTTTTCATAAAAAAAATTCTTTGCACGAAAAGAAGACGACGTATATAGTTCACTTAAGTTTTTACATACAAAATGGACAAATTATATTCAATTTAATTTTTTATAAAAAAATTTAAAATGGACGATGTATAGTCCATTAAATTTTGTATATATAGCCAGTCCAATTAATTTTTTGAATGAAAAATTGACGATGTATAGTCTATATAATTTTTTGCATACGAATCGGACGATTTATAGTCGATTAAATTTTTTCATAAAAATTTGAAAAAAAGACGATTAAATTTTTTTCATAAAAAAATTTTTTTGCATGGGAAACGGATGATGTATAGTTTATTAAATTCTTTGCACGAAAAGAAGACGACGTATATAGTCCACTTAAGTTTTTACATACGAAATGGACGAATTATAGTCAATTTAATTTTTTATAAAAACTTAAAAAATGGAAGATGTATAGTCCATTAAATTTTGTATATATAGCCAGTCCATTTAATTTTTTGCATGAAAAATAGACGATGTATAGTCTATATAATTATTTGCACACGAATCGGACGATTTATAGTCGATAAAATTTTTTCATAAAAAATTGAAAAAAAGACGATGTATAGTCCATTATATTTTTTTCATAAAAAAATTTTTTGCATGAAAAATGGATGATGTATAGTTTATTAAATTCTTTGCACGAAAAGAAGACGACGTATATAGTCCATTTAATTTTTTATATACGCAATGGACGAATTATAGTCAATTTAATTTTTTTTTAAATTTAAAAATGGACGATGTATAGTCCATTAAATTTTGTATATATAGCCAGTCCATTTAATTTTTTGCACGAAAAGAAGACGACGTATATAGTCCATTTAATTTTTTAGATACGAAATGGACGAATTATAGTCAATTTAATTTTTTTTTTAAATTTAAAAATGGACGATGTATAGTCCATTAAATTTTGTATATATAGCCAGTCCATTTAATTTTTTGCATGAAAAATAGACGATGTATAGTCTATATAATTATTTGCACACGAATCGGACGATTTATAGTCGATAAAATTTTTTCATAAAAAATTGAAAAAAAGACGATGTATAGTCCATTATATTTTTTTCATAAAAAAATTTTTTGCATGAAAAATGGATGATGTATAGTTTATTAAATTCTTTGCACGAAAAGAAGACGACGTATATAGTCCATTTAATTTTTTATATGCGCAATGGACGAATTATAGTCAATTTAATTTTTTTTTAAATTTAAAAATGGACGATGTATAGTCCATTAAATTTTGTATATATAGCCAGTCCATTTAATTTTTTGCATGAAAAATAGACGATGTATAGTCTATATAATTATTTGCACTATATAGCCAGTCCATTTAATTTTTTGCATGAAAAATAGACGATGTATAGTCTATATAATTATTTGCACACGAATCGGACGATTTATAGTCGACAAAATTTTTTCATAAAAAATTGAAAAAAAGACGATGTATAGTCCATTATATTTTTTTCATAAAAAAATTTTTTGCATGAAAAATGGATGATGTATAGTTTATTAAATTCTTTGCACGAAAAGAAGACGACGTATATAGTCCATTTAATTTTTTAGATACGAAATGGACGAATTATAGTCAATTTAATTTTTTATAATAACTTTAAAACTGGACGATGTATAGTCCATTAAATTTTGTATATATAGCCAGTCCATTTAATTTTTTGCATAAAAAATAGAATATGTATAGTCTATATAATTGTTTGTTTAGGAATCGGACGATTTATAGTCGATAAAATTTTTTCATAAAAAATTTAAATAAATTCAGTAAAGTGCGACTTTGACTCGCGCACGAAGGGTTCCGTACGTTGGGCTTTGAGCATTTTTTTAATAGTGTTTTTTTCCGTTTTTTCAGCTGAAATAATTTTTTTTTTATTATTTTTCGCTTTTTTCTCGTTTTGGCAATTTTTTTAATTTTGGCGATTTTTTTTTAATTTTAGCGATTTTTTTCATATTGGCGATTTTTTTTATTTTGGCGATTTTTTTTTTATTTTGGCGATTTTTTTCATTTTGGCGATTTTTTTCATTTTGGCGATTTTTTCATTTTCGCGATTTTTTTCCATTTTGGCGATTTTTTTATTTTGGCAATTTTTTTTCATTTTGACGATTTTTCCAGTTTTTCGCGATTTATTTTCGATTTAGATTTTTTTTAATTTGGTGCTTTTTTTGTTTTGGCGATTTTTTTTTGATTTTGGCGATTTTTTTTTCGGTTTGGCGATTTTATAATTTTGAGTGTTTTTTGTTTTACCGTTTTTGAAAATTTCAAGAAGTTTGCTTTTACGGTTTCCAAGATACAGCAAGTTATCAAAATTACATAGTCGAAATTACATTAACTGATGGTACACCCTTTAATTAAAATTTTTTTAAATTTTAGTGTTAGTTGTTGTAGTCTGTATAAAAATACACTAACTTTACAAATTTCAAGTGTATATACATACAATTGTATGTATATTACAATGGATTTTAACATTTTTCGTTGCTCGTTTTGGCACACCCTTTAATTTCCAACTCTCATGTATTTGTTGTTGTAGCGACCAAGGGTCTACATACTGTGTCCAAATTTCAGGTCCGTAGCTCTTACGGTTCCCGAGAAAATACCCTGTGACGGACAGACGGACAGTGTAGCGAAAACAATAGGGTTCCTTTTTCACCTTTGGTGTACGGAACCCTAAAAAAGACGATGTATAGTCCATTAAATTTTTTTCATAAAAAAATTGTTTCCATGAAAAATGGATGATGTATAGTTTATTACATTCTTTGCACGAAAAGAAGACGACGTATATAGTCCACTTAAGTTTTTACATACGAAATGGACGAATTATAGTCAATTTAATTTTTTATAAAAATTTAAAAAATGGACGATGTATAGTCCATTAAATTTTGTATATATAGCCAGTCCATTTAATTTTTTGCATAAAAAATAGACGATGTATAGTCTATATAATTGTTTGCATACGAATCGGACGATTTATAGTCGATAAAATTTTTTCATAAAAAATTGAAAAAAAACACGATGTATAGTCCATTAAATTTTTTTCATAAAAAAATTTTTTGCATGAAAAATGGATGATGTATAGTTTATTAAATTCTTTGCACGAAAAGAAGACGACGTATATAGTCCACTTAAGTTTTTACATACGAAATGGACGAATTATAGTCAATTTAATTTTTTATAAAAACTTTAAAAATGGACGATGTATAGTCCATTGAATTTTGTATATATAGCCAGTCCATTTAATTTTTTGCATAAAAAATAGACGATGTATAGTCTATATAATTGTTTGCATACGAATCGGACGATTTATAGTCGATAAAATTTTTTCATAAAAAATTGAAAAAAGGACGATGTATAGTCCATTAAATTTTTTTCACAAAAAAATTTTTTGCATGAAAAATGGATGATGTATAGTTTATTAAATTCTTTGCACGAAAAGAAGACGACGTATATAGTCCACTTAAGTTTTTACATACGAAATGGACGAATTATAGTCAATTTAATTTTTTATAAAAACTTTAAAAATGGACGATGTATAGTCCATTAAATTTTGTATATATAGCCAGTCCATTTAATTTTTTGCATAAAAAATAGACGATGTATAGTCTATATAATTGTTTGCACACGATTCGAACGATTTATAGTCGATAAAATTTTTTCATAAAAAATTTAAAAAAAGACGATGTATAGTCCATTAAATTTTTTTCATAAAAAATTGTTTGCATGAAAAATGGATGATGTATAGTTTATTAAATTCTTTGCACGAAAAGAAAATGACGTATATAGTCCACTTAAATTTTTACATAAGAAATGGACGAATTATAGTAAATTTAATTTTTTATAAAAATTTTAAAAATAGACGAAGTATAGTCCATTAAATTTTTTTCACAAAAAATTTTTTGCATGAAAAATGGATGATGTATAGTTTATTAAATTCCTTGCACGAAAAGAAGACGACGTATATAGTCCACTTAAGTTTTTACATACGAAATGGACAAATTATAGTTAATTTAATTTTTTATAAAAATTTAAAAAATGGACGATGTATAGTCCATTAAATTTTGTATATATAGCCAGTCCATTTAATTTTTTGCATAAAAAATAGACGATGTATAGTCTATATAATTGTTTGCATACGAATCGGACGATTTATAGTCGATAAAATTTTTTCATAAAAATTTAAAAAAAAAGACGATGTATATGTCCATTAAATTTTTTTCATAAAAAAATTTTTTGCATGAAAAATGGATGATGTATAGTTTATTAAATTCTTTGCACGAAAAGAAGACGACGTATATAGTCCACTTAAGTTTTTACATACGAAATGGACGAATTATAGTCAATTTAATTTTTTATAAAAACTTAAAAAATGGAAGATGTATAGTCCATTAAATTTTGTATATATAGCCAGTCCATTTAATTTTTTGCATAAAAAATAGACGATGTATAGTCTATATAATTGTTTGCACACGAGTCGGACGATTTATAGTCGATAAAATTTTTTCATAAAAAATTTAAAAAAAGACGATGTATAGTCCATTAAATTTTTTTCATAAAAAAATTTTTTGCATGAAAAATGGATGATGTATAGTCTATTAAATTCTTTGCACGAAAAGAAGACGACGTATATAGTCCACTTAAGTTTTTACATACGAAATGGACGAATTATAGTCAATTTAATTTTTTATAAAAACTTTAAAAATGGACGATGTATAGTCCATTAAATTTTGTATATATAGCCAGTCCATTTAATTTTTTGCATAAAAAATAGACGAAGTATAGTCTATAGAGTTGTTTGCATACGAATCGTACGATTTATAGTCGATAAAATTTTTTCATAAAAAATTGAAAAAAAGACGATGTATAGTCCATTAAATTTTTTTCATAAAAAAATTTTTTGCATGAAAAATGGATGATGTATAGTTTATTAAATTCTTTGCACGAAAAGAAGACGACGTATATATAGTCCACTTAAGTTTTTACATACGAAATGGACGAATTATAGTCAATTTAATTTTTTATAAAAACTTTAAAAATGGACGATGTATAGTCCATTAAATTTTGTATATATAGCCAGTCCATTTAATTTTTTGCATAAAAAATAGACGATGTATAGTCTATATAATTGTTTGCACACGAGTCGGACGACTTATAGTCGATAAAATTTTTTCATAAAAAATTTAAAAAAAGACGATGTATATTTTTTTCATAAAAAATTTTTTTGCACGAAAAATGGATGATGTATAGTTTATTAAATTCTTTGCACGAAAAGAAGACGACGTATATTGTCCACTTAAGATTTTACATACGAAATGGACGAATTATAGTCAATTTAATTTTTTATAAAAACTTAAAAAATGGACGATGTATAGTCCAATAAATTTTGTATATATAGCCAGTCCATTTAATTTTTTGCTTAAAAAATAGACGAAGTATAGTCTATAGAGTTGTTTGCATACGAATCGGACGATTTATAGTCGATAAAATTTTTTCATAAAAAATTTAAAAAAAAGACGATGTATAGTCCATTAAATTTTTTTCATAAAAAAATTTTTTGCATGAAAAATGGATGATGTATAGTTTATTAAATTCTTTGCACGAAAAGAAGACGACGTATATAGTCCACTTAAGTTTTTACATACGAAATGGACGAATTATAGTCAATTTAATTTTTTATAAAAACTTTAAAAATGGACGATGTATAGTCCATTAAATTTTGTATATATAGCCAGTCCATTTAATTTTTTGCATAAAAAATAGACGATGTATAGTCTATATAATTGTTTGCACACGAGTCGGACGATTTATAGTCGATAAAATTTTTTCATAAAAAATTTAAAAAAAGACGATGTATAGTCCATTAAATTTTTTTCATAAAAAAATTTTTTGCATGAAAAATGGATGATGTATAGTCTATTAAATTCTTTGCACGAAAAGAAGACGACGTATATAGTCCACTTAAGTTTTTACATACGAAATGGACGAATTATAGTCAATTTAATTTTTTATAAAAACTTTAAAAATGGACGATGTATAGTCCATTAAATTTTGTATATATAGCCAGTCCATTTAATTTTTTGCATAAAAAATAGACGAAGTATAGTCTATAGAGTTGTTTGCATACGAATCGTACGATTTATAGTCGATAAAATTTTTTCATAAAAAATTGAAAAAAAGACGAGTCCATTAAATTTTTTTCATAAAAAAATTTTTTGCATGAAAAATGGATGATGTATAGTTTATTAAATTCTTTGCACGAAAAGAAGACGACGTATATAGTCCACTTAAGATTTTACATACGAAATGGACGAATTATAGTCAATTTAATTTTTTATAAAAACTTAAAAAATGGACGATGTATAGTCCAATAAATTTTGTATATATAGCCAGTCCATTTAATTTTTTGCATAAAAAATAGACGAAGTATAGTCTATAGAGTTGTTTGCATACGAATCGGACGATTTATAGTCGATAAAATTTTTTCATAAAAAATTAAAAAAAAAGACGATGTATAGTCCATTAAATTTTTTTCATAAAAAAATTTTTTGCATGAAAAATGGATGATGTATAGTTTATTAAATTCTTTGCACGAAAAGAAGACGACGTATATAGTCCACTTAAGTTTTTACATACGAAATGGACGAATTATAGTCAATTTACTTTTTTATAAAAACTTTAAAAATGGACGATGTATAGTCCATTAAATTTTGTATATATAGCCAGTCCATTTAATTTTTTGCATAAAAAATAGACGATGTATAGTCTATATAATTGTTTGCACACGAGTCGGACGACTTATAGTCGATAAAATTTTTTCATAAAAAATTTAAAAAAAGACGATGTATATTTTTTTCATAAAAAATTTTTTTGCACGAAAAATGGATGATGTATAGTTTATTAAATTCTTTGCACGAAAAGAAGACGACGTATATAGTCCATTTAATTTTTTAGATACGAAATGGACGAATTATAGTCAATTTAATTTTTTTTTTAATTTAAAAATGGACGATGTATAGTCCATTAAATTTTGTATATATAGCCAGTCCATTTAATTTTTTGCATGAAAAATAGACGATGTATAGTCTATATAATTATTTGCACACGAATCGGACGATTTATAGTCGATAAAATTTTTTCATAAAAAATTGAAAAAAAGACGATGTATAGTCCATTATATTTTTTTCATAAAAAAATTTTTTGCATGAAAAATGGATGATGTATAGTTTATTAAATTATTTGCACGAAAAGAAGACGACGTATATAGTCCATTTAATTTTTTAGATACGAAATGGACGAATTATAGTCAATTTAATTTTTTTTTAAATTTAAAAATGGACGATGTATAGTCCATTAAATTTTGTATATATAGCCAGTCCATTTAATTTTTTGCATGAAAAATAGACGATGTATAGTCTATATAATTATTTGCACACGAATCGGACGATTTATAGTCGATAAAATTTTTTCATAAAAAATTGAAAAAAAGACGATGTATAGTCCATTATATTTTTTTCATAAAAAAATTTTTTGCATGAAAAATGGATGATGTATAGTTTATTAAATTCTTTGCACGAAAAGAAGACGACGTATATAGTCCATTTAATTTTTTAGATACGAAATGGACGAATTATAGTCAATTTAATTTTTTTTTTTATTTAAAAATGGACGATGTATAGTCCATTAAATTTTGTATATATAGTCAGTCTATTTAATTTTTTGCATCTAAAATAGTCTATATAATTATTTGCACACGAATCGGACGATTTATAGTCGACAAAATTTTTTCATAAAAAATTGAAAAAAAGACGATGTATATATAGTCCATAATATTTTTTTCATAAAAAATTTTTTTGCACGAAAAATGGATGATGTATAGTTTATTAAATTCTTTGCACGAAAAGAAGACGACGTATATAGTCCATTTAATTTTTTAGATACGAAATGGACGAATTATAGTCAATTTAATTTTTTTTTTTAATTTAAAAATGGACGATGTATAGTCCATTAAATTTTGTATATATAGCCAGTCCATTTAATTTTTTGCATGAAAAATAGACGATGTATAGTCTAAATAATTATTTGCACACGAATCGGACGATTTATAGTCGATAAAATTTTTTCATAAAAAATTGAAAAAAAGACGATGTATAGTCCATTATATTTTTTTCATAAAAAAATTTTTTGCATGAAAAATGGATGATGTATAGTTTATTAAATTCTTTGCACGAAAAGAAGACGACGTATATAGTCCATTTAATTTTTTAGATACGAAATGGACGAATTATGGTCAATTTAATTTTTTTTTTTTTATTTAAAAATGGACGATGTATAGTCCATTAAATTTTGTATATATAGCCAGTCTATTTAATTTTTTGCATCTAAAATAGACGATGTATAGTCTATATAATTATTTGCACAAGAATCGGACGATTTATAGTCGACAAAATTTTTTCATAAAAAATTGAAAAAAAGACGATGTATAGTCCATAATATTTTTTTCATAAAAAATTTTTTTGCACGAAAAATGGATGATGTATAGTTTATTAAATTCTTTGCACGAAAAGAAGACGACGTATATAGTCCATTTAATTTTTTAGATACAAAATGGACGAATTATAGTCAATTTAATTTTTTTTTAAATTTAAAAATGGACGATGTATAGTCCATTAAATTTTGTATATATAGCCAGTCCATTTAATTTTTTGCATGAAAAATAGACGATATAGAGTCTATATAATTATTTGCACTATATAGCCAGTCCATTTAATTTTTTGCATGAAAAATAGACGATGTATAGTCTATATAATTATTTGCACACGAATCGGACGATTTATAGTCGATAAAATTTTTTCATAAAAAATTGAAAAAAAGACGATGTATAGTCCATTATATTTTTTTCATAAAAAAATTTTTTGCATGAAAAATGGATGATGTATAGTTTATTAAATTCTTTGCACGAAAAGAAGACGACGTATATAGTCCATTTAATTTTTTAGATACGAAATGGACGAATTATAGTCAATTTAATTTTTTTTTATTTAAAAATGGACGATGTATAGTCCATTAAATTTTGTATATATAGTCAGTCTATTTAATTTTTTGCATCTAAAATAGACGATGTATAGTCTATATAATTATTTGCACACGAATCGGACGATTTATAGTCGACAAAATTTTTTCATAAAAAATTGAAAAAAAGACGATGTATAGTCCATAATATTTTTTTCATAAAAAATTTTTTTGCACGAAAAATGGATGATGTATAGTTTATTAAATTCTTTGCACGAAAAGAAGACGACGTATATAGTCCATTTAATTTTTTAGATACGAAATGGACGAATTACAGTCAATTTAATTTTTTTTTAAATTTAAAAATGGACGATGTATAGTCCATTAAATTTTGTATATATAGCCAGTCCATTTAATTTTTTGCATGAAAAATAGACGATGTATAGTCTATATAATTATTTGCACTATATAGCCAGTCCATTTAATTTTTTGCATGAAAAATAGACGATGTATAGTCTATATAATTATTTGCACACGAATCGGACGATTTATAGTCGACAAAATTTTTTCATAAAAAATTGAAAAAAAGACGATGTATAGTCCATTATATTTTTTTCATAAAAAAATTTTTTGCATGAAAAATGGATGATGTATAGTTTATTAAATTCTTTGCACGAAAAGAAGACGACGTATATAGTCCATTTAATTTTTTAGATACGAAATGGACGAATTATAGTCAATTTAATTTTTTTTTAAATTTAAAAATGGACGATGTATAGTCCATTAAATTTTGTATATATAGCTAGTCCATTTAATTTTTTGCATGAAAAATAGACGATGTATAGTCTATATAATTATTTGCACACGAATCGGACGATTTATAGTCGATAAAATTTTTTCATAAAAAATTGAAAAAAAGACGATGTATATATAGTCCATTATATTTTTTTCATAAAAAAATTTTTTGCATGAAAAATGGATGATGTATAGTTTATTAAATTCTTTGCACGAAAAGAAGACGACGTATATAGTCCATTTAATTTTTTAGATACGAAATGGACGAATTATAGTCAATTTAATTTTTTTTTTTTATTTAAAAATGGACGATGGATAGTCCATTAAATTTTGTATATATAGTCAGTCTATTTAATTTTTTGCATCTAAAATAGACGATGTATAGTCTATAAAATTATTTGCACACGAATCGGACGATTTATAGTCGACAAAATTTTTTCATAAAAAATTTAAAAAAAGACGATGTATAGTCCATAATATTTTTTTCATAAAAAATTTTTTTGCACGAAAAATGGATGATGTATAGTTTATTAAATTCTTTGCACGAAAAGAAGACGACGTATATAGTCCATTTAATTTTTCAGATACGAAATGGACGAATTACAGTCAATTTAATTTTTTTTTAAATTTAAAAATGGACGATGTATAGTCCATTAAATTTTGTATATATAGCCAGTCCATTTAATTTTTTGCATGAAAAATAGACGATGTATAGTCTATATAATTATTTGCACTATATAGCCAGTCCATTTAATTTTTTGCATGAAAAATAGACGATGTATAGTCTATATAATTATTTGCACACGAATCGGACGATTTATAGTCGACAAAATTTTTTCATAAAAAATTTAAAAAAAGACGATGTATAGTCCATTATATTTTTTTCATAAAAAAATTTTTTGCATGAAAAATGGATGATGTATAGTTTATTAAATTCTTTGCACGAAAAGAAGACGACGTATATAGTCCATTTAATTTTTTAGATACGAAATGGACGAATTATAGTCAATTTAATTTTTTTTTTTATTTAAAAATGGACGATGTATAGTCCATTAAATTTTGTATATATAGTCAGTCTTTTAATTTTTTGCATCTAAAATAGACGATGTATAGTCTATATAATTATTTGCACACGAATCGGACGATTTATAGTCGACAAAATTTTTTCATAAAAAATTGAAAAAAAGACGATGTATAGTCCATAATATTTTTTTCATAAAAAATTTTTTTGCACGAAAAATGGATGATGTATAGTTTATTAAATTCTTTGCACGAAAAGAAGACGACGTATATAGTCCATTTAATTTTTTAGATACGAAATGGACGAATTATAGTCAATTTAATTTTTTTTTTTATTTAAAACTGGACGATGTATAGTCCATTAAATTTTGTATATATAGTCAGTCTATTTAATTTTTTGCATCTAAAATAGACGATGTATAGTCTATATAATTATTTGCACACGAATCGGACGATTTATAGTCGACAAAATTTTTTCATAAAAAATTGAAAAAAAGACGATGTATAGTCCATAATATATTTTTCATAAAAAATTTTTTTGCACGAAAAATGGATGATGTATAGTTTATTAAATTCTTTGCACGAAAAGAAGACGACGTATATAGTCCATTTAATTTTTTAGATACGAAATGGACGAATTATAGTCAATTTAATTTTTTTTTAAATTTAAAAATGGATGATGTATAGTCCATTAAATTTTGTATATATAGCCAGTCCATTTAATTTTTTGCATGAAAAATAGACGATGTATAGTCTATATAATTATTTGCACACGAATCGGACGATTTATAGTCGATAAAATTTGTTCATAAAAAATTGAAATAAATTCAGTAAAGTGCGACTTTGACTCGCTCACGAAGGGTTCCGTACGTTGGGCTTTGAGCATTTTTTAATGTTTTTTACGTTTTTTCAGCTGAAATAGTGTTTTTTTTTATTATTTTTCTCTTTTTTCTCGTTTTAACGATTTTTTAAATTTGGGCGATTTTTTTTAATTTTGGCGATTTTTTTTTTAATTTTGACAATTTTTTTCATTTTGGCGATTTTTTTTTCATTTTGGCGGTTTTTTTCATTTTGGCGATTTTTTTTTCATTTTGGCGATTTTTTCATTTAGGCAATTTTTTTTCATTTTGGCGATTTTTTCATTTTGGCGATTTTTTCGGTTTTTCGCGATTTATTTTCGATTTAGAAATTTTTTTTAATTTGGTGCTTTTTTTCGTTTTGGCGATTTTTTTTTTATTTTGGCGATTTTTTTCGGTTTGGCGATTTTATAATTTTGAGATTTTTTTGTTTTACCGTTTTTGAAAATTTCAGGAAGTTTGCTCTTACGGTTTCCAAGATACAGCAAGTTTTCAAAATTACATAGTCGAAATTACATTAACTGATGGTACACCCTTTAATTAAATTTTTTTAAATTTTAGTGTTAGTTGTTGTAGTCTGTATAAAAATACACGAACTTTACAAATTTCAAGTGCATATACATACAATTGTGTGTATATTAGATAGGATTTTAAAATTTTTCGTTGCTCGTTTTAGAACACCCTTTAATTTCAAATTCTCATGTTTTTGTTGTTGTAGCGGCCAAGGGTCTACACACTGTGTCCAAATTTCAGGTCCGTAGCTCTTACGGTTCTCGAGAAAATACCCTGTGACGGACAGACGGACGGACGGACAGACGGACAGACGGACAGACGGACAGCGTAGCGAAAACAATAGGGTTCCATTTTCACCTTTGGTGTACGGAACCCTAAAAAAGACGATGTATAGTCCATTATATTTTTTTCATAAAAAAATTTTTTGCATGAAAAATGGATGATGTATAGTTTATTAAATTCTTTGCACGAAAAGAAGACGACGTATATAGTCCATTTAATTTTTTAGATACGAAATGGACGAATTATAGTCAATTTAATTTTTTTTTAAATTTAAAAATGGACGATGTATAGTCCATTAAATTTTGTATATATAGCCAGTCCATTTAATTTTTTGCATGAAAAATAGACGATGTATAGTCTATATAATTATTTGCACACGAATCGGACGATTTATAGTCGACAAAATTTTTTCATAAAAAATTGAAAATAAATTCAGTAAAGTGCGACTTTGACTCGCTCACGAAGGGTTCCGTACGTTGGGCTTTGAGCATTTTTTAATGTTTTTTACGTTTTTTCAGCTGAAATAGTGTTTTTTTTTATTATTTTTCTCTTTTTTCTCGTTTTAACGATTTTTTAAATTTTGGCGATTTTTTTTAATTTTGGCGATTTTTTTTTTAATTTTGACAATTTTTTTCATTTTGGCGATTTTTTTTTTCATTTTGGCGGTTTTTTTCATTTTGGCGATTTTTTTTTCATTTTGGCGATTTTTTCATTTAGGCGATTTTTTTTCATTTTGGCGATTTTTTCATTTTGGCGATTTTTTCGGTTTTTCGCGATTTATTTTCGATTTAGAAATTTTTTTTAATTTGGTGCTTTTTTTCGTTTTGGCGATTTTTTTTTTATTTTGGCGATTTTTTTCGGTTTGGCGATTTTATAATTTTGAGATTTTTTTGTTTTACCGTTTTTGAAAATTTCAGGAAGTTTGCTCTTACGGTTTCCAAGATACAGCAAGTTTTCAAAATTACATAGTCGAAATTACATTAACTGATGGTACACCCTTTAATTAAATTTTTTTAAATTTTAGTGTTAGTTGTTGTAGTCTGTATAAAAATACACGAACTTTACAAATTTCAAGTGCATATACATACAATTGTGTGTATATTAGATGGGATTTTAAAATTTTTCGTTGCTCGTTTTAGAACACCCTTTAATTTCCAATTCTCATGTTTTTGTTGTTGTAGCGGCCAAGGGTCTACACACTGTGTCCAAATTTCAGGTCCGTAGCTCTTACGGTTCTCGAGAAAATACCCTGTGACGGACAGACGGACGGACGGACAGACGGACAGACGGACAGACGGACAGACGGACAGACGGACAGACGGACAGCGTAGCGAAAACAATAGGGTTCCATTTTCACCTTTGGTGTACGGAACCCTAAAAAAGACGATGTATAGTCCATTATATTTTTTTCATAAAAAAATTTTTTGCATGAAAAATGGATGATGTATAGTTTATTAAATTCTTTGCACGAAAAGAAGACGACGTATATAGTCCATTTAATTTTTTAGATACGAAATGGACGAATTATAGTCAATTTAATTTTTTTTTAAATTTAAAAATGGACGATGTATAGTCCATTAAATTTTGTATATATAGCCAGTCCATTTAATTTTTTGCATGAAAAATAGACGATGTATAGTCTATATAATTATTTGCACACGAATCGGACGATTTATAGTCGATAAAATTTTTTCATAAAAAATTGAAAAAAAAGACGATGTATAGTCCATTATATTTTTTTCATAAAAAAATTTTTTGCATGAAAAATGGATGATGTATAGTTTATTAAATTCTTTGCACGAAAAGAAGACGACGTATATAGTCCATTTAATTTTTTAGATACGAAATGGACGAATTATAGTCAATTTAATTTTTTTTTAAATTTAAAAATGGACGATGTATAGTCCATTAAATTTTGTATATATAGCCAGTCCATTTAATTTTTTGCATGAAAAATAGACGATGTATAGTCTATATAATTATTTGCACTATATAGCCAGTCCATTTAATTTTTTGCATGAAAAATAGACGATGTATAGTCTATATAATTATTTGCACACGAATCGGACGATTTATAGTCGATAAAATTTTTTCATAAAAATTGAAAAAAAGACGATGTATAGTCCATTATATTTTTTTCATAAAAAAATTTTTTGCATGAAAAATAGATGATGTATAGTTTATTAAATTCTTTGCACGAAAAGAAGACGACGTATATAGTCCATTTAATTTTTTAGATACGAAATGGACGAATTATAGTCAATTTAATTTTTTTTTTATTTAAAAATGGACGATGTATAGTCCATTAAATTTTGTATATATAGTCAGTCTATTTAATTTTTTGCATCTAAAATAGACGATGTATAGTCTATATAATTATTTGCACATGAATCGGACGATTTATAGTCGACAAAATTTTTTCATAAAAAATTGAAAAAAAGACGATGTATAGTCCGTAATATTTTTTTCATAAAAAATTTTTTTGCACGAAAAATGGATGATGTATAGTTTATTAAATTCTTTGCACGAAAAGAAGACGACGTATATAGTCCATTTAATTTTTTAGATACGAAATGGACGAATTATAGTCAATTTAATTTTTTTTTTAAATTTAAAAATGGACGATGTATAGTCCATTAAATTTTGTATATATAGCCAGTCCATTTAATTTTTTGCATGAAAAATAGACGATGTATAGTCTATATAATTATTTGCACACGAATCGGACGATTTATAGTCGATAAAATTTTTTCATAAAAAATTGAAAAAAAGACGTATAGTCCATTATATTTTTTTCATAAAAAAATTTTTTGCATGAAAAATGGATGATGTATAGTTTATTAAATTCTTTGCACGAAAAGAAGACGACGTATATAGTCCATTTAATTTTTTAGATACGAAATGGACGAATTATAGTCAATTTAATTTTTTTTTTTATTTAAAAATGGACGATGTATAGTCCATTAAATTTTGTATATATAGTCAGTCTATTTAATTTTTTGCATCTAAAATAGACGATGTATAGTCTATATAATTATTTGCACACGAATCGGACGATTTATAGTCGACAAAATTTTTTCATAAAAAATTGAAAAAAAGACGATGTATAGTCCATAATATTTTTTTCATAAAAATTTTTTTTGCACGAAAAATGGATGATGTATAGTTTATTAAATTCTTTGCACGAAAAGAAGACGACGTATATAGTCCATTTAATTTTTTAGATACGAAATGGACGAATTATAGTCAATTTAATTTTTTTTTTAAATTTAAAAATGGACGATGTATAGTCCATTAAATTTTGTATATATAGCCAGTCCATTTAATTTTTTGCATGAAAAATAGACGATGTATAGTCTATATAATTATTTGCACACGAATCGGACGATTTATAGTCGATAAAATTTTTTCATAAAAAATTGAAAAAAAGACGATGTATAGTCCATTATATTTTTTTCATAAAAAAATTTTTTGCATGAAAAATGGATGATGTATAGTTTATTAAATTCTTTGCACGAAAAGAAGACGACGTATATAGTCCATTTAATTTTTTATATACGCAATGGACGAATTATAGTCAATTTAATTTTTTTTTTTATTTAAAAATGGACGATGTATAGTCCATTAAATTTTGTATATATAGTCAGTCTATTTAATTTTTTGCATCTAAAATAGACGATGTATAGTCTATATAATTATTTGCACACGAATCGGACGATTTATAGTCGACAAAATTTTTTCATAAAAAATTGAAAAAAAGACGATGTATAGTCCATTATATTTTTTTCATAAAAAAATTTTTTGCATGAAAAATGGATGATGTATAGTTTATTAAATTCTTTGCACGAAAAGAAGACGACGTATATAGTCCATTTAATTTTTTAGATACGAAATGGACGAATTATAGTCAATTTAATTTTTTTTTTTTATTTAAAACTGGACGATGTATAGTCCATTAAATTTTGTATATATAGTCAGTCTATTTAATTTTTTGCATCTAAAATAGACGATGTATAGTCTATATAATTATTTGCACACGAATCGGACGATTTATAGTCGACAAAATTTTTTCATAAAAAATTGAAAAAAAGACGATGTATAGTCCATAATATTTTTTTCATAAAAAATTTTTTTGCACGAAAAATCGATGATGTATAGTTTATTAAATTCTTTGCACGAAAAGAAGACGACGTATATAGTCCATTTAATTTTTTAGATACGAAATGGACGTATTATAGTAAATTTAATTTTTTTTTAAATTTAAAAATGGACGATGTATAGTCCATTAAATTTTGTATATATAGCCAGTCCATTTAATTTTTTGCATGAAAAATAGACGATGTATAGTCTATATAATTATTTGCACACGAATCGGACGATTTATAGTCGATAAAATTTTTTCATAAAAAATTGAAATAAATTCAGTAAAGTGCGACTTTGACTCGCTCACGAAGGGTTCCGTACGTTGGGCTTTGAGCATTTTTTAATGTTTTTTACGTTTTTTCAGCTGAAATAGTGTTTTTTTTTATTATTTTTCTCTTTTTTCTCGTTTTAACGATTTTTTAAATTTTGGCGATTTTTTTTAATTTTGGCGATTTTTTTTTTTAATTTTGACAATTTTTTTCATTTTGGCGATTTTTTTTTCATTTTGGCGGTTTTTTTCATTTTGGCGATTTTTTTTTCATTTTGGCGATTTTTTCATTTAGGCGATTTTTTTTCATTTTGGCGATTTTTTCATTTTGGCGATTTTTTCGGTTTTTCGCGATTTATTTTCGATTTAGAAATTTTTTTAATTTGGTGCTTTTTTTCGTTTTGGCAATTTTTTTTTTATTTTGGCGATTTTTTTCGGTTTGGCGATTTTATAATTTTGAGATTTTTTTGTTTTACCGTTTTTGAAAATTTCAGGAAGTTTGCTCTTACGGTTTCCAAGATACAGCAAGTTTTCAAAATTACATAGTCGAAATTACATTAACTGATGGTACACCCTTTAATTAAATTTTTTTAAATTTTAGTGTTAGTTGTTGTAGTCTGTATAAAAATACACGAACTTTACAAATTTCAAGTGCATATACATACAATTGTGTGTATATTAGATAGGATTTTAAAATTTTTCGTTGCTCGTTTTAGAACACCCTTTAATTTCAAATTCTCATGTTTTTGTTGTTGTAGCGGCCAAGGGTCTACACACTGTGTCCAAATTTCAGGTCCGTAGCTCTTACGGTTCTCGAGAAAATACCCTGTGACGGACAGACGGACGGACGGACAGACGGACAGACGGACAGACGGACAGACGGACAGACGGACAGACGGACAGACGGACAGCGTAGCGAAAACAATAGGGTTCCATTTTCACCTTTGGTGTACGGAACCCTAAAAAAGACGATGTATAGTCCATTATATTTTTTTCATAAAAAAATTTTTTGCATGAAAAATGGATGATGTATAGTTTATTAAATTCTTTGCACGAAAAGAAGACGACGTATATAGTCCATTTAATTTTTTAGATACGAAATGGACGAATTATAGTCAATTTAATTTTTTTTTTTTTTATTTAAAAATGGACGATGTATAGTCCATTAAATTTTGTATATATAGTCAGTCTATTTAATTTTTTGCATCTAAAATAGACGATGTATAGTCTATATAATTATTTGCACACGAATCGGACGATTTATAGTCGATAAAATTTTTTCATAAAAAATTGAAAAAAAAGACGATGTATAGTCCATTATATTTTTTTCATAAAAAAATTTTTTGCATGAAAAATGGATGATGTATAGTTTATTAAATTCTTTGCACGAAAAGAAGACGACGTATATAGTCCATTTAATTTTTTAGATACGAAATGGACGAATTATAGTCAATTTAATTTTTTTTTAAATTTAAAAATGGACGATGTATAGTCCATTAAATTTTGTATATATAGCCAGTCCATTTAATTTTTTGCATGAAAAATAGACGATGTATAGTCTATATAATTATTTGCACTATATAGCCAGTCCATTTAAGTTTTTGCATGAAAAATAGACGATGTATAGTCTATATAATTATTTGCACACGAATCGGACGATTTATAGTCGATAAAATTTTTTCATAAAAATTGAAAAAAAGACGATGTATAGTCCATTATATTTTTTTCATAAAAAAATTTTTTTCATGAAAAATGGATGGTGTATAGTTTATTAAATTCTTTGCACGAAAAGAAGACGACGTATATAGTCCATTTAATTTTTTAGATACGAAATGGACGAATTATAGTCAATTTAATTTTTTTTTTTATTTAAAAATGGACGATGTATAGTCCATTAAATTTTGTATATATAGTCAGTCTATTTAATTTTTTGCATCTAAAATAGACGATGTATAGTCTATATAATTATTTGCACATGAATCGGACGATTTATAGTCGACAAAATTTTTTCATAAAAAATTGAAAAAAAGACGTAATATTTTTTTC
Source organism: Tachina lurida (assembly GCA_944452675.1). NCBI lineage: Eukaryota > Metazoa > Arthropoda > Insecta > Diptera > Tachinidae > Tachina > Tachina lurida. The sequence continues at coordinate 101,250,188 of OX101754.1, forward strand.
ATAAAAAATTTTTTTGCACGAAAAATGGATGATGTATAGTTTATTAAATTCTTTGCACGAAAAGAAGACGACGTATATAGTCCATTTAATTTTTTAGATACGAAATGGACGAATTATAGTCAATTTAATTTTTTTTTAAATTTAAAAATGGACGATGTATAGTCCATTAAATTTTGTATATATAGCCAGTCCATTTAATTTTTTGCATGAAAAATAGACGATGTATAGTCTATATAATTATTTGCACACGAATCGGACGATTTATAGTCGATAAAATTTTTTCATAAAAAATTGAAAAAAAGACGATATAGTCCATTATATTTTTTTCATAAAAAAATTTTTTGCATGAAAAATGGATGATGTATAGTTTATTAAATTCTTTGCACGAAAAGAAGACGACGTATATAGTCCATTTAATTTTTTAGATACGAAATGGACGAATTATAGTCAATTTAATTATTTTTTTTTATTTAAAAATGGACGATGTATAGTCCATTAAATTTTTTATATATAGTCAGTCTATTTAATTTTTTGCATCTAAAATAGACGATGTATAGTCTATATAATTATTTGCACACGAATCGGACGATTTATAGTCGACAAAATAATATTTTTTTCATAAAAAATTTTTTTGCACGAAAAATGGATGATGTATAGTTTATTAAATTCTTTGCACGAAAAGAAGACGACGTATATAGTCCATTTAATTTTTTAGATACGAAATGGACGAATTATAGTCAATTTAATTTTTTTTTTAAATTTAAAAATGGACGATGTATAGTCCATTAAATTTTGTATATATAGCCAGTCCATTTAATTTTTTGCATGAAAAATAGACGATGTATAGTCTATATAATTATTTGCACACGAATCGGACGATTTATAGTCGATAAAATTTTTTCAAAAAAAAATTGAAAAAAAAGACGATGTATAGTCCATTATATTTTTTTCATAAAAAAATTTTTTGCATGAAAAATGGATGATGTATAGTTTATTAAATTCTTTGCACGAAAAGAAGACGACGTATATAGTCCATTTAATTTTTTAGATACGAAATGGACGAATTATAGTCAATTTAATTTTTTTTTTTTATTTAAAAATGGACGATGTATAGTCCATTAAATTTTGTATATATAGTCAGTCTTTTAATTTTTTGCATCTAAAATAGACGATGTATAGTCTATATAATTATTTGCACACGAATCGGACGATTTATAGTCGACAAAATTTTTTCATAAAAAATTGAAAAAAAGACGATGTATAGTCCATAATATTTTTTTCATAAAAAATTTTTTTGCACGAAAAATGGATGATGTATAGTTTATTAAATTCTTTGCACGAAAAGAAGACGACGTATATAGTCCATTTAATTTTTTAGATACGAAATGGACGAAATGGACGGACAGCGTAGCGAAAACAATAGGGTTCCATTTTCACCTTTGGTGTACGGAACCCTAAAAAAGACGATGTATAGTCCATTATATTTTTTTCATAAAAAAATTTTTTGCATGAAAAATGGATGATGTATAGTTTATTAAATTCTTTGCACGAAAAGAAGACGACGTATATAGTCCATTTAATTTTTTAGATACGAAATGGACGAATTATAGTCAATTTAATTTTTTTTTTTTTTATTTAAAAATGGACGATGTATAGTCCATTAAATTTTGTATATATAGTCAGTCTATTTAATTTTTTGCATCTAAAATAGACGATGTATAGTCTATATAATTATTTGCACACGAATCGGACGATTTATAGTCGATAAAATTTTTTCATAAAAAATTGAAAAAAAAGACGATGTATAGTCCATTATATTTTTTTCATAAAAAAATTTTTTGCATGAAAAATGGATGATGTATAGTTTATTAAATTCTTTGCACGAAAAGAAGACGACGTATATAGTCCATTTAATTTTTTAGATACGAAATGGACGAATTATAGTCAATTTAATTTTTTTTTAAATTTAAAAATGGACGATGTATAGTCCATTAAATTTTGTATATATAGCCAGTCCATTTAATTTTTTGCATGAAAAATAGACGATGTATAGTCTATATAATTATTTGCACTATATAGCCAGTCCATTTAAGTTTTTGCATGAAAAATAGACGATGTATAGTCTATATAATTATTTGCACACGAATCGGACGATTTATAGTCGATAAAATTTTTTCATAAAAATTGAAAAAAAGACGATGTATAGTCCATTATATTTTTTTCATAAAAAAATTTTTTTCATGAAAAATGGATGGTGTATAGTTTATTAAATTCTTTGCACGAAAAGAAGACGACGTATATAGTCCATTTAATTTTTTAGATACGAAATGGACGAATTATAGTCAATTTAATTTTTTTTTTTTATTTAAAAATGGACGATGTATAGTCCATTAAATTTTGTATATATAGTCAGTCTATTTAATTTTTTGCATCTAAAATAGACGATGTATAGTCTATATAATTATTTGCACATGAATCGGACGATTTATAGTCGACAAAATTTTTTCATAAAAAATTGAAAAAAAGACGTAATATTTTTTTCATAAAAAATTTTTTTGCACGAAAAATGGATGATGTATAGTTTATTAAATTCTTTGCACGAAAAGAAGACGACGTATATAGTCCATTTAATTTTTTAGATACGAAATGGACGAATTATAGTCAATTTAATTTTTTTTTAAATTTAAAAATGGACGATGTATAGTCCATTAAATTTTGTATATATAGCCAGTCCATTTAATTTTTTGCATGAAAAATAGACGATGTATAGTCTATATAATTATTTGCACACGAATCGGACGATTTATAGTCGATAAAATTTTTTCATAAAAAATTGAAAAAAAGACGATATAGTCCATTATATTTTTTTCATAAAAAAATTTTTTGCATGAAAAATGGATGATGTATAGTTTATTAAATTCTTTGCACGAAAAGAAGACGACGTATATAGTCCATTTAATTTTTTAGATACGAAATGGACGAATTATAGTCAATTTAATTATTTTTTTTTATTTAAAAATGGACGATGTATAGTCCATTAAATTTTTTATATATAGTCAGTCTATTTAATTTTTTGCATCTAAAATAGACGATGTATAGTCTATATAATTATTTGCACACGAATCGGACGATTTATAGTCGACAAAATAATATTTTTTTCATAAAAAATTTTTTTGCACGAAAAATGGATGATGTATAGTTTATTAAATTCTTTGCACGAAAAGAAGACGACGTATATAGTCCATTTAATTTTTTAGATACGAAATGGACGAATTATAGTCAATTTAATTTTTTTTTTAAATTTAAAAATGGACGATGTATAGTCCATTAAATTTTGTATATATAGCCAGTCCATTTAATTTTTTGCATGAAAAATAGACGATGTATAGTCTATATAATTATTTGCACACGAATCGGACGATTTATAGTCGATAAAATTTTTTCAAAAAAAAATTGAAAAAAAAGACGATGTATAGTCCATTATATTTTTTTCATAAAAAAATTTTTTGCATGAAAAATGGATGATGTATAGTTTATTAAATTCTTTGCACGAAAAGAAGACGACGTATATAGTCCATTTAATTTTTTAGATACGAAATGGACGAATTATAGTCAATTTAATTTTTTTTTTTATTTAAAAATGGACGATGTATAGTCCATTAAATTTTGTATATATAGTCAGTCTTTTAATTTTTTGCATCTAAAATAGACGATGTATAGTCTATATAATTATTTGCACACGAATCGGACGATTTATAGTCGACAAAATTTTTTCATAAAAAATTGAAAAAAAGACGATGTATAGTCCATAATATTTTTTTCATAAAAAATTTTTTTGCACGAAAAATGGATGATGTATAGTTTATTAAATTCTTTGCACGAAAAGAAGACGACGTATATAGTCCATTTAATTTTTTAGATACGAAATGGACGAATTATAGTCAATTTAATTTTTTTTTTTTATTTAAAACTGGACGATGTATAGTCCATTAAATTTTGTATATATAGTCAGTCTATTTAATTTTTTGCATCTAAAATAGACGATGTATAGTCTATATAATTATTTGCACACGAATCGGACGATTTATAGTCGACAAAATTTTTTCATAAAAAATTGAAAAAAAGACGATGTATAATAGTCCATAATATTTTTTTCATAAAAAATTTTTTTGCACGAAAAATTGATGATGTATAGTTTATTAAATTCTTTGCACGAAAAGAAGACGACGTATATAGTCCATTTAATTTTTTAGATACGAAATGGACGTATTATAGTCAATTTAATTTTTTTTTAAATTTAAAAATGGACGATGTATAGTCCATTAAATTTTGTATATATAGCCAGTCCATTTAATTTTTTGCATGAAAAATAGACGATGTATAGTCTATATAATTATTTGCACACGAATCGGACGATTTATAGTCGATAAAATTTGTTCATAAAAAATTGAAATAAATTCAGTAAAGTGCGACTTTGACTCGCTCACGAAGGGTTCCGTACGTTGGGCTTTGAGCATTTTTTAATGTTTTTTACGTTTTTTCAGCTGAAATAGTGTTTTTTTTTATTATTTTTCTCTTTTTTCTCGTTTTAACGATTTTTTAAATTTTGGCGATTTTTTTTAATTTTGGCGATTTTTTTTTTAATTTTGACAATTTTTTTCATTTTGGCGATTTTTTTTTTCATTTTGGCGGTTTTTTTCATTTTGGCGATTTTTTTTTCATTTTGGCGATTTTTTCATTTAGGCGATTTTTTTTCATTTTGGCGATTTTTTCATTTTGGCGATTTTTTCGGTTTTTCGCGATTTATTTTCGATTTAGAAATTTTTTTTAATTTGGTGCTTTTTTTCGTTTTGGCGATTTTTTTTTTATTTTGGCGATTTTTTTCGGTTTGGCGATTTTATAATTTTGAGATTTTTTTGTTTTACCGTTTTTGAAAATTTCAGGAAGTTTGCTCTTACGGTTTCCAAGATACAGCAAGTTTTCAAAATTACATAGTCGAAATTACAGTAACTGATGGTACACCCTTTAATTAAATTTTTTTAAATTTTAGTGTTAGTTGTTGTAGTCTGTATAAAAATACACGAACTTTACAAATTTCAAGTGCATATACATACAATTGTGTGTATATTAGATAGGATTTTAAAATTTTTCGTTGCTCGTTTTAGAACACCCTTTAATTTCAAATTCTCATGTTTTTGTTGTTGTAGCGGCCAAGGGTCTACACACTGTGTCCAAATTTCAGGTCCGTAGCTCTTACGGTTCTCGAGAAAATACCCTGTGACGGACAGACGGACGGACGGACAGACGGACAGACGGACAGACGGACAGCGTAGCGAAAACAATAGGGTTCCATTTTCACCTTTGGTGTACGGAACCCTAAAAAAGACGATGTATAGTCCATTATATTTTTTTCATAAAAAAATTTTTTGCATGAAAAATGGATGATGTATAGTTTATTAAATTCTTTGCACGAAAAGAAGACGACGTATATAGTCCATTTAATTTTTTAGATACGAAATGGACGAATTATAGTCAATTTAATTTTTTTTTTTAATTTAAAAATGGACGATGTATAGTCCATTAAATTTTGTATATATAGCCAGTCCATTTAATTTTTTGCATGAAAAATAGACGATGTATAGTCTATATAATTATTTGCACACGAATCGGACGATTTATAGTCGACAAAATTTTTTCATAAAAAATTGAAAAAAAGACGATGTATAGTCCATTATATTTTTTTCATAAAAAAATTTTTTGCATGAAAAATGGATGATGTATAGTTTATTAAATTCTTTGCACGAAAAGAAGACGACGTATATAGTCCATTTAATTTTTTAGATACGAAATGGACGAATTATAGTCAATTTAATTTTTTTTTAAATTTAAAAATGGACGATGTATAGTCCATTAAATTTTGTATATATAGCCAGTCCATTTAATTTTTTGCATGAAAAATAGACGATGTATAGTCTATATAATTATTTGCACACGAATCGGACGATTTATAGTCGATAAAATTTTTTCATAAAAAATTGAAAAAAAAGACGATGTATAGTCCATTATATTTTTTTCATAAAAAAATTTTTTGCATGAAAAATGGATGATGTATAGTTTATTAAATTCTTTGCACGAAAAGAAGACGACGTATATAGTCCATTTAATTTTTTAGATACGAAATGGACGAATTATAGTCAATTTAATTTTTTTTTTAAATTTAAAAATGGACGATGTATAGTCCATTAAATTTTGTATATATAGTCAGTCTATTTAATTTTTTGCATCTAAAATAGACGATGTATAGTCTATATAATTATTTGCACACGAATCGGACGATTTATAGTCGACAAAATTTTTTCATAAAAAATTGAAAAAAGACGATGTATAGTCCATAATATTTTTTTCATAAAAAATTTTTTTGCACGAAAAATGGATGATGTATAGTTTATTAAATTCTTTGCACGAAAAGAAGACGACGTATATAGTCCATTTAATTTTTTAGATACGAAATGGACGAATTATAGTCAATTTAATTTTTTTTTAAATTTAAAAATGGACGATGTATAGTCCATTAAATTTTGTATATATAGCCAGTCCATTTAATTTTTTGCATGAAAAATAGACGATGTATAGTCTATATAATTATTTGCACTATATAGCCAGTCCATTTAATTTTTTGCATGAAAAATAGACGATGTATAGTATATATAAATATTTGCACACGAATCGGACTATTTATAGTCGATAAAATTTTTTCATAAAAAATTGAAAAAAAGACGATATAGTCCATTATATTTTTTTCATAAAAAAATTTTTTGCATGAAAAATGGATGATGTATAGTTTATTAAATTCTTTGCACGAAAAGAAGACGACGTATATAGTCCATTTAATTTTTTAGATACGAAATGGACGAATTATAGTCAATTTAATTTTTTTTTTTTATTTAAAAATGGACGATGTATAGTCCATTAAATTTTGTATATATAGTCAGTCTATATAATTTTTTGCATCTAAAATAGACGATGTATAGTCTATATAATTATTTGCACACGAATCGGACGATTTATAGTCGACAAAATTTTTTCATAAAAAATTGAAAAAAAGACGATGTATATAGTCCATAATATTTTTTTCATAAAAATTTTTTTTGCACGAAAAATGGATGATGTATAGTTTATTAAATTCTTTGCACGAAAAGAAGACGACGTATATAGTCCATTTAATTTTTTAGATACGAAATGGACGAATTATAGTCAATTTAATTTTTTTTTTAAATTTAAAAATGGACGATGTATAGTCCATTAAATTTTGTATATATAGCCAGTCGATTTAATTTTTTGCATGAAAAATAGACGATGTATAGTCTATATAATTATTTGCACACGAATCGGACGATTTATAGTCGATAAAATTTTTTCATAAAAAATTGAAAAAAAGACGATGTATAGTCCATTATATTTTTTTCATAAAAAAATTTTTTGCATGAAAAATGGATGATGTATAGTTTATTAAATTCTTTGCACGAAAAGAAGACGACGTATATAGTCCATTTAATTTTTTATATACGCAATGGACGAATTATAGTCAATTTAATTTTTTTTTTTTATTTAAAAATGGACGATGTATAGTCCATTAAATTTTGTATATATAGTCAGTCTTTTAATTTTTTGCATCTAAAATAGACGATGTATAGTCTATATAATTATTTGCACACGAATCGGACGATTTATAGTCGACAAAATTTTTTCATAAAAAATTGAAAAAAAGACGATGTATAGTCCATAATATTTTTTTCATAAAAAATTTTTTTGCACGAAAAATGGATGATGTATAGTTTATTAAATTCTTTGCAAGAAAAGAAGACGACGTATATAGTCCATTTAATTTTTTAGATACGAAATGGACGAATTATAGTCAATTTAATTTTTTTTTTTTATTTAAAACTGGACGATGTATAGTCCATTAAATTTTGTATATATAGTCAGTCTATTTAATTTTTTGCATCTAAAATAGACGATGTATAGTCTATATAATTATTTGCACACGAATCGGACGATTTATAGTCGACAAAATTTTTTCATAAAAAATTGAAAAAAAGACGATGTATAGTCCATAATATTTTTTTCATAAAAAATTTTTTTGCACGAAAAATGGATGATGTATAGTTTATTAAATTCTTTGCACGAAAAGAAGACGACGTATATAGTCCATTTAATTTTTTAGATACGAAATGGACGTATTATAGTCAATTTAATTTTTTTTTAAATTTAAAAATGGACGATGTATAGTCCATTAAATTTTGTATATATAGCCAGTCCATTTAATTTTTTGCATGAAAAATAGACGATGTATAGTCTATATAATTATTTGCACACGAATCGGACGATTTATAGTCGATAAAATTTTTTCATAAAAAATTGAAATAAATTCAGTAAAGTGCGACTTTGACTCGCTCACGAAGGGTTCCGTACGTTGGGCTTTGAGCATTTTTTAATGTTTTTTACGTTTTTTCAGCTGAAATAGTGTTTTTTTTTATTATTTTTCTCTTTTTTCTCGTTTTAACGATTTTTTAAATTTTGGCGATTTTTTTTCATTTTGGCGATTTTTTCATTTAGGCGATTTTTTTTCATTTTGGCGATTTTTTCATTTTGGCGATTTTTTCGGTTTTTCGCGATTTATTTTCGATTTAGAAATTTTTTTTAATTTGGTGCTTTTTTTCGTTTTGGCGATTTTTTTTTTATTTTGGCGATTTTTTTCGGTTTGGCGATTTTATAATTTTGAGATTTTTTTGTTTTACCGTTTTTGAAAATTTCAGGAAGTTTGCTCTTACGGTTTCCAAGATACAGCAAGTTTTCAAAATTACATAGTCGAAATTACATTAACTGATGGTACACCCTTTAATTAAATTTTTTTAAATTTTAGTGTTAGTTGTTGTAGTCTGTATAAAAATACACGAACTTTACAAATTTCAAGTGCATATACATACAATTGTGTGTATATTAGATAGGATTTTAAAATTTTTCGTTGCTCGTTTTAGAACACCCTTTAATTTCAAATTCTCATGTTTTTGTTGTTGTAGCGGCCAAGGGTCTACACACTGTGTCCAAATTTCAGGTCCGTAGCTCTTACGGTTCTCGAGAAAATACCCTGTGACGGACAGACGGACGGACGAACAGACGGACAGACGGACAGACGGACAGACGGACAGCGTAGCGAAAACAATAGGGTTCCATTTTCACCTTTGGTGTACGGAACCCTAAAAAAGACGATGTATAGTCCATTATATTTTTTTCATAAAAAAATTTTTTGCATGAAAAATGGATGATGTATAGTTTATTAAATTCTTTGCACGAAAAGAAGACGACGTATATAGTCCATTTAATTTTTTAGATACGAAATGGACGAATTATAGTCAATTTAATTTTTTTTTTAAATTTAAAAATGGACGATGTATAGTCCATTAAATTTTGTATATATAGCCAGTCCATTTAATTTTTTGCATGAAAAATAGACGATGTATAGTCTATATAATTATTTGCACACGAATCGGACGATTTATAGTCGATAAAATTTTTTCATAAAAAATTGAAAAAAAGACGATGTATAGTCCATATTTTTTTCATAAAAAATTTTTTTGCACGAAAAATGGATGATGTATAGTTTATTAAATTCTTTGCACGAAAAGAAGACGACGTATATAGTCCATTTAATTTTTTAGATACGAAATGGACGAATTATAGTCAATTTAATTTTTTTTAAAATTTAAAAATGGACGATGTATAGTCCATTAAATTTTGTATATATAGCCAGTCCATTTAATTTTTTGCATGAAAAATAGACGATGTATAGTCTATATAATTATTTGCACACGAATCGGACGATTTTTTTTAAATTTAAAAATGGACGATGTATAGTCCATTAAATTTTGTATATATAGCCAGTCCATTTAATTTTTTGCATGAAAAATAGACGATGTATAGTCTATATAATTATTTGCACACGAATCGGACGATTTATAGTCGATAAAATTTTTTCATAAAAAATTGAAATAAATTCAGTAAAGTGCGACTTTGACTCGCTCACGAAGGGTTCCGTACGTTGGGCTTTGAGCATTTTTTAATGTTTTTTACGTTTTTTCAGCTGAAATAGTGTTTTTTTTTATTATTTTTCTCTTTTTTCTCGTTTTAACGAATTTTTAAATTTTGGCGATTTTTTTTTCATTTTGGCGATTTTTTCATTTAGGCGATTTTTTTTCATTTTGGCGATTTTTTCATTTTGGCGATTTTTTCGGTTTTTCGCGATTTATTTTCGATTTAGAAATTTTTTTTAATTTGGTGCTTTTTTTCGTTTTGGCGATTTTTTTTTTATTTTGGCGATTTTTTTCGGTTTGGCGATTTTATAATTTTGAGATTTTTTTGTTTTACCGTTTTTGAAAATTTCAGGAAGTTTGCTCTTACGGTTTCCAAGATACAGCAAGTTTTCAAAATTACATAGTCGAAATTACATTAACTGATGGTACACCCTTTAATTAAATTTTTTTAAATTTTAGTGTTAGTTGTTGTAGTCTGTATAAAAATACACGAACTTTACAAATTTCAAGTGCATATACATACAATTGTGTGTATATTAGATAGGATTTTAAAATTTTTCGTTGCTCGTTTTAGAACACCCTTTAATTTCAAATTCTCATGTTTTTGTTGTTGTAGCGGCCAAGGGTCTACACACTGTGTCCAAATTTCAGGTCCGTAGCTCTTACGGTTCTCGAGAAAATACCCTGTGACGGACAGACGGACGGACGGACAGACGGACAGACGGACAGAAGGACAGACGGACAGCGTAGCGAAAACAATAGGGTTCCATTTTCACCTTTGGTGTACGGAACCCTAAAAAAGACGATGTATAGTCCATTATATTTTTTTCATAAAAAAATTTTTTGCATGAAAAATGGATGATGTATAGTTTATTAAATTCTTTGCACGAAAAGAAGACGACGTATATAGTCCATTTAATTTTTTAGATACGAAATGGACGAATTATAGTCAATTTAATTTTTTTTTTAAATTTAAAAATGGACGATGTATAGTCCATTAAATTTTGTATATATAGCCAGTCCATTTAATTTTTTGCATGAAAAATAGACGATGTATAGTCTATATAATTATTTGCACACGAATCGGACGATTTATAGTCGATAAAATTTTTTCATAAAAAATTGAAAAAAAGACGATGTATAGTCCATATTTTTTTCATAAAAAATTTTTTTGCACGAAAAATGGATGATGTATAGTTTATTAAATTCTTTGCACGAAAAGAAGACGACGTATATAGTCCATTTAATTTTTTAGATACGAAATGGACGAATTATAGTCAATTTAATTTTTTTTAAAATTTAAAAATGGACGATGTATAGTCCATTAAATTTTGTATATATAGCCAGTCCATTTAATTTTTTGCATGAAAAATAGACGATGTATAGTCTATATAATTATTTGCACTATATAGCCAGTCCTTTTAATTTTTTGCATGAAAAATAGACGATGTATAGTCTATATAATTATTTGCACACGAATCGGACGATTTATAGTCGATAAAATTTTTTCATAAAAAATTGAAAAAAAGACGATATAGTCCATTATATTTTTTTCATAAAAAAATTTTTTGCATGAAAAATGGATGATGTATAGTTTATTAAATTCTTTGCACGAAAAGAAGACGACGTATATAGTCCATTTAATTTTTTAGATACGAAATGGACGAATTATAGTCAATTTAATTTTTTTTTTTTTATTTAAAAATGGACGATGTATAGTCCATTAAATTTTGTATATATAGTCAGTCTATTTAATTTTTTGCATCTAAAATAGACGATGTATAGTCTATATAATTATTTGCACACGAATCGGACGATTTATAGTCGACAAAATTTTTTCATAAAAAATTGAAAAAAAGACGATGTATAGTCCATAATATTTTTTTCATAAAAAATTTTTTTGCACGAAAAATGGATGATGTATAGTTTATTAAATTCTTTGCACGAAAAGAAGACGACGTATATAGTCCATTTAATTTTTTAGATACGAAATGGACGAATTATAGTCAATTTAATTTTTTTTTAAATTTAAAAATGGACGATGTATAGTCCATTAAATTTTGTATATATAGTCAGTCCATTTAATTTTTTGCATGAAAAATAGACGATGTATAGTCTATATAATTATTTGCACTATATAGCCAGTTTATTTAATTTTTTGCATGAAAAATAGACGATGTATAGTCTATATAATTATTTGCACACGAATCGGACGATTTATAGTCGATAAAATTTTTTCATAAAAAATTGAAAAAAAGACGATGTATAGTCCATTATATTTTTTTCATAAAAAAATTTTTTGCATGAAAAATGGATGATGTATAGTTTATTAAATTCTTTGCACGAAAAGAAGACGACGTATATAGTCCATTTAATTTTTTAGATACGAAATGGACGAATTATAGTCAATTTAATTTTTTTTTTTTATTTAAAAATGGACGATGTATAGTCCATTAAATTTTGTATATATAGTCAGTCTATTTAATTTTTTGCATCTAAAATAGACGATGTATAGTCTATATAATTATTTGCACATGAATCGGACGATTTATAGTCGACAAAATTTTTTCATAAAAAATTGAAAAAAAGACGATGTATAGTCTATAATATTTTTTTCATAAAAAATTTTTTTGCAGGAAAAATGGATGATGTATAGTTTATTAAATTCTTTGCACGAAAAGAAGACGACGTATATAGTCCATTTAATTTTTTAGATACGAAATGGACGAATTATAGTCAATTTAATTTTTTTTAAATTTAAAAATGGACGATGTATAGTCCATTAAATTTTGTATATATAGCCAGTCCATTTAATTTTTTGCATGAAAAATAGACGATGTATAGTCTATATAATTATTTGCACATGAATCGGACGATTTATAGTCGATAAAATTTTTTCATAAAAAATTGAAAAAAAGACGATGTATAGTCCATTATATTTTTTTCATAAAAAAATTTTTTGCATGAAAAATGGATGATGTATAGTTTATTAAATTCTTTGCACGAAAAGAAGACGACGTATATAGTCCATTTAATTTTTTAGATACGAAATGGACGAATTATAGTCAATTTAATTTTTTTTTTTTATTTAAAAATGGACGATGTATAGTCCATTAAATTTTGTATATATAGTCAGTCTATTTAATTTTTTGCATCTAAAATAGACGATGTATAGTCTATATAATTATTTGCACATGAATCGGACGATTTATAGTCGACAAAATTTTTTCATAAAAAATTGAAAAAAAGACGATGTATAGTCTATAATATTTTTTTCATAAAAAATTTTTTTGCACGAAAAATGGATGATGTATAGTTTATTAAATTCTTTGCACGAAAAGAAGACGACGTATATAGTCCATTTAATTTTTTAGATACGAAATGGACGAATTATAGTCAATTTAATTTTTTTTTATTTAAAAATGGACGATGCACGAAAAATGGGTGATGTATAGTTTATTAAATTCTTTGCACGAAAAGAAGACGACGTATATAGTCCATTTAATTTTTTAGATACGAAATGGACGAATTATAGTCAATTTAATTTTTTTTAAAATTTAATAATGGACGATGTATAGTCCATTAAATTTTGTATATATAGCCAGTCCATTTAATTTTTTGCATGAAAAATAGACGATGTATAGTCTATATAATTATTTGCACACGAATCGGACGATTTATAGTCGATAAAATTTTTTCATAAAAAATTGAAAAAAAGACGATGTATAGTCCATTATATTTTTTTCATAAAAAAATTTTTTGCATGAAAAATGGATGATGTATAGTTTATTAAATTCTTTGCACGAAAAGAAGACGACGTATATAGTCCATTTAATTTTTTAGATACGAAATGGACGAATTATAGTCAATTCAATTTTTTTTTAAATTTAAAAATGGACGATGTATAGTCCATTAAATTTTGTATATATAGCCAGTCCATTTAATTTTTTGCATGAAAAATAGACGATGTATAGTCTATATAATTATTTGCACACGAATCGGACGATTTATAGTCGATAAAATTTTTTCATAAAAAATTGAAAAAAAGACGATGTATAGTCCATATTTTTTTCATAAAAAATTTTTTTGCACGAAAAATGGATGATGTATAGTTTATTAAATTCTTTGCACGAAAAGAAGACGACGTATATAGTCCATTTAATTTTTTAGATACGAAATGGACGAATTATAGTCAATTTAATTTTTTTTTAATTTAAAAATGGACGATGTATAGTCCATTAAATTTTGTATATATAGCCAGTCCATTTAATTTTTTGCATGAAAAATAGACGATGTATAGTCTATATAATTATTTGCACACGAATCGGACGATTTATAGTCGATAAAATTTTTTCATAAAAAATTGAAAAGAAGACGATGTATAGTCCATAATATTTTTTTCATAAAAAATTTTTTTGCATGAAAAATTGATGATGTATAGTTTATTAAATTCTTTGCACGAAAAGAAGACGACGTATATAGTCCATTTAATTTTTTAGATACGAAATGGACGAATTATAGTCAATTTAATTTTTTTTTAAATTTAAAAATGGACGATGTATAGTCCATTAAATTTTGTATATATAGCCAGTCCATTTAATTTTTTGCATGAAAAATAGACGATGTATAGTCTATATAATTATTTGCACACGAATCGGACGATTTATAGTCGATAAAATTTTTTCATAAAAAATTGAAAAAAGACGATGTATAGTCCATTATATTTTTTTCATAAAAAAATTTTTTGCATGAAAAATGGATGATGTATAGTTTATTAAATTCTTTGCACGAAAAGAAGACGACGTATATAGTCCATTTAATTTTTTAGATACGAAATGGACGAATTATAGTCAATTTAATTTTTTTTTTAATTTAAAAATGGACGATGTATAGTCCATTAAATTTTGTATATATAGCCAGTCCATTTAATTTTTTGCATGAAAAATAGACGATGTATAGTCTATATAATTATTTGCACACGAATCGGACGATTTATAGTCGATAAAATTTTTTCATAAAAAATTGAAAAAAAGACGATGTATAGTCCATTATATTTTTTTCATAAAAAAATTTTTTGCATGAAAAATGGATGATGTATAGTTTATTAAATTCTTTGCACGAAAAGAAGACGACGTATATAGTCCATTTAATTTTTTAGATACGAAATGGACGAATTATAGTCAATTTAATTTTTTTTTAAATTTAAAAATGGACGATGTATAGTCCATTAAATTTTGTATATATAGCCAGTCCATTTAATTTTTTGCATGAAAAATAGACGATGTATAGTCTATATAATTATTTGCACACGAATCGGACGATTTATAGTCGACAAAATTTTTTCATAAAAAATTAAAAAAAAGACGATGTATAGTCCATAATATTTTTTTCATAAAAAATTTTTTTGCATGAAAAATTGATGATGTATAGTTTATTAAATTCTTTGCACGAAAAGAAGACGACGTATATAGTCCATTTAATTTTTTAGATACGAAATGGACGAATTATAGTCAATTTAATTTTTTTTTAAATTTAAAAATGGACGATGTATAGTCCATTAAATTTTGTATATATAGCCAGTCCATTTAATTTTTTGCATGAAAAATAGACGATGTATAGTCTATATAATTATTTGCACACGAATCGGACGATTTATAGTCGATAAAATTTTTTCATAAAAAATTGAAAAAAAAGACGATGTATAGTCCATTATATTTTTTTCATAAAAAAATTTTTTGCATGAAAAATGGATGATGTATAGTTTATTAAATTCTTTGCACGAAAAGAAGACGACGTATATAGTCCATTTAATTTTTTAGATACGAAATGGACGAATTATAGTCAATTTAATTTTTTTTTTTTTTATTTAAAAATGGACGATGTATAGTCCATTAAATTTTGTATATATAGCCAGTCCATTTAATTTTTTGCATGAAAAATAGACGATGTATAGTCTATATAATTATTTGCACTATATAGCCAGTCCTTTTAATTTTTTGCATGAAAAATAGACGATGTATAGTCTATATAATTATTTGCACACGAATCGGACGATTTATAGTCGATAAAATTTTTTCATAAAAAATTGAAAAAAAAGACGATGTATAGTCCATTATATTTTTTTCATAAAAAAATTTTTTGCATGAAAAATGGATGATGTATAGTTTATTAAATTCTTTGCACGAAAAGAAGACGACGTATATAGTCCATTTAATTTTTTAGATACGAAATGGACGAATTATAGTCAATTTAATTTTTTTTTTTATTTAAAAATGGACGATGTATAGTCCATTAAATTTTGTATATATAGCCAGTCCATTTAATTTTTTGCATGAAAAATAGACGATGTATAGTCTATATAATTATTTGAACACGAATCGGACGATTTATAGTCGACAAAATTTTTTCATAAAAAATTAAAAAAAAGACGATGTATAGTCCATAATATTTTTTTCATAGAAAATTTTTTTGCACGAAAAATGGATGATGTATAGTTTATTAAATTCTTTGCACGAAAAGAAGACGACGTATATAGTCCATTTAATTTTTTAGATACGAAATGGACGAATTATAGTCAATTTAATTTTTTTTTAAATTTAAAAATGGACGATGTATAGTCCATTAATATTTGTATATATAGCCAGTCCATTTAATTTTTTGCATGAAAAATAGACGATGTATAGTCGATATAATTATTTGCACACGAATCGGACGATTTATAGTCGATAAAATTTTTTCATAAAAAATTGAAAAAAAGACGATGTATAAGTCCATTATATTTTTTTCATAAAAAATTTTTTGCATGAAAAATGGATGATGTATAGTTTATTAAATTCTTTGCACGAAAAGAAGACGACGTATATAGTCCATTTAATTTTTTAGATACGAAATGGACGAATTATAGTCAATTTAATTTTTTTTTTATTTAAAAATGGACGATGCACGAAAAATGGATGATGTATAGTTTATTAAATTCTTTGCACGAAAAGAAGACGACGTATATAGTCCATTTAATTTTTTAGATACGAAATGGACGCATTATAGTCAATTTAATTTTTTTTTTAATTTAAAAATGGACGATGTATAGTCCATTAAATTTTGTATATATAGCCAGTCCATTTAATTTTTTGCATGAAAAATAGACGATGTATAGTCTATATAATTATTTGCACACGAATCGGACGATTTATAGTCGATAAAATTTTTTCATAAAAAATTGAAAAAAAGACGATGTATAGTCCATAATATTTTTTTCATAAAAAATTTTTTTGCATGAAAAATTTATGATGTATAGTTTATTAAATTCTTTGCACGAAAAGAAGACGACGTATATAGTCCATTTAATTTTTTAGATACGAAATGGACGAATTATAGTCAATTTAATTTTTTTTTTAATTTAAAAATGGACGATGTATAGTCCATTAAATTTTGTATATATAGCCAGTCCATTTAATTTTTTGCATGAAAAATAGACGATGTATAGTCTATATAATTATTTGCACACGAATCGGACGATTTATAGTCGATAAAATTTTTTCATAAAAAATTGAAAAAAAGACGATGTATAGTCCATAATATTTTTTTCATAAAAAATTTTTTTGCATGAAAAATGGATGATGTATAGTTTATTAAATTCTTTGCACGAAAAGAAGACGACGTATATAGTCCATTTAATTTTTTAGATACGAAATGGACGAATTATAGTCAATTTAATTTTTTTTTTTTAATTTAAAAATGGACGATGTATAGTCCATTAAATTTTGTATATATAGTCAGTCCATTTAATTTTGTGCATCTAAAATAGACGATGTATAGTCTACATAATTATATGCACACGAATCGGACGATTTATAGTCGATAAAATTTTTTCATAAAAAATTGAAAAAAGACGATGTATAGTCCATAATATTTTTTTCATAAAAAAATTTTTTGCACGAAAAATGGATGATGTATAGTTTATTAAATTCTTTGCACGAAAAGAAGACGACGTATATAGTCCATTTAATTTTTTAGATACGAAATGGACGAATTATAGTCAATTTAATTTTTTTTTTTAATTTAAAAATGGACGATGTATAGTCTATTAAATTTTGTATATATAGCCAGTCCATTTAATTTTTTGCATGAAAAATAGACGATGTATAGTCTATATAATTATTGGCACACGAATCGGACGATTTATAGTCGATAAAATTTTTTCATAAAAAATTGAAAAAAAGACGATGTATAGTCCATTATATTTTTTCATAAAAAAATTTTTTGCATGAAAAATGGATGATGTATAGTTTATTAAATTCTTTGCACGAAAAGAAGACGACGTATATAGTCCATTTAATTTTTTAGATACGAAATGGACGAATTATAGTCAATTTAATTTTTTTTTTTATTTAAAAATGGACGATGTATAGTCCATTAAATTTTGTATATATAGTCAGTCTATTTAATTTTTTGCATCTAAAATAGACGATGTATAGTCTATATAATTATTTGCACACAAATCGGACGATTTATAGTCGACAAAATTTTTTCATAAAAAATTTAAAAAAAGACGATGTATAGTCCATAATATTTTTTTCATAGAAAATTTTTTTGCACGAAAAATGGATGATGTATAGTTTATTAAATTCTTTGCACGAAAAGAAGACGACGTATATAGTCCATTTAATTTTTTAGATACGAAATGGACGAATTATAGTCAATTTAATTTTTTTTTTTTTTATTTAAAAATGGACGATGTATAGTCCATTAAATTTTGTATATATAGCCAGTCCATTTAATTTTTTGCATGAAAAATAGACGATGTATAGTCTATATAATTATTTGCACACGAATCGGACGATTTATAGTCGATAAAATTTTTTCATAAAAAATTGAAAAAAAGACGATGTATAGTCCATAATATTTTTTTCATAAAAAATTTTTTTGCACGAAAAATGGATGATGTATAGTTTATTAAATTCTTTGCATGAAAAGAAGATGACGTATATAGTCCATTTAATTTTTTAGATACGAAATGGACGAATTATAGTCAATTTAATTTTTTTTTTTATTTAAAAATGGACGATGCACGAAAAATGGATGATGTATAGTTTATTAAATTCTTTGCACGAAAAGAAGACGACGTATATAGTCCATTTAATTTTTTAGATACGAAATGGACGAATTATAGTCAATTTAATTTTTTTTTAAATTTAAAAATGGACGATGTATAGTCCATTAAATTTTGTATATATAGCCAGTCCATTTAATTTTTTGCATGAAAAATAGACGATGTATAGTCTATATAATTATTTGCACACGAATCGGACGATTTATAGTCGATAAAATTTTTTCATAAAAAATTGAAAAAAAGACGATGTATAGTCCATAATATTTTTTTCATAAAAAATTTTTTTGCATGAAAAATTGATGATGTATAGTTTATTAAATTCTTTGCACGAAAAGAAGACGACGTATATAGTCCATTTAATTTTTTAGATACGAAATGGACGAATTATAGTCAATTTAATTTTTTTTTAAATTTAAAAATGGACGATGTATAGTCCATTAAATTTTGTATATATAGCCAGTCCATTTAATTTTTTGCATGAAAAATAGACGATGTATAGTCTATATAATTATTTGCACACGAATCGGACGATTTATAGTCGATAAAATTTTTTCATAAAAAATTGAAAAAAAAGACGATGTATAGTCCATTATATTTTTTTCATAAAAAAATTTTTTGCATGAAAAATGGATGATGTATAGTTTATTAAATTCTTTGCACGAAAAGAAGACGACGTATATAGTCCATTTAATTTTTTAGATACGAAATGGACGAATTATAGTCAATTTAATTTTTTTTTTATTTAAAACTGGACGATGTATAGTCCATTAAATTTTGTATATATAGTCAGTCTATTTAATTTTTTGCATCTAAAATAGACGATGTATAGTCTATATAATTATTTGCACACGAATCGGACGATTTATAGTCGATAAAATTTTTTCATAAAAAATTGAAAAAAAGACGATGTATAGCCCATTATATTTTTTTCATAAAAAAATTTTTTGCATGAAAAATGGATGATGTATAGTTTATTAAATTCTTTGCACGAAAAGAAGACGACGTATGTAGTCCATTTAATTTTTTAGATACGAAATGGACGAATTATAGTCAATTTAATTTTTTTTTTTTATTTAAAAATGGACGATGCACGAAAAATGGATGATGTATAGTTTATTAAATTCTTTGCACGAAAAGAAGACGACGTATATAGTCCATTTAATTTTTTAGATACGAAATGGACGAATTATAGTCAATTTAATTTTTTTTTTAATTTAAAAATGGACGATGTATAGTCCATTAAATTTTGTATATATAGCCAGTCCATTTAATTTTTTGCATGAAAAATAGACGATGTATAGTCTATATAATTATTTGCACACGAATCGGACGATTTATAGTCGATAAAATTTTTTCATAAAAAATTGGAAAAAAGACGATGTATAGTCCATTATATTTTTTTCATAAAAAAATTTTTTGCATGAAAAATGGATGATATATATTTTATTAAATTCTTTGCACGAAAAGAAGACGACGTATATAGTCCATTTAATTTTTTAGATACGAAATGGACGAATTATAGTCAATTTAATTTTTTTTTTTTAATTAAAAATGGACGATGTATAGTCCATTAAATTTTGTATATATAGCCAGTCCATTTAATTTTTTGCATGAAAAATAGACGATGTATAGTCTATATAATTATTTGCACACGAATCGGACGATTTATAGTCGATAAAATTTTTTCATAAAAAATTGAAAAAAAGACGATGTATAGTCCATAATATTTTTTTCATAAAAAATTTTTTTGCACGAAAAATGGATGATGTATAGTTTATTAAATTCTTTGCACGAAAAGAAGACGACGTATATAGTCCATTTAATTTTTTAGATACGAAATGGACGAATTATAGTAAATTTAATTTTTTTTTAAATTTAAAAATGGACGATGTATAGTCCATTAAATTTTGTATATATAGCCAGTCCATTTAATTTTTTGCATGAAAAATAGACGATGTATAGTCTATATAATTATTTGCACACGAATCGGACGATTTATAGTCGATAAAATTTTTTCATAAAAAATTTAAAAAAAGACGATGTATAGTCCATTATATTTTTTTCATAAAAAAATTTTTTGCATGAAAAATGGATGATGTATAGTTTATTAAATTCTTTGCACGAAAAGAAGACGACGTATATAGTCCATTTAATTTTTTAGATACGAAATGGACGAATTATAGTCAATTTAATTTTTTTTTTATTTAAAAATGGACGATGCACGAAAAATGGATGATGTATAGTTTATTAAATTCTTTGCACGAAAAGAAGACGACGTATATAGTCCATTTAATTTTTTAGATACGAAATGGACGAATTATAGTCAATTTAATTTTTTTTTAAATTTAAAAATGGACGATGTATAGTCCATTAAATTTTGTATATATAGCCAGTCCATTTAATTTTTTGCATGAAAAATAGACGATGTATAGTCTATATAATTATTTGCACACGAATCGGACGATTTATAGTCGATAAAATTTTTTCATAAAAAATTGAAAAAAAAGACGATGTATAGTCCATTATATTTTTTTCATAAAAAAATTTTTGCCATGAAAAATGGATGATGTATAGTTTATTAAATTCTTTGCACGAAAAGAAGACGACGTATATAGTCCATTTAATTTTTTAGATACGAAATGGACGAATTATAGTCAATTTAATTTTTTTTTAAATTTAAAAATGGACGATGTATAGTCCATTAAATTTTGTATATATAGCCAGTCCATTTAATTTTTTGCATGAAAAATAGACGATGTATAGTCTATATAATTATTTGCACACGAATCGGACGATTTATAGTCGATAAAATTTTTTCATAAAAAATTGAAAAAAAGACGATGTATAGTCCATATTTTTTTCATAAAAAATTTTTTTGCACGAAAAATGGATGATGTATAGTTTATTAAATTCTTTGCACGAAAAGAAGACGACGTATATAGTCCATTTAATTTTTTAGATACGAAATGGACGAATTATAGTCAATTTAATTTTTTTTTAAATTTAAAAATGGACGATGTATAGTCCATTAAATTTTGTATATATAGCCAGTCCATTTAATTTTTTGCATGAAAAATAGACGATGTATAGTCTATATAATTATTTGCACACGAATCGGACGATTTATAGTCGATAAAATTTTTGCATAAAAAATTGAAAAAAAGACGATGTATAGTCCATAATATTTTTTTCATAAAAAATTTTTTTGCATGAAAAATTGATGATGTATAGTTTATTAAATTCTTTGCACGAAAAGAAGACGACGTATATAGTCCATTTAATTTTTTAGATACGAAATGGACGAATTATAGTCAATTTAATTTTTTTTTAAATTTAAAAATGGACGATGTATAGTCCATTAAATTTTGTATATATAGCCAGTCCATTTAATTTTTTGCATGAAAAATAGACGATGTATAGTCTATATAATTATTTGCACACGAATCGGACGATTTATAGTCGATAAAATTTTTTCATAAAAAATTGAAAAAAACACGATGTATAGTCCATTATATTTTTTTCATAAAAAAATTTTTTCCATGAAAAATGGATGATGTATAGTTTATTAAATTCTTTGCACGAAAAGAAGACGACGTATATAGTCCATTTAATTTTTTAGATACGAAATGGACGAATTATAGTCAATTTAATTTTTTTTTTAATTTAAAAATGGACGATGTATAGTCCATTAAATTTTGTATATATAGCCAGTCCATTTAATTTTTTGCATGAAAAATAGACGATGTATAGTCTATATAATTATTTGCACACGAATCGGACGATTTATAGTCGATAAAATTTTTTCATAAAAAATTGAAAAAAAGACGATGTATAGTCCATATTTTTTTCATAAAAAATTTTTTTGCACGAAAAATGGATGATGTATAGTTTATTAAATTCTTTGCACGAAAAGAAGACGACGTATATAGTCCATTTAATTTTTTAGATACGAAATGGACGAATTATAGTCAATTTAATTTTTTTTAAATTTAAAAATGGACGATGTATAGTCCATTAAATTTTGTATATATAGCCAGTCCATTTAATTTTTTGCATGAAAAATAGACGATGTATAGTCTATATAATTATTTGCACACGAATCGGACGATTTATAGTCGATAAAATTTTTTCATAAAAAATTGAAAAAAAGACGATGTATAGTCCATAATATTTTTTTCATAAAAAATTTTTTTGCATGAAAAATTGATGATGTATAGTTTATTAAATTCTTTGCACGAAAAGAAGACGACGTATATAGTCCATTTAATTTTTTAGATACGAAATGGACGAATTATAGTCAATTTAATTTTTTTTTTAAATTTAAAAATGGACGATGTATAGTCCATTAAATTTTGTATATATAGCCAGTCCATTTAATTTTTTGCATGAAAAATAGACGATGTATAGTCTATATAATTATTTGCACACGAATCGGACGATTTATAGTCGATAAAATTTTTTCATAAAAAATTGAAAAAAAGACGATGTATAGTCCATAATATTTTTTTCATAAACAATTTTTTTACATGAAAAATTGATGATGTATAGTTTATTAAATTCTTTGCACGAAAAGAAGACGACGTATATAGTCCATTTAATTTTTTAGATACGAAATGGACGAATTATAGTCAATTTAATTTTTTTTTAAATTTAAAAATGGACGATGTATAGTCCATTAAATTTTGTATATATAGTCAGTCTATTTAATTTTTTGCATCTAAAATAGACGATGTATAGTCTATTGCCCCTATCACGGTTTTCAACTAAACTCAGTTTGGTCGCCTAAGAGTAGACCAAACTTACACACGACCAAACTGTTTTTTAGTATTATGAACCACAACTGTTTTTTAGTTGAAATTGTTATCGCGTTGCCAACTTAAAATATCAAGTTTGACAGAAAGCAATTAATTTGTGTGAAAATTTAAAATACAGTTTTAGAAAAAATATTGCTTTGTATGCTTTAGTTCATAGAAATCATACTAAATTGATACAAATATATGTAGATTTATTTTATGACGACGAAAATGAAGTCGCAAATATAGATGTACTACGTATCGAAAGAAAGAAAGAAATTCGTGATGATTCTAACCATCATGAACTACCCAATGCAAGGTAAGGAATAATCAAAATAGGGAACGAATTCTTTAAAAAATAATTTTGGAATGTTAAGAAAATTTTGCTATGAAGCATAATCAATATTTCCAGTTACGATATTTCCATATTTTCTATTTTTTACCTGTAACTAGAAAAACCCAACCACCGACTCAACTACTTGAAAACAGTTGTGTATAATCAACGTTTTTCTCAACCAAACTTACGCATAGTTGTAAATGATAGTACCAAAACACAACTGAGAACTCAACTGTTAATTTAGTGGAGAATGGTAATGCAAATTTATCAATCACAACCAAACTATTTTAAAAGTTGAAAACCGTGATAGGGGCATTAATTTTTTAGATACGAAATGGACGAATTATAGTCAATTTAATTTTTTTTTTAAATTTAAAAATGGACGATGTATAGTCCATTAAATTTTGTATATATAGCCAGTCCATTTAATTTTTTGCATGAAAAATAGACGATGTATAGTCTATATAATTATTTGCACACGAATCGGACGATTTATAGTCGATAAAATTTTTTCATAAAAAATTGAAAAAAATACGATGTATAGTCCATTATATTTGTTTCATAAAAAATTTTTTTGCATGAAAAATTGATGATGTATAGTTTATTAAATTCTTTGCACGAAAAGAAGACGACGTATATAGTCCATTTAATTTTTTAGATACGAAATGGACGAATTATAGTCAATTTAATTTTTTTTTAATTTAAAAATGGACGATGTATAGTCCATTAAATTTTGTATATATAGCCAGTCCATTTAATTTTTTGCATGAAAAATAGACGATGTATAGTCTATATAATTATTTGCACACGAATCGGACGATTTATAGTCGATAAAATTTTTTCATAAAAAATTGAAAAAAACACGATGTATAGTCCATTATATTTTTTTCATAAAAAAATTTTTTGCATGAAAAATGGATGATGTATAGTTTATTAAATTCTTTGCACGAAAAGAAGACGACGTATATAGTCCATTTAATTTTTTAGATACGAAATGGACGAATTATAGTCAATTTAATTTTTTTTTTAATTTAAAAATGGACGATGTATAGTCCATTAAATTTTGTATATATAGCCAGTCCATTTAATTTTTTGCATGAAAAATAGACGATGTATAGTCTATATAATTATTTGCACACGAATCGGACGATTTATAGTCGATAAAATTTTTTCATAAAAAATTGAAAAAAAGACGATGTATAGTCCATATTTTTTTCATAAAAAATTTTTTTGCACGAAAAATGGATGATGTATAGTTTATTAAATTCTTTGCACGAAAAGAAGACGACGTATATAGTCCATTTAATTTTTTAGATACGAAATGGACGAATTATAGTCAATTTAATTTTTTTTAAATTTAAAAATGGACGATGTATAGTCCATTAAATTTTGTATATATAGCCAGTCCATTTAATTTTTTGCATGAAAAATAGACGATGTATAGTCTATATAATTATTTGCACACGAATCGGACGATTTATAGTCGATAAAATTTTTTCATAAAAAATTGAAAAAAAGACGATGTATAGTCCATAATATTTTTTTCATAAAAAATTTTTTTGCATGAAAAATTGATGATGTATAGTTTATTAAATTCTTTGCACGAAAAGAAGACGACGTATATAGTCCATTTAATTTTTTAGATACGAAATGGACGAATTATAGTCAATTTAATTTTTTTTTAAATTTAAAAATGGACGATGTATAGTCCATTAAATTTTGTATATATAGCCAGTCCATTTAATTTTTTGCATGAAAAATAGACGATGTATAGTCTATATAATTATTTGCACACGAATCGGACGATTTATAGTCGATAAAATTTTTTCATAAAAAATTGAAAAAAAGACGATGTATAGTCCATTATTTTTTTTTCATAAAAAAATTTTTTGCATGAAAAATGGATGATGTATAGTTTATTAAATTCTTTGCACGAAAAGAAGACGACGTATATAGTCCATTTAATTTTTTAGATATGAAATGGACGAATTATAGTCAATTTAATTTTTTTTTTAAATTTAAAAATGGACGATGTATAGTCCATTAAATTTTGTATATATAGCCAGTCCATTTAATTTTTTGCATGAAAAATAGACGATGTATAGTCTATATAATTATTTGCACACGAATCGGACGATTTATAGTCGATTAAATTTTTTCATAAAAAATTGAAAAAAAGACGATGTATAGTCCATTATATTTTTTTCATAAAAAAATTTTTTGCATGAAAAATGGATGATGTATAGTTTATTAAATTCTTTGCACGAAAAGAAGACGACGTATATAGTCCATTTAATTTTTTAGATATGAAATGGACGAATTATAGTCAATTTAATTTTTTTTTTAAATTTAAAAATGGACGATGTATAGTCCATTAAATTTTGTATATATAGCCAGTCCATTTAATTTTTTGCATGAAAAATAGACGATGTATAGTCTATATAATTATTTGCACACGAATCGGACGATTTATAGTCGATAAAATTTTTTCATAAAAAATTGAAAAAAAGACGATGTATAGTCCATAATATTTTTTTCATAAACAATTTTTTTACATGAAAAATTGATGATGTATAGTTTATTAAATTCTTTGCACGAAAAGAAGACGACGTATATAGTCCATTTAATTTTTTAGATACGAAATGGACGAATTATAGTCAATTTAATTTTTTTTTAAATTTAAAAATGGACGATGTATAGTCCATTAAATTTTGTATATATAGTCAGTCTATTTAATTTTTTGCATCTAAAATAGACGATGTATAGTCTATTGCCCCTATCACGGTTTTCAACTAAACTCAGTTTGGTCGCCTAAGAGTAGACCAAACTTACACACGACCAAACTGTTTTTTAGTATTATGAACCACAACTGTTTTTTAGTTGAAATTGTTATCGCGTTGCCAACTTAAAATATCAAGTTTGACAGAAAGCAATTAATTTGTGTGAAAATTTAAAATACAGTTTTAGAAAAAATATTGCTTTGTATGCTTTAGTTCATAGAAATCATACTAAATTGATACAAATATATGTAGATTTATTTTATGACGACGAAAATGAAGTCGCAAATATAGATGTACTACGTATCGAAAGAAAGAAAGAAATTCGTGATGATTCTAACCATCATGAACTACCCAATGCAAGGTAAGGAATAATCAAAATAGGGAACGAATTCTTTAAAAAATAATTTTGGAATGTTAAGAAAATTTTGCTATGAAGCATAATCAATATTTCCAGTTACGATATTTCCATATTTTCTATTTTTTACCTGTAACTAGAAAAACCCAACCACCGACTCAACTACTTGAAAACAGTTGTGTATAATCAACGTTTTTCTCAACCAAACTTACGCATAGTTGTAAATGATAGTACCAAAACACAACTGAGAACTCAACTGTTAATTTAGTGGAGAATGGTAATGCAAATTTATCAATCACAACCAAACTATTTTAAAAGTTGAAAACCGTGATAGGGGCATTAATTTTTTAGATACGAAATGGACGAATTATAGTCAATTTAATTTTTTTTTTTTAATTTAAAAATGGACGATGTATAGTCCATTAAATTTTGTATATATAGCCAGTCCATTTAATTTTTTGCATGAAAAATAGACGATGTATAGTCTATATAATTATTTGCACACGAATCGGACGATTTATAGTCGATAAAATTTTTTCATAAAAAATTGAAAAAAATACGATGTATAGTCCATTATATTTTTTTCATAAAAAAATTTTTTCCATGAAAAATGGATGATGTATAGTTTATTAAATTCTTTGCACGAAAAGAAGACGACGTATATAGTCCATTTAATTTTTTTGATACGAAATGGACGAATTATAGTCAATTTAATTTTTTTTTTATTTAAAAATGGACGATGCACGAAAAATGGATGATGTATAGTTTATTAAATTCTTTGCACGAAAAGAAGACGACGTATATAGTCCATTTAATTTTTTAGATACGAAATGGACGAATTATAGTCAATTTAATTTTTTTTTTAAATTTAAAAATGGACGATGTATAGTCCATTAAATTTTGTATATATAGCCAGTCCATTTAATTTTTTGCATGAAAAATAGACGATGTATAGTCTATATAATTATTTGCACACGAATCGGACGATTTATAGTCGATAAAATTTTTTCATAAAAAATTGAAAAAAAGACGATGTATAGTCCATTATATTTTTTTCATAAAAAAATTTTTGGCATGAAAAATGGATGATGTATAGTTTATTAAATTCTTTGCACGAAAAGAAGACGACGTATATAGTCCATTTAATTTTTTAGATACGAAATGGACGAATTATAGTCAATTTAATTTTTTTTTAAATTTAAAAATGGACGATGTATAGTCCATTAAATTTTGTATATATAGCCAGTCCATTTAATTTTTTGCATGAAAAATAGACGATGTATAGTCTATATAATTATGTGCACACGAATCGGACGATTTATAGTCGATAAAATTTTTTCATAAAAAATTGAAAAAAAGACGATGTATAGTCCATATTTTTTTCATAAAAAATTTTTTTGCACGAAAAATGGATGATGTATAGTTTATTAAATTCTTTGCACGAAAAGAAGACGACGTATATAGTCCATTTAATTTTTTAGATACGAAATGGACGAATTATAGTCAATTTAATTTTTTTTTAATTTAAAAATGGATGATGTATAGTCCATTAAATTTTGTATATATAGCCAGTCCATTTAATTTTTTGCATGAAAAATAGACGATGTATAGTCTATATAATTATTTGCACACGAATCGGACGATTTATAGTCGATAAAATTTTTTCATAAAAAATTGAAAAAAAGACGATGTATAGTCCATTATATTTTTTTTCATAAAAAAATTTTTTGCATGAAAAATGGATGATGTATAGTTTATTAAATTCTTTGCACGAAAAGAAGACGACGTATATAGTCCATTTAATTTTTTAGATACGAAATGGACGAATTATAGTCAATTTAATTTTTTTTTAAATTTAAAAATGGACGATGTATAGTCCATTAAATTTTGTATATATAGCCAGTCCATTTAATTTTTTGCATGAAAAATAGACGATGTATAGTCTATATAATTATTTGCACACGAATCGGACGATTTATAGTCGATAAAATTTTTGCATAAAAAATTGAAAAAAAGACGATGTATAGTCCATAATATTTTTTTCATAAAAAATTTTTTTGCATGAAAAATTGATGATGTATAGTTTATTAAATTCTTTGCACGAAAAGAAGACGACGTATATAGTCCATTTAATTTTTTAGATACGAAATGGACGAATTATAGTCAATTTAATTTTTTTTTAAATTTAAAAATGGACGATGTATAGTCCATTAAATTTTGTATATATAGCCAGTCCATTTAATTTTTTGCATGAAAAATAGACGATGTATAGTCTATATAATTATTTGCACACGAATCGGACGATTTATAGTCGATAAAATTTTTTCATAAAAAATTGAAAAAAAGACGATGTATAGTCCATTATATTTTTTTCATAAAAAAATTTTTTGCATGAAAAATGGATGATGTATAGTTTATTAAATTCTTTGCACGAAAAGAAGACGACGTATATAGTCCATTTAATTTTTTAGATACGAAATGGACGAATTATAGTCAATTTAATTTTTTTTTTAATTTAAAAATGGACGATGTATAGTCCATTAAATTTTGTATATATAGCCAGTCCATTTAATTTTTTGCATGAAAAATAGACGATGTATAGTCTATATAATTATTTGCACACGAATCGGACGATTTATAGTCGATAAAATTTTTTCATAAAAAATTGAAAAAAAGACGATGTATAGTCCATTATATTTTTTTCATAAAAAAATTTTTTGCATGAAAAATGGATGATGTATAGTTTATTAAATTCTTTGCACGAAAAGAAGACGACGTATATAGTCCATTTAATTTTTTAGATACGAAATGGACGAATTATAGTCAATTTAATTTTTTTTTAAATTTAAAAATGGACGATGTATAGTCCATTAAATTTTGTATATATAGCCAGTCCATTTAATTTTTTGCATGAAAAATAGACGATGTATAGTCTATATAATTATTTGCACACGAATCGGACGATTTATAGTAGATAAAATTTTTTCATAAAAAATTGAAAAAAAGACGATGTATAGTCCATATTTTTTTCATAAAAAATTTTTTTGCACGAAAAATGGATGATGTATAGTTTATTAAATTCTTTGCACGAAAAGAAGACGACGTATATAGTCCATTTAATTTTTTAGATACGAAATGGACGAATTATAGTCAATTTAATTTTTTTTTTAATTTAAAAATGGACGATGTATAGTCCATTAAATTTTGTATATATAGCCAGTCCATTTAATTTTTTGCATGAAAAATAGACGATGTATAGTCTATATAATTATTTGCACACGAATCGGACGATTTATAGTCGATAAAATTTTTTCATAAAAAATTGAAAAAAAGACGATGTATAGTCCATTATATTTTTTTTCATAAAAAAATTTTTTGCATGAAAAATGGATGATGTATAGTTTATTAAATTCTTTGCACGAAAAGAAGACGACGTATATAGTCCATTTAATTTTTTAGATACGAAATGGACGAATTATAGTCAATTTAATTTTTTTTTAAATTTAAAAATGGACGATGTATAGTCCATTAAATTTTGTATATATAGCCAGTCCATTTAATTTTTTGCATGAAAAATAGACGATGTATAGTCTATATAATTATTTGCACACGAATCGGACGATTTATAGTCGATAAAATTTTTGCATAAAAAATTGAAAAAAAGACGATGTATAGTCCATAATATTTTTTTCATAAAATTTTTTTTTGCATGAAAAATTGATGATGTATAGTTTATTAAATTCTTTGCACGAAAAGAAGACGACGTATATAGTCCATTTAATTTTTTAGATACGAAATGGACGAATTATAGTCAATTTAATTTTTTTTTTAAATTTAAAAATGGACGATGTATAGTCCATTAAATTTTGTATATATAGCCAGTCCATTTAATTTTTTGCATGAAAAATAGACGATGTATAGTCTATATAATTATTTGCACACGAATCGGACGATTTATAGTCGATAAAATTTTTTCATAAAAAATTGAAAAAAAGACGATGTATAGTCCATTATATTTTTTTCATAAAAAAATTTTTTGCATGAAAAATGGATGATGTATAGTTTATTAAATTCTTTGCACGAAAAGAAGACGACGTATATAGTCCATTTAATTTTTTTAGATACGAAATGGACGAATTATAGTCAATTTAATTTTTTTTTTAATTTAAAAATGGACGATGTATAGTCCATTAAATTTTGTATATATAGCCAGTCCATTTAATTTTTTGCATGAAAAATAGACGATGTATAGTCTATATAATTATTTGCACACGAATCGGACGATTTATAGTCGATAAAATTTTTTCATAAAAAATTGAAAAAAAGACGATGTATAGTCCATTATATTTTTTTCATAAAAAAATTTTTTGCATGAAAAATGGATGATGTATAGTTTATTAAATTCCTTGCACGAAAAGAAGACGACGTATATAGTCCATTTAATTTTTTAGATACGAAATGGACGAATTATAGTCAATTTAATTTTTTTTAAATTTAAAAATGGACGATGTATAGTCCATTGAATTTTGTATATATAGCCAGTCCATTTAATTTTTTGCATGAAAAATAGACGATGTTTAGTCTATATAATTATTTGCACACGAATCGGACGATTTATAGTCGATAAAATTTTTTCATAAAAAATTGAAAAAAAGACGATGTATAGTCCATTATATTTTTTTCATAAAAAAATTTTTTGCATGAAAAATGGATGATGTATAGTTTATTAAATTCTTTGCACGAAAAGAAGACGACGTATATAGTCCATTTAATTTTTTTGATACGAAATGGACGAATTATAGTCAATTTAATTTTTTTTTTATTTAAAAATGGACGATGTATAGTCCATTAAATTTTGTATATATAGTCAGTCTATTTAATTTTTTGCATCTAAAATAGACGATGTAGTGTCTATATAATTATTTGCACACGAATCGGACGATTTATAGTCGATAAAATTTTTTCATAAAAAATTTAAAAAAAGACGATGTATAGTCCATTATATTTTTTTCATAAAAAAATTTTTTGCATGAAAAATGGATGATGTATAGTTTATTAAATTCTTTGCACGAAAAGAAGACGACGTATATAGTCCATTTAATTTTTTTAGATACGAAATGGACGAATTATAGTCAATTTAATTTTTTTTTAATTTAAAAATGGACGATGTATAGTCCATTAAATTTTGTATATATAGCCAGTCCATTTAATTTTTTGCATGAAAAATAGACGATGTATAGTCTATATAATTATTTGCACACGAATCGGACGATTTATAGTCGATAAAATTTTTTCATAAAAAATTGAAAAAAAGACGATGTATAGTCCATTATATTTTTTTCATAAAAAAATTTTTTGCATGAAAAATGGATGATGTATAGTTTATTAAATTCCTTGCACGAAAAGAAGACGACGTATATAGTCCATTTAATTTTTTAGATACGAAATGGACGAATTATAGTCAATTTAATTTTTTTTTTAAATTTAAAAATGGACGATGTATAGTCCATTAAATTTTGTATATATAGCCAGTCCATTTAATTTTTTGCATGAAAAATAGACGATGTATAGTCTATATAATTATTTGCACACGAATCGGACGATTTATAGTCGATAAAATTTTTTCATAAAAAATTGAAAAAAAGACGATGTATTATATTTTTTTCATAAAAAAATTTTTTGCATGAAAAATGGATGATGTATAGTTTATTAAATTCTTTGCACGAAAAGAAGACGACGTATATAGTCCATTTAATTTTTTAGATACGAAATGGACGAATTATAGTCAATTTAATTTTTTTTTAAATTTAAAAATGGACGATGTATAGTCCATTAAATTTTGTATATATAGCCAGTCCATTTAATTTTTTGCATGAAAAATAGACGATGTATAGTCTATATAATTATTTGCACACGAATCGGACGATTTATAGTCGATAAAATTTTTTCATAAAAAATTGAAAAAAAGACGATGTCCATTATATTTTTTTCATAAAAAAATTTTTTGCATGAAAAATGGATGATGTATAGTTTATTAAATTCTTTGCACGAAAAGAAGACGACGTATATAGTCCATTTAATTTTTTAGATACGAAATGGACGAATTATAGTCAATTTAATTTTTTTTTAAATTTAAAAATGGACGACGTATAGTCCATTAAATTTTGTATATATAGCCAGTCCATTTAATTTTTTGCATGAAAAATAGACGATGTATAGTCTATATAATTATTTGCACACGAATCGGACGATTTATAGTCGATAAAATTTTTTCATAAAAAATTGAAAAAAAGACGATGTATAGTCCATTATATTTTTTTCATAAAAAAAATTTTTGCATGAAAAATGGATGATGTATAGTTTATTAAATTCTTTGCACGAAAAGAAGACGACGTATATAGTCCATTTAATTTTTTAGATACGAAATGGACGAATTATAGTCACTTTAATTTTTTTTTTATTTAAAAATGGACGATGTATAGTCCATTAAATTTTGTATATATAGTCAGTCTATTTAATTTTTTGCATCTAAAATAGACGATGTATAGTCTATATAATTATTTGCACACGAATCGGACGATTTATAGTCGATAAAATTTTTTCATAAAAAATTTAAAAAAAGACGATGTATAGTCCATTATATTTTTTTCATAAAAAAATTTTTTGCATGAAAAATGGATGATGTATAGTTTATTAAATTCTTTGCACGAAAAGAAGACGACGTATATAGTCCATTTAATTTTTTTAGATACGAAATGGACGAATTATAGTCAATTTAATTTTTTTTTAATTTAAAAATGGACGATGTATAGTCCATTAAATTTTGTATATATAGCCAGTCCATTTAATTTTTTGCATGAAAAATAGACGATGTATAGTCTATATAATTATTTGCACACGAATCGGACGATTTATAGTCGATAAAATTTTTTCATAAAAAATTGAAAAAAAGACGATGTATAGTCCATTATATTTTTTTCATAAAAAAATTTTTTGCATGAAAAATGGATGATGTATAGTTTATTAAATTCTTTGCACGAAAAGAAGACGACGTATATAGTCCATTTAATTTTTTAGATACGAAATGGACGAATTATAGTCAATTTAATTTTTTTTTAAATTTAAAAATGGACGATGTATAGTCCATTAAATTTTGTATATATAGCCAGTCCATTTAATTTTTTGCATGAAAAATAGACGATGTATAGTCTATATAATTATTTGCACACGAATCGGACGATTTATAGTCGATAAAATTTTTTCATAAAAAATTTAAAAAAAGACGATGTATAGTCCATTATATTTTTTTCATAAAAAAATTTTTTGCATGAAAAATGGATGATGTATAGTTTATTAAATTCTTTGCACGAAAAGAAGACGACGTATATAGTCCATTTAATTTTTTTAGATACGAAATGGACGAATTATAGTCAATTTAATTTTTTTTTAATTTAAAAATGGACGATGTATAGTCCATTAAATTTTGTATATATAGCCAGTCCATTTAATTTTTTGCATGAAAAATAGACGATGTATAGTCTATATAATTATTTGCACACGAATCGGACGATTTATAGTCGATAAAATTTTTTCATAAAAAATTGAAAAAAAGACGATGTATAGTCCATTATATTTTTTTCATAAAAAAATTTTTTGCATGAAAAATGGATGATGTATAGTTTATTAAATTCCTTGCACGAAAAGAAGACGACGTATATAGTCCATTTAATTTTTTAGATACGAAATGGACGAATTATAGTCAATTTAATTTTTTTTTTTAAATTTAAAAATGGACGATGTATAGTCCATTAAATTTTGTATATATAGCCAGTCCATTTAATTTTTTGCATGAAAAATAGACGATGTATAGTCTATATAATTATTTGCACACGAATCGGACGATTTATAGTCGATAAAATTTTTTCATAAAAAATTGAAAAAAAGACGATGTATTATATTTTTTTCATAAAAAAATTTTTTGCATGAAAAATGGATGATGTATAGTTTATTAAATTCTTTGCACGAAAAGAAGACGACGTATATAGTCCATTTAATTTTTTAGATACGAAATGGACGAATTATAGTCAATTTAATTTTTTTTTAAATTTAAAAATGGACGATGTATAGTCCATTAAATTTTGTATATATAGCCAGTCCATTTAATTTTTTGCATGAAAAATAGACGATGTATAGTCTATATAATTATTTGCACACGAATCGGACGATTTATAGTCGATAAAATTTTTTCATAAAAAATTGAAAAAAAGACGATGTCCATTATATTTTTTTCATAAAAAAATTTTTTGCATGAAAAATGGATGATGTATAGTTTATTAAATTCTTTGCACGAAAAGAAGACGACGTATATAGTCCATTTAATTTTTTAGATACGAAATGGACGAATTATAGTCAATTTAATTTTTTTTTAAATTTAAAAATGGACGACGTATAGTCCATTAAATTTTGTATATATAGCCAGTCCATTTAATTTTTTGCATGAAAAATAGACGATGTATAGTCTATATAATTATTTGCACACGAATCGGACGATTTATAGTCGATAAAATTTTTTCATAAAAAATTGAAAAAAAGACGATGTATAGTCCATTATATTTTTTTCATAAAAAAAATTTTTGCATGAAAAATGGATGATGTATAGTTTATTAAATTCTTTGCACGAAAAGAAGACGACGTATATAGTCCATTTAATTTTTTAGATACGAAATGGACGAATTATAGTCACTTTAATTTTTTTTTTATTTAAAAATGGACGATGTATAGTCCATTAAATTTTGTATATGTAGTCAGTCTATTTAATTTTTTGCATCTAAAATAGACGATGTATAGTCTATATAATTATTTGCACACGAATCGGACGATTTATAGTCGACAAAATTTTTTCATAAAAAATTGAAAAAAAGACGATGATAGTCCATAATATTTTTTTCATAAAAAATTTTTTTGCACGAAAAATGGATGATGTATAGTTTATTAAATTCTTTGCACGAAAAGAAGACGACGTATATAGTCCATTTAATTTTTTAGATACGAAATGGACGAATTATAGTCAATTTAATTTTTTTTTTTAATTTAAAAATGGACGATGTATAGTCCATTAAATTTTGTATATATAGTCAGTCTATTTAATTTTTTGCATCTAAAATAGACGATGTATAGTCTATATAATTATTTGCACACGAATCGGACGATTTATAGTCGACAAAATTTTTTCGTAAAAAATTGAAAAAAAGACGATGTATAGTCCATAATATTTTTTTCATAAAAAATTTTTTGCACGAAAAATGGATGATGTATAGTTTATTAAATTCTTTGCACGAAAAGAAGACGACGTATATAGTCTATTTAATTTTTTAGATACGAAATGGACGAATTATAGTCAATTTAATTTTTTTTTAAATTTAAAAATGGACGATGTATAGTCCATTAAATTTTGTATATATAGCCAGTCCATTTAATTTTTTCCATGAAAAATAGACGATGTATAGTCTATATAATTATTTGCACACGAATCGGACGATTTATAGTCGATAAAATTTTTTCATAAAAAATTGAAAAAAAGACGATGTATAGTCCATTATATTTTTTTCATAAAAAAATTTTTTGCATGAAAAATGGATGATGTATAGTTTATTAAATTCTTTGCACGAAAAGAAGACGACGTATATAGTCCATTTAATTTTTTAGATACGAAATGGACGAATTATAGTCAATTTAATTTTTTT
This sequence comes from Tachina lurida, assembly GCA_944452675.1. Lineage (NCBI taxonomy): Eukaryota > Metazoa > Arthropoda > Insecta > Diptera > Tachinidae > Tachina > Tachina lurida. Next base: position 101,287,396 of record OX101754.1, read on the forward strand.
CTAAATTTAAAAATGGACGATGTATAGTCCATTAAATTTTGTATATATAGCCAGTCCATTTAATTTTTTGCATAAAAAATAGACGATGTATAGTCTATATAATTATTTGCACACGAATCGGACGATTTATAGTCGATAAAATTTTTTCATAAAAAATTGAAAAAAAGACGATGTATAGTCCATAACATTTTTTTCATAAAAAATTTTTTTGCACGAAAAATGGATGATGTATAGTTTATTAAATTCTTTGCACGAAAAGAAGACGACGTATATAGTCCATTTAATTTTTTAGATACGAAATGGACGAATTATAGTCAATTTAATTTTTTTCTAAATTTAAAAATGGACGATGTATAGTCCATTAAATTTTGTATATATAGCCAGTCCATTTAATTTTTTCCATGAAAAATAGACGATGTATAGTCTATATAATTATTTGCACACGAATCGGACGATTTATAGTCGATAAAATTTTTTCATAAAAAATTGAAAAAAAGACGATGTATAGTCCATAACATTTTTTTCATAAAAAATTTTTTTGCACGAAAAATGGATGATGTATAGTTTATTAAATTCTTTGCACGAAAAGAAGACGACGTATATAGTCCATTTAATTTTTTAGATACGAAATGGACGAATTATAGTCAATTTAATTTTTTTCTAAATTTAAAAATGGACGATGTATAGTCCATTAAATTTTGTATATATAGCCAGTCCATTTAATTTTTTGCATGAAAAATAGACGATGTATAGTCTATATAATTATTTGCACACGAATCGGACGATTTATAGTCGACAAAATTTTTTCATAAAAATTGAAAAAAAGACGATGTATAGTCCATAATATTTTTTTTATTAAAAATAGTATAGTTTATTAAATTCTTTGCACGAAAAGAAGACGACGTATATAGTCCATTTAATTTTTTAGATACGAAATGGACGAATTATAGTCAATTTAATTTTTTTTTTATTTAAAAATGGACGATGTATAGTCCATTAAATTTTGTATATATAGTCAGTCTATTTAATTTTTTGCATCTAAAATAGACGATGTATAGTCTATATAATTATTTGCACACGAATCGGACGATTTATAGTCGACAAAATTTTTTCATAAAAAATTGAAAAAAAGACGATGTATAGTCCATAACATTTTTTTCATAAAAAATTTTTTTGCACGAAAAATGGATGATGTATAGTTTATTAAATTCTTTGCACGAAAAGAAGACGACGTATATAGTCTATTTAATTTTTTAGATACGAAATGGACGAATTATAGTCAATTTAATTTTTTTTTAAATTTAAAAATGGACGATGTATAGTCCATTAAATTTTGTATATATAGCCAGTCCATTTAATTTTTTCCATGAAAAATAGACGATGTATAGTCTATATAATTATTTGCACACGAATCGGACGATTTATAGTCGATAAAATTTTTTCATAAAAAATTGAAAAAAAGACGATGTATAGTCCATAACATTTTTTTCATAAAAAATTTTTTTGCACGAAAAATGGATGATGTATAGTTTATTAAATTCTTTGCACGAAAAGAAGACGACGTATATAGTCCATTTAATTTTTTAGATACGAAATGGACGAATTATAGTCAATTTAATTTTTTTCTAAATTTAAAAATGGACGATGTATAGTCCATTAAATTTTGTATATATAGCCAGTCCATTTAATTTTTTGCATAAAAAATAGACGATGTATAGTCTATATAATTATTTGCACACGAATCGGACGATTTATAGTCGATAAAATTTTTTCATAAAAAATTGAAAAAAAGACGATGTATATATAGTCCATAATATTTTTTTCATAAAAAAATTTTTTGCATGAAAAATGGATGATGTATAGTTTATTAAATTCTTTGCACGAAAAGAAGACAACGTATATAGTCTATTTAATTTTTTAGATACGAAATGGACGAGTTATAGTCAATTTAATTTTTTTTTTAATTTAAAAATGGACGATGTATAGTCCATTAAATTTTGTATATATAGTCAGTCCATTTAATTTTGTGCATCTAAAATAGACGATGTATAGTCTACATAATTATTTGCACACGAATCGGACGATTTATAGTCGATAAAATTTTTTCATAAAAAATTGAAAAAAAGACGATGTATAGTCCATAATATTTTTTTCATAAAAAATTTTTTTGCATGAAAAATGGATGATGTATAGTTTATTAAATTCTTTGCACGAAAAGAAGACGACGTATATAGTCCATTTAATTTTTTAGATACGAAATGGACGAATTATAGTCAATTTAATTTTTTTTTTTTATTTAAAAATGGACGATGTATAGTCCATTAAATTTTGTATATATAGTCAGTCTATTTAATTTTTTGCATCTAAAATAGACGATGTATAGTCTATATAATTATTTGCACACGAATCGGACGATTTATCGTCGACAAAATTTTTTCATAAAAAATTGAAAAAAAGACGATGTATAGTCCATAATATTTTTTTCATAAAAAATTTTTTTGCACGAAAAATGGATGATGTATAGTTTATTAAATTCTTTGCACGAAAAGAAGACGACGTATATAGTCCATTTAATTTTTTAGATACGAAATGGACGAATTATAGTCAATTTAATTTTTTTCTAAATTTAAAAATGGACGATGTATAGTCCATTAAATTTTGTATATATAGCCAGTCCATTTAATTTTTTGCATGATAAATAGACGATGTATAGTCTATATAATTATTTGCACACGAATCGGACGATTTATAGTCGATAAAATTTTTTCATAAAAAATTGAAAAAAAGACGATGTATATATAGTACATAATATTTTTTTCATAAAAAAATTTTTTGCATGAAAAATGGATAATGTATAGTTTATTAAATTCTTTGCACGAAAAGAAGACGACGTATATAGTCCATTTAATTTTTTAGATACGAAATGGACGAATTATAGTCAATTTAATTTTTTTTTTAATTTAAAAATGGACGATGTATAGTCCATTAAATTTTGTATATATAGTCAGTCCATTTAATTTTGTGCATCTAAAATAGACGATGTATAGTCTACATAATTATTTGCACACGAATCGGACGATTTATAGTCGATAAAATTTTTTCATAAAAAATTGAAAAAAAGACGATGTATATATAGTCCATAATATTTTTTTCATAAAAAAATTTTTTGCATGAAAAATGGATGATGTATAGTTTATTAAATTCTTTGCACGAAAAGAAGACGACGTATATAGTCCATTTAATTTTTTAGATACGAAATGGACGAATTATAGTCAATTTAATTTTTTTCTAAATTTAAAAATGGACGATGTATAGTCCATTAAATTTTGTATATATAGCCAGTCCATTTAATTTTTTGCATGAAAAATAGACGATGTATAGTCTATATAATTATTTGCACACGAATCGGACGATTTATAGTCGACAAAATTTTTTCATAAAAAATTGAAAAAAAGACGATGTATAGTCCATAATATTTTTTTCATAAAAAATAGTATAGTTTATTAAATTCTTTGCACGAAAAGAAGACGACGTATATAGTCCATTTAATTTTTTAGATACGAAATGGACGAATTATAGTCAATTTAATTTTTTTTTTTTTATTTAAAAATGGACGATGTATAGTCCATTAAATTTTGTATATATAGTCAGTCTATTTAATTTTTTGCATCTAAAATAGACGATGTATAGTCTATATAATTATTTGCACACGAATCGGACGATTTATAGTCGATAAAATTTTTTCATAAAAAATTGAAAAAAGACGATGTATAGTCCATAATATTTTTTTCATAAAAAATTTTTTTGCACGAAAAATGGATGATGTATAGTTTATTAAATTCTTTGCACGAAAAGAAGACGACGTATATAGTCCATTAAATTTTTTAATTACGAAATGGACGAATTATAGTCAATTTAATTTTTTTTTAAATTTAAAAATGGACGATGTATAGTCCATTAAATTTTGTATATATAGTCAGTCTATTTAATTTTTTGCATCTAAAATAGACGATGTATAGTCTATATAATTATTTGCACACGAATCGGACGATTTATAGTCGACAAAATTTTTTCATAAAAATTGAAAAAAAGACGATGTATAGTCCATAATATTTTTTTCATTAAAAATAGTATAGTTTATTAAATTCTTTGCACGAAAAGAAGACGACGTATATAGTCCATTTAATTTTTTAGATACGAAATGGACGAATTATAGTCAATTTAATTTTTTTTTTTTTTATTTAAAAATGGACGATGTATAGTCCATTAAATTTTGTATATATAGTCAGTCTATTTAATTTTTTGCATCTAAAATAGACGATGTATAGTCTATATAATTATTTGCACACGAATCGGACGATTTATAGTCGACAAAATTTTTTCATAAAAAATTGAAAAAAAGACGATGTATAGTCCATATTTTTTTCATAAAAAATTTTTTTGCACGAAAAATGGATGATGTATAGTTTATTAAATTCTTTGCACGAAAAGAAGACGACGTATATAGTCCATTTAATTTTTTAGATACGAAATGGACGAATTATAGTAAATTTAATTTTTTTTAAATTTAAAAATGGACGATCTATAGTCCATTAAATTTTGTATATATAGCCAGTCCATTTAATTTTTTGCATGAAAAATAGACGATGTATAGTCTATATAATTATTTGCACACGAATCGGACGATTTATAGTCGATACAATTTTTTCATAAAAAATTGAAAAAAAGACGATGTATAGTCCATAATATTTTTTTCATAAAAAAATTTTTTGCATGAAAACTGGATGATGTATAGTTTATTAAATTCTTTGCACGAAAAGAAGACGACGTATATAGTCCATTTAATTTTTTAGATACGAAATGGACGAATTATAGTCAATTTAATTTTTTTTTTAAATTTAAAAATGGACGATGTATAGTCCATTAAATTTTGTATATATAGTCAGTCTATTTAATTTTTTGCATCTAAAATAGACGATGTATAGTCTATATAATTATTTGCACACGAATCGGACGATTTGTAGTCGATAAAATTTTTTCATAAAAAAATGAAAAAAAGACGATGTATATATAGTCCATAATATTTTTTTCATAAAAAAATTTTTTGCATGAAAAATGGATGATGTATAGTTTATTAAATTCTTTGCACGAAAAGAAGACGACGTATATAGTCCATTTAATTTTTTAGATACGAAATGGACGAATTATAGTCAATTTAATTTTTTTTTAAATTTAAAAATGGACGATGTATAGTCCATTAAATTTTGTATATATAGCCAGTCCATTTAATTTTTTGCATGAAAAATAGACGATGTATAGTCTATATAATTATTTGCACACGAATCGGACGATTTATAGTCGATAAAATTTTTTCATAAAAAATTGAAAAAAAGACGATGTATAGTAGTCCATTATATTTTTTTCATAAAAAATTTTTTGCATGAAAAATGGATGATGTATAGTTTATTAAATTCTTTGCACGAAAAGAAGACGACGTATATAGTCCATTTAATTTTTTAGATACGAAATGGACGAATTATAGTCAATTTAATTTTTTTTTAAATTTAAAAATGGACGATGTATAGTCCATTAAATTTTGTATATATAGCCAGCCCATTTAATTTTTTGCATGAAAAATAGACGATGTATAGTCTATATAATTATTTGCACACGAATCGGACGATTTATAGTCGATAAAATTTTTTCATAAAAAATTGAAAAAAAGACGATGTATAGTCCATAATATTTTTTTCATAAAAAATTTTTTTGCACGAAAAATGGATGATGTATAGTTTATTAAATTCTTTGCACGAAAAGAAGACGACGTATATAGTCCATTTAATTTTTTAGATACGAAATGGACGAATTATAGTCAATTTAATTTTTTTTTAAATTTAAAAATGGACGATGTATAGTCCATTAAATTTTGTATATAGTCAGTCTATTTAATTTTTTGCATCTAAAATAGACGATTTATAGTCTATATAATTATTTGCACACGAATCGGACGATTTATAGTCGACAAAATTTTTTCATAAAAATTGAAAAAAAGACGATGTATATATAGTCCATAATATTTTTTTCATTAAAAATAGTATAGTTTATTAAATTCTTTGCACGAAAAGAAGACGACGTATATAGTCCATTTAATTTTTTAGATACGAAATGGACGAATTATAGTCAATTTAATTTTTTTTTTTATTTAAAAATGGACGATGTATAGTCCATTAAATTTTGTATATATAGTCAGTCTATTTAATTTTTTGCATCTAAAATAGACGATGTATAGTCTATATAATTATTTGCACACGAATCGGACGATTTATAGTCGACAAAATTTTTTCATAAAAAATTGAAAAAAAGACGATGTATATATAGTCCATAATATTTTTTTCATAAAAAATTTTTTTGCACGAAAAATGGATGATATATAGTTTATTAAATTCTTTGCACGAAAAGAAGACGACGTATATAGTCCATTTAATTTTTTAGATACGAAATGGACGAATTATAGTCAATTTAATTTTTTTTTAATTTAAAAATGGACGATGTATAGTCCATTAAATTTTGTATATATAGCCAGTCCATTTAATTTTTTGCATGAAAAATAGACGATGTATAGTCTATATAATTATTTGCACACGAATCGGACGATTTATAGTCGATAAAATTTTTTCATAAAAAATTGAAAAAAAGACGATGTATAGTCCATTATATTTTTTTCATAAAAAATTTTTTGCATGAAAAATGGATGATGTATAGTTTATTAAATTCTTTGCACGAAAAGAAGACGACGTATATAGTCCATTTAATTTTTTAGATACGAAATGGACGAATTATAGTCAATTTAATTTTTTTTTAAATTTAAAAATGGACGATGTATAGTCCATTAAATTTTGTATATATAGTCAGTCTATTTAATTTTTTGCATCTAAAATAGACGATGTATAGTCTATATAATTATTTGCACACGAATCGGACGATTTATAGTCGACAAAATTTTTTCATAAAAATTGAAAAAAAGACGATGTATAGTCCATAATATTTTTTTTATTAAAAATAGTATAGTTTATTAAATTCTTTGCACGAAAAGAAGACGACGTATATAGTCCATTTAATTTTTTAGATACGAAATGGACGAATTATAGTCAATTTAATTTTTTTTTTATTTAAAAATGGACGATGTATAGTCCATTAAATTTTGTATATATAGTCAGTCTATTTAATTTTTTGCATCTAAAATAGACGATGTATAGTCTATATAATTATTTGCACACGAATCGGACGATTTATAGTCGACAAAATTTTTTCATAAAAAATTGAAAAAAAGACGATGTATAGTCCATAATATTTTTTTCATTAAAAATTTTTTTGCACGAAAAATGGATGATATATAGTTTATTAAATTCTTTGCACGAAAAGAAGACGACGTATATAGTCCATTTAATTTTTTAGATACGAAATGGACGAATTATAGTCAATTTAATTTTTTTTTAATTTAAAAATGGACGATGTATAGTCCATTAAATTTTGTATATATAGCCAGTCCATTTAATTTTTTGCATGAAAAATAGACGATGTATAGTCTATATAATTATTTGCACACGAATCGGACGATTTATAGTCGATAAAATTTTTTCATAAAAAATTGAAAAAAAGACAATGTTATAGTCCATTATATTTTTTTCATAAAAAATTTTTTGCATGAAAAATGGATGATGTATAGTTTATTAAATTCTTTGCACGAAAAGAAGACGACGTATATAGTCCATTTAATTTTTTAGATACGAAATGGACGAATTATAGTCAATTTAATTTTTTTTTTAATTTAAAAATGGACGATGTATAGTCCATTAAATTTTGTATATATAGTCAGTCTATTTAATTTTTTGCATCTAAAATAGACGATGTATAGTCTATATAATTATTTGCACACGAATCGGACGATTTGTAGTCGATAAAATTTTTTCATAAAAAAATGAAAAAAAGACGATGTATATATAGTCCATAATATTTTTTTCATAAAAAAATTTTTTGCATGAAAAATGGATGATGTATAGTTTATTAAATTCTTTGCACGAAAAGAAGACGACGTATATAGTCCATTTAATTTTTTAGATACGAAATGGACGAATTATAGTCAATTTAATTTTTTTTTTATTTAAAAATGGACGATTATAGTCCATTAAATTTTGTATATATAGTCAGTCTATTTAATTTTTTGCATCTAAAATAGACGATGTATAGTCTATATAATTATTTGCACACGAATCGGACGATTTATAGTCGACAAAATTTTTTCATAAAAAATTGAAAAAAAGACGATGTATAGTCCATATTTTTTTCATAAAAAATTTTTTTGCACGAAAAATGGATGATGTATAGTTTATTAAATTCTTTGCACGAAAAGAAGACGACGTATATAGTCCATTTAATTTTTTAGATACGAAATGGACGAATTATAGTCAATTTAATTTTTTTTTAATTTAAAAATGGACGATGTATAGTCCATTAAATTTTGTATATATAGTCAGTCCATTTAATTTTGTGCATCTAAAATAGACGATGTATAGTCTACATAATTATTTGCACACGAATCGGACGATTTATAGTCGATAAAATTTTTTCATAAAAAATTGAAAAAAAGACGATGTATATATAGTCCATAATATTTTTTTCATAAAAAAATTTTTTGCATGAAAAATGGATGATGTATAGTTTATTAAATTCTTTGCACGAAAAGAAGACGACGTATATAGTCCATTTAATTTTTTAGATACGAAATGGACGAATTATAGTCAATTTAATTTTTTTCTAAATTTAAAAATGGACGATGTATAGTCCATTAAATTTTGTATATATAGCCAGTCCATTTAATTTTTTGCATGAAAAATAGACGATGTATAGTCTATATAATTATTTGCACACGAATCGGACGATTTATAGTCGACAAAATTTTTTCATAAAAAATTGAAAAAAAGACGATGTATAGTCCATAATATTTTTTTCATAAAAAATAGTATAGTTTATTAAATTCTTTGCACGAAAAGAAGACGACGTATATAGTCCATTTAATTTTTTAGATACGAAATGGACGAATTATAGTCAATTTAATTTTTTTTTTTTTTATTTAAAAATGGACGATGTATAGTCCATTAAATTTTGTATATATAGTCAGTCTATTTAATTTTTTGCATCTAAAATAGACGATGTATAGTCTATATAATTATTTGCACACGAATCGGACGATTTATAGTCGATAAAATTTTTTCATAAAAAATTGAAAAAAGACGATGTATAGTCCATAATATTTTTTTCATAAAAAATTTTTTTGCACGAAAAATGGATGATGTATAGTTTATTAAATTCTTTGCACGAAAAGAAGACGACGTATATAGTCCATTTAATTTTTTAGATACGAAATGGACGAATTATAGTCAATTTAATTTTTTTTTAAATTTAAAAATGGACGATGTATAGTCCATTAAATTTTGTATATATAGTCAGTCTATTTAATTTTTTGCATCTAAAATAGACGATGTATAGTCTATATAATTATTTGCACACGAATCGGACGATTTATAGTCGACAAAATTTTTTCATAAAAATTGAAAAAAAGACGATGTATAGTCCATAATATTTTTTTCATTAAAAATAGTATAGTTTATTAAATTCTTTGCACGAAAAGAAGACGACGTATATAGTCCATTTAATTTTTTAGATACGAAATGGACGAATTATAGTCAATTTAATTTTTTTTTTTATTTAAAAATGGACGATGTATAGTCCATTAAATTTTGTATATATAGTCAGTCTATTTAATTTTTTGCATCTAAAATAGACGATGTATAGTCTATATAATTATTTGCACACGAATCGGACGATTTATAGTCGACAAAATTTTTTCATAAAAAATTTAAAAAAAGACGATGTATAGTCCATAATATTTTTTTCATAAAAAATTTTTTTGCACGAAAAATGGATGATATATAGTTTATTAAATTCTTTGCACGAAAAGAAGACGACGTATATAGTCCATTTAATTTTTTAGATACGAAATGGACGAATTATAGTCAATTTAATTTTTTTTTAATTTAAAAATGGACGATGTATAGTCCATTAAATTTTGTATATATAGCCAGTCCATTTAATTTTTTGCATGAAAAATAGACGATGTATAGTCTATATAATTATTTGCACACGAATCGGACGATTTATAGTCGATAAAATTTTTTCATAAAAAATTGAAAAAAAGACGATGTATAGTCCATTATATTTTTTTCATAAAAAATTTTTTGCATGAAAAATGGATGATGTATAGTTTATTAAATTCTTTGCACGAAAAGAAGACGACGTATATAGTCCATTTAATTTTTTAGATACGAAATGGACGAATTATAGTCAATTTAATTTTTTTTTTATTTAAAAATGGACGATGTATAGTCCATTAAATTTTGTATATATAGTCAGTCTATTTAATTTTTTGCATCTAAAATAGACGATGTATAGTCTATATAATTATTTGCACATGAATCGGACGATTTATAGTCGACAAAATTTTTTCATAAAAAATTGAAAAAAAAAGATGTATAGTCCATATTTTTTTCATAAAAAATTTTTTTGCACGAAAAATGGATGATGTATAGTTTATTAAATTCTTTGCACGAAAAGAAGACGACGTATATAGTCCATTTAATTTTTTAGATACGAAATGGACGAATTATAGTAAATTTAATTTTTTTTTAAATTTAAAAATGGACGATCTATAGTCCATTAAATTTTGTATATATAGCCAGTCCATTTAATTTTTTGCATGAAAAATAGACGATGTATAGTCTATATAATTATTTGCACACGAATCGGACGATTTATAGTCGATACAATTTTTTCATAAAAAATTGAAAAAAAGACGATGTATAGTCCATAATATTTTTTTCATAAAAAAATTTTTTGCATGAAAACTGGATGATGTATAGTTTATTAAATTCTTTGCACGAAAAGAAGACGACGTATATAGTCCATTTAATTTTTTAGATACGAAATGGACGAATTATAGTCAATTTAATTTTTTTTTAAATTTAAAAATGGACGATGTATAGTCCATTAAATTTTGTATATATAGTCAGTCTATTTAATTTTTTGCATCTAAAATAGACGATGTATAGTCTATATAATTATTTGCACACGAATCGGACGATTTGTAGTCGATAAAATTTTTTCATAAAAAAATGAAAAAAAGACGATGTGTTGCAGAAAATATAAATTTCTTCAACCGTTTGCCTACTCAAATACACCAAAATTTAATAATTATACTTGTTGTATTTAATATTAATGTCAGTAGTGTATTTTTATCATTATTAATGTTATCATTATGCCTTATTACTTCATTGTTAATGATCTTGTATTTCATTATTAACATTAACGTAATTATCATCATTATTACACGTATGTACTCATATTATTTATCATCATTGCACTTTATTAAACATGCTCACTAATAATGATACATATTATCATTCCAATGAGAAACTCAAATTTCCTCTCATCACTAACGTTTCATTAACACACTACTAGCTTTAGAGCGTGCCGTGTGCAACCTGCATATGTACTTATGTATTGCTCTCATTATTAACGTTACATTAGCGTACTATTAATTTTAGTGCGTGCCGTGTGCAATCTATGTACTTATGTACGAGTATTTTGTTATTGCTTTATTATATGAACTGTTACACTTGACATTGTATTAAAATAATTTTGGAATATCGAACACTTCTTTTTCGACTGTGAACAATTAAAGAACAATTTGTAATTTTAATAAACAGCGTTGTACAACAGAAATAATGACAAGGGCCTTTATTTTGTTACACGGAATTCATGATAATACGTATGAATAAACATTAATATATCATAAACAAAATTAAAGGTAAAATAATTCTTAAAATCATAAACACGATGTATATATAGTCCATAATATTTTTTTCATAAAAAAATTTTTTGCATGAAAAATGGATGATGTATAGTTTATTAAATTCTTTGCACGAAAAGAAGACGACGTATATAGTCCATTTAATTTTTTAGATACGAAATGGACGAATTATAGTCAATTTAATTTTTTTTTAAATTTAAAAATGGACGATGTATAGTCCATTAAATTTTGTATATATAGCCAGTCCATTTAATTTTTTGCATGAAAAATAGACGATGTATAGTCTATATAATTATTTGCACACGAATCGGACGATTTATAGTCGATAAAATTTTTTCATAAAAAATTGAAAAAAAGACGATGTATAGTAGTCCATTATATTTTTTTCATAAAAAATTTTTTGCATGAAAAATGGATGATGTATAGTTTATTAAATTCTTTGCACGAAAAGAAGACGACGTATATAGTCCATTTAATTTTTTAGATACGAAATGGACGAATTATAGTCAATTTAATTTTTTTTTAAATTTAAAAATGGACGATGTATAGTCCATTAAATTTTGTATATATAGCCAGCCCATTTAATTTTTTGCATGAAAAATAGACGATGTATAGTCTATATAATGATTTGCACACGAATCGGACGATTTATAGTCGATAAAATTTTTTCATAAAAAATTTAAAAAAAGACGATGTATAGTCCATTATATTTTTTTCATAAAAAAATTTTTTGCATAAAAAATGGATGATGTATAGTTTATTAAATTCTTTGCACGAAAAGAAGACGACGTATATAGTCCATTTAATTTTTTAGATACGAAATGGACGAATTATAGTCAATTTAATTTTTTTTTTATTTAAAAATGGACGATGTATAGTCCATTAAATTTTGTATATATAGTCAGTCTATTTAATTTTTTGCATCTAAAATAGACGATGTATAGTCTATATAATTATTTGCACACGAATCGGACGATTTATAGTCGACAAAATTTTTTCATAAAAAATTTTTTTGCACGAAAAATGGATGATGTATAGTTTATTAAATTCTTTGCACGAAAAGAAGACGACGTATATAGTCCATTTAATTTTTTAGATACGAAATGGACGAATTATAGTCAATTTAATTTTTTTTTAAATTTAAAAATGGACGATGTATAGTCCATTAAATTTTGTATATATAGCCAGTCCATTTAATTTTTTGCATGAAAAATAGACGATGTATAGTCTATATAATTATTTGCACACGAATCGGACGATTTATAGTCGATACAATTTTTTCATAAAAAATTTAAAAAAAGACGATGTATAGTCCATAATATTTTTTTCATAAAAAAATTTTTTGCATGAAAAATGGATGATGTATAGTTTATTAAATTCTTTGCACGAAAAGAAGACGACGTATATAGTCCATTTAATTTTTTAGATACGAAATGGACGAATTATAGTCAATTTAATTTTTTTTTAAATTTAAAAATGGACGATGTATAGTCCATTAAATTTTGTATATATAGTCAGTCTATTTAATTTTTTGCATCTAAAATAGACGATGTATAGTCTATATAATTATTTGCACACGAATCGGACGATTTATAGTCGATAAAATTTTTTCATAAAAAATTGAAAAAAAGACGATGGAATCGGACGATTTATAGTCGATAAAATTTTTCATAAAAAATTGAAAAAAAGACGATGTTAGTCAATTATATTTTTTTCATAAAAAAATTTTTTGCATGAAAAATGGATGATGTATAGTTTATTAAATTCTTTGCACGAAAAGAAGACGACGTATATAGTCCATTTAATTTTTTAGATACGAAATGGACGAATTATAGTCAATTTAATTTTTTTTTTTATTTAAAAATGGACGATGTATAGTCCATTAAATTTTGTATATATAGTCAGTCTATTTAATTTTTTGCATCTAAAATAGACGATGTATAGTCTATATAATTATTTGCACACGAATCGGACGATTTATAGTCGACAAAATTTTTTCATAAAAAATTGAAAAAAAGACGATGTATAGTCCATAATATTTTTTTCATAAAAAATTTTTTTGCACGAAAAATGGATGATGTATAGTTTATTAAATTCTTTGCACGAAAAGAAGACGACGTATATAGTCCATTTAATTTTTTAGATACGAAATGGACGAATTATAGTCAATTTAATTTTTTTTTAAATTTAAAAATGGACGATGTATAGTCCATTAAATTTTGTATATATAGCCAGTCCATTTAATTTTTTGCATGAAAAATAGACGATGTATAGTCTATATAATTATTTGCACACGAATCGAACGATTTATAGTCGATAAAATTTTTTCATAAAAAATTGAAAAAAAGACGATGTATAGTCCATAATATTTTTTTCATAAAAATTTTTTTTGCACGAAAAATGGATGATGTATAGTTTATTAAATTCTTTGCACGAAAAGAAGACGACGTATATAGTCCATTTAATTTTTTAGATACGAAATGGACGAATTATAGTCAATTTAATTTTTTTTAAATTTAAAAATGGACGATGTATAGTCCATTAAATTTTGTATATATAGCCAGTCCATTTAATTTTTTGCATGAAAAATAGACGATGTATAGTCTATATAATTATTTGCACACGAATCGGACGATTTATAGTCGATAAAATTTTTTCATAAAAAATTGAAAAAAAGACGATGTAGTCCATAATATTTTTTTCATAAAAAATTTTTTTCCACGAAAAATGGATGATGTATAGTTTATTAATTTCTTTGCACGAAAAGAAGACGACGTATATAGTCCATTTAATTTTTTAGATACGAAATGGACGAATTATAGTCAATTTAATTTTTTTTTTCAATTTAAAAATGGACGATGTATAGTCCATTAAATTTTGTATATATAGCCAGTCCATTTAATTTTTTGCATGAAAATAGACGATGTATAGTCTACATAATTATTTGCACACGAATCGGACGATTTATAGTCGATAAAATTTTTTCATAAAAAATTGAAAAAAAGACGATGTATAGTCCATTATATTTTTTTCATAAAAAATTTTTTGCATGAAAAATGGATGATGTATAGTTTATTAAATTCTTTGCACGAAAAGAAGACGACGTATATAGTCCATTTAATTTTTTAGATACGAAATGGACGAATTATAGTCAATTTAATTTTTTTTTAAATTTAAAAATGGACGATGTATAGTCCATTAAATTTTGTATATATAGCCAGTCCATTTAATTTTTTGCATGAAAAATAGACGATGTATAGTCTATATAATTATTTGCACACGAATCGGACGATTTATAGTCGATAAAATTTTTTCATAAAAAATTGAAAAAAAGACGATGTATAGTCCATTATATTTTTTTCATAAAAAAATTTTTTGCATGAAAAATGGATGATGTATAGTTTATTAAATTCTTTGCACGAAAAGAAGACGACGTATATAGTCCATTTAATTTTTTAGATACGAAATGGACGAATTATAGTCAATTTAATTTTTTTTTTTTTTATTTAAAAATGGACGATGTATAGTCCATTAAATTTTGTATATATAGTCAGTCTATTTAATTTTTTGCATCTAAAATAGACGATGTATAGTCTATATAATTATTTGCACACGAATCGGACGATTTATAGTCGACAAAATTTTTTCATAAAAAATTGAAAAAAAGACGATGTATAGTCCATAATATTTTTTTCATAAAAAATTTTTTTGCACGAAAAATGGATGATGTATAGTTTATTAAATTCTTTGCACGAAAAGAAGACGACGTATATAGTCCATTTAATTTTTTAGATACGAAATGGACGAATTATAGTCAATTTAATTTTTTTTTTTAATTTAAAAATGGACGATGTATAGTCCATTAAATTTTGTATATATAGTCAGTCCATTTAATTTTGTGCATCTAAAATAGACGATGTATAGTCTAAATAATTATTTGCACACGAATCGGACGATTTATAGTCGATAAAATTTTTTCATAAAAAATTGAAAAAAAGACGATGTATAGTCCATTATATTTTTTTCATAAAAAATTTTTTTGCACGAAAAATGGATGATGTATAGTTTATTAAATTCTTTGCACGAAAAGAAGACGACGTATATAGTCCATTTAAGTTTTTAGATACGAAATGGACGAATTATAGTCAATTTAATTTTTTTTTAAATTTAAAAATGGACGATGTATAGTCCATTAAATTTTGTATATATAGCCAGTCCATTTAATTTTTTGCATGAAAAATAGACGACGTATAGTCTATATAATTATTTGCACACGACTCGGACGATTTATAGTCGACAAAATTTTTTCATAAAAAATTGAAAAAAATACGAAGTATAGTCCATAATATTTTTTTCATAAAAAATTTTTTTGAAAAGAAGGCGACGTATATAGTCCATTTAATTTTTTAGATACGAAATGGACGAATTATAGTCAATTTAATTTTTTTTTTTAATTTAAAAATGGACGATGTATAGTCCATTAAATTTTGTATATATAGCCAGTCCATTTAATTTTTTGCATGAAAAATAGACGATGTATAGTCTATATAATTATTTGCACACGAATCGGACGATTTATAGTCGATAAAATTTTTTCATAAAAAATTGAAAAAAAGACGATGGAATCGGACGATTTATAGTCGATAAAATTTTTTCATAAAAAATTGAAAAAAAGACGATGTATAGTCCATTATATTTTTTTCATAAAAAATTTTTTGCATGAAAAATGGATGATGTATAGTTTATTAAATTCTTTGCACGAAAAGAAGACGACGTATATAGTCCATTTAATTTTTTAGATACGAAATGGACGAATTATAGTCAATTTAATTTTTTTTTAAATTTAAAAATGGACGATGTATAGTCCATTAAATTTTGTATATATAGCCAGTCCATTTAATTTTTTGCATGAAAAATAGACGATGTATAGTCTATATAATTATTTGCACACGAATCGGACGATTTATAGTCGATAAAATTTTTTCATAAAAAATTGAAAAAAGACGATGTATAGTCCATAATATTTTTTTCATAAAAAAATTTTTTGCATGAAAAATGGATGATGTATAGTTTATTAAATTCTTTGCACGAAAAGAAGACGACGTATATAGTCCATTTAATTTTTTAGATACGAAATGGACGAATTATAGTCAATTTAATTTTTTTTTAAATTTAAAAATGGACGATGTATAGTCCATTAAATTTTGTATATATAGCCAGTCCATTTAATTTTTTGCATGAAAAATATACGATGTATAGTCTATATAATTATTTGCACACGAATCGGACGATTTATAGTCAATAAAATTTTTTCATAAAAAATTGAAAAAAAGACGATGTTAGTCCATTATATTTTTTTCATAAAAAAATTTTTTGCATGAAAAATGGATGATGTATAGTTTATTAAATTCTTTGCACGAAAAGAAGACGACGTATATAGTCCATTTAATTTTTTAGATACGAAATGGACGAATTATAGTCAATTTAATTTTTTTTTTTAATTTAAAAATGGACGATGTATAGTCCATTAAATTGTGTATATATAGTCAGTCTATTTAATTTTTTGCATGAAAAATAGACGATGTATAGTCTATATAATTATTTGCACACGAATCGGACGATTTATAGTCGACAAAATTTTTTCATAAAAAATTGAAAAAAAGACGATGTATAGTCCATAATATTTTTTTCATAAAAAAATTTTTTGCACGAAAAATGGATGATGTATAGTTTATTAAATTCTTTGCACGAAAAGAAGACGACGTATATAGTCCATTTAATTTTTTAGATACGAAATGGACGAATTATAGTCAATTTAATTTTTTTTTAAATTTAAAAATGGACGATGTATAGTCCATTAAATTTTGTATATATAGCCAGTCCATTTAATTTTTTGCATGAAAAATAGACGATGTATAGTCTATATAATTATTTGCACACGAATCGGACGATTTATAGTCGATAAAATTTTTTCATAAAAAATTGAAAAAAGACGATGTATAGTCCATAATATTTTTTTCATAAAAAAATTTTTTGCATGAAAAATGGATGATGTATAGTTTATTAAATTCTTTGCACGAAAAGAAGACGACGTATATAGTCCATTTAATTTTTTAGATACGAAATGGACGAATTATAGTCAATTCAATTTTTTTTTTTAATTTAAAAATGGACGATGTATAGTCCATTAAATTTTGTATATATAGTCAGTCCATTTAATTTTGTGCATCTAAAATAGACGATGTATAGTCTACATAATTATTTGCACACGAATCGGACGATTTATAGTCGATAAAATTTTTTCATAAAAAATTGAAAAAAAGACGATGTATAGTCCATAATATTTTTTTTCATAAAAAAATTTTTTGCATGAAAAATGGATGATGTATAGTTTATTAAATTCTTTGCACGAAAAGAAGACGACGTATATAGTCCATTTAATTTTTTAGATACGAAATGGACGAATTATAGTCAATTTAATTTTTTTTTTTTTAATTTAAAAATGGACGATGTATAGTCCATTAAATTTTGTATATATAGTAAGTCTATTTAATTTTTTGCATCTAAAATAGACGATGTATAGTCTATATAATTATTTGCACACGAATCGGACGATTTATAGTCGACAAAATTTTTTCATAAAAAATTGAAAAAAAAGACGATGTATAGTCCATAATATTTTTTTCATAAAAAATTTTTTTGCACGAAAAATGGATGATGTATAGTTTATTAAATTCTTTGCACGAAAAGAAGACGACGTATATAGTCCATTAAATTTTTTAGATACGAAATGGACGAATTATAGTCAATTTAATTTTTTTTTAAATTTAAAAATGGACGATGTATAGTCCATTAAATTTTGTATATATAGCCAGTCCATTTAATTTTTTGCATGAAAAATAGACGATGTATAGTCTATATAATTATTTGCACACGAATCGGACGATTTATAGTCGATAAAATTTTTTCATAAAAAATTTAAAAAAAGACGATGTATAGTCCATTATATTTTTTTCATAAAAAAAATTTTTGCATGAAAAATGGATGATGTATAGTTTATTAAATTCTTTGCACGAAAAGAAGACGACGTATATAGTCCATTTAATTTTTTAGATACGAAATGGACGAATTATAGTCAATTTAATTTTTTTTTTAAATTTAAAAATGGACGATGTATAGTCCATTAAATTTTGTATATATAGCCAGTCCATTTAATTTTTTGCATGAAAAATAGACGATGTATAGTCTATATAATTATTTGCACACGAATCGGACGATTTATAGTCAATAAAATTTTTTCATAAAAAATTGAAAAAAAGACGATGTATAGTCCATTATATTTTTTTCATAAAAAAATTTTTTGCATGAAAAATGGATGATGTATAGTTTATTAAATTCTTTGCACCAAAAGAAGACGACGTATATAGTCCATTTAATTTTTTAGATACGAAATGGACGAATTATAGTCAATTTAATTTTTTTTTTAATTTAAAAATGGACGATGTATAGTCCATTAAATTTTGTATATATAGCCAGTCCATTTAATTTTTTGCATGAAAAATAGACGATGTATAGTCTATATAATTATTTGCACACGAATCGAACGATTTATAGTCGATAAAATTTTTTCATAAAAAATTGAAAAAAAGACGATGTATAGTCCATTATATTTTTTTCATAAAAAAATTTTTTGCATGAAAAATGGATGATGTATAGTTTATTAAATTCCTTGCACGAAAAGAAGACGACGTATATAGTCCATTTAATTTTTTAGATACGAAATGGACGAATTATAGTCAATTTAATTTTTTTTTTTAATTTAAAAATGGACGATGTATAGTCCATTAAATTGTGTATATATAGTCAGTCTATTTAATTTTTTGCATGAAAAATAGACGATGTATAGTCTATATAATTATTTGCACACGAATCGGACGATTTATAGTCGACAAAATTTTTTCATAAAAAATTGAAAAAAAGACGATGTATAGTCCATAATATTTTTTTCATAAAAAATTTTTTTGCACGAAAAATGGATGATGTATAGTTTATTAAATTCTTTGCACGAAAAGAAGACGACGTATATAGTCCATTTAATTTTTTAGATACGAAATGGACGAATTATAGTCAATTTAATTTTTTTTTAAATTTAAAAATGGACGATGTATAGTCCATTAAATTTTGTATATATAGCCAGTCCATTTAATTTTTTGCATGAAAAATAGACGATGTATAGTCTATATAATTATTTGCACACGAATCGGACGATTTATAGTCGATAAAATTTTTTCATAAAAAATTGAAAAAAGACGATGTATAGTCCATAATATTTTTTTCATAAAAAAATTTTTTGCATGAAAAATGGATGATGTATAGTTTATTAAATTCTTTGCACGAAAAGAAGACGACGTATATAGTCCATTTAATTTTTTAGATACGAAATGGACGAATTATAGTCAATTCAATTTTTTTTTTTTAATTTAAAAATGGACGATGTATAGTCCATTAAATTTTGTATATATAGTCAGTCCATTTAATTTTGTGCATCTAAAATAGACGATGTATAGTCTACATAATTATTTGCACACGAATCGGACGATTTATAGTCGATAAAATTTTTTCATAAAAAATTGAAAAAAAGACGATGTATATATAGTCCATAATATTTTTTTTCATAAAAAAATTTTTTGCATGAAAAATGGATGATGTATAGTTTATTAAATTCTTTGCACGAAAAGAAGACGACGTATATAGTCCATTTAATTTTTTAGATACGAAATGGACGAATTATAGTCAATTTAATTTTTTTTTTTTTAATTTAAAAATGGACGATGTATAGTCCATTAAATTTTGTATATATAGTAAGTCTATTTAATTTTTTGCATCTAAAATAGACGATGTATAGTCTATATAATTATTTGCACACGAATCGGACGATTTATAGTCGACAAAATTTTTTCATAAAAAATTGAAAAAAAAAGACGATGTATAGTCCATAATATTTTTTTCATAAAAAATTTTTTTGCACGAAAAATGGATGATGTATAGTTTATTAAATTCTTTGCACGAAAAGAAGACGACGTATATAGTCCATTAAATTTTTTAGATACGAAATGGACGAATTATAGTCAATTTAATTTTTTTTTTAATTTAAAAATGGACGATGTATAGTCCATTAAATTTTGTATATATAGCCAGTCCATTTAATTTTTTGCATGAAAAATAGACGATGTATAGTCTATATAATTATTTGCACACGAATCGGACGATTTATAGTCGATAAAATTTTTTCATAAAAAATTTAAAAAAAGACGATGTATAGTCCATTATATTTTTTTCATAAAAAAAATTTTTGCATGAAAAATGGATGATGTATAGTTTATTAAATTCTTTGCACGAAAAGAAGACGACGTATATAGTCCATTTAATTTTTTAGATACGAAATGGACGAATTATAGTCAATTTAATTTTTTTTTTAAATTTAAAAATGGACGATGTATAGTCCATTAAATTTTGTATATATAGCCAGTCCATTTAATTTTTTGCATGAAAAATAGACGATGTATAGTCTATATAATTATTTGCACACGAATCGGACGATTTATAGTCAATAAAATTTTTTCATAAAAAATTGAAAAAAAGACGATGTATAGTCCATTATATTTTTTTCATAAAAAAATTTTTTGCATGAAAAATGGATGATGTATAGTTTATTAAATTTTTTGCACCAAAAGAAGTCGACGTATATAGTCCATTTAATTTTTTAGATACGAAATGGACGAATTATAGTCAATTTAATTTTTTTTTTAATTTAAAAATGGACGATGTATAGTCCATTAAATTTTGTATATATAGCCAGTCCATTTAATTTTTTGCATGAAAAATAGACGATGTATAGTCTATATAATTATTTGCACACGAATCGAACGATTTATAGTCGATAAAATTTTTTCATAAAAAATTTAAAAAAAGACGATGTATAGTCCATTATATTTTTTTCATAAAAAAATTTTTTGCATGAAAAATGGATGATGTATAGTTTATTAAATTCCTTGCACGAAAAGAAGACGACGTATATAGTCCATTTAATTTTTTAGATACGAAATGGACGAATTATAGTCAATTTAATTTTTTTTTATTTAAAAATGGACGATGTATAGTCCATTAAATTTTGTATATATAGTCAGTCTATTTAATTTTTTGCATCTAAAATAGACGATGTATAGTCTATATAATTATTTGCACACGAATCGGACGATTTATAGTCGACAAAATTTTTTCATAAAAAATTGAAAAAAAGACGATGTATAGTCCATAATATTTTTTTCATAAAAAATTTTTTTGCACGAAAAATGGATGATGTATAGTTTATTAAATTCTTTGCACGAAAAGAAGACGACGTATATAGTCCATTTAATTTTTTAGATACGAAATGGACGAATTATAGTCAATTTAATTTTTTTTTAAATTTAAAAATGGACGATGTATAGTCCATTAAATTTTGTATATATAGCCAGTCCATTTAATTTTTTGCATGAAAAATAGACGATGTATAGTCTATATAATTATTTGCACACGAATCGGACGATTTATAGTCGATAAAATTTTTTCATAAAAAATTGAAAAAAAGACGATGTATAGTCCATAATATTTTTTTCATAAAAAAATTTTTTGCATGAAAAATGGATGATGTATAGTTTATTAAATTCTTTGCACGAAAAGAAGACGACGTATATAGTCCATTTAATTTTTTAGATACGAAATGGACGAATTATAGTCAATTTAATTTTTTTTTTTTAATTTAAAAATGGACGATGTATAGTCCATTAAATTTTGTATATATAGTCAGTCCATTTAATTTTGTACATCTAAAATAGACGATGTATAGTCTACATAATTATTTGCACACGAATCGGACGATTTATAGTCGATAAAATTTTTTCATAAAAAATTTAAAAAAATACGATGTATAGTCCATAATATTTTTTTCATAAAAAAATTTTTTGCATGAAAAATGGATGATGTATAGTTTATTAAATTCTTTGCACGAAAAGAAGACGACGTATATAGTCCATTTAATTTTTTAGATACGAAATGGACGAATTATAGTCAATTTAATTTTTTTTTTAAATTTAAAAATGGACGATGTATAGTCCATTAAATTTTGTATATATAGTCAGTCTATTCAATTTTTTGCATCTAAAATAGACGATGTATAGTCTATATAATTATTTGCACACGAATCGGACGATTTATAGTCGACAAAATTTTTTCATAAAAAATTGAAAAAAAGACGATGTATAGTCCATAATATTTTTTTCATAAAAAATTTTTTTGCACGAAAAATTGATGATGTATAGTTTATTAAATTCTTTGCACGAAAAGAAGACGACGTATGTAGTCCATTTAATTTTTTAGATACGAAATGGACGAATTATAGTCAATTTAATTTTTTTTTTTTATTTACAAATGGACGATGTATAGTCCATTAAATTTTGTATATATAGTCAGTCCATTTAATTTTGTGCATCTAAAATAGACGATGTATAGTCTACATAATTATTTGCACACGAATCGGACGATTTATAGTCGATAAAATTTTTTCATAAAAAATTGAAAAAAAGACGATGTATAGTCCATAATATTTTTTTCATAAAAAAATTTTTTGCATGAAAAATGGATGATGTATAGTTTATTAAATTCTTTGCACGAAAAGAAGACGACGTATATAGTCCATTTAATTTTTTAGATACGAAATGGACGAATTATAGTCAATTTAATTTTTTTTTAAATTTAAAAATGGACGATGTATAGTCCATTAAATTTTGTATATATAGCCAGTCCATTTAATTTTTTGCATGAAAAATAGACGATGTATAGTCTATATAATTATTTGCACACGAATCGGACGATTTATAGTCGATAAAATTTTTTCATAAAAAATTTAAAAAAAGACGATGTATAGTCCATTATATTTTTTTCATAAAAAAATTTTTGCATGAAAAATGGATGATGTATAGTTTATTAAATTCTTTGCACGAAAAGAAGACGACGTATATAGTCCATTTAATTTTTTAGATACGAAATGGACGAATTATAGTCAATTTAATTTTTTTTTTAATTTAAAAATGGACGATGTATAGTCCATTAAATTTTGTATATATAGCCAGTCCATTTAATTTTTTGCATGAAAAATAGACGATGTATAGTCTATATAATTATTTGCACACGAATCGGACGATTTATAGTCAATAAAATTTTTTCATAAAAAATTGAAAAAAAGACGATGTATAGTCCATTATATTTTTTTCATAAAAAAATTTTTTGCATGAAAAATGGATGATGTATAGTTTATTAAATTCTTAGCACCAAAAGAAGACGACGTATATAGTCCATTTAATTTTTTAGATACGAAATGGACGAATTATAGTCAATTTAATTTTTTTTTTTATTTAAAAATGGACGATGTATAGTCCATTAAATTTTGTATATATAGCCAGTCCATTTAATTTTTTGCATGAAAAATAGACGATGTATAGTCTATATAATTATTTGCACACGAATCGGACGATTTATAGTCAATAAAATTTTTTCATAAAAAATTGAAAAAAAGACGATGTATAGTCCATTATATTTTTTTCATAAAAAAATTTTTTGCATGAAAAATGGATGATGTATAGTTTATTAAATTCTTTGCACCAAAAGAAGACGACGTATATAGTCCATTTAATTTTTTAGATACGAAATGGACGAATTATAGTCAATTTAATTTTTTTTTTAAATTTAAAAATGGACGATGTATAGTCCATTAAATTTTGTATATATAGTCAGTCTATTCAATTTTTTGCATCTAAAATAGACGATGTATAGTCTATATAATTATTTGCACACGAATCGGACGATTTATAGTCGACAAAATTTTTTCATAAAAAATTGAAAAAAAGACGATGTATATATAGTCCATAATATTTTTTTCATAAAAAATTTTTTTGCACGAAAAATGGATGATGTATAGTTTATTAAATTCTTTGCACGAAAAGAAGACGACGTATGTAGTCCATTTAATTTTTTAGATACGAAATGGACGAATTATAGTCAATTTAATTTTTTTTTTTTATTTACAAATGGACGATGTATAGTCCATTAAATTTTGTATATATAGTCAGTCTATTTAATTTTTTGCATCTAAAATAGACGATGTATAGTCTATATAATTATTTGAACACGAATCGGACGATTTATAGTCGACAAAATTTTTTCATAAAAAATTAAAAAAAAGACGATGTATAGTCCATAATATTTTTTTCATAAAAAATTTTTTTGCACGAAAAATGGATGATGTATAGTTTATTAAATTCTTTGCACGAAAAGAAGACGACGTATATAGTCCATTTAATTTTTTAGATACGAAATGGACGAATTATAGTCAATTTAATTTTTTTTTTTTATTTACAAATGGACGATGTATAGTCCATTAAATTTTGTATATATAGTCAGTCTATTCAATTTTTTGCATCTAAAATAGACGATGTATAGTCTATATAATTATTTGCACACGAATCGGACGATTTATAGTCGACAAAATTTTTTCATAAAAAATTGAAAAAAAGACGATGTATAGTCCATAATATTTTTTTCATAAAAAATTTTTTTGCACGAAAAATGGATGATGTATAGTTTATTAAATTCTTTGCACGAAAAGAAGACGACGTATATAGTCCATTTAATTTTTTAGATACGAAATGGACGAATTATAGTCAATTTAATTTTTTTTTAAATTTAAAAATGGACGATGTATAGTCCATTAAATTTTGTATATATAGCCAGTCCATTTAATTTTTTGCATGAAAAATATACGATGTATAGTCTATATAATTATTTGCACACGAATCGGACGATTTATAGTCGATAAAATTTTTTCATAAAAAATTGAAAAAAAGACGATGTATAGTCCATAATATTTTTTTCATAAAAAATTTTTTTGCACGAAAAATGGATGATGTATAGTTTATTAAATTCTTTGCACGAAAAGAAGACGACGTATATAGTCCATTTAATTTTTTAGATACGAAATGGACGAATTATAGTCAATTTAATTTTTTTTTTTATTTACAAATGGACGATGTATAGTCCATTAAATTTTGTATATATAGTCAGTCTATTTAATTTTTTGCATCTAAAATAGACGATGTATAGTCTATATAATTATTTGAACACGAATCGGACGATTTATAGTCGACAAAATTTTTTCATAAAAAATTAAAAAAAGACGATGTATAGTCCATAATATTTTTTTCATAAAAAATTTTTTTGCACGAAAAATGGATGATGTATAGTTTATTAAATTCTTTGCACGAAAAGAAGACGACGTATATAGTCCATTTAATTTTTTAGATACGAAATGGACGAATTATAGTCAATTTAATTTTTTTTTAAATTTAAAAATGGACGATGTATAGTCCATTAAATTTTGTATATATAGCCAGTCCATTTAATTTTTTGCATGAAAAATATACGATGTATAGTCTATATAATTATTTGCACACGAATCGGACGATTTATAGTCGATAAAATTTTTTCATAAAAAATTGAAAAAAAGACGATGTATAGTCCATAATATTTTTTTCATAAAAAATTTTTTTGCATGAAAAATGGATGATGTATAGTTTATTAAATTCTTTGCACGAAAAGAAGACGACGTATATAGTCCATTTAATTTTTTAGATACGAAATGGACGAATTATAGTCAATTCAATTTTTTTTTTTAATTTAAAAATGGACGATGTATAGTCCATTAAATTTTGTATATATAGTCAGTCCATTTAATTTTGTGCATCTAAAATAGACGATGTATAGTCTACATAATTATTTGCACACGAATCGGACGATTTATAGTCGATAAAATTTTTTCATAAAAAATTGAAAAAAAGACGATGTATAGTCCATAATATTTTTTTCATAAAAAAATTTTTTGCATGAAAAATGGATGATGTATAGTTTATTAAATTCTTTGCACGAAAAGAAGACGACGTATATAGTCCATTTAATTTTTTAGATACGAAATGGACGAATTATAGTCAATTTAATTTTTTTTTAAATTTAAAAATGGACGATGTATAGTCCATTAAATTTTGTATATATAGCCAGTCCATTTAATTTTTTGCATGAAAAATAGACGATGTATAGTCTATATAATTATTTGCACACGAATCGGACGATTTATAGTCGATAAAATTTTTTCATAAAAAATTTAAAAAAAGACGATGTATAGTCCATTATATTTTTTTCATAAAAAAATTTTTGCATGAAAAATGGATGATGTATAGTTTATTAAATTCTTTGCACGAAAAGAAGACGACGTATATAGTCCATTTAATTTTTTAGATACGAAATGGACGAATTATAGTCAATTTAATTTTTTTTTTAATTTAAAAATGGACGATGTATAGTCCATTAAATTTTGTATATATAGCCAGTCCATTTAATTTTTTGCATGAAAAATAGACGATGTATAGTCTATATAATTATTTGCACACGAATCGGACGATTTACAGTCAATAAAATTTTTTCATAAAAAATTGAAAAAAAGACGGTGTATAGTCCATAATATTTTTTTCATAAAAAATTTTTTTGCACGAAAAATGGATGATGTATAGTTTATTAAATTCTTTGCACGAAAAGAAGACGACGTATGTAGTCCATTTAATTTTTTAGATACGAAATGGACGAATTATAGTCAATTTAATTTTTTTTTTTTATTTACAAATGGACGATGTATAGTCCATTAAATTTTGTATATATAGTCAGTCTATTTAATTTTTTGCATCTAAAATAGACGATGTATAGTCTATATAATTATTTGAACACGAATCGGACGATTTATAGTCGACAAAATTTTTTCATAAAAAATTAAAAAAAAGACGATGTATAGTCCATAATATTTTTTTCATAAAAAATTTTTTTGCACGAAAAATGGATGATGTATAGTTTATTAAATTCTTTGCACGAAAAGAAGACGACGTATATAGTCCATTTAATTTTTTAGATACGAAATGGACGAATTATAGTCAATTTAATTTTTTTTTAAATTTAAAAATGGACGATGTATAGTCCATTAAATTTTGTATATATAGTCAGTCCATTTAATTTTGTGCATCTAAAATAGACGATGTATAGTCTACATAATTATTTGCACACGAATCGGACGATTTATAGTCGATAAAATTTTTATGCCAGTCCATTTAATTTTTTGCATGAAAAATAGACGATGTATAGTCTATATAATTATTTGCACACGAATCGGACGATTTATAGTCGATAAAATTTTTTCATAAAAAATTTAAAAAAAGACGATGTATAGTCCATTATATTTTTTTCATAAAAAAATTTTTGCATGAAAAATGGATGATGTATAGTTTATTAAATTCTTTGCACGAAAAGAAGACGACGTATATAGTCCATTTAATTTTTTAGATACGAAATGGACGAATTATAGTCAATTTAATTTTTTTTTAATTTAAAAATGGACGATGTATAGTCCATTAAATTTTGTATATATAGCCAGTCCATTTAATTTTTTGCATGAAAAATAGACGATGTATAGTCTATATAATTATTTGCACACGAATCGGACGATTTATAGTCAATAAAATTTTTTCATAAAAAATTGAAAAAAAGACGATGTATAGTCCATTATATTTTTTTCATAAAAAAATTTTTTGCATGAAAAATGGATGATGTATAGTTTATTAAATTCTTTGCACCAAAAGAAGACGACGTATATAGTCCATTTAATTTTTTAGATACGAAATGGACGAATTATAGTCAATTTAATTTTTTTTTTATTTAAAAATGGACGATGTATAGTCCATTAAATTTTGTATATATAGCCAGTCCATTTAATTTTTTGCATGAAAAATAGACGATGTATAGTCTATATAATTATTTGCACACGAATCGGACGATTTATAGTCAATAAAATTTTTTCATAAAAAATTGAAAAAAAGACGATGTATAGTCCATTATATTTTTTTCATAAAAAAATTTTTTGCATGAAAAATGGATGATGTATAGTTTATTAAATTCTTTGCACCAAAAGAAGACGACGTATATAGTCCATTTAATTTTTTAGATACGAAATGGACGAATTATAGTCAATTTAATTTTTTTTTTTTATTTAAAAATGGACGATGTATAGTCCATTAAATTTTGTATATATAGCCAGTCCATTTAATTTTTTGCATGAAAAATATACGATGTATAGTCTATATAATTATTTGCACACGAATCGGACGATTTATAGTCGACAAAATTTTTTCATAAAAAATTGAAAAAAAGACGATGTATAGTCCATAATATTTTTTTCATAAAAAATTTTTTTGCACGAAAAATGGATGATGTATAGTTTATTAAATTCTTTGCACGAAAAGAAGACGACGTATATAGTCCATTTAATTTTTTAGATACGAAATGGACGAATTATAGTAAATTTAATTTTTTTTTTTAATTTAAAAATGGACGATGTATAGTCCATTAAATTTTGTATATATAGCCAGTCCATTTAATTTTTTGCATGAAAAATAGACGATGTATAGTTTATTAAATTCTTTGCATGAAAAGAAGACGACGTATATAGTCCATCTAATTTTTTAGATACGAAATGGACGAATTATAGTCAATTTAATTTTTTTTTTTAATTTAAAAATGGACGATGTATAGTCCATTAAATTTTGTATATATAGTCAGTCCATTTAATTTTGTGCATCTAAAATAGACGATGTATAGTCTACATAATTATTTGCACACGAATCGGACGATTTATAGTCGATAAAATTTTTTCATAAAAAATTGAAAAAAAGACGATGTATAGTCCATTATATTTTTTTCATAAAAAAATTTTTTGCATGAAAAATGGATGATGTATAGTTTATTAAATTCTTTGCACGAAAAGAAGACGACGTATATAGTCCATTTAATTTTTTAGATACGAAATGGACGAATTATAGTCAATTTAATTTTTTTTTTAATTTAAAAATGGACGATGTATAGTCCATTAAATTTTGTATATATAGCCAGTCCATTTAATTTTTTGCATGAAAAATAGACGATGTATAGTCTATATAATTATTTGAACACGAATCGGACGATTTATAGTCGACAAAATTTTTTCATAAAAAATTAAAAAAAAGACGATGTATAGTCCATAATATTTTTTTCATAAAAAATTTTTTTGCACGAAAAATGGATGATGTATAGTTTATTAAATTCTTTGCACGAAAAGAAGACGACGTATATAGTCCATTTAATTTTTTAGATACGAAATGGACGAATTATAGTCAATTTAATTTTTTTTTTTAATTTAAAAATGGACGATGTATAGTCCATTAAATTTTGTATATATAGCCAGTCCATTTAATTTTTTGCATGAAAAATAGACGATGTATAGTCTATATAATTATTTGCACACGAATCGGACGATTTATAGTCGATAAAATTTTTTCATAAAAAATTGAAAAAAGACGATGTATAGTCCATTATATTTTTTTCATAAAAAAATTTTTTGCATGAAAAATGGATGATGTATTATAGTTTATTAAATTCTTTGCACGAAAAGAAGACGACGTATATAGTCCATTTAATTTTTTAGATACGAAATGGACGAATTATAGTCAATTTAATTTTTTTTTTTTTTTATTTAAAAATGGACGATGTATAGTCCATTAAATTTTGTATATATAGTCAGTCTATTTAATTTTTTGCATCTAAAATAGACGATGTATAGTCTATATAATTATTTGCACACGAATCGGACGATTTATAGTCGACAAAATTTTTTCATAAAAAATTGAAAAAAAGACGATGTATAGTCCATAATATTTTTTTCATAAAAAATTTTTTTGCACGAAAAATGGATGATGTATACTTTATTAAATTCTTTGCACGAAAAGAAGACGACGTATATAGTCCATTTAATTTTTTAGATACGAAATGGACGAATTATAGTCAATTTAATTTTTTTTTTTAATTTAAAAATGGACGATGTATAGTCCATTAAATTTTGTATATATAGTCAGTCCATTTAATTTTGTGCATCTAAAATAGACGATGTATAGTCTACATAATTATTTGCACACGAATCGGACGATTTATAGTCGATAAAATTTTTTCATAAAAAATTGAAAAAAAGACGATGTATAGTCCATTATATTTTTTTCATAAAAAAATTTTTTCATGAAAAATGGATGATGTATAGTTTATTAAATTCTTTGCACGAAAAGAAGACGACGTATATAGTCCATTTAATTTTTTAGATACGAAATGGACGAATTATAGTCAATTTAATTTTTTTTTTTAATTTAAAAATGGACGATGTATAGTCCATTAAATTTTGTATATATAGTCAGTCTATTTAATTTTTTGCATCTAAAATAGACGATGTATAGTCTATATAATTATTTGCACACGAATCGGACGATTTATAGTCGACAAAATTTTTTCATAAAAAATTGAAAAAAAGACGATGTATAGTCCATAATATTTTTTTCATAAAAAATTTTTTTGCACGAAAAATGGATGATGTATAGTTTATTAAATTCTTTGCACGAAAAGAAGACGACGTATATAGTCCATTTAATTTTTTAGATACGAAATGGACGAATTATAGTCAATTTAATTTTTTTTTAAATTTAAAAATGGACGATGTATAGTCCATTAAATTTTGTATATATAGTCAGTCTATTTAATTTTTTGCATCTAAAATAGACGATGTATAGTCTATATAATTATTTGCACACGAATCGGACGATTTATAGTCGACAAAATTTTTTCATAAAAAATTGAAAAAAAGACGATGTATAGTCCATAATATTTTTTTCATAAAAAATTTTTTTGCACGAAAAATGGATGATGTATAGTTTATTAAATTCTTTGCACGAAAAGAAGACGACGTATATAGTCCATTTAATTTTTTAGATACGAAATGGACGAATTATAGTCAATTTAATTTTTTTTTTTTTATTTAAAAATGGACGATGTATAGTCCATTAAATTTTGTATATATAGCCAGTCCATTTAATTTTTTGCATGAAAAATAGACGATGTATAGTCTATATAATTATTTGCACACGAATTGGACGATTTATAGTCGATAAAATTTTTTCATAAAAAATTGAAAAAAAGACGATGTATAGTCCATAATATTTTTTTCATAAAAAAATTTTTTGCATGAAAAATGGATGATGTATAGTTTATTAAATTCTTTGCATGAAAAGAAGACGACGTATATAGTCCATTTAATTTTTTAGATACGAAATGGACAATTTATAGTCAATTTAATTTTTTTTTTAATTTAAAAATGGACGATGTATAGTCCATTAAATTTTGTATATATAGTCAGTCCATTTAATTTTGTGCATCTAAAATAGACGATGTATAGTCTACATAATTATTTGCACACGAATCGGACGATTTATAGTCGATAAAATTTTTTCATAAAAAATTGAAAAAAAGACGATGTATAGTCCATTATATTTTTTTCATAAAAAAATTTTTTGCATGAAAAATGGATGATGTATAGTTTATTAAATTCTTTGCACGAAAAGAAGACGACGTATATAGTCCATTTAATTTTTTAGATACGAAATGGACGAATTATAGTCAATTTAATTTTTTTTTTAATTTAAAAATGGACGATGTATAGTCCATTAAATTTTGTATATATAGCCAGTCCATTTAATTTTTTGCATGAAAAATAGACGATGTATAGTCTATATAATTATTTGAACACGAATCGGACGATTTATAGTCGACAAAATTTTTTCATAAAAAATTAAAAAAAAGACGATGTATATATAGTCCATAATATTTTTTTCATAAAAAATTTTTTTGCACGAAAAATGGATGATGTATAGTTTATTAAATTCTTTGCACGAAAAGAAGACGACGTATATAGTCCATTTAATTTTTTAGATACGAAATGGACGAATTATAGTCAATTTAATTTTTTTTTTAAATTTAAAAATGGACGATGTATAGTCCATTAAATTTTGTATATATAGCCAGTCCATTTAATTTTTTGCATGAAAAATAGACGATGTATAGTCTATATAATTATTTGAACACGAATCGGACGATTTATAGTCGACAAAATTTTTTCATAAAAAATTAAAAAAAAGACGATGTATAGTCCATAATATTTTTTTCATAAAAAATTTTTTTGCACGAAAAATGGATGATGTATAGTTTATTAAATTCTTTGCACGAAAAGAAGACGACGTATATAGTCCATTTAATTTTTTAGATACGAAATGGACGAATTATAGTCAATTTAATTTTTTTTTTAAATTTAAAAATGGACGATGTATAGTCCATTAAATTTTGTATATATAGCCAGTCCATTTAATTTTTTGCATGAAAAATAGACGATGTATAGTCTATATAATTATTTGCACACGAATCGGACGATTTATAGTCGATAAAATTTTTTCATAAAAAATTGAAAAAAGACGATGTATAGTCCATTATATTTTTTTCATAAAAAAATTTTTTGCATGAAAAATGGATGATGTATTATAGTTTATTAAATTCTTTGCACGAAAAGAAGACGACGTATATAGTCCATTTAATTTTTTAGATACGAAATGGACGAATTATAGTCAATTTAATTTTTTTTTAAATTTAAAAATGGACGATGTATAGTCCATTAAATTTTGTATATATAGTCAGTCTATTTAATTTTTTGCATCTAAAATAGACGATGTATAGTCTATATAATTATTTGCACACGAATCGGACGATTTATAGT
This sequence comes from Tachina lurida, assembly GCA_944452675.1. Lineage (NCBI taxonomy): Eukaryota > Metazoa > Arthropoda > Insecta > Diptera > Tachinidae > Tachina > Tachina lurida. The sequence goes on from OX101754.1 coordinate 101,321,124, forward strand.
CGACAAAATTTTTTCATAAAAAATTGAAAAAAAGACGATGTATAGTCCATAATATTTTTTTCATAAAAAATTTTTTTGCACGAAAAATGGATGATGTATAGTTTATTAAATTCTTTGCACGAAAAGAAGACGACGTATATAGTCCATTTAATTTTTTAGATACGAAATGGACGAATTATAGTCAATTTAATTTTTTTTTAAATTTAAAAATGGACGATGTATAGTCCATTAAATTTTGTATATATAGCCAGTCCATTTAATTTTTTGCATCTAAAATAGACGATGTATAGTCTATATAATTATTTGCACACGAATCGGACGATTTATAGTCGACAAAATTTTTTCATAAAAAATTAAAAAAAAGACGATGTATAGTCCATAATATTTTTTTCATAAAAAATTTTTTTGCACGAAAAATGGATGATGTATAGTTTATTAAATTCTTTGCACGAAAAGAAGACGACGTATATAGTCCATTTAATTTTTTAGATACGAAATGGACGAATTATAGTCAATTTAATTTTTTTTTTTATTTAAAAATGGACGATGTATAGTCCATTAAATTTTGTATATATAGTCAGTCTATTTAATTTTTTGCATCTAAAATAGACGATGTATAGTCTATATAATTATTTGCACACGAATCGGACGATTTATAGTCGACAAAATTTTTTCATAAAAAATTGAAAAAAAGACGATGTATAGTCCATTATATTTTTTTCATAAAAAATTTTTTTGCATGAAAAATGGATGATGTATAGTTTATTAAATTCTTTGCACGAAAAGAAGACGACGTATATAGTCCATTTAATTTTTTAGATACGAAATGGACGAATTATAGTGAATTTAATTTTTTTTTTTTTATTTAAAAATGGACGATGTATAGTCCATTAAATTTTGTATATATAGTCAGTCCATTTAATTTTGTGCATCTAAAATAGACGATGTATAGTCTACATAATTATTTGCACACGAATCGGACGATTTATAGTCGATAAAATTTTTTCATAAAAAATTGAAATTTGCATGAAAAATGGATGATGTATAGTTTATTAAATTCTTTGCACGAAAAGAAGACGACGTATATAGTCCATTTAATTTTTTAGATACGAAATGGACGAATTATAGTCAATTTAATTTTTTTTTAAATTTAAAAATGGACGATGTATAGTCCATTAAATTTTGTATATATAGTCAGTCTATTTAATTTTTTGCATCTAAAATAGACGATGTATAGTCTATATAATTATTTGCACACGAATCGGACGATTTATAGTCGACAAAATTTTTTCATAAAAAATTGAAAAAAAGACGATGTATAGTCCATAATATTTTTTTCATAAAAATTTTTTTTGCACGAAAAATGGATGATGTATAGTTTATTAAATTCTTTGCACGAAAAGAAGACGACGTATATAGTCCATTTAATTTTTTAGATACGAAATGGACGAATTATAGTCAATTTAATTTTTTTTTAAATTTAAAAATGGACGATGTATAGTCCATTAAATTTTGTATATATAGCCAGTCCATTTAATTTTTTGCATGAAAAATAGACGATGTATAGTCTATATAATTATTTGCACACGAATTGGACGATTTATAGTCGATAAAATTTTTTCATAAAAAATTGAAAAAAAGACGATGTATAGTCCATAATATTTTTTTCATAAAAAAATTTTTTGCATGAAAAATGGATGATGTATAGTTTATTAAATTCTTTGCATGAAAAGAAGACGACGTATATAGTCCATTTAATTTTTTAGATACGAAATGGACGAATTATAGTCAATTTAATTTTTTTTTTTAATTTAAAAATGGACGATGTATAGTCCATTAAATTTTGTATATATAGTCAGTCCATTTAATTTTGTGCATCTAAAATAGACGATGTATAGTCTACATAATTATTTGCACACGAATCGGACGATTTATAGTCGATAAAATTTTTTCATAAAAAATTGAAAAAAAGACGATGTATAGTCCATTATATTTTTTTCATAAAAAAATTTTTTGCATGAAAAATGGATGATGTATAGTTTATTAAATTCTTTGCACGAAAAGAAGACGACGTATATAGTCCATTTAATTTTTTAGATACGAAATGGACGAATTATAGTCAATTTAATTTTTTTTTTTAATTTAAAAATGGACGATGTATAGTCCATTAAATTTTGTATATATAGCCAGTCCATTTAATTTTTTGCATGAAAAATAGACGATGTATAGTCTATATAATTATTTGAACACGAATCGGACGATTTATAGTCGACAAAATTTTTTCATAAAAAATTAAAAAAAAGACGATGTATATATAGTCCATAATATTTTTTTCATAAAAAACTTTTTTGCACGAAAAATGGATGATGTATAGTTTATTAAATTCTTTGCACGAAAAGAAGACGACGTATATAGTCCATTTAATTTTTTAGATACGAAATGGACGAATTATAGTCAATTTAATTTTTTTTTTAAATTTAAAAATGGACGATGTATAGTCCATTAAATTTTGTATATATAGCCAGTCCATTTAATTTTTTGCATGAAAAATAGACGATGTATAGTCTATATAATTATTTGCACACGAATCGGACGATTTATAGTCGATAAAATTTTTTCATAAAAAATTGAAAAAAAAGACGATGTATAGTCCATTATATTTTTTTCATAAAAAAATTTTTTGCATGAAAAATGGATGATGTATAGTTTATTAAATTCTTTGCACGAAAAGAAGACGACGTATATAGTCCATTTAATTTTTTAGATACGAAATGGACGAATTATAGTCAATTTAATTTTTTTTTTTTTTATTTAAAAATGGACGATGTATAGTCAATTAAATTTTGTATATATAGTCAGTCTATTTAATTTTTTGCATCTAAAATAGACGATGTATAGTCTATATAATTATTTGAACACGAATCGGACGATTTATTGTCGACAAAATTTTTTCATAAAAAATTGAAAAAAAGACGATGTATAGTCCATAATATTTTTTTCATAAAAAATTTTTTTGCACGAAAAATGGATGATGTATAGTTTATTAAATTCTTTGCACGAAAAGAAGACGACGTATATAGTCCATTTAATTTTTTAGATACGAAATGGACGAATTATAGTCAATTTAATTTTTTTTTTTAATTTAAAAATGGACGATGTATAGTCCATTAAATTTTGTATATATAGTCAGTCCATTTAATTTTGTGCATCTAAAATAGACGATGTATAGTCTACATAATTATTTGCACACGAATCGGACGATTTATAGTCGATAAAATTTTTTCAAAAAAAATTGAAAAAAATACGATGTATAGTCCATTATATTTTTTTCATAAAAAAATTTTTTCATGAAAAATGGATGATGTATAGTTTATTAAATTCTTTGCACGAAAAGAAGACGACGTATATAGTCCATTTAATTTTTTAGATACGAAATGGACGAATTATAGTCAATTTAATTTTTTTTTTTTTAATTTAAAAATGGACGATGTATAGTCCATTAAATTTTGTATATATAGTCAGTCTATTTAATTTTTTGCATCTAAAATAGACGATGTATAGTCTATATAATTATTTGCACACGAATCGGACGATTTATAGTCGACAAAATTTTTTCATAAAAAATTAAAAAAAAGACGATGTATAGTCCATAATATTTTTTTCATAAAAAATTTTTTTGCACGAAAAATGGATGATGTATAGTTTATTAAATTCTTTGCACGAAAAGAAGACGACGTATATAGTCCATTTAATTTTTTAGATACGAAATGGACGAATTATAGTCAATTTAATTTTTTTTTTTATTTAAAAATGGACGATGTATAGTCCATTAAATTTTGTATATATAGTCAGTCTATTTAATTTTTTGCATCTAAAATAGACGATGTATAGTCTATATAATTATTTGCACACGAATCGGACGATTTATAGTCGACAAAATTTTTTCATAAAAAATTGAAAAAAAGACGATGTATAGTCCATTATATTTTTTTCATAAAAAATTTTTTTGCATGAAAAATGGATGATGTATAGTTTATTAAATTCTTTGCACGAAAAGAAGACGACGTATATAGTCCATTTAATTTTTTAGATACGAAATGGACGAATTATAGTGAATTTAATTTTTTTTTTTTTATTTAAAAATGGACGATGTATAGTCCATTAAATTTTGTATATATAGTCAGTCCATTTAATTTTGTGCATCTAAAATAGACGATGTATAGTCTACATAATTATTTGCACACGAATCGGACGATTTATAGTCGATAAAATTTTTTCATAAAAAATTGAAATTTGCATGAAAAATGGATGATGTATAGTTTATTAAATTCTTTGCACGAAAAGAAGACGACGTATATAGTCCATTTAATTTTTTAGATACGAAATGGACGAATTATAGTCAATTTAATTTTTTTTTAAATTTAAAAATGGACGATGTATAGTCCATTAAATTTTGTATATATAGCCAGTCCATTTAATTTTTTGCATGAAAAATAGACGATGTATAGTCTATATAATTATTTGCACACGAATTGGACGATTTATAGTCGATAAAATTTTTTCATAAAAAATTGAAAAAAAGACGATGTATAGTCCATAATATTTTTTTCATAAAAAAATTTTTTGCATGAAAAATGGATGATGTATAGTTTATTAAATTCTTTGCATGAAAAGAAGACGACGTATATAGTCCATTTAATTTTTTAGATACGAAATGGACGAATTATAGTCAATTTAATTTTTTTTTTAATTTAAAAATGGACGATGTATAGTCCATTAAATTTTGTATATATAGTCAGTCCATTTAATTTTGTGCATCTAAAATAGACGATGTATAGTCTACATAATTATTTGCACACGAATCGGATGATTTATAGTCGATAAAATTTTTTCATAAAAAATTGAAAAAAAGACGATGTATAGTCCATTATATTTTTTTCATAAAAAAATTTTTTGCATGAAAAATGGATGATGTATAGTTTATTAAATTCTTTGCACGAAAAGAAGACGACGTATATAGTCCATTTAATTTTTTAGATACGAAATGGACGAATTATAGTCAATTTAATTTTTTTTTTTAATTTAAAAATGGACGATGTATAGTCCATTAAATTTTGTATATATAGCCAGTCCATTTAATTTTTTGCATGAAAAATAGACGATGTATAGTCTATATAATTATTTGAACACGAATCGGACGATTTATAGTCGACAAAATTTTTTCATAAAAAATTAAAAAAAAGACGATGTATATATAGTCCATAATATTTTTTTCATAAAAAACTTTTTTGCACGAAAAATGGATGATGTATAGTTTATTAAATTCTTTGCACGAAAAGAAGACGACGTATATAGTCCATTTAATTTTTTAGATACGAAATGGACGAATTATAGTCAATTTAATTTTTTTTTTATTTAAAAATGGACGATGTATAGTCCATTAAATTTTGTATATATAGCCAGTCCATTTAATTTTTTGCATGAAAAATAGACGATGTATAGTCTATATAATTATTTGCACACGAATCGGACGATTTATAGTCGACAAAATTTTTTCATAAAAAATTGAAAAAAAGACGATGTATAGTCCATAATATTTTTTTCATAAAAAATTTTTTTGCACGAAAAATGGATGATGTATAGTTTATTAAATTCTTTGCACGAAAAGAAGACGACGTATATAGTCCATTTAATTTTTTAGATACGAAATGGACGAATTATAGTCAATTTAATTTTTTTTTTTAATTTAAAAATGGACGATGTATAGTCCATTAAATTTTGTATATATAGCCAGTCCATTTAATTTTTTGCATGAAAAATAGACGATGTATAGTCTATATAATTATTTGAACACGAATCGGACGATTTATAGTCGACAAAATTTTTTCATAAAAAATTAAAAAAAAGACGATGTATATATAGTCCATAATATTTTTTTCATAAAAAACTTTTTTGCACGAAAAATGGATGATGTATAGTTTATTAAATTCTTTGCACGAAAAGAAGACGACGTATATAGTCCATTTAATTTTTTAGATACGAAATGGACGAATTATAGTCAATTTAATTTTTTTTTTATTTAAAAATGGACGATGTATAGTCCATTAAATTTTGTATATATAGTCAGTCCATTTAATTTTGTGCATCTAAAATAGACGATGTATAGTCTACATAATTATTTGCACACGAATCGGACGATTTATAGTCGATAAAATTTTTTCATAAAAAATTGAAAAAAGACGATGTATAGTCCATAATATTTTTTTCATAAAAAAATTTTTTGCATGAAAAATGTATGATGTATAGTTTATTAAATTCTTTGCACGAAAAGAAGACGACGTATATAGTCCATTTAATTTTTTAGATACGAAATGGACGAATTATAGTGAATTTAATTTTTTTTTTTTTTATTTAAAAATGGACGATGTATAGTCCATTAAATTTTGTATATATAGTCAGTCTATTTAATTTTTTGCATCTAAAATAGACGATGTATAGTCTATATAATTATTTGCACACGAATCGGACGATTTATAGTCGACAAAATGTTTTCATAAAATATTGAAAAAAAGACGATGTATAGTCCATTATATTTTTTTCATAAAAAAATTTTTTGCATGAAAAATGGATGATGTATAGTTTATTAAATTCTTTGCACGAAAAGAAGACGACGTATATAGTCCATTTAATTTTTTAGATACGAAATGGACGAATTATAGTCAATTTAATTTTTTTTTTAATTTTTTCTGCTCATATAAAATCTCTTATCGCTAAAAGAGACTGTGCTTATTTAAGATGGAAGCGATTTAGAACTCCAGAGTTAAAAAACGAATTCAAGACTGCTAGACGTAACGTTAACATCAGCATCAGAGTTGCAAAAACCGAGTATTACGCTAGACGTTTTGGCTCCGCAATAGGCTCTAGGCAAACTTGGAGGTATATTCGTGAGATTGGAGTTGGCAGATCAGAGAGTTCAAGCGGTTGTCAAGTCGATGCAGATGAGCTTAATAGAACCTTCACAAATATACCGCTTCTTCCAGTTGACAACACTTTCTACAACTTTACAAGTATAACTTCTAATCTTCACAATATCAATAGTAATATGTTTCAATTCGCTCGTGTAAGCCAATCTGAGGTATATTTAAGCTTCAGTTTAATTAAGTCGAATGCGGTGGGCTCCGATAACATTCACCCGAAATTCGTTATGATATTGTTACCACTACTCTTGCCATATATCACACATTTGTACAACACTATTATAATGACTAGCACTTTCCCGTTGAAATGGAAATACGCAAAAATAGTGCCTATACCTAAAAAAGACTCAGAATTCAGGCCAATTGCCATACTGTGCTTTATATCTAAGGCTTTTGAAAAAATTCTTTATAATCAGATGTCGCTTTATATAAAAAATAATAATTTGTTGTCTAATATGCAATCAGGTTTTCGTCAAAATCATAGCTGTGTCTCCGCTTTAATGGATGTAACTGAAAACATACGACGTGAACTTGACGAAGGAAAAATTAATTTTTTGATTCTTCTAGATCATTCTAAGGCATTTGACACGGTCGACCATAGTACGCTTTGCATGAAACTTCAGTATTTCTTTAATTTTTCTTTTACGTCAACTAGACTGCTATCATCATATCTCTCTAGCCGTAGGCAATTTGTTTACGCGAGCAACCACCGATCCTCAGCATTAAATTTGTCAAGGGGAGTGCCTCAAGGGTCAATCCTTGGACCACTACTTTTTTCTATATATGCAAATGATTTGCCTAAACAACTTTTGCACTGCAAAATTCATATGTATGCTGATGATGTTCAGTTGTATTTGAGTAGTCCAGTCAATTCTGTTGCTGATAATATTTCAAGACTTAATGATGATCTAAATAGAATTTATCTTTGGGCAACTGCAAATGGACTCTGTTTGAACCCGCACAAATCAAAATGTATCATAGTACGTAAGAAAACAATTAATAATATTGCCGATGTTGAGATCTTAATAAACAGAGAAAAAATTACTATTGTAAATGCTGCCAAAAATCTTGGAATAATTTTTAATAACAACCTTACCTGGTCAAACCATGTTAACGCAGTTGTCGGCCAGAGTTACTCAAAGCTGAGATGTCTTTGGTCATCACAGCACTATACTCCTTTCAATATAAGGCAACTTCTTGCTAAGTCTTATATAGTTCCTGGCTTAATCTACGGTTGTGAACTTTATGCTAGCTGTGACTCAATTAGCAAAAGAAAGGTTAACGTTTTATACAACAATATTATTAGGTATGTATACGGATTGAAAAGATATGATCATGTTTCTCAATTTTCCTCGAAACTATATGGCATTTCGTTCAACAATCTTCTTAATATACGTGTGCTTTTATTTCTTCATAAAATTATTTATTCTGAAATGCCACGATATCTTACTGATAAAATAAGGTTTGCAAGATCAGTTAGGGGGAAAAAGATCATAGTTCCTTTACATCGTCTACTTGTTTCTGAATGGCAGTTTTATATACATGCTGCGCGTCTCTGGAATACTCTTCCACATACACAACAACTTAATAGCAACGCAACTAGCTTTAAGCAATTTTTATTTAATTACTTCTCAAATTAGAAATTCATAAATATTGTTCCTATAATATATGCAATTAATTAATTTTGTAAATTTGTATCTTAATGTCTGTTTTTATGTTTGCTGCCGTAATTAAGTTATGGATACTACTTTCCTGTACTATAAATATAAGATTAATACTTGTTGTATAGGACTTGAACATACAAATAAATAAATAAATAAATAAAATAAATAAATAAAAATGGACGATGTATAGTCCATTAAATTTTGTATATATAGTCAGTCCATTTAATTTTGTGCATCTAAAATAGACGATGTATAGTCTACATAATTATTTGCACACGAATCGGACGATTTATAGTCGATAAATTTTTTTCATAAAAAATTGAAAAAAAGACGATGTTAGTCAATTATATTTTTTTCATAAAAAAATTTTTTGCATAAAAAATGGATGATGTATAGTTTATTAAATTCTTTGCACGAAAAGAAGACGACGTATATAGTCCATTTAATTTTTTAGATACGAAATGGACGAATTATAGTCAATTTAATTTTTTTTTTAAATTTAAAAATGGACGATGTATAGTCCATTAAATTTTGTATATATAGTCAGTCTATTTAATTTTTTGCATCTAAAATAGACGATGTATAGTCTATATAATTATTTGCACACGAATCGGACGATTTATAGTCGACAAAATTTTTTCATAAAAAATTGAAAAAAAGACGATGTTAGAAAATTATATTTTTTTCATAAAAAAATTTTTTGCATGAAAAATGGATGATGTATAGTTTATTAAATTCTTTGCACGAAAAGAAGACGACGTATATAGTCCATTTAATTTTTTAGATACGAAATGGACGAATTATAGTCAATTTAATTTTTTTTTTATTTAAAAATGGACGATGTATAGTCCATTAAATTTTGTATATATAGCCAGTCCATTTAATTTTTTGCATGAAAAATAGACGATGTATAGTCTATATAATTATTTGCACACGAATCGGACGATTTATAGTCGACAAAATTTTTTCATAAAAAATTGAAAAAAAGACGATGTATAGTCCATAATATTTTTTTCATAAAAAATTTTTTTGCACGAAAAATGGATGATGTATAGTTTATTAAATTCTTTGCACGAAAAGAAGACGACGTATATAGTCCATTTAATTTTTTAGATACGAAATGGACGAATTATAGTCAATTTAATTTTTTTTTTAATTTAAAAATGGACGATGTATAGTCCATTAAATTTTGTATATATAGTCAGTCCATTTAATTTTGTGCATCTAAAATAGACGATGTATAGTCTACATAATTATTTGCACACGAATCAGACGATTTATAGTCGATAAAATTTTTTCATAAAAAATTGAAAAAAAGACGATGTATAGTCCATTATATTTTTTTCATAAAAAAAATTTTTCATGAAAAATGGATGATGTATAGTTTATTAAATTCTTTGCACGAAAAGAAGACGACGTATATAGTCCATTTAATTTTTTAGATACGAAATGGACGAATTATAGTCAATTTAATTTTTTTTTTTTATTTAAAAATGGACGATGTATAGTCCATTAAATTTTGTATATATAGTCAGTCTATTTAATTTTTTGCATCTAAAATAGACGATGTATAGTCTATATAATTATTTGCACACGAATCGGACGATTTATAGTCGATAAAATTTTTTCATAAAAAATTGAAAAAAAGACGATGTATAGTCCATCATATTTTTTTCATAAAAAAATTTTTTGCATGAAAAATGGATGATGTATAGTTTATTAAATTCTTTGCACGAAAAGAAGACGACGTATATAGTCCATTTAATTTTTTAGATACGAAATGGACGAATTATAGTCAATTTAATTTTTTTTTTTATTTAAAAATGGACGATGTATAGTCCATTAAATTTTGTATATATAGTCAGTCTATTTAATTTTTTGCATCTAAAATAGACGATGTATAGTCTATATAATTATTTGCACACGAATCGGACGATTTATAGTCGACAAAATTTTTTCATAAAAAATTGAAAAAAAGACGATGTATAATAGTCCATAATATTTTTTTCATAAAAAATTTTTTTGCACGAAAAATGGATGATGTATAGTTTATTAAATTCTTTGCACGAAAAGAAGACGACGTATATAGTCCATTTAATTTTTTAGATACGAAATGGACGAATTATAGTCAATTTAATTTTTTTTTTAAATTTAAAAATGGACGATGTATAGTCCATTAAATTTTGTATATATAGTCAGTCTATTTAATTTTTTGCATCTAAAATAGACGATGTATAGTCTATATAATTATTTGCACGCGAATCGGACGATTTATAGTCGACAAAATTTTTTCATAAAAAATTGAAAAAAAGACGATGTATATATAGTCCATAATATTTTTTTCATAAAAAATTTTTTTGCACGAAAAATGGATGATGTATAGTTTATTAAATTCTTTGCACGAAAAGAAGACGACGTATATAGTCCATTTAATTTTTTAGATACGAAATGGATGAATTATAGTCAATTTAATTTTTTTTTTAAATTTAAAAATGGACGATGTATAGTCCATTAAATTTTGTATATATAGCCAGTCCATTTAATTTTTTGCATGAAAAATAGACGATGTATAGTCTATATAATTATTTGAACACGAATCGGACGATTTATAGTCGACAAAATTTTTTCATAAAAAATTAAAAAAAAGACGATGTATAGTCCATAATATTTTTTTCATAAAAAATTTTTTTGCACGAAAAATGGATGATGTATAGTTTATTAAATTCTTTGCACGAAAAGAAGACGACGTATATAGTCCATTTAATTTTTTAGATACGAAATGGACGAATTATAGTCAATTTAATTTTTTTTTTTTTTTATTTAAAAATGGACGATGTATAGTCCATTAAATTTTGTATATATAGTCAGTCTATTTAATTTTTTGCATCTAAAATAGACGATGTATAGTCTATATAATTATTTGCACACGAATCGGACGATTTATAGTCGACAAAATTTTTTCATAAAAAATTGAAAAAAAGACGATGTATAATAGTCCATTATATTTTTTTCATAAAAAATTTTTTTGCATGAAAAATGGATGATGTATAGTTTATTAAATTCTTTGCACGAAAAGAAGACGACGTATATAGTCCATTTAATTTTTTAGATACGAAATGGACGAATTATAGTCAATTTAATTTTTTTTTTTTAATTTAAAAATGGACGATGTATAGTCCATTAAATTTTGTATATATAGTCAGTCCATTTAATTTTGTGCATCTAAAATAGACGATGTATAGTCTACATAATTATATGCACACGAATCGGACGATTTATAGTCGATAAAATTTTTTCATAAAAAATTGAAAAAAGACGATGTATAGTCCATAATATTTTTTTCATAAAAAAATTTTTTGCACGAAAAATGGATGATGTATAGTTTATTAAATTCTTTGCACGAAAAGAAGACGACGTATATAGTCCATTTAATTTTTTAGATACGAAATGGACGAATTATAGTCAATTTAATTTTTTTTTTTAATTTAAAAATGGACGATGTATAGTCTATTAAATTTTGTATATATAGCCAGTCCATTTAATTTTTTGCATGAAAAATAGACGATGTATAGTCTATATAATTATTGGCACACGAATCGGACGATTTATAGTCGATAAAATTTTTTCATAAAAAATTGAAAAAAAGACGATGTATAGTCCATTATATTTTTTCATAAAAAAATTTTTTGCATGAAAAATGGATGATGTATAGTTTATTAAATTCTTTGCACGAAAAGAAGACGACGTATATAGTCCATTTAATTTTTTAGATACGAAATGGACGAATTATAGTCAATTAAATTTTTTTTTTTTAGTTAAAAATGGACGATGTATAGTCCATTAAATTTTGTATATATAGTCAGTCTATTTAATTTTTTGCATCTAAAATAGACGATGTATAGTCTATATAATTATTTGCACACAAATCGGACGATTTATAGTCGACAAAATTTTTTCATAAAAAATTTAAAAAAAGACGATGTATAGTCCATAATATTTTTTTCATAAAAAATTTTTTTGCACGAAAAATGGATGATGTATAGTTTATTAAATTCTTTGCACGAAAAGAAGACGACGTATATAGTCCATTTAATTTTTTAGATACGAAATGGACGAATTATAGTCAATTTAATTTTTTTTTTTAATTTAAAAATGGACGATGTATAGTCCATTAAATTTTGTATATATAGTCAGTCCATTTAATTTTGTGCATCTAAAATAGACGATGTATAGTCTACATAATTATTTGCACACGAATCGGACGATTTATAGTCGATAAAATTTTTTCATAAAAAATTGAAAAAAAGACGATGTATATATAGTCCATTATATTTTTTTCATAAAAAAATTTTTTCATGAAAAATGGATGATGTATAGTTTATTAAATTCTTTGCACGAAAAGAAGACGACGTATATAGTCCATTTAATTTTTTAGATACGAAATGGACGAATTATAGTCAATTTAATTTTTTTTTTTTATTTAAAAATGGACGATGTATAGTCCATTAAATTTTGTATATATAGTCAGTCTATTTAATCTTTTGCATCTAAAATAGACGATGTATAGTCTATATAATTATTTGCACACGAATCGGACGATTTATAGTCGACAAAATTTTTTCATAAAAAATTGAAAAAAAGACGATGTATAGTCCATAATATTTTTTTCATAAAAAATTTTTTTGCACGAAAAATGGATGATGTATAGTTTATTAAATTCTTTGCACGAAAAGAAGACGACGTATATAGTCCATTTAATTTTTTAGATACGAAATGGACGAATTATAGTCAATTTAATTTTTTTTTTAAATTTAAAAATGGACGATGTATAGTCCATTAAATTTTGTATATATAGTCAGTCTATTTAATTTTTTGCATCTAAAATAGACGATGTATAGTCTATATAATTATTTGCACACGAATCGGACGATTTATAGTCGACAAAATTTTTTCATAAAAAATTGAAAAAAAGACGATGTAATAGTCCATTATATTTTTTTCATAAAAAATTTTTTTGCATGAAAAATGGATGATGTATAGTTTATTAAATTCTTTGCACGAAAAGAAGACGACGTATATAGTCCATTTAATTTTTTAGATAAGAAATGGACGAATTATAGTCAATTTAATTTTTTTTTTTTAATTTAAAAATGGACGATGTATAGTCCATTAAATTTTTTATATATAGTCAGTCCATTTAATTTTGTGCATCTAAAATAGACGATGTATAGTCTATATAATTATTTGCACACGAATCGGACGATTTATAGTCGACAAAATTTTTTCATAAAAAATTGAAAAAAAGACGATGTATAGTCCATAATATTTTTTTTCATAAAAAATTTTTTTGCACGAAAAATGGATGATGTATAGTTTATTAAATTCTTTGCACGAAAAGAAGACGACGTATATAGTCCATTTAATTTTTTAGATACGAAATGGACGAATTATAGTCAATTTAATTTTTTTTTAAATTTAAAAATGGACGATGTATAGTCCATTAAATTTTGTATATATAGCCAGTCCATTTAATTTTTTGCATGAAAAATAGACGATGTATAGTCTATATAATTATTTGCACACGAATCGGACGATTTATAGTCGATAAAATTTTTTCATAAAAAATTGAAAAAAAGACGATGTATAGTCCATAATATTTTTTTCATAAAAAAATTTTTTGCATGAAAAATGGATGATGTATAGTTTATTAAATTCTTTGCATGAAAAGAAGACGACGTATATAGTCCATTTAATTTTTTAGATACGAAATGGACGAATTATAGTCAATTTAATTTTTTTTTAATTTAAAAATGGACGATGTATAGTCCATTAAATTTTGTATATATAGTCAGTCCATTTAATTTTGTGCATCTAAAATAGACGATGTATAGTCTATATAATTATTTGCACACGAATCGGACGATTTATAGTCGATAAAATTTTTTCATAAAAAATTGAAAAAAAGACGATGTATAGTCCATAATATTTTTTTCATAAAAAAATTTTTTGCATGAAAAATGGATGATGTATAGTTTATTAAATTCTTTGCATGAAAAGAAGACGACGTATATAGTCCATTTAATTTTTTAGATACGAAATGGACGAATTATAGTCAATTTAATTTTTTTTTTAATTTAAAAATGGACGATGTATAGTCCATTAAATTTTGTATATATAGTCAGTCCATTTAATTTTTTGCATGAAAAATAGACGATGTATAGTCTATATAATTATTTGAACACGAATCGGACGATTTATAGTCGACAAAATTTTTTCATAAAAAATTAAAAAAAAGACGATGTATAGTCCATTATATTTTTTTCATAAAAAAATTTTTTCATGAAAAATGGATGATGTATAGTTTATTAAATTCTTTGCACGAAAAGAAGACGACGTATATAGTCCATTTAATTTTTTAGATACGAAATGGACGAATTATAGTCAATTTAATTTTTTTTTTTAATTTAAAAATGGACGATGTATAGTCCATTAAATTTTGTATATATAGTCAGTCTATTTAATTTTTTGCATCTAAAATAGACGATGTATAGTCTATATAATTATTTGCACACGAATCGGACGATTTATAGTCGATAAAATTTTTTCATAAAAAATTGAAAAAAAGACGATGTATAAGTCCATAATATTTTTTTCATAAAAAAATTTTTTGCATGAAAAATGGATGATGTATAGTTTATTAAATTCTTTGCACGAAAAGAAGACGACGTATATAGTCCATTTAATTTTTTAGATACGAAATGGACGAATTATAGTCAATTTAATTTTTTTATTTAATTTAAAAATGAACGATGTATAGTCCATTAAATTTTGTATATATAGTCAGTCCATTTAATTTTGTGCATCTAAAATAGACGATGTATAGTCTACATAATTATTTGCACACGAATCGGACGATTTATAGTCGATAAAATTTTTTCATAAAAAATTGAAAAAAAGACGATGTATAGTCCATAATATTTTTTTTCATAAAAAATTTTTTTGCACGAAAAATGGATGATGTATAGTTTATTAAATTCTTTGCACGAAAAGAAGACGACGTATATAGTCCATTTAATTTTTTAGATACGAAATGGACGAATTATAGTCAATTTAATTTTTTTTTAAATTTAAAAATGGACGATGTATAGTCCATTAAATTTTGTATATATAGCCAGTCCATTTAATTTTTTGCATGAAAAATAGACGATGTATAGTCTATATAATTATTTGCACACGAATCGGACGATTTATAGTCGATAAAATTTTTTCATAAAAAATTGAAAAAAAGACGATGTATATATAGTCCATAATATTTTTTTCATAAAAAAATTTTTTGCATGAAAAATGGATGATGTATAGTTTATTAAATTCTTTGCATGAAAAGAAGACGACGTATATAGTCCATTTAATTTTTTAGATACGAAATGGACGAATTATAGTCAATTTAATTTTTTTTTTAATTTAAAAATGGACGATGTATAGTCCATTAAATTTTGTATATATAGTCAGTCCATTTAATTTTGTGCATCTAAAATAGACGATGTATAGTCTACATAATTATTTGCACACGAATCGGACGATTTATAGTCGATAAAATTTTTTCATAAAAAATTGAAAAAAGACGATGTATAGTCCATAATATTTTTTTCATAAAAACATTTTTTGCATGAAAAATGGATGATGTATAGTTTATTAAATTCTTTGCACGAAAAGAAGACGACGTATATAGTCCATTTAATTTTCTAGATACGAAATGGACGAATTATATTCAATTTAATTTTTTTTTTAAATTTAAAAATGGACGATGTATAGTCCATTAAATTTTGTATATATAGTCAGTCTATTTAATTTTTTGCATCTAAAATAGACGATGTATAGTCTATATAATTATTTGCACACGAATCGGACGATTTATAGTCGACAAAATTTTTTCATAAAAAATTGAAAAAAAGACGATGTATAGTCCATAATATTTTTTTCATAAAAAATTTTTTTGCACGAAAAATGGATGATGTATAGTTTATTAAATTCTTTGCACGAAAAGAAGACGACGTATATAGTCCATTTAATTTTTTAGATACGAAATGGACGAATTATAGTCAATTTAATTTTTTTTTAAATTTAAAAATGGACGATGTATAGTCCATTAAATTTTGTATATATAGCCAGTCCATTTAATTTTTTGCATGAAAAATAGACGATGTATAGTCTATATAATTATTTGCACACGAATCGGACGATTTATAGTCGATAAAATTTTTTCATAAAAAATTGAAAAAAGACGATGTATAGTCCATAATATTTTTTTCATAAAAAAATTTTTTGCATGAAAAATGGATGATGTATAGTTTATTAAATTCTTTGCATGAAAAGAAGACGACGTATATAGTCCATTTAATTTTTTAGATACGAAATGGACGAATTATAGTCAATTTAATTTTTTTTTTAATTTAAAAATGGACGATGTATAGTCCATTAAATTTTTTATATATAGTCAGTCCATTTAATTTTGTGCATCTAAAATAGACGATGTATAGTCTACATAATTATTTGCACACGAATCGGACGATTTATAGTCGATAAAATTTTTTCATAAAAAATTGAAAAAAAGACGATGTATAATAAATAGTCCATTATATTTTTTTCATAAAAAAATTTTTTGCATGAAAAATGGATGATGTATAGTTTATTAAATTCTTTGCACGAAAAGAAGACTACGTATATAGTCCATTTAATTTTTTAGATACGAAATGGACGAATTATAGTCAATTTAATTTTTTTTTTTAATTTAAAAATGGACGATGTATAGTCCATTAAATTTTGTATATATAGCCAGTCCATTTAATTTTTTGCATGAAAAATAGACGATGTATAGTCTATATAATTATTTGAACACGAATCGGACGATTTATAGTCGACAAAATTTTTTCATAAAAAATTAAAAAAAAGACGATGTATAGTCCATAATATTTTTTTCATAAAAAATTTTTTTGCACGAAAAATGGATGATGTATAGTTTATTAAATTCTTTGCACGAAAAGAAGACGACGTATATAGTCCATTTAATTTTTTAGATACGAAATGGACGAATTATAGTCAATTTAATTTTTTTTTTAAATTTAAAAATGGACGATGTATAGTCCATTAAATTTTGTATATATAGCCAGTCCATTTAATTTTTTGCATGAAAAATAGACGATGTATAGTCTATATAATTATTTGCACACGAATCGGACGATTTATAGTCGATAAAATTTTTTCATAAAAAATTGAAAAAAAGACGATGTATAGTCCATTATATTTTTTTCATAAAAAAATTTTTTGCATGAAAAATGGATGATGTATAGTTTATTAAATTCTTTGCACGAAAAGAAGACGACGTATATAGTCCATTTAATTTTTTAGATGCGAAATAGACGAATTATAGTCAATTTAATTTTTTTTTTTTATTTAAAAATGGACGATGTATAGTCTATTAAATTTTGTATATATAGTCAGTCTATTTAATTTTTTGCATCTAAAATAGACGATGTATAGTCTATATAATTATTTGCACACGAATCGGACGATTTATAGTCGACAAAATTTTTTCATAAAAAATTGAAAAAAAGACGATGTATAGTCCATAATATTTTTTTCATAAAAAATTTTTTTGCACGAAAAATGGATGATGTATAGTTTATTAAATTCTTTGCACGAAAAGAAGACGACGTATATAGTCCATTTAATTTTTTAGATACGAAATGGACGAATTATAGTCAATTTAATTTTTTTTTTTAATTTAAAAATGGACGATGTACAGTCCATTAAATTTTGTATATATAGCCAGTCCATTTAATTTTTTGCATGAAAAATAGACGATGTATAGTCTATATAATTATTTGCACACGAATCGGACGATTTATAGTCGATAAAATTTTTTCATAAAAAATTGAAAAAAAGACGATGTATAGTCCATTATATTTTTTTCATAAAAAAATTTTTTCATGAAAAATGGATGATGTATAGTTTATTAAATTCTTTGCACGAAAAGAAGACGACGTATATAGTCCATTTAATTTCTTAGATACGAAATGGACGAATTATAGTCAATTTAATTTTTTTTTTTAATTTAAAAATGGACGATGTATAGTCCATTAAATTTTGTATATATAGTCAGTCTATTTAATTTTTTGCATCTAAAATAGACGATGTATAGTCTATATAATTATTTGCACACGAATCGGACGATTTATAGTCGACAAAATTTTTTCATAAAAAATTGAAAAAAAGACGATGTATAGTCCATAATATTTTTTTCATAAAAAATTTTTTTGCACGAAAAATGGATGATGTATAGTTTATTAAATTCTTTGCACGAAAAGAAGACGACGTATATAGTCCATTTAATTTTTTAGATACGAAATGGACGAATTATAGTCAATTTAATTTTTTTTTTTAATTTAAAAATGGACGATGTATAGTCCATTAAATTTTGTATATATAGTCAGTCTATTTAATTTTTTGCATCTAAAATAGACGATGTATAGTCTATATAATTATTTGCACACGAATCGGACGATTTATAGTCGACAAAATTTTTTCATAAAAAATTGAAAAAAAAGACGATGTATAGTCCATAATATTTTTTTCATAAAAAATTTTTTTGCACGAAAAATGGATGATGCATAGTTTATTAAATTCTTTGCACGAAAAGAAGACGACGTATATAGTCCATTTAATTTTTTAGATACGAAATGGACGAATTATAGTCAATTTAATTTTTTTTTTAAATTTAAAAATGGACGATGTATAGTCCATTAAATTTTGTATATATAGTCAGTCTATTTAATTTTTTGCATCTAAAATAGACGATGTATAGTCTATATAATTATTTGCACACGAATCGGACGATTTATAGTCGACAAAATTTTTTCATAAAAAATTGAAAAAAAGACGATGTATAGTCCATAATATTTTTTTCATAAAAAATTTTTTTGCACGAAAAATGGATGATGTATAGTTTATTAAATTCTTTGCACGAAAAGAAGACGACGTATATAGTCCATTTAATTTTTTAGATACGAAATGGACGAATTATAGTCAATTTAATTTTTTTATTTAATTTAAAAATGGACGATGTATAGTCCATTAAATTTTGTATATATAGTCAGTCCATTTAATTTTGTGCATCTAAAATAGACGATGTATAGTCTACATAATTATTTGCACACGAATCGGACGATTTATAGTCGATAAAATTTTTTCATAAAAAATTGAAAAAAAGACGATGTATAGTCATAAAAAAATTTTTTCATGAAAAATGGATGATGTATAGTTTATTAAATTCTTTGCACGAAAAGAAGACGACGTATATAGTCCATTTAATTTTTTAGATACGAAATGGACGAATTATAGTCAATTTAATTTTTTTTTTTAATTTAAAAATGGACGATGTATAGTCCATTAAATTTTGTATATATAGTCAGTCTATTTAATTTTTTGCATCTAAAATAGACGATGTATAGTCTATATAATTATGTGCACACGAATCGGACGATTTATAGTCGACAAAATTTTTTCATAAAAAATTGAAAAAAAGACGATGTATAGTCCATAATATTTTTTTCATAAAAAATTTTTTTGCACGAAAAATGGATGATGTATAGTTTATTAAATTCTTTGCACGAAAAGAAGACGACGTATATAGTCCATTTAATTTTTTAGATACGAAATGGACGAATTATAGTCAATTAAATTTTTTTTTTAATTTAAAAATGGAATATGTATAGTCCATTAAATTTTGTATATATAGCCAGTCCATTTAATTTTTTGCATGAAAAATAGACGATGTATAGTCTATATAATTATTTGAACACGAATCGGACGATTTATAGTCGACAAAATTTTTTCATAAAAAATTAAAAAAAAGACGATGTATAGTCCATAATATTTTTTTCAAAAAAAAATTTTTTGCATGAAAAATGGATGATGTATAGTTTATTAAATTCTTTGCACGAAAAGAAGACGACGTATATAGTCCATTTAATTTTTTAGATACGAAATGGACGAATTATAGTGAATTTAATTTTTTTTTTTATTTAAAAATGGACGATGTATAGTCCATTAAATTTTGTATATATAGTCAGTCTATTTAATTTTTTGCATCTAAAATAGACGATGTATATTCTATATAATTATTTGCACACGAATCGGACGATTTATAGTCGACAAAATTTTTTCATAAAATATTGAAAAAAGACGATGTATAGTCCATTATATTTTTTTCATAAAAAAATTTTTTGCATGAAAAATGGATGATGTATAGTTTATTAAATTCTTTGCACGAAAAGAAGACGACGTATATAGTCCATTTAATTTTTTAGATACGAAATGGACGAATTATAGTCAATTTAATTTTTTTTTTAATTTAAAAATGGACGATGTATAGTCCATTAAATTTTGTATATATAGTCAGTCCATTTAATTTTGTGCATCTAAAATAGACGATGTATAGTCTACATAATTATTTGCACACGAATCGGACGATTTATAGTCGATAAAATTTTTTCATAAAAAATTGAAAAAAGACGATGTATAGTCCATAATATTTTTTTCATAAAAAAATTTTTTGCATGAAAAATGGATGATGTATAGTTTATTAAATTCTTTGCACGAAAAGAAGACGACGTATATAGTCCATTTAATTTTTTAGATACGAAATGGACGAATTATAGTCAATTTAATTTTTTTTTTTAATTTAAAAATGGACGATGTATAGTCCATTAAATTTTGTATATATAGTCAGTCTATTTAATTTTTTGCATCTAAAATAGACGATGTATAGTCTATATAATTATTTGCACACGAATCGGACGATTTATAGTCGACAAAATTTTTTCATAAAAAATTGAAAAAAAGACGATGTATAGTCCATAATATTTTTTTCATAAAAAATTTTTTTGCACGAAAAATGGATGATGTATAGTTTATTAAATTCTTTGCACGAAAAGAAGACGACGTATATAGTCCATTTAATTTTTTAGATACGAAATGGACGAATTATAGTCAATTTAATTTTTTTTTTTAATTTAAAAATGGACGATGTATAGTCCATTAAATTTTGTATATATAGTCAGTCTATTTAATTTTTTGCATCTAAAATAGTCTATATAATTATTTGCACACGAATCGGACGATTTATAGTCGACAAAATTTTTTCATAAAAAATTGAAAAAAAGACGATATATAGTCCATAATATTTTTTTCATAAAAAATTTTTTTGCACGAAAAATGGATGATGTATAGTTTATTAAATTCTTTGCACGAAAAGAAGACGACGTATATAGTCCATTTAATTTTTTAGATACGAAATGGACGAATTATAGTCAATTTAATTTTTTTTTTAATTTAAAAATGGACGATGTATAGTCCATTAAATTTTGTATATATAGTCAGTCCATTTAATTTTGTGCATCTAAAATAGACGATGTATAGTCTACATAATTATTTGCACACGAATCGGACGATTTATAGTCGATAAAATTTTTTCATAAAAAATTGAAAAAAAGACGATGTATAGTCATAAAAAAATTTTTTCATGAAAAATGGATGATGTATAGTTTATTAAATTCTTTGCACGAAAAGAAGACGACGTATATAGTCCATTTAATTTTTTAGATACGAAATGGACGAATTATAGTCAATTTAATTTTTTTTTTTTAATTTAAAAATGGACGATGTATAGTCCATTAAATTTTGTATATATAGTCAGTCTATTTAATTTTTTGCATCTAAAATAGACGATGTATAGTCTATATAATTATGTGCACACGAATCGGACGATTTATAGTCGACAAAATTTTTTCATAAAAAATTGAAAAAAAGACGATGTATAGTCCTTAATATTTTTTTCATAAAAAATTTTTTTGCACGAAAAATGGATGATGTATAGTTTATTAAATTCTTTGCACGAAAAGAAGACGACGTATATAGTCCATTTAATTTTTTAGATACGAAATGGACGATTTATAGTCAATTTAATTTTTTTTTTTAATTTAAAAATGGACGATGTATAGTCCATTAAATTTTGTATATATAGTCAGTCTATTTAATTTTTTGCATCTAAAATAGACGATGTATAGTCTATATAATTATTTGCACACGAATCGGACGATTTATAGTCGACAAAATTTTTTCATAAAAAATTGAAAAAAAGACGATGTATAGTCCATAATATTTTTTTCATAAAAAATTTTTTTGCACGAAAAATGGATGATGTATAGTTTATTAAATTCTTTGCACGAAAAGAAGACGACGTATATAGTCCATTTAATTTTTTAGATACGAAATGGACGAATTATAGTCAATTTAATTTTTTTTTTAATTTAAAAATGGACGATGTATAGTCCATTAAATTTTGTATATATAGCCAGTCCATTTAATTTTTTGCATGAAAAATAGACGATGTATAGTCTATATAATTATTTGAACACGAATCGGACGATTTATAGTCGACAAAATTTTTTCATAAAAAATTAAAAAAAAGACGATGTATAGTCCATAATATTTTTTTCATAAAAAATTTTTTTGCACGAAAAATGGATGATGTATAGTTTATTAAATTCTTTGCACGAAAAGAAGACGACGTATATAGTCCATTTAATTTTTTAGATACGAAATGGACGAATTATAGTCAATTTAATTTTTTTTTTTAATTTAAAAATGGACGATGTATAGTCCATTAAATTTTGTATATATAGTCAGTCTATTTAATTTTTTGCATCTAAAATAGACGATGTATAGTCTATATAATTATTTGCACACGAATCGGACGATTTATAGTCGACAAAATTTTTTCATAAAAAATTGAAAAAAAGACGATGTATAGTCCATTATATTTTTTTCATAAAAAATTTTTTTGCATGAAAAATGGATGATGTATAGTTTATTAAATTCTTTGCACGAAAAGAAGACGACGTATATAGTCCATTTAATTTTTTAGATACGAAATGGACGAATTATAGTCAATTTAATTTTTTTTTTTTTAATTTAAAAATGGACGATGTATAGTCCATTAAATTTTGTATATATAGTCAGTCCATTTAATTTTGTGCATCTAAAATAGACGATGTATAGTCTACATAATTATTTGCACACGAATCGGACGATTTATAGTCGATAAAATTTTTTCATAAAAAATTGAAAAAAGACGATGTATAGTCCATAATATTTTTTTCAAAAAAAAATTTTTTGCATGAAAAATGGATGATGTATAGTTTATTAAATTCTTTGCACGAAAAGAAGACGACGTATATAGTCCATTTAATTTTTTAGATACGAAATGGACGAATTATAGTGAATTAAATTTTTTTTTTTTTTATTTAAAAATGAACGATGTATAGTCCATTAAATTTTGTATATATAGTCAGTCTATTTAATTTTTTGCATCTAAAATAGACGATGTATAGTCTATATAATTATTTGCACACGAATCGGACGATTTATAGTCGACAAAATTTTTTCATAAAATATTGAAAAAAGACGATGTATAGTCCATTATATTTTTTTCATAAAAAAATTTTTTGCATGAAAAATGGATGATGTATAGTTTATTAAATTCTTTGCACGAAAAGAAGACGACGTATATAGTCCATTTAATTTTTTAGATACGAAATGGACGAATTATAGTCAATTTAATTTTTTTTTTTAATTTAAAAATGGACGATGTATAGTCCATTAAATTTTGTATATATAGTCAGTCCATTTAATTTTGTGCATCTAAAATAGACGATGTATAGTCTACATAATTATTTGCACACGAATCGGACGATTTATAGTCGATAAAATTTTTTCATAAAAAATTGAAAAAAGACGATGTATAGTCCATAATATTTTTTTCATAAAAAAATTTTTTGCATGAAAAATGGATGATGTATAGTTTATTAAATTCTTTGCACGAAAAGAAGACGACGTATATAGTCCATTTAATTTTTTAGATACGAAATGGACGAATTATAGTCAATTTAATTTTTTTTTTAAATTTAAAAATGGACGATGTATAGTCCATTAAATTTTGTATATATAGTCAGTCTATTTAATTTTTTGCATCTAAAATAGACGATGTATAGTCTATATAATTATTTGCACACGAATCGGACGATTTATAGTCGATAAAATTTTTTCATAAAAAATTGAAAAAAAGACGATGTATAGTCCATATTTTTTTCATAAAAAAATTTTTTGCATGAAAAATGGATGATGTATAGTTTATTAAATTCTTTGCACGAAAAGAAGACGACGTATATAGTCCATTTAATTTTTTAGATACGAAATGGACGAATTATAGTGAATTAAATTTTTTTTTTTTTTATTTAAAAATGGACGATGTATAG
Source organism: Tachina lurida (assembly GCA_944452675.1). Lineage (NCBI taxonomy): Eukaryota > Metazoa > Arthropoda > Insecta > Diptera > Tachinidae > Tachina > Tachina lurida. The sequence goes on from OX101754.1 coordinate 101,346,138, forward strand.
TCCATTAAATTTTGTATATATAGTCAGTCTATTTAATTTTTTGCATCTAAAATAGACGATGTATAGTCTATATAATTATTTGCACACGAATCGGACGATTTATAGTCGACAAAATTTTTTCATAAAATATTGAAAAAAGACGATGTATAGTCCATTATATTTTTTTCATAAAAAAATTTTTTGCATGAAAAATGGATGATGTATAGTTTATTAAATTCTTTGCACGAAAAGAAGACGACGTATATAGTCCATTTAATTTTTTAGATACGAAATGGACGAATTATAGTCAATTTAATTTTTTTTTTTAATTTAAAAATGGACGATGTATAGTCCATTAAATTTTGTATATATAGTCAGTCCATTTAATTTTGTGCATCTAAAATAGACGATGTATAGTCTACATAATTATTTGCACACGAATCGGACGATTTATAGTCGATAAAATTTTTTCATAAAAAATTGAAAAAAGACGATGTATAGTCCATAATATTTTTTTCATAAAAAAATTTTTTGCATGAAAAATGGATGATGTATAGTTTATTAAATTCTTTGCACGAAAAGAAGACGACGTATATAGTCCATTTAATTTTTTAGATACGAAATGGACGAATTATAGTCAATTTAATTTTTTTTTTAAATTTAAAAATGGACGATGTATAGTCCATTAAATTTTGTATATATAGTCAGTCTATTTAATTTTTTGCATCTAAAATAGACGATGTATAGTCTATATAATTATTTGCACACGAATCGGACGATTTATAGTCGACAAAATTTTTTCATAAAAAATTGAAAAAAAGACGATGTATAGTCCATAATATTTTTTTCATAAAAAATTTTTTTGCACGAAAAATGGATGATGTATAGTTTATTAAATTCTTTGCACGAAAAGAAGACGACGTATATAGTCCATTTAATTTTTTAGATACGAAATGGACGAATTATAGTCAATTTAATTTTTTTTTAAATTTAAAAATGGACGATGTATAGTCCATTAAATTTTGTATATATAGCCAGTCCATTTAATTTTTTGCATGAAAAATAGACGATGTATAGTCTATATAATTATTTGCACACGAATCGGACGATTTATAGTCGATAAAATTTTTTCATAAAAAATTGAAAAAAAGACGATGTATAGTCCATATTTTTTTCATAAAAAAATTTTTTGCATGAAAAATGGATGATGTATAGTTTATTAAATTCTTTGCATGAAAAGAAGACGACGTATATAGTCCATTTAATTTTTTAGATACGAAATGGACGAATTATAGTCAATTTAATTTATTTTTTAAATTTAAAAATGGACGATGTATAGTCCATTAAATTTTGTATATATAGTCAGTCCATTTAATTTTGTGCATCTAAAATAGACGATGTATAGTCTACATAATTATTTGCACACGAATCGGACGATTTATAGTCGATAAAATTTTTTCATAAAAAATTTAAAAAAAGACGATGTATAGTCCATTATATTTTTTTCATAAAAAAATTTTTTGCATGAAAAATGGATGATGTATAGTTTATTAAATTCTTTGCACGAAAAGAAGACGACGTATATAGTCCATTTAATTTTTTAGATACGAAATGGACGAATTATAGTCAATTTAATTTTTTTTTTTAATTTAAAAATGGACGATGTATAGTCCATTAAATTTTGTATATATAGTCAGTCCATTTAATTTTGTGCATCTAAAATAGACGATGTATAGTCTACATAATTATTTGCACACGAATCGGACGATTTATAGTCGATAAAATTTTTTCATAAAAAATTGAAAAAAGACGATGTATAGTCCATAATATTTTTTTCATAAAAAAATTTTTTGCATGAAAAATGGATGATGTATAGTTTATTAAATTCTTTGCACGAAAAGAAGACGACGTATATAGTCCATTTAATTTTTTAGATACGAAATGGACGAATTATAGTCAATTTAATTTTTTTTTTTAATTTAAAAATGGACGATGTATAGTCCATTAAATTTTGTATATATAGTCAGTCTATTTAATTTTTTGCATCTAAAATAGACGATGTATAGTCTATATAATTATTTGCACACGAATCGGACGATTTATAGTCGACAAAATTTTTTCATAAAAAATTGAAAAAAAGACGATGTATAGTCCATAATATTTTTTTCATAAAAAATTTTTTTGCACGAAAAATGGATGATGTATAGTTTATTAAATTCTTTGCACGAAAAGAAGACGACGTATATAGTCCATTTAATTTTTTAGATACGAAATGGACGAATTATAGTCAATTTAATTTTTTTTTAAATTTAAAAATGGACGATGTATAGTCCATTAAATTTTGTATATATAGCCAGTCCATTTAATTTTTTGCATGAAAAATAGACGATGTATAGTCTATATAATTATTTGCACACGAATCGGACGATTTATAGACGATAAAATTTTTTCATAAAAAATTGAAAAAAAGACGATGTATAGTCCATAATATTTTTTTCATAAAAAAATTTTTTGCATGAAAAATGGATGATGTATAGTTTATTAAATTCTTTGCATGAAAAGAAGACGACGTATATAGTCCATTTAATTTTTTAGATACGAAATGGACGAATTATAGTCAATTTAATTTATTTTTTAAATTTAAAAATGGACGATGTATAGTCCATTAAATTTTGTATATATAGTCAGTCCATTTAATTTTGTGCATCTAAAATAGACGATGTATAGTCTACATAATTATTTGCACACGAATCGGACGATTTATAGTCGATAAAATTTTTTCATAAAAAATTTAAAAAAAGACGATGTATAGTCCATTATATTTTTTTCATAAAAAAATTTTTTGCATGAAAAATGGATGATGTATAGTTTATTAAATTCTTTGCACGAAAAGAAGACGACGTATATAGTCCATTTAATTTTTTAGATACGAAATGGACGAATTATAGTCAATTTAATTTTTTTTTTTAATTTAAAAATGGACGATGTATAGTCCATTAAATTTTGTATATATAGTCAGTCCATTTAATTTTGTGCATCTAAAATAGACGATGTATAGTCTACATAATTATTTGCACACGAATCGGACGATTTATAGTCGATAAAATTTTTTCATAAAAAATTGAAAAAAGACGATGTATAGTCCATAATATTTTTTTCATAAAAAAATTTTTTGCATGAAAAATGGATGATGTATGGTTTATTAAATTCTTTGCACGAAAAGAAGACGACGTATATAGTCCATTTAATTTTTTAGATACGAAATGGACGAATTATAGTCAATTTAATTTTTTTTTTAAATTTAAAAATGGACGATGTATAGTCCATTAAATTTTGTATATATAGTCAGTCTATTTAATTTTTTGCATCTAAAATAGACGATGTATAGTCTATATAATTATTTGCACACGAATCGGACGATTTATAGTCGACAAAATTTTTTCATAAAAAATTGAAAAAAAGACGATGTATAGTCCATAATATTTTTTTCATAAAAAATTTTTTTGCACGAAAAATGGATGATGTATAGTTTATTAAATTCTTTGCACGAAAAGAAGACGACGTATATAGTCCATTTAATTTTTTAGATACGAAATGGACGAATTATAGTCAATTTAATTTTTTTTTAAATTTAAAAATGGACGATGTATAGTCCATTAAATTTTGTATATATAGCCAGTCCATTTAATTTTTTGCATGAAAAATAGACGATGTATAGTCTATATAATTATTTGCACACGAATCGGACGATTTATAGTCGATAAAATTTTTTCATAAAAAATTGAAAAAAAGACGATGTATAGTCCATAATATTTTTTTCATAAAAAAATTTTTTGCATGAAAAATGGATGATGTATAGTTTATTAAATTCTTTGCATGAAAAGAAGACGACGTATATAGTCCATTTAATTTTTTAGATACGAAATGGACGAATTATAGTCAATTTAATTTATTTTTTAAATTTAAAAATGGACGATGTATAGTCCATTAAATTTTGTATATATAGTCAGTCCATTTAATTTTGTGCATCTAAAATAGACGATGTATAGTCTACATAATTATTTGCACACGAATCGGACGATTTATAGTCGATAAAATTTTTTCATAAAAAATTTAAAAAAAGACGATGTATAGTCCATTATATTTTTTTCATAAAAAAATTTTTTGCATGAAAAATGGATGATGTATAGTTTATTAAATTCTTTGCACGAAAAGAAGACGACGTATATAGTCCATTTAATTTTTTAGATACGAAATGGACGAATTATAGTCAATTTAATTTTTTTTTTTAATTTAAAAATGGACGATGTATAGTCCATTAAATTTTGTATATATAGCCAGTCCATTTAATTTTTTGCATGAAAAATAGACGATGTATAGTCTATATAATTATTTGAACACGAATCGGACGATTTATAGTCGACAAAATTTTTTCATAAAAAATTAAAAAAAAGACGATGTATAGTCCATAATATTTTTTTCATAAAAAATTTTTTTGCACGAAAAATGGATGATGTATAGTTTATTAAATTCTTTGCACGAAAAGAAGACGACGTATATAGTCCATTTAATTTTTTAGATACGAAATGGACGAATTATAGTCAATTTAATTTTTTTTTTAAATTTAAAAATGGACGATGTATAGTCCATTAAATTTTGTATATATAGCCAGTCCATTTAATTTTTTGCATGAAAAATAGACGATGTATAGTCTATATAATTATTTGCACACGAATCGGACGATTTATAGTCGATAAAATTTTTTCATAAAAAATTGAAAAAAAGACGATGTATAGTCCATTATATTTTTTTCATAAAAAAATTTTTTGCATGAAAAATGGATGATGTATAGTTTATTAAATTCTTTGCACGAAAAGAAGACGACGTATATAGTCCATTTAATTTTTTAGATACGAAATGGACGAATTATAGTCAATTTAATTTTTTTTTTTTTTATTTAAAAATGGACGATGTATAGTCCATTAAATTTTGTATATATAGTCAGTCTATTTAATTTTTTGCATCTAAAATAGACGATGTATAGTCTATATAATTATTTGCACACGAATCGGACGATTTATAGTCGATAAAATTTTTTCATAAAAAATTGAAAAAAAGACGATGTATAGTCCATAATATTTTTTTCATAAAAAATTTTTTTGCACGAAAAATGGATGATGTATAGTTTATTAAATTCTTTGCACGAAAAGAAGACGACGTATATAGTCCATTTAATTTTTTAGATACGAAATGGACGAATTATAGTCAATTTAATTTTTTTTTTAATTTAAAAATGGACGATGTATAGTCCATTAAATTTTGTATATATAGTCAGTCCATTTAATTTTGTGCATCTAAAATAGACGATGTATAGTCTACATAATTATTTGCACACGAATCGGACGATTTATAGTCGATAAAATTTTTTCATAAAAAATTGAAAAAAAGACGATGTATAGTCCATTATATTTTTTTCATAAAAAAATTTTTTCATGAAAAATGGATGATGTATAGTTTATTAAATTCTTTGCACGAAAAGAAGACGACGTATATAGTCCATTTAATTTTTTAGATACGAAATGGACGAATTATTGTCAATTTAATTTTTTTTTTTTTAATTTAAAAATGGACGATGTATAGTCCATTAAATTTTGTATATATAGTCAGTCTATTTAATTTTTTGCATCTAAAATAGACGATGTATAGTCTATATAATTATTTGCACACGAATCGGACGATTTATAGTCGACAAAATTTTTTCATAAAAAATTGAAAAAAAGACGATGTATAGTCCATAATATTTTTTTCATAAAAAATTTTTTTGCACGAAAAATGGATGATGTATAGTTTATTAAATTCTTTGCACGAAAAGAAGACGACATATATAGTCCATTTAATTTTTTAGATACGAAATGGACGAATTATAGTCAATTTAATTTTTTTTTTAATTTAAAAATGGACGATGTATAGTCCATTAAATTTTGTATATATAGTCAGTCCATTTAATTTTGTGCATCTAAAATAGACGATGTATAGTCTACATAATTATTTGCACACGAATCGGACGATTTATAGTCGATAAAATTTTTTCATAAAAAATTGAAAAAAAGACGATGGTATAGTCCATTATATTTTTTTCATAAAAAAATTTTTTCATGAAAAATGGATGATGTATAGTTTATTAAATTCTTTGCACGAAAAGAAGACGACGTATATAGTCCATTTAATTTTTTAGATACGAAATGGACGAATTATTGTCAATTTAATTTTTTTTTTTTTTAATTTAAAAATGGACGATGTATAGTCCATTAAATTTTGTATATATAGTCAGTCTATTTAATTTTTTGCATCTAAAATAGACGATGTATAGTCTATATAATTATTTGCACACGAATCGGACGATTTATAGTCGACAAAATTTTTTCATAAAAAATTGAAAAAAAGACGATGTATAGTCCATAATATTTTTTTCATAAAAAATTTTTTTGCACGAAAAATGGATGATGTATAGTTTATTAAATTCTTTGCACGAAAAGAAGACGACGTATATAGTCCATTTAATTTTTTAGATACGAAATGGACGAATTATAGTCAATTTAATTTTTTTAATTTAAAAATGGACGATGTATAGTCCATTAAATTTTGTATATATAGTCAGTCTATTTAATTTTTTGCATCTAAAATAGACGATGTATAGTCTATATAATTATTTGCACACGAATCGGACGATTTATAGTCGAGAAAATTTTTTCATAAAAAATTGAAAAAAAGACGATGTATAGTCCATAATATTTTTTTCATAAAAAATTTTTTTGCACGAAAAATGGATGATGTATAGTTTATTAAATTCTTTGCACGAAAAGAAGACGACGTATATAGTCCATTTAATTTTTTAGATACGAAATGGACGAATTATAGTCAATTTAATTTTTTTTTTTTAATTTAAAAATGGACGATGTATAGTCCATTAAATTTTGTATATATAGTCAGTCTATTTAATTTTTTGCATCTAAAATAGACGATGTATAGTCTATATAATTATTTGCACACGAATCGGACGATTTATAGTCGACAAAATTTTTTCATAAAAAATTGAAAAAAAGACGATGTATAGTCCATAATATTTTTTTCATAAAAAATTTTTTTGCACGAAAAATGGATGATGTATAGTTTATTAAATTCTTTGCACGAAAAGAAGACGACGTATATAGTCCATTTAATTTTTTAGATACGAAATGGACGAATTATAGTCAATTTAATTTTTTTTTTAAATTTAAAAATGGACGATGTATAGTCCATTAAATTTTGTATATATAGTCAGTCTATTTAATTTTTTGCATCTAAAATAGACGATGTATAGTCTATATAATTATTTGCACACGAATCGGACGATTTATAGTCGACAAAATTTTTTCATAAAAAATTGAAAAAAAGACGATGTATAGTCCATAATATTTTTTTCATAAAAAATTTTTTTGCACGAAAAATGGATGATGTATAGTTTATTAAATTCTTTGCACGAAAAGAAGACGACGTATATAGTCCATTTAATTTTTTAGATACGAAATGGACGAATTATAGTCAATTTAATTTTTTTTTAAATTTAAAAATGGACGATGTATAGTCCATTAAATTTTGTATATATAGCCAGTCCATTTAATTTTTTGCATGAAAAATAGACGATGTATAGTCTATATAATTATTTGAACACGAATCGGACGATTTATAGTCGACAAAATTTTTTCATAAAAAATTAAAAAAAAGACGATGTGTAGTCCATAATATTTTTTTCATAAAAAATTTTTTTGCACGAAAAATGGATGATGTATAGTTTATTAAATTCTTTGCACGAAAAGAAGACGACGTATATAGTCCATTTAATTTTTTAGATACGAAATGGACGAATTATAGTCAATTTAATTTTTTTTTTATTTAAAAATGGACGATGTATAGTCCATTAAATTTTGTATATATAGTCAGTCTATTTAATTTTTTGCATCTAAAATAGACGATGTATAGTCTATATAATTATTTGCACACGAATCGGACGATTTATAGTCGACAAAATTTTTTCATAAAATATTGAAAAAAAGACGATGTATAGTCCATAATATTTTTTTCATAAAAAAATTTTTTGCATGAAAAATGGATGATGTATAGTTTATTAAATTCTTTGCACGAAAAGAAGACGACGTATATAGTCCATTTAATTTTTTAGATACGAAATGGACGAATTATAGTCAATTTAATTTTTTTTTTTAATTTAAAAATGGACGATGTATAGTCCATTAAATTTTGTATATATAGCCAGTCCATTTAATTTTTTGCATGAAAAATAGACGATGTATAGTCTATATAATTATTTGCACACGAATCGGACGATTTATAGTCGATAAAATTTTTTCATAAAAAATTGAAAAAAAGACGATGTATAGTCCATAATATTTTTTTCATAAAAAAATTTTTTGCATGAAAAATGGATGATGTATAGTTTATTAAATTCTTTGCATGAAAAGAAGACGACGTATATAGTCCATTTAATTTTTTAGATACGAAATGGACGAATTATAGTCAATTTAATTTTTTTTTTTAATTTAAAAATGGACGATGTATAGTCCATTAAATTTTGTATATATAGTCAGTCCATTTAATTTTGTGCATCTCAAATAGACAAGGTATAGTCTACATAATTATTTGCACACGAATCGGACGATTTATAGTCGATAAAATTTTTTCATAAAAAATTGAAAAAAAGACGATGCATAGTCCATTATATTTTTTTCATAAAAAAATTTTTTGCATGAAAAATGGATGATGTATAGTTTATTAAATTCTTTGCACGAAAAGAAGACGACGTATATAGTCCATTTAATTTTTTAGATACGAAATGGACGAATTATAGTCAATTTAATTTTTTTTTTAATTTAAAAATGGACGATGTATAGTCCATTAAATTTTGTATATATAGCCAGTCCATTTAATTTTTTGCATGAAAAATAGACGATGTATAGTCTATATAATTATTTGAACACGAATCGGACGATTTATAGTCGACAAAATTTTTTCATAAAAAATTAAAAAAAGACGATGTATATATAGTCCATAATATTTTTTTCATAAAAAATTTTTTTGCACGAAAAATGGATGATGTATAGTTTATTAAATTCTTTGCACGAAAAGAAGACGACGTATATAGTCCATTTAATTTTTTAGATACGAAATGGACGAATTATAGTCAATTTAATTTTTTTTTTAATTTAAAAATGGACGATGTATAGTCCATTAAATTTTGTATATATAGCCAGTCCATTTAATTTTTTGCATGAATCGAATCGGACGATTTATAGTCGATAAAATTTTTTCATAAAAAATTGAAAAAAAGACGATGTATAGTCCATTATATTTTTTTCATAAAAAAATTTTTTGCATGAAAAATGGATGATGTATAGTTTATTAAATTCTTTGCACGAAAAGAAGACGACGTATATAGTCCATTTAATTTTTTAGATACGAAATGGACGAATTATAGTCAATTTAATTTTTTTTTTAAATTTAAAAATGGACGATGTATAGTCCATTAAATTTTGTATATATAGTCAGTCTATTTAATTTTTTGCATCTAAAATAGACGATGTATAGTCTATATAATTATTTGCACACGAATCGGACGATTTATAGTCGACAAAATTTTTTCATAAAAAATTGAAAAAAGACGATGTATAGTCCATAATATTTTTTTCATAAAAAATTTTTTTGCACGAAAAATGGATGACGTATAGTTTATTAAATTCTTTGCACGAAAAGAAGACGACGTATATAGTCCATTTAATTTTTTAGATACGAAATGGACGAATTATAGTCAATTTAATTTTTTTTTAAATTTAAAAATGGACGATGTATAGTCCATTAAATTTTGTATATATAGCCAGTCCATTGAATTTTTTGCATGAAAAATATACGATGTATAGTCTATATAATTATTTGAACACGAATCGGACGATTTATAGTCGACAAAATTTTTTCATAAAAAATTAAAAAAAAGACGATGTATAGTCCATAATATTTTTTTCATAAAAAAATTTTTTGCACGAAAAATGGATGATGTATAGTTTATTAAATTCTTTGCACGAAAAGAAGACGACGTATATAGTCCATTTAATTTTTTAGATACGAAATGGACGAATTATAGTCAATTTAATTTTTTTTTTTAATTTAAAAATGGACGATGTATAGTCCATTAAATTTTGTATATATAGCCAGTCCATTTAATTTTTTGCATGAAAAATAGACGATGTATAGTCTATATAATTATTTGAACACGAATCGGACGATTTATAGTCGACAAAATTTTTTCATAAAAAATTAAAAAAAAGACGATGTATAGTCCATAATATTTTTTTCATAAAAAATTTTTTTGCACGAAAAATGGATGATGTATAGTTTATTAAATTCTTTGCACGAAAAGAAGACGACGTATGTAGTCCATTTAATTTTTTAGATACGAAATGGACGAATTATAGTCAATTTAATTTTTTTTTTTAATTTAAAAATGGACGATGTATAGTCCATTAAATTTTGTATATATAGCCAGTCCATTTAATTTTTTGCATGAAAAATAGACGATGTATAGTCTATATAATTATTTGCACACGAATCGGACGATTTATAGTCGATAAAATTTTTTCATAAAAAATTGAAAAAAAGACGATGTATAGTCCATTATATTTTTTTCATAAAAAAATTTTTTGCATGAAAAATGGATGATGTATAGTTTATTAAATTCTTTGCACGAAAAGAAGACGACGTATATAGTCCATTTAATTTTTTAGATACGAAATGGACGAATTATAGTCAATTTAATTTTTTTTTTTTTATTTAAATTTCCATTAAATTTTGTATATATAGTCAGTCTATTTAATTTTTTGCATCTAAAATAGACGATGTATAGTCTATATAATTATTTGCACACGAATCGGACGATTTATAGTCGACAAAATTTTTTCATAAAAAATTTAAAAAAAGACGATGTATAGTCCATTATATTTTTTTCATAAAAAATTTTTTTGCATGAAAAATGGATGATGTATAGTTTATTAAATTCTTTGCACGAAAAGAAGACGACGTATATAGTCCATTTAATTTTTTAGATACGAAATGGACGAATTATAGTCAATTTAATTTTTTTTTTTAATTTAAAAATGGACGATGTATAGTCCATTAAATTTTGTATATATAGTCAGTCCATTTAATTTTGTGCATCTAAAATAGACGATGTATAGTCTACATAATTATTTGCACACGAATCGGACGATTTATAGTCGATAAAATTTTTTCATAAAAAATTGAAAAAAGACGATGTATAGTCCATAATATTTTTTTCATAAAAAAATTTTTTGCATGAAAAATGAATGATGTATAGTTTATTAAATTCTTTGCACGAAAAGAAGACGACGTATATAGTCCATTTAATTTTTTAGATACGAAATGGACGAATTATAGTCAATTTAATTTTTTTTTTAATTTAAAAATGGACGATGTATAGTCCATTAAATTTTGTATATATAGTCAGTCTATTTAATTTTTTGCATCTAAAATAGACGATGTATAGTCTATATAATTATTTGCACACGAATCGGACGATTTATAGTCGACAAAATTTTTTCATAAAAAATTGAAAAAAAGACGATGTATATATAGTCCATAATATTTTTTTCATAAAAAATTTTTTTGCACGAAAAATGGATGATGTATAGTTTATTAAATTCTTTGCACGAAAAGAAGACGACGTATATAGTCCATTTAATTTTTTAGATACGAAATGGACGAATTATAGTCAATTTAATTTTTTTTTTTAATTTAAAAATGGACGATGTATAGTCCATTAAATTTTGTATATATAGCCAGTCCATTTAATTTTTTGCATGAAAAATAGACGATGTATAGTCTATATAATTATTTGAACACGAATCGGACGATTTATAGTCGACAAAATTTTTTCATAAAAAATTAAAAAAAAGACGATGTATAGTCCATAATATTTTTTTCATAAAAAATTTTTTTGCACGAAAAATGGATGATGTATAGTTTATTAAATTCTTTGCACGAAAAGAAGACGACGTATGTAGTCCATTTAATTTTTTAGATACGAAATGGACGAATTATAGTCAATTTAATTTTTTTTTTTAATTTAAAAATGGACGATGTATAGTCCATTAAATTTTGTATATATAGCCAGTCCATTTAATTTTTTGCATGAAAAATAGACGATGTATAGTCTATATAATTATTTGCACACGAATCGGACGATTTATAGTCGATAAAATTTTTTCATAAAAAATTGAAAAAAAGACGATGTATAGTCCATTATATTTTTTTCATAAAAAAATTTTTTGCATGAAAAATGGATGATGTATAGTTTATTAAATTCTTTGCACGAAAAGAAGACGACGTATATAGTCCATTTAATTTTTTAGATACGAAATGGACGAATTATAGTCAATTTAATTTTTTTTTTTTTATTTAAAAATGGACGATGTATAGTCCATTAAATTTTGTATATATAGTCAGTCTATTTAATTTTGTGCATCTAAAATAAACGATGTATAGTCTACATAATTATTTGCACACGAATCGGACGATTTATAGTCGACAAAATTTTTTCATAAAAAATTGAAAAAAAGACGATGTATAGTCCATAATATTTTTTTCATAAAAAATTTTTTTGCACGAAAAATGGATGATGTATAGTTTATTAAATTCTTTGCACGAAAAGAAGACGACGTATATAGTCCATTTAATTTTTTAGATACGAAATGGACGAATTATAGTCAATTTAATTTTTTTTTTTTTTTATTTAAAAATGGACGATGTATAGTCCATTAAATTTTGTATATATAGTCAGTCTATTTAATTTTTTGCATCTAAAATAGACGATGTATAGTCTATATAATTATTTGCACACGAATCGGACGATTTATAGTCGACAAAATTTTTTCATAAAAAATTGAAAAAAAGACGATGTATAGTCCATAATATTTTTTTCATAAAAAATTTTTTTGCACGAAAAATGGATGATGTATAGTTTATTAAATTCTTTGCACGAAAAGAAGACGACGTATATAGTCCATTTAATTTTTTAGATACGAAATGGACGAATTATAGTCAATTTAATTTTTTTTTAAATTTAAAAATGGACGATGTATAGTCCATTAAATTTTGTATATATAGCCAGTCCATTTAATTTTTTTGCATGAAAAATAGACGATGTATAGTCTATATAATTATTTGCACACGAATCGGACGATTTATAGTCGATAAAATTTTTTCATAAAAAATTGAAAAAAAGACGATGTATAGTCCATAATATTTTTTTCATAAAAAAATTTTTTGCATGAAAAATGGATGATGTATAGTTTATTAAATTCTTTGCATGAAAAGAAGACGACGTATATAGTCCATTTAATTTTTTAGATACGAAATGGACGAATTATAGTCAATTTAATTTTTTTTTAAATTTAAAAATGGACGATGTATAGTCCATTAAATTTTGTATATATAGTCAGTCTATTTAATTTTTTGCATCTAAAATAGACGATGTATAGTCTATATAATTATTTGCACACGAATCGGACGATTTATAGTCGACAAAATTTTTTCATAAAAAATTGAAAAAAAGACGATGTATAGTCCATAATATTTTTTTCATAAAAAATTTTTTTGCACGAAAAATGGATGATGTATAGTTTATTAAATTCTTTGCACGAAAAGAAGACGACGTATATAGTCCATTTAATTTTTTAGATACGAAATGGACGAATTATAATCAATTTAATTTTTTTTTTTAATTTAAAAATGGACGATGTATAGTCCATTAAATTTTGTATATATAGCCAGTCCATTTAATTTTTTGCATGAAAAATAGACGATGTATAGTCTATATAATTATTTGAACACGAATCGGACGATTTATAGTCGACAAAATTTTTTCATAAAAAATTAAAAAAAAGACGATGTATAGTCCATAATATTTTTTTCATAAAAAATTTTTTTGCACGAAAAATGGATGATGTATAGTTTATTAAATTCTTTGCACGAAAAGAAGACGACGTATATAGTCCATTTAATTTTTTAGATACGAAATGGACGAATTATAGTCAATTTAATTTTTTTTTTAAATTTTCTCGTTGTACCTTCATAGTGAACAGACGTAATAGCGGAATTTTTCTTATATACAAACTAAACAAAAAAAAAAAGCATACAAAAAAATATTCGTAGTACATATTAACTTTGATAAATAAGCATTTTTTTTTGCTTTGATATATTATTTACATATAGAAATAACAAAAATAAAAAAAACCGTAAACAAAAAAAACATACAAAATACCCTTGAGGAATACTCTTTATGAGTACCCCAGAGGAAAAAAATAGTGAAGTGAGTTCTAACGGCAGAAATGCCTATTTTACTGTGAGTTTTGATGCTCATAATGATAACAATAAAAATAAAAAATCTGATAATAGACTTGCTGTGAGTTCTGAAGCTCTTAATAAAAATCAAAAATCTGATAATAGACTTTTACTAACGGCAAAACCACAGTTTCGTCAGCGATCAACTTCGCTTTGTCCAATGCCAACTAGTGAATCGTTGACATTATTGCCTAGTACTTCTAAATTTAACTCAGCGATATCATCCGCTTCGGGCTCGTGGTCAACAATTAAACAAGTTGTTACTGAAGACAACAGTAGTACAAAACCAAAGGTACAAGTAGGAATGGACAGATATATAACCATTTTAAAGCGCGGGCGAAGCCCAAATTCTACTAAAATTGGATCCGCCCCAAAGATGTCTAGGGATAACAGCATATCTTCTATCAATCGTCAAAATCGTTTTTCATTATTGCAAGACAAAAACGACAAGCCCGCTGCATCATCACAAAAGTCTTTTAAGCCACCACCTATTTATCTGAGAGAAAAAAATTCAAACGCGATTCTAAAAAATCTACTGTCGACCATTGGTGAAAATACTTTTCACATCATCCCAATTAAACGAGGTAATATTGATGAAACTAAAATCCAAATATATGATGAAAAAGATTTCCGAAAAATTGTTAGTGAGTTTGAAAAAAATAAAACAAATTTTTATACATATCAACTTAAGAGTGCTAAAGGCCTACAAATAGTATTAAAGGGCGTAGATTCATATGTTGAGCCTGAAGAAGTAAAATGTGCACTTATCGAACAAGGATTTAAGGTAAAAAATGTTACCAATATAATCAATAGAGAGAAGATTCCCCAGCCTCTATTTCGTGTTGAACTGGAGCCGAATGATATACAGTTAAAGAAAAATGAGACGCACCCAATTTATAGTCTAAAATACCTTTTACACCGAAAAATCACAGTTGAAGAGCCACGTAAGCGTTCAGGTCCCGTACAGTGTCATAATTGCCAAGAATATGGCCACACAAAAACCTACTGCAAATTACCTACAGTTTGTGTTATCTGCGGTGAATTGCATGGTACTGCTAACTGTACCAAGCCAAAAGTACAAGCTGAAAAAAAATACAGTAATTGTGGAGAAAATCACACCGCTAATTACAGAGGATGCCGTGTATATTCTTTCGTTAAACAGGCTATGGGTCAAAAATCTAAATTAGCTTCAGTTCAATCAGCAAATGATTACTCCGCCACTCTGCCTCAAACTAGCCAACTAGTTAATTCATGTGTATCGTATGCCGATGCTGCTAAGACTAGTTCTATTCCCACACAAAATGTTCCACCGCCAAGTAATTCAACGAATGCAAACTCTAGCTTTAACTTTAGTCGTCTTGAAGCTACTATTGAGAATCTGGTGCTAACTATAAACAACTTTACAACAAATATGACTAGCATGATGCAAGAAATGCTGAGAATGCAGAATACTCTGCTTCAAGCATTAGTCAACAAACCATGAACACGTTAAAACTATGTTTCTGGAACGCAAACGGCATTCGCCAACATAAAAATGAACTTGAGCACTTCCTCACGGAAAAAAATATTGATATAATGATGGTCTCTGAGACTCACTTGACTTCGAGAAGCTGCTTTAAAATAAATGGTTACACTCTATATGATTCAAAGGACCCGAGGGGGAGAGCATGCGGTGGATCAGCAATTCTAATTAAGTCAAGACTCAAGCACTATATCCTTGAGAACGTTAGTGAAGAATATATGCAAGCTACGAATATTTTCGTAGAAAATTTTTGTGCGAACTTCGTGATATCATCAATTTACTCACCTCCCAGATTTTCAGTTACCGAAGATCAGTATGAGAAGTTCTACAAATCGCTTGGATCTTGTTTCGTGGCAGCTGGTGACTACAATGCAAAACATACGTACTGGGGCTCGCGTCTTGTTACACCTAGAGGTAGAGCGTTGTTTAATACAATTTCAAAAATGGGCTTAGATGTCATTTCGAGTGGGGAGCCTACTTACTGGCCTACTGACGTAAGAAAAATTCCAGATGTTATAGATTTTGGCGTCACGAAAAATATCCATAGGGACTTAATTCACGTAGAGGGCTCTGTAGATCTGTCCTCCGATCACTCTCCCACAATAGTTACAATTTTCAACCCACTAAGGAGTGATTTAACTAAATCATATGCGAAAACGATTAACAGGGTCAACTGGCTAGGATTCAAAAAATATATTAGTAGTCACTGCGTAGAAAACATTCAGCTAAGATCACCTGATGATATTGAATTTAATATTGCCAATCTTAACGAATATATTAAACAGGCTGCTGAACATGCCACTACTTCCTATCCGCAGACTGGCTTTAATAGAATTTATTCTACGGAAATTGAACGTCTTGTATGTGAAAAAAGGAGAGCTAGAAGAGAATGGCAACAACACCGATCACCCCTAAATAAAATCAGACTTAAAGAATGTACTAAACGACTCAAAGAGCTGCTATCGTCGGAAAAGACTGCATTACTGGAAAAGTATTTAGAAGGTCTTGATGTAACGTCAACATCTAATTACTCTTTATGGCGCGCTACTAGAAATCTTAAAAGACCCGTTGATCTCAAATCACCATTGCGTACTTCGACTGGAGGCTGGGCAAGAAGCGATAGTGAGAAAGGTAACTTATTTTCTGAGCATTTAAAATCTGTATTCACTCCCAATTCATGTACGGGTGCTGCCGATTTACCGAGTGTAGTCTCTCTACCCCCTCGTCCCTTAAGGTTTAAGATGCGTGAACTACAAAAAATAGTTGCTGAACTCGACCCTAAGAAAGCTCCAGGTATTGATGGCATTAGTAACAAGATGCTGATGAACTTGCCTCATATTGCAATAAGAATTTTGCTATTTATTTTTAATGCCATTTTACGAATGCAGTATTTTCCACATAACTGGAAACTTGCCAAGATTAAAATGATTCCAAAGCCAGGCAAAGATCTTACCAAGGCTGAGTCATATAGGCCTATAAGCTTACTTTCAACAATTTCAAAGCTTTTCGAAAAGCTGCTCATGACTAAATTGTCCACAATTTTAGCTGATACTGGGTGCATTCCGGACCATCAATTTGGCTTTAGAAGTCAGCATAGCACTATTGAGCAAACGCATAGATTGGTTCAAATTATAAGGAGGACTTTTGAAGAAAAGAAGTATTGTTCTGCCCTTTTTATTGATGTTTCTCAGGCATTTGACAAAGTATGGCACAAAGGCCTAGTTTTAAAATTGAAGACATACCTACCAATAAATATACAAAAGCTTTTGGAAAGTTATATTGTTGATAGGACATTTACCGTTGTGGAAGGAGACTTCATGAGTGTACCCGAATCTATATCTTCTGGTGTGCCACAGGGTAGTATTCTGGGGCCAGTCTTGTATCTAATATATACTTGTGATATGCCTGTGAGCAATAACATCCACACTTCTACATTTGCCGATGATACAGCCTGTTTGAGTATTCACAAAAATCCTGATGAGGCATCCCGCAATCTCCAAGCACACATTACCCAGCTTGAAATATGGTTGAACTTATGGAGAATTAAAGTCAATGAACAAAAGTGTGTTCATATAACGTTTACCCTAAGAAAAGATACCTGTTCCCCCATTCGAATCAACAATCAAAATATTCCTCAACACTCTCAAGTCAAATACCTTGGCATACACCTTGATCGAAGGCTTACATGGAAATATCATATTGACTCTAAGTTAACCCAAATGAAACTTAAATTGACTCAAATATATTGGTTAATTGGCAGAAATTCAACACTCAGCCTAGACTGCAAACTTTTGATATACAAGTCGCTTTTGAAGCCAATATGGTGCTATGGAATTCAGCTGTGGGGCACTGCTTCAGCTTCAAATGTCGAGAGAATCCAACTAAGGCAAAACAAAATTTTACGTTTGATAACATCTGCTCCATGGTACGTTAAAAATTCAAATATTCATCGTGATTTAAATATGCCACTAGTGAGTGAAGAAATTGCAAAATACGCAGGCAAATATTTAACTAAGCTCGAGTCACATCCTAATCCGCTTGCCCGTAATATTTTGAGCTTTACTGGACACATCCGCTTAAAAAAAAGGGACACAAGGGCTCTTATACCTAACACTCCAGATGGGACTGCTGAAAAATACTTCTTTTTGATTATCACTACTTATGTATTATTTATAACTATCACTAAGCTTATGTCCGATATTGGTCGGGCCTAATAATTATATTTAGATTTAAGATTTGATTACTTATTGTTAGTTCATTTTTGAAGATACAATAAATAAATATACTATTAAAAAAAAAAAAAAAAAAAAAAAAATTTAAAAATGGACGATGTATAGTCCATTAAATTTTGTATATATAGCCAGTCCATTTAATTTTTTGCATGAAAAATAGACGATGTATAGTCTATATAATTATTTGCACACGAATCGGACGATTTATAGTCGATAAAATTTTTTCATAAAAAATTGAAAAAAAGACGATGTATAGTCCATTATATTTTTTTCATAAAAAAATTTTTTGCATGAAAAATGGATGATGTATAGTTTATTAAATTCTTTGCACGAAAAGAAGACGACGTATATAGTCCATTTAATTTTTTAGATACGAAATGGACGAATTATAGTCAATTTAATTTTTTTTTTTTTAATTTAAAAATGGACGATGTATAGTCCATTAAATTTTGTATATATAGTCAGTCTATTTAATTTTTTGCATCTAAAATAGACGATGTATAGTCTATATAATTATTTGCACACGAATCGGACGATTTATAGTTGACAAAATTTTTTCATAAAAAATTGAAAAAAAGACGATGTATAGTCCATAATATTTTTTTCATAAAAAATTTTTTTGCACGAAAAATGGATGATGTATAGTTTATTAAATTCTTTGCACGAAAAGAAGACGACGTATATAGTCCATTTAATTTTTTAGATACGAAATGGACGAATTATAGTCAATTTAATTTTTTTTTTAAATTTAAAAATGGACGATGTATAGTCCATTAAATTTTGTATATATAGTCAGTCTATTTAATTTTTTGCATCTAAAATAGACGATGTATAGTCTATATAATTATTTGCACACGAATCGGACGATTTATAGTCGACAAAATTTTTTCATAAAAAATTGAAAAAAAGACGATGTATTATAGTCCATAATATTTTTTTCATAAAAAATTTTTTTGCACGAAAAATGGATGATGTATAGTTTATTAAATTCTTTGCACGAAAAGAAGACGACGTATATAGTCCATTTAATTTTTTAGATACGAAATGGACGAATTATAGTCAATTAAATTTTTTTTTAAATTTAAAAATGGACGATGTATAGTCCATTAAATTTTGTATATATAGCCAGTCCATTTAATTTTTTGCATGAAAAATAGACGATGTATAGTCTATATAATTATTTGAACACGAATCGGACGATTTATAGTCGACAAAATTTTTTCATAAAAAATTAAAAAAAAGACGATGTATAGTCCATAATATTTTATTCATAAAAAATTTTTTTGCACGAAAAATGGATGATGTATAGTTTATTAAATTCTTTGCACGAAAAGAAGACGACGTATATAGTCCATTTAATTTTTTAGATACGAAATGGACGAATTATAGTCAATTTAATTTTTTTTTTTTTTATTTAAAAATGGACGATGTATAGTCCATTAAATTTTGTATATATAGTCAGTCTATTTAATTTTTTGCATCTAAAATAGACGATGTATAGTCTATATAATTATTTGCACACGAATCGGACGATTTATAGTCGACAAAATTTTTTCATAAAAAATTAAAAAAAAGACGATGTATAGTCCATAATATTTTATTCATAAAAAATTTTTTTCCACGAAAAATGGATGATGTATAGTTTATTAAATTCTTTGCACGAAAAGAAGACGACGTATATAGTCCATTTAATTTTTTAGATACGAAATGGACGAATTATAGTCAATTAAATTTTTTTTTAAATTTAAAAATGGACGATGTATAGTCCATTAAATTTTGTATATATAGCCAGTCCATTTAATTTTTTGCATGAAAAATAGACGATGTATAGTCTATATAATTATTTGAACACGAATCGGACGATTTATAGTCGACAAAATTTTTTCATAAAAAATTAAAAAAAAGACGATGTATAGTCCATAATATTTTATTCATAAAAAATTTTTTTGCACGAAAAATGGATGATGTATAGTTTATTAAATTCTTTGCACGAAAAGAAGACGACGTATATAGTCCATTTAATTTTTTAGATACGAAATGGACGAATTATAGTCAATTTAATTTTTTTTTAAATTTAAAAATGGACGATGTATAGTCCATTAAATTTTGTATATATAGCCAGTCCATTTAATTTTTTGCATGAAAAATAGACGATGTATAGTCTATATAATTATTTGCACACGAATCGGACGATTTATAGTCGATAAAATTTTTTCATAAAAAATTGAAAAAAAGACGACGTATAGTCCATTATATTTTTTTCATAAAAAATTTTTTGCATGAAAAATGGATGATGTATAGTTTATTAAATTCTTTGCACGAAAAGAAGACGACGTATATAGTCCATTTAATTTTTTAGATACGAAATGGACGAATTATAGTCAATTTAATTTTTTTTTTTATTTAAAAATGGACGATGTATAGTCCATTAAATTTTGTATATATAGTCAGTCTATTTAATTTTTTGCATCTAAAATAGACGATGTATAGTCTATATAATTATTTGCACACGAATCGGACGATTTATAGTCGACAAAATTTTTTCATAAAATATTGAAAAAAAGACGATGTATAGTCCATTATATTTTTTTCATAAAAAAATTTTTTGCATGAAAAATGGATGATGTATAGTTTATTAAATTCTTTGCACGAAAAGAAGACGACGTATATAGTCCATTTAATTTTTTAGATACGAAATGGACGAATTATAGTCAATTTAATTTTTTTTTTTAATTTAAAAATGGACGATGTATAGTCCATTAAATTTTGTATATATAGTCAGTCCATTTAATTTTGTGCATCTAAAATAGACGATGTATAGTCTACATAATTATTTGCACACGAATCGGACGATTTATAGTCGATAAAATTTTTTCATAAAAAATTGAAAAAAGACGATGTATATATAGTCCATAATATTTTTTCATAAAAAAATTTTTTGCATGAAAAATGGATGATGTATAGTTTATTAAACTCTTTGCACGAAAAGAAGACGACGTATATAGTCCATTTAATTTTTTAGATACGAAATGGACGATTAAAGTCAATTTAATTTTTTTTTTTAATTTAAAAATGGACGATGTATAGTCCATTAAATTTTGTATATATAGTCAGTCTATTTAATTTTTTGCATCTAAAATAGACGATGTATAGTCTATATAATTATTTGCACACGAATCGGACGATTTATAGTCGATAAAATTTTTTCATAAAAAATTGAAAAAAAGACGATGTATATAGTCCATAATATTTTTTTCATAAAAAAATTTTTTGCATGAAAAATGGATGATGTATAGTTTATTAAATTCTTTGCATGAAAAGAAGACGACGTATATAGTCCATTTAATTTTTTAGATACGAAATGGACGAATTATAGTCAATTTAATTTTTTTTTTAATTTAAAAATGGACGATGTATAGTCCATTAAATTTTGTATATATAGTCAGTCCATTTAATTTTGTGCATCTAAAATAGACGATGTATAGTCTACATAATTATTTGCACACGAATCGGACGATTTATAGTCGATAAAATTTTTTCATAAAAAATTGAAAAAAAGACGATGTATATATAGTCCATTATATTTTTTTCATAAAAAAATTTTTTGCATGAAAAATGGATGATGTATAGTTTATTAAATTCTTTGCACGAAAAGAAGACGACGTATATAGTCCATTTAATTTTTTAGATACGAAATGGACGAATTATAGTCAATTTAATTTTTTTTTTTAATTTAAAAATGGACGATGTATAGTCCATTAAATTTTGTATATATAGCCAGTCCATTTAATTTTTTGCATGAAAAATAGACGATGTATAGTCTATATAATTATTTGCACACGAATCGGACGATTAATAGTCGATAAAATTTTTTCATAAAAAATTGAAAAAAAGACGATGTATAGTCCATTATATTTTTTTCATAAAAAAATTTTTTGCATGAAAAATGGATGATGTATAGTTTATTAAATTCTTTGCACGAAAAGAAGACGACGTATATAGTCCATTTAATTTTTTAGATACGAAATGGACGAATTATAGTCAATTTAATTTTTTTTTTTTATTTAAAAATGGACGATGTATAGTCCATTAAATTTTGTATATATAGTCAGTCTATTTAATTTTTTGCATCTAAAATAGACGATGTATAGTCTATATAATTATTTGCACACGAATCGGACGATTTATAGTCGACAAAATTTTTTCATAAAATATTGAAAAAAAGACGATGTATAGTCCATTATATTTTTTTCATAAAAAAATTTTTTGCATGAAAAATGGATGATGTATAGTTTATTAAATTCTTTGCACGAAAAGAAGACGACGTATATAGTCCATTTAATTTTTTAGATACGAAATGGACGAATTATAGTCAATTTAATTTTTTTTTTTAATTTAAAAATGGACGATGTATAGTCCATTAAATTTTGTATATATAGTCAGTCCATTTAATTTTGTGCATCTAAAATAGACGATGTATAGTCTACATAATTATTTGCACACGAATCGGACGATTTATAGTCGATAAAATTTTTTCATAAAAAATTGAAAAAAGACGATGTATATATAGTCCATAATATTTTTTCATAAAAAAATTTTTTGCATGAAAAATGGATGATGTATAGTTTATTAAATTCTTTGCACGAAAAGAAGACGACGTATATAGTCCATTTAATTTTTTAGATACGAAATGGACGAATTATAGTCAATTTAATTTTTTTTTTAAATTTAAAAATGGACGATGTATAGTCCATTAAATTTTGTATATATAGTCAGTCTATTTAATTTTTTGCATCTAAAATAGACGATGTATAGTCTATATAATTATTTGCACACGAATCGGACGATTTATAGTCGACAAAATTTTTTCATAAAAAATTGAAAAAAAGACGATGTATAGTCCATAATATTTTTTTCATAAAAAATTTTTTTGCACGAAAAATGGATGATGTATAGTTTATTAAATTCTTTGCACGAAAAGAAGACGACGTATATAGTCCATTTAATTTTTTAGATACGAAATGGACGAATTATAGTCAATTTAATTTTTTTTTAAATTTAAAAATGGACGATGTATAGTCCATTAAATTTTGTATATATAGCCAGTCCATTTAATTTTTTGCATGAAAAATAGACGATGTATAGTCTATATAATTATTTGCACACGAATCGGACGATTTATAGTCGATAAAATTTTTTCATAAAAAATTGAAAAAAAGACGATGTATAGTCCATAATATTTTTTTCATAAAAAAATTTTTTGCATGAAAAATGGATGATGTATAGTTTATTAAATTCTTTGCATGAAAAGAAGACAACGTATATAGTCCATTTAATTTTTTAGATACGAAATGGACGAATTATAGTCAATTTAATTTTTTTTTAAATTTAAAAATGGACGATGTATAGTCCATTAAATTTTGTATATATAGTCAGTCCATTTAATTTTGTGCATCTAAAATAGACGATGTATAGTCTACATAATTATTTGCACACGAATCGGACGATTTATAGTCGATAAAATTTTTTCATAAAAAATTGAAAAAAAGACGATGTATAGTCCATTATATTTTTTTCATAAAAAAATTTTTTGCATGAAAAATGGATGATATATAGTTTATTAAATTCTTTGCACGAAAAGAAGACGACGTATATATAAATTTAAAAATGGACGATGTATAGTCCATTAAATTTTGTATATATAGTCAGTCTATTTAATTTTTTGCATCTAAAATAGACGATCTATAGTCTATATAATTATTTGCACACGAATCGGACGATTTATAGTCGACAAAATTTTTTCATAAAAAATTGAAAAAAAGACGATGTATAGTCCATAATATTTTTTTCATAAAAAATTTTTTTGCACGAAAAATGGATGATGTATAGTTTATTAAATTCTTTGCACGAAAAGAAGACGACGTATATAGTCCATTTAATTTTTTAGATACGAAATGGACGAATTATAGTCAATTTAATTTTTTTTTAAATTTAAAAATGGACGATGTATAGTCCATTAAATTTTGTATATATAGCCAGTCCATTTAATTTTTTGCATGAAAAATAGACGATGTATAGTCTATATAATTATTTGCACACGAATCGGACGATTTATAGTCGATAAAATTTTTTCATAAAAAATTGAAAAAAAGACGATGTATAGTCCATAATATTTTTTTCATAAAAAAATTTTTTGCATGAAAAATGGATGATGTATAGTTTATTAAATTCTTTGCATGAAAAGAAGACGACGTATATAGTCCATTTAATTTTTTAGATACGAAATGGACGAATTATAGTCAATTTAATTTTTTTTTAATTTAAAAATGGACGATGTATAGTCCATTAAATTTTGTATATATAGTCAGTCCATTTAATTTTGTGCATCTAAAATAGACGATGTATAGTCTACATAATTATTTGCACACGAATCGGACGATTTATAGTCGATAAAATTTTTTCATAAAAAATTGAAAAAAAGACGATGTATAGTCCATTATATTTTTTTCATAAAAAAATTTTTTGCATGAAAAATGGATGATATATAGTTTATTAAATTCTTTGCACGAAAAGAAGACGACGTATATAGTCCATTTAATTTTTTAGATACGAAATGGACGAATTATAGTCAATTTAATTTTTTTTTTTAATTTAAAAATGGACGATGTATAGTCCATTAAATTTTGTATATATAGCCAGTCCATTTAATTTTTTGCATGAAAAATAGACGATGTATAGTCTATATAATTATTTGAACACGAATCGGACGATTTATAGTCGACAAAATTTTTTCATAAAAAATTAAAAAAAAGACGATGTATAAAAAAATTTTTTTGCACGAAAAATGGATGATGTATAGTTTATTAAATTCTTTGCACGAAAAGAAGACGACGTATATAGTCCATTTAATTTTTTAGATACGAAATGGACGAATTATAGTCAATTTAATTTTTTTTTTAAATTTAAAAATGGACGATGTATAGTCCATTAAATTTTGTATATATAGCCAGTCCATTTAATTTTTTGCATGAAAAATAGACGATGTATAGTCTATATAATTATTTGCACACGAATCGGACGATTTATAGTCGATAAAATTTTTTCATAAAAAATTGAAAAAAAGACGATGTATAGTCCATTATATTTTTTTCATAAAAAAATTTTTTCCATGAAAAATGGATGATGTATAGTTTATTAAATTCTTTGCACGAAAAGAAGACGACGTATATAGTCCATTTAATTTTTTAGATACGAAATGGACGAATTATAGTCAATTTAATTTTTTTTTTTTTTATTTAAAAATGGACGATGTATAGTCCATTAAATTTTGTATATATAGTCAGTCTATTTAATTTTTTGCATCTAAAATAGACGATGTATAGTCTATATAATTATTTGCACACGAATCGGACGATTTATAGTCGACAAAATTTTTTCATAAAAAATTGAAAAAAAGACGATGTATAGTCCATAATATTTTTTTCATAAAAAATTTTTTTGCACGAAAAATGGATGATGTATAGTTTATTAAATTCTTTGCACGAAAAGAAGACGACGTATATAGTCCATTTAATTTTTTAGATACGAAATGGACGAATTATAGTCAATTTAATTTTTTTTTTAATTTAAAAATGGACGATGTATAGTCCATTAAATTTTGTATATATAGTCAGTCCATTTAATTTTGTGCATCTAAAATAGACGATGTATAGTCTACATAATTATTTGCACACGAATCGGACGATTTATAGTCGATAAAATTTTTTCATAAAAAATTGAAAAAAAGACGATGTATAGTCCATTATATTTTTTTCATAAAAAAATTTTTTCATGAAAAATGGATGATGTATAGTTTATTAAATTCTTTGCACGAAAAGAAGACGACGTATATAGTCCATTTAATTTTTTAGATACGAAATGGACGAATTATAGTCAATTTAATTTTTTTTTTTTAATTTAAAAATGGACGATGTATAGTCCATTAAATTTTGTATATATAGTCAGTCTATTTAATTTTTTGCATCTAAAATAGACGATGTATAGTCTATATAATTATTTGCACACGAATCGGACGATTTATAGTCGACAAAATTTTTTCATAAAATATTGAAAAAAAGACGATGTATAGTCCATTATATTTTTTTCATAAAAAAATTTTTTGCATGAAAAATGGATGATGTATAGTTTATTAAATTCTTTGCACGAAAAGAAGACGACGTATATAGTCCATTTAATTTTTTAGATACGAAATGGACGAATTATAGTCAATTTAATTTTTTTTTTTAATTTAAAAATGGACGATGTATAGTCCATTAAATTTTGTATATATAGTCAGTCCATTTAATTTTGTGCATCTAAAATAGACGATGTATAGTCTACATAATTATTTGCACACGAATCGGACGATTTATAGTCGATAAAATTTTTTCATAAAAAATTGAAAAAAGACGATGTATATATAGTCCATAATATTTTTTCATAAAAAAATTTTTTGCATGAAAAATGGATGATGTATAGTTTATTAAATTCTTTGCACGAAAAGAAGACGACGTATATAGTCCATTTAATTTTTTAGATACGAAATGGACGAATTATAGTCAATTTAATTTTTTTTTTAAATTTAAAAATGGACGATGTATAGTCCATTAAATTTTGTATATATAGTCAGTCTATTTAATTTTTTGCATCTAAAATAGACGATGTATAGTCTATATAATTATTTGCACACGAATCGGACGATTTATAGTCGACAAAATTTTTTCATAAAAAATTGAAAAAAAGACGATGTATAGTCCATAATATTTTTTTCATAAAAAATTTTTTTGCACGAAAAATGGATGATGTATAGTTTATTAAATTCTTTGCACGAAAAGAAGACGACGTATATAGTCCATTTAATTTTTTAGATACGAAATGGACGAATTATAGTCAATTTAATTTTTTTTTAAATTTAAAAATGGACGATGTATAGTCCATTAAATTTTGTATATATAGCCAGTCCATTTAATTTTTTGCATGAAAAATAGACGATGTATAGTCTATATAATTATTTGCACACGAATCGGACGATTTATAGTCGATAAAATTTTTTCATAAAAAATTGAAAAAAAGACGATGTATAGTCCATAATATTTTTTTCATAAAAAAATTTTTTGCATGAAAAATGGATGATGTATAGTTTATTAAATTCTTTGCATGAAAAGAAGACAACGTATATAGTCCATTTAATTTTTTAGATACGAAATGGACGAATTATAGTCAATTTAATTTTTTTTTAAATTTAAAAATGGACGATGTATAGTCCATTAAATTTTGTATATATAGTCAGTCCATTTAATTTTGTGCATCTAAAATAGACGATGTATAGTCTACATAATTATTTGCACACGAATCGGACGATTTATAGTCGATAAAATTTTTTCATAAAAAATTGAAAAAAAGACGATGTATAGTCCATTATATTTTTTTCATAAAAAAATTTTTTGCATGAAAAATGGATGATATATAGTTTATTAAATTCTTTGCACGAAAAGAAGACGACGTATATAGTCCATTTAATTTTTTAGATACGAAATGGACGAATTATAGTCAATTTAATTTTTTTTTTTAATTTAAAAATGGACGATGTATAGTCCATTAAATTTTGTATATATAGCCAGTCCATTTAATTTTTTGCATGAAAAATAG
This sequence comes from Tachina lurida, assembly GCA_944452675.1. Lineage (NCBI taxonomy): Eukaryota > Metazoa > Arthropoda > Insecta > Diptera > Tachinidae > Tachina > Tachina lurida. The sequence continues at coordinate 101,374,521 of OX101754.1, forward strand.
ACGATGTATAGTCTATATAATTATTTGAACACGAATCGGACGATTTATAGTCGACAAAATTTTTTCATAAAAAATTAAAAAAAAGACGATGTATAAAAAAATTTTTTTGCACGAAAAATGGATGATGTATAGTTTATTAAATTCTTTGCACGAAAAGAAGACGACGTATATAGTCCATTTAATTTTTTAGATACGAAATGGACGAATTATAGTCAATTTAATTTTTTTTTTAAATTTAAAAATGGACGATGTATAGTCCATTAAATTTTGTATATATAGCCAGTCCATTTAATTTTTTGCATGAAAAATAGACGATGTATAGTCTATATAATTATTTGCACACGAATCGGACGATTTATAGTCGATAAAATTTTTTCATAAAAAATTGAAAAAAAGACGATGTATAGTCCATTATATTTTTTTCATAAAAAAATTTTTTCCATGAAAAATGGATGATGTATAGTTTATTAAATTCTTTGCACGAAAAGAAGACGACGTATATAGTCCATTTAATTTTTTAGATACGAAATGGACGAATTATAGTCAATTTAATTTTTTTTTTTTTTATTTAAAAATGGACGATGTATAGTCCATTAAATTTTGTATATATAGTCAGTCTATTTAATTTTTTGCATCTAAAATAGACGATGTATAGTCTATATAATTATTTGCACACGAATCGGACGATTTATAGTCGACAAAATTTTTTCATAAAAAATTGAAAAAAAGACGATGTATAGTCCATAATATTTTTTTCATAAAAAATTTTTTTGCACGAAAAATGGATGATGTATAGTTTATTAAATTCTTTGCACGAAAAGAAGACGACGTATATAGTCCATTTAATTTTTTAGATACGAAATGGACGAATTATAGTCAATTTAATTTTTTTTTTAATTTAAAAATGGACGATGTATAGTCCATTAAATTTTGTATATATAGTCAGTCCATTTAATTTTGTGCATCTAAAATAGACGATGTATAGTCTACATAATTATTTGCACACGAATCGGACGATTTATAGTCGATAAAATTTTTTCATAAAAAATTGAAAAAAAGACGATGTATAGTCCATTATATTTTTTTCATAAAAAAATTTTTTCATGAAAAATGGATGATGTATAGTTTATTAAATTCTTTGCACGAAAAGAAGACGACGTATATAGTCCATTTAATTTTTTAGATACGAAATGGACGAATTATAGTCAATTTAATTTTTTTTTTTTAATTTAAAAATGGACGATGTATAGTCCATTAAATTTTGTATATATAGTCAGTCTATTTAATTTTTTGCATCTAAAATAGACGATGTATAGTCTATATAATTATTTGCACACGAATCGGACGATTTATAGTCGACAAAATTTTTTCATAAAAAATTGAAAAAAAGACGATGTATAATAGTCCATAATATTTTTTTCATAAAAAATTTTTTTGCACGAAAAATGGATGATGTATAGTTTATTAAATTCTTTGCACGAAAAGAAGACGACGTATATAGTCCATTTAATTTTTTAGATACGAAATGGACGAATTATAGTCAATTTAATTTTTTTTTTAAATTTAAAAATGGACGATGTATAGTCCATTAAATTTTGTATATATAGTCAGTCTATTTAATTTTTTGCATCTAAAATAGACGATGTATAGTCTATATAATTATTTGCACACGAATCGGACGATTTATAGTCGACAAAATTTTTTCATAAAAAATTGAAAAAAAGACGATGTATAGTCCATAATATTTTTTTCATAAAAAATTTTTTTGCACGAAAAATGGATGATGTATAGTTTATTAAATTCTTTGCACGAAAAGAAGACGACGTATATAGTCCATTTAATTTTTTAGATACGAAATGGACGAATTATAGTCAATTTAATTTTTTTTAAATTTAAAAATGGACGATGTATAGTCCATTAAATTTTGTATATATAGCCAGTCCATTTAATTTTTTGCATGAAAAATAGACGATGTATAGTCTATATAATTATTTGAACACGAATCGGACGATTTATAGTCGACAAAATTTTTTCATAAAAAATTAAAAAAAAGACGATGTATAGTCCATAATATTTTTTTCATAAAAAATTTTTTTGCACGAAAAATGGATGATGTATAGTTTATTAAATTCTTTGCACGAAAAGAAGACGACGTATATAGTCCATTTAATTTTTTAGATACGAAATGGACGAATTATAGTCAATTTAATTTTTTTTTTTTATTTAAAAATGGACGATGTATAGTCCATTAAATTTTGTATATATAGTCAGTCTATTTAATTTTTTGCATCTAAAATAGACGATGTATAGTCTATATAATTATTTGCACACGAATCGGACGATTTATAGTCGACAAAATTTTTTCATAAAAAATTGAAAAAAAGACGATGTATAGTCCATAATATTTTTTTCATAAAAAATTTTTTTGCACGAAAAATGGATGATGTATAGTTTATTAAATTCTTTGCACGAAAAGAAGACGACGTATATAGTCCATTTAATTTTTTAGATACGAAATGGACGAATTATAGTCAATTTAATTTTTTTTTTTAATTTAAAAATGGACGATGTATAGTCCATTAAATTTTGTATATATAGTCAGTCCATTTAATTTTGTGCATCTAAAATAGACGATGTATAGTCTACATAATTATTTGCACACGAATCGGACGATTTATAGTCGATAAAATTTTTTCATAAAAAATTGAAAAAAAGACGATGTATAGTCCATTATATTTTTTTCATAAAAAAATTTTTTCATGAAAAATGGATGATGTATAGTTTATTAAATTCTTTGCACGAAAAGAAGACGACGTATATAGTCCATTTAATTTTTTAGATACGAAATGGACGAATTATAGTCAATTTAATTTTTTTTTTTTAATTTAAAAATGGACGATGTATAGTCCATTAAATTTTGTATATATAGTCAGTCTATTTAATTTTTTGCATCTAAAATAGACGATGTATAGTCTATATAATTATTTGCACACGAATCGGACGATTTATAGTCGACAAAATTTTTTCATAAAAAATTGAAAAAAAGACGACGTATAGTCCATAATATTTTTTTCATAAAAAATTTTTTTGCACGAAAAATGGATGATGTATAGTTTATTAAATTCTTTGCACGAAAAGAAGACGACGTATATAGTCCATTTAATTTTTTAGATACGAAATGGACGAATTATAGTCAATTTAATTTTTTTTTAAATTTAAAAATGGACGATGTATAGTCCATTAAATTTTGTATATATAGCCAGTCCATTTAATTTTTTGCATGAAAAATAGACGATGTATAGTCTATATAATTATTTGAACACGAATCGGACGATTTATAGTCGACAAAATTTTTTCATAAAAAATTAAAAAAAAGACGATGTATAGTCCATAATATTTTTTTCATAAAAAATTTTTTTGCACGAAAAATGGATGATGTATAGTTTATTAAATTCTTTGCACGAAAAGAAGACGACGTATATAGTCCATTTAATTTTTTAGATACGAAATGGACGAATTATAGTCAATTTAATTTTTTTTTTTATTTAAAAATGGACGATGTATAGTCCATTAAATTTTGTATATATAGTCAGTCTATTTAATTTTTTGCATCTAAAATAGACGATGTATAGTCTATATAATTATTTGCACACGAATCGGACGATTTATAGTCGACAAAATTTTTTCATAAAAAATTGAAAAAAAGACGATGTATAGTCCATTATATTTTTTTCATAAAAAATTTTTTTGCATGAAAAATGGATGATGTATAGTTTATTAAATTCTTTGCACGAAAAGAAGACGACGTATATAGTCCATTTAATTTTTTAGATACGAAATGGACGAATTATAGTCAATTTAATTTTTTTTTTTTTAATTTAAAAATGGACGATGTATAGTCCATTAAATTTTGTATATATAGTCAGTCCATTTAATTTTGTGCATCTAAAATAGACGATGTATAGTCTACATAATTATTTGCACACGAATCGGACGATTTATAGTCGATAAAATTTTTTCATAAAAAATTGAAAAAAGACGATGTATAGTCCATAATATTTTTTTCATAAAAAAATTTTTTGCATGAAAAATGGATGATGTATAGTTTATTAAATTCTTTGCACGAAAAGAAGACGACGTATATAGTCCATTTAATTTTTTAGATACGAAATGGACGAATTATAGTGAATTTAATTTTTTTTTTTTTATTTAAAAATGGACGATGTATAGTCCATTAAATTTTGTATATATAGCCAGTCTATTTAATTTTTTGCATCTAAAATAGACGATGTATAGTCTATATAATTATTTGCACACGAATCGGACGATTTATAGTCGACAAAATTTTTTCATAAAATATTGAAAAAAAGACGATGTATAGTCCATTATATTTTTTTCATAAAAAAATTTTTTGCATGAAAAATGGATGATGTATAGTATATTAAATTCTTTGCACGAAAAGAAGACGACGTATATAGTCCATTTAATTTTTTAGATACGAAATGGACGAATTATAGTCAATTTAATTTTTTTTTTAATTTAAAAATGGACGATGTATAGTCCATTAAATTTTGTATATATAGTCAGTCCATTTAATTTTGTGCATCTAAAATAGACGATGTATAGTCTACATAATTATTTGCACACGAATCGGACGATTTATAGTCGATAAAATTTTTTCATAAAAAATTGAAAAAAGACGATGTATAGTCCATAATATTTTTTTCATAAAAAAATTTTTTGCATGAAAAATGGATGATGTATAGTTTATTAAATTCTTTGCACGAAAAGAAGACGACGTATATAGTCCATTTAATTTTTTAGATACGAAATGGACGAATTATAGTCAATTTAATTTTTTTTTTTAATTTAAAAATGGACGATGTATAGTCCATTAAATTTTGTATATATAGTCAGTCTATTTAATTTTTTGCATCTAAAATAGACGATGTATAGTCTATATAATTATTTGCACACGAATCGGACGATTTATAGTCGACAAAATTTTTTCATAAAAAATTGAAAAAAAAGACGATGTATATATAGTCCATAATATTTTTTTCATAAAAAATTTTTTTGCACGAAAAATGGATGATGTATAGTTTATTAAATTCTTTGCACGAAAAGAAGACGACGTATATAGTCCATTTAATTTTTTAGATACGAAATGGACGAATTATAGTCAATTTAATTTTTTTTTTAATTTAAAAATGGACGATGTATAGTCCATTAAATTTTGTATATATAGCCAGTCCATTTAATTTTTTGCATGAAAAATAGACGATGTATAGTCTATATAATTATTTGCACACGAATCGGACGATTTATAGTCGATAAAATTTTTTCATAAAAAATTGAAAAAAAGACGATGTATAGTCCATAATATTTTTTTCATAAAAAAATTTTTTGCATGAAAAATGGATGATGTATAGTTTATTAAATTCTTTGCATGAAAAGAAGACGACGTATATAGTCCATTTAATTTTTTAGATACGAAATGGACGAATTATAGTCAATTTAATTTTTTTTTAAATTTAAAAATGGACGATTTATAGTCCATTAAATTTTGTATATATAGTCAGTCTATTTAATTTTTTGCATCTAAAATAGACGATGTATAGTCTATATAATTATTTGCACACGAATCGGACGATTTATAGTCGACAAAATTTTTTCATAAAATATTGAAAAAAAGACGATGTATAGTCCATTATATTTTTTTCATAAAAAAATTTTTTGCATGAAAAATGGATGATGTATAGTATATTAAATTCTTTGCACGAAAAGAAGACGACGTATATAGTCCATTTAATTTTTTAGATACGAAATGGACGAATTATAGTCAATTTAATTTTTTTTTTAATTTAAAAATGGACGATGTATAGTCCATTAAATTTTGTATATATAGTCAGTGCATTTAATTTTGTGCATCTAAAATAGACGATGTATAGTCTACATAATTATTTGCACACGAATCGGACGATTTATAGTCGATAAAATTTTTTCATAAAAAATTGAAAAAAGACGATGTATAGTCCATAATATTTTTTTCATAAAAAAATTTTTTGCATGAAAAATGGATGATGTATAGTTTATTAAATTCTTTGCACGAAAAGAAGACGACGTATATAGTCCATTTAATTTTTTAGATACGAAATGGACGAATTATAGTCAATTTAATTTTTTTTTTTAATTTAAAAATGGACGATGTATAGTCCATTAAATTTTGTATATATAGTCAGTCTATTTAATTTTTTGCATCTAAAATAGACGATGTATAGTCTATATAATTATTTGCACACGAATCGGACGATTTATAGTCGACAAAATTTTTTCATAAAAAATTAAAAAAAAGACGATGTATAGTCCATAATATTTTTTTCATAAAAAATTTTTTTGCACGAAAAATGGATGATGTATAGTTTATTAAATTCTTTGCACGAAAAGAAGACGACGTATATAGTCCATTTAATTTTTTAGATACGAAATGGACGAATTATAGTCAATTTAATTTTTTTTTTTATTTAAAAATGGACGATGTATAGTCCATTAAATTTTGTATATATAGTCAGTCTATTTAATTTTTTGCATCTAAAATAGACGATGTATAGTCTATATAATTATTTGCACACGAATCGGACGATTTATAGTCGACAAAATTTTTTCATAAAAAATTGAAAAAAAGACGATGTATAGTCCATTATATTTTTTTCATAAAAAATTTTTTTGCATGAAAAAAAATTCTTTGCACGAAAAGAAGACGACGTATATAGTCCATTTAATTTTTTAGATACGAAATGGACGAATTATAGTCAATTTAATTTTTTTTTTTTAATTTAAAAATGGACGATGTATAGTCCATTAAATTTTGTATATATAGTCAGTCCATTTAATTTTGTGCATCTAAAATAGACGATGTATAGTCTACATAATTATTTGCACACGAATCGGACGATTTATAGTCGATAAAATTTTTTCATAAAAAATTGAAAAAAGACGATGTATAGTCCATAATATTTTTTTCATAAAAAATTTTTTTGCACGAAAAATGGATGATGTATAGTTTATTAAATTCTTTGCACGAAAAGAAGACGACGTATATAGTCCATTTAATTTTTTAGATACGAAATGGACGAATTATAGTCAATTTAATTTTTTTTTAAATTTAAAAATGGACGATGTATAGTCCATTAAATTTTGTATATATAGCCAGTCCATTTAATTTTTTGCATGAAAAATAGACGAAGTATAGTCTATATAATTATTTGCACACGAATCGGACGATTTATAGTCGATAAAATTTTTTCATAAAAAATTGAAAAAAAGACGATGTATAGTCCATAATATTTTTTTCATAAAAAAATTTTTTGCATGAAAAATGGATGATGTATAGTTTATTAAATTCTTTGCATGAAAAGAAGACGACGTATATAGTCCATTTAATTTTTTAGATACGAAATGGACGAATTATAGTCAATTTAATTTTTTTTTTTAATTTAAAAATGGACGATGTATAGTCCATTAAATTTTGTATATATAGTCAGTCCATTTAATTTTGTGCATCTAAAATAGACGATGTATAGTCTACATAATTATTTGCACACGAATCGGACGATTTATAGTCGATAAAATTTTTTCATAAAAAATTGAAAAAAAGACGATGTATAGTCCATTATATTTTTTTCATAAAAAAATTTTTTGCATGAAAAATGGATGATGTATAGTTTATTAAATTCTTTGCACGAAAAGAAGACGACGTATATAGTCCATTTAATTTTTTAGATACGAAATGGACGAATTATAGTCAATTTAATTTTTTTTTTTAATTTAAAAATGGACGATGTATAGTCCATTAAATTTTGTATATATAGCCAGTCCATTTAATTTTTTGCATGAAAAATAGACGATGTATAGTCTATATAATTATTTGCACACGAATCGGACGATTTATAGTCGATAAAATTTTTTCATAAAAAATTGAAAAAAAGACGATGTATAGTCCATAATATTTTTTTCATAAAAAAATTTTTTGCATGAAAAATGGATGATGTATAGTTTATTAAATTCTTTGCATGAAAAGAAGACGACGTATATAGTCCATTTAATTTTTTAGATACGAAATGGACGAATTATAGTCAATTTAATTTTTTTTTAAATTTAAAAATGGACGATTTATAGTCCATTAAATTTTGTATATATAGTCAGTCTATTTAATTTTTTGCATCTAAAATAGACGATGTATAGTCTATATAATTATTTGCACACGAATCGGACGATTTATAGTCGACAAAATTTTTTCATAAAATATTGAAAAAAAGACGATGTATAGTCCATTATATTTTTTTCATAAAAAAATTTTTTGCATGAAAAATGGATGATGTATAGTATATTAAATTCTTTGCACGAAAAGAAGACGACGTATATAGTCCATTTAATTTTTTAGATACGAAATGGACGAATTATAGTCAATTTAATTTTTTTTTTAATTTAAAAATGGACGATGTATAGTCCATTAAATTTTGTATATATAGTCAGTGCATTTAATTTTGTGCATCTAAAATAGACGATGTATAGTCTACATAATTCTTTGCACACGAATCGGACGATTTATAGTCGATAAAATTTTTTCATAAAAAATTGAAAAAAGACGATGTATAGTCCATAATATTTTTTTCATAAAAAAATTTTTTGCATGAAAAATGGATGATGTATAGTTTATTAAATTCTTTGCACGAAAAGAAGACGACGTATATAGTCCATTTAATTTTTTAGATACGAAATGGACGAATTATAGTCAATTTAATTTTTTTTTTTAATTTAAAAATGGACGATGTATAGTCCATTAAATTTTGTATATATAGTCAGTCTATTTAATTTTTTGCATCTAAAATAGACGATGTATAGTCTATATAATTATTTGCACACGAATCGGACGATTTATAGTCGACAAAATTTTTTCATAAAAAATTAAAAAAAAGACGATGTATAGTCCATAATATTTTTTTCATAAAAAATTTTTTTGCACGAAAAATGGATGATGTATAGTTTATTAAATTCTTTGCACGAAAAGAAGACGACGTATATAGTCCATTTAATTTTTTAGATACGAAATGGACGAATTATAGTCAATTTAATTTTTTTTTTTATTTAAAAATGGACGATGTATAGTCCATTAAATTTTGTATATATAGTCAGTCTATTTAATTTTTTGCATCTAAAATAGACGATGTATAGTCTATATAATTATTTGCACACGAATCGGACGATTTATAGTCGACAAAATTTTTTCATAAAAAATTGAAAAAAAGACGATGTATAGTCCATTATATTTTTTTCATAAAAAATTTTTTTGCATGAAAAAAAATTCTTTGCACGAAAAGAAGACGACGTATATAGTCCATTTAATTTTTTAGATACGAAATGGACGAATTATAGTCAATTTAATTTTTTTTTTTTAATTTAAAAATGGACGATGTATAGTCCATTAAATTTTGTATATATAGTCAGTCCATTTAATTTTGTGCATCTAAAATAGACGATGTATAGTCTACATAATTATTTGCACACGAATCGGACGATTTATAGTCGATAAAATTTTTTCATAAAAAATTGAAAAAAGACGATGTATAGTCCATAATATTTTTTTCATAAAAAATTTTTTTGCACGAAAAATGGATGATGTATAGTTTATTAAATTCTTTGCACGAAAAGAAGACGACGTATATAGTCCATTTAATTTTTTAGATACGAAATGGACGAATTATAGTCAATTTAATTTTTTTTTAAATTTAAAAATGGACGATGTATAGTCCATTAAATTTTGTATATATAGCCAGTCCATTTAATTTTTTGCATGAAAAATAGACGAAGTATAGTCTATATAATTATTTGCACACGAATCGGACGATTTATAGTCGATAAAATTTTTTCATAAAAAATTGAAAAAAAGACGATGTATAGTCCATAATATTTTTTTCATAAAAAAATTTTTTGCATGAAAAATGGATGATGTATAGTTTATTAAATTCTTTGCATGAAAAGAAGACGACGTATATAGTCCATTTAATTTTTTAGATACGAAATGGACGAATTATAGTCAATTTAATTTTTTTTTTTAATTTAAAAATGGACGATGTATAGTCCATTAAATTTTGTATATATAGTCAGTCCATTTAATTTTGTGCATCTAAAATAGACGATGTATAGTCTACATAATTATTTGCACACGAATCGGACGATTTATAGTCGATAAAATTTTTTCATAAAAAATTGAAAAAAAGACGATGTATAGTCCATTATATTTTTTTCATAAAAAAATTTTTTGCATGAAAAATGGATGATGTATAGTTTATTAAATTCTTTGCACGAAAAGAAGACGACGTATATAGTCCATTTAATTTTTTAGATACGAAATGGACGAATTATAGTCAATTTAATTTTTTTTTTTAATTTAAAAATGGACGATGTATAGTCCATTAAATTTTGTATATATAGCCAGTCCATTTAATTTTTTGCATGAAAAATAGACGATGTATAGTCTATATAATTATTTGAACACGAATCGGACGATTTATAGTCGACAAAATTTTTTAATAAAAAATTAAAAAAAAGACGATGTATAGTCCATAATATTTTTTTCATAAAAAATTTTTTTGCACGAAAAATGGATGATGTATAGTTTATTAAATTCTTTGCACGAAAAGAAGACGACGTATATAGTCCATTTAATTTTTTAGATACGAAATGGACGAATTATAGTCAATTTAATTTTTTTTTTAAATTTAAAAATGGACGATGTATAGTCCATTAAATTTTGTATATATAGCCAGTCCATTTAATTTTTTGCATGAAAAATAGACGATGTATAGTCTACATAATTATTTGCACACGAATCGGACGATTTATAGTCGATAAAATTTTTTCATAAAAAATTGAAAAAAAGACGATGTATAGTCCATTATATTTTTTTCATAAAAAAATTTTTTGCATGAAAAATGGATGATGTATAGTTTATTAAATTCTTTGCACGAAAAGAAGACGACGTATATAGTCCATTTAATTTTTTAGATACGAAATGGACGAATTATAGTCAATTTAATTTTTTTTTTTTTTATTTAAAAATGGACGATGTATAGTCCATTAAATTTTGTATATATAGTCAGTCTATTTAATTTTTTGCATCTAAAATAGACGATGTATAGTCTATATAATTATTTGCACACGAATCGGACGATTTATAGTCGACAAAATTTTTTCATAAAAAATTTAAAAAAAGACGATGTATAGTCCATTATATTTTTTTCATAAAAAAATTTTTTCATGAAAAATGGATGATGTATAGTTTATTAAATTCTTTGCACGAAAAGAAGACGACGTATATAGTCCATTTAATTTTTTAGATACGAAATGGACGAATTATAGTCAATTTAATTTTTTTTTAAATTTAAAAATGGACGATGTATAGTCCATTAAATTTTGTATATATAGCCAGTCTATTTAATTTTTTGCATGAAAAATAGACGATGTATAGTCTATATAATTATTTGAACACGAATCGGACGATTTATAGTCGACAAAATTTTTTCATAAAAAATTAAAAAAAAGACGATGTATAGTCCATAATATTTTTTTCATAAAAAATTTTTTTGCACGAAAAATGGATGATGTATAGTTTATTAAATTCTTTGCACGAAAAGAAGACGACGTATATAGTCCATTTAATTTTTTAGATACGAAATGGACGAATTATAGTCAATTTAATTTTTTTTTTTTATTTAAAAATGGACGATGTATAGTCCATTAAATTTTGTATATATAATCAGTCTATTTAATTTTTTGCATCTAAAATAGACGATGTATAGTCTATATAATTATTTGCACACGAATCGGACGATTTATAGTCGATAACATTTTTTCATAAAAAATTTAAAAAAAGACGATGTATAGTCCATTATATTTTTTTCATAAAAAATTTTTTTGCATGAAAAATGGATGATGTATAGTTTATTTAATTCTTTGCACGAAAAGAAGACGACGTATATAGTCCATTTAATTTTTTAGATACGAAATGGACGAATTATAGTCAATTTAATTTTTTTTTTTTAATTTAAAAATGGACGATGTATAGTCCATTAAATTTTGTATATATAGTCAGTCCATTTAATTTTGTGCATCTAAAATAGACGATGTATAGTCTACATAATTATTTGCACACGAATCGGACGATTTATAGTCGATAAAATTTTTTCATAAAAAATTGAAAAAAGACGATGTATAGTTCATAATATTTTTTTCATAAAAAAATTTTTTGCATGAAAAATGGATGATGTATAGTTTATTAAATTCTTTGCACGAAAAGAAGACGACGTATATAGTCCATTTAATTTTTTAGATACGAAATGGACGAATTATAGTGAATTTAATTTTTTTTTTTTTTATTTAAAAATGGACGATGTATAGTCCATTAAATTTTGTATATATAGTCAGTCAATTTAATTTTTTGCATCTAAAATAGACGATATATAGTCTATATAATTATTTGCACACGAATCGACGATTTATAGTCGACAAAATTTTTTCATAAAATATTGAAAAAAAGACGATGTATAGTCCATTATATTTTTTTCATAAAAAAATTTTTTGCATGAAAAATGGATGATGTATAGTTTATTAAATTCTTTGCACGAAAAGAAGACGACGTATATAGTCCATTTAATTTTTTAGATACGAAATGGACGAATTATAGTCAATTTAATTTTTTTTTTTTAATTTAAAAATGGACGATGTATAGTCCATTAAATTTTGTATATATAGTCAGTCCATTTAATTTTGTGCATCTAAAATAGACGATGTATAGTCTACATAATTATTTGCACACGAATCGGACGATTTATAGTCGATAAAATTTTTTCATAAAAAATTGAAAAAAGACGATGTATAGTCCATAATATTTTTTTCATAAAAATTTTTTTTGCACGAAAAATGGATGATGTATAGTTTATTAAATTCTTTGCACGAAAAGAAGACGACGTATATAGTCCATTTAATTTTTTAGATACGAAATGGACAAATTATAGTCAATTTAATTTTTTTTTTAAATTTAAAAATGGACGATGTATAGTCCATTAAATTTTGTATATATAGCCAGTCCATTTAATTTTTTGCATGAAAAATAGACGATGTATAGTCTATATAATTATTTGCACACGAATCGGACGATTTATAGTCGATAAAATTTTTTCATAAAAAATTGAAAAAAAGACGATGTATAGTCCATTATATTTTTTTCATAAAAAAATTTTTTGCATGAAAAATGGATGATGTATAGTTTATTAAATTCTTTGCACGAAAAGAAGACGACGTATATAGTCCATTTAATTTTTTAGATACGAAATGGACGAATTATAGTCAATTTAATTTTTTTTTTTAATTTAAAAATGGACGATGTATAGTCCATTAAATTTTGTATATATAGTCAGTCTATTTAATTTTTTGCATCTAAAATAGACGATGTATAGTCTATATAATTATTTGCACACGAATCGGACGATTTATAGTCGACAAAATTTTTTCATAAAAAATTTAAAAAAAGACGATGTATAGTCCATAATATTTTTTTCATAAAAAATTTTTTTGCACGAAAAATGGATGATGTATAGTTTATTAAATTCTTTGCACGAAAAGAAGACGACGTATATAGTCCATTTAATTTTTTAGATACGAAATGGACGAATTATAGTCAATTTAATTTTTTTTTTTTTATTTAAAAATGGACGATGTATAGTCCATTAAATTTTGTATATATAGTCAGTCTATTTAATTTTTTGCATCTAAAATAGACGATGTATAGTCTATATTTTTATTTGCACACGAATCGGACGATTTATAGTCGACAAAATTTTTTCATAAAAAATTGAAAAAAAGACGATGTATAGTCCATTATATTTTTTTCATAAAAAATTTTTTTGCATGAAAAATGGATGATGTATAGTTTATTAAATTCTTTGCACGAAAAGAAGACGACGTATATAGTCCATTTAATTTTTTAGATACGAAATGGACGAATTATAGTCAATTTAATTTTTTTTTTAATTTAAAAATGGACGATGTATAGTCCATTAAATTTTGTATATATAGTCAGTCCATTTAATTTTGTGCATCTAAAATAGACGATGTATAGTCTACATAATTATTTGCACACGAATCGGACGATTTATAGTCGATAAAATTTTTTCATAAAAAAATTTTTTACATGAAAAATGGATGATGTATAGTTTATTAAATTCTTTGCACGAAAAGAAGACGACGTATATAGTCCATTTAATTTTTTAGATACGAAATGGACGAATTATAGTGAATTTAATTTTTTTTTTTATTTAAAAATGGACGATGTATAGTCCATTAAATTTTGTATATATAGTCAGTCTATTTAATTTTTTGCATCTAAAATAGACGATGTATAGTCTATATAATTATTTGCACACGAATCGGACGATTTATAGTCGACAAAATTTTTTCATAAAATATTGAAAAAAAGACGATGTATAGTCCATTATATTTTTTTCATAAAAAAATTTTTTGCATGAAAAATGGATGATGTATAGTTTATTAAATTCTTTGCACGAAAAGAAGACGACGTATATAGTCCATTTAATTTTTTAGATACGAAATGGACGAATTATAGTCAATTTAATTTTTTTTTTTAATTTAAAAATGGACGATGTATAGTCCATTAAATTTTGTATATATAGTCAGTCCATTTAATTTTGTGCATCTAAAATAGACGATGTTTAGTCTACATAATTATTTGCACACGAATCGGACGATTTATAGTCGATAAAATTTTTTCATAAAAAATTGAAAAAAGACGATGTATAGTCCATAATATTTTTTTCATAAAAAAATTTTTTGCATGAAAAATGGATGATGTATAGTTTATTAAATTCTTTGCACGAAAAGAAGACGACGTATATAGTCCATTTAATTTTTTAGATACGAAATGGACGAATTATAGTCAATTTAATTTTTTTTTTTAATTTAAAAATGGACGATGTATAGTCCATTAAATTTTGTATATATAGTCAGTCTATTTAATTTTTTGCATCTAAAATAGACGATGTATAGTCTATATAATTATTTGCACACGAATCGGGCGATTTATA
Source organism: Tachina lurida (assembly GCA_944452675.1). NCBI lineage: Eukaryota > Metazoa > Arthropoda > Insecta > Diptera > Tachinidae > Tachina > Tachina lurida. The sequence continues at coordinate 101,389,682 of OX101754.1, forward strand.
GTCGACAAAATTTTTTCATAAAAAATTGAAAAAAAGACGATGTATAGTCCATAATATTTTTTTCATAAAAAATTTTTTTGCACGAAAAATGGATGATGTATAGTTTATTAAATTCTTTGCACGAAAAGAAGACGACGTATATAGTCCATTTAATTTTTTAGATACGAAATGGACGAATTATAGTCAATTTAATTTTTTTTTTTAATTTAAAAATGGACGATGTATAGTCCATTAAATTTTGTATATATAGTCAGTCTATTTAATTTTTTGCATCTAAAATAGACGATGTATAGTCTATATAATTATTTGCACACGAATCGGGCGATTTATAGTCGACAAAATTTTTTCATAAAAAATTGAAAAAAAGACGATGTATAGTCCATAATATTTTTTTCATAAAAAATTTTTTTGCACGAAAAATGGATGATGTATAGTTTATTAAATTCTTTGCACGAAAAGAAGACGACGTATATAGTCCATTTAATTTTTTAGATACGAAATGGACGAATTATAGTCAATTTAATTTTTTTTTAATTTAAAAATGGACGATGTATAGTCCATTAAATTTTGTATATATAGCCAGTCCATTTAATTTTTTGCATGAAAAATAGACGATGTATAGTCTATATAATTATTTGAACACGAATCGGACGATTTATAGTCGACAAAATTTTTTCATAAAAAATTAAAAAAAAGACGATGTATAGTCCATAATATTTTTTTCATAAAAAATTTTTTTGCACGAAAAATGGATGATGTATAGTTTATTAAATTCTTTGCACGAAAAGAAGACGACGTATATAGTCCATTTAATTTTTTAGATACGAAATGGACGAATTATAGTCAATTTAATTTTTTTTTAAATTTAAAAATGGACGATGTATAGTCCATTAAATTTTGTATATATAGCCAGTCCATTTAATTTTTTGCATGAAAAATAGACGATGTATAGTCTATATAATTATTTGCACACGAATCGGACGATTTATAGTCGATAAAATTTTTTTCATAAAAAATTGAAAAAAGACGATGTATAGTCCATTATATTTTTTTCATAAAAAAATTTTTTGCATGAAAAATGGATGATGTATAGTTTATTAAATTCTTTGCACGAAAAGAAGACGACGTATATAGTCCATTTAATTTTTTAGATACGAAATGGACGAATTATAGTCAATTTAATTTTTTTTTTTTATTTAAAAATGGACGATGTATAGTCCATTAAATTTTGTATATATAGTCAGTCTATTTAATTTTTTGCATCTAAAATAGACGATGTATAGTCTATATAATTATTTGCACACGAATCGGACGATTTATAGTCGACAAAATTTTTTCATAAAAAATTGAAAAAAAGACGATGTATAGTCCATAATATTTTTTTCATAAAAAATTTTTTTGCACGAAAAATGGATGATGTATAGTTTATTAAATTCTTTGCACGAAAAGAAGACGACGTATATAGTCCATTTAATTTTTTAGATACGAAATGGACGAATTATAGTCAATTTAATTTTTTTTTTTTATTTAAAAATGGACGATGTATAGTCCATTAAATTTTGTATATATAGCCAGTCCATTTAATTTTTTGCATGAAAAATAGACGATGTATAGTCTACATAATTATTTGCACACGAATCGGACGATTTATAGTCGATAAAATTTTTTCATAAAAAAATTTTTTACATGAAAAATGGATGATGTATAGTTTATTAAATTCTTTGCACGAAAAGAAGACGACGTATATAGTCCATTTAATTTTTTAGATACGAAATGGACGAATTATAGTGAATTTAATTTTTTTTTTTTATTTAAAAATGGACGATGTATAGTCCATTAAATTTTGTATATATAGTCAGTCTATTTAATTTTTTGCATCTAAAATAGACGATGTATAGTCTATATAATTATTTGCACACGAATCGGACGATTTATAGTCGACAAAATTTTTTCATAAAATATTGAAAAAAAGACGATGTATAGTCCATTATATTTTTTTCATAAAAAAATTTTTTGCATGAAAAATGGATGATGTATAGTTTATTAAATTCTTTGCACGAAAAGAAGACGACGTATATAGTCCATTTAATTTTTTAGATACGAAATGGACGAATTATAGTCAATTTAATTTTTTTTTTTAATTTAAAAATGGACGATGTATAGTCCATTAAATTTTGTATATATAGTCAGTCCATTTAATTTTGTGCATCTAAAATAGACGATGTTTAGTCTACATAATTATTTGCACACGAATCGGACGATTTATAGTCGATAAAATTTTTTCATAAAAAATTGAAAAAAGACGATGTATAGTCCATAATATTTTTTTCATAAAAAAATTTTTTGCATGAAAAATGGATGATGTATAGTTTATTAAATTCTTTGCACGTAAAGAAGACGACGTATATAGTCCATTTAATTTTTTAGATACGAAATGGACGAATTATAGTCAATTTAATTTTTTTTTTTAATTTAAAAATGGACGATGTATAGTCCATTAAATTTTGTATATATAGTCAGTCTATTTAATTTTTTGCATCTAAAATAGACGATGTATAGTCTATATAATTATTTGCACACGAATCGGGCGATTTATAGTCGACAAAATTTTTTCATAAAAAATTGAAAAAAAGACGATGTATAGTCCATAATATTTTTTTCATAAAAAATTTTTTTGCACGAAAAATGGATGATGTATAGTTTATTAAATTCTTTGCACGAAAAGAAGACGACGTATATAGTCCATTTAATTTTTTAGATACGAAATGGACGAATTATAGTCAATTTAATTTTTTTTTAATTTAAAAATGGACGATGTATAGTCCATTAAATTTTGTATATATAGCCAGTCCATTTAATTTTTTGCATGAAAAATAGACGATGTATAGTCTATATAATTATTTGAACACGAATCGGACGATTTATAGTCGACAAAATTTTTTCATAAAAAATTAAAAAAAAGACGATGTATAGTCCATAATATTTTTTTCATAAAAAATTTTTTTGCACGAAAAATGGATGATGTATAGTTTATTAAATTCTTTGCACGAAAAGAAGACGACGTATATAGTCCATTTAATTTTTTAGATACGAAATGGACGAATTATAGTCAATTTAATTTTTTTTTAAATTTAAAAATGGACGATGTATAGTCCATTAAATTTTGTATATATAGCCAGTCCATTTAATTTTTTGCATGAAAAATAGACGATGTATAGTCTATATAATTATTTGCACACGAATCGGACGATTTATAGTCGATAAAATTTTTTTCATAAAAAATTGAAAAAAGACGATGTATAGTCCATTATATTTTTTTCATAAAAAAATTTTTTGCATGAAAAATGGATGATGTATAGTTTATTAAATTCTTTGCACGAAAAGAAGACGACGTATATAGTCCATTTAATTTTTTAGATACGAAATGGACGAATTATAGTCAATTTAATTTTTTTTTTTTATTTAAAAATGGACGATGTATAGTCCATTAAATTTTGTATATATAGTCAGTCTATTTAATTTTTTGCATCTAAAATAGACGATGTATAGTCTATATAATTATTTGCACACGAATCGGACGATTTATAGTCGACAAAATTTTTTCATAAAAAATTGAAAAAAAGACGATGTATAGTCCATAATATTTTTTTCATAAAAAATTTTTTTGCACGAAAAATGGATGATGTATAGTTTATTAAATTCTTTGCACGAAAAGAAGACGACGTATATAGTCCATTTAATTTTTTAGATACGAAATGGACGAATTATAGTCAATTTAATTTTTTTTTTTTATTTAAAAATGGACGATGTATAGTCCATTAAATTTTGTATATATAGTCAGTCCATTTAATTTTTTGCATCTAAAATAGACGATGTATAGTCTACATAATTATTTGCACACGAATCGGACGATTTATAGTCGATAAAATTTTTTCATAAAAAATTGAAAAAAAGACGATGTATAGTCCATTATATTTTTTTCATATAAAAATTTTTTCATGAAAAATGGATGATGTATAGTTTATTAAATTCTTTGCACGAAAAGAAGACGACGTATATAGTCCATTTAATTTTTTAGATACGAAATGGACGAATTATAGTCAATTTAATTTTTTTTTTTAATTTAAAAATGGACGATGTATAGTCCATTAAATTTTGTATATATAGTCAGTCTATTTAATTTTTTGCATCTAAAATAGACGATGTATAGTCTATATAATTATTTGCACACGAATCGGACGATTTATAGTCGACAAAATTTTTTCATAAAAAATTGAAAAAAAGACGATGTATAGTCCATAATATTTTTTTCATAAAAAATTTTTTTGCACGAAAAATGGATGATGTATAGTTTATTAAATTCTTTGCACGAAAAGAAGACGACGTATATAGTCCATTTAATTTTTTAGATACGAAATGGACGAATTATAGTCAATTTAATTTTTTTTAAAATTTAAAAATGGACGATGTATAGTCCATTAAATTTTGTATATATAGCCAGTCCATTTAATTTTTTGCATGAAAAATAGACGATGTATAGTCTATATAATTATTTGAACACGAATCGGACGATTTATAGTCGACAAAATTTTTTCATAAAAAATTAAAAAAAGACGATGTATAGTCCATAATATTTTTTTCATAAAAACTTTTTTGCACGAAAAATGGATGATGTATAGTTTATTAAATTCTTTGCACGAAAAGAAGACGACGTATATAGTCCATTTAATTTTTTAGATACGAAATGGACGAATTATAGTCAATTTAATTTTTTTTTTTTTATTTAAAAATGGACGATGTATAGTCCATTAAATTTTGTATATATAGTCAGTCTATTTAATTTTTTGCATCTAAGATAGACGATGTATAGTCTACATAATTATTTGCACACGAATCGGACGATTTATAGTCGATAAAATTTTTTCATAAAAAATTGAAAAAAGACGATGTATATATAGTCCATAATATTTTTTTCATAAAAAAATTTTTTGCATGAAAAATGGATGATGTATAGTTTATTAAATTCTTTGCACGAAAAGAAGACGACGTATATAGTCCATTTAATTTTTTAGATACGAAATGGACGAATTATAGTCAATTTAATTTTTTTTTTAAATTTAAAAATGGACGATGTATAGTCCATTAAATTTTGTATATATAGCCAGTCCATTTAATTTTTTGCATGAAAAATAGACGATGTATAGTCTATATAATTATTTGCACACGAATCGGACGATTTATAGTCGATAAAATTTTTTTCATAAAAAATTGAAAAAAGACGATGTATAGTCCATAATATTTTTTTCATAAAAAATTTTTTTGCACGAAAAATGGATGATGTATAGTTTATTAAATTCTTTGCACGAAAAGAAGACGACGTATATAGTCCATTTAATTTTTTAGATACGAAATGGACGAATTATAGTCAATTTAATTTTTTTTTTTAATTTAAAAATGGACGATGTATAGTCCATTAAATTTTGTATATATAGCCAGTCCATTTAATTTTTTGCATGAAAAATAGACGATGTATAGTCTATATAATTATTTGAACACGAATCGGACGATTTATAGTCGATAAAATTTTTTTCATAAAAAATTGAAAAAAGACGATGTATAGTCCATTATATTTTTTTCATAAAAAAATTTTTTGCATGAAAAATGGATGATGTATAGTTTATTAAATTCTTTGCACGAAAAGAAGACGACGTATATAGTCCATTTAATTTTTTAGATACGAAATGGACGAATTATAGTCAATTTAATTTTTTTTTTATTTAAAAATGGACGATGTATAGTCCATTAAATTTTGTATATATAGTCAGTCTATTTAATTTTTTGCATCTAAAATAGACGATGTATAGTCTATATAATTATTTGCACACGAATCGGACGATTTATAGTCGACAAAATTTTTTCATAAAAAATTGAAAAAAAGACGATGTATTATAGTCCATAATATTTTTTTCATAAAAAATTTTTTTGCACGAAAAATGGATGATGTATAGTTTATTAAATTCTTTGCACGAAAAGAAGACGACGTATATAGTCCATTTAATTTTTTAGATACGAAATGGACGAATTATAGTCAATTTAATTTTTTTTTTAAATTTAAAAATGGACGATGTATAGTCCATTAAATTTTGTATATATAGTCAGTCTATTTAATTTTTTGCATCTAAAATAGACGATGTATAGTCTATATAATTATTTGCACACGAATCGGACGATTTATAGTCGACAAAATTTTTTCATAAAAAATTTAAAAAAAGACGATGTATAGTCCATAATATTTTTTTCATAAAAAATTTTTTTGCACGAAAAATGGATGATGTATAGTTTATTAAATTCTTTGCACGAAAAGAAGACGACGTATATAGTCCATTTAATTTTTTAGATACGAAATGGACGAATTATAGTCAATTTAATTTTTTTTAAAATTTAAAAATGGACGATGTATAGTCCATTAAATTTTGTATATATAGCCAGTCCATTTAATTTTTTGCATGAAAAATAGACGATGTATAGTCTATATAATTATTTGAACACGAATCGGACGATTTATAGTCGACAAAATTTTTTCAAAAAAATTAAAAAAAAGACGATGTATAGTCCATAATATTTTTTTCATAAAAACTTTTTTGCACGAAAAATGGATGATGTATAGTTTATTAAATTCTTTGCACGAAAAGAAGACGACGTATATAGTCCATTTAATTTTTTAGATACGAAATGGACGAATTATAGTCAATTTAATTTTTTTTTTTTTATTTAAAAATGGACGATGTATAGTCCATTAAATTTTGTATATATAGTCAGTCTATTTAATTTTTTGCATCTAAAATAGACGATGTATAGTCTACATAATTATTTGCACACGAATCGGACGATTTATAGTCGATAAAATTTTTTCATAAAAAATTGAAAAAAGACGATGTATATATAGTCCATAATATTTTTTTCATAAAAAAATTTTTTGCATGAAAAATGGATGATGTATAGTTTATTAAATTCTTTGCACGAAAAGAAGACGACGTATATAGTCCATTTAATTTTTTAGATACGAAATGGACGAATTATAGTCAATTTAATTTTTTTTTAAATTCAAAAATGGACGATGTATAGTCCATTAAATTTTGTATATATAGTCAGTCTATTTCATTTTTTGCATCTAAAATAGACGATGTATAGTCTATATAATTATTTGCACACGAATCGGACGATTTATAGTCGACAAAATTTTTTCATAAAAAATTGAAAAAAAGACGATGTATAGTCCATAATATTTTTTTCATAAAAAATTTTTTTGCACGAAAAATGGATGATATATAGTTTATTAAATTCTTTGCACGAAAAGAAGACGACGTATATAGTCCATTTAATTTTTTAGATACGAAATGGACGAATTATAGTCAATTTAATTTTTTTTTAAATTTAAAAATGGACGATGTATAGTCCATTAAATTTTGTATATATAGCCAGTCCATTTAATTTTTTGCATGAAAAATAGACGATGTATAGTCTATATAATTATTTGCACACGAATCGGACGATTTATAGTCGATAAAATTTTTTCATAAAAAATTGAAAAAAAAGACGATGTATAGTCCATAATATTTTTTTCATAAAAAAATTTTTTGCATGAAAAATGGATGATGTATAGTTTATTAAATTCTTTGCATGAAAAGAAGACGACGTATATAGTCCATTTAATTTTTTAGATACGAAATGGACGAATTATAGTCAATTTAATTTTTTTTTTAATTTAAAAATGGACGATGTATAGTCCATTAAATTTTGTATATATAGCCAGTCCATTTAATTTTTTGCATGAAAAGTAGACATAATTATTTGCACACGAATCGGACGATTTATAGTCGATAAAATTTTTTCATAAAAAATTGAAAAAAAGACGATGTATAGTCCATTATATTTTTTTCATAAAAAAATTTTTTGCATGAAAAATGGATGATGTATAGTTTATTAAATTCTTTGCACGAAAAGAAGACGACGTATATAGTCCATTTAATTTTTTAGATACGAAATGGACGAATTATAGTCAATTTAATTTTTTTTTTTAATTTAAAAATGGACGATGTATAGTCCATTAAATTTTGTATATATAGCCAGTCCATTTAATTTTTTGCATGAAAAATAGACGATGTATAGTCTATATAATTATTTGAACACGAATCGGACGATTTATAGACGACAAAATTTTTTCATAAAAAATTAAAAAAAAGACGATGCATAGTCCATAATATTTTTTTCATAAAAAATTTTTTTGCACGAAAAATGGATGATGTATAGTTTATTAAATTCTTTGCACGAAAAGAAGACGACGTATATAGTCCATTTAATTTTTTAGATACGAAATGGACGAATTATAGTCAATTTAATTTTTTTTTTTATTTAAAAATGGACGATGTATAGTCCATTAAATTTTGTATATATAGTCAGTCTATTTAATTTTTTGCATCTAAAATAGACGATGTATAGTCTATATAATTATTTGCACACGAATCGGACGATTTATAGTCGACAAAATTTTTTCATAAAAAATTGAAAAAAAGACGATGTATAGTCCATAATATTTTTTTCATAAAAAATTTTTTTGCACGAAAAATGGATGATGTATAGTTTATTAAATTCTTTGCACGAAAAGAAGACGACGTATATAGTCCATTTAATTTTTTAGATACGAAATGGACGAATTATAGTCAATTTAATTTTTTTTTTAATTTAAAAATGGACGATGTATAGTCCATTAAATTTTGTATATATAGTCAGTCCATTTAATTTTGTGCATCTAAAATAGACGATGTATAGTCTACATAATTATTTGCACACGAATCGGACGATTTATAGTCGATAAAATTTTTTCATAAAAAATTGAAAAAAAGACGATGCATAGTCCATTATATTTTTTTCATAAAAAAATTTTTTCATGAAAAATGGATGATGTATAGTTTATTAAATTCTTTGCACGAAAAGAAGACGACGTATATAGTCCATTTAATTTTTTAGATACGAAATGGACGAATTATAGTCAATTTAATTTTTTTTTTTTAATTTAAAAATGGACGATGTATAGTCCATTAAATTTTGTATATATAGTCAGTCTATTTAATTTTTTGCATCTAAAATAGACGATGTATAGTCTATATAATTATTTGCACACGAATCGGACGATTTATAGTCGACAAAATTTTTTCATAAAAAATTGAAAAAAAGACGATGTATATATAGTCCATATTTTTTTCATAAAAAATTTTTTTGCACGAAAAATGGATGATGTATAGTTTATTAAATTCTTTGCACGAAAAGAAGACGACGTATATAGTCCATTTAATTTTTTAGATACGAAATGGACGAATTATAGTCAATTTAATTTTTTTTTTAAATTTAAAAATGGACGATGTATAGTCCATTAAATTTTGTATATATAGTCAGTCTATTTAATTTTTTGCATCTAAAATAGACGATGTATAGTCTATATAATTATTTGCACACGAATCGGACGATTTATAGTCGACAAAATTTTTTCATAAAAAATTGAAAAAAAGACGATGTATAGTCCATTATATTTTTTTCATAAAAAATTTTTTTGCATGAAAAATGGATGATGTATAGTTTATTAAATTCTTTGCACGAAAAGAAGACGACGTATATAGTCCATTTAATTTTTTAGATACGAAATGGACGAATTATAGTCAATTTAATTTTTTTTTTTTTTATTTAAAAATGGACGATGTATAGTCCATTAAATTTTGTATATATAGTCAGTCTATTTAATTTTTTGCATCTAAAATAGACGATGTATAGTCTATATAATTATTTGCACACGAATCGGACGATTTATAGTCGACAAAATTTTTTCATAAAAAATTGAAAAAAAGACGATGTATAGTCCATAATATTTTTTTCATAAAAAAATTTTTTGCACGAAAAATGGATGATGTATAGTTTATTAAATTCTTTGCACGAAAAGAAGACGACGTATATAGTCCATTTAATTTTTTAGATACGAAATGGACGAATTATAGTCAATTTAATTTTTTTTTTAATTTAAAAATGGACGATGTATAGTCCATTAAATTTTGTATATATAGTCAGTCCATTTAATTTTGTGCATCTAAAATAGACGATGTATAGTCTACATAATTATTTGCACACGAATCGGACGATTTATAGTCGATAAAATTTTTTCATAAAAAATTGAAAAAAAGACGATGTATAGTCCATTATATTTTTTTCATAAAAAAATTTTTTCATGAAAAATGGATGATGTATAGTTTGTTAAATTCTTTGCACGAAAAGAAGACGACGTATATAGTCCATTTAATTTTTTAGATACGAAATGGACGAATTATAGTCAATTTAATTTTTTTTTTTTAATTTAAAAATGGACGATGTATAGTCCATTAAATTTTGTATATATAGTCAGTCTATTTAATTTTTGGCATCTAAAATAGACGATGTATAGTCTATATAATTATTTGCACACGAATCGGACGATTTATAGTCGACAAAATTTTTTCATAAAAAATTGAAAAAAAGACGATGTATATATAGTCCATAATATTTTTTTCATAAAAAATTTTTTTGCACGAAAAATGGATGATGTATAGTTTATTAAATTCTTTGCACGAAAAGAAGACGACGTATATAGTCCATTTAATTTTTTAGATACGAAATGGACGAATTATAGTCAATTTAATTTTTTTTTTAAATTTAAAAATGGACGATGTATAGTCCATTAAATTTTGTATATATAGTCAGTCTATTTAATTTTTTGCATCTAAAATAGACGATGTATAGTCTATATAATTATTTGCACACGAATCGGACGATTTATAGTCGACAAAATTTTTTCATAAAAAATTGAAAAAAAGACGATGTATAGTCCATAATATTTTTTTCATAAAAAATTTTTTTGCACGAAAAATGGATGATGTATAGTTTATTAAATTCTTTGCACGAAAAGAAGACGACGTATATAGTCCATTTAATTTTTTAGATACGAAATGGACGAATTATAGTCAATTTAATTTTTTTTTAAATTTAAAAATGGACGATGTATAGTCCATTAAATTTTGTATATATAGCCAGTCCATTTAATTTTTTGCATGAAAAATAGACGATGTATAGTCTATATAATTATTTGAACACGAATCGGACGATTTATAGTCGACAAAATTTTTTCATAAAAAATTAAAAAAAAAGACGATGTATAGTCCATAATATTTTTTTCATAAAAAATTTTTTTGCACGAAAAATGGATGATGTATAGTTTATTAAATTCTTTGCACGAAAAGAAGACGACGTATATAGTCCATTTAATTTTTTAGATACGAAATGGACGAATTATAGTAAATTTAATTTTTTTTTTATTTAAAAATGGACGATGTATAGTCCATTAAATTTTGTATATATAGTCAGTCCATTTAATTTTGTGCATCTAAAATAGACGATGTATAGTCTACATAATTATTTGCACACGAATCGGACGATTTATAGTCGATAAAATTTTTTCATAAAAAATTGAAAAAAAGACGATGTATAGTCCATTATATTTTTTTCATAAAAAAATTTTTTCATGAAAAATGGATGATGTATAGTTTATTAAATTCTTTGCACGAAAAGAAGACGACATATATAGTCCATTTAATTTTTTAGATACGAAATGGACGAATTATAGTCAATTTAATTTTTTTTTTTTAATTTAAAAATGGACGATGTATAGTCCATTAAATTTTGTATATATAGTCAGTCTATTTAATTTTTTGCATCTAAAATAGACGATGTATAGTCTATATAATTATTTGCACACGAATCGGACGATTTATAGTCGACAAAATTTTTTCATAAAAAATTGAAAAAAAGACGATGTATAGTCCATAATATTTTTTTCATAAAAAATTTTTTTGCACGAAAAATGGATGATGTATAGTTTATTAAATTCTTTGCACGAAAAGAAGACGACGTATATAGTCCATTTAATTTTTTAGATACGAAATGGACGAATTATAGTCAATTTAATTTTTTTTTTAAATTTAAAAATGGACGATGTATAGTATGTATAGTCCATTAAATTTTGTATATATAGTCAGTCTATTTAATTTTTTGCATCTAAAATAGACGATGTATAGTCTATATAATTATTTGCACACGAATCGGACGATTTATAGTCGACAAAATTTTTTCATAAAAAATTGAAAAAAAGACGATGTATAGTCCATAATATTTTTTTCATAAAAAATTTTTTTGCACGAAAAATGGATGATGTATAGTTTATTAAATTCTTTGCACGAAAAGAAGACGACGTATATAGTCCATTTAATTTTTTAGATACGAAATGGACGAATTATAGTCAATTTAATTTTTTTTTAAATTTAAAAATGGACGATGTATAGTCCATTAAATTTTGTATATATAGCCAGTCCATTTAATTTTTTGCATGAAAAATAGATGATGTATAGTCTATATAATTATTTGAACACGAATCGGACGATTTATAGTCGACAAAATTTTTTCATAAAAAATTAAAAAAAAAGACGATGTATAGTCCATAATATTTTTTTCATAAAAATTTTTTTTGCACGAAAAATGGATGATGTATAGTTTATTAAATTCTTTGCACGAAAAGAAGACGACGTATATAGTCCATTTAATTTTTTAGATACGAAATGGACGAATTATAGTAAATTTAATTTTTTTTTTATTTAAAAATGGACGATGTATAGTCCATTAAATTTTGTATATATAGTCAGTCCATTTAATTTTGTGCATCTAAAATAGACGATGTATAGTCTACATAATTATTTGCACACGAATCGGACGATTTATAGTCGATAAAATTTTTTCATAAAAAATTGAAAAAAAGACGATGTATAGTCCATTATATTTTTTTCATAAAAAAATTTTTTCATGAAAAATGGATGATGTATAGTTTATTAAATTCTTTGCACGAAAAGAAGACGACATATATAGTCCATTTAATTTTTTAGATACGAAATGGACGAATTATAGTCAATTTAATTTTTTTTTTTTAATTTAAAAATGGACGATGTATAGTCCATTAAATTTTGTATATATAGTCAGTCTATTTAATTTTTTGCATCTAAAATAGACGATGTATAGTCTATATAATTATTTGCACACGAATCGGACGATTTATAGTCGACAAAATTTTTTCATAAAAAATTGAAAAAAAGACGATGTATAGTCCATAATATTTTTTTCATAAAAAATTTTTTTGCACGAAAAATGGATGATGTATAGTTTATTAAATTCTTTGCACGAAAAGAAGACGACGTATATAGTCCATTTAATTTTTTAGATACGAAATGGACGAATTATAGTCAATTTAATTTTTTTTTTAAATTTAAAAATGGACGATGTATAGTATGTATAGTCCATTAAATTTTGTATATATAGTCAGTCTATTTAATTTTTTGCATCTAAAATAGACGATGTATAGTCTATATAATTATTTGCACACGAATCGGACGATTTATAGTCGATAAAATTTTTTCATAAAAAATTGAAAAAAAGACGATGTATAAAAATTTTTTGCATGAAAAATGGATGATGTATAGTTTATTAAATTCTTTGCACGAAAAGAAGACGACGTATATAGTCCATTTAATTTTTTAGATACGAAATGGACGAATTATAGTCAATTTAATTTTTTTTTTTTTATTTAAAAATGGACGATGTATAGTCCATTAAATTTTGTATATATAGTCAGTCTATTTAATTTTTTGCATCTAAAATAGACGATGTATAGTCTATATAATTATTTGCACACGAATCGGACGATTTATAGTCGACAAAATTTTTTCATAAAAAATTGAAAAGTCCATAATATTTTTTTCATAAAAAATTTTTTTGCACGAAAAATGGATGATGTATAGTTTATTAAATTCTTTGCACGAAAAGAAGACGACGTATATAGTCCATTTAATTTTTTAGATACGAAATGGACGAATTATAGTAAATTTAATTTTTTTTTTTATTTAAAAATGGACGATGTATAGTCCATTAAATTTTGTATATATAGTCAGTCTATTTAATTTTTTGCATCTAAAATAGACGATGTATAGTCTATATAATTATTTGCACACGAATCGGACGATTTATAGTCGACAAAATTTGTTCATAAAAAATTGAAAAAAAGACGATGTATAGTCCATAATATTTTTTTCATAAAAAATTTTTTTGCACGAAAAATGGATGATGTATAGTTTATTAAATTCTTTGCACGAAAAGAAGACGACGTATATAGTCCATTTAATTTTTTAGATACGAAATGGACGAATTATAGTCAATTTAATTTTTTTTTTAAATTTAAAAATGGACGATGTATAGTATGTATAGTCCATTAAATTTTGTATATATAGTCAGTCTATTTAATTTTTTGCATCTAAAATAGACGATGTATAGTCTATATAATTATTTGCACACGAATCGGACGATTTATAGTCGATAAAATTTTTTCATAAAAAATTGAAAAAAAGACGATGTATAGTCCATTATATTTTTTTCATAAAAAAATTTTTTGCATGAAAAATGGATGATGTATAGTTTATTAAATTCTTTGCACGAAAAGAAGACGACGTATATAGTCCATTTAATTTTTTAGATACGAAATGGACGAATTATAGTCAATTTAATTTTTTTTTTTTAATTTAAAAATGGACGATGTATAGTCCATTAAATTTTGTATATATAGTCAGTCCATTTAATTTTGTACATCTAAAATAGACGATGTATAGTCTACATAATTATTTGCACACGAATCGGACGATTTATAGTCGATAAAATTTTTTCATAAAAAATTGAAAAAAAGACGATGTATAGTCCATTATATTTTTTTCATAAAAAAATTTTTTCATGAAAAATGGATGATGTATAGTTTATTAAATTCTTTGCACGAAAAGAAGACGACATATATAGTCCATTTAATTTTTTAGATACGAAATGGACGAATTATAGTCAATTTAATTTTTTTTTTTTAATTTAAAAATGGACGATGTATAGTCCATTAAATTTTGTATATATAGTCAGTCTATTTAATTTTTTGCATCTAAAATAGACGATGTATAGTCTATATAATTATTTGCACACGAATCGGACGATTTATAGTCGACAAAATTTTTTCATAAAAAATTGAAAAAAAGACGATGTATAGTCCATAATATTTTTTTCATAAAAAATTTTTTTGCACGAAAAATGGATGATGTATAGTTTATTAAATTCTTTGCACGAAAAGAAGACGACGTATATAGTCCATTTAATTTTTTAGATACGAAATGGACGAATTATAGTCAATTTAATTTTTTTTTTAAATTTAAAAATGGACGATGTATAGTATGTATAGTCCATTAAATTTTGTATATATAGTCAGTCTATTTAATTTTTTGCATCTAAAATAGACGATGTATAGTCTATATAATTATTTGCACACGAATCGGACGATTTATAGTCGATAAAATTTTTTCATAAAAAATTGAAAAAAAGACGATGTATAGTCCATAATATTTTTTTCATAAAAAATTTTTTTGCACGAAAAATGGATGATGTATAGTTTATTAAATTCTTTGCACGAAAAGAAGACGACGTATATAGTCCATTTAATTTTTTAGATACGAAATGGACGAATTATAGTCAATTTAATTTTTTTTAAATTTAAAAATGGACGATGTATAGTCCATTAAATTTTGTATATATAGCCAGTCCATTTAATTTTTTGCATGAAAAATAGACGATGTATAGTCTATATAATTATTTGAACACGAATCGGACGATTTATAGTCGACAAAATTTTTTCATAAAAAATTAAAAAAAAGACGATGTATAGTCCATAATATTTTTTTCATAAAAAATTTTTTTGCACGAAAAATGGATGATGTATAGTTTATTAAATTCTTTGCACGAAAAGAAGACGACGTATATAGTCCATTTAATTTTTTAGATACGAAATGGACGAATTATAGTCAATTTAATTTTTTTTTTTTAATTTAAAAATGGACGATGTATAGTCCATTAAATTTTGTATATATAGTCAGTCCATTTAATTTTGTGCATCTAAAATAGACGATGTATAGTCTACATAATTATTTGCACACGAATCGGACGATTTATAAGCGATAAAATTTTTTCATAAAAAATTGAAAAAAGACGATGTATAGTCCATAATATTTTTTTCATAAAAAAATATTTTGCATGAAAAATGGATGATGTATAGTTTATTAAATTCTTTGCATGAAAAGAAGACGACGTATATAGTCCATTTTATTTTTTAGATACGAAATGGACGAATTATAGTCAATTTAATTTTTTTTTTAATTTAAAAATGGACGATGTATAGTCCATTAAATTTTGTATATATAGTCAGTCCATTTAATTTTGTGCATCTAAAATATACGATGTATAGTCTACATAATTATTTGCACACGAATCGGACGATTTATAGTCGATAAAATTTTTTCATAAAAAATTGAAAAAAAGACGATGTATAGTCCATTATATTTTTTTCATAAAAAAATTTTTTGCATGAAAAATGGATGATGTATAGTTTATTAAATTCTTTGCACGAAAAGAAGACGACGTATATAGTCCATTTAATTTTTTAGATACGAAATGGACGAATTATAGTCAATTTAATTTTTTTTTTTAATTTAAAAATGGACGATGTATAGTCCATTAAATTTTGTATATATAGCCAGTCCATTTATTTTTTTGCATGAAAAATAGACGATGTATAGTCTATATAATTATTTGAACACGAATCGGACGATTTATAGTCGACAAAATTTTTTCATAAAAAATTAAAAAAAAGACGATGTATAGTCCATAATATTTTTTTCATAAAAAATTTTTTTGCACGAAAAATGGATGATGTATAGTTTATTTAATTCTTTGCACGAAAAGAAGACGACGTATATAGTCCATTTAATTTTTTAGATACGAAATGGACGAATTATAGTCAATTTAATTTTTTTTTTTAATTTAAAAATGGACGATGTATAGTCCATTAAATTTTGTATATATAGCCAGTCCATTTAATTTTTTGCATGAAAAATAGACGATGTATAGTCTATATAATTATTTGCACACGAATCGGACGATTTATAGTCGATAAAATTTTTTCATAAAAAATTGAAAAAAAGACGATGTATAGTCCATTATATTTTTTTCATAAAAAAATTTTTTGCATGAAAAATGGATGATGTATAGTTTATTAAATTCTTTGCACGAAAAGAAGACGACGTATATAGTCCATTTAATTTTTTAGATACGAAATGGACGAATTATAGTCAATTTAATTTTTTTTTTTTTATTTAAAAATGGACGATGTATAGTCCATTAAATTTTGTATATATAGTCAGTCTATTTAATTTTTTGCATCTAAAATAGACGATGTATAGTCTATATAATTATTTGCACACGAATCGGACGATTTATAGTCGACAAAATTTTTTCATAAAAAATTGAAAAAAAGACGATGTATAGTCCATAATATTTTTTTCATAAAAAATTTTTTTGCACGAAAAATGGATGATGTATAGTTTATTAAATTCTTTGCACGAAAAGAAGACGACGTATATAGTCCATTTAATTTTTTAGATACGAAATGGACGAATTATAGTCAATTTAATTTTTTTTTTAATTTAAAAATGGACGATGTATAGTCCATTAAATTTTGTATATATAGCCAGTACATTTAATTTTTTGCATGAAAAATAGACGATGTATAGTCTATATAATTATTTGAACACGAATCGGACGATTTATAGTCGACAAAATTTTTTCATAAAAAATTAAAAAAAAGACGATGTATAGTCCATAATATTTTTTTCACAAAAAATTTTTTGCACGAAAAATGGATGATGTATAGTTTATTAAATTCTTTGCACGAAAAGAAGACGACGTATATAGTCCATTTAATTTTTTAGATACGAAATGGACGAATTATAGTCAATTTAATTTTTTTTTTTTATTTAAAAATGGACGATGTATAGTCCATTAAATTTTGTATATATAGTCAGTCTATTTAATTTTTTGCATCTAAAATAGACGATGTATAGTCTATATAATTATTTGCACACGAATCGGACGATTTATAGTCGACAAAATTTTTTCATAAAAAATTGAAAAAAAGACGATGTATAGTCCATTATATTTTTTTCATAAAAAATTTTTTTGCATGAAAAATGGATGATGTATAGTTTATTAAATTCTTTGCACGAAAAGAAGACGACGTATATAGTCCATTTAATTTTTTAGATACGAAATGGACGAATTATAGTCAATTTAATTTTTTTTTTTTAATTTAAAAATGGACGATGTATAGTCCATTAAATTTTGTATATATAGTCAGTCCATTTAATTTTGTGCATCTAAAATAGACGATGTATAGTCTACATAATTATTTGCACACGAATCGGACGATTTATAGTCGATAAAATTTTTTCATAAAAAATTGAAAAAAGACGATGTATATATAGTCCATAATATTTTTTTCATAAAAAAATTTTTTGCATGAAAAATGGATGATGTATAGTTTATTAAATTCTTTGCACGAAAAGAAGACGACGTATATAGTCCATTTAATTTTTTAGATACGAAATGGACGAATTATAGTCAATTTAATTTTTTTTTTTTAATTTAAAAATGGACGATGTATAGTCCATTAAATTTTGTATATATAGTCAGTCCATTTAATTTTGTGCATCTAAAATAGACGATGTATAGTCTACATAATTATTTGCACACGAATCGGACGATTTATAGTCGATAAAATTTTTTCATAAAAAATTGAAAAAAGACGATGTATAGTCCATAATATTTTTTTCATAAAAAAATTTTTTGCATGAAAAATGGATGATGTATAGTTTATTAAATTCTTTGCACGAAAAGAAGACGACGTATATAGTCCATTTAATTTTTTAGATACGAAATGGACGAATTATAGTCAATTTAATTTTTTTTTAAATTTAAAAATGGACGATGTATAGTCCATTAAATTTTGTATATATAGTCAGTCTATTTAATTTTTTGCATCTAAAATAGACGATGTATAGTCTATATAATTATTTGCACACGAATCGGACGATTTATAGTCGATAAAATTTTTTCATAAAAAATTGAAAAAAAGACGATGTATAGTCCATAATATTTTTTTCATAAAAAAATTTTTTGCATGAAAAATGGATGATGTATAGTTTATTACATTCTTTGCATGAAAAGAAGACGACGTATATAGTCCATTTAATTTTTTAGATACGAAATGGACGAATTATAGTCAATTTAATTTTTTTTTTTTATTTAAAAATGGACGATGTATAGTCCATTAAATTTTGTGTATATAGTCAGTCCATTTAATTTTGTGCATCTAAAATAGACGATGTATAGTCTACATAATTATTTGCACACGAATCGGACGATTTATAGTCGATAAAATTTTTTCATAAAAAATTGAAAAAAAGACGATGTATAGTCCATTATATTTTTTTCATAAACAAATTTTTTGCATGAAAAATGGATGATGTATAGTTTATTAAATTCTTTGCACGAAAAGAAGACGACGTATATAGTCCATTTAATTTTTTAGATACGAAATGGACGAATTATAGTCAATTTAATTTTTTTTTTTAATTTAAAAATGGACGATGTATAGTCCATTAAATTTTGTATATATAGCCAGTCCATTTAATTTTTTGCATGAAAAATAGACGATGTATAGTCTATATAATTATTTGAACACGAATCGGACGATTTATAGTCGACAAAATTTTTTCATAAAAAATTAAAAAAAAGACGATGTATAGTCCATAATATTTTTTTCATAAAAAATTTTTTTGCACGAAAAATGGATGATGTATAGTTTATTAAATTCTTTGCACGAAAAGAAGACGTATATAGTCCATTTAATTTTTTAGATACGAAATGGACGAATTATAGTCAATTTAATTTTTTTTTTAAATTTAAAAATGGACGATGTATAGTCCATTAAATTTTGTATATATAGCCAGTCCATTTAAGTTTTTGCATGAAAAATAGACGATGTATAGTCTATATAATTATTTGCACACGAATCGGACGATTTATAGTCGATAAAATTTTTTCATAAAAAATTGAAAAAAAGACGATGTATAGTCCATTATATTTTTTTCATAAAAAAATTTTTTGCATGAAAAATGGATGATGTATAGTTTATTAAATTCTTTGCACGAAAAGAAGACGACGTATATAGTCCATTTAATTTTTTAGATACGAAATGGACGAATTATAGTCAATTTAATTTTTTTTTTTAATTTAAAAATGGACGATGTATAGTCCATTAAATTTTGTATATATAGCCAGTCCATTTAATTTTTTGCATGAAAAATAGACGATGTATAGTCTATATAATTATTTGCACACGAATCGGACGATTTATAGTCGATAAAATTTTTTCATAAAAAATTGAAAAAAAGACGATGTATAGTCCATTATATTTTTTTCATAAAAAAATTTTTTGCATGAAAAATGGATGATGTATAGTTTATTAAATTCTTTGCACGAAAAGAAGACGACGTATATAGTCCATTTAATTTTTTAGATACGCAATGGACGAATTATAGTCAATTTAATTTTTTTTTTTATTTAAAAATGGACGATGTATAGTCCATTAAATTTTGTATATATAGTCAGTCTATTTAATTTTTTGCATCTAAAATAGACGATGTATAGTCTATATAATTATTTGCACACGAATCGGACGATTTATAGTCGACAAAATTTTTTCATAAAAAATTGAAAAAAAGACGATGTATAGTCCATTATATTTTTTTCATAAAAAATTTTTTTGCATGAAAAATGGATGATGTATAGTTTATTAAATTCTTTGCACGAAAAGAAGACGACGTATATAGTCCATTTAATTTTTTAGATACGAAATGGACGAATTATAGTCAATTTAATTTTTTTTTTTTAATTTAAAAATGGACGATGTATAGTCCATTAAATTTTGTATATATAGTCAGTCCATTTAATTTTGTGCATCTAAAATAGACGATGTATAGTCTACATAATTATTTGCACACGAATCGGACGATTTATAGTCGATAAAATTTTTTCATAAAAAATTGAAAAAAGACGATGTATATATAGTCCATAATATTTTTTTCATAAAAAAATTTTTTGCATGAAAAATGGATGATGTATAGTTTATTAAATTCTTTGCACGAAAAGAAGACGACGTATATAGTCCATTTAATTTTTTAGATACGAAATGGACGAATTATAGTCATTTTAATTTTTTTTTTTAATTTAAAAATGGACGATGTATAGTCCATTAAATTTT
Organism: Tachina lurida; assembly: GCA_944452675.1. Taxonomy (NCBI): domain Eukaryota; kingdom Metazoa; phylum Arthropoda; class Insecta; order Diptera; family Tachinidae; genus Tachina; species Tachina lurida. The sequence continues at coordinate 101,411,037 of OX101754.1, forward strand.
GTATATATAGTCAGTCCATTTAATTTTGTGCATCTAAGATAGACGATGTATAGTCTACATAATTATTTGCACACGAATCGGACGATTTATAGTCGATAAAATTTTTTCATAAAAAATTGAAAAAAGACGATGTATAGTCCATAATATTTTTTTCATAAAAAAATTTTTTGCATGAAAAATGGATGATGTATAGTTTATTAAATTCTTTGCATGAAAAGAAGACGACGTATATAGTCCATTTAATTTTTTAGATACGAAATGGACGAATTATAGTCAATTTAATTTTTTTTTTATTTAAAAATGGACGATGTATAGTCCATTAAATTTTGTATATATAGTCAGTCCATTTAATTTTGTGCATCTAAAATAGACGATGTATAGTCTACATAATTATTTGCACACGAATCGGACGATTTATAGTCGATAAAATTTTTTCATAAAAAATTGAAAAAAAGACGATGTATAGTCCATTATATTTTTTTCATAAAAAAATTTTTTGCATGAAAAATGGATGATGTATAGTTTATTAAATTCTTTGCACGAAAAGAAGACGACGTATATAGTCCATTTAATTTTTTAGATACGAAATGGACGAATTATAGTCAATTTAATTTTTTTTTTTTAATTTAAAAATGGACGATGTATAGTCCATTAAATTTTGTATTTATAGCCAGTCCATTTAATTTTTTGCATGAAAAATAGACGATGTATAGTCTATATAATTATTTGAACACGAATCGGACGATTTATAGTCGACAAAATTTTTTCATAAAAAATTAAAAAAAAGACGATGTATAGTCCATAATATTTTTTTCATAAAAAATTTTTTTGCACGAAAAATGGATGATGTATAGTTTATTAAATTCTTTGCACGAAAAGAAGACGACGTATATAGTCCATTTAATTTTTTAGATACGAAATGGACGAATTATAGTCAATTTAATTTTTTTTTTAAATTTAAAAATGGACGATGTATAGTCCATTAAATTTTGTATATATAGCCAGTCCATTTAATTTTTTGCATGAAAAATAGACGATGTATAGTCTACATAATTATTTGCACACGAATCGGACGATTTATAGTCGATAAAATTTTTTCATAAAAAATTGAAAAAAAGACGATGTATAGTCCATTATATTTTTTCATAAAAAAATTTTTTGCATGAAAAATGGATGATGTATAGTTTATTAAATTCTTTGCACGAAAAGAAGACGACGTATATAGTCCATTTAATTTTTTAGATACGAAATGGACGAATTATAGTCAATTTAATTTTTTTTTTAAATTTAAAAATGGACGATGTATAGTCCATTAAATTTTGTATATATAGCCAGTCCATTTAATTTTTTGCATGAAAAATAGACGATGTATAGTCTATATAATTATTTGCACACGAATCGGACGATTTATAGTCGACAAAATTTTTTCATAAAAAATTGAAAAAAGACGATGTATAGTCCATAATATTTTTTTCATAAAAAATTTTTTTGCACGAAAAATGGATGATGTATAGTTTATTAAATTCTTTGCACGAAAAGAAGACGACGTATATAGTCCATTTAATTTTTAGATACGAAATGGACGAATTATAGTCAATTTAATTTTTTTTTTTTAATTTAAAAATGGACGATGTATAGTCCATTAAATTTTGTATATATAGTCAGTCCATTTAATTTTTTGCATCTAAAATAGACGATGTATAGTCTACATAATTATTTGCACACGAATCGGACGATTTATAGTCGATAAAATTTTTTCATAAAAAATTGAAAAAAAGACGATGTATAGTCCATTATATTTTTTTCATAAAAAAATTTTTTCATGAAAAATGGATGATGTATAGTTTATTAAATTCTTTGCACGAAAAGAAGACGACGTATATAGTCCATTTAATTTTTTAGATACGAAATGGACGAATTATAGTCAATTTAATTTTTTTTTTTTTAATTTAAAAATGGACGATGTATAGTCCATTAAATTTTGTATATATAGTCAGTCTATTTAATTTTTTGCATCTAAAATAGACGATGTATAGTCTATATAATTATTTGCACACGAATCGGACGATTTATAGTCGACAACATTTTTTCATAAAAAATTGAAAAAAAGACGATGTATAGTCCATAATAATTTTTTCATAAAAAATTTTTTTGCACGAAAAATGGATGATGTATAGTTTATTAAATTCTTTGCACGAAAAGAAGACGACGTATATAGTCCATTTAATTTTTTAGATACGAAATGGACGAATTATAGTAAATTTAATTTTTTTTTTATTTAAAAATGGACGATGTATAGTCCATTAAATTTTGTATATATAGTCAGTCCATTTAATTTTGTGCATCTAAAATAGACGATGTATAGTCTACATAATTATTTGCACACGAATCGGACGATTTATAGTCGATAAAATTTTTTCATAAAAAATTGAAAAAAAGACGATGTATAGTCCATTATATTTTTTTCATAAAAAAATTTTTTCATGAAAAATGGATGATGTATAGTTTATTAAATTCTTTGCACGAAAAGAAGACGACATATATAGTCCATTTAATTTTTTAGATACGAAATGGACGAATTATAGTCAATTTAATTTTTTTTTTTTAATTTAAAAATGGACGATGTATAGTCCATTAAATTTTGTATATATAGTCAGTCTATTTAATTTTTTGCATCTAAAATAGACGATGTATAGTCTATATAATTATTTGCACACGAATCGGACGATTTATAGTCGACAAAATTTTTTCATAAAAAATTGAAAAAAAGACGATGTATAGTCCATAATATTTTTTTCATAAAAAATTTTTTTGCACGAAAAATGGATGATGTATAGTTTATTAAATTCTTTGCACGAAAAGAAGACGACGTATATAGTCCATTTAATTTTTTAGATACGAAATGGACGAATTATAGTCAATTTAATTTTTTTTTTAAATTTAAAAATGGACGATGTATAGTATGTATAGTCCATTAAATTTTGTATATATAGTCAGTCTATTTAATTTTTTGCATCTAAAATAGACGATGTATAGTCTATATAATTATTTGCACACGAATCGGACGATTTATAGTCGATAAAATTTTTTCATAAAAAATTGAAAAAAAGACGATGTATAGTCCATTATATTTTTTTCATAAAAAAATTTTTTGCATGAAAAATGGATGATGTATAGTTTATTAAATTCTTTGCACGAAAAGAAGACGACGTATATAGTCCATTTAATTTTTTAGATACGAAATGGACGAATTATAGTCAATTTAATTTTTTTTTTTTTATTTAAAAATGGACGATGTATAGTCCATTAAATTTTGTATATATAGTCAGTCTATTTAATTTTTTGCATCTAAAATAGACGATGTATAGTCTATATAATTATTTGCACACGAATCGGACGATTTATAGTCGACAAAATTTTTTCATAAAAAATTGAAAAGTCCATAATATTTTTTTCATAAAAAATTTTTTTGCACGAAAAATGGATGATGTATAGTTTATTAAATTCTTTGCACGAAAAGAAGACGACGTATATAGTCCATTTAATTTTTTAGATACGAAATGGACGAATTATAGTAAATTTAATTTTTTTTTTTATTTAAAAATGGACGATGTATAGTCCATTAAATTTTGTATATATAGTCAGTCTATTTAATTTTTTGCATCTAAAATAGACGATGTATAGTCTATATAATTATTTGCACACGAATCGGACGATTTATAGTCGACAAAATTTGTTCATAAAAAATTGAAAAAAAGACGATGTATAGTCCATAATATTTTTTTCATAAAAAATTTTTTTGCACGAAAAATGGATGATGTATAGTTTATTAAATTCTTTGCACGAAAAGAAGACGACGTATATAGTCCATTTAATTTTTTAGATACGAAATGGACGAATTATAGTCAATTTAATTTTTTTTTAAAATTTAAAAATGGACGATGTATAGTATGTATAGTCCATTAAATTTTGTATATATAGTCAGTCTATTTAATTTTTTGCATCTAAAATAGACGATGTATAGTCTATATAATTATTTGCACACGAATCGGACGATTTATAGTCGACAAAATTTTTTCATAAAAAATTGAAAAAAAGACGATGTATAGTCCATAATATTTTTTTCATAAAAAATTTTTTTGCACGAAAAATGGATGATGTATAGTTTATTAAATTCTTTGCACGAAAAGAAGACGACGTATATAGTCCATTTAATTTTTTAGATACGAAATGGACGAATTATAGTCAATTTAATTTTTTTTAAATTTAAAAATGGACGATGTATAGTCCATTAAATTTTGTATATATAGCCAGTCCATTTAATTTTTTGCATGAAAAATAGACGATGTATAGTCTATATAATTATTTGAACACGAATCGGACGATTTATAGTCGACAAAATTTTTTCATAAAAAATTAAAAAAAAGACGATGTATAGTCCATAATATTTTTTTCATAAAAAATTTTTTTGCACGAAAAATGGATGATGTATAGTTTATTAAATTCTTTGCACGAAAAGAAGACGACGTATATAGTCCATTTAATTTTTTAGATACGAAATGGACGAATTATAGTCAATTTAATTTTTTTTTTTTTATATAAAAATGGACGATGTATAGTCCATTAAATTTTGTATATATAGTCAGTCTATTTAATTTTTTACATCTAAAATAGACGATGTATAGTCTATATAATTATTTGCACACGAATCGGACGATTTATAGTCGACAAAATTTTTTCATAAAAAATTGAAAAAAAGACGATGTATAGTCCATTAAATTTTTTCATAAAAAATTTTTTTGCATGAAAAATGGATGATGTATAGTTTATTAAATTCTTTGCACGAAAAGAAGACGACGTATATAGTCCATTTAATTTTTTAGATACGAAATGGACGAATTATAGTCAATTTAATTTTTTTTTTTTAATTTAAAAATGGACGATGTATAGTCCATTAAATTTTGTATATATAGTCAGTCCATTTAATTTTGTGCATCTAAAATAGACGATGTATAGTCTACATAATTATTTGCACACGAATCGGACGATTTATAAGCGATAAAATTTTTTCATAAAAAATTGAAAAAAGACGATGTATAGTCCATAATATTTTTTTCATAAAAAAATATTTTGCATGAAAAATGGATGATGTATAGTTTATTAAATTCTTTGCATGAAAAGAAGACGACGTATATAGTCCATTTTATTTTTTAGATACGAAATGGACGAATTATAGTCAATTTAATTTTTTTTTTTAATTTAAAAATGGACGATGTATAGTCCATTAAATTTTGTATATATAGTCAGTCCATTTAATTTTGTGCATCTAAAATATACGATGTATAGTCTACATAATTATTTGCACACGAATCGGACGATTTATAGTCGATACAATTTTTTCATAAAAAATTGAAAAAAAGACGATGTATAGTCCATTATATTTTTTTCATAAAAAAATTTTTTGCATGAAAAATGGATGATGTATAGTTTATTAAATTCTTTGCACGAAAAGAAGACGACGTATATAGTCCATTTAATTTTTTAGATACGAAATGGACGAATTATAGTCAATTTAATTTTTTTTTTAATTTAAAAATGGACGATGTATAGTCCATTAAATTTTGTATATATAGCCAGTCCATTTATTTTTTTGCATGAAAAATAGACGATGTATAGTCTATATAATTATTTGAACACGAATCGGACGATTTATAGTCGACAAAATTTTTTCATAAAAAATTAAAAAAAAGACGATGTATAGTCCATAATATTTTTTTCATAAAAAATTTTTTTGCACGAAAAATGGATGATGTATAGTTTATTTAATTCTTTGCACGAAAAGAAGACGACGTATATAGTCCATTTAATTTTTTAGATACGAAATGGACGAATTATAGTCAATTTAATTTTTTTTTTAAATTTAAAAATGGACGATGTATAGTCCATTAAATTTTGTATATATAGCCAGTCCATTTAATTTTTTGCATGAAAAATAGACGATGTATAGTCTATATAATTATTTGCACACGAATCGGACGATTTATAGTCGATAAAATTTTTTCATAAAAAATTGAAAAAAAGACGATGTATAGTCCATTATATTTTTTTCATAAAAAAATTTTTTGCATGAAAAATGGATGATGTATAGTTTATTAAATTCTTTGCACGAAAAGAAGACGACGTATATAGTCCATTTAATTTTTTAGATACGAAATGGACGAATTATAGTCAATTTAATTTTTTTTTTTTTATTTAAAAATGGACGATGTATAGTCCATTAAATTTTGTATATATAGTCAGTCTATTTAATTTTTTGCATCTAAAATAGACGATGTATAGTCTATATAATTATTTGCACACGAATCGGACGATTTATAGTCGACAAAATTTTTTCATAAAAAATTGAAAAAAAGACGATGTATAGTCCATAATATTTTTTTCATAAAAAATTTTTTGCACGAAAAATGGATGATGTATAGTTTATTAAATTCTTTGCACGAAAAGAAGACGACGTATATAGTCCATTTAATTTTTTAGATACGAAATGGACGAATTATAGTCAATTTAATTTTTTTTTTTTATTTAAAAATGGACGATGTATAGTCCATTAAATTTTGTATATATAGTCAGTCTATTTAATTTTTTGCATCTAAAATAGACGATGTATAGTCTATATAATTATTTGCACACGAATCGGACGATTTATAGTCGACAAAATTTTTTCATAAAAAATTGAAAAAAAGACGATGTATAGTCCATTATATTTTTTTCATAAAAAATTTTTTTGCATGAAAAATGGATGATGTATAGTTTATTAAATTCTTTGCACGAAAAGAAGACGACGTATATAGTCCATTTAATTTTTTAGATACGAAATGGACGAATTATAGTCAATTTAATTTTTTTTTTTTAATTTAAAAATGGACGATGTATAGTCCATTAAATTTTGTATATATAGTCAGTCCATTTAATTTTGTGCATCTAAAATAGACGATGTATAGTCTACATAATTATTTGCACACGAATCGGACGATTTATAGTCGATAAAATTTTTTCATAAAAAATTGAAAAAAGACGATGTATATATAGTCCATAATATTTTTTTCATAAAAAAATTTTTTGCATGAAAAATGGATGATGTATAGTTTATTAAATTCTTTGCACGAAAAGAAGACGACGTATATAGTCCATTTAATTTTTTAGATACGAAATGGACGAATTATAGTCAATTTAATTTTTTTTTTTTAATTTAAAAATGGACGATGTATAGTCCATTAAATTTTGTATATATAGTCAGTCCATTTAATTTTGTGCATCTAAAATAGACGATGTATAGTCTACATAATTATTTGCACACGAATCGGACGATTTATAGTCGATAAAATTTTTTCATAAAAAATTGAAAAAAGACGATGTATATATAGTCCATAATATTTTTTTCATAAAAAAATTTTTTGCATGAAAAATGGATGATGTATAGTTTATTAAATTCTTTGCACGAAAAGAAGACGACGTATATAGTCCATTTAATTTTTTAGATACGAAATGGACGAATTATAGTCAATTAAATTTTTTTTTAAATTTAAAAATGGACGATGTATAGTCCATTAAATTTTGTATATATAGTCAGTCTATTTAATTTTTTGCATCTAAAATAGACGATGTATAGTCTATATAATTATTTGCACACGAATCGGACGATTTATAGTCGACAAAATTTTTTCATAAAAAATTGAAAAAAAGACGATGTATAGTCCATAATATTTTTTTCATAAAAAATTTTTTTGCACGAAAAATGGATGATGTATAGTTTATTAAATTCTTTGCACGAAAAGAAGACGACGTATATAGTCCATTTAATTTTTTAGATACGAAATGGACGAATTATAGTCAATTTAATTTTTTTTTAAATTTAAAAATGGACGATGTATAGTCCATTAAATTTTGTATATATAGCCAGTCCATTTAATTTTTTGCATGAAAAATAGACGATGTATAGTCTATATAATTATTTGCACACGAATCGGACGATTTATAGTCGATAAAATTTTTTCATAAAAAATTGAAAAAAAGACGATGTATAGTCCATAATATTTTTTTCATAAAAAAATTTTTTGCATGAAAAATGGATGATGTATAGTTTATTAAATTCTTTGCATGAAAAGAAGACGACGTATATAGTCCATTTAATTTTTTAGATACGAAATGGACGAATTATAGTCAATTTAATTTTTTTTTTTTATTTAAAAATGGACGATGTATAGTCCATTAAATTTTGTGTATATAGTCAGTCCATTTAATTTTGTACATCTAAAATAGACGATGTATAGTCTACATAATTATTTGCACACGAATCGGACGATTTATAGTCGATAAAATTTTTTCATAAAAAATTGAAAAAAAGACGATGTATAGTCCATTATATTTTTTTCATAAACAAATTTTTTGCATGAAAAATGGATGATGTATAGTTTATTAAATTCTTTGCACGAAAAGAAGACGACGTATATAGTCCATTTAATTTTTTAGATACGAAATGGACGAATTATAGTCAATTTAATTTTTTTTTTTAATTTAAAAATGGACGATGTATAGTCCATTAAATTTTGTATATATAGCCAGTCCATTTAATTTTTTGCATGAAAAATAGACGATGTATAGTCTATATAATTATTTGAACACGAATCGGACGATTTATAGTCGACAAAATTTTTTCATAAAAAATTAAAAAAAAGACGATGTATAGTCCATAATATTTTTTTCATAAAAAATTTTTTTGCACGAAAAATGGATGATGTATAGTTTATTAAATTCTTTGCACGAAAAGAAGACGTATATAGTCCATTTAATTTTTTAGATACGAAATGGACGAATTATAGTCAATTTAATTTTTTTTTTAAATTTAAAAATGGACGATGTATAGTCCATTAAATTTTGTATATATAGCCAGTCCATTTAAGTTTTTGCATGAAAAATAGACGATGTATAGTCTATATAATTATTTGCACACGAATCGGACGATTTATAGTCGATAAAATTTTTTCATAAAAAATTGAAAAAAAGACGATGTATAGTCCATTATATTTTTTTCATAAAAAAATTTTTTGCATGAAAAATGGATGATGTATAGTTTATTAAATTCTTTGCACGAAAAGAAGACGACGTATATAGTCCATTTAATTTTTTAGATACGAAATGGACGAATTATAGTCAATTTAATTTTTTTTTTTAATTTAAAAATGGACGATGTATAGTCCATTAAATTTTGTATATATAGCCAGTCCATTTAATTTTTTGCATGAAAAATAGACGATGTATAGTCTATATAATTATTTGCACACGAATCGGACGATTTATAGTCGATAAAATTTTTTCATAAAAAATTGAAAAAAAGACGATGTATAGTCCATTATATTTTTTTCATAAAAAAATTTTTTGCATGAAAAATGGATGATGTATAGTTTATTAAATTCTTTGCACGAAAAGAAGACGACGTATATAGTCCATTTAATTTTTTAGATACGCAATGGACGAATTATAGTCAATTTAATTTTTTTTTTTTATTTAAAAATGGACGATGTATAGTCCATTAAATTTTGTATATATAGTCAGTCTATTTAATTTTTTGCATCTAAAATAGACGATGTATAGTCTATATAATTATTTGCACACGAATCGGACGATTTATAGTCGACAAAATTTTTTCATAAAAAATTGAAAAAAAGACGATGTATAGTCCATTATATTTTTTTCATAAAAAATTTTTTTGCATGAAAAATGGATGATGTATAGTTTATTAAATTCTTTGCACGAAAAGAAGACGACGTATATAGTCCATTTAATTTTTTAGATACGAAATGGACGAATTATAGTCAATTTAATTTTTTTTTTTTAATTTAAAAATGGACGATGTATAGTCCATTAAATTTTGTATATATAGTCAGTCCATTTAATTTTGTGCATCTAAAATAGACGATGTATAGTCTACATAATTATTTGCACACGAATCGGACGATTTATAGTCGATAAAATTTTTTCATAAAAAATTGAAAAAAGACGATGTATATATAGTCCATAATATTTTTTTCATAAAAAAATTTTTTGCATGAAAAATGGATGATGTATAGTTTATTAAATTCTTTGCACGAAAAGAAGACGACGTATATAGTCCATTTAATTTTTTAGATACGAAATGGACGAATTATAGTCATTTTAATTTTTTTTTTTAATTTAAAAATGGACGATGTATAGTCCATTAAATTTTGTATATATAGTCAGTCCATTTAATTTTGTGCATCTAAAATAGACGATGTATAGTCTACATAATTATTTGCACACGAATCGGACGATTTATAGTCGATAAAATTTTTTCATAAAAAATTGAAAAAAGACGATGTATAGTCCATAATATTTTTTTCATAAAAAAATTTTTTGCATGAAAAATGGATGATGTATAGTTTATTAAATTCTTTGCATGAAAAGAAGACGACGTATATAGTCCATTTAATTTTTTAGATACGAAATGGACGAATTATAGTCAATTTAATTTTTTTTTTTATTTAAAAATGGACGATGTATAGTCCATTAAATTTTGTATATATAGTCAGTCCATTTAATTTTGTGCATCTAAAATAGACGATGTATAGTCTACATAATTATTTGCACACGAATCGGACGATTTATAGTCGATAAAATTTTTTCATAAAAAATTGAAAAAAAGACGATGTATAGTCCATTATATTTTTTTCATAAAAAAATTTTTTGCATGAAAAATGGATGATGTATAGTTTATTAAATTCTTTGCACGAAAAGAAGACGACGTATATAGTCCATTTAATTTTTTAGATACGAAATGGACGAATTATAGTCAATTTAATTTTTTTTTTTAATTTAAAAATGGACGATGTATAGTCCATTAAATTTTGTATTTATAGCCAGTCCATTTAATTTTTTGCATGAAAAATAGACGATGTATAGTCTATATAATTATTTGAACACGAATCGGACGATTTATAGTCGACAAAATTTTTTCATAAAAAATTAAAAAAAAGACGATGTATAGTCCATAATATTTTTTTCATAAAAAATTTTTTTGCACGAAAAATGGATGATGTATAGTTTATTAAATTCTTTGCACGAAAAGAAGACGACGTATATAGTCCATTTAATTTTTTAGATACGAAATGGACGAATTATAGTCAATTTAATTTTTTTTTTAAATTTAAAAATGGACGATGTATAGTCCATTAAATTTTGTATATATAGCCAGTCCATTTAATTTTTTGCATGAAAAATAGACGATGTATAGTCTACATAATTATTTGCACACGAATCGGACGATTTATAGTCGATAAAATTTTTTCATAAAAAATTGAAAAAAAGACGATGTATAGTCCATTATATTTTTTTCATAAAAAAATTTTTTGCATGAAAAATGGATGATGTATAGTTTATTAAATTCTTTGCACGAAAAGAAGACGACGTATATAGTCCATTTAATTTTTTAGATACGAAATGGACGAATTATAGTCAATTTAATTTTTTTTTTAAATTTAAAAATGGACGATGTATAGTCCATTAAATTTTTTATATATAGCCAGTCCATTTAATTTTTTGCATGAAAAATAGACGATGTATAGTCTATATAATTATTTGCACACGAATCGGACGATTTATAGTCGACAAAATTTTTTCATAAAAAATTGAAAAAAAGACGATGTATAGTCCATAATATTTTTTTCATAAAAAATTTTTTTGCACGAAAAATGGATGATGTATAGTTTATTAAATTCTTTGCACGAAAAGAAGACGACGTATATAGTCCATTTAATTTTTTAGATACGAAATGGACGAATTATAGTCAATTTAATTTTTTTTTTTAATTTAAAAATGGACGATGTATAGTCCATTAAATTTTGTATATATAGTCAGTCCATTTAATTTTTTGCATCTAAAATAGACGATGTATAGTCTACATAATTATTTGCACACGAATCGGACGATTTATAGTCGATAAAATTTTTTCATAAAAAATTGAAAAAAAGACGATGTATAGTCCATTATATTTTTTTCATAAAAAAATTTTTTCATGAAAAATGGATGATGTATAGTTTATTAAATTCTTTGCACGAAAAGAAGACGACGTATATAGTCCATTTAATTTTTTAGATACGAAATGGACGAATTATAGTCAATTTAATTTTTTTTTTTTAATTTAAAAATGGACGATGTATAGTCCATTAAATTTTGTATATATAGTCAGTCTATTTAATTTTTTGCATCTAAAATAGACGATGTATAGTCTATATAATTATTTGCACACGAATCGGACGATTTATAGTCGACAACATTTTTTCATAAAAAATTGAAAAAAAGACGATGTATAGTCCATAATAATTTTTTCATAAAAAATTTTTTTGCACGAAAAATGGATGATGTATAGTTTATTAAATTCTTTGCACGAAAAGAAGACGACGTATATAGTCCATTTAATTTTTTAGATACGAAATGGACGAATTATAGTCAATTTAATTTTTTTTTTAAATTTAAAAATGGACGATGTATAGTCCATTAAATTTTGTATATATAGTCAGTCTATTTAATTTTTTGCATCTAAAATAGACGATGTATAGTCTATATAATTATTTGCACACGAATCGGACGATTTATAGTCGACAAAATTTTTTCATAAAAAATTGAAAAAAAGACGATGTATAAGTCCATAATATTTTTTTCATAAAAAATTTTTTTGCACGAAAAATGGATGATGTATAGTTTATTAAATTCTTTGCACGAAAAGAAGACGACGTATATAGTCCATTTAATTTTTTAGATACGAAATGGACGAATTATAGTCAATTTAATTTTTTTTTAAATTTAAAAATGGACGATGTATAGTCCATTAAATTTTGTATATATAGCCAGTCCATTTAATTTTTTGCATGAAAAATAGATGATGTATAGTCTATATAATTATTTGAACACGAATCGGACGATTTATAGTCGACAAAATTTTTTCATAAAAAATTAAAAAAAAGACGATGTATAGTCCATAATATTTTTTTCATAAAAAATTTTTTTGCACGAAAAATGGATGATGTATAGTTTATTAAATTCTTTGCACGAAAAGAAGACGACGTATATAGTCCATTTAATTTTTTAGATACGAAATGGACGAATTATAGTCAATTTAATTTTTTTTTTTTTTATTTAAAAATGGACGATGTATAGTCCATTAAATTTTGTATATATAGTCAGTCTATTTAATTTTTTGCATCTAAAATAGACGATGTATAGTCTATATAATTATTTGCACACGAATCGGACGATTTATAGTCGACAAAATTTTTTCATAAAAAATTGAAAAAAAGACGATGTATAGTCCATTATATTTTTTTCATAAAAAATTTTTTTGCATGAAAAATGGATGATGTATAGTTTATTAAATTCTTTGCACGAAAAGAAGACGACGTATATAGTCCATTTAATTTTTTAGATACGAAATGGACGAATTATAGTCAATTTAATTTTTTTTTTTAATTTAAAAATGGACGATGTATAGTCCATTAAATTTTGTATATATAGTCAGTCCATTTAATTTTGTGCATCTAAAATAGACGATGTATAGTCTACATAATTATTTGCACACGAATCGGACGATTTATAGTCGATAAAATTTTTTCATAAAAAATTGAAAAAAAGACGATGTATAGTCCATTATATTTTTTTCATAAAAAAATTTTTTGCATGAAAAATGGATGATGTATAGTTTATTAAATTCTTTGCACGAAAAGAAGACGACGTATATAGTCCATTTAATTTTTTAGATACGAAATGGACGAATTATAGTCAATTTAATTTTTTTTTTTAATTTAAAAATGGACGATGTATAGTCCATTAAATTTTGTATATATAGCCAGTCCATTTAATTTTTTGCATGAAAAATAGACGATGTATAGTCTATATAATTATTTGAACACGAATCGGACGATTTATAGTCGACAAAATTTTTTCATAAAAAATTAAAAAAAAGACGATGTATAGTCCATAATATTTTTTTCATAAAAAATTTTTTTGCACGAAAAATGGATGATGTATAGTTTATTAAATTCTTTGCACGAAAAGAAGACGACGTATATAGTCCATTTAATTTTTTAGATACGAAATGGACGAATTATAGTCAATTTAATTTTTTTTTTAAATTTAAAAATGGACGATGTATAGTCCATTAAATTTTGTATATATAGCCAGTCCATTTAATTTTTTGCATGAAAAATAGACGATGTATAGTCTACATAATTATTTGCACACGAATCGGACGATTTATAGTCGATAAAATTTTTTCATAAAAAATTGAAAAAAAGACGATGTATAGTCCATTATATTTTTTTCATAAAAAAATTTTTTGCATGAAAAATGGATGATGTATAGTTTATTAAATTCTTTGCACGAAAAGAAGACGACGTATATAGTCCATTTAATTTTTTAGATACGAAATGGACGAATTATAGTCAATTTAATTTTTTTTTTAAATTTAAAAATGGACGATGTATAGTCCATTAAATTTTGTATATATAGCCAGTCCATTTAATTTTTTGCATGAAAAATAGACGATGTATAGTCTATATAATTATTTGCACACGAATCGGACGATTTATAGTCGACAAAATTTTTTCATAAAAAATTGAAAAAAAGACGATGTATAGTCCATAATATTTTTTTCATAAAAAATTTTTTTGCACGAAAAATGGATGATGTATAGTTTATTAAATTCTTTGCACGAAAAGAAGACGACGTATATAGTCCATTTAATTTTTTAGATACGAAATGGACGAATTATAGTCAATTTAATTTTTTTTTTTAATTTAAAAATGGACGATGTATAGTCCATTAAATTTTGTATATATAGTCAGTCCATTTAATTTTGTGCATCTAAAATAGACGATGTATAGTCTACATAATTATTTGCACACGAATCGGACGATTTATAGTCGATAAAATTTTTTCATAAACAATTGAAAAAAAGA
Source organism: Tachina lurida (assembly GCA_944452675.1). Taxonomy (NCBI): domain Eukaryota; kingdom Metazoa; phylum Arthropoda; class Insecta; order Diptera; family Tachinidae; genus Tachina; species Tachina lurida. Next base: position 101,426,063 of record OX101754.1, read on the forward strand.
CGATGTATAGTCCATTATATTTTTTTCATAAAAAAATTTTTTCATGAAAAATGGATGATGTATAGTTTATTAAATTCTTTGCACGAAAAGAAGACGACGTATATAGTCCATTTAATTTTTTAGATACGAAATGGACGAATTATAGTCAATTTAATTTTTTTTTTTTAATTTAAAAATGGACGATGTATAGTCCATTAAATTTTGTATATATAGTCAGTCTATTTAATTTTTTGCATCTAAAATAGACGATGTATAGTCTATATAATTATTTGCACACGAATCGGACGATTTATAGTCGACAACATTTTTTCATAAAAAATTGAAAAAAAGACGATGTATAGTCCATAATATTTTTTTCATAAAAAATTTTTTTGCACGAAAAATGGATGATGTATAGTTTATTAAATTCTTTGCACGAAAAGAAGACGACGTATATAGTCCATTTAATTTTTTAGATACGAAATGGACGAATTATAGTCAATTTAATTTTTTTTTTAAATTTAAAAATGGACGATGTATAGTCCATTAAATTTTGTATATATAGTCAGTCTATTTAATTTTTTGCATCTAAAATAGACGATGTATAGTCTATATAATTATTTGCACACGAATCGGACGATTTATAGTCGACAAAATTTTTTCATAAAAAATTGAAAAAAAGACGATGTATAAGTCCATAATATTTTTTTCATAAAAAATTTTTTTGCACGAAAAATGGATGATGTATAGTTTATTAAATTCTTTGCACGAAAAGAAGACGACGTATATAGTCCATTTAATTTTTTAGATACGAAATGGACGAATTATAGTCAATTTAATTTTTTTTTAAATTTAAAAATGGACGATGTATAGTCCATTAAATTTTGTATATATAGCCAGTCCATTTAATTTTTTGCATGAAAAATAGACGATGTATAGTCTATATAATTATTTGAACACGAATCGGACGATTTATAGTCGACAAAATTTTTTCATAAAAAATTAAAAAAAAGACGATGTATAGTCCATAATATTTTTTTCATAAAAAATTTTTTTGCACGAAAAATGGATGATGTATAGTTTATTAAATTCTTTGCACGAAAAGAAGACGACGTATATAGTCCATTTAATTTTTTAGATACGAAATGGACGAATTATAGTCAATTTAATTTTTTTTTTTTTATTTAAAAATGGACGATGTATAGTCCATTAAATTTTGTATATATAGTCAGTCTATTTAATTTTTTGCATCTAAAATAGACGATGTATAGTCTATATAATTATTTGCACACGAATCGGACGATTTATAGTCGACAAAATTTTTTCATAAAAAATTGAAAAAAAGACGATGTATAGTCCATTATATTTTTTTCATAAAAAATTTTTTTGCATGAAAAATGGATGATGTATAGTTTATTAAATTCTTTGCACGAAAAGAAGACGACGTATATAGTCCATTTAATTTTTTAGATACGAAATGGACGAATTATAGTCAATTTAATTTTTTTTTTTTTTATTTAAAAATGGACGATGTATAGTCCATTAAATTTTGTATATATAGTCAGTCTATTTAATTTTTTGCATCTAAAATAGACGATGTATAGTCTATATAATTATTTGCACACGAATCGGACGATTTATAGTCGACAAAATTTTTTCATAAAAAATTGAAAAAAAGACGATGTATAGTCCATTATATTTTTTTCATAAAAAATTTTTTTGCATGAAAAATGGATGATGTATAGTTTATTAAATTCTTTGCACGAAAAGAAGACGACGTATATAGTCCATTTAATTTTTTAGATACGAAATGGACGAATTATAGTCAATTTAATTTTTTTTTTTAATTTAAAAATGGACGATGTATAGTCCATTAAATTTTGTATATATAGTCAGTCCATTTAATTTTGTGCATCTAAAATAGACGATGTATAGTCTACATAATTATTTGCACACGAATCGGACGATTTATAGTCGATAAAATTTTTTCATAAAAAATTGAAAAAAAGACGATGTATAGTCCATTATATTTTTTTCATAAAAAAATTTTTTGCATGAAAAATGGATGATGTATAGTTTATTAAATTCTTTGCACGAAAAGAAGACGACGTATATAGTCCATTTAATTTTTTAGATACGAAATGGACGAATTATAGTCAATTTAATTTTTTTTTTTAATTTAAAAATGGACGATGTATAGTCCATTAAATTTTGTATATATAGCCAGTCCATTTAATTTTTTGCATGAAAAATAGACGATGTATAGTCTATATAATTATTTGAACACGAATCGGACGATTTATAGTCGACAAAATTTTTTCATAAAAAATTGAAAAAAAGACGATGTATAGTCCATAATATTTTTTTCATAAAAAATTTTTTTGCACGAAAAATGGATGATGTATAGTTTATTAAATTCTTTGCACGAAAAGAAGACGACGTATATAGTCCATTTAATTTTTTAGATACGAAATGGACGAATTATAGTCAATTTAATTTTTTTTTTAAATTTAAAAATGGACGATGTATAGTCCATTAAATTTTGTATATATAGCCAGTCCATTTAATTTTTTGCATGAAAAATAGACGATGTATAGTCTATATAATTATTTGCACACGAATCGGACGATTTATAGTCGATAAAATTTTTTCATAAAAAATTGAAAAAAAGACGATGTATATATAGTCCATTATATTTTTTTCATAAAAAAATTTTTTGCATGAAAAATGGATGATGTATAGTTTATTAAATTCTTTGCACGAAAAGAAGACGACGTATATAGTCCATTTAATTTTTTAGATACGAAATGGACGAATTATAATCAATTTAATTTTTTTTTTTTTTATTTAAAAATGGACGATGTATAGTCCATTAAATTTTGTATATATAGTCAGTCTATTTAATTTTTTGCATCTAAAATAGACTATGTATAGTCTATATAATTATTTGCACACGAATCGGACGATTTATAGTCGACAAAATTTTTTTATAAAAAATTGAAAAAAAGACGATGTATAGTCCATAATATTTTTTTCATAAAAAATTTTTTTGCACGAAAAATGGATGATGTATAGTTTATTAAATTCTTTGCACGAAAAGAAGACGACGTATATAGTCCATTTAATTTTTTAGATACGAAATGGACGAATTATAGTCAATTTAATTTTTTTTTTTTAATTTAAAAATGGACGATGTATAGTCCATTAAATTTTGTATATATAGTCAGTCCATTTAATTTTGTGCATCTAAAATAGACGATGTATAGTCTACATAATTATTTGCACACGAATCGGACGATTTATAGTCGATAAAATTTTTTCATAAAAAATTGAAAAAAAGACGATGTATAGTCCATAATATTTTTTTCATAAAAAATTTTTTTGCACGAAAAATGGATGATGTATAGTTTATTAAATTCTTTGCACGAAAAGAAGACGACGTATATAGTCCATTTAATTTTTTAGATACGAAATGGACGAATTATAGTCAATTTAATTTTTTTTTTTTTATTTAAAAATGGACGATGTATAGTCCATTAAATTTTGTATATATAGTCAGTCTATTTAATTTTTTGCATCTAAAATAGACGATGTATAGTCTATATAATTATTTGCACACGAATCGGACGATTTATAGTCGACAAAATTTTTTCATAAAAAATTGAAAAAAAGACGATGTATAGTCCATAATATTTTTTTCATAAAAAATTTTTTTGCACGAAAAATGGATGATGTATAGTTTATTAAATTCTTTGCACGAAAAGAAGACGACGTATATAGTCCATTTAATTTTTTAGATACGAAATGGACGAATTATAGTCAATTTAATTTTTTTTTAAATTTAAAAATGGACGATGTATAGTCCATTAAATTTTGTATATATAGCCAGTCCATTTAATTTTTTGCATGAAAAATAGACGATGTATAGTCTATATAATTATTTGCACACGAATCGGACGATTTATAGTCGATAAAATTTTTTCATAAAAAATTGAAAAAAAGACGATGTATAGTCCATAATTTTTTTGCACGAAAAATGGATGATGTATAGTTTATTAAATTCTTTGCACGAAAAGAAGACGACGTATATAGTCCATTTAATTTTTTAGATACGAAATGGACGAATTATAGTCAATTTAATTTTTTTTTAAATTTAAAAATGGACGATGTATAGTCCATTAAATTTTGTATATATAGCCAGTCCATTTAATTTTTTGCATGAAAAATAGACGATGTATAGTCTATATAATTATTTGCACACGAATCGGACGATTTATAGTCGATAAAATTTTTTCATAAAAAATTGAAAAAAAGACGATGTATAGTCCATAATATTTTTTTCATAAAAAATTTTTTTCCATGAAAAATGGATGATGTATAGTTTATTAAATTCTTTGCATGAAAAGAAGACGACGTATATAGTCCATTTAATTTTTTAGATACGAAATGGACGAATTATAGTCAATTTAATTTTTTTTTTAATTTAAAAATGGACGATGTATAGTCCATTAAATTTTGTATATATAGTCAGTCCATTTAATTTTGTGCATCTAAAATAGACGATGTATAGTCTACATAATTATTTGCACACGAATCGGACGATTTATAGTCGATAAAATTTTTTCATAAAAAATTGAAAAAAAGACGATGTATAGTCCATAATATTTTTTTCATAAAAAATTTTTTTGCACGAAAAATGGATGATGTATAGTTTATTAAATTCTTTGCACGAAAAGAAGACGACGTATATAGTCCATTTAATTTTATAGATACGAAATGGACGAATTATAGTCAATTTAATTTTTTTTTTAAATTTAAAAATGGACGATGTATAGTCCATTAAATTTTGTATATATAGCCAGTCCATTTAATTTTTTGCATGAAAAATAGACGATGTATAGTCTATATAATTATTTGCACACGAATCGGACGATTTATAGTCGATAAAATTTTTTCATAAAAAATTGAAAAAAAGACGATGTATAGTCCATAATATTTTTTTCATAAAAAATTTTTTTGCACGAAAAATGGATGATGTATAGTTTATTAAATTCTTTGCACGGAAAGAAGACGACGTATATAGTCCATTTAATTTTTTAGATACGAAATGGACGAATTATAGTCAATTTAATTTTTTTTTTAATTTAAAAATGGACGATGTATAGTCCATTAAATTTTGTATATATAGTCAGTCCATTTAATTTTGTGCATCTAAAATAGACGATGTATAGTCTACATAATTATTTGCACACGAATCGGACGATTTATAGTCGATAAAATTTTTTCATAAAAAATTGAAAAAAAGACGATGTATAGTCCATTATATTTTTTTCATAAAAAAATTTTTTCATGAAAAATGGATGATGTATAGTTTATTAAACTCTTTACACGAAAAGAAGACGACGTATATAGTCCATTTAATTTTTTAGATACGAAATGGACGAATTATAGTCAATTTAATTTTTTTTTTTTTAATTTAAAAATGGACGATGTATAGTCCATTAAATTTTGTATATATAGTCAGTCTATTTAATTTTTTGCATCTAAAATAGACGATGTATAGTCTATATAATTATTTGCACACGAATCGGACGATTTATAGTCGACAAAATTTTTTCATAAAAAATTGAAAAAAAGACGATGTATAGTCCATAATATTTTTTTCATAAAAAATTTTTTTGCACGAAAAATGGATGATGTATAGTTTATTAAATTCTTTGCACGAAAAGAAGACGACGTATATAGTCCATTTAATTTTTTAGATACGAAATGGACGAATTATAGTCAATTTAATTTTTTTTTAAATTTAAAAATGGACGATGTATAGTCCATTAAATTTTGTATATATAGCCAGTCCATTTAATTTTTTGCATGAAAAATAGACGATGTATAGTCTATATAATTATTTGAACACGAATCGGACGATTTATAGTCGATAAAATTTTTTCATAAAAAATTGAAAAAAGACGATGTATAGTCCATAATATTTTTTTCATAAAAAAATTTTTTGCATGAAAAATGGATGATGTATAGTTTATTAAATTCTTTGCACGAAAAGAAGACGACGTATATAGTCCATTTAATTTTTTAGATACGAAATGGACGAATTATAGTGAATTTAATTTTTTTTTTTTATTTAAAAATGGACGATGTATAGTCCATTAAATTTTGTATATATAGTCAGTCTATTTAATTTTTTGCATCTAAAATAGACGATGTATAGTCTATATAATTATTTGCACACGAATCGGACGATTTATAGTCGACAAAATTTTTTCATAAAATATTGAAAAAAAGACGATGTATAGTCCATAATATTTTTTTCATAAAAAATTTTTTGCACGAAAAATGGATGATGTATAGTTTATTAAATTCTTTGCACGAAAAGAAGACGACGTATATAGTCCATTTAATTTTTTAGATACGAAATGGACGAATTATAGTCAATTTAATTTTTTTTTTTTAATTTAAAAATGGACGATGTATAGTCCATTAAATTTTGTATATATAGTCAGTCCATTTAATTTTGTGCATCTAAAATAGACGATGTATAGTCTACATAATTATTTGCACACGAATCGGACGATTTATAGTCGATAAAATTTTTTCATAAAAAATTGAAAAAAGACGATAATATTTTTTTCATAAAAAAATTTTTTGCATGAAAAATGGATGATGTATAGTTTATTAAATTCTTTGCACGAAAAGAAGACGACGTATATAGTCCATTTAATTTTTTAGATACGAAATGGACGAATTATAGTCAATTTAATTTTTTTTTTTTTATTTAAAAATGGACGATGTATAGTCCATTAAATTTTGTATATATAGTCAGTCTATTTAATTTTTTGCATCTAAAATAGACGATGTATAGTCTATATAATTATTTGCACACGAATCGGACGATTTATAGTCGATAAAATTTTTTCATAAAAAATTGAAAAAAAGACGATGTATAGTCCATAATATTTTTTTCATAAAAAATTTTTTGCACGAAAAATGGATGATGTATAGTTTATTAAATTCTTTGCACGAAAAGAAGACGACGTATATAGTCCATTTAATTTTTTAGATACGAAATGGACGAATTATAGTCAATTTAATTTTTTTTTTTTTATTTAAAAATGGACGATGTATAGTCCATTAAATTTTGTATATATAGTCAGTCTATTTAATTTTTTGCATCTAAAATAGACGATGTATAGTCTATATAATTATTTGCACACGAATCGGACGATTTATAGTCGACAAAATTTTTTCATAAAAAATTGAAAAAAAGACGATGTATAGTCCATAATATTTTTTTCATAAAAAATTTTTTTGCACGAAAAATGGATGATGTATAGTTTATTAAATTCTTTGCACGAAAAGAAGACGACGTATATAGTCCATTTAATTTTTTAGATACGAAATGGACGAATTATAGTCAATTTAATTTTTTTTTTAATTTAAAAATGGACGATGTATAGTCCATTAAATTTTGTATATATAGTCAGTCCATTTAATTTTGTGCATCTAAAATAGACGATGTATAGTCTACATAATTATTTGCACACGAATCGGACGATTTATAGTCGATAAAATTTTTTCATAAAAAATTGAAAAAAAGACGATGTATAGTCCATTATATTTTTTTCATAAAAAATTTTTTTCATGAAAAATGGATGATGTATAGTTTATTAAATTCTTTGCACGAAAAGAAGACGACGTATATAGTCCATTTAATTTTTTAGATACGAAATGGACGAATTATAGTCAATTTAATTTTTTTTTTTTAATTTAAAAATGGACGATGTATAGTCCATTAAATTTTGTATATATAGTCAGTCCATTTAATTTTGTGCATCTAAAATAGACGATGTATAGTCTATATAATTATTTGCACACGAATCGGACGATTTATAGTCGACAAAATTTTTTCATAAAAAATTGAAAAAAAGACGATGTATAGTCCATAATATTTTTTTCATAAAAAATTTTTTTGCACGAAAAATGGATGATGTATAGTTTATTAAATTCTTTGCACGAAAAGAAGACGACGTATATAGTCCATTTAATTTTTTAGATACGAAATGGACGAATTATAGTCAATTTAATTTTTTTTTAAATTTAAAAATGGACGATGTATAGTCCATTAAATTTTGTATATATAGTCAGTCTATTTATTTTTTTGCATCTAAAATAGACGATGTATAGTCTATATAATTATTTGCACACGAATCGGACGATTTATAGTCGACAAAATTTTTTCATAAAAAATTGAAAAAAAGACGATGTATAGTCCATAATATTTTTTTCATAAAAAATTTTTTTGCACGAAAAATGGATGATGTATAGTTTATTAAATTCTTTGCACGAAAAGAAGACGACGTATATAGTCCATTTAATTTTTTAGATACGAAATGGACGAATTATAGTCAATTTAATTTTTTTTTAAATTTAAAAATGGACGATGTATAGTCCATTAAATTTTGTATATATAGCCAGTCCATTTAATTTTTTGCATGAAAAATAGACGATGTATAGTCTATATAATTATTTGAACACGAATCGGACGATTTATAGTCGACAAAATTTTTTCATAAAAAATTAAAAAAAAGACGATGTATAGTCCATAATATTTTTTTCATAAAAAATTTTTTTGCACGAAAAATGGATGATGTATAGTTTATTAAATTCTTTGCACGAAAAGAAGACGACGTATATAGTCCATTTAATTTTTTAGATACGAAATGGACGAATTATAGTCAATTTAATTTTTTTTTTATTTAAAAATGGACGATGTATAGTCCATTAAATTTTGTATATATAGTCAGTCTATTTAATTTTTTGCATCTAAAATAGACGATGTATAGTCTATATAATTATTTGCACACGAATCGGACGATTTATAGTCGACAAAATTTTTTCATAAAAAATTGAAAAAAAGACGATGTATAGTCCATTATATTTTTTTCATAAAAAATTTTTTTGCATGAAAAATGGATGATGTATAGTTTATTAAATTCTTTTCACGAAAAGAAGACGACGTATATAGTCCATTTAATTTTTTAGATACGAAATGGACGAATTATAGTCAATTTAATTTTTTTTTTTTAATTTAAAAATGGACGATGTATAGTCCATTAAATTTTGTATATATAGTCAGTCCATTCAATTTTCTGCATCTAAAATAGACGATGTATAGTCTACATAATTATTTGCACACGAATCGGACGATTTATAGTCGATAAAATTTTTTCATAAAAAATTTAAAAAAGACGATGTATAGTCCATAATATTTTTTTCATAAAAAAATTTTTTGCATGAAAAATGGATGATGTATAGTTTATTAAATTCTTTGCACGAAAAGAAGACGACGTATATAGTCCATTTAATTTTTTAGATACGAAATGGACGAATTATAGTGCATTTAATTTTTTTTTTTTATTTAAAAATGGACGATGTATAGTCCATTAAATTTTGTATATATAGTCAGTCTATTTAATTTTTTGCATCTAAAATAGACGATGTATAGTCTATATAATTATTTGCACACGAATCGGACGATTTATAGTCGACAAAATTTTTTCATAAAAAATTGAAAAAAAGACGATGTATAGTCCATAATATTTTTTTCATAAAAAAATTTTTTGCATGAAAAATGGATGATGTATAGTTTATTAAATTCTTTGCACGAAAAGAAGACGACGTATATAGTCCATTTAATTTTTTATATACGAAATGGACGAATTATAGTGAATTAAATTTTTTTTTTTTTTATTTAAAAATGGACGATGTATAGTCCATTAAATTTTGTATATATAGTCAGTCTATTTAATTTTTTGCATCTAAAATAGACGATGTATAGTCTATATAATTATTTGCACACGAATCGGACGATTTATAGTCGACAAAATTTTTTCATAAAATATTGAAAAAAAGACGATGTATATAAAAAAATTTTTTGCATGAAAAATGGATGATGTATAGTTTATTAAATTCTTTGCACGAAAAGAAGACGACGTATATAGTCCATTTAATTTTTTAGATACGAAATGGACGAATTATAGTCAATTTAATTTTTTTTTTTTAATTTAAAAATGGACGATGTATAGTCCATTAAATTTTGTATATATAGCCAGTCCATTTAATTTTTTGCATGAAAAATAGACGATGTATAGTCTATATAATTATTTGAACACGAATCGGACGATTTATAGTCGACAAAATTTTTTCATAGAAAATTAAAAAAAAGACGATGTATAGTCCATAATATTTTTTTCATAAAAAATTTTTTTGCACGAAAAATGGATGATGTATAGTTTATTAAATTCTTTGCACGAAAAGAAGACGACGTATATAGTCCATTTAATTTTTTAGATACGAAATGGACGAATTATAGTCAATTTAATTTTTTTTTTAAATTTAAAAATGGACGATGTATAGTCCATTAAATTTTGTATATATAGCCAGTCCATTTAATTTTTTGCATGAAAAATAGACGATGTATAGTCTATATAATTATTTGCACACGAATCGGACGATTTATAGTCGATAAAATTTTTCCATAAAAAATTGAAAAAAAGACGATGTATAGTCCATTATATTTTTTTCATAAAAAAATTTTTTGCATGAAAAATGGATGATGTATAGTTTATTAAATTCTTTGCACGAAAAGAAGACGACGTATATAGTCCATTTAATTTTTTAGATACGAAATGGACGAATTATAGTGAATTTAATTTTTTTTTTTTATTTAAAAATGGACGATGTATAGTCCATTAAATTTTGTATATATAGTCAGTCTATTTAATTTTTTGCATCTAAAATAGACGATGTATAGTCTATATAATTATTTGCACACGAATCGGACGATTTATAGTCGACAAAATTTTTTCATAAAATATTGAAAAAAAGACGATGTATAGTCCATTATATTTTTTTCATAAAAAAATTTTTTGCATGAAAAATGGATGATGTATAGTTTATTAAATTCTTTGCACGAAAAGAAGACGACGTATATAGTCCATTTAATTTTTTAGATACGAAATGGACGAATTATAGTCAATTTAATTTTTTTTTTTTAATTTAAAAATGGACGATGTATAGTCCATTAAATTTTGTATATATAGTCAGTCCATTTAATTTTGTGCATCTAAAATAGACGATGTATAGTCTACATAATTATTTGCACACGAATCGGACGATTTATAGTCGATAAAATTTTTTCATAAAAAATTGAAAAAAGACGATGTATAGTCCATAATATTTTTTTCATAAAAAAAATTTTTGCATGAAAAATGGATGATGTATAGTTTATTAAATTCTTTGCACGAAAAGAAGACGACGTATATAGTCCATTTAATTTTTTTAATACGAAATGGACGAATTATAGTCAATTTAATTTTTTTTTTTATTTAAAAATGGACGATGTATAGTCCATTAAATTTTGTATATATAGTCAGTCTATTTAATTTTTTGCATCTAAAATAGACGATGTATAGTCTATATAATTATTTGCACACGAATCGGACGATTTATAGTCGACAAAATTTTTTCATAAAAAATTGAAAAAAAGACGATGTATAGTCCATAATATTTTTTTCATAAAAAAATTTTTTGCATGAAAAATGGATGATGTATAGTTTATTAAATTCTTTGCACGAAAAGAAGACGACGTATATAGTCCATTTAATTTTTTTAATACGAAATGGACGAATTATAGTCAATTTAATTTTTTTTTTAATTTAAAAATGGACGATGTATAGTCCATTAAATTTTGTATATATAGCCAGTCCATTTAATTTTTTGCATCTAAAATAGACGATGTATAGTCTATATAATTATTTGCACACGAATCGGACGATTTATAGTCGATAAAATTTTTTCATAAAAAATTGAAAAAAGACGATAATATTTTTTTCATAAAAAAATTTTTTGCATGAAAAATGGATGATGTATAGTTTATTAAATTCTTTGCACGAAAAGAAGACGACGTATATAGTCCATTTAATTTTTTTAATACGAAATGGACGAATTATAGTCAATTTAATTTTTTTTTTTAATTTAAAAATGGACGATGTATAGTCCATTAAATTTTGTATATATAGTCAGTCTATTTAATTTTTTGCATCTAAAATAGACGATGTATAGTCTATATAATTATTTGAACACGAATCGGACGATTTATAGTCGATAAAATTTTTTCATAAAAAATTGAAAAAAAGACGATGTATATATAGTCCATAATATTTTTTTCATAAAAAATTTTTTTGCACGAAAAATGGATGGTGTATAGTTTATTAAATTCTTTGCACGAAAAGAAGACGACGTATATAGTCCATTTAATTTTTTAGATACGAAATGGACGAATTATAGTCAATTTAATTTTTTTTTAATTTTAAAAATGGACGATGTATAGTCCATTAAATTTTGTATATATAGCCAGTCCATTTAATTTTTTGCATGAAAAATAGACGATGTATAGTCTACATAATTATTTGCACACGAATCGGACGATTTATAGTCGATAAAATTTTTTCATAAAAAATTGAAAAAAAGACGATGTATAGTCCATAATATTTTTTTCATAAAAAAATTTTTTGCATGAAAAATGGATGATGTATAGTTTATTAAATTCTTTGCACGAAAAGAAGACGACGTATATAGTCCATTTAATTTTTTATATACGAAATGGACGAATTATAGTGAATTAAATTTTTTTTTTTTTTTATTTAAAAATGGACGATGTATAGTCCATTAAATTTTGTATATATAGTCAGTCTATTTAATTTTTTGCATCTAAAATAGACGATGTATAGTCTATATAATTATTTGCACACGAATCGGACGATTTATAGTCGACAAAATTTTTTCATAAAATATTGAAAAAAAGACGATGTATATAAAAAAATTTTTTGCATGAAAAATGGATGATGTATAGTTTATTAAATTCTTTGCACGAAAAGAAGACGACGTATATAGTCCATTTAATTTTTTAGATACGAAATGGACGAATTATAGTCAATTTAATTTTTTTTTTTTAATTTAAAAATGGACGATGTATAGTCCATTAAATTTTGTATATATAGCCAGTCCATTTAATTTTTTGCATGAAAAATAGACGATGTATAGTCTATATAATTATTTGAACACGAATCGGACGATTTATAGTCGACAAAATTTTTTCATAAAAAATTAAAAAAAAGACGATGTATAGTCCATAATATTTTTTTCATAAAAAATTTTTTTGCACGAAAAATGGATGATGTATAGTTTATTAAATTCTTTGCACGAAAAGAAGACGACGTATATAGTCCATTTAATTTTTTAGATACGAAATGGACGAATTATAGTCAATTTAATTTTTTTTTTAAATTTAAAAATGGACGATGTATAGTCCATTAAATTTTGTATATATAGCCAGTCCATTTAATTTTTTGCATGAAAAATAGACGATGTATAGTCTATATAATTATTTGCACACGAATCGGACGATTTATAGTCGATAGAATTTTTCCATAAAAAATTGAAAAAAAGACGATGTATAGTCCATTATATTTTTTTCATAAAAAAATTTTTTGCATGAAAAATGGATGATGTATAGTTTATTAAATTCTTTGCACGAAAAGAAGACGACGTATATAGTCCATTTAATTTTTTAGATACGAAATGGACGAATTATAGTCAATTTAATTTTTTTTTTTAATTTAAAAATGGACGATGTATAGTCCATTAAATTTTGTATATATAGTCAGTCTATTTAATTTTTTGCATCTAAAATAGACGATGTATAGTCTATATAATTATTTGCACACGAATCGGACGATTTATAGTCGACAAAATTTTTTCATAAAAAATTGAAAAAAAGACGATGTATAGTCCATAATATTTTTTTCATAAAAAATTTTTTTGCACGAAAAATGGATGATGTATAGTTTATTAAATTCTTTGCACGAAAAGAAGACGACGTATATAGTCCATTTAATTTTTTAGATACGAAATGGACGAATTATAGTCAATTTAATTTTTTTTTTAAATTTAAAAATGGACGATGTATAGTCCATTAAATTTTGTATATATAGTCAGTCTATTTAATTTTTTGCATCTAAAATAGACGATGTATAGTCTATATAATTATTTGCACACGAATCGGACGATTTATAGTCGACAAAATTTTTTCATAAAAAATTGAAAAAAAGACGATGTATAGTCCATAATATTTTTTTCATAAAAAATTTTTTTGCACGAAAAATGGATGATGTATAGTTTATTAAATTCTTTGCACGAAAAGAAGACGACGTATATAGTCCATTTAATTTTTTAGATACGAAATGGACGAATTATAGTCAATTTAATTTTTTTTTTTAATTTAAAAATGGACGATGTATAGTCCATTAAATTTTGTATATATAGTCAGTCCATTTAATTTTGTGCATCTTAAATAGACGATGTATAGTTTACATAATTATTTGCACACGAATCGGACGATTTATAGTCGACAAAATTTTTTCATAAAAAATTGAAAAAAAGACGATGTATAGTCCATAATATTTTTTTTCATAAAAAATTTTTTTGCACGAAAAATGGATGATGTATAGTTTATTAAATTCTTTGCACGAAAAGAAGACGACGTATATAGTCCATTTAATTTTTTAGATACGAAATGGACGAATTATAGTCAATTTAATTTTTTTTTAATTTTAAAAATGGACGATGTATAGTCCATTAAATTTTGTATATATAGTCAGTCTATTCAATTTTCTGCATCTAAAATAGACGATGTATAGTCTACATAATTATTTGCACACGAATCGGACGATTTATAGTCGATAAAATTTTTTCATAAAAAATTTAAAAAAGACGATGTATAGTCCATAATATTTTTTTCATAAAAAAATTTTTTGCATGAAAAATGGATGATGTATAGTTTATTAAATTCTTTGCACGAAAAGAAGACGACGTATATAGTCCATTTAATTTTTTAGATACGAAATGGACGAATTATAGTGAATTTAATTTTTTTTTTTTATTTAAAAATGGACGATGTATAGTCCATTAAATTTTGTATATATAGTCAGTCTATTTAATTTTTTGCATCTAAAATAGACGATGTATAGTCTATATAATTATTTGCACACGAATCGGACGATTTATAGTCGACAAAATTTTTTCATAAAATATTGAAAAAAAGACGATGTATTATAGTCCATTATATTTTTTTCATAAAAAAATTTTTTGCATGAAAAATGGATGATGTATAGTTTATTAAATTCTTTGCACGAAAAGAAGACGACGTATATAGTCCATTTAATTTTTTAGATACGAAATGGACGAATTATAGTCAATTTAATTTTTTTTTTTTAATTTAAAAATGGACGATGTATAGTCCATTAAATTTTGTATATATAGTCAGTCCATTTAATTTTGTGCATCTAAAATAGACGATGTATAGTCTACATAATTATTTGCACACGAATCGGACGATTTATAGTCGATAAAATTTTTTCATAAAAAATTGAAAAAAGACGATGTATAGTCCATAATATTTTTTTCATAAAAAAATTTTTTGCATGAAAAATGGATGATGTATAGTTTATTAAATTCTTTGCACGAAAAGAAGACGACGTATATAGTCCATTTAATTTTTTTAATACGAAATGGACGAATTATAGTCAATTTAATTTTTTTTTTTAATTTAAAAATGGACGATGTATAGTCCATTAAATTTTGTATATATAGTCAGTCTATTTAATTTTTTGCATCTAAAATAGACGATGTATAGTCTATATAATTATTTGCACACGAATCGGACGATTTATAGTCGACAAAATTTTTTCATAAAAAATTGAAAAAAAGACGATGTATAGTCCATAATATTTTTTTCATAAAAAATTTTTTTGCACGAAAAATGGATGGTGTATAGTTTATTAAATTCTTTGCACGAAAAGAAGACGACGTATATAGTCCATTTAATTTTTTAGATACGAAATGGACGAATTATAGTCAATTTAATTTTTTTTTAATTTTAAAAATGGACGATGTATAGTCCATTAAATTTTGTATATATAGCCAGTCCATTTAATTTTTTGCATGAAAAATCGACGATGTATAGTCTACATAATTATTTGCACACGAATCGGACGATTTATAGTCGATAAAATTTTTTCATAAAAAATTGAAAAAAAGACGATGTATAGTCCATAATATTTTTTTCATAAAAAAATTTTTTGCATGAAAAATGGATGATGTATAGTTTATTAAATTCTTTGCACGAAAAGAAGACGACGTATATAGTCCATTTAATTTTTTATATACGAAATGGACGAATTATAGTGAATTAAATTTTTTTTTTTTTATTTAAAAATGGACGATGTATAGTCCATTAAATTTTGTATATATAGTCAGTCTATTTAATTTTTTGCATCTAAAATAGACGATGTATAGTCTATATAATTATTTGCACACGAATCGGACGATTTATAGTCGACAAAATTTTTTCATAAAATATTGAAAAAAAGACGATGTATATAAAAAAATTTTTTGCATGAAAAATGGATGATGTATAGTTTATTAAATTCTTTGCACGAAAAGAAGACGACGTATATAGTCCATTTAATTTTTTAGATACGAAATGGACGAATTATAGTCAATTTAATTTTTTTTTTTTAATTTAAAAATGGACGATGTATAGTCCATTAAATTTTGTATATATAGCCAGTCCATTTAATTTTTTGCATGAAAAATAGACGATGTATAGTCTATATAATTATTTGAACACGAATCGGACGATTTATAGTCGACAAAATTTTTTCATAAAAAATTAAAAAAAAGACGATGTATAGTCCATAATATTTTTTTCATAAAAAATTTTTTTGCACGAAAAATGGATGATGTATAGTTTATTAAATTCTTTGCACGAAAAGAAGACGACGTATATAGTCCATTTAATTTTTTAGATACGAAATGGACGAATTATAGTCAATTTAATTTTTTTTTTAAATTTAAAAATGGACGATGTATAGTCCATTAAATTTTGTATATATAGCCAGTCCATTTAATTTTTTGCATGAAAAATAGACGATGTATAGTCTATATAATTATTTGCACACGAATCGGACGATTTATAGTCGATAAAATTTTTCCATAAAAAATTGAAAAAAAGACGATGTATAGTCCATTATATTTTTTTCATAAAAAAATTTTTTGCATGAAAAATGGATGATGTATAGTTTATTAAATTCTTTGCACGAAAAGAAGACGACGTATATAGTCCATTTAATTTTTTAGATACGAAATGGACGAATTATAGTCAATTTAATTTTTTTTTTAATTTAAAAATGGACGATGTATAGTCCATTAAATTTTGTATATATAGTCAGTCCATTTAATTTTGTGCATCTAAAATAGACAATGTATAGTTTACATAATTATTTGCACACGAATCGGACGATTTATAGTCGACAAATTTTTTTCATAAAAAATTGAAAAAAAGACGATGTATAGTCCATAATATTTTTTTTCATAAAAAATTTTTTTGCACGAAAAATGGATGATGTATAGTTTATTAAATTCTTTGCACGAAAAGAAGACGACGTATATAGTCCATTTAATTTTTTAGATACGAAATGGACGAATTATAGTCAATTTAATTTTTTTTTTAATTTAAAAATGGACGATGTATAGTCCATTAAATTTTGTATATATAGTCAGTCCATTTAATTTTGTGCATCTAAAATAGACGATGTATAGTCTACATAATTATTTGCACACGAATCGGACGATTTATAGTCGATAAAATTTTTTCATAAAAAATTGAAAAAAAGACGATGTATAGTCCATTATATTTTTTTCATAAAAAAATTTTTTCATGAAAAATGGATGATGTATAGTTTATTAAATTCTTTGCACGAAAAGAAGACGACGTATATAGTCCATTTAATTTTTTAGATACGAAATGGACGAATTATAGTCAATTTAATTTTTTTTTTAAATTTAAAAATGGACGATGTATAGTCCATTAAATTTTGTATATATAGTCAGTCTATTTAATTTTTTGCATCTAAAATAGACGATGTATAGTCTATATAATTATTTGCACACGAATCGGACGATTTATAGTCGACAAAATTTTTTCATAAAAAATTGAAAAAAAGACGATGTATAGTCCATAATATTTTTTTCATAAAAAATTTTTTTGCACGAAAAATGGATGATGTATAGTTTATTAAATTCTTTGCACGAAAAGAAGACGACGTATATAGTCCATTTAATTTTTTAGATACGAAATGGACGAATTATAGTCAATTTAATTTTTTTTTTTAATTTAAAAATGGACGATGTATAGTCCATTAAATTTTGTATATATAGTCAGTCCATTTAATTTTGTGCATCTTAAATAGACGATGTATAGTTTACATAATTATTTGCACACGAATCGGACGATTTATAGTCGACAAAATTTTTTCATAAAAAATTGAAAAAAAGACGATGTATAGTCCATAATATTTTTTTTCATAAAAAATTTTTTTGCACGAAAAATGGATGATGTATAGTTTATTAAATTCTTTGCACGAAAAGAAGACGACGTATATAGTCCATTTAATTTTTTAGATACGAAATGGACGAATTATAGTCAATTTAATTTTTTTTTTTAATTTAAAAATGGACGATGTATAGTCCATTAAATTTTGTATATATAGTCAGTCCATTTAATTTTGTGCATCTAAAATAGACGATGTATAGTCTACATAATTATTTGCACACGAATCGGACGATTTATAGTCGATAAAATTTTTTCATAAAAAATTAAAAAAAAGACGATGTATAGTCCATTATATTTTTTTCATAAAAAAATTTTTTCATGAAAAATGGATGATGTATAGTTTATTAAATTCTTTGCACGAAAAGAAGACGACGTATATAGTCCATTTAATTTTTTAGATACGAAATGGACGAATTATAGTCAATTTAATTTTTTTTTTAATTTAAAAATGGACGATGTATAGTCCATTAAATTTTGTATATATAGTCAGTCTATTTAATTTTTTGCATAAAAAATAGACGAAGTATAGTCTATAGAGTTGTTTGCTTACGAATCGTACGATTTATAGTCGATAAAATTTTTTTATAAAAAATTGAAAAAAAGACGATGTATAGTCCATTAAATTTTTTTCATAAAAAATTTTTTTGCACGAAAAATGGATGATGTATAGTTTATTAAATTCTTTGCACGAAAAGAAGACGACGTATATAGTCCATTTAATTTTTTAGATACGAAATGGACGAATTATAGTCAATTTAATTTTTTTTTTAAATTTAAAAATGGACGATGTATAGTCCATTAAATTTTGTATATATAGCCAGTCCATTTAATTTTTTGCATGAAAAATAGACGATGTATAGTCTATATAATTATTTAAACACGAATCGGACGATTTATAGTCGACAAAATTTTTTCATAAAAAATTAAAAAAAAGACGATGTATAGTCCATAATATTTTTTTCATAAAAAAATTTTTTGCACGAAAAATGGATGATGTATAGTTTATTAAATTCTTTGCACGAAAAGAAGACGACGTATATAGTCCATTTAATTTTTTAGATACGAAATGGACGAATTATAGTCAATTTAATTTTTTTTTTTTTTATTTAAAAATGGACGATGTATAGTCCATTAAATTTTGTATATATAGTCAGTCTATTTATTTTTTGCATCTAAAATAGACGATGTATAGTCTATATAATTATTTGCACACGAATCGGACGATTTATAGTCGACAAAATTTTTTCATAAAAAATTGAAAAAAAGACGATGTATAGTCAGTCCATTATATTTTTTTCATAAAAAATTTTTTTGCATGAAAAATGGATGATGTATAGTTTATTAAATTCTTTGCACGAAAAGAAGACGACGTATATAGTCCATTTAATTTTTTAGATACGAAATGGACGAATTATAGTCAATTTAATTTTTTTTTTTTTAATTTAAAAATGGACGATGTATAGTCCATTAAATTTTGTATATATAGTCAGTCCATTTAATTTTGTGCATCTAAAATAGACGATGTATAGTCTACATAATTATTTGCACACGAATCGGACGATTTATAGTCGATAAAATTTTTTCATAAAAAATTGAAAAAAGACGATGTATAGTCCATAATATTTTTTTCATAAAAAAATTTTTTGCATGAAAAATGGATGATGTATAGTTTATTAAATTCTTTGCACGAAAAGAAGACGACGTATATAGTCCATTTAATTTTTTAGATACGAAATGGACGAATTATAGTGAATTTAATTTTTTTTTTTTTTATTTAAAAATGGACGATGTATAGTCCATTAAATTTTGTATATATAGTCAGTCTATTTAATTTTTTGCATCTAAAATAGACGATGTATAGTCTATATAATTATTTGCACACGAATCGGACGATTTATAGTCGACAAAATTTTTTCATAAAATATTGAAAAAAAGACGATGTATAGTCCATTATATTTTTTTCATAAAAAAATTTTTTGCATGAAAAATGGATGATGTATAGTTTATTAAATTCTTTGCACGAAAAGAAGACGTATATAGTCCATTTAATTTTTTAGATACGAAATGGACGAATTATAGTCAATTTAATTTTTTTTTTTTTAATTTAAAAATGGACGATGTATAGTCCATTAAATTTTGTATATATAGCCAGTCCATTTAATTTTTTGCATGAAAAATAGACGATGTATAGTCTATATAATTATTTGCACACGAATCGGACGATTTATAGTCGACAAAATTTTTTCATAAAAAATTGAAAAAAAGACGATGTATAGTCCATAATATTTTTTTCATAAAAAAATTTTTTGCATGAAAAATGGATGATGTATAGTTTATTAAATTCTTTGCATGAAAAGAAGACGACGTATATAGTCCATTTAATTTTTTAGATACGAAATGGACGAATTATAGTCAATTTAATTTTTTTTTTTAATTTAAAAATGGACGATGTATAGTCCATTAAATTTTGTATATATAGTCAGTCCATTTAATTTTGTGCATCTAAAATAGACGATGTATAGTCTACATAATTATTTGCACACGAATCGGACGATTTATAGTCGATAAAAGTTTTTCATAAAAAATTGAAAAAAGACGATGTATAGTCCATTATATTTTTTTCATAAAAAAATTTTTTGCATGAAAAATGGATGATGTATAGTTTATTAAATTCTTTGCACGAAAAGAAGACGACGTATATAGTCCATTTAATTTTTTAGATACGAAATGGACGAATTATAGTCAATTTAATTTTTTTTTTAAATTTAAAAATGGACGATGTATAGTCCATTAAATTTTGTATATATAGCCAGTCCATTTAATTTTTTGCATGAAAAATAGACGATGTACAGTCTATATAATTATTTGCACACGAATCGGACGATTTATAGTCGATAAAATTTTTTCATAAAAAATTGAAAAAAAGACGATGTATAATCCATAATATTTTTTTCATAAAAAATTTTTTTGCACGAAAAATGGATGATGTATAGTTTATTAAATTCTTTGCACGAAAAGAAGACGACGTATATAGTCCATTTAATTTTTTAGATACGAAATGGACGAATTATAGTCAATTTAATTTTTTTTTTTTAATTTAAAAATGGACGATGTATAGTCCATTAAATTTTGTATATATAGCCAGTCCATTTAATTTTTTGCATGAAAAATAGACGATGTATAGTCTATATAATTACTTGCACACGAATCGGACCATTTATAGTCGACAAAATTTTTTCATAAAAAATTGAAAAAAAGACGATGTATAGTCCATAATATTTTTTTCATAAAAAATTTTTTTGCACGAAAAATGGATGATGTATAGTTTATTAAATTCTTTGCACGAAAAGAAGACGACGTATATAGTCCATTTAATTTTTTAGATACGAAATGGACGAATTATAGTCAATTTAATTTTTTTTTTAATTTAAAAATGGACGATGTATAGTCCATTAAATTTTGTATATATAGTCAGTCTATTTAATTTTTTGCATCTAAAATAGACGATGTATAGTCTATATAATTATTTGCACACGAATCGGACGATTTATAGTCGACAAAATTTTTTCATAAAAAATTGAAAAAAAGACGATGTATAGTCCATAATATTTTTTTCATAAAAAATTTTTTTGCACGAAAAATGGATGATGTATAGTTTATTAAATTCTTTGCACGAAAAGAAGACGACGTATATAGTCCATTTAATTTTTTAGATACGAAATGGACGAATTATAGTCAATTTAATTTTTTTTTTAATTTAAAAATGGACGATGTATAGTCCATTAAATTTTGTATATATAGTCAGTCTATTTAATTTTTTGCATCTAAAATAGACGATGTATAGTCTATATAATTATTTGCACACGAATCGGACGATTTATAGTCGACAAAATTTTTTCATAAAAAATTGAAAAAAAGACGATGTATAGTCCATAATATTTTTTTCATAAAAAATTTTTTTGCACGAAAAATGGATGATGTATAGTTTATTAAATTCTTTGCACGAAAAGAAGACGACGTATATAGTCCATTTAATTTTTTAGATACGAAATGGACGAATTATAGTCAATTTAATTTTTTTTTAAATTTAAAAATGGACGATGTATAGTCCATTAAATTTTGTATATATAGCCAGTCCATTTAATTTTTTGCATGAAAAATAGACGATGTATAGTCTATATAATTATTTGAACACGAATCGGACGATTTATAGTCGACAAAATTTTTTCATAAAAAATTAAAAAAAAGACGATGTATAGTCCATAATATTTTTTTCATAAAAAATTTTTTTGCACGAAAAATGGATGATGTATAGTTTATTAAATTCTTTGCACGAAAAGAAGACGACGTATATAGTCCATTTAATTTTTTAGATACGAAATGGACGAATTATAGTCAATTTAATATTTTTTTTTTTTATTTAAAAATGGACGATGTATAGTCCATTAAATTTTGTATATATAGTCAGTCTATTTAATTTTTTGCATCTAAAATAGACGATGTATAGTCTATATAATTATTTGCACACGAATCGGACGATTTATAGTCGACAAAATTTTTTCATAAAAAATTGAAAAAAAGACGATGTATAGTCCATTATATTTTTTTCATAAAAAATTTTTTTGCATGAAAAATGGATGATGTATAGTTTATTAAATTCTTTGCACGAAAAGAAGACGACGTATATAGTCCATTTAATTTTTTAGATACGAAATGGACGAATTATAGTCAATTTAATTTTTTTTTTATTTAAAAATGGACGATGTATAGTCCATTAAATTTTGTATATATAGTCAGTCCATTTAATTTTGTGCATCTAAAATAGACGATGTATAGTCTACATAATTATTTGCACACGAATCGGACGATTTATAGTCGATAAAATTTTTTCATAAAAAATTGAAAAAAGACGATGTATAGTCCATAATACTTTTTTCATAAAAAAATTTTTTGCATGAAAAATGGATGATGTATAGTTTATTAAATTCTTTGCACGAAAAGAAGACGACGTATATAGTCCATTTAATTTTTTAGATACGAAATGGACGAATTATAGTGAATTTAATTTTTTTTTTTTATTTAAAAATGGACGATGTATAGTCCATTAAATTTTGTATATATAGTCAGTCTATTTAATTTTTTGCATCTAAAATAGACGATGTATAGTCTATATAATTATTTGCACACGAATCGGACGATTTATAGCCGACAAAATTTTTTCATAAAATATTGAAAAAAAGACGATGTATATATAGTCCATTATATTTTTTTCATAAAAAAATTTTTTGCATGAAAAATGGATGATGTATAGTTTATTAAATTCTTTGCACGAAAAGAAGACGACGTATATAGTCCATTTAATTTTTTAGATACGAAATGGACGAATTATAGTCAATTTAATTTTTTTTTTTTAATTTAAAAATGGACGATGTATAGTCCATTAAATTTTGTATATATAGTCAGTCCATTTAATTTTGTGCATCTAAAATAGACGATGTATAGTCTACATAATTATTTGCACACGAATCGGACGATTTATAGTCGATAAAATTTTTTCATAAAAAATTGAAAAAAGACGATGTATAGTCCATAATATTTTTTTCATAAAAAAATTTTTTGCATGATAAATGGATGATGTATAGTTTATTAAATTCTTTGCACGAAAAGAAGACGACGTATATAGTCCATTTAATTTTTTAGATACGAAATGGACGAATTATAGTCAATTTAATTTTTTTTTTAAATTTAAAAATGGACGATGTATAGTCCATTAAATTTTGTATATATAGTCAGTCTATTTAATTTTTTGCATCTAAAATAGACGATGTATAGTCTATATAATTATTTGCACACTAATCGGACGATTTATAGTCGATAAAATTTTTTCATAAAAAATTGAAAAAAAGACGATGTATAGTCCATTATATTTTTTTCATAAAAAAATTTTTTGCATGAAAAATGGATGATGTATAGTTTATTAAATTCTTTGCACGAAAAGAAGACGACGTATATAGTCCATTTAATTTTTTAGATACGAAATGGACGAATTATAGTCAATTTAATTTTTTTTTTAAATTTAAAAATGGACGATGTATAGTCCATTAAATTTTGTATATATAGTCAGTCTATTTAATTTTTTGCATCTAAAATAGACGATGTATAGTCTATATAATTATTTGCACACGAATCGGACGATTTATAGTCGACAAAATTTTTTCATAAAAAATTGAAAAAAAGACGATGTATAGTCCATAATATTTTTTTCATAAAAAATTTTTTTGCACGAAAAATGGATGATGTATAGTTTATTACATTCTTTGCACGAAAAGAAGACGACGTATATAGTCCATTTAATTTTTTAGATACGAAATGGACGAATTATGGTCAATTTAATTTTTTTTTAAATTTAAAAATGGACGGTGTATAGTCCATTAAATTTTGTATATATAGCCAGTCCATTTAATTTTTTGCATGAAAAATAGACGATATATAGTCTATATAATTATTTGCACACGAATCGGACCATTTATAGTCGATAAAATTTTTTCATAAAAAATTGAAAAAAAGACGATGTATAGTCCATAATATTTTTTTCATAAAAAAATTTTTTGCATGAAAAATGGATGATGTATAGTTTATTAAATTCTTTGCACGAAAAGAAGACGACGTATATAGTCCATTTAATTTTTTAGATACGAAATGGACGAATTATAGTCAATTTAATTTTTTTTTTTATTTAAAAATGGACGATGTATAGTCCATTAAATTTTGTATATAGTCAGTCCATTTAATTTTGTGCATCTAAAATAGACGATGTATAGTCTACATAATTATTTGCACACGAATCGGACGATTTATAGTCGATAAAATTTTTTTATAAAAAATTGAAAAAAGACGATGTATAGTCCATAATATTTTTTTCATAAAAAAATTTTTTGCATGAAAAATGGATGATGTATAGTTTATTAAATTCTTTGCACGAAAAGAAGACGACGTATATAGTCCATTTAATTTTTTAGATACGAAATGGACGAATTATAGTCAATTTAATTTTTTTTTAAATTTAAAAATGGACGATGTATAGTCCATTAAATTTTGTATATATAGTCAGTCTATTTAATTTTTTGCATCTAAAATAGACGATGTATAGTCTATATAATTATTTGCACACGAATCGGACGATTTATAGTCGACAAAATTTTTTCATAAAAAATTGAAAAAAAGACGATGTATAGTCCATTATATTTTTTTCATAAAAAAATTTTTTGCATGAAAAATGGATGATGTATAGTTTATTAAATTCTTTGCACGAAAAGAAGACGACGTATATAGTCCATTTAATTTTTTAGATACGAAATGGACGAATTATAGTCAATTTAATTTTTTTTTAAATTTAAAAATGGACGATGTATAGTCCATTAAATTTTGTATATATAGCCAGTCCATTTAATTTTTTTGCATGAAAAATAGACGATGTATAGTCTATATAATTATTTGCACACGAATCGGACGATTTATAGTCGATAAAATTTTTTCATAAAAAATTGAAAAAAAGACGATGTATAGGTCCATAATATTTTTTTCATAAAAAAATTTTTGCATGAAAAATGGATGATGTATAGTTTATTAAATTCTTTGCACGAAAAGAAGACGACGTATATAGTCCATTTAATTTTTTAGATACGAAATGGACGAATTATAGTCAATTTAATTTTTTTTTTTAATTTAAAAATGGACGATGTATAGTCCATTAAATTTTGTATATATAGCCAGTCCATTTAATTTTTTGCATGAAAAATAGACGATGTATAGTCTTATAATTATTTGAACACGAATCGGACGATTTATAGTCGACAGAATTTTTTCATAAAAAATTAAAAAAAAGACGATGTATAGTCCATAATATTTTTTTCATAAAAAATTTTTTTGCACGAAAAATGGATGATGTATAGTTTATTAAATTCTTTGCACGAAAAGAAGACGACGTATATAGTCCATTTAATTTTTTAGATACGAAATGGACGAATTATAGTCAATTTAATTTTTTTTTTTTATTTAAAAATGGACGATGTATAGTCCATTAAATTTTGTATATATAGTCAGTCTATTTAATTTTTTGTATCTAAAATAGACGATGTATAGTCTATATAATTATTTGCACACGAATCGGACGATTTATAGTCGACAAAATTTTTTCACAAAAAATTGAAAAAAATACGATGTATAGTCCATAATATTTTTTTCATAAAAAATTTTTTTGCACGAAAAATGGATGATGTATAGTTTATTAAATTCTTTGCACGAAAAGAAGACGACGTATATAGTCCATTT
This sequence comes from Tachina lurida, assembly GCA_944452675.1. Lineage (NCBI taxonomy): Eukaryota > Metazoa > Arthropoda > Insecta > Diptera > Tachinidae > Tachina > Tachina lurida. The sequence goes on from OX101754.1 coordinate 101,452,899, forward strand.
AATTTTTTAGATACGAAATGGACGAATTATAGTCAATTTAATTTTTTTTTTAAATTTAAAAATGGACGATGTATAGTCCATTAAATTTTGTATATATAGTCAGTCTATTTAATGTTTTGCATCTAAAATAGACGATGTATAGTCTATATAATTATTTGCACACGAATCGGACGATTTATAGTCGACAAAATTTTTTCATAAAAAATTTAAAAAAAGACGATGTATAGTCCATTATATTTTTTTCATAAAAAAATTTTTTGCATGAAAAATGGATGATGTATAGTTTATTAAATTCTTTGCACGAAAAGAAGACGACGTATATAGTCCATTTAATTTTTTAGATACGAAATGGACGAATTATAGTCAATTTAATTTTTTTTTTTAATTTAAAAATGGACGATGTATAGTCAATTAAATTTGGTATATAGTCAGTCCATTTAATTTTGTGCATCTAAAATAGACGATGTATAGTCTACATAATTATTTGCACACGAATCGGACGATTTATAGTCGATAAAATTTTTTCATAAAAAATTGAAAAAAATTTTTTGCATGAAAAATGGATGATGTATAGTTTATTAAATTCTTTGCACGAAAAGAAGACGACGTATATAGTCCATTTAATTTTTTAGATACGAAATGGACGAATTATAGTCAATTTAATTTTTTTTTTTAATTTAAAAATGGACGATGTATAGTCCATTAAATTTTGTATATATAGCCAGTCCATTTAATTTTTTGCATGAAAAATAGACGATGTATAGTCTATATAATTATTTGCACACGAATCGGACGATTTATAGTCGATAAAATTTTTTCATAAAAAATTGAAAAAAAGACGATGTATAGTCCATAATATTTTTTTCATAAAAAAATTTTTTGCATGAAAAATGGATGATGTATAGTTTATTAAATTCTTTGCACGAAAAGAAGACGACGTATATAGTCCATTTAATTTTTTAGATACGAAATGGACGAATTATAGTCAATTTAATTTTTTTTTTAATTTAAAAATGGACGATGTATAGTCCATTAAATTTTGTATATATAGTCAGTCCATTTAATTTTGTGCATCTAAAATAGACGATGTATAGTCTACATAATTATTTGCACACGAATCGGACGATTTATAGTCGATAAAATTTTTTCATAAAAAATTGAAAAAAAGACGATGTATAGTCCATAATATTTTTTTCATAAAAAATTTTTTTGCATGAAAAATGGATGATGTATAGTTTATTAAATTCTTTGCACGAAAAGAAGACGACGTATATAGTCCATTTAATTTTTTAGATACGAAATGGACGAATTATAGTCAATTTAATTTTTTTTTTTTAATTTAAAAATGAAAGATGTATAGTCCATTAAATTTTGTATATATAGTCAGTCTATTTAATTTTTTGCATCTAAAATAGACGATGTATAGTCTATATAATTATTTGCACACGAATCGGACGATTTATAGTCGATAAAATTTTTTCATAAAAAATTGAAAAAAAGACGATGTATAGTCCATAATATTTTTTTCATAAAAAATTTTTTTGCACGAAAAATGGATGATGTATAGTTTATTAAATTCTTTGCACGAAAAGAAGACGACGTATATAGTCCACTTAAGTTTTTACATACGAAATGGACGAATTATAGTCAATTTAATTTTTTATAAAAACTTAAAAAATGGACGATGTATAGTCCAATAAATTTTGTATATATAGCCAGTCCATTTAATTTTTTGCATAAAAAATAGACGATGTATAGTCTATATAATTGTTTGCATACGAATCGGACGATTTATAGTCGATAAAATTTCTTCATAAAAAATTTAAAAAAAGACGATGTATAGTCCATTAAATTTTTTTCATAAAAAATTTTTTTGCATGAAAAATGGATGATGTATAGTTTATTAAATTCCTTGCACGAAAAGAAGACGACGTATATAGTCCACTTAAGTTTTTACATACGAAATGGACGAATTATAGTCAATTTAATTTTTTATAAAAGTTTAAAAAATGGACGATGTATAGTCCATTAAATTTTGTATATATAGCCAGTCCATTTAATTTTTTGCATGAAAAATAGACGATGTATAGTCTTATAATTATTTGAACACGAATCGGACGATTTATAGTCGACAGAATTTTTTCATAAAAAATTAAAAAAAAGACGATGTATAGTCCATAATATTTTTTTCATAAAAAATTTTTTTGCACGTAAAATGGATGATGTATAGTTTATTAAATTCTTTGCACGAAAAGAAGACGACGTATATAGTCCATTTAATTTTTTAGATACGAAATGGACGAATTATAGTCAATTTAATTTTTTTTTTTTTTATTTAAAAATGGACGATGTATAGTCCATTAAATTTTGTATATATAGTCAGTCTATTTAATTTTTTGTATCTAAAATAGACGATGTATAGTCTATATAATTATTTGCACACGAATCGGACGATTTATAGTCGACAAAATTTTTTCACAAAAAATTGAAAAAAATACGATGTATAGTCCATAATATTTTTTTCATAAAAAATTTTTTTGCACGAAAAATGGATGATGTATAGTTTATTAAATTCTTTGCACGAAAAGAAGACGACGTATATAGTCCATTTAATTTTTTAGATACGAAATGGACGAATTATAGTCAATTTAATTTTTTTTTTAAATTTAAAAATGGACGATGTATAGCCCATTAAATTTTGTATATATAGTCAGTCTATTTAATGTTTTGCATCTAAAATAGACGATGTATAGTCTATATAATTATTTGCACACGAATCGGACGATTTATAGTCGACAAAATTTTTTCATAAAAAATTTAAAAAAAGACGATGTATAGTCCATTATATTTTTTTCATAAAAAAATTTTTTGCATGAAAAATGGATGATGTATAGTTTATTAAATTCTTTGCACGAAAAGAAGACGACGTATATAGTCCATTTAATTTTTTAGATACGAAATGGACGAATTATAGTCAATTTAATTTTTTTTTTTAATTTAAAAATGGACGATGTATAGTCCATTAAATTTGGTATATAGTCAGTCCATTTAATTTTGTGCATCTAAAATAGACGATGTATAGTCTACATAATTATTTGCACACGAATCGGACGATTTATAGTCGATAAAATTTTTTCATAAAAAATTGAAAAAAATTTTTTGCATGAAAAATGGATGATGTATAGTTTATTAAATTCTTTGCACGAAAAGAAGACGACGTATATAGTCCATTTAATTTTTTAGATACGAAATGGACGAATTATAGTCAATTTAATTTTTTTTTTTAATTTAAAAATGGACGATGTATAGTCCATTAAATTTTGTATATATAGCCAGTCCATTTAATTTTTTGCATGAAAAATAGACGATGTATAGTCTATATAATTATTTGCACACGAATCGGACGATTTATAGTCGATAAAATTTTTTCATAAAAAATTGAAAAAAAGACGATGTATAGTCCATAATATTTTTTTCATAAAAAAATTTTTTGCATGAAAAATGGATGATGTATAGTTTATTAAATTCTTTGCACGAAAAGAAGACGACGTATATAGTCCATTTAATTTTTTAGATACGAAATGGACGAATTATAGTCAATTTAATTTTTTTTTTAATTTAAAAATGGACGATGTATAGTCCATTAAATTTTGTATATATAGTCAGTCCATTTAATTTTGTGCATCTAAAATAGACGATGTATAGTCTACATAATTATTTGCACACGAATCGGACGATTTATAGTCGATAAAATTTTTTCATAAAAAATTGAAAAAAAGACGATGTATAGTCCATAATATTTTTTTCATAAAAAATTTTTTTGCATGAAAAATGGATGATGTATAGTTTATTAAATTCTTTGCACGAAAAGAAGACGACGTATATAGTCCATTTAATTTTTTAGATACGAAATGGACGAATTATAGTCAATTTAATTTTTTTTTTTAATTTAAAAATGAAAGATGTAGAGTCCATTAAATTTTGTATATATAGTCAGTCTATTTAATTTTTTGCATCTAAAATAGACGATGTATAGTCTATATAATTATTTGCACACGAATCGGACGATTTATAGTCGACAAAATTTTTTCATAAAAAATTGAAAAAAAGACGATGTATAGTCCATAATATTTTTTTCATAAAAAATTTTTTTGCACGAAAAATGGATGATGTATAGTTTATTAAATTCTTTGCACGAAAAGAAGACGACGTATATAGTCCACTTAAGTTTTTACATACGAAATGGACGAATTATAGTCAATTTAATTTTTTATAAAAACTTAAAAAATGGACGATGTATAGTCCAATAAATTTTGTATATATAGCCAGTCCATTTAATTTTTTGCATAAAAAATAGACGATGTATAGTCTATATAATTGTTTGCATACGAATCGGACGATTTATAGTCGATAAAATTTCTTCATAAAAAATTTAAAAAAAGACGATGTATAGTCCATTAAATTTTTTTCATAAAAAATTTTTTTGCATGAAAAATGGATGATGTATAGTTTATTAAATTCCTTGCACGAAAAGAAGACGACGTATATAGTCCACTTAAGTTTTTACATACGAAATGGACGAATTATAGTCAATTTAATTTTTTATAAAAATTTAAAAAATGGACGATGTATAGTCCATTAAATTTTGTATATATAGCCAGTCCATTTAATTTTTTGCATAAAAAATAGACGATGTATAGTCTATATAATTGTTTGCATACGAATCGGACGATTTATAGTCGATAAAATTTTTTCATAAAAAATTGAAAAAAAGACGATGTATAGTCCATTAAATTTTTTTCACAAAAAAATTTTTTGCATGAAAAATGGATGATGTATAGTTTATTAAATTCCTTGCACGAAAAGAAGACGACGTATATAGTCCACTTAAGTTTTTACATACGAAATGGACGAATTATAGTCAATTTAATTTTTTATAAAAACTTAAAAAATGGACGATGTATAGTCCAATAAATTTTGTATATATAGCCAGTCCATTTAATTTTTTGCATAAAAAATAGACGATGTATAGTCTATATAATTGTTTGCATACGAATCGGACAATTTATAGTCGATAAAATTTTTTCATAAAAAATTTAAAAAAAGACGATGTATAGTCCATTAAATTTTTTTCATAAAAAAATTTTTTGCATGAAAAATGGATGATGTATAGTTTATTAAATTCTTTACACGAAAAGAAGACGACGTATATAGTCCACTTAAGTTTTTACATACGAAATGGACGAATTATAGTCAATTTAATTTTTTATAAAAACTTTAAAAATGGACGATGTATAGTCCATTAAATTTTGTATATATAGCCAGTCCATTTAATTTTTTGCATAAAAAATAGACGATATATAGTCTATATAATTGTTTGCACACGAGTCGGACGATTTATAGTCGATAAAATTTTTTCATAAAAAATTTAAAAAAAGACGATGTATAGTCCATTAAATTTTTTTCATAAAAAATTTTTTTCATGAAAAATTAATGATGTATAGTTTATTAAATTCTTTGCACGAAAAGAAGACGACGTATATAGTCCACTTAAGTTTTTACATACGAAATGGACGAATTATAGTCAATTTAATTTTTTATAAAAACTTTAAAAATGGACGATGTATAGTCCATTAAATTTTGTATATATAGCCAGTCCATTTAATTTTTTGCATAAAAAATAGACGATGTATAGTCTATATAATTGTTTGCATACGAATCGGATGATTTATAGTCGATAAAATTTTTTCATAAAAAATTGAAAAAAGGACGAATGAATTTTTTTCACAAAAAAATTTTTTGCATGAAAAATGGATGATGTATAGTTTATTAAATTCTTTACACGAAAAGAAGACGACGTATATAGTCCACTTAAGTTTTTACATACGAAATGGACGAATTATAGTCAATTTAATTTTTTATAAAAATTTTAAAAATGGACGATATATAGTCCATTAAATTTTGTATATATAGCCAGTCCATTTAATTTTTTGCATAAAAAATAGACGATGTATAGTCTATATAATTGTTTGCATACGAATCGGATGATTTATAGTCGATAAAATTTTTTCATAAAAAATTGAAAAAAGGACGAATGAATTTTTTTCACAAAAAAATTTTTTGCATGAAAAATGGATGATGTATAGTTTATTAAATTCTATATAATTGTTTGCATACGAATCGGACGATTTATAGTCGATAAAATTTTTTTATAAAAAATTGAAAAAAGGACGAATGAATTTTTTTCACAAAAAAATTTTTTGCATGAAAAATGGATAATGTATAGTTTATTAAATTCTTTGCACGAAAAGAAGACGACGTATATAGTCCACTTAAGTTTTTACATACGAAATGGACGAATTATAGTCAATTTAATTTTTTATAAAAACTTAAAAAATGGACGATGTATAGTCCAATAAATTTTGTATATATAGCCAGTCCATTTAATTTTTTGCATAAAAAATAGACGATGTATAGTCTATATAATTGTTTGCATACGAATCGGACAATTTATAGTCGATAAAATTTTTTCATAAAAAATTTAAAAAAAGACGATGTATAGTCCATTAAATTTTTTTCATAAAAAAATTTTTTGCATGAAAAATGGATGATGTATAGTTTATTAAATTCTTTACACGAAAAGAAGACGACGTATATAGTCCACTTAAGTTTTTACATACGAAATGGACGAATTATAGTCAATTTAATTTTTTATAAAAACTTTAAAAATGGACGATGTATAGTCCATTAAATTTTGTATATATAGCCAGTCCATTTAATTTTTTGCATAAAAAATAGACGATATATAGTCTATATAATTGTTTGCACACGAGTCGGACGATTTATAGTCGATAAAATTTTTTCATAAAAAATTTAAAAAAAGACGATGTATAGTCCATTAAATTTTATTCATAAAAAAATTTTTTGCATGAAAAATGGATGATGTATAGTTTATTAAATTCCTTGCACGAAAAGAAGACGACGTATATAGTCCACTTAAGTTTTTACATACGAAATGGACGAATTATAGTCAATTTAATTTTTTATAAAAATTCAAAAAATGGACGATGTATAGTCCATTAAATTTTGTATATATAGCCAGTCCATTTAATTTTTTGCATAAAAAATAGACGATGTATAGTCTATATAATTGTTTGCATACGAATCGGACGATTTATAGTCGATAAAATTTTTTCATAAAAAATTGAAAAAAGGATGATGTATAGTCCATTAAATTTTTTTCACAAAAAAATTTTTTGCATGAAAAATGGATGATGTATAGTTTATTAAATTCTTTGCACGAAAAGAAGACGACGTATATAGTCCACTTAAGTTTTTACATACGAAATGGACGATTTATAGTCAATTTAATTTTTTATAAAAATTTTAAAAATGGACGATGTATAGTCCATTAAATTTTGTATATATAGCCAGTCCATTTAATTTTTTTGCATAAAAATAGACGATGTATAGTCTATATAATTGTTTGCATACGAATCGGATGATTTATAGTCGATAAAATTTTTTCATAAAAAATTGAAAAAAGGACGAATGAATTTTTTTCACAAAAAAATTTTTTGCATGAAAAATGGATGATGTATAGTTTATTAAATTCTATATAATTGTTTGCATACGAATCGGACGATTTATAGTCGATAAAATTTTTTCATAAAAAATTGAAAAAAGGACGAATGAATTTTTTTCACAAAAAAATTTTTTGCATGAAAAATGGATAATGTATAGTTTATTAAATTCTTTGCACGAAAAGAAGACGACGTATATAGTCCACTTAAGTTTTTACATACGAAATGGACGAATTATAGTCAATTTAATTTTTTATAAAAACTTAAAAAATGGACGATGTATAGTCCAATAAATTTTGTATATATAGCCAGTCCATTTAATTTTTTGCATAAAAAATAGACGATGTATAGTCTATATAATTGTTTGCATACGAATCGGACAATTTATAGTCGATAAAATTTTTTCATAAAAAATTTAAAAAAAGACGATGTATAGTCCATTAAATTTTTTTCATAAAAAAATTTTTTGCATGAAAAATGGATGATGTATAGTTTATTAAATTCTTTACACGAAAAGAAGACGACGTATATAGTCCACTTAAGTTTTTACATACGAAATGGACGAATTATAGTCAATTTAATTTTTTATAAAAACTTTAAAAATGGACGATGTATAGTCTATTAAATTTTGTATATATAGCCAGTCCATTTAATTTTTTGCATAAAAAATAGACGATATATAGTCTATATAATTGTTTGCACACGAGTCGGACGATTTATAGTCGATAAAATTTTTTCATAAAAAATTTAAAAAAAGACGATGTATAGTCCATTAAATTTTATTCATAAAAAAATTTTTTGCATGAAAAATGGATGATGTATAGTTTATTAAATTCTTTGCACGAAAAGAAGACGACGTATATAGTCCACTTAAGTTTTTACTTACGAAATGGACGAATTATAGTCAATTTAATTTTTTATAAAAACTTAATAAATGGACGATGTATAGTCCAATAAATTTTGTATATATAGCCAGTCCATTTAATTTTTTGCATAAAAAATAGACGATGTATAGTCTATATAATTGTTTGCATACGAATCGGACGATTTATAGTCGATAAAATTTTTTCATAAAAAATTGAAAAAAAACACGATGTATAGTCCATTAAATTTTTTTCATAAAAAAATTTTTTGCATGAAAAATGGATGATGTATAGTTTATTAAATTCTTTGCACGAAAAGAAGACGACGTATATAGTCCACTTAAGTTTTTACATACGAAATGGACAAATTATAGTCAATTTAATTTTTTATAAAAATTTTAAAAATGGACGATGTATAGTCCATTAAATTTTGTATATATAGCCAGTCCATTTAATTTTTTGCATAAAAAATAGACGAAGTATAATCTATAGAGTTGTTTGCATACGAATCGTACGATTTATAGTCGATAAAATTTTTTTATAAAAAATTGAAAAAAAGACGATGTATAGTCCATTAAATTTTTTTCATAAAAAATTTTTTTGCATGAAATGGATGATGTATAGTTTATTAAATTCCTTGCACGAAAAGAAGACGACGTATATAGTCCACTTAAGTTTTTACATACGAAATGGACGAATTATAGTCAATTTAATTTTTTATAAAAACTTAAAAAATGGACGATGTATAGTCCATTAAATTTTGTATATATAGCCAGTCCATTTAATTTTTTGCATAAAAAATAGACGATGTATAGTCTATATAATTGTTTGCATACGAATCGGACGATTTATAGTCGATGAAATTTTTTCATAAAAAATTTAAAAAAAGACGATGTATAGTCCATTAAATTTTTTTCATAAAAAAATTTTTTGCATGAAAAATGGATGATGTATAGTTTATTAAATTCTTTACACGAAAAGAAGACGACGTATATAGTCCACTTAAGTTTTTACATACGAAATGGACGAATTATAGTCAATTTAATTTTTTATAAAAACTTTAAAAATGGACGATGTATAGTCCATTAAATTTTGTATATATAGCCAGTCCATTTAATTTTTTGCATAAAAAATAGACGATGTATAGTCTATATAATTGTTTGCACACGAGTCGGACGATTTATAGTCGATAAAATTTTTTCATAAAAAATTTAAAAAAAGACGATGTATAGTCCATTAAATTTTATTCATAAAAAATTTTTTTCCATGAAAAGTGGATGATGTATAGTTTATTAAATTCTTTGCACGAAAAGAAGACGACGTATATAGTCCACTTAAGTTTTTACTTACGAAATGGACGAATTATAGTCAATTTAATTTTTTATAAAAACTTAAAAAATGGACGATGTATAGTCCAATAAATTTTGTATATATAGCCAGTCCATTTAATTTTTTGCATAAAAAATAGACGAAGTATAGTCTATAGAGTTGTTTACATAAGAATCGGACGATTTATAGTCGATAAAATTTTTTCATAAGAAATTGAAAAAAAGACGATGTATAGTCCATTAAATTTTTTTCATAAAAAATTTTTTGCATGAAAAATTAATGATGTATAGTTTATTAAATTCTTTGCACGAAAAGAAGATGACGTATATAGTCCACTTAAGTTTTTACATACGAAATGGACGAATTATAGTCAATTTAATTTTTTATAAAAATTTTAAAAATGGACGATATATAGTCCATTAAATTTTGTATATATAGCCAGTCCATTTAATTTTTTGCATAAAAAATAGACGATGTATAGTCTATATAATTGTTTGCATACGAATCGGATGATTTATAGTCGATAAAATTTTTTCATAAAAAATTGAAAAAAGGACGAATGAATTTTTTTCACAAAAAAATTTTTTGCATGAAAAATGGATGATGTATAGTTTATTAAATTCTATATAATTGTTTGCATACGAATCGGACGATTTATAGTCGATAAAATTTTTTCATAAAAAATTGAAAAAAGGACGAATGAATTTTTTTCACAAAAAAATTTTTTCCATGAAAAATGGATAATGTATAGTTTATTAAATTCTTTGCACGAAAAGAAGACGACGTATATAGTCCACTTAAGTTTTTACATACGAAATGGACGAATTATAGTCAATTTAATTTTTTATAAAAACTTAAAAAATGGACGATGTATAGTCCAATAAATTTTGTATATATAGCCAGTCCATTTAATTTTTTGCATAAAAAATAGACGATGTATAGTCTATATAATTGTTTGCATACGAATCGGACGATTTATAGTCGATAAAATTTTTTCATAAAAAATTGAAAAAAGGACGAATGAATTTTTTTCACAAAAAAATTTTTTCCATGAAAAATGGATAATGTATAGTTTATTAAATTCTTTGCACGAAAAGAAGACGACGTATATAGTCCACTTAAGTTTTTACATACGAAATGGACGAATTATAGTCAATTTAATTTTTTATAAAAACTTAAAAAATGGACGATGTATAGTCCATTAAATTTTGTATATATAGCCAGTCCATTTAATTATTTGCATAAAAAATAGACGATGTATAGTCTATATAATTGTTTGCATACGAATCGGACGATTTATAGTTGATGAAATTTTTTCATAAAAAATTTAAAAAAAGACGATGTATAGTCCATTAAATTTTTTTCATAAAAAAATTTTTTGCATGAAAAATGGATGATGTATAGTTTATTAAATTCTTTGCACGAAAAGAAGACGACGTATATAGTCCACTTAAGTTTTTACATACGAAATGGACGAATTATAGTCAATTTAATTTTTTATAAAAACTTTAAAAATGGACGATGTATAGTCCATTAAATTTTGTATATAAAGCCAGTCCATTTAATTTTTTGCATAAAAAATAGACGATGTATAGTCTATATAATTGTTTGCACACGAGTCGGACGATTTATAGTCGATAAAATTTTTTCATAAAAAATTTAAAAAAAGACGATGTATAGTCCATTAAATTTTATTCATAAAAAAATTTTTTGCATGAAAAATGGATGATGTATAGTTTATTAAATTCCTTGCACGAAAAGAAGACGACGTATATAGTCCACTTAAGTTTTTACATACGAAATGGACGAATTATAGTCAATTTAATTTTTTATAAAAATTCAAAAAATGGACGATGTATAGTCCATTAAATTTTGTATATATAGCCAGTCCATTTAATTTTTTGCATAAAAAATAGACGATGTATAGTCTATATAATTGTTTGCATACGAATCGGACGATTTATAGTCGATAAAATTTTTTCATAAAAAATTGAAAAAAGGATGATGTATAGTCCATTAAATTTTTTTCACAAAAAAATTTTTTGCATGAAAAATGGATGATGTATAGTTTATTAAATTCTTTGCACGAAAAGAAGACGACGTATATAGTCCACTTAAGTTTTTACATACGAAATGGACGAATTATAGTCAATTTAATTTTTTATAAAAATTTTAAAAATGGACGATGTATAGTCCATTAAATTTTGTATATATAGCCAGTCCATTTAATTTTTTTGCATAAAAATAGACGATGTATAGTCTATATAATTGTTTGCATACGAATCGGATGATTTATAGTCGATAAAATTTTTTCATAAAAAATTGAAAAAAGGACGAATGAATTTTTTTCACAAAAAAATTTTTTGCATGAAAAATGGATGATGTATAGTTTATTAAATTCTATATAATTGTTTGCATACGAATCGGACGATTTATAGTCGATAAAATTTTTTCATAAAAAATTGAAAAAAGGACGAATGAATTTTTTTCACAAAAAAATTTTTTGCATGAAAAATGGATAATGTATAGTTTATTAAATTCTTTGCACGAAAAGAAGACGACGTATATAGTCCACTTAAGTTTTTACATACGAAATGGACGAATTATAGTCAATTTAATTTTTTATAAAAACTTAAAAAATGGACGATGTATAGTCCAATAAATTTTGTATATATAGCCAGTCCATTTAATTTTTTGCATAAAAAATAGACGATGTATAGTCTATATAATTGTTTGCATACGAATCGGACAATTTATAGTCGATAAAATTTTTTCATAAAAAATTTAAAAAAAGACGATGTATAGTCCATTAAATTTTTTTCATAAAAAAATTTTTTGCATGAAAAATGGATGATGTATAGTTTATTAAATTCTTTACACGAAAAGAAGACGACGTATATAGTCCACTTAAGTTTTTACATACGAAATGGACGAATTATAGTCAATTTAATTTTTTATAAAAACTTTAAAAATGGACGATGTATAGTCTATTAAATTTTGTATATATAGCCAGTCCATTTAATTTTTTGCATAAAAAATAGACGATATATAGTCTATATAATTGTTTGCACACGAGTCGGACGATTTATAGTCGATAAAATTTTTTCATAAAAAATTTAAAAAAAGACGATGTATAGTCCATTAAATTTTATTCATAAAAAAATTTTTTGCATGAAAAATGGATGATGTATAGTTTATTAAATTCTTTGCACGAAAAGAAGACGACGTATATAGTCCACTTAAGTTTTTACTTACGAAATGGACGAATTATAGTCAATTTAATTTTTTATAAAAACTTAATAAATGGACGATGTATAGTCCAATAAATTTTGTATATATAGCCAGTCCATTTAATTTTTTGCATAAAAAATAGACGATGTATAGTCTATATAATTGTTTGCATACGAATCGGACGATTTATAGTCGATAAAATTTTTTCATAAAAAATTGAAAAAAAACACGATGTATAGTCCATTAAATTTTTTTCATAAAAAAATTTTTTGCATGAAAAATGGATGATGTATAGTTTATTAAATTCTTTGCACGAAAAGAAGACGACGTATATAGTCCACTTAAGTTTTTACATACGAAATGGACAAATTATAGTCAATTTAATTTTTTATAAAAATTTTAAAAATGGACGATGTATAGTCCATTAAATTTTGTATATATAGCCAGTCCATTTAATTTTTTGCATAAAAAATAGACGAAGTATAATCTATAGAGTTGTTTGCATACGAATCGTACGATTTATAGTCGATAAAATTTTTTTATAAAAAATTGAAAAAAAGACGATGTATAGTCCATTAAATTTTTTTCATAAAAAATTTTTTTGCATGAAATGGATGATGTATAGTTTATTAAATTCCTTGCACGAAAAGAAGACGACGTATATAGTCCACTTAAGTTTTTACATACGAAATGGACGAATTATAGTCAATTTAATTTTTTATAAAAACTTAAAAAATGGACGATGTATAGTCCATTAAATTTTGTATATATAGCCAGTCCATTTAATTTTTTGCATAAAAAATAGACGATGTATAGTCTATATAATTGTTTGCATACGAATCGGACGATTTATAGTCGATGAAATTTTTTCATAAAAAATTTAAAAAAAGACGATGTATAGTCCATTAAATTTTTTTCATAAAAAAATTTTTTGCATGAAAAATGGATGATGTATAGTTTATTAAATTCTTTACACGAAAAGAAGACGACGTATATAGTCCACTTAAGTTTTTACATACGAAATGGACGAATTATAGTCAATTTAATTTTTTATAAAAACTTTAAAAATGGACGATGTATAGTCCATTAAATTTTGTATATATAGCCAGTCCATTTAATTTTTTGCATAAAAAATAGACGATGTATAGTCTATATAATTGTTTGCACACGAGTCGGACGATTTATAGTCGATAAAATTTTTTCATAAAAAATTTAAAAAAAGACGATGTATAGTCCATTAAATTTTATTCATAAAAAATTTTTTTCCATGAAAAGTGGATGATGTATAGTTTATTAAATTCTTTGCACGAAAAGAAGACGACGTATATAGTCCACTTAAGTTTTTACTTACGAAATGGACGAATTATAGTCAATTTAATTTTTTATAAAAACTTAAAAAATGGACGATGTATAGTCCAATAAATTTTGTATATATAGCCAGTCCATTTAATTTTTTGCATAAAAAATAGACGAAGTATAGTCTATAGAGTTGTTTACATAAGAATCGGACGATTTATAGTCGATAAAATTTTTTCATAAGAAATTGAAAAAAAGACGATGTATAGTCCATTAAATTTTTTTCATAAAAAATTTTTTGCATGAAAAATTAATGATGTATAGTTTATTAAATTCTTTGCACGAAAAGAAGATGACGTATATAGTCCACTTAAGTTTTTACATACGAAATGGACGAATTATAGTCAATTTAATTTTTTATAAAAATTTTAAAAATGGACGATATATAGTCCATTAAATTTTGTATATATAGCCAGTCCATTTAATTTTTTGCATAAAAAATAGACGATGTATAGTCTATATAATTGTTTGCATACGAATCGGATGATTTATAGTCGATAAAATTTTTTCATAAAAAATTGAAAAAAGGACGAATGAATTTTTTTCACAAAAAAATTTTTTGCATGAAAAATGGATGATGTATAGTTTATTAAATTCTATATAATTGTTTGCATACGAATCGGACGATTTATAGTCGATAAAATTTTTTCATAAAAAATTGAAAAAAGGACGAATGAATTTTTTTCACAAAAAAATTTTTTCCATGAAAAATGGATAATGTATAGTTTATTAAATTCTTTGCACGAAAAGAAGACGACGTATATAGTCCACTTAAGTTTTTACATACGAAATGGACGAATTATAGTCAATTTAATTTTTTATAAAAACTTAAAAAATGGACGATGTATAGTCCAATAAATTTTGTATATATAGCCAGTCCATTTAATTTTTTGCATAAAAAATAGACGATGTATAGTCTATATAATTGTTTGCATACGAATCGGACGATTTATAGTCGATAAAATTTTTTCATAAAAAATTGAAAAAAGGACGAATGAATTTTTTTCACAAAAAAATTTTTTCCATGAAAAATGGATAATGTATAGTTTATTAAATTCTTTGCACGAAAAGAAGACGACGTATATAGTCCACTTAAGTTTTTACATACGAAATGGACGAATTATAGTCAATTTAATTTTTTATAAAAACTTAAAAAATGGACGATGTATAGTCCATTAAATTTTGTATATATAGCCAGTCCATTTAATTATTTGCATAAAAAATAGACGATGTATAGTCTATATAATTGTTTGCATACGAATCGGACGATTTATAGTTGATGAAATTTTTTCATAAAAAATTTAAAAAAAGACGATGTATAGTCCATTAAATTTTTTTCATAAAAAAATTTTTTGCATGAAAAATGGATGATGTATAGTTTATTAAATTCTTTGCACGAAAAGAAGACGACGTATATAGTCCACTTAAGTTTTTACATACGAAATGGACGAATTATAGTCAATTTAATTTTTTATAAAAACTTTAAAAATGGACGATGTATAGTCCATTAAATTTTGTATATATAGCCAGTCCATTTAATTTTTTGCATAAAAAATAGACGATGTATAGTCTATATAATTGTTTGCATACGAATCGGACGATTTATTGTCGATAAAATTTTTTCATAAAAAATTGAAAAAAGGACGATGTATAGTCCATTAATTTTTTTTTCACAAAAAAATTTTTTTCATGAAAAATGGATGATGTATAGTTTATTAAATTCTTTGCACGAAAAGAAGACGACGTATATAGTCCACTTAAGTTTTTACATACGAAATGGACGAATTATAGTCAATTTAATTTTTTATAAAAATTTTAAAAATGGACGATGTATAGTCCATTAAATTTTGTATATATAGCCAGTCCATTTAATTTTTTTGCATAAAAATAGACGATGTATAGTCTATATAATTGTTTGCATACGAATCGGATGATTTATAGTCGATAAAATTTTTTCATAAAAAATTGAAAAAAGGACGAATGAATTTTTTTCACAAAAAAATTTTTTGCATGAAAAATGGATGATGTATAGTTTATTAAATTCTATATAATTGTTTGCATACGAATCGGACGATTTATAGTCGATAAAATTTTTTCATAAAAAATTGAAAAAAGGACGAATGAATTTTTTTCACAAAAAAATTTTTTGCATGAAAAATGGATAATGTATAGTTTATTGAATTCTTTGCACGAAAAGAAGACGACGTATATAGTCCACTTAAGTTTTTACATACGAAATGGACGAATTATAGTCAATTTAATTTTTTATAAAAACTTAAAAAATGGACGATGTATAGTCCAATAAATTTTGTATATATAGCCAGTCCACTTAATTTTTTGCATAAAAAATAGACGATGTATAGTCTATATAATTGTTTGCATACGAATCGGACGATTTATAGTCGATAAAATTTTTTCATAAAAAATTGAAAAAAGGACGAATGAATTTTTTTCACAAAAAAATTTTTTCCATGAAAAATGGATAATGTATAGTTTATTAAATTCTTTGCACGAAAAGAAAACGACGTATATAGTCCACTTAAATTTTTACATACGAAATGGACGAATTATAGTAAATTTAATTTTTTATAAAAATTTTAAAAATGGACGATGTATAGTCCATTAAATTTTGTATATATAGCCAGTCCATTTAATTTTTTGCATAAAAAATAGACGATGTATAGTCTATATAATTGTTTGCATACGAATCGGACGATTTATAGTCGATTAAATTTTTTCATAAAAAATTTAAAAAAAGACGATGTATAGTCCATTAAATTTTTTTCATAAAAAAATTTTTTGCATGAAAAATGGATGATGTATAGTTTATTAAATTCTTTGCACGAAAAGAAGACGACGTATATAGTCCACTTAAGTTTTTACATACGAAATGGACGAATTATAGCCAATTTAATTTTTTATAAAAACTTTAAAAATGGACGATGTATAGTCCATTGAATTTTGTATATATAGCCAGTCCATTTAATTTTTTTGCATAAAAATAGACGATGTATACTCTATATAATTGTTTGCATACGAATCGGACGATTTATAGTCGATAAAATTTTTTCATAAAAAATTGAAAAAAGGACGATGTATAGTCCATTAAATTTTTTTCACAAAAAAATTTTTTGCATGAAAAATGGATGATGTATAGTTTATTAAATTCTTTGCACGAAAAGAAGACGACGTATATAGTCCACTTAAGTTTTTACATACGAAATGGACGAATTATAGTCAATTTAATTTTTTATAAAAACTTAAAAAATGGACGATGTATAGTCCAATAAATTTTGTATATATAGCCAGTCCATTTAATTTTTTGCATAAAAAATAGACGATGTATAGTCTATATAATTGTTTGCATACGAATCGGACGATTTATAGTCGATAAAATTTTTTCATAAAAAATTTAAAAAAAGACGATGTATAGTCCATTAAATTTTTTTCATAAAAAATTTTTTTGCATGAAAAATGGATGATGTATAGTTTATTAAATTCCTTGCACGAAAAGAAGACGACGTATATAGTCCACTTAAGTTTTTACATACGAAATGGACGAATTATAGTCAATTTAATTTTTTATAAAAATTTAAAAAATGGACGATGTATAGTCCATTAAATTTTGTATATATAGCCAGTCCATTTAATTTTTTGCATAAAAAATAGACGATGTATAGTCTATATAATTGTTTGCATACGAATCGGACGATTTATAGTCGATAAAATTTTTTCATAAAAAATTGAAAAAAGGACGATGTATAGTCCATTAATTTTTTTTTCACAAAAAAATTTTTTGCATGAAAAATGGATGATGTATAGTTTATTAAATTCTTTGCACGAAAAGAAGACGACGTATATAGTCCACTTAAGTTTTTACATACGAAATGGACGAATTATAGTCAATTTAATTTTTTATAAAAATTTTAAAAATGGACGATGTATAGTCCATTAAATTTTGTATATATAGCCAGTCCATTTAATTTTTTTGCATAAAAATAGACGATGTATAGTCTATATAATTGTTTGCATACGAATCGGATGATTTATAGTCGATAAAATTTTTTCATAAAAAATTGAAAAAAGGACGAATGAATTTTTTTCACAAAAAAATTTTTTGCATGAAAAATGGATGATGTATAGTTTATTAAATTCTATATAATTGTTTGCATACGAATCGGACGATTTATAGTCGATAAAATTTTTTCATAAAAAATTTAAAAAAGGACGAATGAATTTTTTTCACAAAAAAATTTTTTCCATGAAAAATGGATAATGTATAGTTTATTAAATTCTTTGCACGAAAAGAAGACGACGTATATAGTCCACTTAAGTTTTTACATACGAAATGGACGAATTATAGTCAATTTAATTTTTTATAAAAACTTAAAAAATGGACGATGTATAGTCCAATAAATTTTGTATATATAGCCAGTCCATTTAATTTTTTGCATAAAAAATAGACGATGTATAGTCTATATAATTGTTTGCATACGAATCGGACGATTTATAGTCGATAAAATTTTTTCATAAAAAATTTAAAAAAAGACGATGTATAGTCCATTAAATTTTTTCATAAAAAAATTTTTTGCATGAAAAATGGATGATGTATAGTTTATTAAATTCTTTACACGAAAAGAAGACGACGTATATAGTCCACTTAAGTTTTTACATACGAAATGGACGAATTATAGTCAATTTAATTTTTTATAAAAACTTTAAAAATTGACGATGTATAGTCCATTAAATTTTGTATATATAGCCAGTCCATTTAATTTTTTGCATAAAAAATAGACGATGTATAGTCTATATAATTGTTTGCACACGAGTCGGACGATTTATAGTCGATAAAATTTTTTCATAAAAAATTTAAGAAAAGACGATGTATAGTCCATTAAATTTTATTCATAAAAAAATTTTTTGCATGAAAAATGGATGATGTATAGTTTATTAAATTCTTTGCACGAAAAGAAGACGACGTATATAGTCCACTTAAGTTTTTACTTACGAAATGGACGAATTATAGTCAATTTAATTTTTTATAAAAACTTAATAAATGGACGATGTATAGTCCAATAAATTTTGTATATATAGCCAGTCCATTTAATTTTTTGCATAAAAAATAGACGATGTATAGTCTATATAATTGTTTGCATACGAATCGGACGATTTATAGTCGATAAAATTTTTTCATAAAAAATTTAAAAAAACACGATGTATTATAGTCCATTAAATTTTTTTCATAAAAAAATTTTTTGCATGAAAAATGGATGATGTATAGTTTATTAAATTCTTTGCACGAAAAGAAGACGACGTATATAGTCCACTTAAGTTTTTACATACGAAATGGACAAATTATAGTCAATTTAATTTTTTATAAAAATTTTAAAAATGGACGATGTATATAGTCCATTAAATTTTGTATATATAGCCAGTCCATTTAATTTTTTGCATAAAAAATAGACGAAGTATAGTCTATAGAGTTGTTTGCTTACGAATCGTACGATTTATAGTCGATAAAATTTTTTTATAAAAAATTGAAAAAAAGACGATGTATAGTCCATTAAATTTTTTTCATAAAAAATTTTTTTGCATGAAATGGATGATGTATAGTTTATTAAATTCCTTGCACGAAAAGAAGACGACGTATATAGTCCACTTAAGTTTTTACATACGAAATGGACGAATTATAGTCAATTTAATTTTTTATAAAAATTTTAAAAATGAACGATGTATAGTCCATTAAATTTTGTATATATAGCCAGTCCATTTAATTTTTTGCATAAAAAATAGACGATGTATAGTCTATATAATTGTTTGCATACGAATCGGACGATTTATAGTCGATTAAATTTTTTCATAAAAAATTTAAAAAAAGACGATGTATAGTCCATTAAATTTTTTTCATAAAAAAATTTTTTGCATGAAAAATGGATGATGTATAGTTTATTAAATTCTTTGCACGAAAAGAAGACGACGTATATAGTCCACTTAAGTTTTTACATACGAAATGGACGAATTATAGTCAATTTAATTTTTTATAAAAACTTTAAAAATGGACGATGTATAGTCCATTGAATTTTGTATATATAGCCAGTCCATTTAATTTTTTTGCATAAAAATAGACGATGTATAGTCTATATAATTGTTTGCACACGAGTCGGACGATTTATAGTCGATAAAATTTTTTCATAAAAAATTTAAAAAAAGACGATGTATAGTCCATTAAATTTTATTCATAAAAAAATTTTTTGCATGAAAAATGGATGATGTATAGTTTATTAAATTCTTTGCACGAAAAGAAGACGACGTATATAGTCCACTTAAGTTTTTACTTACGAAATGGACGAATTATAGTCAATTTAATTTTTTATAAAAACTTAAAAAATGGACGATGTATAGTCCAATAAATTTTGTATATATAGCCAGTCCATTTAATTTTTTGCATAAAAAATAGACGATGTATAGTCTATATAATTGTTTGCATACGAATCGGACGATTTATAGTCGATAAAATTTTTTCATAAAAAATTGAAAAAAACACGATGTATAGTCCATTAAATTTTTTTCATAAAAAAATTTTTTGCATGAAAAATGGATGATGTATAGTTTATTAAATTCTTTGCACGAAAAGAAGACGACGTATATAGTCCACTTAAGTTTTTACATACGAAATGGACGAATTATAGTCAATTTAATTTTTTATAAAAATTTTAAAAATGGACGATGTATAGTCCATTAAATTTTGTATATATAGCCAGTCCATTTAATTTTTTGCATAAAAAATAGACGAAGTATAGTCTATAGAGTTGTTTGCATACGAATCGTACGATTTATAGTCGATAAAATTTTTTTATAAAAAATTGAAAAAAAGACGATGTATAGTCCATTAAATTTTTTTCATAAAAAAATTTTTTCCATGAAAAATGGATGATATATTGTTTATTAAATTCTTTGCACGAAAAGAAAACGACGTATATAGTCCACTTAAATTTTTACATACGAAATGGACGAATTATAGTAAATTTAATTTTTTATAAAAATTTTAAAAATGGACGATGTATAGTCCATTAAATTTTGTATATATAGCCAGTCCATTTAATTTTTTGCATAAAAAATAGACGATGTATAGTCTATATAATTGTTTGCATACGAATCGGACGATTTATAGTCGATTAAATTTTTTCATAAAAAATTTAAAAAAAGACGATGTATAGTCCATTAAATTTTTTTCATAAAAAAATTTTTTGCATGAAAAATGGATGATGTATAGTTTATTAAATTCTTTGCACGAAAAGAAGACGACGTATATAGTCCACTTAAGTTTTTACATACGAAATGGACGAATTATAGCCAATTTAATTTTTTATAAAAACTTTAAAAATGGACGATGTATAGTCCATTGAATTTTGTATATATAGCCAGTCCATTTAATTTTTTTGCATAAAAATAGACGATGTATACTCTATATAATTGTTTGCATACGAATCGGACGATTTATAGTCGATAAAATTTTTTCATAAAAAATTGAAAAAAGGACGATGTATAGTCCATTAAATTTTTTTCACAAAAAAATTTTTTGCATGAAAAATGGATGATGTATAGTTTATTAAATTCTTTGCACGAAAAGAAGACGACGTATATAGTCCACTTAAGTTTTTACATACGAAATGGACGAATTATAGTCAATTTAATTTTTTATAAAAACTTAAAAAATGGACGATGTATAGTCCAATAAATTTTGTATATATAGCCAGTCCATTTAATTTTTTGCATAAAAAATAGACGATGTATAGTCTATATAATTGTTTGCATACGAATCGGACGATTTATAGTCGATAAAATTTTTTCATAAAAAATTTAAAAAAAGACGATGTATAGTCCATTAAATTTTTTTCATAAAAAATTTTTTTGCATGAAAAATGGATGATGTATAGTTTATTAAATTCCTTGCACGAAAAGAAGACGACGTATATAGTCCACTTAAGTTTTTACATACGAAATGGACGAATTATAGTCAATTTAATTTTTTATAAAAATTTAAAAAATGGACGATGTATAGTCCATTAAATTTTGTATATATAGCCAGTCCATTTAATTTTTTGCATAAAAAATAGACGATGTATAGTCTATATAATTGTTTGCATACGAATCGGACGATTTATAGTCGATAAAATTTTTTCATAAAAAATTGAAAAAAGGACGATGTATAGTCCATTAAATTTTTTTTCACAAAAAAATTTTTTGCATGAAAAATGGATGATGTATAGTTTATTAAATTCTATATAATTGTTTGCATACGAATCGGACGATTTATAGTCGATAAAATTTTTTCATAAAAAATTGAAAAAAGGACGAATGAATTTTTTTCACAAAAAAATTTTTTGCATGAAAAATGGATAATGTATAGTTTATTAAATTCTTTGCACGAAAAGAAGACGACGTATATAGTCCACTTAAGTTTTTACATACGAAATGGACGAATTATAGTCAATTTAATTTTTTATAAAAACTTAAAAAATGGACGATGTATAGTCCAATAAATTTTGTATATATAGCCAGTCCATTTAATTTTTTGCATAAAAAATAGACGATGTATAGTCTATATAATTGTCTGCATACGAATCGGACGATTTATAGTCGATAAAATTTTTTCATAAAAAATTTAAAAAAAGACGATGTATAGTCCATTAAATTTTTTCATAAAAAAATTTTTTGCATGAAAAATGGATGATGTATAGTTTATTAAATTCTTTACACGAAAAGAAGACGACGTATATAGTCCACTTAAGTTTTTACATACGAAATGGACGAATTATAGTCAATTTAATTTTTTATAAAAACTTTAAAAATGGACGATGTATAGTCCATTAAATTTTGTATATATAGCCAGTCCATTTAATTTTTTGCATAAAAAATAGACGATGTATAGTCTATATAATTGTTTGCACACGAGTCGGACGATTTATAGTCGATAAAATTTTTTCATAAAAAATTTAAGAAAAGACGATGTATAGTCCATTAAATTTTATTCATAAAAAAATTTTTTGCATGAAAAATGGATGATGTATAGTTTATTAAATTCTTTGCACGAAAAGAAGACGACGTATATAGTCCACTTAAGTTTTTACTTACGAAATGGACGAATTATAGTCAATTTAATTTTTTATAAAAATTTAAAAAATGGACGATGTATAGTCCATTAAATTTTGTATATATAGCCAGTCCATTTAATTTTTGGCATAAAAAATAGACGATGTATAGTCTATATAATTGTTTGCATACGAATCGGACGATTTATAGTCAATAAAATTTTTTCATAAAAAATTGAAAAAAACACCATGTATATATAGTCCATTAAATTTTTTTCATAAAAAAATTTTTTGCATGAAAAATGGATGATGTATAGTTTATCAAATTTTTTGCACGAAAAGAAGACGACGTATATAGTCCACTTAAGTTTTTACATACGAAATGGACGAATTATAGTCAATTTAATTTTTTATAAAAATTTTAAAAATGGACGATGTATAGTCCATTAAATTTTGTATATATAGCCAGTCCATTTAATTTTTTTGCATGAAAATAGACGATGTATAGTCTATATAATTGTTTGCATACGAATCGGACGATTTATAGTCGATAAAATTTTTTCATAAAAAATTGAAAAAAACACGATGTATAGTCCATTAAATTTTTTTCATAAAAAAATTTTTTGCATGAAAAATTGATGATGTATAGTTTATTAAATTCTTTGCACGAAAAGAAGACGACGTATATAGTCCACTTAAGTTTTTACATACGAAATGGACGAATTATAGTCAATTTAATTTTTTATAAAAATTTTAAAAATGGACGATGTATATAGTCCATTAAATTTTGTATATATAGCCAGTCCATTTAATTTTTTGCATAAAAAATAGACGAAGTATAGTCTATAGAGTTGTTTGCTTACGAATCGTACGATTTATAGTCGATAAAATTTTTTTATAAAAAATTGAAAAAAAGACGATGTATAGTCCATTAAATTTTTTTCATAAAAAATTTTTTTGCATGAAATGGATGATGTATAGTTTATTAAATTCCTTGCACGAAAAGAAGACGACGTATATAGTCCACTTAAGTTTTTACATACGAAATGGACGAATTATAGTCAATTTAATTTTTTATAAAAACTTAAAAAATGGACGATGTATAGTCCATTAAATTTTGTATATATAGCCAGTCCATTTAATTTTTTGCATAAAAAATAGACGATGTATAGTCTATATAATTGTTTGCATACGAATCGGACGATTTATAGTCGATAAAATTTTTTCATAAAAAATTTAAAAAAGGACGATGTATAGTCCATTAAATTTTTTTCATAAAAAATTTTTTTGCATGAAAAATGGATGATGTATAGTTTATTAAATTCTTTGCACGAAAAGAAGACGACGTATATAGTCCACTTAAGTTTTTACATACGAAATGGACGAATTATAGTCAATTTAATTTTTTATAAAAATTTTAAAAATGGACGATGTATAGTCCATTAAATTTTTTATATATAGCCAGTCCATTTAATTTTTTGCATAAAAAATAGACGATGTATAGTCTATATAATTGTTTGCATACGAATCGGACGATTTATAGTCGATAAAATTTTTTCATAAAAATTTTTTAAAAAAAAGACGATGTATAGTCCATTAAATTTTTTTCATAAAAAAATTTTTTGCATGAAAAATGGATGATGTATAGTTTATTAAATTCTTTGCACGAAAAGAAAACGACGTATATAGTCCACTTAAGTTTTTACATACGAAATGGACGAATTATAGTCAATTTAATTTTTTATAAAAACTTAAAAAATGGACGATGTATAGTCCAATAAATTTTGTATATATAGCCAGTCCATTTAATTTTTTTGCATAAAAAATAGACGATGTATAGTCTATATAATTGTTTGCATACGAATCGGACGATTTATAGTCGATAAAATTTTTTCATAAAAAATTAAAAAAAAGACGATGTATAGTCCATTAAATTTTTTTCATAAAAAATTTTTTTGCATGAAAAATGGATGATGTATAGTTTATTAAATTCCTTGCACGAAAAGAAGACGACGTATATAGTCCACTTAAGTTTTTACATACGAAATGGACGAATTATAGTCAATTTAATTTTTTATAAAAATTTAAAAAATGGACGATGTATAGTCCATTAAATTTTGTATATATAGCCAGTCCATTTAATTTTTTGCATAAAAAATAGACGATGTATAGTCTATATAATTGTTTGCATACGAATCGGACGATTTATAGTCGATAAAATTTTTTCATAAAAAATTGAAAAAAACACGATGTATAGTCCATTAAATTTTTTTCATAAAAAATTTTTTTGCATGAAAAATGGATTATGTATAGTTTATTAAATTCTTTGCACGAAAAGAAGACGACGTATATAGTCCACTTAAGTTTTTACATACGAAATGGACGAATTATAGTCAATTTAATTTTTTATAAAAATTTTAAAAATGGACGATGTATAGTCCATTAAATTTTGTATATATAGCCAGTCCATTTAATTTTTTGCATAAAAAATAGACGATGTATAGTCTATATAATTGTTTGCATACGAATCGGACGATTTATAGTCGATTAAATTTTTTCATAAAAAATTTAAAAAAAGACGATGTATAGTCCATTAAATTTTTTTCATAAAAAAATTTTTTGCATGAAAAATGGATGATGTATAGTTTATTAAATTCTTTGCACGAAAAGAAGACGACGTATATAGTCCACTTAAGTTTTTACATACGAAATGGACGAATTATAGTCAATTTAATGTTTTATAAAAACTTTAAAAATGGACGATGTATAGTCCATTGAATTTTGTATATATAGCCAGTCCATTTAATTTTTTTGCATAAAAATAGACGATGTATAGTCTATATAATTGTTTGCATACGAATCGTACGATTTAAAATTTAAAATTTAAAATTTAAAAAAGGACGATGTATAGTCCATTAAATTTTTTTCATAAAAAATTTTTTTCCATGAAAAATGGATGATGTATAGTTTATTAAATTCCTTGCACGAAAAGAAGACGACGTATATAGTCCACTTAAGTTTTTACATACGAAATGGACGAATTATAGTCAATTTAATTTTTTATAAAAATTTTAAAAATGGACGATGTATAGTCCATTAAATTTTGTATATATAGCCAGTCTATTTAATTTTTTTGCATAAAAATAGACAATGTATAGTCTATATAATTGTTTGCATACGAATCGGACGATTTATAGTCGATAAAATTTTTTCATAAAAAATTGAAAAAAGGACGTCCATTAAATTTTTTTCACAAAAAAATTTTTTGCATGAAAAATGGATGATGTATAGTTTATTAAATTCCTTGCACGAAAAGAAGACGACGTATATAGTCCACTTAAATTTTTACATACGAAATGGACGAATTATAGTAAATTTAATTTTTTATAAAAATTTTAAAAATGGACGATGTATAGTCCATTGAATTTTGTATATATAGCCAGTCCATTTAATTTTTTGCATAAAAATAGACGATGTATAGTCTATATAATTGTTTGCATACGAATCGGACGATTTATAGTCGATAAAATTTTTTCATAAAAAATTTAAAAAAAATTTTTTGCATGAAAAATGGATGATGTATAGTTTATTAAATTCTTTGCACGAAAAGAAGACGACGTATATAGTCCACTTAAGTTTTTACATACGAAATGGACGAATTATAGTCAATTTAATTTTTTATAAAAATTTTAAAAATGGACGATGTATAGTCCATTAAATTTTGTATATATAGCCA
Organism: Tachina lurida; assembly: GCA_944452675.1. Taxonomy (NCBI): domain Eukaryota; kingdom Metazoa; phylum Arthropoda; class Insecta; order Diptera; family Tachinidae; genus Tachina; species Tachina lurida. Next base: position 101,480,089 of record OX101754.1, read on the forward strand.
GTCCATTTAATTTTTTGCATAAAAAATAGACGAAGTATAGTCTATAGAGTTGTTTGCATACGAATCGTACGATTTATAGTCGATAAAATTTTTTCATAAAAAATTGAAAAAAAGACGATGTATAGTCCATTAAATTTTTTTCATAGAAAAATTTTTTGCATGACAAATGGATGATGTATAGTTTATTAAATTCTTTGCACGAAAAGAAAACGACGTATATAGTCCACTTAAATTTTTACATACGTAATGGACGAATTATAGTCAATTTAATTTTTTTTTTATTTAAAAATGGACGATGTATAGTCTATTAAATTTTGTATATATAGCCAGTCCATTTAATTTTTTGCATAAAAAATAGACGATGTATAGTCTATATAACTGTTTGCATACGAATCGGACGATTTATAGTCGATAAAATTTTTTCATAAAAAATTGAAAAAAGGACGATGTATAGTCCATTAAATTTTTTTCATAAAAAATTTTTTTCCATGAAAAATGGATGATGTATAGTTTATTAAATTCCTTGCACGAAAAGAAGACGACGTATATAGTCCACTTAAGTTTTTACATACAAAATGGACGAATTATAGTCAATTTAATTTTTTATAAAAATTTTAAAAATGGACGATGTATAGTCCATTAAATTTTGTATATATAGCCAGTCTATTTAATTTTTTTGCATAAAAATAGACGATGTATAGTCTTTATAATTGTTTGCATACGAAACGGACGATTTATAGTCGATAAAATTTTTTCATAAAAAATTTAAAAAAGGACGATGTATAGTCCATTAAATTTTTTTCACAAAAAAATTTTTTGCATGAAAAATGGATGATGTATAGTTTATTAAATTCTTTGCACGAAAAGAAAATGACGTATATAGTCCACTTAAGTTTTTACATACGAAATGGACGAATTATAGTCAATTTAATTTTTTATAAAAATTTAAAAAATGGACGATGTATAGTCCATTAAATTTTTTATATATAGCCAGTCCATTTAATTTTTTGCATAAAAAATAGACGATGTATAGTCTATATAATTGTTTGCATACGAATCGGACGATTTATAGTCGATAAAATTTTTTCATAAAAAATTTAAAAAAAGACGATGTATAGTCCATTAAATTTTTTTCATAAAAAAATTTTTTGCATGAAAAATGGATGATGTATAGTTTATTAAATTCTTTGCACGAAAAGAAAACGACGTATATAGTCCACTTAAATTTTTACGTACGAAATGGACGAATTATAGTAAATTTAATTTTTTATAAAAATTTTAAAAATGGACGATGTATAGTCCATTAAATTTTGTATATATAGCCAGTCCATTTAATTTTTTGCATAAAAAATAGACGATGTATAGTCTATATAATTGTTTGCATACGAATCGGACGATTTATAGTCGATAAAATTTTTTCATAAAAAATTTAAAAAAAGACGATGTATAGTCCATTAAATTTTTTTCATAAAAAAATTTTTTGCATGAAAAATGGATGATGTATAGTTTATTAAATTCTTTGCACGAAAAGAAGACGACGTATATAGTCCACTTAAGTTTTTACATACGAAATGGACGAATTATAGTCAATTTAATTTTTTATAAAAACTTTAAAAATGGACGATGTATAGTCCATTGAATTTTGTATATATAGCCAGTCCATTTAATTTTTTGCATAAAAAATAGACGATGTATAGTCTATATAATTGTTTGCATACGAATCGTACGATTTATAGTCGATAAAATTTTTTCATAAAAAATTGAAAAAAAGACGATGTATAGTCCATTAAATTTTTTTCATAAAAAAATTTTTTGCATGAAAAATGGATTATGTATAGTTTATTAAATTCTTTGCACGAAAAGAAGACGACGTATATAGTCCACTTAAGTTTTTACATACGAAATGGACGAATTATAGTCAATTTAATTTTTTATAAAAACTTTAAAAATGGACGATGTATAGTCCATTGAATTTTGTATATATAGCCAGTCCATTTAATTTTTTTGCATAAAAATAGACGATGTATAGTCTATATAATTGTTTGCATACGAATCGGACGATTTATAGTCGATAAAATTTTTTCATAAAAAATTGAAAAAAGGACGATGTATAGTCCATTAAATTTTTTTCACAAAAAAATTTTTTGCATGAAAAATGGATGATGTATAGTTTATTAAATTTTTGCACGAAAAGAAGACGACGTATATAGTCCACTTAAGTTTTTACATACGAAATGGACGAATTATAGTCAATTTAATTTTTTATAAAAATTTTAAAAATGGACGATGTATAGTCCATTAAATTTTGTATATATAGCCAGTCCATTTAATTTTTTGCATAAAAAATAGACGAAGTATAGTCTATAGAGTTCTTTGCATACGAATCGTACGATTTATAGTCGATAAAATTTTTTCATAAAAAATTGAAAAAAAGACGATGTATAGTCCATTAAATTTTTTTCATAAAAAAATTTTTTGCATGAAAAATGGATGATGTATAGTTTATTAAATTCTTTGCACGAAAAGAAGACGACGTATATAGTCCACTTAAGTTTTTACATACGAAATGGACGAATTATAGTCAATTTAATTTTTTATAAAAACTTTAAAAATGGACGACGTATAGTCCATTAAATTTTGTATATATAGCCAGTCCATTTAATTTTTTGCATAAAAAATAGACGATGTATAGTCTATATAATTGTTTGCACACGAATCGGACGATTTATAGTCGATTAAATTTTTTCATAAAAAATTTAAAAAAAGACGATGTATAGTCCATTAAATTTTTTTCATAAAAAAATTTTTTTCATGAAAAATGGATGATGTATAGTTTATTAAATTCCTTGCACGAAAAGAAGACGACGTATATAGTCCACTTAAGTTTTTACATACGAAATGGACGAATTATAGTCAATTTAATTTTTTATAAAAACTTAAAAAATGGACGATGTATAGTCCATTAAATTTTGTATATATAGCCAGTCCATTTAATTTTTTGCATAAAAAATAGACGATGTATAGTCTATATAACTGTTTGCATACGAATCGGACGATTTATAGTCGATAAAATTTTTTCATAAAAAATTTAAAAAAAGACGATGTATAGTCCATTAAATTTTTTTCATAAAAAAATTTTTTGCATGAAAAATGGATGATGTATAGTTTATTAAATTCTTTGCACGAAAAGAAGACGACGTATATAGTCCACTTAAGATTTTACATACGAAATGGACGAATTATAGTCAATTTAATTTTTTATAAAAACTTTAAAAAAGGACGATGTACAGTCCATTAAATTTTGTATATATAGCCAGTCCATTTAATTTTTTGCATAAAAAATAGACGATATATTATATAATTGTTTGCACACGAGTCGGACGATTTATAGTCGATAAAATTTTTTCATAAAAAATTTAAAAAAAGACGATGTATTTTTTTTTCATAAAAAAATTTTTTGCATGAAAAATGGATGATGTATAGTTTATTAAATTCTTTGCACGAAAAGAAGACGACGTATATAGTCCAATTAAGTTTTTACATACGAAATGGACGAATTATAGTCAATTTAATTTTTTATAAAAACTTTAAAAAAAGACGATGTATAGTCCATTAAATTTTTTTCATAAAAAAATTTTTTGCATGAAAAATGGATGATGTATAGTTTATTAAATTCTTTGCACGAAAAGAAGACGACGTATATAGTCCACTTAAGATTTTACATACGAAATGGACGAATTATAGTCAATTTAATTTTTTATAAAAACTTTAAAAATGGACGATGTATAGTCCATTGAATTTTGTATATATAGCCTGTCCATTTAATTTTTTTGCATAAAAATAGACGATGTATAGTCTATATAATTGTTTGCATACGAATAGGACGATTTATAGTCGATAAAATTTTTTCATAAAAAATTGAAAAAAGGACGATGTATAGTCCATTAAATTTTTTGCACAAAAAAATTTTTTCCATGAAAAATGGATGATGTATAGTTTGTTAAATTCTTTGCACGAAAAGAAGACGACGTATATAGTCCACTTAAGTTTTTACATACGAAATGGACGAATTAGAGTCAATTTAATTTTTTATAAAAATTTTAAAAATGGACGATGTATAGTCCATTAAATTTTGTATATATAGCCAGTCCATTTAATTTTTTGCATAAAAAATAGACGATGTAGTATATAATTGTTTGCACACGAGTCGGACGATTTATAGTCGATAAAATTTTTTCATAAAAAATTGAAAAAAAGACGATGTATAGTCCATTATATTTTTTTCATAAAAAAATTTTTTGCATGAAAAATGGATGATGTATAGTTTATTAAATTCTTTGCACGAAAAGAAGACGACGTATATAGTCCACTTAAGTTTTTACATACGAAATGGACGAATTATAGTCAATTTAATTTTTTATAAAAATTTTAAAAATGGACGATGTATAGTCCATTAAATTTTGTATATATAGCCAGTCCATTTAATTTTTTGCATAAAAAATAGACGATGTATAGTCTATATAATTGTTTGCATACTAATCGGACGATTTATAGTCGATAAAATTTTTTCATAAAAAATTGAAAAAAACACGATGTATAGTCCATTAAATTTTTTTCATAAAAAACTTTTTTGCATGAAAAATGGATGATGTATAGTTTATTAAATTCTTTGCACGAAAAGAAAACGACGTATATAGTCCACTTATATTTTTACATACGAAATGGACGAATTATAGTCAATTTAATTTTTTATAAAAATTTTAAAAATGGACGATGTATAGTCCATTAAATTTTGTATATAGCCAGTCCATTTAATTTTTTGCATAAAAAATAGACGATGTATAGTCTATATAATTGTTTGCATACTAATCGGACGATTTATAGTCGATAAAATTTTTTCATAAAAAATTGAAAAAAACACGATGTATAGTCCATTAAATTTTTTTCATAAAAAACTTTTTTGCATGAAAAATGGATGATGTATAGTTTATTAAATTCTTTGCACGAAAAGAAAACGACGTATATAGTCCACTTATATTTTTACATACGAAATGGACGAATTATAGTAAATTTAATTTTTTATAAAAATTTTAAAAATGGACGATGTATAGTCCATTAAATTTTGTATATATAGCCAGTCCATTTCATTTTTTGCATAAAAAATAGACGATGTATAGTCTATATAATTGTTTGCATACGAATCGGACGATTTATAGTCGATAAAATTTTTTCATAAAAAATTGAAAAAAACACGATGTATAGTCCATTAAATTTTTTTCATAAAAAATTTTTTTGCATGAAAAATGGATGATGTATAGTTTATTAAATTCTTTGCACGAAAAGAAGACGACGTATATAGTCCACTTAAGTTTTTACATACGAAATGGACGAATTATAGTCAATTTAATTTTTTATAAAAACTTTAAAAATGGACGATGTATAGTCCATTGAATTTTGTATATATAGCCAGTCCATTTAATTTTTTTGTATAAAAATAGACGATGTATAGTCTATATAATTGTTTGCATACGAATCGGACGATTTATAGTCGATAAAATTTTTTCATAAAAAATTTAAAAAAGGACGATGTATAGTCCATTAAATTTTTTTCACAAAAAAATTTTTTGCATGAAAAATGGATGATGTATAGTTTATTAAATTCTTTGCACGAAAAGAAGACGACGTATATAGTCCACTTAAGTTTTTACATACGAAATGGACGAATTATAGTCAATTTAATTTTTTATAAAAACTTTAAAAATGGACGATGTATAGTCCATTCAATTTTGTATATATAGCCAGTCCATTTAATTTTTTGCATAAAAAATAGACGATGTATAGTCTATATAATTGTTTGCATACGAATCGGACGATTTATAGTCGATAAAATTTTTTCATAAAAAATTGAAAAAAACACGATGTATAGTCCATTAAATTTTTTTCATAAAAAATTTTTTTGCATGAAAAATGGATGATGTATAGTTTATTAAATTCTTTGCACGAAAAGAAGACGACGTATATAGTCCACTTAAGTTTTTACATACGAAATGGACGAATTATAGTCAATTTAATTTTTTATAAAAACTTTAAAAATGGACGATGTATAGTCCATTCAATTTTGTATATATAGCCAGTCCATTTAATTTTTTTGCATAAAAATAGACGATGTATAGTCTATATAATTGTTTGCACACGAGTCGGACGATTTATAGTCGATAAAATTTTTTCATAAAAAATTTAAAAAAAGACGATGTATAGTCCATTAAATTTTTTTCATAAAAAAAATTTCTGCATGAAAAATGGATGATGTATAGTTTATTAAATTCTTTGCACGAAAAGAAGACGACGTATATAGTCCACTTAAGTTTTTACATACGAAATGGACGAATTATAGTCAATTTAATTTTTTATAAAAATTTTAAAAATGGACGATGTATAGTCCATTAAATTTTGTATATATAGCCAGTCCATTTAATTTTTTGCATAAAAAATAGACGAAGTATAGTCTATAGAGTTGTTTGCATACGAATCGTACGATTTATAGTCGATAAAATTTTTTCATAAAAAATTGAAAAAAAGACAATGTATAGTCCATTAAATTTTTTTCATAAAAAAATTTTTTGCATGAAAAATGGATGATGTATAGTTTATTAAATTCTTTGCACGAAAAGAAAACGACGTATATAGTCCACTTAAATTTTTACATACGAAATGGACGAATTATAGTAAATTTAATTTTTTATAAAAATTTTAAAAATGGACGATGTATAGTCCATTAAATTTTGTATATATAGCCAGTCCATTTAATTTTTTGCATAAAAAATAGACGATATATTATATAATTGTTTGCACACGAGTCGGACGATTTATAGTCGATAAAATTTTTTCATAAAAAATTTAAAAAAAGACGATAAAAAAAATTTTTGCATGAAAAATTGATGATGTATAGTTTATTAAATTCTTTGCACGAAAAGAAGACGACGTATATAGTCCACTTAAGTTTTTACATACGAAATGGACGAATTACAGTCAATTTAATTTTTTATAAAAACTTAAAAAATGGACGATGTATACTCCAATAAATTTTGTATATATAGCCAGTCCATTTAATTTTTTGCATAAAAAATAGACGATGTATAGTCTATATAATTGTTTGCATACGAATCGGACGATTTATAGTCGATAAAATTTTTTCATAAAAAATTTAAAAAAAGACGATGTATAGTCCATTAATTTTTTTTCATAAAAAATTTTTTTGCATGAAAAATGGATGATGTATAGTTTATTAATTTCCTTGCACGAAAAGAAGACGACGTATATAGTCCACTTAAGTTTTTACATACGAAATTGACGAATTATAGTCAATTTAATTTTTTATAAAAATTTAAAAAATGGACGATGTATAGTCCATTAAATTTTGTATATATAGCCAGTCCATTTAATTTTTTTGCATAAAAATAGACGATGTATAGTCTATATAATTGTTTGCATACGAATCGGACGATTTATAGTCGATAAAATTTTTTCATAAAAAATTGAAAAAAGGACGATGTATAGTCCATTAAATTTTTTTCACAAAAAAATTTTTTCCATGAAAAATGGATGATGTATAGTTTGTTAAATTCTTTGCACGAAAAGAAGACGACGTATATAGTCCACTTAAGTTTTTACATATGAAATGGACGAATTAGAGTCAATTTAATTTTTTATAAAAATTTAAAAAATGGACGATGTATAGTCCATTAAATTTTGTATATATAGCCAGTCCGTTTAATTTTTTTGCATAAAAATAGACGATGTATAGTCAATATAATTGTTTGCATACGAATCGGACGATTTGTAGTCGATAAAATTTTTTCATAAAAAATTTAAAAAAAGACGATGTATTTTTTTTCATAAAAAAATTTTTTGCATGAAAAATGGATGATGTATAGTTTATTAAATTCTTTGCACGAAAAGAAGACGACGTATATAGTCCACTTAAGTGTTTACATACGAAATGGACGAATTATAGTCAATTTAATTTTTTATAAAAACTTTAAAAATGGACGATGTATAGTCCATTAAATTTTGTATATATAGCCAGTCCATTTAATTTTTTGCATAAAAAATAGACGATGTAGTATATAATTGTTTGCACACGAGTCGGACGATTTATAGTCGATAAAATTTTTTCATAAAAAATTGAAAAAAACACGATGTATAGTCCATTAAATTTTTTTCATAAAAAATTTTTTTGCATGAAAAATGGATGATGTATAGTTTATTAAATTCTTTGCACGAAAAGAAGACGACGTATATAGTCCACTTAAGTTTTTACATACGAAATGGACGAATTATAGTCAATTTAATATTTTATAAAAATTTTAAAAATGGACGATGTATAGTCCATTAAATTTTGTATATATAGCCAGTCCATTTAATTTTTTTGCATAAAAATAGACGATGTATAGTCAATATAATTGTTTGCATACGAATCGGACGATTTATAGTCGATAAAATTTTTTCATAAAAAATTGAAAAAAAACACGATGTATAGTCCATTAAATTTTTTTCATAAAAAATTTTTTGCATGAAAAATGGATGATGTATAGTTTATTAAATTCTTTGCACGAAAAGAAGACGACGTATATAGTCCACTTAAGTTTTTACATACGAAATGGACGAATTATAGTCAATTTAATTTTTTATAAAAATTTTAAAAATGGACGATGTATAGTCCATTAAATTTTGTATATATAGCCAGTCCATTTAATTTTTTGCATAAAAAATAGACGATGTAGTATATAATTGTTTGCACACGAGTCGGACGATTTATAGTCGATAAAATTTTTTCATAAAAAATTGAAAAAAACACGATGTATAGTCCATTAAATTTTTTTCATAAAAAAATTTTTTGCATGAAAAATGGATGATGTATAGTTTATTAAATTCTTTGCACGAAAAGAAGACGACGTATATAGTCCACTTAAGTTTTTACATACGAAATGGACGAATTATAGTCAATTTAATTTTTTATAAAAATTTTAAAAATGGACGATGTATAGTCCATTAAATTTTGTATATATAGCCAGTCCATTTAATTTTTTGCATAAAAAATAGACGAAGTATAGTCTATAGAGTTGTTTGCATACGAATCGTACGATTTATAGTCGATTAAATTTTTTCATAAAAAATTTAAATTTTTTTCATAAAAAATTTTTTTGCATGAAAAATGGATGATGTATAGTTTATTAAATTCCTTGCACGAAAAGAAGACGACGTATATAGTCCACTTAAGTTTTTACATACGAAATGGACGAATTATAGTCAATTTAATTTTTTATAAAAATTTAAAAAATGGACGATGTATAGTCCATTAAATTTTGTATATATAGCCAGTCCATTTAATTTTTTGCATAAAAAATAGACGATGTATAGTCTATATAATTGTTTGCATACGAATCGGACGATTTATAGTCGATAAAATTTTTTCATAAAAAATTGAAAAAAACACGATGTATAGTCCATTAAATTTTTTTCATAAAAACATTTTTTGCATGAAAAATGGATGATGTATAGTTTATTAAATTCTCTGCACGAAAAGAAGACGACGTATATAGTCCACTTAAGTTTTTACATACGAAATGGACGAATTATAGTCAATTTAATTTTTTATAAAAACTTTAAAAATGGACGATGTATAGTCCATTGAATTTTGTATATATAGCCAGTCCATTTAATTTTTTGCATAAAAATAGACGATGTATAGTCTATATAATTGTTTGCATACGAATCGGACGATTTATAGTCGATAAAATTTTTTCATAAAAAATTTAAAAAAAGACGATGTATAGTCCACTAAATTTTTTTCATAAAAAATTTTTTTGCATGAAAAATGGATGATGTATAGTTTATTAAATTCCTTGCACGAAAAGAAGACGACGTATATAGTCCACTTAAGTTTTTACATACGAAATGGACGAATTATAGTCAATTTAATTTTTTATAAAAATTTAAAAAATGGACGATGTATAGTCCATTAAATTTTGTATATATAGCCAGTCCATTTAATTTTTTGCATAAAAAATAGACGATGTATAGTCTATATAATTGTTTGCATACGAATCGGACGATTTATAGTCGATAAAATTTTTTCATAAAAAATTGAAAAAAGGACGATGTATAGTCCATTAAATTTTTTTCACAAAAAAATTTTTTGCATGAAAAATGGATGATGTATAGTTTATTAAATTCTTTGCACGAAAAGAAGACGACATATATAGTCCACTTAAGTTTTTACATACGAAATGGACGAATTATAGTCAATTTAATTTTTTATAAAAACTTAAAAAATGGACGATGTATAGTCCATTAAATTTTGTATATATAGCCAGTCCATTTAATTTTTTGCATAAAAAATAGACGATGTATAGTCTATATAATTGTTTGCATACGAATCGGACGATTTATAGTCCATTAAATTTTTTCATAAAAAATTTAAAAATGGACGATGTATAGTCCATTAAATTTTGTATATATAGCCAGTCCATTTAATTTTTTGCATAAAAAATAGACGAAGTATAGTCTATAGAGTTGTTTGCATACGAATCGTACGATTTATAGTCGATAAAATTTTTTCATAAAAAATTGAAAAAAAGACGATGTATAGTCCATTAAATTTTTTTCATAAAAACATTTTTTGCATGAAAAATGGATGATGTATAGTTTATTAAATTCTCTGCACGAAAAGAAGACGACGTATATAGTCCACTTAAGTTTTTACATACGAAATGGACGAATTATAGTCAATTTAATTTTTTATAAAAACTTTAAAAATGGACGATGTATAGTCCATTGAATTTTGTATATATAGCCAGTCCATTTAATTTTTTGCATAAAAATAGACGATGTATAGTCTATATAATTGTTTGCATACGAATCGGACGATTTATAGTCGATAAAATTTTTTCATAAAAAATTTAAAAAAAGACGATGTATAGTCCACTAAATTTTTTTCATAAAAAATTTTTTTGCATGAAAAATGGATGATGTATAGTTTATTAAATTCCTTGCACGAAAAGAAGACGACGTATATAGTCCACTTAAGTTTTTACATACGAAATGGACGAATTATAGTCAATTTAATTTTTTATAAAAATTTAAAAAATGGACGATGTATAGTCCATTAAATTTTGTATATATAGCCAGTCCATTTAATTTTTTGCATAAAAAATAGACGATGTATAGTCTATATAATTGTTTGCATACGAATCGGACGATTTATAGTCGATAAAATTTTTTCATAAAAAATTGAAAAAAGGACGATGTATAGTCCATTAAATTTTTTTCACAAAAAAATTTTTTGCATGAAAAATGGATGATGTATAGTTTATTAAATTCTTTGCACGAAAAGAAGACGACATATATAGTCCACTTAAGTTTTTACATACGAAATGGACGAATTATAGTCAATTTAATTTTTTATAAAAACTTAAAAAATGGACGATGTATAGTCCATTAAATTTTGTATATATAGCCAGTCCATTTAATTTTTTGCATAAAAAATAGACGATATATAGTCTATATAATTGTTTGCACACGAGTCGGACGATTTATAGTCGATAAAATTTTTTCATAAAAAATTTAAAAAAAGACGATGTATAGTCCATTAAATTTTTTTCATAAAAAAATTTTTTGCATAAAAAATGGATGATGTATAGTTTATTAAATTCTTTGCACGAAAAGAAGACGACGTATATAGTCCACTTAAGTTTTTACATACGAAATGGACGAATTATAGTCAATTTAATTTTTTATAAAAATTTAAAAAAAAGACGATGTATAGTCCGTTAAATTTTTTTAATAAAAAAATTGTTTGCATGAAAAACGGATGATGTATTATTTAGTTTATTAAATTCTTTGCACGAAAAGAAGACGACGTATATAATCCACTTAAGTTTTTACATACAAAATGGAAGAAATATAGTCAATTTAATTTTTTATAAAAATTTTAAAAATGGACGATGTATAGTCCATTAAATTTTGTATATATAGCCAGTCCATTTAATTTTTTGCATAAGCAATAGACGATGTATAGTCTATATAATTTGTTGCATACGAATCGGACGATTTATAGTCGATTATATTTTGTAGATATAGCCAGTCCATTTAATTTTTTGTATGAAAAATAGACGATGTATTTTCTATAAAATTTTTTGCATACGAATCGGACGATTTGTAGTCGATTAAATTTTTTCATAAAAAATTTAAAAAAAGACGATGTATAGCCCATTAAATTTTTTTCATAAAAAAATTTTTTGCATGAAAAATGGATGATGTATAGTTTATTAAATTCTTTGCACGAAAAGAAGACGACGTATATAGTCCACTTAAGTTTTTACATACGAAATAAACGAATTATAGTCAATTTAATTTTTTATAAAAATTCTAAAATTGGCCGATGTATAGTCCATTAAATTTTGTAGATATAGCCAGTCCATTTAATTTTTTGCATGAAACATAGACGATGTATAGTCTATATAATTGTTTGCACACAATCGGACGATTTATAGTCGATAAAATTTTTTCATAAGAAATTGAAAAAAGACGATTTTTTTCATAAAAAAATTTTTTCCATGAAAAAATGGATGATGTATAGTTTATTAAATTCTTTGCACGAAAAGAAGACGACGTATATAGTCAGCTTAAGTTTTTACATACGAAATGGACGAATTATAGTCAATTTAATTTTTTATAAAAATTTAAAAAATGGACGATGTATAGTCCATTAAATTTTGTATATATAGCCAGTCCATTTAATTTTTTGCATAAAAAATAGACGATGTATAGTCTATATAATTGTTTGCATACGAATCGGACGATTTATAGTCGATAACATTTTTTCATAAAAGATTTAAAAAAAGACGATGTATAGTCCATTAAATTTTTTTCATAAAAAAATTTTTTGCATGAAAAATGGATGATGTATAGTTTATTAAATTCTTTGCACGAAAAGAAGACGACGTATATAATCCACTTAAGTTTTTACATACGAAATGGACGAATTATAGTCAATTTAATTTTTTATAAAAATTTTAAAAATGGACGATGTATAGTTAACCTGACCAGACATCCCGCTTTAGGCGGGATTATCCCGCTTTTCACAGGTCGATCCCGCCTCGAATTTTATTCCCGCTTTATCCCGCTTTTTAGATTTCAATATCTTTGCCACGATAGTGGTTCAACCTTCACTATTTTGCAGAATACAAATTTTATTATTAACAAAATAGTCACGAAGAGTTTAAAAATTCTCATTGCATTAGATTTCAAGATTTTTTCTTGATTTAACACATCCTCTATTTGAGAGGAGCCATGCTCACTTCCTATCATCGGCGCAATCAGGGGGATTTCAAGTTTGTGTTTGTAGCAGATACCAAGATATTGAAAAAACTAATATTTAATTTACTTGGGACGTGACACACTTTTTGCTCCATTATTGACTCCTTTTCATAATACTTTTCTCGTTATTGGCGTCACTGCTTACAAAAAAAATTTCAAAATTTTTACTGTTTTGGCTTCCTAGATACATATATTGAAGTAATAACCTCTTCTTCTTTCTAAACCATCAGTAATACTCTGTAAGCAAATCAGGAAGATCGGTACACTGGTGTTATTTTTGAAGACAAACAGAAATTTGTACTATATGTGAGGCACCACGCCTACTTGTTAAATTCTGAAGTTGTTTCCAGAGGCAATGCACAATATCAGCAAAGTAATCCCCATAATATTTCAAGGTTCTCACTATATTAGTTTTCAGATATCTCACAGTAAATATTTTTTCTTTATGGCAGGTTTCACACTTGTATAATTCAAACTTTTTTTGTAAGACAACGCACAATATAGAAATCGTTAATTACACAAAATTTCACGTTTCTTGGTGAATGATATTTTAAAATAAAAAAAAAATTATAAAAGAGGTGCCACATTAAAAAAAATAGCGAAATCGGTGCATCCGCTCTTAATTGATGACATTACATTGTACATTGATAAATAATTTTTTTATAAATACTTTTGTTTATTTAAAAAAAATTCTTTTGACTTGAAAACTGTGCTTCCTGTGTGCATATTACACATCCCGCTTTCTAAAAAATATTTATATTGAAATCCCGCTTTTTGGAGCTATTTTCTTCAAAATCCCGCTTTTTGATCGGTCATGTCCCGCTTTTTGCAAAAGCCATCTGGTCACGTTATGTATAGTCCATTAAATTTTGTATATGTAGCCAGTCCATTTAATTTTTTGCATAAAAAATAGACGATGTATAGTCTATATAGTCTATATAATTGTTTTGTTTCTTTAAATTTTTTGCACAAAAAGTAAACGACGTATATAGTCCATTTCAATTTTTGCATACGACGTGGACAAATTATAGCCCATTAAATTTTTTTATAAAAAATTTAAAAATGGACCATGTATATAGTCCATTAAATTTTGTATGTATAGTCCACTAAATTTTTTGCATAAAAAATAGACGATGTATAGTCTATTGAATTTTTTCCATACGAAATGTACGATTTATAGACCATAAAATTTTTTCATAAAATATTGTAAAATGGACGATGTATTATAGCCCATTAAATTTTTTTCACAAACAATTTTTTCGATGAAAAATGGGTGATGTATAGTCTATTTATCTTTTTGCACGAAAAATGGACGTCATAAATTGTCCATTTAATTTTTAGCGTACGAAATGGACGAATTATATTCTATTAAATTTTTTCATAAAAATTTCAAAAATGCACGATGTATATAGTCCATTAAATTTTGTATGTATAGTCCATTTAAATTTTTGCATGAAAAATAGACGATGTCTAGTCTTTTTATATTTTTTAAATTTAAAAATGGACGATGTATAAGTCCATTAAATTTTTTTCATAAAAAATTTTTTTGCATGAAAGACTGATGAGATATAGTATATTACAAATTTTGCACGACAAAAAGATAACGTATATAGTCCATTAATTTTATTCACAAACAAATTTTTTGCATGAAAAATGGATGGCTGCTAGTGAAAATGAAAATATAGGAGTCTAGCTCACTTGGGTCCAATACGTTGATCCCTTTGTGCTGCCTGTAAGTTGAAAGTATAAGAATAAGGGGGAGACCGGGAGTATAGGGAGAATATAGATGGAGAGGATATGGATGGAGTCTAGCTCACTTGGGTCCAACACGTTGATCCCTTTGTGCTGCCTGTAAGTTGAAAGTATAAGAATAAGGGGGAGACCGGGAGTATAGGGAGAATATAGATGGAGAGGATATTGATGGCGAGTTTTTGTACAATAAGAGAGAGTAGAGTAGATAAGAAGTGAAGAAGTGGGACAAGGAGAGGGTCTGGTACATACACATGCCGTGAAGGCTAGCGGCCATACCAGCCGCTGCTCCTAATGTATAGACTTAGGTTTCTAAGTCCTATTTCCGATAGCTCAGACAAGCTATTGAAGGATATTCTGCCAAGGAAGTGCAGACGGAGATCATCCAAAGCAGGGCAGAAGCAGAGAAGATGCGAAATGCTTTCCTCCTCTTCCTCATCATTGCAGCTGTAACAGTAATCATTATACGGGAGACCCATACGTTTAGCGTGGGTTCCGAAAGTGCAGTGGGCTGTAAGTGTGGCCAGGAGATTCCTCAGATGCTTTCTGGTAAAACTAGTGAGGTTTCTGGTTCTTTTAGTATCTAGACGAGGCCAAAGGGTTCTCGATATAACGCAGGTAGGCTCATTGCGCCATCTTTCCTGAGCTAAATTAAGAAAGGCAGTATCGAAGCGTCTCCAGCAAGACGTCAGAGGGAGCCGACAGAGATTGTCAATATCGACTTCCCCGAGTAGGGTTCCTCTCTTTGCTAGTTCATCCGCAACTATATTGCCTGAATAGGTTCCGTGTCCACGCACCCAGTATAGTATGATGGTTGAGTGCTGCGCCAGTTCGTTCAGGACTGTGCGGCATTCTTGGACAAGTAATGAGGTAGAATATACACCTGTAAGGGTTTTGATCGCGGGTTGGCTGTCCGTTATTATCTGGATATTACTATTGTGTGTCCGATAATAACTCAACCAGTGTGTTGCTAAGGATATTTCAATTCCAAAATCTGGAATATATATCCCCCCTCCAACTCTTTCCATCCGTATAGAGCCGTCCGTGAAAACCTGCACGGCTCTGTCCACTGGGGAGAACCCTTCTGTCAAAGAAATATTGAAATTCCTATTGAAGTAGGGTTTGGGAGTGCAGTAGTCAATGAGTTTAGGTATATTGTTTGCTGTATTTAGGATGCTAGCGTGACACCATGGTCTATAGTTCCACACGCCTATTGCGTTCAGCCTAACGGCCGTTAAGTCGACAGGAAGCCAACAAAGCATAGCGAAGAGTGCCTTTGTCGGCGTTGATCTAAGGGCACCTGTTATCATAAGTGCCGCTTTGCGGAGAATAACTTCTATACGGGTCTGGTTTCCCGCTAATTCTAGAGCTTTCCACCAGACCGAGACCCCATAAAATAGGATAGGTTTTATGACCATCTCTAGTATCCAACCGATATTTGGGGTTAATTCCCCAAATAGAGCCAATTGCTTTCCTGCAGATGTACATTGCCATAGCGGCTTTCTTGATTACCGTTGGATCAATGTTATTAAAGGCACCTTCAATGTCCATGTAAGCGTGTTGACAGACTGAGATTAGAGAGCTGTTTATGGAAGTTCTAATGTGAACATCCAACACTCTCTCAAGGGTTTTTAGAAGGAAGGAAGTTAAGCTTATGGGTCTAAAATCCTTCGCTTTAGTATGTGATGCTTTTCCTCCTTTGGGAATAAAGATCACTTTACTTCTAGTCCATGCAATTGGAATATATGACCATACAAAGCAGGCCTTATATATGGTAAGTAACCATGGGAATACAAGTTCTACGTTATGTTGTAGATCCGCTAGAATAATACCATCCGGTCCTGGTGATTTGAACGGATGGAAACTTTTAATTGCCCATTTAACTTTCTCCACCGTTAAGTCGATGGATATATGTGATTGAGCATGAAAGGGATACGCCCGTGGCATATCGCTACAAGGTTGACAACCCGGAAAATGGGTGTCCATTAGAATCTTTAGGGAATCAATACTGTTAGTGGTCCAGTTTCCATCATTATTTTGGATGTAGCTGGCTATCGGTGGCTTTTTCGCAAGGATTTTACGCATTCTGCTAGTCTCGGAGTAAGTTTCTACATTACTGCAGAATTCTCTCCAAGTTTTGCGTTTTGCGTTCTTGACCTCATTCTTGAATTTATTTAATGCAGCTTTGTAGAGTGACCAGTTTCCTGTCCTTTTTGCTTCATTGAAAAGTCTCCTGCAGTTTTTCCTAGTTTCTGGTATGTCTCCAGACCACCAAGGTAACCTTATTATTTTGTATGTATAGTCCATTTAATTTTTTTGTAAAAAATTTAATGGACTATAAATTGTCCATTTCGTATGAAAAAAATTAAATTAACTATACATCGTCTCTAATAATTTCTCTATCATGGCGGCTGATTAAATAAATAAGTGCAAGCTTTGAGAGATTCTTAATTATCATTAGTCGCAATGAAGTAATGATAATTGTCGGGTATGGATAACCTGACCAGACATCCCGCTTTAGGCGGGATTATCCCGCTTTTCTGAGGTTGATCCCGCCTTGAATTTTTATCCCGCTTTATCTCGCTTTTTAGAGTTTTGAAATTTCTTATCTCTTAATATATTTTTATTAATATGTAACTGATAAAAATTTATTCCAAATATTTTTTAGTGTAGTTATTGTTTATTTTTTTTGGATCTGGCAGCTCCTCAAATGAAAAAAATAAAATACAAACGTACACACTCAAAGATCCTTTTGTTACAGTGCTTTATATTTTCAGACATTCTGCTGCTTTAGGAATTTATTACCAAGAGGGCTTATTAGGAGAATAACAACTGACATTCACCAAACTGTCAATAATAAAATAAAAAGTTCTTGCTTATTTTTTTATAAAGAGTTTGGCACATTGGTGTAGTCAGTTGAAGATAATATGGACTAACAAGGCCACTTGCTATCATTCGCCTTAAGTTTTTGTACATTGTTTTGTATAAAAATCGTATTTTGTTTTGTAAATGAAGTCAAAAAATCTTTAATTTTATTTATTTTACGTTACTAAATAAAAATTTTTGTTAATAAAAACTTTTGTTTATATAAAATCGATTCTTTTGAGTTAAAAACTGTGTTTCCTAAGTACATACGAAACTTTTTATGTGCGTATTACACATCCCGCTTTCAAATAGTTGTTTATTTAAAAATCCCGCTTTTTGGCCGTATTTTCGTCAAAATCCCGCTTTTTGAACGATCGTGTCCCGCTTTTTGTAAAAAGTTTCTGGTCACGTTAGGTATGGAAAAGAAATAAATGGGGTTAATATTATTTTCTTTTCTCATTAATAGCATTAGAGAATGATAAAGATGCTCACCTTTTCCTTGTATATGATTCCAGTAGTTCACAAATTTTACAAATTTTTTTGTACAATTCGCAACTTCACTTTATTAAATTTTACTTTGTGTACAATTGATGTTTCTGTGTTGACCGTTCAAGTGATAATAATACGTTTTTCATCTGACCTTTTTTCACCTCCAAATATGACTTAGCGCTAAAGTTCAGAAATGGAAATTTTATTGGACTTTCATTTTCTTTCAGAACTTTGCTCTGAATTGTACACAAATGTAAATGCATAATAAGGTTGTTCCTAGCTCAACACATCCTTGCTCCATTTCCGATAAAACTTGGCTAAGCCTCTGGCGCATATAATGAAATTCAATAAATTGCCAAAGCTTAATGAAGCTCGGTAGGAGTTTTCTATACTTCATGGAATTTTTTCCTTTCATGATATATGGGAAGGATGGGAGTCTCTGAACCGGAATTTTTTATATTTAATATTTGGTTAGCTTTTGCGCCAAATTTAAACTCTTTACAATAACTTTTTTCTATTTTTCGCCTCTAGTTATATGAAAATATCGCACTGTACGTTCTTCTCGTATAGTCACATCCATATAAGAACACCTACCTACATACATACATAAAAACATACACATATGGGTTAGTTTGGAGCAACAATGGCGAAGAATTTTCCATTAAATAAACTATAACAAATAAGAATCCATTGAAGCTTAAGTTCAGCTAAATTTTTATAGCAATTTAGCTAAGCTTCATGCTACAATAAAATTTATTCACACATATATTTTTCTCGTAGTAAACAAGGCAAATTAAATTTTTTTTTCTCATACCATAGCATGAATAATATATACTGACATAATTTTTAATAGAATCGATTAAACTTTTAGATAACTTATGCTTGATCTAGTTTGACAAACCATAACGACAGTAAATTTAATAATAAAAAATAATAATAATAACGAAAATAATTTTGAATTCAAGGTAAGTATTATTCATTTTATTTTGTCATATACTTTCAATTTTAAGCAATTATTGAGATTATATTGTTTGTTAAGTTTAAAAGATACAAAAATGTTGACAGTTACAAATATTGTAATGTTTAACACATAAGTTCTGTGTTAAAAATTAATTTTTTTGTTAGCTTAGTTTTCCATAAAGTTACACATCCTGTTTGATATTTTTTTATAATTGTTGATCTTAAATAAAATTACACATGTACCTGTCATGTTCACTGATATTTGCAACACATTGTGTTTTGTGCGAAAAATTACTTCAAGTACTTGAGAAGTTAATAAAAGTGGGAAAGTATAATTACATACATACATATGTAGATACTATAAGCATTTTCCAGTTGTAGATTAATATAAAATACTTTGGTTTTATTTTATTTTTGAAGACGGAACCACACTCAAACAATTAATATGCCTACCAACAGTGTGTGGTCTGGCTCGGAAAATACTTCATCACTTCTGAATCCCTAATATACCATCATAGCCTTTATGCCACGCGCTTATATATATAATTCTTTTGGAAACATCTTGTTAGTCCTAATTCACACTATGCAAGTCTTATTGCTAAGCTGATTAGCTTTTTAGGATAGAGAGACTAGGGGCAAAGAAAACTTTGTTTCCTTCGTCTTTCTCTCTCTCCCCCACAAACTAATACCTTAGCAATAAGACTTGCATAGTGTAAATTAGGACTTAATATTTCATTATTGCAAACCGAGAAAATAGTTATGAATAGCTATGTTTTATAAAAGTCTAAGCGAGAGGAAAATAAAGAACGAGTATGATGTACTATTCTCTTCAGTTTTAATGCGTAATACTGACTACATCAGAACTGCCCAACGAGAGAAACACGAGAGAAATGTATTCGCGTATGTGTATTCATTTGTCTAAGAAGCCGATTGATCAGATGCTTCCTACGTTCCAGTTACTTTACATTACAGTCGGGTAACTGAGCCTTAAGTCACAATTTACATTTGAGACATTTCTTGCCGGACAGTTTTTCAATTCTCTTTTGTTCTTACCCAAAGCTTTTACATATTGGAAATTAATACATATTGGAAACTAATACCTTAGCAATAAGACTTGCATAGTGTAAGTTAGGACTTAATATTTCATTATTGCAAGCCGAGAAAATACTTAGTCCTAATTTACACTCAGCAAGTCTTATTGCTAAGCTGAGTAGTTTTTCTGGAGAGAGGCGAGGGGAAAACAAAAATTTATGTTCCCCTCGTCTCCCTCTCCGACAAACTAATCAGCTTAGCAATAAGACTTGCTTAGGACTTATGAATAGTTATGTTTTATAAAAGTCTAAGCGAGATTAAAAGACAGAACGAGTATGATGTACTGTTCTCTTTATTTTTAATGCGTAATACTACACTACATCAGAGAGAAACAAGAGAGAAATGTATTCGCGTATGTGTATTCATTTGTATAAGAAGCCGATTGATGTTCGGCACTCTGGTGCTACTTTGGGCAGTTCAGGACTATATGTGACGCGCAAAATAGAAAGGGACCTAAAGGTAACAACCGGTTTTGTTCAGGAGAGCCATTTTAAAGATTTAAATACGTGTATCTTTGGTGTACCATCACTAAGCGTGTTGGTATTGGTCTCATTTGAAAGCGACACATCTCATGACGTCAGGAACGTGTTGGTCAACCTGTTTCCATGAGTTTGATATCAATTTTGCTCGCGTTTTTTCGAATCCAGGTTTATTTTCTGAAATTATTGATTGTGAATTATAATAAATACTCATTTATAATTCTTTTAAATCGTGAATATCACTCTGTTAGTACGACAATTTGTTTACATAACCTTAGAATCGTCGACTTCAATTTCAAAAAACGCGCATATCTCTGGGAGGGAACACTTTTGGGGCATGGGATCGGCCTCATTCGATGCTCAGATGTTGTCCACATCAAAAAAAAAAAAGTGAAAATTGATTTTTTTTACCCTTAGGTACCTTTCTCTATGCGCTGTCACATATACACTTACACACATTTTATTCCGTTAAATACGACTGAAAAAGGACGTCCGGAATGGAAATATAGTAACCATAACGACCTTTAACTTCTTTTTCGCCTTTGCTACTTACACACATACACACACGCCTTGATAATACACTTTAAGTATCCATACAGGCGTTGAAATGAGGAAAAGCATATGAAGCAACAAGAATAAATTACGAAAAATAGAAAAGTGAAACATAAAATGTCCGGTTCAGAGGCTCGTGTACTACACACTCTGCATCTTCGCCCCTTTTTCTACAAACTTCATCTGTCTGTCTTTCAATTTCTCAAATGTAAAAGGGCACTTATCAATTTTTCTTTAATTTTTAGTTTTTAATCTGCTAAACAATTTTAATTTAAAACCATCTGATGTCAGATGCTTTGTCACTTGAAAATAGAACACTAGAGCGTGTAAATCAAAATTGTCATTTGTACTGCACACAGGGAAATAACAAATGTTATTGTTTAAAGGTGTTGAGACCATATATACAAATTTACCATGTGAAAAAGTGACATTCCATAAGGCAAATACATATGTGTAATGTGAACACAGCTTAACACTTTTCTACTAATGGCCTCATGCTTTTTATAGCTTGAAGCGAACTTGCTTTGAAATTCTCTATCGAAAACAACTGATTACACCTTTTATAATGAAAAAAATTATAAACCTGTTGTTAAATTGGGTGCTGCTGCCTTCATCACGCTTTTCAGTTCACATGAACTTTAGCACGAATTACATATGTGTGAAAAACTTGAACGTATGGCTGCAGTCTAACTACAAACTATGAAATAAGACCCATTTCCTTGAAGTGCTTTAAGTCAAAGATATATATATATATTTTTTTTAATAATAATTCTTGTCCGCTATTTCAACTGAATAAAAATATTTTTTTAAACTATGCTATTAATAATATAAAAATCCTTTTATATGCATATAGCTAAAAGGTTAATATTGACCAGGTATCAAACTCATTTTTAGTTTAGTTAAAAAAAAAAAAAATTCACACTAAAATGTTTAAGGTCTTTTCTTATTTTTTTAAGTTCTTTAACTAAGCGGCATATTTTGTTTTGAAGCTTAATTGATTTTATTGGCGTTTAAGAATATTAAGTTTCATAGACCGCACATTTGCTGACAGACTTTCAGCAAGGCATTTTAAAATCAACGCCGCACTCTGTTGGTCATCCTCCAGCATTAAACTTAATAAAATTTAAAAAAAAAATTATTGATCAAAGAATATCTACACTAAGCCAAACAATTTAAAACAAAAAAAAAAAACAAGTTAATAAAAATAAATTTTTTAATAGTTACATCAAAAAATAAATAAAAAAATATATAAATCCAAATAATAAAATTTGACTGTTTTACAGTAAATACTTGATTAAAAATAAAATCTGGAATTTAATTCCCGAAAAGATTTTCAAGAAAAAAGTAAATGACTTTAATAATGGAAGTATTAACAATTATGAAAAATGCATGTTTTACAAAAATTATTTGACTTTAGTAATTTATTTGGATTTAGTAATAAATGTATCAAATACAAATACTTATAATTCTAAATAAATCAAAAAGTTATTCAACTCACTACTTTTTTATTTTGTTTCATTTATCTTTCGTCTCTCTGTGAGTTTTCTAGTGTTGGCCTTAAATTCAGCACAATGTCTGTTATATTTCAATGTTTTAAGAATTTATTGGTGGATAAGTACTTTAACATAGAAAATATTAATCAAATTCATTGAGTTTTTAGGTCGATTTGCCAGATTGACTGACAGTTAAGCACTTTGGGTTCTTTTTATGTCGATATCTAATGTTAAGGTTTGTATAATTTTTTTGTTTTTAATGTGCGCGTTATCGTTGGTTTTTAGATGAAATGTTTTTTCCTGATACCTTTTTTTCTGTATCTAAGTTCTCATGTTTTATTTGAATGACCTATAAAAAGTTGTAAAATATTGAAAAGATACCCAAAGGGTAACATGAAAAGTGTGGGCGGCACACTTAAGAGAACTAGTACAAAAGCAATTTGGCTATCTTTCAGTTAAATTCTTACGAAGATTTGTATAACCTCTTATTAAATACACATTTGTCAAAACGTCTTGTCTAGTATAGATACATATAATTAAATAAAGTATTTTAAGTTTTAAATGACGAAAGTTCCTGATAAACAAAATCTTAATAAATTTTAACTACCCAGCAAAAAATTACACATTACCATAAGAACTACTTGCCATATAATGACTTACTTTTCCGATTACCAAATTTCATTACTCGCTTACAAATCACATAACCTAAAATTTAAAAAAAATATGTGTAAGTTGCTAAATGAGGAGAATAATTTTTTTATATTAAATAGATTACGTCAACAAGTTGACAAATAAAAAAAGTAAGTAATGGGTGTTTTTTATTGAGGTATAGAACTTTAAGTTGGCATCACTTTTTTAACTGGCGGCCATTTTGTCAGCTGTCAAGTGATTAATATTTAGTTTGGTTTGCCATTTCATCATGAACAGGTTGACAAAAGAACAACGCTTGCAAATCGTGCAAATTTATTTCGAAAATAATGGTTCAGTTCGCGAAGTTTACCGCAAGCTCCGTCCATTTTATGGTCGACATAATCGTCCATCAGAGCAATTAATTCGGTTAACCATGGATCGTTTTCGCACTACGTTTACTTTATGTGATAATACGCATCCGCAGAGACGTCGAACAGTGCGCACAGAAGAAACAATTGCCGCTGTAGAGCAAAGTGTTGAAGAGGACCCGAATGAATCGATTCGCCACCGTGCACAGCAATTGGAGCTTTGTCCATCAATTTTATGGAAGATTTTGCGCAAAGATCTTGGCTTGCGACCTTACAAGATCCAGCTTGTGCAAGAATTAAAGCCGCGAGACCATGCAATGCGTCGTGATTTTGGTGTATGGGCCGAAAATGAGATTGATCTCGATGCTGATTTTCATCGCAAAATTTTGTTCAGTGATGAGGCTCATTTTTGGTTGAATGGCTACGTCAACAAGCAAAATTGCCGCATTGGGAGTGAAGAGAATCCACGTGAGACCCTTGAGACGCCATTACATCCACAAAAACTGACTGTTTGGTGTGCTCTATGGGCTGGTGGAGTCATTGGGCCATACTTCTTCCGAAATAATGCTGGAGAGTCAGTTACCGTTAATGGAGACCGGTATAGAGCCATGATAACCGACTATTTTGTTCCCGAATTGGATGGCATGAATGTGGATGAGTTGTGGTTCCAACAAGACGGCGCTACATGCCACACAGCGCACGTCACAATCGATTTATTGAAGGAAACATTCGATGAGCGCATAATTTCGCGGAATGGACCTGTCAATTGGCCACCAAGATCGTGTGATTTGACACCATTGGATTATTTTCTTTGGGGATATGTGTAGTCGCTCGTCTATGCCAACAAACCAGAAACGTTAGGGGACTTGGAAGCCAACATTCGTGGCGTTATTGCCAACATACGGCCCCATATGCTCGAAAAAGTGGTTGAAAATTGGACCTGTAGAATTGGCTTTATTCGAGCCAGCCGCGGCGGCCACATGCCCGAAATCATATTTAAACATTAATGGCATAAAATTAGCCTTCCAATAAAGCCAAATTGATGGACATTAAAACGATTTTCTTGTGTTTAATTTCAATTCGAAGTTCTATACCTCTAAGAAAACACCCTGTACTTCTCAAGAATCGATTATTTTAGTCTCACGCCTTGTTAAAATCGTTAAGTTGGTAATCCAGTAAGGAACAGCTTCCACCAAAAATGCTTAATTCCAAACCCGATTACCTTTTTTGAAATTTTTTGCTGGGTATATACGCAAAGTAATCTTTGGTATCATGATTGCCGTTTGTTTAAGTATAATTAAAAAAAAAACAGATCAGCTCGAAATCCCAGTCAACAAATTTTATCACGATTTTTTTTTTTACAATTATTGTTTTTATGTTAACTGATAGCTAGGATACTTGAATGAAAGCACATGAATGCTTTTGAGGACATTTAACGAAAAAAAATTTATAAACTATATGCAAAATTAAAGAAGAATTAAAAAAAAATTAAACAACCTGACTGCGACCAACTTTTAACCGTTAAATATCCTAAATGGTCATTCGAAATGAAAAACCATAAGAGAAAAGGTGATAAAGATAAAGATGATTTTAAAATACCTGTCGAATGATACCCATTTTGATATGGTTCGCCGACTTATTATTTTTTTCGTATTTACAAAATGGCGCCTGTTAGCCACCATATTGAATTTTGACAACTGTCATAAATTTAGTGACACCCCGAGGATTAAGACAAATCTATTAATGTGAGAGTAATCAAATACGGTCCACGCGTACGGTTTATATAGTGACGGTAAAGGAACACAAAAACATACATACCTACAGACGTTCGGAATCTAAACATTTAGGTTTTCTAAATTCTCTTTGAAGTTCATTTTAATATTTTCAGTCTACGATGAAATCGAACTTTTATGTAAAATTTTAGGAACATGATTTAAGTAAAACATTCTTACCTTGAAATTTTTCCGTATGAGCCTTTTTTGCTGCTTTTGGAAAAAAAGAGTTCAAAATAATGCCCAAAATAATATAATATATGAATATGGGGACAAGTGTTTAAAAAAAATTAAATAAAAACAATTCAGTCTTGCGAAGATATTATTAGAAGTTGAGGAAGTTTTATTATTTGATTTTTATAAACCTGAATGGTAATATGCACCTGGAAAAAGTGTCCTAACTAAAATTTTTAGTAAGAATATTTTCTGATTTTAAAACTTTTAGCATACCATCGACACATTTTTATGGTGGACGATTATGAAAATCGACATTTAAATATGAAATGATATTTAAATAGAGTTGGTGAAATTGGCCCTTATACAGAAGTGTACATTGTTAGTTAACTAGAGTAAAAATATGCTATATGCTATGAGGAACGTTGCCACAATGTACACTATTGCGATGTCATAAAATATCATAATGTGCACTCAGCATAAGTATTGTAATTTGAAATTTTTTTTATATGTACAGAAAAAAAATTGTGTGTACAACCAATGTACATTAGGTGTATAACAAATTTTTTGGCATAGTACCATGAGGTTAACCATGTCCTAGTAACCACGAAAATCATAATCTTTTGTAATTTTTTTCAAAATAGTTCACGCACCAATTGGTTTTTCTGAACCAAAGAAAGACATTTTTGAAACACTTAAAGCACGGACTTGAACTAACAAAAATATTACTTTACATAATCTACAATTATTTCGAGGCCTTCTTAATTCAATATTGAATATTCATAATTTTATATGGTGTTTTTAATTTATTTTTTGTTTTAAATAAACATATTAATTATTTTTCTTAACCAAAAATAAAATTAAAAATTTTCAAAACTCCATCACAGTTGGTGTGTGAACTTTTTCGACCTTAGCGAAAAAATAAATATACTTTCCCTTATAGTTTTTTATGCTCTATCGGAGTGTGCTATGCCAATTTTGATATTTTAAGAAATTGTTAAAAAGTTATATCCCTAATGTACATATATGTATATGTATTCAGTTTTAATGAAAAATGTCTAGTAGGGTAATCAAATAATTTTTAAGAGTTTACTGCTTCTAAAACGCCCACATTAATTTGAAAGAGAAAAAAAAATACAATTGATATGATCAGGTTGCACATGCTGCAAGTTGTTTTGTGAATGGTAGCACTTTACTTAATCAAAAGAGTACAAAAAACAACACAAAAAATTGTGGCATTTGATTCCAGTTATTACAGTGCAATATTTCAAATGTAGTTTTATGATTTATTTTTATTTTTTAAACATATTTTGCATACTTGTCAAATACTTTGATAAATTCCTTTGGCATAAATACATTTGCGGCAGGCAAAAGTCTTGGAAAAAATAATTTCATTATTGGATATGAAAAATATAGCCAAGTGTTTATTTTTACAAATTGTAGAATTTGAGCAATTGATTTTACTGTTTGAAAATTTTCAAACTGCGAGTACTTAAGGAAGATATAAAAAAAGTTAGTTTTGTTCAAGACAAACTTGATTTTGTTTTCAATATAATCCCTATTCTCCCACAAAGACGTAATGAGAATTTATGTGTAAGACTTTAATTTGTTTTATTTTAAGTGTGATAAGGGCTTAAGAGATTATTTTTTCTCTTAGCACCTTTATAGCGTTTTCACACTGAAATTTAAAACCTGGTTTTAACGTTAAAACCATAAACAGCTGATTTTGCGTATGAAAAACTCGGAAATTTTACAATATTTAAAAATTATGGAAGTAGTAATACAAAGTAAAAAGTGTTTGGAAATCAAGTTATTGTATATAAAAAATGCACAAATACATCACAAAATAAAACTTTTTTATCGCCGAACTGATGTGAATCATATCGTCTATTTTCACTTCCCAGAGGTCAATGAAAATATTTTTGTTGTTTCCTTCCAAAATAACTCTGTTTTTCCAAAAATTTTTGAATATTGTTGCTGCTTCATCCATTTTTAAGTTGAATATCTATTTTTATTCACTGGCATAAGCATTATCAGCTGTTTCCGGTCATTTTAACTTGGCAGTACTGAATTTTGCACAGCGAAAACAAAGTTGCATTTCACAAAACTAACTTAAAACCAATTCTAAAATGATTTTTAGTTGGTTTTAACAAAAACAATTTGTATGGTAAAACCAGGTTTTAACAGCTGGTTTTAACGTTAAAACCAACTTTTATTCAAACCATGTCAGTGTGTAAACACTATTACATTAAAAATCAATGTAAAATTAACCCTTTAATGTTCGGTAATCTTTTCACTACTAAGTACACGTATTGTATCCCAGCAAAAAATTTCAAAAAAGGTAATCGGGTTTGGAATTAAGCATTTTTAGTGGAATCTGTTCATTACTGGATTACAAACTTAATGATTTTAGCAACGCGTGAGACTAAAATAATCGATTCTTGAGAAGTACTTACATTTTTTATTTGGCAACTTGTTCACGTAGTCTATTTAATCTAAAAAAATATTCTCCTCATTTAGCAACTTGTATATA